>OZ007497.1:157842089-159125422 GCA_963931805.1 Microdon myrmicae | reverse complement strand
AATCCTTCATGGACAACTCTTTTCAGCCTAATCCGTCTTACTTCAAAGATCTGCCTAAATTCTCCCCTGGCCCCTTCCTCTCTTAACACATCCAACCACACCTAGTTGAAGAAAAATTAAATTTACTTAAAGGCGAGTTCAGCCCCGGCTCCTATGGTCTCCCCGCTTTCCTTAAAAAAAATGTTCGTCTTCTCTTTCTCTCCCGCTCTCAAACATTGTTAATCTATCCCTTTCACATGGTGAATTCTTAGATATCCGAAAATCCTCTTATATCACCACTATACATAAGAAGAGACAAAAAATGATATATCTGTTTATCGTCCGCTCGCCAAACTTTCACACATTCCGAAACTGAACGAGGGCGCTCTATAAGAAGCGTTATGTTTCCACTGCAAATCCTTCATCTCTCTCTACCAGCATGGTTTCCACACCGGCAGGTCTACAACGACCCATCTAGTGGAATTCTCTTCCCATGCCTCCCTTGCCCTTGAGAACAGCAGCGAAGTCGAAAACCAATTTCAGCAAGGCCTTCGACAAAATCTCCCACAACCTTATCCTCTTTAAGCTATCATTCCTTGGTTTCGAATCCCTACTGATTAAGTGAATCTCTTCCTATCTTAAAAATCGAACTTTCCGTGTCAGATATAGATCCAGACTCTCCAATCTTTCCACCACACTTCAGGGATTCTTTAGGGTAGTCATCATGATTCCCCCCCTACTTATTCTTACCATTAACGATATAGACTCCAGTATCAAGCACTCCTCCATATCATTCTACGCGGATGGCACTAAACTTTTCAAGCCGATCCCCTATTCTCTCGTCTCCTCACTTCTCCAAACGGTTTATGGTGTTAGATTTAGATCCAGCCCTTTCCTCTCCACTTCAGGGGTTCCTTGGTGTAGTCATCTTGGTCCCCTCCTATTCACTCTTACGATTTACGATATAGAGTCCAGTACCAATCACTCCTCCATCTCTCTCTGCGCGGATGACACTAAACTCTTCAGAGCGATGTGCACTTCTCTCGACTCCTCACTTCCCCAAACGGATCTCGACAGTATTTCAATTTGGTGCCAAAACAACTGCCTCGAACTAAATATCGTCAAATGTCACTCAATCCCCTTCTTCGGTAAACGCTCCCCTTCACCACGGCGTTCCTATTTCTTATTCAACCAACAGATATCGTCCATTCAAACGATGCATGACCTAGGCATCTTGTGTGATGGGGAGTTTAACTTCATCCCACATACGAGGGTGGCTGAAAAGTTGTCGACATAACAAAGATATAAGACATTTTTTCTTAAAATTTATTTTTATTTTTCTACATAGCCTCCTTGTAACTCTACATACTTCTCTCAGCGATGCTCCCATCTCTCTAACCCGTCCAAATAGTACTTAGCGTTTTTCTCTGCAAAATAACTGTTCACGAAGGTGATTGCCTCCTTATTTGACGAAAATCCTTGTCCTCCGAGCGCAATTTTTACATTAGGGAACAAAACAAGTCGCTTGGGCCTAGATCTGGTGAAACCGTAATTCGTGGGTTTTCGCCATGGCAACCGTTGAGGTGTGAGACGGCGCGTTGTCTTGATGAAACAGGATTTTCTTTTTCTGTAAATGTGGCCGTTTTTCCGGAATTGCTGCCTTCAGTTGGTCAAGTAATGATGTGTAGTATGCTCCTGTAATTGTTTTTCCTTTTGGAGGTTAATCGAATAAGATAACTCCATGACTATCCCAAAAAGCAGTCGCAATCACTTTCCCAGCGGAAAAAACAGTTTTTGCTTTTTTTTGAGCCGATTCCCCCTTTGAAGTCCACTGTTTTGACTGTATTTTTGTGTCGGGCGTATAATGGTGTATCCAAGTTTCATCGACAGTAATTAATCGGCGCCAAAACTTGAATTTATTGCGCCTAAACTGCGCCTACAGCGCATTGGAAATGTTCATTCGAACACGTTTTTTGGTCCAACGTGAGCAAACGCGGCACCCAACGCGCGGACAGCTTTCTCATGACTAAATCTTGATTTAATATGTGACAAACACGTTATTTGGATATTTCTAATGGAGTTCAGCTCACATATTTGGTCAGGCTCATCCAAAACTGCACTACACGTGCTCGATAGGTTGCAAAAACGACCAGTGAAACTTATTGGGGACTGAGCTGTGAGTCGATCAATTCCGTCGTTAGAACATAGGCGCAACGTATCATGCATATCTCTCTTCTATAGGTATTATCAACAGAACTTGCTGAATGTGTTCCTATTGAACAGGCAGGGTGAACAATAAAAATAAAACGGGATTGTTGTTTAAATTGAGGATATATATTTTATAATATTGAACACGTTCGAACGGCACGAAAGCTGGATGCTAAGAAGAAAGAAGTGAAAGTTGAAAAATGTGAGTTTGGCGTTTCTTGGTGTGGATGACAGTTGTGTGCCTTAAGGGCCTGAATGCAATGAGAAGAGTGAGTGTTTTCATGAGTGTGATAGTTTAGCTTTGAGTGCGTACAATTTGAATTCAATTTTTTAATTTGTTTAACACTCCCACTAAAAAGTTAACTTCAAATTGATTTCGCAGTTACGATGTTTTCTGACTGTGTTGTGAATTGCGTGATAAAATATTGTTTGAGTTATTGTATGTGGTGACGTTTTAGTTCCTCTAGTGGAGTTTTTGTAGACCCTTGGCATCTTGTATGTTAAGCATCCTTCTTTGTTCCTCGAAAAATGCTCTCGTCAGGGGCTTCGTCATCAAATCTGCTTGCTGGTTTTTGGAGGCGACATGCTCTAAAGCAAAGATTTTGTTCTCGAAACTGTCGCGTATGAAGTGATATTTCACATCAATATGTTTGCTCCTTTTGTGGAACTCAGGGTTTTTGATGAGCTTGATGGCGCTCATGTTGTCGATGAGGAGGGTGCTCTCCAGATCTTGGCACAGGTTGAGGTCCTCGATGAGTCTCTTCATCCAGGTGACGTCCTTCACAGCTTGAGTTGCAGCGACATATTCTGCCTCAGTGGTAGAAAGTGCCACCGTCTTCTGCTTGCTGGAACTCCATGACACGGTTGACTCTCCAAACCTCAGAACAACGCCAGACGTTGATTTTCGGGTCTCAACATCTCCCGCATAGTCTGCGTCACTGTAGGCCTGGAGTTTGTTTGTCTGCTCGGCTGGAAAATAAAGACCATATCCACTTGTACCTTTCAGGCGTAGGCTGCGTAGAGGGTTGCCTCTGCCCATAGCTTCTTTGGGAATTCTCCTGCATGAAGAATAGTCCTGGCCGACTCAACAATTGTCCTGTTCTCGCGTTCTGCTGACCCGTTTTGCTCTGGTGTGTAGGGAACCGTTATTTGGTGTATCACACCGAGATCACTGGTGATTTTCTCCACGCCCCTGTTGGCAAATTCTAAACCGTTGTCAGTCCTGATGACCTTGATGCCTTTGTCCAGGTGTTTTTCTGCTTGGAGAAGGAATTTCCTCAGACACTGGGCTTGATGAAAAACACAGTTCTCCAGTGGCTGAAGTCGTCCTTGATCAGCAAGAAATAACGAGCGCCTCCTATTGATGTGTCAGGCATTGGGCCGCACAGATCAGCATGAACAAGCTCACCAACTCGTTCGGTTTTTGAGGTACTTATTGGAAAATGGAGCCGGTGCATCTTGCCGAGGGTGCAGTCGTCACATTTGACTTTGTCGTCCGTAAAGGGTAGGTTCGTCCTCTTCAAAATCTTTCTAACCTGCTCGAAAATCTGATGAGCTAACCTTTTGTGCCAGGTGAGGAGTGTTTCTTGCTTGACGACGACGTTTGCCTGGTGCTCATTTGCCACGATTCTAAATTTCATCTCGAAAAGTTGATCAAATCTTTCTCTCACTGCAACGATACTTCCATCTTTCAATAGATGGCAAGTCTTGCTGTCTGATTTTTGAGACATGCCTTTGTCAAGGGCTGCTCCTAGGGAGAAAAGATTGAAGCCTAGATCTGGAACATGGAGGACGTTACTCAGGTATTTCAGCTTCCAGATTTTTCCGTCGAAAACTTCAACTTCGATGTCTCCAGATCCCACAGCTGCGATCGTTTTGCCATCACCAACTCGAACAGATTTTAGCTGCTGAAAATGGACGAAATTTGGAAACCATTCGCGCCGATGAGACATGTGGTCCGTAGCACCAGAGTCGAGGTACCACATGCTGGAACAATCCAGGTTGTCCGAGCCGAGAGTCAAAGCACTGATCAGCGCGTCGTTTTTCCTGTTTGAGTGGCCCTCCTTTTCTGCCTTTCTCTCATTGGCTGCTTTTCTCTTGAAACAGTCTTGCTTCCAGTGGCCCGGCTTCTTGCAATAATGACAGGATTTTGAGGATTTCTGCTCGAAGTTATTTTGTCGTGACTTCCCAGCTATAAAAGCCACGTTGTCGCTTGCATTTGCAGGCTCTAGCCTGGATTCTTCGACTGAGACTCTGGAAATAAGATTGGTAAGATTTCTGTCATCGGGCTGTGCTGATTCCCATGCACTGATGAAATGTTTGAAGGTGGAGGGAAGAGTCATTAAAATGTTTGTGATTATCTGCTGATCAGAAATTTTCTCACCCATAACCTTCAATTGATGTGCTAGGTTTTCCAACTTGGCAACGTGTGTAGCAATGTTGTGAGCTGGGTCCTTCTCAACACTGTACCATTGTTGAAGTAGCATGTGAATGCTGGTCGTCGACTTTTGTTCATAAACAGATGAAAGTTTGTCCCACATTTCCTTGGAAGTCGTGCAGTTGATGATGTGAAGTAGCGGTTCCTCATCGACTGATGTGGCGATAGTACGCTGTCCAAAAGTGTCCAGTTTTGTCCATGAGGCACGTGCTGTTCGATGAGCTACGGTTATGTTTTCCTTTGGAAATTCCTTTTCTCCGCTGACGATGTCCCATGCTCCACTAGAGAGTAGAACGATGCGTACCTGGAACTTCCACGTACTCCAGTTCTCAATGCCTTTGAGTTTGGTTATCCTTATTGATTCGTTCTCCATCGTGGTGTTGTAAAATTTCACTGTTGCACGAGGGCGGACTTACAACACAGGATTTTAAGCGAAAAGAATTTAAACAACACAAAAATATTTATCGTTTCGCGAACCTCGGCCCATAAGTAGTAGGGTTTACTGCGTTCTGGCTCAAAAGCTCTTTTCTGTGTGAAAGCTCTATGTGAAGGTGAAGATGTGTGTGTTGTGTGGTGAGTGTTGATAGTGGTATGTGGTTCATGGGTGGTGGGTTCTTATGTGAGGTGGAAATAGTAGTATTTAGTGTATTTCTTATCAGTGTTGGTATTAATTGGGTATAGTTTGTGGATGAGATTAATGGTTGTGGGTTCTTATGTGGGGTGGAAACTAGTAGTTTTGGTATTAATTGGGTATAGTTTGTAGTGTTCTTATCGCTGTAGTTGTTGGATTTTGTGCTTTTTTTGTAGGTGGTGTTGACTATTGAGCTTTTTGTAGGTGGTGGTGAGTATTGGGGCTTGTGGTGATGTCGGTGCTTTTTGTTATGGGTTTATGTTTTTGCTAATGGTTTATGTTTATGCTTAGATGGTGATATCGGTGCTTTTTGTGATTCATGGGTGGTGTGTCTTAACTGAGGTGGAAATAGTAGTATTTAGTATATTTCTTATGAGTATTAGTAGTAATTGGGTATAGTTTGTAGTGTTCTTATCGCAGTAGTTGTTTGTTTGGGCTAGTGATTAATCGTTATCAGCGTGGTTGTTGGTTGATGTCGTAATCGAATGGGGATGTAGTTGTTGGATTTTATGCTTTTGATGCTATTGGGGCTTTTTTTTTGTAGGTGGTGGTGAGTATTGGGGCTTTTTGATAATGGATTTGTGGTTAGGTGGTGATATCGGTGCTTTTTGTTATGGGTTTATGTTTTTGCTAATGGATTTGTGTTTAGGTGGCGATATCGGGGCTGAATGGGTAGTGCTTTAGGCTTTTGTCTCGGTTGAGTATCGAGGCTTTTTGCTCTATGATGATGATGAATGGGTTGTGCTTTAGGCTTTTGTCTCGGTTGTAAGCTGTTAATTGTGATGGAAATAAAAAACGTTGTCTTTGGTGTGCTTTTTAATCTTATTGTCATTAAGCTGAGTAATATAAACGGGAATTTTGTTGTTTGTGGATTTGTATGGGAAATGGGGTGTTTTTGCTGGAACTTAAACTGACTTCCCCTAAGACGCAGAGCTAAGCTAGTTGAATTCACCTAAGACGCAGAGCTAAGCTAGTTGACTTCACCTAAGACGCAGACCTAAGCCAGTATTCAAACGAATAATAACAAGGCGGAGGCGGGGGCCGGGGGCTTTTTGCTATTGAACTTTTTGTTGGGGGGGTGTGTGTTTTTGATAATGGATTTGTGCTTAGGAGGTGAATGGTTTTGCTGCTAGTTGACTTCCCCTAAGACGCAGACCTAAGCCATGATGATGAATGGGTTGTGCTTTAGGCTTTTGTCTCGGTTGTAAGCTGTTAATTGTGGTAGAAATAAAAAACGTTGTCTGGGTTGTGCTTTTGGCTTTTGTCTCGGTTGTAAGCTGTTAATTGGGGTAGAAATAAAAAAACGCTGTCTTTGTTGTACTTTTTAATCTTATTGTCATTAAACTGAGTAATATATACGAGAATTTTGTTGTTTGTGGTTTTGTATGGGAAATGTGTTGTTTTTGCTGGAATTTAAAACTGACTTCAGGGGGCTTTTTGCTGTATGATGTTGATGAATGGGTAGTGCTTTTGGCTTTTGTCTCGGTTGAGTATCGAGGCTTTTTGCTCTATGATGATGATGAATGGGTAGTGCTTTAGGCTTTTGTCTCGGTTGTAAGCTGTTAATTGTGGTAGAAATAAAAAAACGTTGTCTTTGGTGTGCTTTTTAATCTTATTGTCATTAAGCTGAGTAATATAAACGGGAATTTTGTTGTTTGTGGATTTGTATGGGAAATGGGTTGTTTTTTTTTGCTGGAACTTAAAACTGACTTCACCTAAGACGCAGACCTAAGCCAGTATTCAAACAGATGCATTAACAAGGCGGGGGCTTTTTGCTCTATGATGATGATGAATGGGTTGTGCGTTAGGCTTTTGTCTCGGTTGTAAGATTTCTATATGTTGTTATCAAAAAAAAACCAAACATGACTATGCTTGTCCGATCTTATGAGCTTGGATGCTATAGTAAACTCTTTTTTATTTCTAAGTGTATTTATGAGAACCAATTATTCTTATCATAGTTTCCATATTGAAGAAAGAATTCATTGCTTCCGCTCCCCACAGACTAATGTTGATTTATATATGCTGTTATCAAAAAAACCAAACATGACTATGCTTGTCCGATCTTATGAGCTTATACTCCGTGTTGAGGGTTATATATTTTTGCAACCACTCAGATTGTGTAAAAGACAACACTCTATGAACTCTAGTGAGAATCAGTCCAAGCTTCAGACATTGTTGCAAATTCTTTAGATGAATTATATACTTTGTCTTTGAATGTAGACTAGCGACAAGCTTAGGAGTTTTGCACCCAGGCGTTATCATATTTTCTGGGCAAAATGGAAGATCATTGTGCTGATCGTGAAGATCAATTGGATAAGTTAAATCTACTTCCAATACATAGCCGATTTTATCGGTTCCATCACAATTTAAAATATAATCGGCTGTGAAGATTTGTGGATCACTCCATTGAAAATTTCCATCTGGAAGATGTTGCGACATTGCCCAACCGTACAGGTTATTTGCATCTAAATACATAAGATATTTATTTGGCTTGCTAGCATCGAAATTTTTCAAATATTTATTATTCGCAACGGTATGTCGATGACTACACTGACATAATCCGCCACGGATGCCATTCTTAAAGAAATTAAGCATCTCAACATCTGTTAGAAGTTCCAGATTGATTTCTGTTGTTTTCAACATTGCATCCCAAGATAAGCCGGGAGATGTATAGTAATGACATGGATCTAACTCATATATATCTAGACAAACCTTACGAAAATTCTCAAATACATCTGCCAGCAATAAGACATCGCTCTGCAGATATAAAAGCATGTACTCTTTTAATGTTTTACAATTGAAATGCTTCCACACTTTTTGAGCATGATCGTAATCTTCAACTAAACAATCTTCATTCGTTAGTCTATTATAGAATTCTGTAATTGGAGGAAGAGAACAGTCATCTAAACGAGCCCAACAATTAACATATTCATAGGGAAATACCCCCTTCCTCATCATTAACTTCAAAGAGGAATCGTTTTTGTAAAATCCCCTATTAATTATGAAATCGTCTTCGGATAAATTTTTAGTTAGCGAATCTATGCTAGACTGTAGAAATCGACATGAATCTAAAAACCTAATCTCAAATGAATTGTGCTCATCTAAATATATGCGTTTGGATATTGATATATAATTTTCCTTATTTAGTGGAATTATACGTATTTCCCCCTTAATACAACCCAGACTTTTCATAAATAGATGAGAATCATAACCCGTCAAATTATGGAAAAAGACTGGGAAAAAGGTTGGAACGCGAAAATCTAAATTACACTGAGAATGGGCTGGTCCTCTATAGACACCAGTGAAATGGCAATGGTCCCTTACTCTTACATCTAATTCATTAAATCTAACCTTACAAATACTGCAGACTGGCGATGTTATTTGATGTTGATTCTGTTGTTTTGTTAAAGGAGCCATTGGCTTTGGTCGACCAATGACTTCCTTGTGAATACGAATTAAATCGTTGAATAGCATCTGCACAAACCGGTTTGGTGTGTCTTCTCCTGCAAAAAAGAAAAAAATGTTTTATTAGTTTTATGATTTTTTTTCTTATTAAACATGTTTTTGACTTACCAACAAATATGCGGTGCTTGCTTAAATCATCATCAAAAGAGCATTTGATATGATATGAAAAAGCACACGGGATATGTTGTTGAACGTCTGTCGTTGAAGAAATTTCCGGATTCGGTGCACATTGGCTAATGGGGCGTAGAATGGATTCAAAATCCGCATACACCACAAAAGGAACAATTAATTTGCGATTATGCTTTTTAAATTTAAGTATTTTATTACCTTCATCAGGCATAATTGTTATTATTTTTTTGCATTCGCTCTTATGCATTTGTAGGATAGATTCTGAAGCGAACCGCAGCAAGCAGCCGTTGCATAGATGCATTCGTTTGTTATCTTTGGTGATCTGGCTTTTCAACAAACGTGAGATGTTTTTAATATACACATAATGCGTTTTATTCACATCATCACTACTTATGCAATAAAGCAAGTTAATATGCTTTGCTTTTTCCTCACGAGTATGATAGTAGGGTCCAATTATCTTATATTGCCCTTTATCATTAATCTCATAACCAAAAACATTTATGCTAATGGCTGGATTATTTGCTTCGAATATGCTCGTGTCTTCGACTGCTAGAGGAAATTGCATATTCTTGAAACAAAGTACTTGATTATTGTATACTATTGTTTCGCTCGCTATGTTGGCAATTTTATAATGAGATGGTCTATCAGCATTAGTTGTATCATTCGCGAAAGCCGATATAATAGCCCATTTAAAACAGTAATCATCGTTGTTTTTCACATTGATACAGGCTTTTTTGGTCAATATTTGCTTAGGCAGGCTAAAATGGGAAGAAGCTCGAAGTGGATCGTATTTATTGATATTAATTTCAATGCTCTGAAATGTTAACAACGTCCATCCGCTCTCTTTTTCTTGAAACTCTTCCAATTTTGCTTTGATATTTTCAATTGCCATGCTCAAATGTTCCCTTATGTCTTCCTCGTTCTCAATCGTGTACATTTTAGTTTGCATGCTTTTTATATCTATTTGCATTAACTCATCACATTCTTTGGTGAATTTCGCAAACTTAGCAAAAAGCTCCATGCTAAATTTAAATGTGCTCAAAATTTCCAATTGATTTTTCAATAATTCATTAATCAATGGAATATTTTTTTCAAACAGATTATTCACATTTATCATACTCTCATCTTTGTTGGTGATGGAGAATGTTTTTACACGATTTTTGAACGCGTTTGCTATCAAGGAAACATTTTCATTTAGAGATTGTTGAGCGTTTGCTTTATGGGTATTTTTTCTTTGATGTTGAACCCAAAGCTGCTCTTCAACATTCTCATAGCAAAACAAGCATCTTTTGTATGTCGACTGCTTAGATTTTTTTGCAGGTTGTTCTCCTGACATTGTTGGTGGTTGTTGTTGTTGTCCTGATCGCTTCATATTATTAAATATTTGGTTATATTATTAAATTAAATTTTTTTTTTTTGGTTGGTGTTTTTTATCTAAAAAGGAATGAATAAAATTTTATTGTTACTACTACAGTTTTGTTTTTTGTTTGGAAGAGAGGTTGAGTAGGTATTAGGCGATGTCATTTTAGCAATAGGAACCAATAAAAAAGCAGAAAAAAAATCGCTATTACAAAACATCACTACGATAGACCGCGATTGTCTATTAAAAAGTGATAATTTTTGCTATATATATTTTTTCACTATAAATTTCATATTAATATTTACTTCCTCTCTCTAAAACGATAACACCGTATTATTGTTAAGAACAAAACAATTTTCATTAAATATTGCGCTCTACATTTAAAACCCAGAACAAAATAAATACTAACACCGCATCAAAAAAAAAGAAATAATAATTAATATATAAGATAACTTACCGTTTTTGGTGATGATTTTTATCACTAATTCCCCCGTCGAATTTTTTTTATTTTGTTGTTGTTGAATATCTATATGGATAAAAAACTTCATTAAAACAATATTCAAAAAAAGGATAAACAAATTCCAATAGCAAAACACTAGAAACTGCGTAATTGTTAACTAAAAATTTAAACGCGAAACATTATCACCACGTAATTGTTAACTAATAATTTATTCGAAAAAAACACTAGAAGCCGCGTAATTGTTATCTATAGCACCACGTAACTGTTAACTAAAAATTTAATCTAGCACCGCCTAATTGTTAACTAATAATTTATTCGCAAAAACACTAGAACCGCGTAATTATTAAGTAAAATTTACCCGCGAAACATTATCGCCACGTAATTGTTAACTAAAAATTTAATCTAGCACCGCCGAATTGTTAACTAATAATTTATTCGCAAAAACACTAGAAACCGCGTAACTGTTATATATATCACCACGTAATTGTTAACTAAAAATTTAATCTAGCACCGCCGAATTGTTAACTAATAATTTATTCGCAAAAAACACTAGAAACCGCGTAACTGTTACCTAAAAATTTAACCGCAAAAAACACTAGAGCCGTCCACGTAATTGTTACCTAAAAAATTTTTTTCCATAATTAATATAATTATAAGATAACTTACCTTTTTCCTATTTTGGTATGATGATGATGATGTTGTTGATTTTTATCTTTTTTTTTACACACACTTTTTTGACTCACTAAATATATATCAAAAACAAAATGAATATGAAGCTTTGCTTCGTCAAAGTAAACTGATACGCACTGGTTTTAACATTCGACATTTTATAGAAGAAATCCCTTCTAATACCGGAAACGAGACATTCTTTGCTCAATATGGAAAATAAGATAAGGAATAATGACCAGCGACATAGAAATCATTATTTAGTCATATCACCAGACCAGTAAAACATTTTTGAACAATATAACGAAAAAAAGAAAAAATAAGATAAGAGAACTATGGGATTCAATTAATATTTCTTAGAATTCAAACAATTTTTTATGGTTAAATATGAGATTATTGGACTGGGTAAGCATTCACATTTTTTGATAAGAGAACTGTGGGACTCGATTAATATTTTCTTAGAGCTCAAACAATTTTTATGATTAAATATGAGGTCATTGGATCGGGTAAGTATTCATATTTTTGATAATAGAACTGTAGGACTCGATTAATATTTTCTTAGAGCTCAAACAATTTTTGTGGTTAAATATGAGGTCATTGGACTGGGTAAGTATTCATATTTTTTGATAAGAGAACTATGGGATTCGATTAATATTTTCTTAGAGCTCAAACAATTTTTGTGGTTAAATATGAGGTCATTGGACTGGGTAAGTATTCATATTTTTGATAAGAGAACTATGGGATTCAATTAATATTTCTTAGAATTCAAAATTTTTATGGTTAAATATGAGGTCATTGGACTGGGTAAGTATTCATATTTTTTGATAAGAGAACATCAGTTAATTTTAATGTTTAAGCATATTTTTTTTTTTTTTTTTTTGATTTATTCTTAGAAAAACATCTCCTCATCCAAGATCTATGAGAATTCAAATCAGTAAACAGGTCTCTATGGATCGGATGTATAACAAAAAAGGGTGGCTTCAAACAGGGCGATTCCAAACAGGCGGTTTCTTTAAACAGGGCGGTTCCAAACAGGTCGATTCCAAACAGACGGTTTCTTTAAACAGGGCGGTTCCAAACAGGCGGTTTCTTTAAACAGGGCGATTCCAAACAGGCGGTTTCTTTAAACAGGGCGATTCCAAACAGGCTGTATTATGTACCACCCCTCTCTGATAACTCTTCAATGCTGTAAGCAGGGCTTGTCATATGATGTTATGGTGGACTATATTTGATATTCTAAGACTCCTGGGGGGAAAAATAACTGCTCAATATTCGAATAATACAGAACGATTCCAAACAGGGCTGGTCCAAACAGACTGCTTCTTCAATCTTATCATATGATGTTATGATGAGCCTATATTTGATACTCTAAGACTCATGGAGGGAAAAAATGAATGACCAGTATTCGAATAATTTTCTCACAAAATTAGCCAAAGTGAAAAACATCAATTAATTTTACTGTTTAAATATATTTTTTATTTATTTCTTATTTGAATTGTAAAAAAATGGCTGCGAATATAAAAATTCTGATTCGTCCGTTTCCGATGTTGTGGAATGAAACGTCAATTCGAAGGTATTTCCTACTGCTTGGAGCACCTCCATCTCACTCGAGGTAAGCATCTTCATGGTGTCCTCATCCATCATGTTGAAGCGAATCGGCAGGAACACCTTATTGTTCTCCAGTTCAACCAGTATCCTCGGTCCATACTTGGTTTGGCACCTTATCGCTCGAAGTATTTTATATTTCCTATTTAGTATTAGAGTTTTTAAACTCTCTAGTGGTTTAATTTTACCCAATTGATTCAAACCCTCCATTATTATATATAGGCAGAGCTGTTTTACTAGGTTTAAATTTTAAAGTAAACTGATACATACTGGATTAAAAACTCGACCTTTTATACAAGAAATCCCCTTCTAATACCGGAAACGAGACATTCTTTGCTCAATATGGAAAATAAGATAAGGAATAATTGGCTCTCATAAATACACTTAGAAATAAAAAAAGAGTTTACTATAGCATCCAAGCTCATAAGATCGGACAAGCACAGTCATGTTTGGTTTTTTTGATAACAACATATAGAAATCAACATTAGTCTGTGGGAGCGGAAACGATACATTATGGAAACTATGATAAGAATAATGACCAAGAACTTGCTATATATAAATCAACATTAGTCTGTGGGGAGCGGAAGCAATGAATTCTTTCTTCAATATGGAAACTATGATAAGAATAATTGGTTCTCATAAATACACTTAGAAATAAAAAAGAGTTTACTATAGCATCCAAGCTCATAAGATCGGACAAGCATAGTCATGTTTGGTTTTTTTTTTTTGATAACAGCATATATAAATCAACATTAGTCTGTGGGGAGCGGAAGCAATGAATTCTTTCTTCAATATGGAAACTATGATAAGAATAATTGGTTCTCATAAATACACTTAGAAATAAAAAAGAGTTTACTATAGCATCCAAGCTCATAAGATCGGACAAGCATAGTCATGTTTGGTTTTTTTTTGATAACAACATATAGAAATCTTACAACCGAGACAAAAGCCTAACGCACAACCCATTCATCATCATCATAGAGCAAAAAGCCCCCGCCTTGTTAATGCATCTGTTTGAATACTGGCTTAGGTCTGCGTCTTAGGTGAAGTCAGTTTTAAGTTCCAGCAAAAAAAAACAACCCATTTCCCATACAAATCCACAAACAACAAAATTCCCGTTTATATTACTCAGCTTAATGACAATAAGATTAAAAAGCACACCAAAGACAACGTTTTTTTATTTCTACCACAATTAACAGCTTACAACCGAGACAAAAGCCTAAAGCACTACCCATTCATCATCATCATAGAGCAAAAAGCCTCGATACTCAACCGAGACAAAAGCCAAAAGCACTACCCATTCATCAACATCATACAGCAAAAAGCCCCCTGAAGTCAGTTTTAAATTCCAGCAAAAACAACACATTTCCCATACAAAACCACAAACAACAAAATTCTCGTATATATTACTCAGTTTAATGACAATAAGATTAAAAAGTACAACAAAGACAGCGTTTTTTTATTTCTACCCCAATTAACAGCTTACAACCGAGACAAAAGCCAAAAGCACAACCCAGACAACGTTTTTTATTTCTACCACAATTAACAGCTTACAACCGAGACAAAAGCCTAAAGCACAACCCATTCATCATCATGGCTTAGGTCTGCGTCTTAGGGGAAGTCAACTAGCAGCAAAACCATTCACCTCCTAAGCACAAATCCATTATCAAAAACACACACCCCCCCAACAAAAAGTTCAATAGCAAAAAGCCCCCGGCCCCCGCCTCCGCCTTGTTATTATTCGTTTGAATACTGGCTTAGGTCTGCGTCTTAGGTGAAGTCAACTAGCTTAGCTCTGCGTCTTAGGTGAATTCAACTAGCTTAGCTCTGCGTCTTAGGGGAAGTCAGTTTAAGTTCCAGCAAAAACACCCCATTTCCCATACAAATCCACAAACAACAAAATTCCCGTTTATATTACTCAGCTTAATGACAATAAGATTAAAAAGCACACCAAAGACAACGTTTTTTATTTCCATCACAATTAACAGCTTACAACCGAGACAAAAGCCTAAAGCACAACCCATTCATCATCATCATCATAGAGCAAAAAGCCTCGATACTCAACCGAGACAAAAGCCTAAAGCACTACCCATTCAGCCCCGATATCGCCACCTAAACACAAATCCATTAGCAAAAACATAAACCCATAACAAAAAGCACCGATATCACCACCTAACCACAAATCCATTATCAAAAAGCCCCAATACTCACCACCACCTACAAAAAAAAAGCCCCAATAGCATCAAAAGCATAAAATCCAACAACTACATCCCCATTCGATTACGACATCAACCAACAACCACGCTGATAACGATTAATCACTAGCCCAAACAAACAACTACAGCGATAAGAACACTACAAACTATACCCAATTAATACCAATACTCATAAGAAATATACTAAATACTACTATTTCCACCTCAGTTAAGACACACCACCCATGAATCACAAAAAGCACCGATATCACCATCTAAGCATAAATCCATTAGCAAAAACATAAACCCATAACAAAAAGCACCGACATCACCACAAACCCCAATACTCACCACCACCTACAAAAAGCTCAATAGTCAACACCACCTACAAAAAAAGCACAAAATCCAACAACTACAGCGATAAGAACACTACAAACTATACCCAATTAATACCAAAACTACTAGTTTCCACCCCACATAAGAACCCACAACCATTAATCTCATCCACAAACTATACCCAATTAATACCAACACTGATAAGAAATACACTAAATACTACTATTTCCACCTCACATAAGAACCCACCACCCATGAACCACATACCACTATCAACACTCACCACACAACACACACATCTTCACCTTCACATAGAGCTTTCACACAGAAAAGAGCTTTTGAGCCAGAACGCAGTAAACCCTACTACTCCCATAACCTATTGAACAGGCAGGGTGAACAATAAAAATAAAACGGGATTGTTGTTTAAATTGAGGATATATATTTTATAATATTGAACACGTTCGAACGGCACGAAAGCTGGATGCTAAGAAGAAAGAAGTGAAAGTTGAAAAATGTGAGTTTGGCGTTTCTTGGTGTGGATGACAGTTGTGTGCCTTAAGGGCCTGAATACAATGAGAAGAGTGAGTGTTTTCATGAGTGTGATAGTTTAGCTTTGAGTGCGTACAATTTGAATTCAATTTTTTAATTTGTTTAACAGTTCCGTCTCCTCAGACATATTCCCGCCATACCTGTCAATCTGAGAATGCACATCAATTCACGTTGAAGGTCAATTTCACACGCACAAACAAACATAGAGGGTCAGTCTTTAGCCAAACCACACGAATGTGGAATACTCTGCCTGATCATGTGTTTCGTCGTCGTTGTAATGTCCAGGCATTTAAGAACAATGTACATCAATTCCTCCTTTCCTTATCCACTTTCTCTCCCTTCGCTTGCACCGTGTTCTGACACTTACGGGTACTGCAAAATCCCCCGTCGTGCGCGCGTTTGTGTAAGAAAACAAAAATTCGGCAGTCTCTAGCACCATTTGGTGAACCTTAGCGATGTTATCGTCAGTTGTTGCAGTTTTTGGACGTCCCGAACGTACATCTTCTCCCAAGCTCTCACGGCTATGTTTAAATTCAGCTACCCAAAATGTCGCTGTGGTAAATGATGGTGCAGAGTCCCCATACACAGAATCCAACTCATCTTTGATTTACGTATGCGTATTGCCTTTCAAAAACAAAAATTTAATGACCGCTGGATTCTCAATTTTGTCTATTTTCACAAAAACACTCACATTGACTCACTCAAACGACTGTCAAATACAAACTACACGTCCAAAAGGACTGACATTTTGGTGAGTAACTGGCAAAAGATGCACAACTACATTCATTAGCTTCTACCTACTTCACGTTGAGGTCGGAAACTTTTCAGCCCACCCTCGTATTGACAATATAATCCTTAAGGCCAACTCTGCCCTTGGTTTTGAGACCCGCTAGTCGAAAGAATTCTCTAATCCCTACGTTACCCGATCGCTCTGCATAGCCTTTGTTCGTAGTATTCTTGAATATGGTAGTCAGGTCTGGTTCCCTTATTATCGTCCCACATTCGCAGGATCAAAAACGTGCAACGTCGTTTTTTGCATTTTGCCCCCGAGGATTGAATTGGGACAGTTCTCTGATTCTATCCTTAAACACAAGCCGTCTCCACCTAATTAGCCTTAACACACTTGACGGGCGCATAATCCATGCCGACATCCTCTTCAGCCACCGTCTTCTCTCAGGTTCAATCAATTGCGTAAGCCTACTATTTTCTATTACATTTTACACTAACCCCTACAATCTGCGGAACCGTCCCTTAAACTTGCCTGCTCATTACACTTCTTACGGCTCTCATGAAGCCGAATGTTACGGTGGACAAACTCTTACCCCACCTCTTTTGACTTCAATCTCACTTTCCCCGTTCTTAAACTTCGTCTATTTACTTACCCCTGCTGACCCCCCGTGGGGGGGCACGCCTTTACATCCACACAAACCGTACTCATTCTCATACTCACATCCAGCCTTCCGGCCTATCCTCGCTCTACTCTGTCCTATCCCTTACACCACCGTCTCCACACCTTTGTTAGTTCCCCATTCTTCAGTTTTAAGTTAATTTTAAGATAATATCCGCAAGCCCCTCCTAACCCCCTCATGACTTACTTATTTAAGCTAGTTCGTAAGTTTATTTTTATATGTTTATACCACTTGTATTAGTCCAAATAAAGGAAGGGTCTGTCCTCATTTCATTCATTCATTCATCCCCTATACCTTTTGAAATCATAAAGGCGTATTATAAAAAGGGAAATGTTCAGTAAAATTTATCTAAATTTATGAAGCTTATAAAAAAAGCAGTAGTACAGTCGGTAAAATGCGTATATCCACAGTAACAAAAAAGATGATTAAAGAACAGAAAATTAAACACATTATTAAATATACAATCGACCTCTGTTATGACACAACTGTAGTAACGAATATTGAAGTCTTAGAGGGCATTTATTGATTAGTAATTGCTTCTAAACATAGATTTAAATTTACTTTTGCTATAAAATTGTTATACAATACAATAGTTGAGAGAAGCGTTCGATTATGTTTATATTGAACAGTCAACTCCATACAATTGAACCGGTAGGACAATCAAATTTTAATCCTGTAAAACAGTGGCAAGTTACGAAAGCTAAATTTAATTTATTTCATGTTTTTTTTTTTTGCCCTGAATTGCCATTAGGTTTTGTTTTTGCTTTGTCTTTATATCTAATAAAAGAAATATATTAACTTAAATGGGCTGAACCCGAATTTATTCACTGCAATCAACATAGATATAAAAATTACTTATTAATTAATAGATATCTTTAGAAATACATTTAACAGTTTAATAAGAACAACAAAATCTCAAATAAATATTTAAGATTGACAACATATAATATCTCAATGCTTTACAAATAAAAAACAACCTAAATAAAACCTTTTTGTAACAGTTAATTATCACAGAAAGAGATAAATTTAAATTAACGTTAACAACATCAAAACATGTTCAGATACTTTACAACCAATCCAGAGCAGAGCAGAATGGATGCAAGAGTATTTGACCTGCTAATCATTTGGGCTCCGCTTGGTGAAGTTGTCAACTTTTCAATCTTAGTCCAGTCACTCAAGCCAGCTAGATTTCGTGAGGCTGCTCGTAAATAATACGTGGTGTTCCCTTCCAAACCTTGAACAACAAATCGTGAACCTGTAAGAAAAAGCAGAATGTCTTTAAATGAATGTAAGTAACTAATGCAGTAATAGTAATATTTTGGTGTTTTATATACCATATGCACGGAGAATGGATAATTTGACACCCATATTTGTCAAAGCTCAAGGCCAACGGAAGATGAAGAAGGGAGTAGAGAGGAAATACATATATCGAAATAAAAGTGTTTTGAACGACGTTCATTAGAAAATATTGTTTTCAGGTAGCAGTTAAAATTTCAAGTCGATCGGATAAAAATTAAGGGAGCTACTTCTGCGCTCAGTTCGAAAAACATGGAGCCGAGATATTTGAAGTTAAAGTTTTGAGTAGTAAATATGCGATGCCTGCTCCATAGAATCGGCCTTCTAATTGAAGGTTTTCCTCATCTTTCTGATAGAAATTGCGTCCCGGCGAGCATTTTAGCCTCTTCTGTGAGCGATCGCTTGAACAGCGAAATGTGGTTTGTATCGGCGTCGGTGCAGAAGTCATATTTCAAGCCCAATAGATCCATAACTTTCATTACCTCGTCATAACCATCATTGAAGTATACAACAGCTATATAAACTACTGTATCAAGAACAGATTTGCTATTGGACGTGTTCTATGGCGTTACAGACCACACAAGCGAATTCAAGCTTTCGTTGGAGTTCTGCGTGAATCCATCTCAACAACAGGTAAGAAGATTTGCGCTGCTTAACAATTGTTACACCTCGCTTTACACCCCCTCTCAAACAATTAATCATCCTTGCATCCAATACTCTCAAACATTCCTCAAAATATTTCGCATACAATGCATACAATTGAAATTCGCATTCATCCATTCAGAAGCAAAGCCTTCTCCACGGGCAATTAATTCATATCGCATAGGTTGCGATAATTACCCATTCATGCCCACCTTCCAAAGCCAAAACAAATATCATGTATCAAACACTTGACCCACTCTCCAAGCCCACTGCATTCTGCTTCGTATTTAAAAAATCAAGCGAGCACCTGTCTGGGGACCTACACGGTTTCATATTGCAAATACATTTTTTTTTTGCCAGGAAACAATTGTGATACACGATATATGACACAAGCGGTATTGTCAACGGCCACTGACTACGAAATAATTGAGCGTCGGAAAAGTGCTGAGTTCGACGAAATAGCGAACACAGCAATGATGCGAAATTAATCTTACGATTGGCACACACGGGCAGTGCCCTATAATTGGTTCTTCGTATGAAACCAATTAAGTAATTGCTCAATTCATTGTCGCTGCATTTTTAGCAGGGAAAATTAAACGATTATGGAATATTGCGAATGGCCTATGACAGGCAAATAACCTCAGAATAGGTTAAACATTCTAGGTGAGGAAAATGATTCATCTGCATTAACTCACCAATAATTTGGTATAAAAAGGGTAGTAATGAGTAATGGTAGCAAATGAGTTTCTTCGCAGTGCAGTGCGGTGAAGAGTAAAATCCAAGCAAAAGACTGCGGCCCTAGTGCAAGAACAGCGGGTCTTCTTGCTATGGAATAAAAGTAAATCTTGTTATTGAATGAAAGTAAACCTAGCTAACCCAAGAAAACAAGTAAATGTAAATCTAGTTGAACAAATAAAAGTAAACAAATAAAAGTGTTCAAATAAAAGCAGACATAGAGACAAGTGTTTTAGTTTTCTCATCGTATGGAACATCAACTTACTTGCCATAGTAGATACCGAAGTCAACAACCTACTCACAAGGAAACCTACCAGAGCCAGCAGGTAACCATTTATTGTTATTCCCCAAAAGCTACCCACAGGAGGACGAACTACAAAAAGAAACCTGCTCAGGTGAAACTAGAACAGAGAAAAATACCTAGTTCCCCCTGACTGGGAACGTGTAGAACTGACAGGTGAATATCATTAACTTAACCTCGGGGGCGCATTCCCCGAGAGATAACTAACTCCATACCAAGATAACCTAAAATATTAAATGTTAATATCAGAGGTCACATTCTGGTGTTACATTTTGGCGCCCGAGCAGGGACCTAATAAAAGAAAATATAAATAATTTAACCAAACATTATTTCTGATAACATAAAATAATAAATGATAATATCAGAGTTCACACTATGGTGTTACACAATTCTTTTTCAAAAATGGCTTCACTATCGAATACCATCATGGGCATGGCAGGTTCATGCTTAAGATCTATTATCTGGAATGTGGTCTTCCGGCAACCCCGGCAAGGAATCAATTATCTGGAAGCTACAGGGGATTTCCTGGTGTGATTTGAAATTCCCATAGCAGCATTTCCTAGATTTTCCTTTGCCAAAAAGCAAACGCGCTTGGAGTGATGTTACCGTTTGGCTATCCATGGCATACTTCGGGCGGAGTACTTTCACCTTTAAAAAGGCTGAGCTCAGTGCTAGTTTTTTTTTACTTTGCTTAACAGTTGTCTGATGTGTATGGCTAGAATAAGATAACCTTTTATTTTGCCCTGCGTTTATTGAGTCTCTCCCAACCTAAGGGAGAGAGCTTACGACTTTTCCGTCGGTGGGTGTAACACATACACATACAACACATACACATACATACATACATACTAATAATGTACATCTATACAACATTCTCTCGAGAGAAGCGACCCATAACGCCGACATGGCACCCCGAGATGCCACCAAATAACTGTTGCAGTTCTCCTTCAATAGTTGCATGTTGTAACGCTCTGGAAACAGTCGTGCGGGGAGCGAGTTCTATAGCTTTCCCGCTCTGTAACGCAACGAATTCTGATACAAAGATGTTCGCGCCTTCGGGAGACGTACCGGAACGTGGTGTGATCCGTTGAATTGTCTCGTAGAGGACATAAAACCGAATTGCGCGGAGCAATACCACGAATCTTCGAAGAACAGTACTGTGGCGGTTCCGCCAAACCCCACTGTCTACTTACCCGAAGAACTCCCGTAACTACAACCCAACCTTCATAGTTTTCCGCTAATGCAATCACATTGGCACCTGTAAATGCTTCACGCATCAAGTATCTAATGTATTTAGCTAAAAACTCCTGGAAGAGAATTCTTACCTTCATGCATTAACTCGCATTTTAAATTCCCTACAACAATTATGTATAGCTAATCGAATCATAAATCCAAATCCTAATCTTATCATAAGCATTTTCCCTTGACGAATTCCTGAAAACGAAACAATTTGGTTTACATATAATGTAACCATCATAACCAGGGATAATAAACATTGCGTGGCCTATTCCCAGCCTCACCATGTGTACAATAAATCCCTTTACATACACAATGGCTGGCGACTTTACCCAAGGGACAAAAACAAATATACGCATCTTGCGTCTTAAGGCATAAACCAAATCCTATAGCATAAGCAAATGCAAATAGGAATTATGTACTTACCCTTGGCAGCGATGGCATAAACACCAATTCCCTGTGAATAGGCTAAAACCAATTCGCACCATGTCCAGCAGCATTGCGGTCTATCAATACAGCTGCAACGCACATCATAGACAATGATCTGTACTATCTCTTTGTCCTACAATATTTCTGAATCTGCTTCTCATAACCTCGCGGCATGGGCAAACAGAAATCCATTACTAACCAATGAGATACGGCTTGTTTACCTAGCCGAGCTCACATCTCGTTGATGCACATGATTCCCTTTCTTTGTTTTCAGATTCGTTCTCATGGCCTTGTCCCATGAAAGAACCAATGTCCACACACCGCTACGATCGTCTCTGTGAGATCTGGTTACCTACCCCCAAAGAGAGACTTCACGTTTCTGTTGGGATTGGAAATGCATCCCAGTACCACTGGCCGAATGTCCTTTGCCAGCGAATTGACAACGCTGAGTCGCATTTCAACATCCAGCCACGCTGGTTGGCACTTCTCCCGCTCCCCGTACCGTCGGGGAGGAGTACATACCCCGAGTCGCGGATTTTCAACCTCCGACTCGTGTGAGTCAATCGCGCAAATGTTAGCAATGTAATTTATATTCAACAACCCCAAGTTTTTCTAACCGCGAGTGAAATACCCTTGAGCGAAGATTAGAAGTATATTCAGTCAAAGTTGTACTGAAAGTTCTAAAGTGCCTTTAAACCATTTTAAATAAATCGAAAGCGCTAAGTAAATAAATTTAAATAAAAACCAATATTAATAAAACAATAACCATGCGTCTTACTTCTTGTGTTGGTGTTTCCTTTGCTTTTCGCAATCGGTTTGCGACGGAGTTTTGCTGTTTCTGTTGAGAACTATGCATCTTAGTGTTCGGTGGAACTTACGAAATTACTTGTTTGTGAGGGCGATGTAGAACCCTGCGTCCATGCCGGTGCCGCGACTTCGCCGCCACAGTACCAGTTATAATATCTGTAAAACCAACAAAGGTCAGCTACGCGCCTTCAATATCATAGTGATTGTAGTCCCGATCTCAGCGCCGGGTCCCCGATCAGGCGGATAGTTCGTCTCTGTAGAGTCTCAAGCAGGTCGAGGGTAAGTTTAGGAGCGCAGCTCCAAACATGAGAACAATATTCGAACGCTTGTCTACTTTGAGATTTATACAGAAGAAGAAACTGGCCCGGAGTAAAATATTTCTTGGCTCTAAAAGGATAACTGAGTTTTCCAGAGGCAGGCCTGGCGATGTTCGATACATGTTTATGCCACGACACATTCCCACAGACCGTGACGCCGAGCAATTACATGCTTTCTCCAGATTCGAGGGCCTGGTCATTCATCCTCAGCAGTGGAGTCGATGATCTATTTTTCTTTATGAAAGTTGTATATTGTGTCTTCGTTGCATTACAGTCGGTGAGATTAGCCTGTGGCGCTCCTGCGAACTGCACAAACCATTGTGGGGTTAAATACCTTTCACCCAGCCAAAGGGGACATACTTATCGTGTCCTCAACCCCACGTGCCCACAGACACGTTGGCCCAATTTACATTTCCGCCCAGCTAAAGGGGACATGCATACGGGCGTCCTCGACCGCGCGTATCCACAGACACGTGGCCCCAATTTCTCGACCGATTCCTCATGCCTGCACGGCTATCGAAGGACACTGCCCAGAAAAGAAATTGTTTGACGACCCATTAGCTGGGCAAACACAAGTGGACGGCGCAGCAGCGCCAGATGCCGACAGCCAGAAAAATCCCAGGCGATAAATGTATAGCCAAGGAATAATCAAATGTATGACCTTCCCTTGAGCCAACCGCAATTTGGTTTTCCTTATCAAAAGGACTATTGTGGGAACAAAGGACTATTGTGGGCATATCTCCGGCCGCACGGACAGCAACGTTCGCGTCTGTGTGTGTGTGGATGCATCCGCACAGCATTCCTACGAACAATACGAAATCGTAGGACAAGTGAGGATGCGATCTCCTGGTAAGGTAAAGAGAGAACACCAAAGGAAATGAGAATGGAAGAGAAAGGAATAACAACCGGGTTAGTTTTTTCATCCCATGAAGAAAGATTTTGAGTTAATATAGTTACCACATCCAAAAAGAAAACGTTCGCGAAAACGGGGAGTGTGTCGGCGCGAGTATTCGAAGACGGAGAGTGCTAAGATACAACAATAAAAAAAAAATTACAAACAGAAAGTGTTCGATTCGTATGGGCAGTGTTCGGTGGAACACAAGCCGAAATCGTGAGAAAATCCGCCAAAGGCCTTTCCCCACTGCAGGACCTTATCCAGATCCCGATTCATAGAGTCGATCTGGCTACATCTCAGGTGATGCGACGCTGATGCACTAATCGGCCGATCACTCGAAAAATAGGAAACAAGCTTCTATCATCCGCAAACTTGAACACATGATTATCCGTTGACCCCAACAAATCATTTATGTGAAGCAAAAACAAGATTGGAGCCAAAATAAAATTTTGGGGCAGCCCGGAATTGACAGAATACAGATCTGAAGACTCGCCGTCTACGACGACCCGGATCGATCGATTTTCGGGTAAACTCTTCGTCTAGTCGCAAAGCTGCTGGCAAAGCCCATATGAACGAAGCTTGCTCAGCGATGTTCCGTGGCGGACGCAGTTAAAAGTCTTGGAGATATCCAATGCGACCATTCTGAACTCACCATGCTCCTCAATCGCAGTAGTCCATATATCGGTTATGAGGATCAAAAGGTCTGCCGTGGACCGCTTGCCACGGAATCCGTATTGACGATCATTCAGAAGTCCGTTGCACTCCAAGTAGTTCATTAACTTGACGTTGATTACCCTTTCCATCAGCTTAGATGACATAAACAGTAATGCTATCGGTCGGTAATTTTGTGGGAGACACTTTTTTCGCCTCTTTGGGATTGGCTGAGTTCGAGCGACTTTCCGGCAGATAGGAAAGGTCCCTCATGCATAAGAAAAGCGAAAGCGTCTCCCAGAAACGGGGATAGTTCTGGAGCACAGTTCTTACGGACTATTGCTAGGATTCCGTCTGGGAAGATTGCCTTCCTACAGTCCAGTCCACGTAGAATAGTACGCGGGCGGAACCTCACATCCCACATCGAAGACCACACAGGCACGATCACAGGTGGCTCCAATAGACTGGCATCGAGGTTTGAATTGGCGGAAAATAAATTCGCGAACACATTAGCTTTATCTTTTGAATTTATGACCAACGTGCCGCTGCCGGTCACTGACGGAGGAAAAGAGGAGGGAGCGGAGTTACTACTGACAGACCTTGCCATTGACGAGAAGGAACGCGAACCAGTTGGGCACTCAATGAGTTTATTGGTCACTCTGCCGTTGTAAGCCTTCTTCGTGGTATCAATCTACTGGTTGCACGCATTTCTGATTCTAACAAAATTCGTTCTGTTAACATCGGTAAGATTGGAGCGCCATTGTTTAAAAACTTTATTTTTTGGCGCTGTAATCTGCTCAAGGGCTCCTCGATAGTATAGTGGTTAGTATACCCGCCTGTCAAGCGGGAGACCGGGGTTCGATTCCCCGTCGGGGAGCCTCTGGCGCAAGACTAATGACCTTGCCCGGAAAAAAAAAATTCATTATGGAAAATTTAACAAGCCTCAGGACTTGCTAAATAAGGCCAAGATCGGCGCCCGGTTGTAGTGCCGATGATGATGATGATGATGAATCTGCTCAAATTTTTTATCAAACCAATTTTATCAAACCGATTCTCTTTTGATGGAATGTGTAATGGAAATCTCTGTAAATGCGTTAACATCAGAGTCTCCAAATCACACCTCCGACGACGGAAAGGTCGCGAAGGAATCTCGCAAATCGTACCAGTTAGCAACCCCATACCTCCACACATAGCGAAGCTACTTAGGTCGGTTCTTCGTTTGAAATGCAAGTGGTTGCGCAAACGATACCAAGCAGTGATCTGAGTTTCCCAGTGGCGCAACCGCTTCCACGGTATAAATGGCCGGCTGGGATGGCAAAAATAGTTCTACATACCTGATTATAGGCGGACAAATTGGGACAACTTCAACGTCACATTGAACGAAAAACTCAACCAACTCCCTCTACCCACTGACAGGAACCTAACGACGGATGAGATAAATAATGTTGCTCATTACATGAGACACATGTCCCGAAGTACAAACTTCAAAAGACGTCAGATTCCCCATGACGACTTCAATCTTCGTCTCATTCGGGAGCGTAAAAAGTTGTGCAAAATGAGATATCGTCACCGCTTTACGCAAAGGGAGCTATTACTGTGATCCATTATTCACAATATTGGCATACTGATAAAACTTCGTACTTCAAAACAATCGTACTTGACAATTGGAAGAGAAACTGAAGGGTATTCAGATGGACCAGAATGTTTATAACAAAAGTTAAAAAGATATGCGGCACTTCTCGTATAACTGCCCCAATCATCCACAACAATGTTGTTGTCAACAATGACAACAATATAGAAAAGATCTTTGAAAATAACTTTCGAGGATGGCGACCCGGACTCGAATGCAATCTTTCGTTCAGAGGTTCATAATAAACTGGGCAACTTTAACGACCCAATTGTTGTCTTCAACTTAGCTAACAGTGCTTCGTCTCTATTGTTTGTCTAATAGCAAAAGTTGGGAAACCAAAGTATCACCCCTCAAGCTTTCGTCCCATTTGGCTGTTTACTTGGATCAGAAAAATATATGAAAAATTCATATACGAGAAGCTAAACAAATTTATCAGTGCCAGGAACCTAATACCTGATTTCCAATTTGCATTTATAGCAGCGGACAGCACTATGGCTTTCAACTTATTTCAAAAGAAACGTCTGCGTGCGCCTCTTTAATAAGGAACCTACTATTGCCCCTGAGTCTGGACATTGAAAAGGCTTTTGCCACGACGTGGAATGAAGGTTTTGTCTTTAAATTGTTGAACACCGGTCTCAGCAGACCACTGTGTAATATCATCTACCACTTCGTTAAAAACCTTTCAGTTCGAGTGAATGGAAAGCTATCCCAAACTTTCTACCCCGCCGCAAGCGTACCACAGGGCATCATTCTACGTTTTTTATTTACAACTCACATCGTCCTGTGGACGTGAGAGTAAACCAGATATGGTATCCGGGTGACGTCCTAATGTACACGTCATTCAAAAGCCCTAAACACGCACCAATCCACTCAACCGTCACCTGGGCGAACTGTATCAGTATTACAGTCGATGGAAAATTCGACTGAACCCATCCAAAGCAGTCGTTATAATTCTGAGTAGTAAACACTCCCAACCTACTTCTCGATATTCACAGAATATTTGAATACAAATTGGAGGTACTACTATTAGACCACAGCCCAGCATAAATTATTTGAGGTTATTTATACCCCAAACGTGAATTTCATCAAACATGTGAACCACATTCGTCAAACAGCCCTCGATAGGTCTAAGCACTGCACAACATTTTGAAGTGGAGCAACAAAGTTGAAACCGGTTCCAAACCGGAAACCAAAGTCAAGCTTCTCTGCTATAAGCTGTTAACTCGATCTGGAATATCGTACCGAATATATCGTACGTCTTTCCTATATGGTCTTGTATATCTTCGGCCCAAATGGAAAGACTTCGAGTTTTCGAAAGCTGGTAAGAAGATGCATCAACCATTCTAGAAGGCCTGACGGCCGCCATTTCCACACCTCTCACCTATACGGAGATGGCTCAATTACCCGCATCGACGAATACTTGCTACAATCAGCATACAACACCCTTTCCAACAACATTCCCCTATATAATAGAGGATTCCTGGACCCATCCCATAAGGGCTACTCCTAACACGTTATACACAAGCACAAATACACACACACACACACGTACACACCGATCACAGCGTAGATTATCAGACGCCAAAGACGTAATCTGCGTTTATTGTGGCACCAAAGACCTACTGGTCTTGTATGATTTCTCTCCCACCATCCCTCCGCCCAAGTGGTTAGAGAACATTTGAGCTAACCCTGTGCACACTTTCCTTAGATTCCTCCCCCCTTTTTCAGATACCTTGATACCGAGCCCAACATCCTCACGAATGTGGGTGATTCTGGTTGTCCTAAGATGACCAGAAGCCAGAGAGAAGATGAAGGACACATTTGTTTTTGTCTCGTTTAAATCGTCCTCCCACCACTCCTTTTTTTCAAAAACAGATCCGGGGTGTTCGCATAATCACCTCGGGTATCAGCCACTCGCATAGGCTCCTCCACAAGTTGAGTCAAATTGCGGCTAACAGTGAACATCTCCGCCAGCCTCCTAGTTTCGTCGGTTCTGTTAGAATGTATCAACCAGCTGGAATTGTGTACATTAAAATCGCCAAGGACGACAATTTCAAACCGAGTGGTTGATCTGTATCCAGTCGATGGTATGTGAAAGATGTTCGAAAAATGTCACTGGTCGATCGTCAATCGGGGAGCGGTAAAGAGAACAAAGAAATTTAACAGAATTCCCCAGCGGGGCCTTCAACCACATGATGTCTAAGTTATTGAGGTCCAACGCCTTCATCCTCTGGCAAGCCAGATCGGACCGCGTGAAGACGCAGACTCCATCGTTAAAATGGAATCTCGAATGTAAGTCGTATCCAGAGCAAGGAAGGTATGTCGAATCAGTTGACGAATCGATATGGGTCTCGGTTAGTGTAAGGATATCAGGTTTCGCAGTTTCCAAATAATGGTGAACGGCATTTATATTCGTATTTTTGAAACCGCTGACCCTGATGTTACAAAATGCCGTTATCAGTCGAGCGTCGACAGAGTTTCGAGAACGAACCCGATTACGCGATGACGAATTTCTTAAAGTTCGGTTATTTATCAACATATTTGCATGATGTTCCTCCTGACATAGTTCCCCTCGCAGATACGAATGGAGAACTAGTTTACCACCGGAATTCTTTATCTTAGAAGGTACCATCATGACTTATCTCCATTTCAGTCCGGGCCATACATACATCGGACACGTAGTCGAAACCAACCTTTTCTCGAACCGGTCCATCAGCCAAGCTCCGAAATATGACTAGGGGTGGCACCCAGGGATGGCTCCTCGATAGTATAGTGGTTAGTATACCCCCCTATCACGCGGGAGACCGGGGTTCGATTCCCCGTCGGGGAGCCTCTGGCGCAAGACTTAATAACCTTGCCCGGAAAAAACAAATCATTATGGAAAATTTAACAAGAGTCAGGACGTGCTAAATAAGGCCAAGACCGGCTCCCGGTTGTAGTGCCGATGATGATGATGGCACCCGACTATTTTACGGAGCCTATAGCTTGATAGGGTGATATTTCACCGGGCAACAGGGGGTTGGGACCCCACCTACCACTCGGGCTTTAGTCGACCTGGCTCTGAGTGTATTCTAACATTCCATACTTACAAGGCTATATTGAAACAATAAATAATGGTAATATCTAAGAGAACAACTGAATTAAAATGCAATTAAAACGCCCGATAGTGGTTGCAATAAAATATCTCTAAAAGTTTTATCTATCGCAATATCGCAATATTTTCCAAAAACACAGCTGTAGGTAATTTATTTTCTTCAACGGCTTACTAGAATTCCGTAAATCCATTCTTAAAATGTATGATTTCATATTGTTCGCTTTCTTATCTGATTTAAAATTTAATTGAATTTAAACTTATACTCACCCCTTTTAAATGTGAAGTCTTGTTTTTCAGCAAAGCTCCAATTTCCAGCCGCATATTTGAAATCATTCTCAGTCATGTACTCAACTCTATATCCTGTGAGTCTCATATTCTCCGGTACATCTGCATATATCAGACAACGTATATCGAGTTCAAAACCATTTGAATATATTCGACGTGACTGAAATGCATACGGACTAATAGGTTTTTGTCCTTTCTTCAATTGAATTGCCCATTCCAAAGTGCCCAAAGCATTCGCCACTTTACATTTGTAATCACCAAAATATGTGTCGTTTCGAACGTACACCTGCAACACCGATTTGTAATCATCCCGGAAAATTCTATAATCAGAATTCGTGAGACTACTAATGGCTTTGTTTTCGAAAACCCATGTGAATGACGGTGGAGGTTCAGCTTTAGCATCGCATGACATGTTCACGAAACCGCCAATATACGCAAAATACGTATTCGGTGGTTCACTGTCGCTCCAAATTGGTTTATCTACAATAGTTGAAAAGAATTAAATCGTTTTAAATAGTAGTTTTGGGAAAGTATCTTTCAAAATTAAGATTTACTCTACATACAAATTATAAAAAGGAAAAAAAAAAAATATATATATATATATATATTAAATTGTTAGAGAAAGAATTAACTTAAAAAATGAATATTTTTTTATTATGTGAAATAGTCAAAGGGGAGATGAGAGCGAACATACAGGGCAAAGTTGTGGCGTTTCTAACAGATGTACACACGCCACACAAGCAAATAGTGAAGAACACTGAAAGAAAATCGAATAAGAAAATGCATCAAAGCCGTATACCATAGCTATAACATAACAATTCCACATCAGTTGAATGTACTTGAGTTTAGCAATCGAATTCGTACACGCGGCAGTGGCCTGATGTGTTGAGGATTGGTTCCATTTTTAATGATTCTAACCCTCATGGCGTCAGTTCGAATCACACTTCTTCACTATCGTCGCAAACGCTATAATTGGTGACCCCGACGTGATTTGTACACACAGCACACACTTTCCCATAGTAAACAGGACCTTACTAATACGATCCCGACTTCTGCACAGAGCACCGGCTCACTCGCCTGCTCTGACGTTCTCTCGCTCCGCCCATCGTGCACGAAGTTGATCGTAACAAAGTTACGGAGGAGGGGGTAGTGTGACGTTTCTAACAGATACACACACAATACACAAGCAAACAGTGAAGAACACCTAACGAAAACCGAATAAGAAAATGCATCAGTCGTACGAGGGTTGCCTCTTATGTTTCGGGATTTGGCAACCCTAGTGTTGCAATCCGGCAATTGACAGCTCTGTCGTAAAGTTGGACATTTTTGAGGTTATACGCACTCAGAACGTTTTGACATACGAGCGCTATTTGTGTTGTTTACAGTAACTTAAAGTTTCATCTCGCCCCAAAAATGGAATTAAATCGTCAACATTTTCGTGCGATTATTTTTTACAACTTTCGGTGTGGATTAACTCAGCAACAGTGCATGGATGAACTTAATTCAATTTTTGGCGATGAAGCTCCATCAAGGACCAGTGTTTATCGATGGTATGGTGAATTCAATCGTGGTCGTAGTTCCCTCCAAGATGAATTTCGTGAAGGTCGGCCAAAATCAGTTGTTGTTCCGAAAACCATTGATGCTGTGCGCGAACTGATATTGGAAGATCGTCATGTGACCTATCGTGAGATTGAGACAACCTTAGGCGTTAGTGGGACCAGCATACATTCAATATTGCATAAACATTTGACTGTCAAAAAAATTTGTTCGCGTTGGATCCCACACAATTTGTCAATCGCCCAAAAAAAGGCTCGTGTCAATTGGTCGAAAGAAATGCTCAAAAAATACGGTCGCGGTGCTTCGAAACACGTCGATGACATCGTGACAGGTGATGAATCGTGGATTTACGCGTATGAGCCCGAAAGTAAACAATAGTCGACTGTCTGGGTGTTTCAAGATGAGCCAAATCCAACAAAAGTTGTTCGCGCACGAAACACTTCCAAGCAAATGGTCGCCTGTTTTTTCGGAAAAACTGGACAGGTTGCAACCGTACCACTAGAACAACGCAGAACAGTCAATTCTGAGTGGTACACAACCATTTGTTTGCCAGTTGTCTTCCAAGAAATCAGGAAAACCAACCGCCGAAGACGGATCACTCTTCACCACGACAATGCGAGCTCTCACACATCGGCTGCGACAACTGCATTTTTGAGCACCCAAAACATCGATTTGATGGGTCATCCGCCGTATAGTCCTGACTTGGCATCGAATGACTTCTTTTTATTCCCGTACGTAAAAAACAAACTGAGAGGTCAACGTTTTTCGACACCTGAAGAAGCGGTTGCTGCATTCAGAATGCATGTGTTGGAGATACCTCAATCAGAGTGGCAAAAGTGCTTCGACAATTGGTTCAAACGCAAGCAAAAGTGTATAGATCTTCATGGGGAATATTTTGAAAAACAATAGTGATTTTCGATAATCAATATTTGTTTTTGTTCTCTAATCCCGAAATATAAAAGGCAACCCTCGTATACCAATCAATAACATATATAACAATTTCACATCAGTCGAATGTACTTGAGTTTAGAAATCGAATTCTTACACGTGGCCAGTAGCCTGATACTCCATTGCTTCGCCTTTCATCCGTTTAATCGTATGTTCAAATCACCGTCTTCATTATCCTTGCTTAACGCAACAATCCCATGTGATATGTATACGACACATAATAAGAACACTCCCATATGTAAACAGAACTTTACTACTACAATCACGACTTCAGCATAGCGCACCGGCTCTCTCGTTCCTCGCTCCGTCGTTCGCAGACGAAGTTGATCGTAACAAAGTTACTGAGGAGGGAGTAGGGTGGCGGTTCTAACAGATGCAGTCACAGTACACAAGCAAATAGTGAAGAACACTGAAAGAAAATTGAATAAGAAAATGCATCAAAGCCGTACACCATAGCTAACATAACAATTCCACATCAGTTGAATGTACATCAGTTATGGCGTCAGTTCGAATCACACTTCTTCACTATTATCGCAAACGGTATAAAGTCACTGATTGCTTTCAACCCGGCGAAGGTCAGGATGATCCTTGTTCCTGTTCAATCCTAATTACCATGCAGTCTCCACGTGACACCCCTGGATAGCTACTTTGGCATCCGCCAAATAGTGAACCAATGCATTCAGCGATATCCTGAGAAAGGTTGGCACAAGATCTTGGCCGGAAAAACAAACTATTATTGCAAATTTATCAAGCCTCGGATATGGAACGGATACACGACGACGATCACGGAAACGAAAATGGCTAAACGATTTGAGAATTTTCTCATGGAACAGAGCTCGAGCTGCACAGCAGTTAGCCGACGCCCTGTCCAATATAAGGCGGACATAACAGCACTACAAGAAATAAGATGGACGGGGAGTGGTGTTATTCAAAGAAACGAGTATGACATCTATTATAGCTGTCATGCAAAACACCATGTGCTCGGGGTAGGCTTTCTAGTTAGCCAAAAACTGAACCCTGCCATCATCGGCTTTTATGCAATAAACGAAAGGCTATGCATCTTCGCGTGCGAGGCAAGTTTAAGAACATAAGCCTCATAAACGTTCACGGACCTTCAGAGGAATCCCCTGACGACGAGAAGGAAGAATACTACGAGAACGTCGAACGAATGCCTGTCCAAAATACGATGTGAAAATCGTTCTTAGTGATTTGAATGCGAAAATAGGCCGGGAGCCGGCTTTCAGGTACCATACAGGTTCCCATAGTTTGCATGAGAACACTAATGACAATGGACTACGAGTCATAGAACTGACAGCATCAAAGAACTTGGTCGCTGCGAGTACCAGGTTTCCATGAACAGATATCCACAAGCCACCTGGGTATAACCTGCTGGAGCCACTCGCAACCAAATTGACTGCGTGTTGATCGCCACCACTCCTCGAGTCTGATGACGGTACGAACGTACCGAGGTGCCAACGTCAACTCGGATCACTATCTTGTTGGTATAGTTTTCCAAGAGCGGATTGCCTTACGGAGACGTATGGATCAGGTTCGGATCAACACGCCTGCCTTACGCATTGAGAACACCAACAACACCTTTGGTCATGCGTTAAGACTCGCCCTCAAAGAACTCGATGGAGGGAGAGTAAGTCCTGGGGCCAGAGTGCCGGGCGTAGAAGAGAAATGGAGACGCCTTAAGAGTATTGTCCTTAGTACTGCCAACTCCATTTTAGGGAGTAGTCGTAGAGATCGTAACGACTAATTTGATGATGAGTGCAAACTAGCGACTGAACGTAAGAATGCTGCATACCGGGGAATGCAGCAGTCTCATAGAACGCGGGTACACAAGGAAAAATACAAAGAGCTCAGAAGATCTGAAAAAAAAAATCCACAGACAAAAGAAAAGCGCCTGGAAAAAACAACTTGCCTCTGAATAGATAAAAGTAGAGAGCGAGGTTTACACCAGGCGCGGAAGTTCTACCAAATACTCCACAGTATGACCCATTACACACCACGCTGCACTTACTGGAAGGATAAAGAAGGTAACCTGATCACCGATCTTGAAGGTATTCTGAAACGATGGGAAGTGCACTTCAATTAATTGCTAAATAGTCAGCTCGCAGAAGAATTGGAGGAGGAGGCTCCAGCAATGCAAAATGAAGACCAAATGCTGTCGCCACCAAGCATTGAGGAAACATTAAAAGCCATAAGACAGCCTAAATCCAATAAAACCACAGAGCTGATGGTAAACCAGCTGAGCTGATCAAACAAGGAGGGTCGGCGTTACATCATCCAATTCATGAGACCTTGGTACACGTATGGGAGCAAGAGGAGATGCCGGAATATTGGCATCGTTGTATAATTTACCCCATAGTTAAGAAGGGAGATATCACACTATGCAGCAACTATAGGGGTATAACATTGCTGAGTACCGCATATAAGATACTCTCCTCTATCCTACAAGATCGGATAGCCCCATACGCTAAAGTCATCAGTGTGGCTTCATCCCAGGCCAATCAGCAATTGATCAGATATTCACCCTTAGGCAGGCGATGGAAAAATGTCTGGAATTTAAGATTCCACTATATCATCTGTTTATAGACTTCAAGGCCGCCTACGACAGCATAGCCAGGGTAGAACTATATAATGCCATGAGAGAATTCGGCATTCCAAATAAATTGATACGACTTTGTAGGTTGACCATGACCAACGTAACTAGTCAAGTAAAAGTAGCGGGATTGCTGTCCAAACCAATAAACATCTATAATGGACTCCGACAAGGGGCCGGTCTGGCCTGCCTCCTCTTCAACCTGGCGTTGGAGAAAGCAATCCGTGACTCTGGCGTTACAACAAGAGGGACTATTGTCACCAAGTCCAGCCAGATACTTGCCTACGCAGATGACATCGACATCATCGGTAGAACCGAATCGGCGGTACAGGAATCCTTCACCCAGATCGAGCAGGCGGCACAAAAACTGGGACTGCGCATTAATGAGGGAAAAACCAAGTACATGGTGGCAACTTCTGCGAAGAGAAGACCTAACGTTGATCAAACTATCAGGGTAGTGCCGCACGAATTTGATGTAGTGCAATCCTTTAACTGCCTTGGGTCAATAGTATCAGCCGAAAACAATATGGAAGAAGAAATACGCGGACGGCTGTTCAAATCCAACAAAGCCTACTATGGTTTATGAAGGACCTATAAATCCTGAAATTTATCCAGAATATCCAGGTTACTACTGTACAAGAGTGTGGTCTTACCAGCACTCATGTATGGATCCGAGACCTGGGTGCTCAATAAAAGGCACTCTGAACTCGTAGCCGCGTTCGAGAGGAAGGTGTGGGGATTAGGAGTTTTGTGCCAAACACGGACACACGGTTCACTCTTATCCCCATCCGACTGTCACTAATTGTTCCGACACGTATTAAAGGAAACACCAACACGGGACAAGTAAAAATATAAAACAGCATTTCCTTCTTTAGTTGTATTTTTATTTTTAAAGAAAAACACTATTATTGGGATAACTTGTTTGAATCCATGGATTATTGTTCCGTTTCACTTTCTTATTGGATACTAACATTTTACGTTACGTTATTACTTTCATTTAGATTTAGTCTTTAGTTTTGAATGTATATTAAAATCGAACAACACATAAAATGACAAAATTTTCATTAATACTTTCACCAACTTTGACATGATCGCCAACACGTCTGCGGTTCGTTACGTTTACAACTTTACGAAAATAATTTAAAACTATTACCCACACGACTCCGGGTATGTATTTACGCGTCTCCCGCTGCTGGCAGAGAGCGGGGGGGGCATGACCGTGGCGGTCAGCGGATGGAAAACGACTCACCGAGGATAGAACTCTGACATGAATTCCATCCTAGGTTAGGGTTAAGAACAAAAAAAGAGAGAGAAAAACTTTTCTCTTAAGGGTGCGATCGCCAAGGCAATGCACTATTTCAGTGCAATGGTATGCGTGTGTGACCGTACAGATCGATGTTATTTACACGTGCTCGAAAACAGTGGAACAACGAAACAGGCAAGCGGCAAAGACAAAGGAGATTTATGATACGTGTCTATGCTGTGCATTGCAGCTATCATAGACGGCAGTTCATCGGAGAAATGTGGTAAAAGCAAATAAGGGCATCATACAGACATGGATGAGTGGTGCGGATGCGTAAGTAAATGTATCGCCATTAGGAAGAAGTGCTAATGGTTTTTATATTTACACAATGGGAAATGTTTATCGCTGGTGATGCTAAAGGGATCGAATTGTATATATGATTACATGCGCTGGTGTTGGACTATTTATCGCTGGCTAAAAGGGTCGACAGCCGATGTGTGCATAGATAGTTTTTATGTACACATATTGAGGCTGGGATTAGCCAACTCAAGGGTAAGATTCCCCGATATGCGGTCGTATGATATGCGAACCAATGAATTTTATTGCAGGGAATATATGGTAAGGTAAGAAAGAACTTTTACAGGAATTTGTATCCGAAGGAAATGCAAGAAGAGGTAAGAATTCTTTTACTGAAGCTTTTTAGATTATACCGTACATAATCCTAGATGCGTAAAGCATTCAAGGTGCTAATGCGAATGCATTAGCGAAATTACGTGATTGGGTGGGAGTTATGGGGTTTTTTTAGGTAAGTGAACCGTGGGGTTAGGCGGAACCGCCACAAAGGTCTTAAGGAGAATCGTTGGTCCCGTATGTGAGGGAGGACGATTCCGGAAACGCTACAACCATGAGTTGTATGCGATTGTCTTTGAAGCTAATGTTGTAAGACAAATAAAGCTCGGTAGACTCCGGTGCGCCGAACAAAGGAACCTGCCCGGAAAGTCCTTTGTGGCAGGATATATAGAAGGAGACAGCGCGGCAGACTTTGTCTGCAATAGAGGGATGGTGTAGACCAGGACGCCCAGAGCCTGGGAGTGCCAAACTGGATCACATCGGCCCGAAATCGGGACCGGTGGAGATACTTGCTGAATAAGGCCAAGACCGGGTTCCGGTTGTAGTGCCGATGATGATGATGATGATGAAATAGTCAAAACCGATATCAAAACAGCGAAAATACTTCTTTTTGTTTTGTTTTACTCTACGAAGCCAAAATTGATTAACCCTGTATGCAGAAATTAAAAAAAAAGCGTTTATATTATTAATTTAATTATTTTATAGCGGTGAGGTCATGCACTTTCGGGTTTCTACAGGCCAATAAATAGTAGTAGTAGTAAATAGTAATTATTTTATACCCACTCCTCATTATTTGCAGTCAGTATAATTTTGACAATAGTTAGTCCTCACTTTATAGACAAATCCCACGAGAATGTTGTGGAGGAGTAATAATTAATGAGGAATATTTGTCTTCCTTTAAGGTTTGAACTTAAATCATCTATCATCTCCCAATTAGTTTAATATGAATCCCATTACGACTTGATATTCTGATTTCATTTTATCTTGAGGATTTTGATTTAAGTTATGACTTTAGGGTTTTTTGAGTTTCTTATTTGTCGTAGTAAGTGAAATGAATATATACAAATTGAAATCAGAACGAAATTGCGGCAAGTTGGACTAATCGGAGCGATTAGTGGATTATGAAAAGTGTTCACTTGTGTTTTGGGGCTCCGACAAAGATTAGTAATTAATAGATAACCGACCGAATTGAATTAGATATTACTATTAGTGGTTATGTAACTGACTTACACTCTAATAAATAATAAATGAAATATTTAAAAATATACCTCCTTTAAGAACATATTTCAGAGTACTTACGTTGAATCCTTAGATAAAAAGTACGTTCTTGAACATCTGTTATAGTGGGCGAGATTTGAAAAGCTCTGCAAGTATATTCTCCGTCGTCTAACTGTGTTACGCTTCTAATGTACAACCCATCCGACAATTGCTTGTATTTTGCACTAGGAACTGAAAATGAGAATTTTCAAAATTCACGCATTTATAAAAAAGACGGGAAATTTTCTCAAGGAAGACTAGCATCAGAATGTATCATTGTTAAGAAAAATAAAAAATAATATTGTAAATAAAATAATTTCCATGAGCAGTCTTACATTTAATAAGATCACCATTTCTATACCAGGATATTGCTGGCTCAGGTTCGCCTCGCACCTCACAATATATTGTTGCATCCCGATTCTCCTTGGCATATTGTATCATTTGAAAATTCACAAACGTTATTCGCACTGCAATATTTTACAAATACGTGATTACATGCGGCTCATAAAATGTACAATGATATTGAACACGTACAATTCACGAGCAGTTCAAAGGATTTTTGGTATACTTCGTCTCCAACCGTCCTGCAGGCCCACGTGCCCCTATCTGAGTGTGCGATATGTTCAAACACAAGCGCTAGCTGTCCTGTATTAATAAATTCGTGAGCGTTATTTGAAAAGCGTACCCTGGTCTAATAAAAATATGCGACTTACCTGGCTTTTCTTCAATGTGCACACGTCCTTTATTATTTATTATTATTGCCCCCATGGGGCTATACCAATGTAGTCTGATATCTTTGTACTTGGAACGGCAGAATACGATAAACGAAGAATTTACAAAGTGGCTAATTTCGTCAGAGGCCGGCGCGAGTGTTAGCATATTGCTAAAATTTGTTCCTAAAGTTGATCCTGCAGGAAGAAACAACATTTTCTGATTCGTTATTTGTGTGACTTTAAAATACTCGTATCTACCTAAAATTACTTTATGATTACGCGTTAAATAAGCACTTAACATTATTTATGAGTCAGTGAAATGTAAATAGAATATTCAAAATTTTATGGATCCTAAAGTTACGCAAAGTGAATGAACAAAGTTGTTCTGTGTGTTGGTTTATGATTAATTTTAACGCTTGAATTTGCATTATGAATCGGTTCAACTTTGCTAAACATCATTAATATTAAGAAAGATGATATTTACATTTACTTGCTTAATAACGCTTTGAAGCTCAAGTTAAAAATTAACAACAAGCGATTAAAATGCTAATAGAATTTGACCAAGGGTAATTAGCAACAAAGTTGCTCAGAAGCAAATAGGCACACCGTCTAAAACAACACTAATTGATCGATTTTCGAGGAGGATTTTAGTGCAGTCAGAAGTTTGGTTGTTATTCATCCGTGGGTGGAAGTTTAACGAGGTTCTGTGCCAGAAAAGTTCAATGTAACTGAACTTGACAAAGTACAACCTCTATCCCAAAATAAAAAAGTAAATTTTACAAAAATCATTTTATTTATTCGAAATAATCTCCCAGAAGTGAAATATATTTATTTGCTCGTTCGACAAGTGCATCAAATTACTTTTGTATGCGGTTGATTGAGATGTTGTTAAGGATGGTGTTCCTCGTTCGGCGAATGTCTTCAAATAATGCGAAATGGTTTCCTTTCATAGTCAAATGAAGTTCACGAAATAAGAATAATCACAAGGAGCCAGATCAGGTGAGTACGAGAAGTATTAAGATAAAGAATTCGATTTTTAGTTCAATAATCGGCGGAAACTGTCGCACGATGTTGCGACTCGCTGGAACAATCTCCAACTACTTGGTTCCCGACATTCAGGAAGAATACGATGAATATGGTTGGTTGCACATGTTGGATGAATTCTTTGTGGGTAATTGCCTTGCAACCGAAAAAAAGGATAAGCATTGTTTTAATTTTTGACTTCACCAAACGTGTTTTCTTTTCCTTCATCTGTAGCCACTGGTGGGCACTGTTTAGAATTCGATATTTATTTTTACGTTACTTCTACGTACATTTTTATTTGAAAATAGGGGAATGCAAATGTAACACAATTACAAGAAGAAAAAAGAAAAGGACACGTGTGCACCAGCAGAAAGAACCGGAAGGAACTTTGATAATTGTATTGAGTAAAAATGACACAGTCCCAACTGACAGCAGATGTCAATCTTTTACTGGGAGACAGTGTGCTCCTAAACCCATGTAAGATCGGGTTATAGCGTTTGGGATGGTAGTGAAGAACGTGTGATTCGAACTGACGCTATGACATTTAGAATCACCAAAAATTGAACCAAAGCGCAACCCATCAGGCCAACGCCGTGTGTATGAATTCGATTTCTAAACTCAAGTACATTCGACTGATGTGGATTTGTTATGATATCGCTATGGTATATGGGTCTGATGCATTTTCTTATTCGATTTTCGTTCGGTGTTCTTCACTAATTGCTTGTGTATTGTGTGTGTATCTGCCATACTCCACACTACTCGCTCCTCAGTAACTTTGCTACGATCAGCTTCGTGGGCGAACGACGAATGAGCGAGTGAGAGATCGTCGGAGCAGGCGAGTGTGCCGGTGCCCTATGCGGAAGTCGTGATCGTGTCGTGAAGAACTGTTTTACTACGGGAGAGTGTGTGCTGTGTGTACACAGATCACGTCGTAGTAACCAATTATAGCGTTTGGGATTGATAGTGAAGAACGTATGATTCGAATTGACGCTATGGCAGTTATAATCACCAAAAATTGAACCAAAGCGCAACCCACCAGGCCACCGCCGTGTGTACGAAATCGATTTCTAAACTCATGTACATTCGACTGATGTGGACTTGTTATGTTATCGCTATGGTATACGGCTCTGATGCATTTTCTTATTCGATTTGTTACGTGCGGCTTTCACCACCCCATCATTTAATTGTTTTTATTATAATTTTGTTTAATATAGTTTGATGGTAAGGTGGTGGAAGAATTGCACGATCCACATATGAGTGTTCGAACACGCCCCGATTCGAGTGTGGGTCGTGGGCGGGTTCGAGTTCGATTTTTGGAGTGGACGTTGAGGGAGAGCGAGAGAGAGGCGACAAGTCTTTTTGCAGTTCCGTTTGTTGAAGATTAAAAAGGAGAAGCAAAAAAAAGTCCGATAGAACTGGTCGCGACGAAAAAGTAGAAAAAAGAGTAGAAAAATAAACAAAATAAAACGATGCGAGAGAATTTCCGCAAAAAATTTTAAAGATAAAGATACATTTTTAAATTATTAAATAAATGTAAAAAGTTTAGTTAAAAGTCCTAAAATCTGTGAATTCTTGGTCGGACCGTTAAATGTTACCTGTGAAGTTCGTTGCGAAAAAATCATATTAAATAAATTGAATTACGTTTGGAAGGGTTGTTTTCTGTTTGCTGTTCCCTGTTCAGTTACTCAGAAATTGGAGCCACAAGTTGAGGAATCTTGGCCCGGCAGCGGTTTACCAGGCGATGCAGTTATACATGTGATAGATGGCCATAACGGTGGCTCGCAACCACGTTAAGCGATAGGCGATCGGTTGCCGATATATTCCCATGAACTGAGGGACGATTGAGTTAAAAAAGAAATCGGATGATTTCAGGTCTCGACACCGGTACGACTGCAGCACACTGTCATCCCTCAGCAAGGTATTCCCCAGGCATTGTGGTGTGCGGGGAGTTTTTGATCCGAACCAGTAATTACCCACGCACAGGGACTAAAATTCAACAGCTGGAGCAGTTAATTAGCGTGGCGTGTATCCTATCAACTGGTATTTTGGTGACCGCCCACGGACTCCAAGTAATTTTATTATTCAATTACACATATTCATTTTTAACCACAAACATATTTAACAACATACAAAAATTAATTACATCAGTAAAAACCAATTTGAAAATTCCAAAATAACACATCAATTGGCCCAACCTCCTAACATTCATACCGAAACGACTGCAAAAAATAGTCCAACTTTAATATTAGAACGGTGTGGTTAATACGAGGATTGCCTCTTATGTTTCGGGATTTGGCAACCCTAGTGTTGCAATCCTGCAATTGACAGCTCTGTCGTAAAGTTGGACATTTTTGAGGTTATACGCACTCAGAATGTTTTGACATACGAGCGCTATTTGTGTTGTTTACAGTAACTTAAAAGATTCATCTCGGCCCAAAAATGGAATTAAATCGTCAACATTTTCGTGCGATTATTTTTTACAACTTTCGGCGTGGATTAACTCAGCAACAGTGCATGGATGAACTTAATTCAATTTTTGGCGATGAAGCTCCATCAAGGACCAGTGTTTATCGATGGTATGGTGAATTCAATCGTGGTCGTAGTTCACTCCAAGATGAATTTCGTGAAGGTCGTCCAAAAACAGTTGTTGTTCCGAAAACCATTGATGCTGTGCGCGACTGATATTGGAAGATCGTCATGTGACCTATCGTGAGATTGAGACAACCTTAGGCGTTAGTGGGACCAGCATACATTCAATATTGCATAAACATTTGACTGTCAAAAAAATTTGTTCGCGTTGCATCCCACACAATTTGTCAATCGCCCAAAAAAAGGCTCGTGTCAATTGGTCGAAAGAATTGCTCAAAAAATACGGTCGCGGTGCTTCGAAACACGTCTATGACATCGTGACAGGTGATGAATCGTGGATTTACGCGTATGAGCCCGAAAGTAAACAGCAGTCGACTGTCTGGGTGTTTCAAGATGAGCCAAATCCAACAAAAGTTGTTCGCGCACGAAGCACTTCCAAGCAAATGGTCGCCTGTTTTTTCGGAAAAACTGGACATGTCGCAACCGTACCACTAGAACAACGCAGAACAGTCAATTCTGAGTGGTACACAACCATTTGTTTGCCAGTTGTCTTCCAAGAAATCAGGAAAACCAACCGCCGAAGACGGATCACTCTTCACCACGACAATGCGAGCTCTCACACATCGGCTGCGACAACTGCATTTTTGAGCACCCAAAACATCGATTTGATGGGTCATCCGCCGTATAGTCCTGACTTGGCACCGGATGACTTTTTTTTATTCCCGTACGTAAAAAACAAACTGAGAGGTCAACGTTTTTCGACACCTGAAGAAGCGGTTGCTGCATTCAGAATGCATGTGTTGGAGATACCTCAATCAGAGTGGCAAAAGTGCTTCGACAATTAGTTCAAACGCAAGCAAAAGTGTATAGATCTTCATGGGGAATATTTTGAAAAACAATAAAGTGATTTTCGATGATCAATATTTGTTTTTGTTCTCTAATCCCGAAATATAAAAGGCAACCCTCGTAAGACCACAACTCAGTATTCCAACTTTGTGTTGATAACACTACAGATTTTCGTTCGGTGTTCTTCGCTATTTGCTTGTGTATTGTGTGTGTATCTGTTAGAAACGCCACAGGATGCTTCTAAATCTTAAACAACCACCTTTCAACAATCGGAGCTTTTGTTTCTCATTCGTGTTGAATTCGATATTCATCATCAGTTGCAATTGTTTTTAAGAAGCTTTCGTCATTTCGATCTTATTTAATGCTGTCTTTAGAATGTTCAATTCGGTGTAATTTTTTTCACTTGATGTGAAATAAACTGTGAATTCAATTTCATTACATAAGTTTTCGGTGAAAATGAGACGAATTGTTATTTTTAGTATGTTAAGCTCCGTGTCCACGAATCTCAATGAAGATTTCTTGGAAACCTTCACAAAATCACGCACTTTATCGATGTTCCATTTGGAAACCACATCAGATGTACGGCATGTACGTTTATCGTCATACACATCTTCCCTGCCTCCCGTGGATTGTCGAATCTACTTAAAAACTTGTGCTTAATCGCAGATGTCTATAACCGGTTATAAGGGTCAAAGGGTCTCCCATGGACCGCCTGCCACGGAATCCGTATTGACGATCGTTCAAAAATCCGTTGCACTCCAAATACTCAATTTACTCGGCATTGATGACCTTTTCCTGGCACAATACTAATGACCTTGTGCGGAAAAACAAATTATTTAGAAAAATTTAACAAGCCCCAGGACTTGCTAAACAAGGCCAAGACCGAATCCCGGTTGTACTACCGATGATGATGATGATGATGACCTTTTCCATTACTTTAGATAACATAAACAATAATGCTAATGGCCGGCAAATTTGTGGGAGACACTTTTTCCCATCTTTGGGATTGTTACACCTCGCTACACAACCCCCCTCAATTAGCAGTCATCCTCAGCCCACAATTAATATTCATATTGCACAAACAATTAACTGACGCCTCTTCACACAAGCAATTAATGTTCATATCGCATACGTTGGAATATTCGTTTACCACCTATAATGCATACTCACCTTCCAAAGCTAAACGCTTATGGTGTATCATTGCACCGGATGCAATAAAAACCATAACAATTGACATACGATATCACATGACGCATTCCCACTTCCCAAGGCCATACGCTAAATGCATTTTGCTTCACATTCAAAAACCTGTCATCGGACCTATTCACACGGTTTCATATTTCGAAGGCATTATACAAGTCATATGACACGGGCGGTGCCTTCAAAGGCTATTAGTGACGACTTAACTGAGCGTCGATCAAAATGCTGAGATCTGCGGAAGGACAAGATACGATTTGACCGTGGAGCAATGTACTATAATTGGTTCGGTCATTGCAACTACAAATTGAATAAATGTTTAAGCCGATGCCGTTGCATCGCGGGCAGGACAAAGTGAGCGTTAATCATAATTTAGAAATGCGAATGACTCGTGCCAGGCGATTGGACTCAATATGGGTCATATATTCTGGATCAAAGTTCAGGCTGAGGTAAACGCATTGTTTGCACTTCTACGCCCATAATTTGGGTATATAAAGAGTGGTTGCAAACGGACTGAAGGAGAACTGATCAATCAAGCAAAGGGTTGCGGCATTGCATTGGAACATCGGGCCCTATGCTTTGATTTGATTAGAGGAGTGTGCGAAAAAAGTTGTACCAGTAACATTTTACCGAATAGTGACCCCAATAAAGTTAAAGTAGATAACAAAATGTTTTAGTCTTTTCTTGAATTGAGTGTATTTTATTTTTTTTTGAAGTGCGTGTCTCAATTTTCTGGACAACAGTTCACTCCCCAGGAAACTCAACAACAATTCACCCGGGGAAACCCGTCAAAGCCAAGAGCGGCCAAAAGATCAACTCCCGGCCGGAAAGGTTACGGTCTCCACGTTGTTTAAAATAGGAGACTTATTCGCCCTATCACATAATAACGTTTAAGGTATCGTGTGGTTGGATACATCCCTTGAAAATTATAACATACTCAGCAACTAATTTTTCCTTAAACATTTGATAATATGTAATAATTATATGAAAGTGTTTTTTATCACGTTCAATTTCTTAATTGGAATAATATAAAAACCACACACCCCTGCAAAAGGATGAGGTTAATGAATGCCGCTGTGTATACTTCCAACATCAGCCGCAATGGAGTATTCTCTTAAGGGGGTATTCTGGTCTAGACGCACGAATTTAACGCAATTTTTGAAGTGCTGTAAAAAAAGCAATCAATATTTTTACTATTCATTTTTTTATAGGATGTTTATTAATATTTCAAGAATACAGTAAAAAATTCAAAATTCAAAAAGTTAGCAGCTGATGAATGGGGATCTTTTTTGAAACAATACCCACGATTTTTCAAGTTCTACTGAACCGATTTACTTCAAATTTAGTATATGTCTTTTTGATAGGCTTTTCTATTGCATGAACTACCCTCATCCCCAAATTTCAATGTTAACTATTTTTTAAAAAATTTGAAAAACTCAAAAAGAAGTGGTACAAAAATTAATTTCTTTTCAAGCTGTCGCCATTTTGTAAAAAAAATGTTTTTTCAACTTTTTTTAGTTCCAACGATAGAGGCATTTCTGTAAATTAATAATCTTTTGTTTTTTTTCAGATTGCTAGGTGGGTTGAATCGTGGGTATGGTCGCCTGCCAACTTTTTTGAGATCCCCCACTTCATCAGCTGCTAACTTTTTGAATTTAGAATTTTTTACTTTCAGTTTTTTTTACTGTATTCTTGAAATATTGATAAACATCCTATGAAAAAATGAATAGTAAAAATATTCATTGCTTTTTTTTACAGCACTTCAAAAATTGCGTTAAATTCGTGTGTCTAGACCAGAATACACCCTTAACCACAGTTTTCATCATATTCTGGAAAGCCTTATGCGAAATGTCGGTTATAACATTGTTTACTATCGCTTAACCTGTCAACGACATAGCATGGGCTCTCCTCTTTTAACTAATCATCATTACGTTTTTATTAGAGCAGTCCGTCTTCGGTACCATCGGAAAAGCATAATGGGGCATATAATTCCACTTAACATACTGGGTGAAATGTTCTATATGGAATCCCAAGTGAACAAAAAGATGTCCACACTCACACAATAAAAATTCGTCCGTTTTCAGCCTTCCATCCATCAAGCGTCATTAATCTCGATTTTTTGTCATGAACAGGGTTGCGATGTAAGGGTATATTCGGTATAGGCATAGAACGGTGACTTCATAAATATGAATGTATGATAGTATACACAAAATCCAAAGATTGTAGAAAAACATCCAATTTGACATAATATCCTTTACGAAAGCTGAACTGGTATGACACCTAAGATGAACAACAATTTCTCCCAGAACCGTACAGAAATGTTTCTGAAAAGGTGGTCTAACGTGGAAAGCTTCTAAGAGTTTTTAGTGAGGATGGAATAGTCGGGGTCGGGCGAGAATACCTAATCCAAATATGGCAGTCTGTACAGTTTTCGAAGTCACACACATGATAAATGTGACTGTCAAATACTTCAGGCATAGACAGCTGTTTCCTTCCCGCCTATGATATTAACGAGAATGAGGTGGGATTCATGATGTACACTTCGTATCAACATTTTCAAATACTGAATAAACAATGTCAACTAAGTGCTGGTAAGGAACTCTGGGGAATGGAAGACTTAATATGACGGCAACCGGTATACTGAAATCATCTGTCAGCTTTAGTCCCATGAAATTATCAGGACGAATGGACATACTGTCCAATTGGCGAGTAGTGCAGTTTTTAATGCGATTTACCAGGTGTACCGGTCTGAAGTTAGCGTCAAGATACAAATGAATCGATAGGGAACGTTAGTTGTGAGCGAGCCCTCATATATTTTTTATTTGGTTGCTATGACATCTGTCAAACATATTAAGTATGCAATAAGTCATTGTACAAACAACATCTTTTTTTTTAATACTGTTAAAAATGCCGAAATTTGTACGAGAAAATGATGATTCGCGTAAAGCATTAATTTTTTGTTTTCATTTGAAGAAAAGTGCTGCAGAGTCGCGTCGAATGCTTGTCGAGGCTTATGGTGATCATGCTCTATCGGAAGCAACATGCAAAAGATTGTTTAAGCGGTCCAGAGATAATGATTTGGATGTGCGAAACCGAAGAACGTGGAAGACCACCAAAAAAGTTTGAAGACGCCGAATTGCAAGCAATATTGGATCAAGATGACACTTTACCAAAACCAAATGGCACTAATGTTAAATGTTGCACAACAAACAATTTCTGACCGTTTAGAAGCGATGGGAAAGATCCAAAAGTGTGGAAACTGGGTGCCACATGAATTGAATGACAGGCAGATGGAAAAGCGAAACACCACATGTGAAACGTTGCTTCTACGACACGAAAGGAAGTCAAGAAGACTGGTGATGAAAAATTTATTTATTTTAAAAATCCTAATCGCAAAAAATCATGGGTATATCCAGGAGAAGCGTCAACATCGACTGCAAAGCCTGATCGGTTCGGAAAAAAATACAATGCTTTGTGGTTGGTGGGACCAGAAGGGGGTGGTGTATCATGAACTTCTAAAACCTAGCGAAACTGTTGATGCGCAACGCTACCGACAACAAATGATATAATTTAAACCATGTATTGATCGAAAAACGACCAGAATGGCCCACAAGACACGGAAAGGTAATTTTGTTGCATGATAATGCACCGAGTCATACACCAAAACCCGTCAAAGAAACAATAAAAGCTCTCGGCTGGGAAGTGGTATATTCACCATATTCACCAGACTTGGCTCCTTCCGACCATTTGTTTTCATCGATGGGACACGCATTGGCTGAGCAGCATTTCAATTCCTGTTAAGAATTCGAAAATTACGTTTCCGAATGGTTTGCCACAAAAGACGACCGGTTTTATTGGCATGGTATCCACAAATTGTTAGAAAGGTGGTCGAAATGTGTAGAAAGCAATGGCCAATACTTCGAACAAAACGTTTTTTACTTTTTTTTTCGAAGGAAAGATTATAATGACATTCCATGTTTGCGAGTTCCGCGGACTCCCGAGAATTGTCAAACTCTGCTGAACGCAGCACTTACCCTGGAACACATCAACTCTAACGAACGGTTCATAATAGTCGAGGATCCGCAAAAAAAGGCGAACTCAATTGGCGCTTGTTTCGAAGCAGTGTATAGATTGAACGAATCGGCTCATTCTAACCTTGACCTGGAAAATAGAGCTCTCCAAAAACATATTTCGCCACGCAATGAACTTAACAATTGGCGTCTCTTAAGTGGAAGTTTCACTATCTTTAGTGAAAATAATAGAGCGAATTCCCCACTTAGAAATCTAAACACTAGTATATTTGTACACAAGGATGAACTGACGGACTTTCTTAGATCGAATAAGAACAAAAAATATTTTGGAATAGATAGTATTCCAAACATTGTTCTAAAGCATTTACCTCTTGAAGTAGTGAAGATTTACACTATTTTGTTCAATAACGCTCTAAATAATGCATATTATCCAACCCAATGGAAATCTATCCCCAAAAAGGGCAAGGACAGGAACAATTCAGCCAATCTTCGTGCGATTAGTTCCCTTCCGAACATCAGCAAGGTGTTCGAGAAAATTATAAATAAAGCATTGACTAACTGGTGTGAGGATAATGGTATTATTTCGAATGGAGTCCCTTTTATTTACCACGCTTTGCGTGGTGCCATGGATAAGCGAATTCTCCATGATAACGATATCTCTAATATTCCAGATCGCCTGCGTTTTAGTATGGTGATCGGTGGCAGAGATAAATCAATAAACGGTCAATCCCATCCCAACTGGTGGAGGATCAGTGATGAAGAAAGGACTATACGTCCCCAAACATAGTATGCCTCTCAGACGCACCGCTTTCCTTCCCCCAAAACCCAATTCCCAATTATTTTTATTTTTTAAAATTTTTGTTTTTAATTTTTTATTTATCTTTTATTTTTATTTGTATTCCTTGTTTATGTTTATCCGCTTTGTTTCGCTTTTATTGTAATAAAAATATATAAATATATATGTAATAAAAAAAAATTATTATAATAATAATAATACATGACATAGAAAGAATAGAATAAATTTTGAAAAGAAAACATTATTGTGACATGTCATAAAAACATTAGGTATTGTACGCCGAAGGCATAAGAAAAATGATAATGTATAACTTACTGGCTCTTCATCATCATCGGCACTACAACCAGGAACCGGTCTTGACCTTATTATTTAGCAAGTCCTGAGGCTTGTTAAATTTTCCATAATGATTTGTTTTTTTCCGGGCAAGGTCATTAGTCTTGCGCCATTACTGGCTCTTAGCAATAAGTTAATGTAAGAATGATATTTGTAAAATAGAAGTTAACAATTAGTCTTATCTAAAATTTGTAATTGAATTGTTAAATAAATGTGAAGATAAAACGAAAATCAAAAAAAAAACAACTGAAAATCATACAGGAAACTCACAAACGAGCTCACCGTAACTACAGAAATACTATCTCGGAGATAGCCGAAAAATGCTTTTGGCCCACCTTTGACAATTATGCAAAAGAGAAGTAAAAAACTGCGCAACATGTTAAGTTTGGCAGTATGGCAGGCATCCAATAAAACAGGTAATTAAACCCATATCATTACCTACAAGAACAGGAAGGAATCTCCAAATGGACACATTTTACGTAGAAAAAAAAGATATACCCTACAACGATAGATACGTACAGTAAATAGTGACTGATAACGCACCAATACTCAAAGGTACAAAAGTAGAATGCTTATTGAGACAAATTGGAAAAGAAACTACGCGATACGCAAAACATACAGTGATAGAAGATAAAGGAGCAGTAGTGATCGGAAATGCAGGAGCAAGAATACACAGAGATCGCTTTCGTTCTAACAATGCTTAGTACAATTTCGGGAAGTACAGTTATAATTTCACTGGAGGAAAAAAATATGTTTCAACAAAAATCCTAGACGTATTCGTATATAATAATACAAGTATCTTATTTCACCCATTCAATTTAACACAAATTATGACCCTATACAAAGAAATTACATCAGAAAAACAACTTAAAGAAGTAACAAAGAAGAAAAAAATAATACATTAAATAGACAACCTCAACTGTCAAATCATAGGCAAAGAAGATCACTAGATATTGTGGGGTGCATACTTAAATCCATGATTGGAACACTGGGCTACGACGATATAATAGAGATTCAAATGGCGCTAAATCAACTCATGGAAAACAATACGAGTAACAAGCAGACAATTCTAAACAAAAAACTATTTAAACTATTAGAAGAAGCATCAAAGCAAACGGAAGATTTAAACTTTTTAATATTATAAACAAGACATATTGAAAATCTTTCTATACATGCTCTCAGCCGGAAAAATAGGACCGTATTTCTCAAGATCTTTAGATATGACAGAACTTAAAGAAAGCCTAGTACATGAAACAATAAATATTCCATTAATCAATATCCTAGCGTACGCTGAACGAGCTAACGTATGACTCTTCCACAAAACGTATACATCATACACGACATGGAAATGGTTCTAACAAATATTATCTTTAGTATACCGAATTATCTTACTATTACTATTTATTGGCCTCTTCTTGGACGGAAAAGGTCTTATCCAAGATGAGGGTGGAATACCTATTATATACTATGCGTTCCGTGGTGCTAGGGATAAACGAATTGTCCACAATAGCGATATCTCTAATAGGCCAGATAGACTTCGATTCAGTACGGTGATCAGTGAAACAGATAAATCAATAAAAGACCAAGCCAACCCCAACTGGTGGTGGCTCCAAAACGAAGAAAGGACTTCACGTCCTCAGATATAATATTCAGCTTTGGCGCAGCTTCCTCCCTTCCTTTCCTTTGCCCTCCTTCCCGTTATCTTCTGTTATTTTATCTTTTTTATTTTCATTAAGCACTTATTATTTTGTTTTTAAAATTTTTGCATCCTCAAAAAAAAAAAATCTTTATTTTTTTTGTCATAATGCCTCTAAAAGAAGAAGAGGTAGACCTCTAAGATAATAGTCTATTTTTTTTATAAAGTATGTGTATTATATTAAGAATAAATAAAAGAAAATGTAAGCTGAAAGGCATAACTTAAGCATATAATATTGTATAATTTAGAGTGCTTGTGAAGAGCCAGTAAATTACATTATGTAGTAAAAATTATAATAAAAAGACTTTATGAATAAATGCGTCTGCAAACAAACAAACAAACAAACTATTTATTGCCCTGTAGGAACCCGGAAGTTCATGACCTCACCGACTCGACTCCGCCATCGTTCCCTGTCCGTGCACTCTCCCTCCCGAATTATCTTAATATATATATATATATATATATATATATATATATATATATATATATATATATATATATATATATATATATATATATATATATATATATATTGTGGGGGCCCTCTACATCACACAGAACCAACCCACAACCCTAACCTGCAAACATGCAAAAACCAAATCTGCAATAGCATATATTCCCAAATACGCAATAAAATATTCCCCCAAACCTCCAAGAGAATATAATTCAACCGAATATATTCTAATCACCACCACATGCATTTTCCCAAAATTGCGTTACTCAATTATCCATATTTCCTCAACGCAACCAAACAATCCACATTTCCCCGAAACTCGTATGCCATAGCAAACGCATATTCAATCCTCAACGGAACACCAGCAAACATCTCATCAGGAACCCCTAGTTTTCGTAAGCCCTCCAATTAATTATTTGGCTTAGTTGTGCAACCGTGTCCAATTAAATTAAGTGCACATCAAATAAACTATAACAGATTCGAAGAATTTACTTGCAATAATTTCTCTTCCACCCTTGAACCAAGCAGTATAGATTGAATTATCCTTAATTTTGCGCCCGTAACTAATACCCCATTATTGTGTCATATAATAAATTGAGTCCGTTTCTAGGTTGTATATGTAAGCAAAATATTTGACAAAACCAATATAGAAGAGAAGGAAACACTGAATGTATGCTTACCGATACCTAAATAGAACTTAAGTTTAACGCATTCAACTAAACCGACCGGCAATATATTATAACAAACAAATTTATACAATTAACTTAAAAACTGTACAGATAAAACTTTTCATTTTCCCCTAACCATAACACAAACGGCACAATCCCGAAATCTGCCAAGAAAAATTGTAAGTTTATTAAAAAAAAATATACATAAAGAATGCAACACTACCAATAGAATTAATAAACAATTGTAAACCCCTTCTGGGTACACACTCGTGTCGAGCCCGCGCACACACACCCTTATTTTTAAATATTCAACCCAATAAGCTTTACTTTGCATCAACAAAATAACAGAAATTAAGAAATTAACGCACACAACTAAGCCGCATCTCAAATAGCAACTCATTTAGTTTCGCCTCCGCAACCAGAGACCAACTCACGGTTTTCTCCTGAATTCCTCTTAGTTTCTTCCTATTTTTTTTTACCCAAAACATGTATTCAACCTTAATTAACATTTAAACCACGGCAATACCAAAGAACAAAAATAATCAATCTTAATTTTAATACACGAAAGATTACCAAAAAGAGCAACTGAATTAAAATTTATAAGAAGAAACAACCACCATTGACTATAAGGCAGAGGAAAACTAAATAATTAGTAAACAATACTACCCCCAAAAATTAAAATTACATACCGTAATAATTAATTAATTACATACATTACCGTAAGCCCCTTCTGGGCACAATCCACGCACAGCACCTTATTTACAGCACTCGCGACAGCACTCGACTCCACTCAAGCCTCTCGACCCCCCGCGTCCACAAGCGACTCCTTTGACAATACCGAAACTTGCTCGACACCTTCGCGGACCCCCTCGACTCACGTGTCCTCTTCACGCTTCTCCGCTACGCTCATAGACACCCCCCGTCTCCCCTCAATTCCTCAATCCCGTCTACCCCCACGACTTCGGCACCACTATGCCCACCACACGAGCCGGTACTACCCAGCAGGAACAACCGCGATCCAACTCCCCCGCGTTCCAGGACGCTTCCGGCGTCGAATTCTCACCCCTTACCCAAAATATAAAGCTCCCCCCGTTCGACGAGGAGGATCCAGAGCTTTGGTTCGCTACAGCCGAACGTTTTTTCCGGTTCGCCAACATCCACGATGAAGAACATCGTGCTATAGAATTGCTGCGGGTGCTGGATGGGACACAGCGGACGCATATCGCGCACGCAATCAGGTCACCAGGCCCCAACCCATACAGCAACATGCGGGAGACGCTCCTCAACGCCTTGGACCAACCCATCAGCATCAAACAGCAACGCCTGGCGAATGAGACCAATTTCTCGGGTATTAGACCATCCCTTTTCCTGACCCATTTACGCTCAATAGCGGGGACCAGGATCTCGGACGACCTAATTAGGCCACATTTTCTGAGGAATTTACCTCAACACGCCCGCTCGGCACTATTGGCCCAACCTAACCAAAGTTTGGCCTATTTATCAAAGGTGGCTGATTCAATTATGGAAACCTTGGACCCACAGTCTGAGCTACCACCATATCAAGTCGCGGCGGTTAGTCAACACGCCGCACTGCCTACACGGCACCCTCAGCCGTCTCAAACTGCACCTCGAACCGCCCTGGTAGCGTCGACTCAGCTACCCCCCTCATCCTCTAGAAGGCACACTGGCCTTAACACGAATTCAACCCAACAAACCCTCGACCATATTACCGGCGACCCCCGGCCAGACAACCCCCCTACTCAGGTCACTACGGCCGACCTACTCGCGCTCCAGGCCTCATTCCGCCGCGAACTGGATCAAGTTTGTGCGAGGTTCCAAAACACACAACGAAGCGTCCAGAACCGCCCAACGAACCGGCGGCAACCTCCACAAAATACATCCCAGCGGACTTCTTTTCGCCGCCCACCCCCACACTGGTGACCCCGATAAAAAACATACTCCTTCCGAACAGCAATTAAACAGTGACGAGCGCAAGTGGTGATACGCGCCCCCAAATAAAAAATAAAAAGACACTAAACGGTTGCAGCGACCCCAATACAAGAACCACGCAACCTCCAACCAAAACTAAATCAGTGACAGCGCCCAAAAAATAAAAAATAAAAAAAAAAAAAAAAAAAAGGAAAAAAAAAAAAAAAAAAAAAACCAAAAGACATTGAAAGGGCAACCAGAGCCCCAACGATTTCTAAACCAACCAACAATCCAGCGACGCAACGGAGCCACCTCAGCATCATCGAACCAGGAACGACCCGAACAACACCAGCGAGGCCCTTCCGTTAACCTTGGGGTCAAGGATAAGTTTCAATAACAACAAGTTGCCAATAGCGACGTGCTTTAAGTTTTAACACAGGTCCCGACATTAATTTCGATGTACATTTCCAATAACAAGGAGTTCTGTAAATCCGTGTTAAACAATAAGTCCCTTCCGTTAACCTTGTAGTCAACATAAGTTCCAATAACCCAAGTCTGTACTTAAATTTTAAGGTAAAAAAATAAACGGACATTAATTCAAACAGCATCCCAGTGCTCGACTTTTGCTGCTTTCTAAGGCCTGTCGGTGAACTTCGTGCCTTTCGCTCTAGGTGGAACAAGTAGGTGGGAGTGCCGACGAACCCGGGTCCTTGCCGAACCACCGCGGACCTCCCCCACAATATACATATATGTAGTGGTCCTAAATCATTACTCCCAGTCAATCCCCATTATTATCTATAATCCCAATCTTGTTCCCATAGTGAATCATACGAGCTACAAATTAAACCGAAAGTTAATTTGTCGCACATTGATTCAATTCCCAATTACCCTATCATTCATCCATAATCCCAATCATGTTCCCCAAGTGAATCATATTCATGACAAATTTACCCGAAAGTCCATTTGTCGTACATTAATTCAATTCCCGATAAACCAAACATTATGAAATACCTCATTTTAAATGCATTTCATAATTTTTCTTGCGGGAATTTGTTTAACCAAATTCCTATCCACTTCCTAGAATCCCATTCCAATTGAAGTACACACAAAATCTTCTTTGTGCTTTTGGAATTTTTAAGTAAAATTGTTAACAAATCTTTGTCGCTACAGAGTATAAAAGGGCGGCACATTTTGGATTTGTGATCAGCCAGCCGACAGTGAGTCATGAGTCATCAGTCAGTGACGACATCAGTGATAGTGTCAGTTATTATAACATTACATAGTGTGCTTTCATACTGAGTGTTTGAAGTGTTTACGCATAAAGTGCTCAGTCTGTGTACGTGCTACATCGCCAGAAGCAACAGCGGAAAAATAACAACAACATCAATCAAAGGACGGAAACCGGTGAACCTTTTCGTTTTAAATTTCATTTTAATTTTAAGATGAATTTCTTTTCAGACTTTCTGTTTTCTGTATAGTAGGTAAACCACGGTGTTCGGGTTGTACGTCGTTCTTCTTTGTTTCTTCCCATTCTCTTTGTCGCCCCCCCCCCCCCCCCCCACGTCTACTTATGCCCCATTTTCTTTTATTGAATCTCCAGAACATTCTTCTTGTAATCTCATCCCACGTCTCCCTCGTGGGATCTGTCTTTAATACACTCATTGCCTCTTTTCTTACTGATCAATGGATACCCACTCTTCTTATGGTGTGAGCCATCTTCCTGGTCGGGCAGATAAATGATGGCTCTTCTAAACAAACTAAAAGAGGAAGTCGATGGTCTCAGGGCTGAAAACGATGTCCTTAAAAAGCAATTGTCCGCCTTAAAAGCCAAATTTAAGATTAAATGTTTGGTCATCAGTAAAAATCACATGAAACCACATTTCACTATGTTGGGTGTGTGTTTCCGGGAATTCAATGCCTGCCTCTTCAAAAAATCGATTTTTTTGTCTTTATCGAATATATACTTCTAGAATATGCTCTAAAAGCCCCAAGTATGAATTAGTATTTTAGCGGGTCAAAATGAGCTCGAAAAGTACGAGCACAGTGTATAGTGTCCGGAAACTTTAAATGCATTTTTCTCAAAACCATGTTTTTGAGTCGGGTGCGCAAGATAACTCATAATTTATAGATGAAGTCATATGATATTTTTAAATGAAAGGTTAATTAATTGGCCGCTTGATGAATGTATTTTTAGAAGTTAAGATTTTGTTTATAAAAAATTATAAGCATAAATAAGTTGAAAATGTTCGCAAAAAAATTAGTTTTTTCAATCACGTTTTCCTGTAAAATTTTTTTTTTAATTCCTTGACTACACTGATAAACTAAACAAACAATTTTTCTTTCTTTTTACGGATCATACAACGAAGCTCTACACTGCACACCACAAAAAAAAAATCCTTTACTTACAACATGCTTGTTTATGCACTGAATTTAATCAACAAAATAATTTAAACACTTCTATGTATGCACAATAAATGCTCAAATTTGGAAAAATATATACTAAATAGTTTAACTAAAAAAAAACTAAAAACCGGCTTTTTTTGACTTCTACAAGGATTAACTGAAAAGTTTCCGACCACAATATGAAGACAGCGGCACTCGTCGATGAAAGCTAGTGAATGCAGTTGTGCATCTTTTCACAGTTAATCACCAAAATGTGAGCGTTTTTGGACTTGTAGTATTTATTTGACAGTCGTTTGAGTGAGTCGATGTGAGCGTTTTTGTGAAAATGGACAAAATTAAAATTAAAATAAAATAAAATAAAAAATAAATTAAAATAGGATAATATCCATTATACATATCAGGTGTATACATACGTTTTTCTGGTTTCTTTGTTAAAAAAAAAACATAGGGAAATTAATTTTTTTTTATTCAAAATATTGGCCATCGGGTTCATAATACACAATACCGCTCTGATCCCGCCAGCCACGGAGCATGGTTTTCTTGTCGAAGCGATTTGGCCGTGGTGTTAAAGGACCGGCTTCGCCAGGTGAAAGCCACGACTTTTTCCGCTTCGGGTTTTCAAAATAAATCCATTTTTCGTCACCCGTCGCAATGCGATGCAAAAATGATTTCCTTTCGTGGTGTTGAAGCAGCATTTCACAAGTAACTTTTCCATTTTCTATTTGACATTCATTCAAATCGTGTGTGACCCATTTAAGGTGTTTATTGATCTTTACCATTGCTCATTAACGTCTGCTGATTGTTTCTTGCGACACATGTAATACTTCTCTTAATTGCCGTTGAGTTTGAATTGTGTCATCATTCAATAACTCCTGCAATTGCTCGTTTTCACATTTTTGTGCTCCACCAGAGCGTTCATTGTCTTTCACATTGAAATCACCACTTTTAAATTGTCGAAACCTGTTCTAATTGGTGGAGCGCGTTCAGCATATATTTCTACCAGTAAACAAGGATTTTCAATAGGCTTTTATCTTCTGATTAAATAAGAAAAGCAATGCGTGCCGCAAATATTCTTTTTCAGGCACAATACTCGATATGATCACTGAACGATGAAACAAAGACGCTGGTTTTTGGCTGACTCAATTGTGTGTGCTTGTAGATAAATCTCAAACAAACAAAATGACGTATGTGTCAAATTAATAAGCTGCGTACTTTTCGCTGGTGTCATCTCTTAGTTAAACCGGAAAAAAGTTATGCATACACCTGGTATATATACGATAGTGGGGTGAAAAGTTTCCGACGCCAACGTGAAGATAGCGGCACTCGTCAATAAAAGCTAGTGAATGTAGTTGTGCATCTTTTGACAATTACTCTTTGGCGGATGGTTATGTTGTTGATTTGGTTGATGGATTGACACTTGGTGGATTTATATTTGTCCTTGGTCAGGTATTGATGACGGCGGTGTTCCGCCGAAAACGTCCGCAATAGAAAGAATTAAAACACCGGAACACGGAGACGATCACACAAATAAAACACTGCGAAAGTTCGATGTATAATCCGGATTTTTATTATTCCTTTGCTTTTGTTTTAATTTGGGTTTTATTTGCACTACATGTAGATATTACAGGTTTACTATTTCAATTTGATAATGTTTGTGCACATACGACTTTCTTAATCACCACGATATTCATTTCCATTTCATTTTTAATACATTTTTTATTTTCTTTTTATATTCTTAGTTTCTAAATTAAAGGCTAGACAAAAAATGCTTAAAATCTAGCTTAATTATCTTATATAATAACTTACTGGTCCTTCGCAGACGCTCTAAGCTAAACATTACTTAACAATTGTATAATTTGCCTTTCGGCGACAGAACTTTGTGGCAGTACTTATAATTATTTGAAAGACAAAGAAAAATTTGAAAAACTTTGTCAATTTTTTTTGTTTTTTTTTTTTTTTTAATTTAACTTACTTAACCTTACCTAAATTTTTTTTTTTTGTTTTTTTTTTTTTTTAGTTTTTAATTTTATGTAAAAGCACTTAACTTAACTTAACTTAAATATTATACTACCCTAATTCTAGAAAAGCTAAGTCTATGTAAGCTAGCTGATGATAGTGTGATTCTATACCGACTTTGGTATCCAGGTCTTTATATGCCATTCAACCACCAGAACTGTTGACGCTGTCTAATACTATCGTCCCGGTCTCTGTGGGAGATAGCCCTACTGAAGCGCAGGAGCTCTTCTTCGGTGCGCGTTACTTCCCGGTCGTAGCACAATCGCCCGTCTACGGATGATCTACTTACATAATAGATCAGCGGAATTCCGGATCTATCCTGTATAAGCCCTTTCATGTCCAAGTCAAGGAACGCCTCTGGTGGAACAAAGCCGTTGCGACGGACGCTCTCATAGTACAGAGTGTCCAAACATAGGCCCCGAAAAGTAAGTCATTGGACAAGCTTATTGCTCTCGCAATATGTCCTTTGATTAATTTAATCATAAAATTATCCACCCTATTTATGTACGCTTCATTATATAAAGTCTCATTTGAATAATACTTTTTATAGTCCGATTCCGGTGTCCGATATAATCTGAGACAACTTCTGAGACACTTCCTTTCGAACACCCGAATCTTTTCCATCAAATTTGGACCTATGTTAAACCATACTGGACAACCATATATGAGCATTGACCTGATTAGCGTCATGTAGCATATGACTTTTACCCTGCTGTCAAGTTGGCTACTGTGAAATAGCCTCCTTGTCATAGCAAACGTTTTTCTAGCTTTGACCAAAACAGCCTCTACATGTCTGTTGAAATACAGATATTGATCTAGCTAGATGCTCAGGTATTTAAGTACACTCTTGGTTTCCAGTTTATCTCCATGCGGTCCCATGATAACTAGCTTTCGCCAGTTTTTCCTTGTGTCATTCGTGGCTTTATATAATGGGGTTTTAAATAGGATGGCTTCACATTTCTGGAAGTTGATCTTAAGTTTCCAGCCGTCGCAATAGCGCTGCACTTTGTTGAAGTCTCGCTGTATTAAACTATTTATGATCTCAACTTTCGGAGCTGTTCTGTAAATTATGAGATCGTCTGCGTACGCAATAGCCTGCGGAAGTGCATCTAATAAGTCGCTAATGTAAATGTTAAAAAGAATCGGAGAGAGTACCGCACCCTGTTGCAAGCCATTCGTGATATTATACGTTTTATTAGAGGTCACATTACCATTTTTGACCACGAACTTCCTGTCCTGTAACATATCGTAAAGTATGTATAGTAAAGGCTTATGTATGCCATGTTTGACCAGTTTGTAATATTACCCTTCGATCCAGGCGGTATCAAAGGCTTTTTCCAAGTCGATCAGACAGGCCCCTGTGCATTGGTTCCTACATTTATTCCATTGTATGTCAGAGACCAGTTTAGCTGCGGCATGTGTGGTTTCATGACCCGCCTTAAAGCCAAACTGGTTATTTGGAATAATGTTGTTGTCATCTACCCATTTTAGCAGAGCTTTGTTAATAGTCTTTTCAAATACTTTGCTGATGCTTGGGAGTAAACTCATCGAACGCATGTTGATTGGATTTCTACAGTCTTTGCCCTTTTTTGCGATGGGCTGAATGATAGCCGTTTTCCAACGCGCGGGATAATATGCATTATTCAACGCGTTGTTAAACAGGACCGTGTATATATCTATTGCCATTGGGGGCAGGTTCTTGAGTACGATGTTAGGTACTCCATCTATTCCCACTGACTTTTTGCTTCTTAATGAGTCGAAGATACTCTGGATTCCTTCCCTTGTGATTAAAAGGCTATTAGCCTCACCATTGGCATTAATGTCAATTGACAGATTAAATCGCCACGTTATTACCGAATCAATATTCCAATTGTTAATGTTTGTGCACACGACGATTTTCTTAATCGACACTACTATGTTTCTTTTCTAACGACGCAAAACTCACACAACTCCCAACCCACATTACTTGGTCCAGTCTGTTTCTCGAATTTCCTAATACCTTCACGATAGGGTCCCCAGTGTCTCTACTCCGGATGAATGCTGTAAGCCGAGTCCCCAATTCGACGGTATTCGCTAGACTAATTGTCTCTATCCTAAAAATATCCCGTTCTAATTACTTCCTGGCATCTGCACAAGAAAACTTCTCATCCTGTCTGCCAACAAATTTTCCCCATCGTATCTGTTAACAGCCTGAAATTTCCCTTCGTATCTCAAAAGGAGAATTTCCCATCGGATCTGGGAAAGGAAAAATCTTGCTCATGATCTTTATCATCATCATTCGTTGCTGGTGGTCGGAATCTTTTTTCTTTTGTTTAAGGATCTGATGCCGCCGCTTATTCTCCGATATTTCCGTAGTTTATTTGAACTGCACATCTGGCATGCAGACAAAGGATCACATACACTTCGGATGGGTACACGGACTATGGGATGTAAGCCTTTGCTTGCCTTTCCAATCATAAACATCTATCAGGGATAGTGTTACGAGTTTATGATTGTTCGCCTGCTAATCAGCGGCGCAACGAATCGTTTGTTTGCGCAAGTGTGCCTTAGCATTAGGCCATGCAAGGGATTTAGGTGCTAATTGCATTTAGCTACCCGAGTATGCATCCCTTGTTCGGTTTACTTACCGACACTGGTATTTCGTGGGAAAACATCGCGTTGATGCTTAGGCTGGGTGGTCGATTTATATGCGATGCCTTCCTGCATTAGCGCATTGATTAGATGCGATGCTTTGCTGCCTTTTTGGATTGGTTTTGCATACGATGTATGGATGCGTTGAACTCGATATTGGAAGTTTTTGAGCGTTAAGTTCCTTGGTTTTTGATATCAGGTTCAACGTCGTTACAATTTCATATAACCTTTGTTACAGGTATGATTAAGGACTTTGGGACACGTGTCTGTGGGCACGTGTAATGGATAAAGGTAAGTATGTTCCTTGGCGGAAAGGATATCTCAACCTATAGTTGGTTGTGTGGTTCGTAGAATCGCCACAACTCAGTTAAATTTCAGCCATTTTGGACTGGTAGTTTTTATTTGACCGTCGTTTGAGTGGGTTGATGTTTTTTGCTTTTTTTTGGAGCCGATTCCCCCTTTGCAGTCCACTGTTTTGACTGTATTTTTGTTTCGGGCGTATAATGGTGTATCCAAGTTTCATCGAAAGAAATTAATCGGTGCCAAAACCCGGATTTATTCCGCCTAAACTGTGCTAGCACAGCGCGTTGGAAATGTTCACTCGAACACGTTTTTGATCTAACGTGAGAACCCGCCACATCCAACGCGCGGACAGCTTTCTCATCCCCAAATCTTGATTTAATATGTGACAAACACGTTCTTTGGACATTTTCATAGCCTCTGCTATATCTCTCACTTTAATTCGGCAGTCTCTAGCAGCATTTGGTGAACTTTAGCGATGTTATCGTCAGTTGTTGCAGTTTTTGGACGTCCCGAATGTTCATCGTCTCCCAAGCTCTCATGGCCACGTTTAAAATCAGCTGGCCAAAATTTCACTGTCCTAAATGATTATGCAGAGTCCCCATACACAGACTCCAACTCATTTTTGATTTGCGTAGGCGTATTGCCTTTCAAAAACAAAAATTTAATAACGGCTCGATACTCAATTTTGTCCATTTTCACAAAAACACTCACATCGACTCACTCAAACGACTGTCAAATAAAAACTACAGGTCCAAAATGGCTGAAAGTAACTGTCAAAAGATGCACAACTACATTCACGAGCTTTTATTGACGAATGCTACTATTTTCACATTGAGGTCGGAAACTTTTCAGCCCATGTATACCAGGATACGCCCTTATGTCGCTGTTTGATTTTCTAATGAGGATAGAATCGCAGTCCAAATTAAAACGTCGAACCATTTGTGGCGAAGAAGCTCTGGTTTGGAGATTTCACGTAGAACGACTCGTTTTACCGTCGGCGAAAATTTTGTCTCCCAAATCGTTTATTTCTTCGTAATTTACACACGCTACACCTTGTGAGCGATTTAATTCATTGGCAATTTGCTTTAGTGTCATTCCACTGTTTTGTAAATCGATTATTCTTTGTTTTTCAATGTCCGTTAATTGTTTTCCACGTGGCATATTTAGAACTATGTTCCTCGATAGTATAGTGGTTAGTATACCCGCCTGTCACGCGGGACACCGAGGTTCGATTCCCCGTCGGGGAGCCTCTGGCGCAAGACTAAAGACCTTGCCCGGAAAAAACAAATCATTATGGAAAATTTAACAAGCCTCAGGACTTGCTAAATAAGGCCAAGACCGGTTCCCGCTTGTAGTGCTGATGATGATGATGATGATGATGTTTAGAACTTTTAAAAAATTCCCTGCGTAAAACGAAAATATGTTTATTGCCACTCCAGAATGTCTGCAGGTTTTTTTAAAAAAATTTCCGAGTACTGTATACCTTAGTCTTAAGATAACCCCAAAGAGAGTAATTCAAAAGCGTCAAATCGCATGATGTTTGAAGTCAGTGGACCTCGCTATTTCAAGAAATTATGCGACCGGGAAACTTCTCATAAAGCCATGGCGGCATAGAGGCTGTGGCATGTGCGACTATCCAGTTGATACTACATATTTTCAATGTAGTTAGTATCCAATTTGGCTAAAAAAAAGTTTGTTAACATTACACGGTAACACTGTTCATCAATATCAATGATTACTACAGTGAAGAATGCACAGCAAACAGTGACCTTTTGTGAAATCATAGGCTTTTTGACAATCCTGCTTGGACTTTCATCATATTTCATATTTCATCGGCCCAAGTGCGCCAACTCTGCTTATAAAGCCCTAATGTGAACATATACTTCATCACTAAAAACGATATTTTGAAAGAAAATTCTTATCTATTTTTCTTTCCTCGTGCTTCCAGTTGGCGAAGATACTACGTTAAAATGATAAGCTTCATTGACTTGTGTTAATTGAACTTTGATGCTATTCCTTTGTCAAAAATTTATGTAATGTGGTTCTGGAAAGGTTCAATTTTTACCCATGATGACGAATCAAGATGCTTGGATTCTTGGTCACATTCACGCTCACTGCAGCAATATTTTTAATCAACGAATTCACGAACATCATCATCATCATCATCGGCACTACAACCGAGATCCGGTCTTGGCCTTATTTAGCAAGTTCAAGGCTTGTTAAATTTTCCATAATAATTTATTTTTACGGGGAGAGTTATTAGCCTTGCGCCGAAATTCACAAACATACATTGATGTTTTTACACATGATACCGATTAGTTTTTTTTTTAATCATGCACTAATTTTTCTAATTGTACTAAAAAGTGCGCAAACTGTAGTTTTATTTTACTTCTGTCAGGAAAGGCGAACCTATAGTGCTAAACCAGTTGTCTAAAGTTCCGTTTTTTTCTCGATCGGATCTATCAGTTAAACAATCAAGGATTTCATGAAGCCAATTGCTCAAGGGGCTGGTATTTCACTGGGTGGTTGAGCATTGGGGTCTAATTTATCACTTAGTAATTGTGCTGAACCGCACAATAGTAAAAGTCGTCAATTGCACCTGCATTTATACAATCAAACGTATTACAGAAGCTCTTTACCAACTCTCTCTATAATCTCTTTACTCTCTTTATTATATCTCTCTACAATTTCTCTGTGGTTGAAATTATCAAGGACTAAACTTATTAAATGAAAAACATTGTATTAAAACTTGTTTAACTTTGAAGCTCCATTTACTTTTAACATCTGTTCTTCTTATTGGAACACCCTTTACAACCGTTTTGCCTTTCTTTTTTCTTATTTTTCATTCATTCTTTCAAAATTATTATTTTTGATTTAGGATAAGAAAATAAGGGACAGCGTTACATCACGCAATTCATGAGATCGTGGTTCACGTATGGGAGCAAGAGGAGATGCCGGAAGATTGGCGTCGTGGAATAATTTGCCCCATACATAAGAAGGGAGATATCACAGTGTGCAGCAACTATAGGGGTATAACATTGCTGACTACCGCATATAGGATACTCTCCTCTATCCTACAAGACCAGATAGCCCCATACGCTAAGGTCATCATTGGTCATTGTCAGTGTGGTTTCATCCCAGGCAAATCAGCGTTTGATAAGATATTCATCCTTAGGCAGGCGATGGAAAAATATCTGGAATTTTAGATGATATCATCTATTTATAGAATTTAAGGCCGGCTATTACAGCATAACCAGGGTAGAACTATATAATGCCATAAGAGATTTCGGCATTCCAAAAAAACTGATAGGTTGACCGTGACCAACGTAATTTATCAAGAAAAAATAGCGGTATTGCTGTCCAAACCAATAAACATCTTTAATGGAGTCCAACAAAGGGACGGTTTGGCCTGCCTCCTTTCCAACCTGGCGTTGGAGAAAGCAGTCTGTGACTCCGGCGTTGCAACTAGAGGTACTATTGTCACCAAGTCCAGCCAGATATATTCCGGAAACGCTACAACCATGAGTTGTACGCGATCTACCTTGCAGCTAACGTTATAAGAAAAATCAAGCTCGGTAGACTCCGATGGGTGGACACCTAGCTCGAATGAGCGAAGAGGAGCCTGTCCGGAAAGTCCTTTGTGGCAACATGTATGGAAGGAGACAGCGCGGCAGACCTTGTCTGCGATGGGGGGATGGTGTAGACCAGGACGCTCGGAGCCTGGGACTGCTAACCTGGATGACATCGGCTCGAAATCGGAACCAGTGGGGAGACTTGCTAAATAACGCCAAGACCTGATCCGGTTGTAGTTCCGATGATGATGATGATGACAAGAAAACAAGGATTACAAAAACAATATAATTGATTCTATTGCGATATATTACATAACGCATAACTCTCTTATGATGATGATGATGATGACAAGAAGATGATAATGATGACAAGAAAACAAGGATTACAAAAACAATGTAATTGATTATATTGCGAAATATTACATAACGCATAACTCTCTTTTTCATTGTACATAAAAGGCAAATTACCTACAGTAAAGACCAATGTACGAAAAAAACAAATAAAATGAAAACAGTTTAGACAAAATGTGAAAAGTAAGAAATCAATACAGAGAACAAAACTCCCAAATTAATAAAACTCGTGGTCTTTTGAGTCATATATGACTCACGAGGGCATATCACATGGACAGGGAAGTTGTTAATATTGGGCTTAACAGGTGACAAAAAGAAAAAAAGGAAGAGAAGTACGCGTATTCTTTTTTTCTTGTTATATACTCAGTCTTTTCATTTTATTATTCGTAGCCCAGGAGTGAAACCCCAACTAAACTCCTTTTATTTTATTCAATAACTTAAAATGTTCCCTGTCCAATGAGTCATATATGACTCACGAGCGCATTTCACATGGGCAGGAAAGTTGTTTATATTAGACTTAACGGGTGACAAAGAAAATTAAAAATCGTTTACAAAATCATAAAAGCTAAAAACCAAAATATTTTAATTCTTGTTTTTCTAGTTATTTTATTTTCAATTTATTTCGTTTTTTAAAGTTCATTACTTTCGGGACGCAGAAAAAAATGTTTTTTTATTAATTGTATAGTTTATTAAACTGAAAATAATAAAAATAGTATATTAAAATAATCTAAATCATCATAATCATCGGCACTACAACCGGGATCCGCTCTTGGCCTTATTTAGCAAGTCTCGCGTCTTGTTAAATTTTCCATAATAATTTATTTTTACGGGCAAGGTTATTAGAATTGTGCCATCATGTAAATACTATATTATAATAATTTAAAAAAATTATATATAAAATACAGAAAGCAAAAGGCATACCAGGTGTAATTAAAAGAGTGAATAAAAGAGATCAATTGCTCTACAGTTTACAACTACCTAAAAAACACCAAGAATTACCTATTAGGACTACTGGGCAGCGGCCTTAAGTTCTGCTCTCCTAAGGGACATAATTAAAAAAATTGTTCTTAGTTTTATCTTTTTTCCTCTTTTGCTCTACATTTAAGTTTACTCATCCTCTAAATTTTGTTATTTGCAGCTTGGAATATAAAAATAAAATACAAAACTGACAAAAAAATAAAACAAATAAACAGAAGCCACAATAATTTGAGCTACAATTTTTTTTCTTGTGGGGAGGTTCTCATCAAGAAGTTTTGCAAAATCGATTTTATTTTTCATTTTGTGATAGCTTACAATATATGTAGAATGAGTGTGGAAAACGTTTTTGCGAAAATAATTTTATAAAAACGTTGCAGCATAAAAAGTCGACCCGTCGCTACTAACGTTACCAAAACTTTAAACGCGTTTTTCTCGAAACCATGTTTTTCACATTGGTCTCCACCATATATCAATAAGTACTTGATGGATCGGCTTTTTTTTTTTGTTTTAAAGTAAATTAAATTGATTAGACTGAAGATAAATGTAGATGATAATACTTTTTTTCTCTTCAACGTTAAAGACCACAAAAAAATGCGAAAATCGGTACCTAAAGTGTGCATGTCTGCCATTCTGTTTGTTTTCGATTTTTTTTTCTTTAAAATAGGTTCAGACTTCGGCAAATATTATATAATTTCCAAAAACTTTTTGTTGTATGATTACAGACGAATGCAAACAGCGCAACGATGGAGACCGAATGGGTACTTTTTTTCCCGAATCGTCACACTGCGCCATCTATTAACTTGACAATTTTATCTATTTTTCACTAAAAATGTTTTTTATATATACCTAAATACTTAATAAATATGTGTACAAAATTTGAGATTGTTATTTGCTTCCGTCTTTGAGAAAAATATTCAAGAAAAAATCATTTTTGGATCTCTCGATGAGAACCCCCATTCATGTTTATTCTCCGTAACCAGCTGTATTCGCCGAAAGGCGGCCTTGAAAGGTAACTTCTTAGTTTATAATTTGCAGATTGCAAAAAAAAAAAAAAAACAGGAGAATAGCGTAAAGACAATATTGTGGAATTAGTTGTGACAATTATTATAAAATTTCACTTTTTTCTACCATTTTATGATCATAAGTGTACAAGGGTTGTCTCTTATGTTTCGGGATTTGGCAACCCTAGTGTTGCAATCCGGCAATTGACAGCTCTGTCGTAAAGTTGGACATTTTTGAGGTTATACGCACTCAGAATGTTTTGACATACGAGCGCTATTTGTGTTGTTTACAGTAACTTCAAAGATTCATCTCGGCCCAAAAATGGAATTAAATCGTCAACATTATCGTGCGATTATTTTTTACAACTTTCGGCGTGGATTAACTCAGCAACAGTGCATGGATGAACTTAATTCAATTTTTGGCGATGAAGCTCCATCAAAGACCAGTGTTTATCGATGGTATGGTGAATTCAATCGTGGTCGTAGTTCACTCCAAGATGAATTTCGTGAAGGTCGTCCAAAATCAGTTGTTGTTCCGAAAACCATTGATACTGTGCGCGAACTGATATTGGAAGATCGTCATGCGACCTATCGTGAGATTGAGACAACCGTAGGCGTTAGTGGGACCAGCATACATTCAATATTGCATAAACATTTGACTGTCAAAAAAATTTGTTCGCGTTGGATCCCACACAATTTGTCAATCGCCCAAAAAAAGGCTCGTGTCAATTGGTCGAAAGAAATGCTCAAAAAATACGGTCGCGGTGCTTCGAAACACGTCTATGATATCGTGACAGGTGATGAATCGTGGATTTACGCGTATGAGCCCGAAAGTAAACAGCAGTCGACTGTCTGGGTGTTTCAAGATGAGCCAAATCCAACAAAAGTTGTTCGCGTACGAAGCACTTCCAAGCAAATGGTCGCCTGTTTTTTCGGAAAAACTGGACATGTCGCAACCGTACCACTAGAACAACGCAGAACAGTCAATTCTGAGTGGTACACAGCCATTTGTTTGCCACTTGTCTTCCAAGAAATCAGGAAAACCAACCGCCGAAGACGGATCACTCTTCACCACGACAATGCGAGCTCTCACACATCGACTGCGACAACTGCATTTTTGAGCACCCAAAACATCGATTTGATGGGTCATCCGCCGTATAGTCCTGACTTGGCACCGAATGACTTCTTTTTATTCCCGTACGTAAAAAACAAACTGAGGGGTCAACGTTTTTCGACACCTGAAGAAGCGGTTGCTGCATTCAGAATGCATGTGTTGGAGATACCTCAATCAGAGTGGCAAAAGTGCTTCGACAATTGGTTCAAACGCATGCAAAAGTGTATAGATCTTCATGGGGAATATTTTGAAAAACAATAAAGTGATTTTCGATGATCAATATTTGTTTTTGTTCTCTAATCCCGAAATATAAAAGGCAACCCTCGTATTACTAACGACGACATAAAAAAGTCAAGATACACATTTCTTTTTCGACCAAGTATTTCCATCAATTGATTCATAGAGCTGTAACTGTGACTAAGTCATTCCACCAATACATTATTATTATTATTATATATTACGATGTAATTAATTACACAAGAACTTAATTCTAAAATAGCGCTAGCTGCTAGGGCTTTCGGCTACCCTCCACCAATACAATTTCTAGTCCTTCCTTAAGAAATGAAGTTCGCGAAAGTTTTCAAAGGTAAATTATCTAGAATTCAAAATTGCATCATAATTATACGTAAATAATACATTTTCCCTCACATGTGACGAAAAATCCGCTGGTGGATTACAGATTTGTCAAATCGAATAATAAAATCTAATAATAATAAAATGTTAATTAAATTGATTAACATTGAAAATGTTAAATAAAACAATGGAAGAGTTTTTCGCTAAACATAACTTCTAAAACCCGGCTGCAAAATTAAGTTGTTTAAATTTATATTACATTTTCAACCTAACCATTTCTATTAGTTCCTTTTTATTTATTAAAGAGTTAATACAGTAGCTTCAGACTAAAGAGAGCATCTGCTAAGGCTTTCGGTAAGTTAACTTGAACCCAGTGTAATCAAAAAATATATTTTATAGGCAAACATACAAAGGACACATATACTCGTAATGTTTATTACCAATAACCACTTAGTGAGAAGTAATTTCAAATTACACATCAATACAATTAACATCAAACCCTAATGCAACTCAAATAAAAATGTTTAAACGTTTTTAAAGAGGAAATTGTTCACCACAACTAATATTGTCTCATCTTGAACGCCTATAGAACTCATTTCACCTGGAATATGCTTACCAAAAGTATTGAATTTCATTTCATTTGCATTACACTTACCAAAAATTGTTAGAATGCCAAACGCCATCAAACAGAGGAAATCCATTTTCCAAAATGTACCCAAGATGACGGTTATCCTTTAGTTACAGCACTCCACAAAATATCACTCTTTAAAATTGCAATCAAAATATTTCCATAACCACTGTTATCAAATATTGCTTCTTTTTATTTATAAGCTTAAGTTAGGTGGGTTAAGCGCTACATATCAATATCTGTTATATTTCTAATTAGCGAAGACTGAACTTGTATAATTCTCCCAAATATTAATCCTAATTCAAAGGTTATATTTAGTTTTACTTTAATTTCTATATTTATTTATATAAATGTATACATTAAGAATTAACAACGGTGTTAAATCGGTGCAGATGATATCATCTAACAATAAGGACTCGAAAAATTGAATAAGCTTATGACGTCTTCACTATGGAATGGCACAACAACAAAATTCCAACGATTTACTGACACACTATTTATCGACCGTGGCATGCGAAACTCCTCTTTTTTCCATAGTAAACTATTTATAATCGCGTGAACTAGTTTGCTTATATGGACCACTATGGGTTTTAGTTATGCGGAGAACCGAATTGGCACGTTGAAAACGTTCCGAATCTGAATCCAACTGAAAGGATATGACTAAGAAGTTTTCCTTAGCATCCTTGATAAGAATTTAAGAGCAAATTGAAGGGATTGTCGGGGATGATATCATAAATTCAATACTCGAAGAAGGCGTACAGTGCATTCCATTTGATACAAGACGAGAGCATTTGAATATCAACATGTTGCTAAAGGACGAAATGTTTAGACACAATTAGAGGTAAAATCTACTAACCGACGACGAATAGTTGTAAATTTGACGAAACCTAATTTGATACAACAACCACAAAGGATGTATTTCCAATAAGTGTTATAATTAACTCAGGCACTGATTAAATACAGTCACACTCAAATTTCGTTGTGCTATTAACAGCTAATGAGAATGACCGTTTTTTTTTTAAATAGATCATAAATTATATTTTATGTTACATTAAAACGTTGATTGAATTATCCTGATGATGAACAAACGTAATTGAAAGAGATCACCTGCCTAAGTAAGTCTTTTGGATGTTCGTATGGTGTCATTCATTCTTCAACATTTTTTATTTCAGTTTTCTAAATTACAGGCTAAACAAAAAATGCTTAAGCTCTAGCTTAATTATCTTATGTTATAACTTACTGGTTGGCGCAAGGCTAATAACCTTGGCCGTAAAAACAAATTATTATGGAAAATTTATCAAAATGCATGACCCAAGGTGTTACTGGTATTTTCATTGTGTAAGGCAGCCGTTTTGATTCGAAGCTGATCCCCGAATGCAAAAGGTCTCCGTAAGGCAATCCGCAGTCGGAAAACTAAACGAACAAGATACTGATCCGAGTCGACGTTGGCACCTCTGAACGTTCGTACCGTCATCAGGCTCGAGGAGTGGCGGCGATCTATCAACACGTTGTCAATTTGGTTGCGAGTGGCTCCATCAGATGATACCCAGGTGGCTTTGTGGATATCTTTACGAAGAAACCTGGTACTTGCAACGACTAAGTTTTTCGATGCTGCCAATTCGACGACTCGTGCTCCATTGTCATTATCATCCGATCAGCATCCCATTGGAAAGTCCATGCACAATATCTTCTCTATGGGAACGAATGTCTTCCGATTGTTAGGAAGGACAAACGAACGCGCATCGAAAAGAATAGTTGGGAGATGTGAAGCTGGGTAAACATAAACATTGGAGGGTATATTGAATACCGAAACGTAATCCAATGCTTAGGTGCTAAAATACGGCTTGTTTGAACAAGCCAATAAAAATACGTTAGGAATGTCTAAGCAATGGTGATCCGCGATAATTGGATGCAGCTGCATGGGCATCGATTTGCATGATACGAGGGTTGCCTCTTATGTTTCGGGATTTGGCAACCCTAGTGTTGCAATTCGGCAATTGACAGCTCTGTCGTAAAGTTGGACATTTTTGAGGTTATACGCACTCAGAATGTTTTGACATATGAGCGCTATTTGTGTTGTTTACAGTAACTTCAAAGATTCATCTCGGCCCAAAAATGGAATTAAATCGTCAACATTTTCGTGCGATTATTTTTTACAACTTTCGGCGTGGATTAACTCAGCAACAGTGCATGGCTGAACTTAATTCAATTTTCGGCGATGAAGCTCCATCAAGGACCAGTGTTTATCGATGGTATGGTGAATTCAATCGTGGTCGTAGTTCACTCCAATATGAATTTCGTGAAGGTCGTCCAAAATCAGTTGTTGTTCCGAAAACCATTGATACTGTGCGCGAACTGATATTGGAAGATCGTCATGTGACCTATCGTGAGATTGAGACAACCGTAGGCGTTAGTGGGACCAGCATACATTCAATATTGCATAAACATTTGACTGTCAAAAAAATTTGTTCGCGTTGGAACCCACACAATTTGTCAATCGCCCAAAAAAAGGCTCGTGTCAATTGGTCGAAAGAAATGCTAAAAAAATACGGTCGCGATGCTTCGAAACACGTCTATGACATCGTGACAGGTGATGAATCGTGGATCTACGCGCATAAGCCCGAAAGTAAACAGCAGTCGACTGTCTGGGTGTTTCAAGATGAGCCAAATCCAACAAAAGTTGTTCGCGCACGAAGCACTTCCAAGCAAATGGTCGCCTGTTTTTTTGGAAAAACTGGACATGTCGCAACCGTACCACTAGAACAACACAGAACAGTCAATTCTGAGTGGTACACAGCCATTTGTTTGCCACTTGTCTTCCAAGAAATCAGGAAAACCAACCGCCGAAGACGGATCACTCTTCACCACGACAATGCGAGCTCTCACACATCGACTGCGACAACTGCATTTTTGAGCACCCAAAACATCGATTTGATGGGTCATCCGCCGTATAGTCCTGACTTGGCACCGAATGACTTCTTTTTATTCCCGTACGTAAAAAACAAACTGAGGGGTCAACGTTTTTCGACACCTGAAGAAGCGGTTGCTGCATTCAGAATGCATGTGTTGGAGATACCTCAATCAGAGTGGCAAAAGTGCTTCGACAATTGGTTCAAACGCATGCAAAAGTGTATAGATCTTCATGGGGAATATTTTGAAAAACAATAAAGTGATTTTCGATGATCCATATTTGTTTTTGTTCTCTAATCCCGAAATATAAAAGGCAACCCTCGTATCAATATTCAAAGAAAATAAAAGAAACATTCATAAACTAGAAAATAGTCATCGCACAGAAAAACCTTGAAAATATTACAGATCGGGAAAAACAACTTGAAATAATGACAACAGTACATAACAGAGCCCATAGAAATGATAGAAACAATTACAGAGAAATCTCCGAAACATACTATTGGCCTAAAGCACGCCAAAGCTGCAAAAATTATTTAAAAAATTGTAACAGATGTAGTACAACAAAATACGATAGACACCCGCTGAAACATCCCATAGGGAAAACACCAATCCCAAAGGTAATCGCTCAATATCTTCAAATGGACATATTTTTTCTTGGTAATGAGATATATCTAAGTACTATCGATCGTCTTTCAAAATTGACACACCTTAGACATCTCCCAAACAAACTGAATGTACCCCATGTCATAGGCGAACTACTATCGCAAACATTCATATATGAAGGAGAAAGACACATAACGACTGATAACGAATCCATCTTTACCAGTCAAATAGCTGAAGCAACATTTCGGAAACACAACGCGATCCATATAAAAGTCCCAACTGAACATACGACTTCCAATTCGCAAGTTGAACGCGTTCATTCAACGTTACTCGAAATCGCGAGGGCGCTGGCTAAAGCAGACGACATAGAAATCAAAGACGCCATTTTCAAAGCCGTTAAAGAGTATAATTTAACAATACACTCAGTAACCGGAAAAAAACCCGCGGAAACATCACAAAACAGAAACCCAGAAGAAATAGTGAAAGCAATAACCACAGCACAAGAAAAACGGTTACAACAAGTGAATAAAAATCGTAAAAACAAAACTTATGAACAAGGAGAAATAATTTACGTCAGATCAAATCGAAGAAAAAAAAACCGACCGCTTCGTGAAACACACAGTATTACGCGACGACGGAAGTACAGTCCAAACCAACAAATCTAAAGCTTAACTCGATGGAATATCTAAAAGAAAGTTCCGCGGGGATCAACGGGAATATGAGCCTGGCGGGAGGTGGTTTAGTCGGTAAAAACCCGCCATGCCTCTGGATCGGTCAAGAGGTATCTATTGAAGATTTCCATCTTCCTACCGAAACCAAAAAAAAAAAAAAAACACACACACACCGACCAAAGCGCAGATTATCAGACGCCAAAGACGTGATCTGCGTTTACTACCGCACTCAAGACCTACCGGTCTTGTACGATTTCTTTCCCGCCATCCCCCCACCCAAGTAGTTAGAGAACAATTAAACTTACCCTGTCCACACTATCTTTAGATACCTCCTTCCCCTTTCTTTTCAGATATCTTGAGACCGAGCCCAACATCTTCACGGATGTGGGTGGGTGATCCGGTGATCCTGATTATCGCAAGATGACCAGAAGCCAGAGACAAGATGAAGGACACATTTGTCCTCGTCTCCCTAAAGTCGGCCTCTCGGCACCCATTTTTTTTTTAGTTGAGTGTACTTGAACACCAGGAATTAAATTTGTACATGCGGTAGTGGCCTGATACATTGAGCTTTGGTTCTATCCTTTACTGATTCTAACCCTCATAGCGTCGGTTCGAATCGCACGGTCTTCACTATCGCCGCAATCGCCTATATATGTAACACTTCTAGCAAATACACATACAATAGTGAGAAACAACACCACCTAAAAAGACAACTCGAGCAATTAAAGCGCATCCATTAAAGCCGTATTATCACAAGTACACCCATTACACAACAAATAGTGAAGAACAACTCAGAAAGAAAATCGAATAATTTATTTATTTATTTATTTATTTATTATCAATTAGTAATGTAAAATTACATATCAATAACTTAACCTAATGAGCCTAGCAGCGGGGACTATTGGCTCCGTATTTCTAGTTTACAATTTAATCTTAATGCTATTTACAATTTCTATGTTGTCGGTAGTGGGATCTGCTAGAATTGTATAAATATCTGTATTGCGAAATAGTTTGTCTTTCAAGGGTTTTAGGTGAGGACAGTCTTTCAATATGTCAGTGATTGTAAGTGTTGTGTTGCATTTTGGGCAGATTTGGGCTGTAGCTCGGTGGAGCAGGTGGAGGTGGGTAGCAGCTGTATGGCCTAATCGCAGCCTCACAAAGTTTGTGATTTTGGATTTGGACAAGTTAGTTGGGTAAGAAGGGTGAGTTTTGAAAGGGTTTACCATTTTATAGGCATGGTGGTGAGTATCCCAGTTTGTTTGGTTTATTTGTTTTTGTTGATTGCTGATAATTGACAGTAGATCGGCTCTTGTGTAGATGTTGAATTTATGGACTGGAGCTCTTTTGGCTGAGTTGGCTGCGGCGTCTGCATTCTCGTTACCGCTGATGGCGACGTGACTGGGAGTCCACATTAGTTTTATTTTATTGCAGTATTTAATGATATTATTCCGAATATTGGAAATAATATCATCAGTGTTGTTGGTGTTTTTTATTGAGGTGAGTACCGACAGGCTGTCGGTGCAGATGACATATTTTTCTCTGTGGTTGGTGGCGAATGTTACGGCTTGTAAAATCGCGAAGGCTTCCGCCGTGAAAATGGAGCGAAATTCGGGTAATAGTCCGATTTTCTTTACTGCACCTTCTTCGGATGTGACCGCAAAGGAAGTATAGTTGGTTGTTTTGGATCCATCTGTGTACAGAAAGCGCCATCCGTTGGATTTATATTTTGAGGCGGCTGACCAGAATAGTGCACCGTATATTTCTTTGTTTGTGTTTGGTTTTTTAAATATTGAGAGTGTTGTTATGATATTATTATTATTTAGAAGCCATGGCGGGTAAGTTGCGGAGTATTTGAAAGTTTGTTTAATATCCAATTCCAATTGCTTGGCTTTATCTAAAATGCGACTGATTGCAGATGGGATTCGGTTGGTATTTTTGTATCCTATTGTTAGTTTGATGTCTTCGTCAATTATGGAATTTCGCGAAAACGCTAATTTAGCTATTAGTTTTAATGATATGATTTCCATCCGGTCCTCGATTGTTGGAAGCCCAGCTTCAGCCAGTATATTTTTTATTGGTGTCGTTCTGAATGCAAAGGTGCTTCTTCTAGCGGCTTGGTGATAGATGGGCTTTATTATATTTAGAGTCGTTTTTGGACTATTGCCATAGATATAGATCCCGTAGTCTATTTTACTTAAAATTAGAGCTTTAGTAATTTTACATAGAGTGTTAATGTGTACGTTACTTTTCATGTTGCTTAAGTATTTAATGATATTGAGCCTCGCTGCTAATGATACTTTGAGTTCTGAACAATGTTGTTTCCAGGTATACTTATTGTTAAATGTTATTCCTAGGATTTTGAGGTTGGGGACATTTTGGATTGTTTTGTTGTTTATCTTGAGGTGTATTTGGGGACAAAGTCGTCGTCGGCACACATGAAATAATTTACATTTATCTACTGAGAGTTTGGCACCTGAAGAATTTGACCATTCTAAGATATCTTTCACTGTTTCAGTTAAAATGTTTTTGCATAAAGTTAGATTTTGGCGGATTTGAATGTCGTTTTCAAATGTTTGATGATGCAGTGTTCCGCCGAACACTGTTAACCGCAGAGGAAAATACACAAGCGGAGCAAAATACGGTGGCAAAGGAAGCGACGAACTACCTTTAGGTGAACCAGGTCTGTTTATTTTACCTAAATAAAACACGAACTATTTTTGTGTACACTTTTGTTTATTAACATTGTTTTTAATTCCGAGTTTACATCAAGTCACTATCCGTATTAAGTACTCCTGCCACTTTTACTGTAAGTTAACTTACGAACTTTGGACACACGTTAACTCGCCTTTCTCTTTAATTTTAACTTTTAAGTCGCGATTACTTCTACTAGTGTATTCGTCTCGCGGTTCGATCTCCCCGGTGGGGTTCACTGTCCTGCTGCTCCTATACCGAAAACTCGTCTCGGTGACGATCAAAATCAGACTGACTCGCTATTCTCCTCAAAAATACCCTGATACAGATCGTATCTGTATCTGTATCGAAAAATTTCCTTATTCCCCTTTGCTAACAGAATTTCCGAATTTCTGTTAGCAGCATATTATCGCATCCCCGGGGATATTCCGTAGATTCCTGAGAAAGGGAAAGTCATCTTGCATACATTATTCGTTGGTGATAGCATTTCCTTTTCCACGGCCTTCTGTTTGCACAGATCATCTGGCGCGCAGGACGGAGATGATTGTTCGGGCGTACAGCCCGTGGTTGCTTGCCTTTTGCAAACACAACCGAAATCCATTAGATCCCTCTAATGGGTGTGAACTTTTTACAAAGGAATCGTGGGACCGGAGTATTTCCTTTATTGGCGTTGGACTTGTAAATCTTCCGAATGATCTAATTGCCCTTAGCTACCCGAGTATGCCTTCCTGGTTCGGTTAATTTACCGAAGATATAATTCCTTGGAAACATTGTGCGTCGAGATGTTTTGGATGGAAGATTTATGGCCTATAATCTGGAATTGTTTTTGCATACTATGAATGAATGCGTTGACTCGATACTGAAAGTTTTTGAACGTTAAGTTCCTTGTTTTTTTTTGATGTCGGGTTCAACATTGTTTCAGCTTCCTATGCCCTTGTTACAGGTCTGATTAAGAGCTTTGGGGACACGTGTCTGTGGGCACGTGTAATGGATAAGGTAAGTAAGTTCCTTGAAAGTTTGGAACCTTACCTGGGCGGAATTGTGCGTTCGTAGGACGCTACAAGATCACTGGATTTACTTAAGATGTATATATCATCGGCGTAAATGCAATGATCTAGATGTTTCTGTTTGCGTATTATTGTACTTATGTCGTCAAAGGCGATCATAAATAGTACAACTGACAGTGGGGATCCTTGAGGGATTCCGTTGTGTAATGGAAATGTAGTGGAGTAAACGTGGTTGACTTTACATTGGAATTTTCTATTGCTTAGAAATGATTTAACGTACCTATATATATTGTTGCCAATTCTCCATTTTAACAATTTATTAAGTATGGTGTGAGCGCCTATTCTGTCGAATGCTTTCTCAAAATCAAGAGAGAATATTGTGACGTGATTTTTGGCGGATAGAGCCTTTGAGGTGAAGTGGTCAATGTGGAGTAAGGCGTCTGTGCAACCTCTGTTGGATTTGAAAGCTACTTGGTTGATGGATGTCAATTTCTTTGTTTCCATAAGCCAGAGTCGACGTTTGGCTACGATTTTTTCTAATACCTTTGCGGGACAAGGAATTAAGGATATAGGGCGGTAGCCATCCACCGTATCTTTATCTTTGTTCGGTTTGGGAATAGGTATTAGGACCGCGTTTTTCCATATTTGTGGAATGTGTGATGTTTCAAGTATTTTATTGTATGACTTTATAATTCTTTGGTTTGCATAATGCGAAAGGTTTTTTAACATTGGGTAAGATATTCGATCTCGCCCTGGAGTTTTTTCCTTAGTTATACTAAGTGCTGACTCGAATTCGATAAATGAGATGGGTTGTTCTATGCGTAGAGCTGCAGAGTTAGGAGTTTACAAAGATAGTGGATTGTTAACGGATTCAATTTTTTGCGATTGAATTCGGGGTGAAAATTATTGTTGTCTGAGAATTGCGACCAGGTTTTGGCGAAGAGTTGGCTTATTTCCACTGTGTCTGAGATTGTAGTATTTTCGGAATTAAGGGATGAGATAATTGTCGGATTGTGATTATCACTTAAGCTGCGTATTTTATGCCATATTGTGGTTGTGGAGGATGTTGGATTGATTGAGGAAGTGAATTGAAGAAAGCTTTTTGCTTTGCTTTCTTTCATCGTCCTACGAAATTGTGCATTCGCTTTTTTGTATGCAACAAAATTAACCTGCGTTGGTCTTTTTTTAAATTCAGAGAGGGCTGACATTTTGCTTTTTTTGAGAAGCGTTAGGTCGGAGTTCCACCAAGGTACATGTTGCCTGGTTTCTGATTTGGTTGTGATATTTGTTTGGGGCATTGAGAGATTGGCAGCGGATCTAATTGCTTTACTGATTAGCGCCGCTTCGTGATTCGTGTCAGGTGTGGGGGAATTGCTTGGAAGAAATTCGTCAACTTTTCTTTCAAAAAGTGCCCAGTTGGCGGAAACGGTTTTGTATTTTGGAGATCTGTTGTGATGGGTTATCGGTTGCTGATTATTTATTATGCTTAAAACGTGGAAATGGTCACTATTGTAGAGGTCGTTTAGAACTTGCCATGAAGTTTTCGGAACCAATTCTGAGGAGCAACAAGTGATGTCTATATGAGTGAGGGTATTGTGTGTAGAAAGGTGAGTAGGGGAACCGTCATTCAGTAGGATCAGATTGGAGGTGAGGAGGAGGCTTTCAATTACTTCCCCTCTTCTGTTTGTGGAAGGTGAACTCCAGAGTGTACTCCAAGCATTTATGTCACCTCCAAGTATTATGGGCTCATTTGTTTGGTTTTGTATAGCCTGAAGATCATTTTTATTTAATGGTTGATTTGGGGGGAGATATAAGGCAATGTAGGTAAAATTTAAAGGGTGTTGTATTTCTACAACGAGAGCTTGGATATATGTAATGATGGGGAGGATTTTGTGGGAAGTACCTTTCTTGATTAGTAATCCTACTCCTTGCTTGTGTGATGTGTTTGCAGGTGAATTGTAGAAGTAGCCTACATAGGATTTAGGGATAAATGGTGTGGTGTTGACTGGGCAATGCGTTTCTTGCAGTGATATTATATGTGGGTTATGGTCCTTAATTAGAATGTTTAGTTCGTCAAAGTTATTGGTATAACCGTTCATGTTCCATTGTAGAATGGTGAATGGGGTTTGTTTTGGAGTGAGTTTTGGGCGTTCAGCCGTGCTAGTGTGCTTAGATCTTGATTTTGCAGAGGGATGGGGTTGTATATTCTTAAATGTTTTAAGGTGTTGGAAGGTATGGTGGGCGGGATGTATGTTGTTAGGATCAAAACTCCGCCGTTCCGGATGTTGGGCACCTGAACTCTGGATTGAGTTCAAGTGTCCAACCTCAGGAACAGCAGAGTCAGGGGCTTGGTTGTTAGTTTTATAGTTACATTGTAATATCATCATCTACTAAGGTGTGTACGTTTTTATTAATATTTATATTAGTGAGAGACGGTTTACTTTTTACCTTTGATTTGGGTGAAGGGGTACGTTGCGAATGGCTATTAGCAGAGCAGCTTGTCGTGGTTTGTGGAATGGTTTCAGTTTGGTTGTTTGTTGGCGAACTTGTTTGTAGTTGTGAGGGTTCGAATGTGGTTAGTTGAGTTGATGATGTTTGTTGAGTTGATGGTGTTAATTGAATTGATGGTTTTCGTTGGATTAGTGGTGTTATAGACGAAATTGGTTTGGTTGGGTTATGTGTTATTGACTTTTTTGGCTTGTGGGGCAATGCAATTTGAATACTGTTGATTGTAGCAGATGAGGAGGAGCTGGTTGGAAGGGATTCCTTGGGTGTAGTTTTTTGTTTGTTTTGTTCCGTTGAGGGTCCTTGTAATTGGCTCGATTTTAGTGTATCTGCAAAGCTTCCTGAAAGTTGATCAGGTTTGTGGATATTTGTTTCCTTATAAATTCGTTTGGCTTCTCCCATTGAACATTTGTTTGTGGTTTTTATTGTTAAAACTTCTTTCGCTTGGATATACAAGGGACAGGTTTTATACGCGGCCGAGTGAGGGAGCGAGCAGTTTGCGCACATAGTGCGACTACAATTTATAGGGCTATGAGGTGGCAGATTACACTTTTCGCACATTGTGGTATTGGTGCAACGTTTTGTGGTATGGCCGAGTCGTTGGCATCTCATGGGGTTGGGGATATATTCGTTGACCTTAGCTTTATAAAAACCGATGTCAACCGAATTTGGTGGTTGGAATAGGTTAAAAGTAAATAACATAAGTCCGGAGGGTCTTCGCACTTTACAGTCATCTACTTTGGTAAATTTGTACACATCTGTGACTTTTTGTTGACCCATTTCGGCTATTATTTCCGCTTCCGAGATGTTTATGGGACAAGGGGCGTACACTATGCCTTTGCATTCATTTAATTTTTCGTGTAATTTTACAGAAACGGGACACACGTTGCCAAAGTTTGTTATTTTAAGAAAACGGTCTGCGATTTTCTGAGAATTAGCTTTTACTAATAATTGTCCGTCTCGTAGAACCGTGATTTGTTCATACTCTTTGCTAACATCGTCTATCACTTTTTTAATTAAAAATGGGTTTAGAGATGAAATAGGCTTACCATTCTCCTTGGATGATATAATTAGAAATTTTGGATCTCTTGTATTGTTCATTGTTGGTAATCTAGGAAAAAATGCCTCTGTTTTCATAAGTGTCCTTTTCATTTTGTTTGGTCGAATATCGCTATTTGTATCTTCCGTAAGATCGCTAAACCGATTACTATTCACATTTGGCCCGCAGGCCATTTCGTTGCAATTGTTTTACACTACTCTTTTGTTTTATAAACACAGCACACTGCACAAGGGTCTGGTCTGTTTTTGTTTTTTGTTTTTTTTCACTGCACTATTACACAAAGGGGGCTCCTCGATAGTATAGTGGTTAGTATACCCGCCTGTCACCCGGGTGACCGGGGTTCGATTCCCCATCGGGGAGCCTCTGGCGCAAGACTAATGACCTTGCCCAGAAAAAATAAATCATTATGGAAAATTTAACAAGCCTTAGGACTTGCTAAATAAGGTCAAGACCGGTCCCCGGTTGTAGTGCCGATGATGATGATGATGATTACACAAAGGGGATGTAATATAAATTTGTAACGTGGGACTGATGTTACACGTACGGAACACAATTCGCGACGATGTAAACTCGACGACGGTTGGAAAGGGAATCGAAAATCGAATAAACAAAGCGTCAGCCGTATAACAAGTAACAACATAGCATTTACACATCCATCAGTTGAGTGTACTTGAGTTGAGTTTAAAAATTGAATTCGCAAACCCGGCAGTGGTCCTATGCGTTGAGCTTTGGTTCTATCCTGTCGTGATTCTAACAGGTATCCTTTAATGATTCTATTAGGTATCGATACGCACATTTATGAACGTAGATAATTACTTTTATCGATGGCCACCGTTTTATCTAGTATTTAATCCTTAACCAGACTTCATTAGCTAGGTTGTTTACCTAGTGTCGGTTGAAATATGGGATAATCCAGCGGTAGTGGATATTATTACCTATTTATGCGCGGCTATTTGTTTCTCTATCGGTGATTCTGCCCATGAAAGGGTACAACTGTACGGACAATTTTTTAGGAGTGAAGTAAGAGCTAGCACTTTCTATGACACCAGCACTAATAGTCCTTTTATAGTAAAGCTGTGTATCTGTGGTTTATAAATCCCAATCAATTATAGCGCCTGTTAAATAATGATATACACGTCTGTTAAAAAATTTAATATGTGAGTTGAATTGTAAATTATGTTTGAAATTTTTAAATGTGTGCAACGCTTTATAGTTTATTGTGAAAGAAAAGTACAGCAAAGAAGCACTCATGGACCAAATCGATAAATGATTCCAAAAATGTCCTTAAGAAGAATTGTTTAAAGACATGTTAAAAGACGGTCTAAGAAGATTAGAAAACAGCAATGCGCTTTCCTTCATATTTATAACTGCAATTTTATAGTTGAACCATCGAAAGGCAGTAGAATTCTATTTAATCAAAAGTGCTCATAAAGTGCTAATAAATTGTTATAAAAAGTCAATTTTAAACTAGATATAGTATATAAGATTGTAGGGCTAAATATTTTTCTTTCAAAAAGTGTCTTCTATTGAAATTTGTGATGAGAAGGATGTTTTCATTCTGTATAACGTTATCTACCTTAGACTCCGACCCGACGTAAACAACAAACGTTCAGGCGTGTTAAATTAAATTCAGACAACGAAACTTGAATATTTTAATTGGAACTTTCTAGATTTAACGTCGTTTGCGGGTTTGTTATAAAAGTTCATTAACTCTATGCCTAAGCCTAAATACGAGTAACGGTATACTTTTAGCGTTTCCGACGATAGTGAAGAACGGTGTGATTCGAACCAACGCTATCGCAGTTAGAATCGGTAAAAGCTAGAACCAAAGCTCACCGCATCAGGCCACTACCGCAGGTACGAATTCGGTTTCTAAACTCAAGTACACTCAACTGATGTGGAAATGCTATATTATTTCTATAGTATACGGCTTTAATGGATGTGCTTTGATTGTTCGACTAGTGTTTTCAGGTGGTGTTGTTCTTCGCTATTCGTCCTGTGTATCTGCTAGAAATGCTGGATATAGCGTTTGCGACGATAGTGAATAAGTGTGATTCGACGCTAAAATCAGATAGAATCAGTAATAGATAGAACCAAAGCTCAATGCATCTGGCCACTACCGCGTATATGAATTCGATTTCTAAGCTCAAGTACATTCGACTGATGTGGAAATGCTATATTATTGCTACGGTATACGGCTTTAATGGATGTGCTTTTGGTGGTATGGTTCTTCACTAGTCGTGTGTGTACCTACTAGAAACGCACATACTTAAAAAAATATATGTGCAGTTCGCACGCGGTTTAATTACAGCTTAAAAAAACTAAACTTTAACGAATGGGACGAATGTAAAGTATCAGGAGTAGGATAATTGTAGGGGTTTATTTATTTATAATATTGTTACTAAGTTTAAAATTTATTTTACTGTTTATTGAACATATTTTATAGCATGTGTGACGATAGCGAATAGCGTGTGCCAGTTCTTATATAAAAGGTTCTGATATAGTATTTTCAGCGGCAATCCTGAAGGCCAGTTGTAACAGGGTCCAGCCGTTTAGATAATAAAAGGTTGTAGTACAACAAAAAGCTGCGCCAGGTGTTGAGGAAAGTCTCTTCAACATCAATTTAGAAATTCCATTCCTCAGCAGTCGTGTGGCCGAGTGAAAATTGCAAGAAGCCTCAGGGGCGCGCATGCAGGTACTTCCCTCGTTGGCGGTAATTCTATCAACGGATCGTATTTGGGACTACCGTTACCCGTTAAACGCAAGTCCAGTGTCAACTGAGTGCAACGTAACGGTCGGTTACGTGCCGTTGGCGGCCACGGTAAATTTCCGGTCCAAACCCTGGATACGCCCTGATACTGTATTTAATGCAACACGCTTACGCGTAGTTTCTAGGGACTTAACAAGGGTCGTCTCCTTGTGCACTCGTGTAGATGCACCTCTGGTTCCAGCTAATCAACTCGAATCAATACTCTTTCACACACAACGGGCATGTATTCCTTTATTTTCTCACTTTGAGAAATTTTAGCTTTACATAGATTTTAACTTTCATTTTAAATACACAGGTTATTAAACTTGACACACTTTTACAATTAAAAATTAACAAAAGTGTTGCAGTACAGCAACAAAGCATACAAAGATTCAAATGTCACTCGAAAATGCCAGCAGTGATTCTAAACTACAAATTGATATCAGATGCACTGCTCGGCACATTACCGACCAAATCGGAAAATTCCTACAGTTTGAATTACGATGCTGCCTCTATGCCGAACTCACCGAAGAGCCTACACATACAGATGGATGATATGGACGAAGAATGTTATCCTGCCATATCAATGAAGACTGTTACCAGCAACACACGTCGTCTATTCGATAATACATCATCAACGATGACATCAAACAGTCAATCTACATTGTCCACCAGTAATCTAATGCTCACAGCAGCTTCGCGGGTTGGAACAATTGATATTACAGGGAGCGGTTGTATAAGCACAAATATATTCAGTCTAACGATTGCTGATAATAATAATATCTCACCAACTCGTTTGCGGCCTGTAACAAGAGGAGATTATTCTTGTTATATATATTCAGGTTTAAGCACCTAAGATTATACATCTAAAATCCAACTATGAGGTTCCAACAGAAACTCTGCAGTAGCACTGAATGCTGCTAATTGCAACTGGAAAATGGACTATTCATGGATAGCTGTTGTTACTGTTCTGATTTGGATTGATTACTGTTTTTGGAAAGGAAAACAAACAGTTTCATTACATGTTAATTAGCTTACGAAGTTCTATACGGTGCTTTCAGCACCTGTTTTTTGGCGCTGTCAATTTTTAATTCGTTTTGTAAAATAAAGTCTATTTTTAACTCGTAAAATGAAAGTTCAATATTGTGTACCATTCAATCCGTGTTCATTTCTGCCCAGTGCGGCAGTAATTTTTCTGTGTCCAAGTTGAAATAATTATTACGCTTCGTGCGACAAAAATTATTGATCAAACAGAAACTGCCTTGAGGAGGTCAGAATTCAGACTCTTTTTTAAATCCACTCTCTCTCTCTATTCCTCGCTCTCGTCAACCTTTGGACACAATCTTCGTCATTACTGTGTCTTCGATGAGTGGCAACCCAACAATGCAGGTGTTTGTCGTTGCTAACATTCGAGTGTAAGTTCACAATGGGATGTGTATCCCAATTAATATTTATACTTTTAATTTTTTATTCCAATAACATTCCTCCAAAGTTTAACTGTGGGGTTTATTATGCAACAGCCTGATGCATTGAGCTTTGGTTCTATCTTTTATTGATTCTAACCATTATAGTGTTGGTTCGAATCACACGCTATTCACCTCGTCGCAAACGCTATATATATATATAGCGTTTGCGACGATAGTGAAGAGCGAGTCATTCGAACCAACACTATCACTGTTAGAATCACTAAAAGATAGAACCAAAGCTCTTACCCATCAGGCCACTGCCGCTTATGTGAATTTGATTTCTCAAATACATTCGACTAATGTGGTAATGGTATATTATTGCTATGGTATACAGCTTTAATGGATGTGCTTTTGGTGGTGCTGTTCCTTACTAGTCGTGTGTGCATCTGCTAGAAACGCCACATATATACGTGGCGTTTCTAGCAGATACACACGACGAATAGTGAGGAACAACACCACCTAAAAAGACAACTCGAGCAATCAAAGCACATCCATTAAGGACGTATTATCACAAGTACACCCAGTACACAACAAATAGTGAAGAACAACACAGAAAGAAAGTCAAATAAACAAAGCTTCAGCCGTATATCAAGTAACAATATAGCAGTTACACATCCGTCAAGTTGAGTGTACTTGCGATGAGTTTAAAAATTGAATTCGTAAACCAGGGAGTGGCCCGATGGGTTGAGCTTTTGGTTTTATTCTTTAGTGATTCTAACAGGTACATTTAAAATAGTTTTTAATTAATTATTTATTGCATTAAACTTATACTTATAATCGTATCTTAAGATCATTCTATTTAATAAGATACTTTTAGGATCACCCCGATTTGCAAGGATTCGAAAACACAAGGCCGATACGCACATTTATGAACGTAGATATTTATAGCGTTTGCGACGATAGTGAAGAGCGTGTGATTCGAACCGACGCTATCACGGTTAAAATCACTAAAATATAGAACCACAGCTCAACGCATCAGGCCACTGCCGCGTGTACGAATTCCATTTCTAAACTCAAGTACATTCGACTAATGTGGAAATGCTATATTATTGCTGTAGTATACGGCTTTAATGGATGTGTTTGATTGTTCGAGTTGTCTTTTTAGGTGTGATGTTGTTCCTCACTATTCGTCGTGTGTATTTGCTAGAAACGCCACATATAGCATTTGCGACGAAAATGAAGAGAGTGTAATTTGAATCGGCGCTAGAATCAGTAAAAGATAGAACCAAAACTCAACGCATCAGGCCACTGCGCGTGTACGAACTCGATTTCTAAACCCTAGTACATTCGACTAATGTGGAAATGGTATATTATTGCTATGGTATACGGCTTTAATGGATGTGCTTTAGGTGGTGTTGTTCTTCACTATTGGTCGGTGCATCTGCTAGAAACGCCACATATTTGCTCTTATCGATGGCCGCCATTTTCTCCAGTATTTAATCCTTAACTAGACCTCATTAGCTACGTTTTTTACCTAGTGTCGATTGAAATATGGGATAATCCAGCGCTAGTAGATATTATTACCCGTTTATGCACGGCTATTTGTTTCTTGACTAGTTCATTACGTGCGCTCTCTATTGGTGATTCTTTCCATGAAAGGGTACAAGTACACGGGTAAATTTTTAGGGATGAAGTAAGAACTAGCACATTATCTGACACTAGAACTAATAGTCCTTTTATAGCAAAGCTGTGTACCTGTAGTTTATAACTCCCATTCAATTATCAATTTTAAACTAGATGTAGAATATAAAATTGTAATACTAAATGCTTTTCTTTCAAAAAGTGTGTAATATTCAAAATTGGGATGAGGAAGATGATTTCATTCGGTGTAAAGTTATCTCCCTTAAACGTCAACCCGACGTAAACAACAAAAGTTTAGCCGTATTAAGTTAAATTCAGACTAGGCAACTTGAATATTTCAATTGTAACTTTTTAGATTTATATCCTTCACCGACGATAGTGAAAAGAGCATGCGATTCGAACCGACGCTATAACTGTGAGAATCAGTAAAAGATAGAACCAAACTTCAACGCATCAGGCCACTTTAACGGATACGAATTCGAATTCTAAACTTAAATATGTGGCGTTTCTAGCAGATACACACGACGAATAGTGAAGAATAACACAACCTAAAAGACAAGTCGAACAATCAAAGCACATCCATGAAAGCCGTATACTATAGCAATAATATAGCATTTCCACATCAGTTGAGTGTACTTGAGTTTAGAAATCGAATTCACCCGTGCCAGTGGCCTGATGTGGTGAGCTTTGGTTCTATTTTTTAGTGATTCTAGGTGTTATAGAGCCGGTTCGAATCGTACGCTTTTCACTATCGTTGCAACGCTATAGAAATACCTGATTGTCAACCTGTTGCCTTAAAGACAGTCAGCATTCCTTGCATTACATATCAATATATAATTTTTACTAACCAAGCAGATTAGAAATCTCAATACTCTACTACGAAAACTACAGTGGTAGTGTTAAAGCGTACATTATAAGATACGGAACCTTAAACATATTAATGTGTAGCGTTTCTAGCAGATACACACGACTAATAGTGAAGAACAACACTACCAAGAGCATATCCATTAAAGCCGTGTACCATAGCAATAATATAGCATTTCCGCATCAGTCGAATGTACTTGAGTTTAGAAATCGAATTCGTACACGCGCAGTGCCCCGATGCGTTGAGCTTTAATTCTATCTTTTTGTGATTCTACCCGTGATAGCGTCCGTTCGAATCACACGCTCTTCACTATCGTCGCAAACGCTATAAATGTATAACTTTTACTACCCTAGAAGATAACAAATCTTAATACTGTACTACAAAAACCACAGCGGTAGTGTTATACCGTGCATTATAAGATACGGAACCATAAAACATATTAATGTATAACTTTTAATACTGCATCAGATAGCAAACTCAGTATTGTACTACGAAAATTATGACTGTCGTGTTGTACTGTTCATTATAAGATGCTGAACTAAAAAAACATATTAAAGAATAACGTTTATAACGTAGGAGATTACAAATCGTAATGCTGTAATACAAAAACTATTTTTTAGTGATTCTAACCGTGATAGCGTCGGTTCGAATCATACGCTCTTCGTTATTGTCGCAAACGCTATAGTACACTCAACTGATATAGAAATGCAATTTTATTCTCGGTATGTTGCGTTTCTAGCAAATACACACGACGAATAGGGAAGAACAACACCACCTAAAAGGCAAGTCGAACAATCAAAGCACATCCATGAAAGTCGCATACTATAGCAATAATATAGCATTTCCACATCAGTTGAGTGTACTTGCATCCTGAGAAAGGTTGGCGCGAGGCTAATAACTTTCCCCGGAAAAACTAATTATTGTGGACAATTTAAAAAGTCTCGGATATGGACCGGATTCCGGTGGAGAGACTTGCTAAATAAGGTCAAGACCGGATCCCGGTTGTAGTGCCGATGCTGATGAAGATGAGTGTACATACTTGAGTTTAGAAATCGAATTCGCACCCGTGCCAGTGGCCTGATGTGGTGAGCTTTGGTTCTATTTTTTAGTGATTCTAGGTGTTATAAAGTCCGTTCGAATCGTACGCTTTTCACTATCGTTGCAACGCTATAGAAATACCTGATTGTCACCCTTGTTGCCTTAAAGACAGTCGGCATTCCTTGCATTACATATCAATATATAATTTTTACTAACCAAGCAGATTAGAAATCTCTATAGTGTACTACGAAAACTACGGTGGTAGTTTTATACCGTGCATTATAAGGCACGGAACCATAAAACATATTAATGTATAATTTTTATTACCCCAACAGATAACAAATCTCAGTACTGTACTACGAAAACTACGCGGTAATGTTATACCGTGCATTACAAGATATGAATCCATAAAACATATTAATGGAAAACTTTTACTATCCCAGCAGATAACGAATCCTAATACTGTACTACAAAAATTATAGGTCTAGTGTTGTACTTTACGTTATAAAATACAGAGCTCTAAAACATATTATGAATAACGTTTATAACCTACGAGATTACAAATTGTAATGCTGTACTATAAAAACGAAAGCGGTAGTGTTATACCGTGCATTATAAGATACTGAACCAAAAACCGTTTTAATGTTTAACTTTTACTACCGCAGCAGATTAAAAATCTCAATACCGTACTACGAAAACTATGGCGGTAATGTTATACCGTGCATTATAAGATATGGAACCAAAAAACATATTAATGGATAAGTTTTACTACCCTAGCAGATAACGAATCTTAATACTGTACTACGAAAATTATAGCTCTAGTGTTGTACTGTACATTATAAGATACTGAACCAAAAAACATATTAATCTATTATTTTTACTAACCAAGCAAATTAGAAATCTCAATATTGTACTACGAAAACAACAGCGGTAGTGTTATACCGTGCATTAGAAATTACGAAAACATAAAACATATTAATGTATAACTTTTACTGGCCCAACAGATAGCAAATCTCAATGTTGTACTACTAAAATTATAGTTCTAGTGTTGTACTGCTCATTAAAAGATACTGAACCAAAAAACATATTAATGAATTACGTTTATAACCGAGGAGATTACAAATCGTAATGCTGTACTACAAAAACTACAGCGGAAGTGTTATACTGTGCATCATAAGATACTGAACCAAAAAACATGTTAATATTGTAGCGAGATTAATTATTTTTAATAAATAACAGCCGTTAAATCGATTTTGAATTAATGTAACACTCCATTAGTATGTTAATAACAACCGTTACTTTTACCGTACACTTAACGATTTCTTGACTTATCGCTTCCGTACTTATCGCTTCCGTACTTATTGCGTCTTTGACTGCTTACTTCTTACTTATCTTCCCGATCTGCGTGCGACGTATATATACCGTTTTTCTTCATTCTGATTTGGTGTTTCGTTTCTGTCCGTTCCATAGCCTCGAATTTTCTATTGCTCCTAGTCTCCAGTTTTCCAGTACCTTCTAGAATATTCTAGTACTGATTGTCATATGCGCCACACTACCTTCCGCCTAGTTTAGTTCATCCCGAACTAAGTTCACTGGTCTCCTGGGTTAACAAAAAGTCGCCAGTCGGTCACGATGTACCACTTTCATATTGGCGTTCGGTCTTCGCTAAATCCTGTAAACAACGACGTTAATTCTTGTGAGAATCTTATACGGTCCTTCCCTATGTTGCTGCAACGTCGGAGACCTTCCTAGTCTTATTAGTCCGTTAATAACAACCGTTACTTTTTACCGTATACTTAACGATTTCTTCACTTATCGCTTCCGTACTTATCGCTTCCGTACTTACAGCGTCTTTGACTCAATACTGCTTACTTCTTACTTTTTACTTCACTGCTTATCGCTTGCTTCACTTTCTAATTCTTACTCGTCTCCATGAAAAAAAAAAAAAAATGGGTGGCGAGAGGGCCGACTTTAGCGAGACAAGGACAGATGTGTCCTTCATCTAGTCTCTGACTTCTGGTCATCTAGCGATAACCAGAATCACCCACATCCGTGAGGATGTTGGGCTCGGTCTCGCGATATCTGAAAAGAAAAGAAAAAGGAGGGGTATCCAAGGATAGTGTGGACAGTGTTAGTCCAGGTGTTCTCTAAGTACTTGTATAGAGGGATGGTGGGAACGAAATCGTACAAGACCAGTAGGTCTTGGGTGCGGTAGTAAACGCAGATCACGCATTTGGCGTCTGATAATCTGCGCTTTGTTCGGTGTGTGTGTTTGTGTTTGTGCCGTCTTGTACTGTGCGTTCGTGTGTGTGGTTTGTTAATAGTAGACCCTATGGGATGGATCCAGGAATCATCTATTATAGAGGGGAATGTTGTTGGGAAGGGTGCTTTCTTCAGTTTTGTACTGAAGAAGAAATTGTGGGGGTTTGATCCGTAGAGATCGAGAGAGAGAGAGAAGGGTCAAGAGCGCAAGAGTCCCGCACAAGTAGGTTCTCGCTGTTCTGAATGTTTGAGAGGTACTTGTATGCTAATTGAAGCAAGTACTCGTCGATAGGGGTAATGGATGCGCCTTCGTATAGGTGAGAGTTGGGGTAATGACGACCGTCAGGCCTTCTAGAATGATTGGTGCATCTTCTAAGGAGTTTCCTTTCGATAACCCGAAGTCTTTCCATTTGGGTCGAAGATATGCAGGGCCATATGGGAAAGGCGTATGATATTCCAGATCGGATTAGCTGCTTATAGCAGAGAAGCTTAACTTTGGTGTCAACTTTGTTGCTCCACTTCAAGAAGTTGTGCAGTTGCTTAGACCGACCGAGGCCCCTTTGGAGAATGTGGGTCACATGTTTGATGAAATTCATTTTTGGGGTATAAATGACCCCAAGATATTTCATCCGGTCCTGTGGTCTAATCGTAGTAGCTCCCATTTTTATTCGAATATTCTGTGAATATCGAGAAGTAGGTTGGGAGTGTTTACTACTCAGAATTAAAGCGACTGCTTTGGATGGATTAAGTCGAATTTTCCATCGACTGTAATACTGATACAGTTCGTCCAACTGACGGTTGAGTCGATTTGTTGCGAGATTAGGGCCTTTGGTTGACGTGTACACTAGGACGTCATCCACATAGCATATCTGGTTTACTCTCCAAACACAGGGCGAGGAATATCGAACGTGTAAATATTGTATAAGATGGGGCCTAGAATGGAGCCCTGTACTCGTCTCCAAGATCTGTGTGCGACGTATTTATACCGTTTCCCCATTCTGATTCGGCGTTTCGTTTCCGTCCGTTCCATAGCCTTGAATGTTCTACTGTTCCTAGTCTCCAGTTTTCCAGTACTTTCTACAATATTCTAGTACTTTGTTTCGGACTTTCTCGAATATTCTAGTACTTGATTGTCATATGACTTTGTAGGTTGACCATAACCAACGTAACTAGTCAAGTAAAAGTAGCGGGATTGCTGTCCAAACCAATAAACACCTATAATGGACTCCGACAAGGGGACGGTCTGGCCTGCCTCCTCTTCAACCTGGTGTTGGAGAAAGCAATCCGTGACTCTGGCGTTACAACAAGAGGGACTATTGTCACCAAGTCCAGCCAGATACTTGCGCACGCAGATGACATTGACATCATCGGTAGAACCGAATCGGCGGTACAGGAATCCTTCACCCAGATCGAGCAGGCGGCACAAAAACTGGGACTGCATATTAATGAGGGAAAAACCAAGCACATGGTGGCAACTTCTGCGAAGAGAAGACCTAACGTTGGTCAAACTATAAGGGTAGTGGAGCACGAAGTTGAAGTAGTGCAATCCTTTAACTACCTTGGGTCAATAGTATCAGCCGACAACAATATGGAAGAAGAAATACGCGAACGGCTGATTAAATCCAACAAAGCCAACTATGGTCTATCAAGGCTCTTTAAATCCCGGAATTTATCCAGAACATCTAAGCTACTACTGTACAAGACCATGGTCTTACCAGTACTCATGTATGGATCCGAGACCTGGGTGCTTAATAAAAGGCACCCTGAACTCTTGGCCGCGTTCGAGAGAAAGGTCTTAAGGAGAATTGTTGGCCCCGTATGTGAGGGAGGACGATTCCGGAGACGCTACAACAATGAGTTGTACGCAATCTACCTTGAAGCTCATATTGTAAGAAAAATCAAGCTCGGTAGACTCCGGTGGGCGGGACACCTAGCTCGAATGAGCGAAGAGGAGCCTGCCCGGAAAGTCCTTTGTGGCAGGATGTATGGAAGGAGACAGCGCGGCAGACCTTGTCTGCGATGGAGGGATGGCGTAGACCAGGATGCCCAGAGCCTGGGAGTGCTAAACTGGATGACATCGGCTCGAAATCGGGAACGGTGGAGAGATTTGTTAAATAAGGCCAAGACCGGATCCCGGTTGTAGTGCCGATGATGATGATGATGATGATGATTGTCATATGCGTCACAATATATAACTTTTACTAACCCAGCAGAGCTCAGTACAGCTCAGTTCTGTACTACGAAAACTACGGTGGTAATGTTATACTGTACATTATAAGATATGGAACCATAAAACATATTAATAAATAACTTTTGCCGCCCCAGCGGATAACGGTTTATAATAGTGTACTACGGAAAATTATAGCTCTACTGTTGTACTGTACATTATAAGATACGGAACCATAAAACATATTAATGTATAACTTTTACTACCTCACAGATAACAAATATCAATACGGCACTACGGAAACTATACCGACAGTGTTACACGGTGCATTATAAGATGCTGAATCATACAAATATGGCATAAATATATGAAAAATAAAGGGATGTTTGATTAAACACTTTTTTAGTCCTGTCCCAAGTTTATAGCCAACGACTTCTGTCTCGTTTGTCAGCAGCAACCTGTATTGGTTGTGAAATCGGAAATCGCTTACATTAGTTATAAAAGATATCTTACTTTCTCTAACAACTTTGTGGTACATGTAACATCAGATATATTTTATTTTAGAGGTGTAACAACTTTTGGAATTCAAGTGTTGTAATATTCATCATCAGCAGCACTACAACCGGGATCCGGTCTTGGACTTATTTAGCATATCTCTCCACCGGTATCCGGTCCATATCCGAGCCTTGTTAAATCGTCCATCATAATTTGTAATTCCGGGCAAGGTTATTAAACCTTGCGCCATGTTCTAATTTGCTGCTGTATAAAACATCATCCACCAATTTTCCATTCTACACAGAGTAGTTTCCACTTTTTATTTACTCTATTTTAGGTTCATACACAAATTACTTTAGGCAAATTGTAAAACAAAAAGAGTAGTCTGATAGTACAATCGTATGCTTATTATAGCAGGGAAATATTTTCACAAACTTTGACTTTCTTCACGCGTGATATCGTCGTATGGCATTGTTCGGGACTTCAACTATAAATGATATAAAAAAGTTTATAATTCATTATAATTTATCCTAAATTATAGCGCAACGAAGTTTATAATTGATGATAATGTATCCTAAATTAGGGCACGACGATTCTTAACATACTGTAGCGAGCTTAGGGTTCGCTGGATTAATTATTTTGAATAAATAAGAGCCGTTAAATCGATTTTGAATTAATATAACACTTTATTAATCCGTTAATAACAACCGTTACTTATACCGTACACTTAACGATTTCTTTGGCTTATCGCTTCCGTACTTATCGTGTCTTTTACTTCTTACTTATCGCTTGCTTCACTTTCCATTTCTTACTCTACTCCGTGATCTGTGTGCGACGTATTTATACCGTATCCTTATTCTGATTCGGCGTTCCGTTTCCGTCCGTTGCATAGTCTTGAATATTCTACTGTTCACGGTCTCCAGTTTTCCATTACTTTATAGAATATTCTAGTACTCTGTTTCGGACTCTATAGAATATTCTAGTACTGATGGTCATATGTGTCACAATACTATCGACTATCTACGGGCAACACCGTGAGTTTAACTTACAAGTCTACTGGGCGAAAATTAGTGAAGTATGTGCAAAACGCATTTTATAAAAAACATCTTCGCATCTGGTGCTGAAATTTCAATGAAATTTGGAAATAGGTAGCACATCGCATTTTAAAAGTATCGATGAAATTAAATTAAAAATGCAGAGCCAAAGTCCCCACTGCCTAGGCTCATTATGTTAGGTTATTGATATGTAATTTTACATGACTCATCATCATCATCGGCACTACAACCGGGAACCGGTCTTGGCCTTATTTAGCAAGTCCTGAGGCTTGTTAAATTTTACATAATGATTTATTTTTTCTGGGCAAGGTCATTAGTCTTGCGCCAGAATTTTACATGACTAGTTGATAATAAATAAATAACTAAGTAAAAAATGAAATTCTTATTTGCTTTTCTATTACTTCATTTAATGTATCATACGGACTAAACAATAATTACTAATTTTTGAAAGTCTAAAGAGTTCACATAGTACGAGAAAAACGTAATAATTATTTTTACTCTGATTTTTTTTAAATATGATCAACTATTTCGTCGTCACTGAAATGACTTTCACTATGTAATTGAGGCAAATCATTTTCATCCGAATGTAGCGACGAACACACCAGTATCACTCTCGTAGTTTTCAATATCCAAGTATACTTTTTTTTACACTGCACGCGAATTAATGTACATATTTCAGTTTAAGAATAAAAAAATCTTTATTTATTTTTTACTTGCTAGTGTACATTGATTCTTGGAGTCTAAGTGTTACCGCGGCTATGGAAGGACTTTCCAGACAGTCACCAAGAGTAGACTCGATAAGAATCAATTTGTAAAGCGACGTAAACCAACTAACTCGGTTTACTTACAATATGTTCATACAACACGTAGGTTGATTTCCGCTGACCGAGGAATGTCGTGTGGCGTGCAGCGATGTTGCTTGTCGCTCTGAAACAATGATACATGCAATAGTTTGACAGAGGAAAGAAATACCTAAACGTGTGGTGGTGCAGCACTTCCCTAAATAAACTTCCTCCAGATTGCAGTAATAACAACGGCTGTGATTATTGTGATTAACTTTATTTAACCGAACTGCAGTCGCCAAGCGCTCACGAAAAAGTGTAAGTCTATTTACAGAATGACAGCAGGTTGAGCTTCAAGGAACATCTGAGGAAAAGGAGTAAAGAAACAGCAAGAGTATGCAAAGTTTTGGCGAGACTGCTACCCAATGTTGGAGGCCCCCGTCCACATTAGGAAAATGATAACCAGTTTCAATACCTCTATTATATGTATGCAGGTCACATATGGGCCGGAGCCGCACATTATAAGTCGTTCATGAGAGGAGTGAGCTCAGCGCATAGGCTGGCATCACTAAGAGTATGCTGTTCATTCCGAACGGTATCCGAAGATGCCATAAATGTTTTGGCCGGGAAAACATCACTTGGCATTGCAGCTAAAGAAAATGCTGTATTGCATGAGGCCTCCCAAGAGAATCGTCCGAGAATGCGGTCACAATTAGAGCTCTCAGGCCTAAGAAAGTGGCAACGAAGGTGGGATTCTTCCACCAAAGGAAGATAGACCCACACCATGATACCTGATGTGGAAACATGGGTGAAAAGAAAACATGTCGAGCTGAATTACCACTTAACTCAGCTAATTTCAGGACATGAATGCTTTCGGCAATACTTGCACAAGTATAAGCATATGAATCACCCACACTGCTTGTATTGCGAAGGCAAAATAGAAAATACGGAACACGTTCTCACAGAGTGTGTGAGATTCGGGACCGCACGAACGATTTTGGAGAGATATATGAGATGGACAGTTACTCCGGGAGGAGTAATAGAATACATGCTAAGTTCAACACAGGCATGGTCCGTCACAAATGGTATTCTCTGTGAAATGATGCAGCAGTTGCGACGTGCCGAGCGGAGTAACAGGTAAACTCCGCCCCGCCCCGCGATGGAATATCTAAAAGAAAGTTCCGCGGGTATCAACGGTAATATGTGCCTGGCGGAAGGTGGTTTTAGCCGGTAAAAACCCGGCATGCCTCTGGATCGGTCCCCAGGTATCTTTTGAAGATTTCCACCTTCCTACCGAAAAAAAAGAAAAAACACACTCACATTGCCCAGCCCCGCGATGGAACATCTAAAAGAAAATTCCGCAGGGATCAACGGGAATATGTGCCTGGTGGGAGGTGGTTTTAATCAGTAAAACTCCGACATGCCTCTGGATCGGTCCAGAGATATCTTTTGAACTTTTGGCGGACAAGTATGGTCGAAGTGTCACCGAACTGTTCCGCCTAACATTGTTCACGAATAGAGAAACAACCTGGAACACAGGGGCATTGTCACAAATAAAACGCTGAGAGATCTTTTCACTTTCTATTTTATTTTAAATGTTTTTGCATCTTTCGTCACACATAAACTTCAACGTATAAATCCGAATTACACGACAACCGACACACATTTCATTTTTACGACACGGAAGGTTTACTATTACCTTTAATAGTTTCGCGGTGAGATACTCTATCGCAAGGGCGAAACGACGGATACCTCCTCGTCGAGCTCTCTTTCGTTCTCGACCTCCTCGGATGCTCGAAAGTTCAATCTCGACCGTTCGATACAGACCTCTCGTCCCGGTGGCGATCCCAATTAGACTGTCCGTCTGCCCACACAGATATCCAGATTCCAAACTGGTATCTGTATCTACACGGAAAAATTTCCGTAATTGCTCTGCTAACAGAACTTCCGAATTTCTGTTAGCAGCATGTTATCACGTCCCAGGGGTGATTTTTCATTCCTGAAAGAAGAAACTCGCTCATCATCGAACATCATTATCACCATCCGTGGTGGTGGTCGAAATTAAGTTCGACGGTTGTCGATTGTATGCCGCCTTATTTACATAACACATCTGGCGCGAAGGCCGAAAGATATCCTGCAATTTGCATGGATGCATGGTTCATGGGTTTTGTTTGACTTTTGTCAATACACCCGAAATCCATTAGATCTTTCTAATGGGTGTGAAATACAAACAGACACCGTGGGATCGGAGTAGTTTCCTTGTAGGTTTTCAACCTCATACAATTTGAATTATCTCGTTGAGATAATTACGGTTGCCGTTTCTTTATGTTTGCCGATAGACTTGGTGGTCTTTATGGCAGCTACCCGCACGTGCATCGTTGGTCGGCTAATTTGCATTGCATAGACGTTTGAAATTGCCGATGGTATGGAATGTTCCTGGGCGCAGGCAGATTGAATGTTTCTTTTTTGTTTCAGGTATGATGACTTACGAATGTTGAGCTTGGCATTAAAAGCTTTGGGGACGTTCAGTTCCTTGCTTTTTGGTGTCGGTCTCAACGTTGGCTGCGAGTTGCAAGCCCTATGGTGGGACTTTGGGGGGCACGCGTCTGTGGGCGCGTGCAACGCTCTCAGGTAAGTAAGTTCTTTGAAGGTAGGAACCTTACCTGCGCGGAATTGTGCGTTCGTAGAACGCTACAAACTTTTTCACCTTCGTACTGAAACCAAAAAAAAAAAACCACAAAAAACACACACATATACACAAATCGATAGAATATTTCAAAACCTCCCTGACAAGAAATGTTTAAACACAGTCTAAGAATTAGGCTCCTCGATAGTATAGTGGTTAGTACACCCGCCTGTCACCCGGGAGACCGGGGTTCGATTCCCCGTCGGGGAGCCCCTGGCCCAAGACTAATGACCTAAAAATAAATCAATATGGGAAATTTAACAAGCCTCAGGACTTGCTAAATAAGGCCAAGACCGGTTCCCGGTTGTAGTGCCGATGATGATGATGAAGGATTAGAAAACAGGAATATACCCTCCCTCTTGTTTTATAAATACGATTTTTTAGGTAAAAATATCGAAAGGCACCAGAATTTTAATTAATCTAAAGTGCTCAAAAAAGCTAATAAATTGTTATAAGAAAAATCATTACAAAACTAGATGTGGCATCTAAGGTTGTAGCACTAAACGTTTTTCTTTCAAAAATGTCTGATATTCAAAACCTCGGTGAAGAAGATGCTTTCATTCGGTGTTGTTAATGTTATCTGGTTTAGACTTCAACCCTACGTAAACAGCAAGCGTTTAGGGATATTGAATTAAACCCAGATTATGAAACCTAGATATTTTAATAGTAACTTTCTAGATTTAACTTCGTTTGTGGGGTTGTTATAAAAGCTCACTATCTAAATGTTGAAACCAAAATATATGTGCACGGGTATACTTAAAAACAACTTTGAAACAACATGTGCCTAGTTGAATTATACGAACATTACTTAAGCTTGTTAAGCAGTTGCCGCCATCTTTTATTAAAAAATGTAACGTGTTAAAATGAAACAAAACATTTAGCTTTTATTCGATGACGTTTCATATACCAACGCTGAAGTTGTAGCCATATACCTCGGTTTGCAAAACTTTACTTCACAACCCTATTTTTTTTTAATGTTCAAAGTTCATGATTAAATAATAAATGCTTTTGAAATGAAATTACGTCGCATAAAGTTAGTTAGAATAGAAAATGCTAAACTTTCACCAAAATTAGTCTCAGTATCCTTATACAAACTCTAGGGGTGAGTTAAATTACAAAAATTAGGTTTGCATATACTTCAAAGTTTCCAAGTTCTCAGATATGTTTTTGTATATAAGTATATCTGTATATATAGCGCAAGGCTAATATCCTTGCTCGTAAAAATTAATTATTATGGAAAATTTAACAAGCCTCGAGACTTGGTAAATAAGGCCAAGACCGGATCCCGGTTGTAGTGCCGATGATGATGATGATATCTGTATATAATATACATGGTCGACCGTTTAAACTTTCGGAAAATACGAGATTCATATACTCCAAGCGACTCGGCTAGTCAATCGGTAAAAGTCGATGAGTCAATTGAATTTCGTAGGGTGGATAAGTTCAAATTATCACGAAATATACGTTGGAAAGAGATGCGAGAAATGGCCTGCTGCGAAGAACGGGTGTGGACCGATATTAGGGGTGATCTCTCAACGCTGACCTGTACACCCTTAATATTCCTATCAGATCGCCATAGCCGACATCGGCCTTGATGATTAGCATTACCCAGATGACCGGCGATGATAAATTTTTGATGGAAATCCCTGGTAGTTATGTTTTAAGGCGCTTTCTTCATTCGATGTTGAGAACAATTGAGAACATGTTTTAAATGTGAAGCTAGACGATAACATCGTGTTTACGTTGGTGGCGTGAGTAGTATGTTTTGGCCGGTTCCAGGACAGTTTTTGAGCGGTTCTGAGACAGGAAGTGACGTCACAGCCGAAAGCTCTACCTCAAGGTTGAGATAGGTTTTATGAGTGGCGAAGGCTGTGTGTGGGAGTGATTCATGGTCAGCGGTTCTTATCAGTTGTAATAATCGCTCCGTGTTTGAAAAAAAACGCCTGTTTGAAAAAAAATCGCCTGTTTGAAAAAACCGCCTGTTTGAAGAAACCGCCTGTTTGAAAAAAAACAGCCCTGTTTTGGCGGTTTTTTCAAACAGGCGGTTTTTTCAAACAGGCGGTTTTTTTCAAACATGCGGTTTTTTTCAAACAGGCGATTTTTTTCAAACAGGCGGTTTTTTTCAAACAGCCGGTTTTTTTCAAACAGGGAGCGATTATTACAACTGATAAGAACCGCTGACCATGAATCACTCCCACACACAGCATTCGCCACTCATAAAACATATCTCAACCTTGAGGTAGAGCTTTCGGCGGTGACGTCACTTCCTGTCTAATAACCGCTCAAAAACTGTCCTGGAACCGGCCAAAACATACTACTGGCGTGCACTATTATATTGTAGAAATTCACTTATACTGCAGCTTCGAACGCGGGTTATTACAATCCACTCAGAAAACAGACGTGTAGGCCTCGGGATTGCACAGAACTCGAAGGTTTAAGTATTAGGTTAAGTGGTGTTTAGTTTAGCGCTTTTTGGTGTTATCGCAAAACCCTAAGAGAATAATCAGAAGGTTGTGTGTTTTAAATATTGTATTGCATTTTTATTTGTTATTGTGCACTCGGAATTCATACAAAAGTCCTTATGGTTTATTGCTAAAATTCACAATTTTCACATTTTACAACAGTGCATCATGAACGAAGGTTTTTGACTTGGGTGGCAGGAAAATACAAGTAACAGCAAAAAGTCAAAACAATCACCAACAATTCTAAGTGGCAGAAGTCGACTGACTCGTTGTTACTTTTCCTTCTTACCTCCTTCGATTTCAACCTCTCCACTCCCGCTCTCAAACGACGTCTCAGAAGAAACTCGTCCTAACCGCCCCCTCCCCTCAATAACCCCTCTGCCCGGCAATCCTGCCTCTCCTCTCCTTCCCTCAAACTAGTTCTCCTCTACACCTTTCCAACCCCGCCCACAATTTCAACCTCTCCACCCCAGTTCACTAACCCCGCCCCTCTATCTGTCCGTACACGTGCTCTTTACTGTCTCACAATTGCTGCATTTACCACTGTTACACCTCGCTTTACACCCCGTCTCAAACAATTAATATTCCATCATCCTTGCATCCAATACTCTCAAACAATCCTCAAAATATTCTGCATACAATGCAATACTCGCCTTTCCCACAAGCAATTGAAATTCGCATATGATCAATCCTCAAAGTCTTTTGCATACATTTACGTTTTAAAGTTTCCATTTATTCTCTCATGAAGTCAATAATTTATACACCTTTTACAGACAATATTCTGCTTGTATAGTAGAACTCTTTTTACCAATTTTTTTTAATTATGTGAAATTTCGTTACGTATAATTATTATATATAATTGTGGTAAAATCTAAAATGAGCGCGTGTCAAAAGACTGGCTGCAGGAAAAATGCAATTAAACAAATATATCTAAAGTTTTCAGCTTAAAACACAACAGAAAATTATTTATATGGTAAAAAAATGTCTCAGGAAGTAGAGGAACTGAGCTGGGCAAGCTCTTGAAGTTAACAAGGGGCATTAAGCAGGTGATTAGGTCTAGAATATTAAACAGCTGAAAAATAGAGGTCTCCTGGTAAAGTTGAGTAAATGAATAGAAGTTCTAGTATATCCGCTCATAGAAGAGCAGATAGGCTTGTGCCTTAAGTACTTTTTCTTCGGAAATCTCTTGGACCCGACTATCGGAAACATGATACCATTTTCCTGGTAATGGACTAATGTTGGGCTCTTCGAGTGGTGAACGCTCCATCTCTCCCATCTCCGGTTCAGATGAGCTGCAACTGGTGGAGAAGTCATCGCTATCGTTGGCTTTCATGCGGAGGTCTCGAGCTCATTCTTTCGCCAGTAATTCCTCGAGTTTTTCTCGTTGTTCATCGGCTTGATTCAACTCGGCCTCACTCCCTTGTGGGATGAATTTCCATCGCTTGTCATCGGGCTGCGGCAAGGGTCGTACCTTCACATAAGCGGTATAGTGACCACCGTACATGCTTCCTGAATGTTCTACAATGCCGTACAGTGCATACAGGAGTTTCTTTTGTTTTCGATTGATGTTTGGCAAATTCTTAACTTTGGAACCGCAAAATGGCGCCACATCTAACAACATAGGAAAGGATACTGGCCACGTTAATTTTCGGAACATACTTCGTTGCCCAATTTGGAAACGTTTTAAATGCAAAATTAAAACTGCGGGCGGACTGGAGATCAAGAATTGCTTGGTCGCGTTTGTATAGATGGTTTTGCCACCTTCACCATTTATTCGTTTGGTACAATTGTCACAACCCACTCGGTTATTGCCAGTCATCAGCTCAACGGCTGTGAAATTGTTCAAGCAAGACTGTACTGAACATTCTCCGTCGTCACATTGGTATCGTGGAGCAACTGTTGTGCTCCAATCTGAATAACTTTGCGTCCGAACCCGCTTGGTCTTTGTTCGCTTTGGAACAGCAGCAGTATCGTTCTTTTCTCCCGTTCCCGCACCGCCTAGATTAAGTTTTGCCATCTCTTTTGCAAGGTTGACATTATTTTCTTCTGTAGGATCGCCTCCCTTAACAGTAATCCCTGACGCGTTTCCACTAGCCGGCAGGTCGTTTGAAAGTGACAACTGTCGCACAACGCTGACGCCCTTCTCGCTGAGTCCAACTTCCATAACTTTGTTATTAGTTGCTAACAGAGTAGATTTGTCGCTACCATTTGAATCTGAGGACATTTCGAAGCCGTTTGTGGCGCCGAATCGAGGTTTTATATTCAGGCTGATGTTGGGCGGACTTGAATCATTTTCATCATCGTCTAAGGAGTCTTTGTTAGGATTTTCTGGTGAATCACCGCGCTTTTCTGACGCAAGAGGACTCAATAATTCATTACTGTTCCCCTTTGGATCACAGGGTTGCACTTCATTTGCTTTTACTGCTGTTCTCCCTTTGGATGATGTAGCTCCAGCATTATCGTCAATGAGATTATCTTCAACGTCAGCGTCTGATTGCTCTGAAAATGATGAATCCGTTTGCATTGTCTGATCGAAATTGTTTTCCTTCGGATGCTGATGTTTCTGTGCTCTCTTTGCTTTACGCTCCTTCTCCTTTTCTTTCTTTTGTTGGTGTTTCGACGGACCAGTTGGAGGTTTCTCCGGACTATTTTTACGACGAACAGGTGGCTGAGGTTTCTCTACACTCACAGGCAAGGATATATCAAGGAAATATTCGTGCCTCAATGATATATGAAAACATTCTTGACACCTTAAAGTCGACACCAGAAAACCTCGAAAAACTTGATCGGGACGTAAAATTCGATATGCTGCTTGCTGACCATAGATCTTGCACTTTTTCCTCATTTCTTCACTTACCGAATTCATGTCCGGATCGTTTAGGTTCAGGTTGTGAAGAATTACTTTCTGGTATCGCCCTAAATCTTCCGATCTGACACTTTCAAGTAAATGCCTCAGTAACTCATGTGAATCATGCTGGTCTCCTCCACAGAATTGGAATTGCATACAATTAAAATTCGCATTCATTCAGAAGCAAAGCCTTCTCCCAGGTAATTAATTCATATCGCATAGGTTGCGATAATTACCCATTCATGCCAACCTTCCAAAGCCAAAACAATTATCATGTATCAAACAATTGACCCAAGGCCACTGCATTCTGCTTCGTAATTCAAAAACCAAGCGAGCACCTGTCCGCGGACCTACGCGGTTTCTTATTACAAATACATATTTTTTGCCGGGAAACAAGTGTGATACACGATTTATGACACAAGCGGTGTTGTCAAAGGCCACCGGCTACGAAATAATTGAGCGTCGGAAAAGTGCTGAGTTTGACGAAATAGCGAACACAACAGTGAGGCGAAATTAATCGTACGATTGGCACACATGGGCAATGCCCTATAATTGGTTCTTCGTATGAAACCAATTATGTAATTGCTCAATTATTTGTCGCTGCATTTTTAGCAGGGCAAATTAAACGATTATGGAATATTGCGAATGGCCTAAGATAGGCAAATAACCTCAGAATAGGTTAAACGTTCTAGGTGAGGAAAATGCATCATCTGCATTAACTCACCAATAATTTGGTATAAAAAGGGTAGTGCAAATGAGTTTGTTGGCAGTGCAGTGTAGTATAATAAACAAGAAGACTGCGGCCCTTTGCATTTGTACAGCGGGTCTTCTTATTTTAAAAAAATAAAGTAAATCACTCTTGCTTTTGTAAGGTGTAAATAAACAAGGGATGGTTATTCCCAATTGAATAAAGTTAAAGTGACAAAGAAGGAAGAAGTCTTTTTATCCAACACAACAAAGGATCAACTTAACACGAACAGGTGTTACACGGCTCGAAGGACCAGAAGCCAGCCATCTGGAGAAAAAACTCCCTTTCAGACTGCCAAAGGAGCAACGCAACGCAAACAGGTGAATATAACAAATTAATAACCTCGGAGCAGTATCCCCCGAGAGATAACATAAAATAATAAATGTTAATACCTGGGGTTACGCTCAGGTGTTACATTTTGGCGCACAACGTGGGGCCTATAATAAAATACTAATAACAACAAATACGACATTTTGGCCATTTAGCTGCCCGATAACAAAATACTAAATGTTAATCTCAGGGGTTACACTCTGGTATTATAACACCCCCACATACACTCGCCCTTCCCTAGCCCCCTACCTTCCCTATCGCCAAGTCATCTTCAACTTCCTGTTTTTTTTTCTCCTTTTTATCTTCCTTTTTTTCGATTTAATAATGTCTTAATTAGTACTCTAGATTTTAAGATAGTCTGTAAGGTTTTATGTTAATTTAATTTAAGCTTGCATTAAGCCAAATAAATAGAGGCTCTGCCCTCACTAAACTATTCTTTTGTTTTTCCATGTCAAGTCGAACACAGATAACGGGAACTTCGAAAGTGGCGTAGTTCATTAAGAAACTTCGAAAGTGGTGTGTTTCAGAGTCGCCACACCTACCTCTCACTACCGCACTCATGAAGAAAGCTTCCATGGTCTTTTCTTGCAGGTGGTAGTTGTGCACCAATGGCCCCTATGCTGATGGTGTTTACTCAAAATTTGAGCAAAGAGCAAATTTTAATTCTATGACCTACGTGTTATGCGACGACCTTGTAACTATGCAGACACCAGTACGTAGGGATTTATATTCGTTTCTAACTAAACACTACGTTGATTCTCATGGTTGCCCACTTGATCATCGAACGAATTGCATCAAATCGAGATCAACGAAAGGAGTTTGTTGTACTCATGGGATAATTGCTACTGCCTATTTTACGTTAGCTGTGGTGGAACACCCGGAACTGTCTTCTGTTGTCCCCCCACTTTATATTAGTGAGGCTTAGATTTGCTTCACTCTTCGAGCGAATATCTTCTATATTCTGATAGTAAAAAGTAAGAGACAATTTATGTTGAAGAATAAAGTGAACGGCAATTTAGGGATAAATATTATCATGGTCCATCCTGATAAAGGTTGGCGTAAGGCTAATACGAGTATCCTTGCCTGGAAAAACGAATTATTATGGACAATTTAACAAATCTCGGATATGGACCGGGTACTGGGGGAGAGACTTGCTAAATAAGGCCAAAACCGGATCCCAGATGTAGTGCCGATGATGATGATGATTAATTATCGTGGTCAACATTGCAGCGTTGAAGACGTGATATCCCCTTCAAGTGAACGTATGTTCCAAAATACGGCAATTTAACGCTTTTGAAATACATTGAAGAGATTTTGATGATTGGGAATGACTTTTTCACTGAACTTGTTTTTGATAACACCACAATGATTATTAATATATTCCTTAACAGTGCTTATACCATAAACTCAAAATTGCACAAGGATAAATGGTGAGCACGAATCCAACTTATTAGTATCGCTGTTGATCCTTGAGGAGTCCCAGAGTTGGTAGTCATGACCTAATTCTCAAACCAGAGTTACGACTGTTGCGGAAGAGTGGAAGAGGGTTTTTAGTTTAAATCAAAAGTAATTATATCAAAACTTAGTAATCAATCCTTCGAAATTGCAACCAATGTCTTTCAAATACCTTTATAAAGCAACATTTTTATTCATAAAATAAAAACAATCAATACATATTGTGTGACAAAGTAGTTTATATATCGTATTAATGTGGTCCAATTCGGTTCTAATCATTCATTTACATCTCAACCGTAGTAAACATAAGGTGAAGAATATCCATAAGAATACGGATATCCATAAGGCGACTGGTAAACGACTTGAGGAGATGGTCCAGGAGCTGGTCCTGGTAGCGGTGATGGTGCAGCAGAGATTGCAGCAACCAAGGCAGCGAAAATTAAAAGCACCTTTAAAGAAAAAATTAAACTTAGTCGAAGATCAGTGATTTTATTATCCCTCCCAACTTACGATCTTGATGTACATTTTGTAGAAGGAGAAGAAGAAGAATATAAGTTTTACAAACTCAGTATTTGCAGATTCACAGAAAGCGGCTCAATGTTGGCTACCCAGACAAGCTACAGTATTTATACCTACGAAAAATGACTATAGTTGTTTTGTTTTTGGTAAGAATAAACATGCTAGGAATGTGTTTTGCGGATCTTATAATTTTAACTACTTTAGCATTCCACCAGCGTAAGATATATTATCTTCAATTGAGGTGACACCCTTTCCGTCTCCAGGCTACATTCCAAATTTGCTTTGAAGTTCTACACACGTTAGAGTTTGACGAGCTGGGATTGTATGCATTGCGTCACCACTGAGATGTTATTCAGCAGTGTTATTTAGTATGCGAGTAGTATGTTATATTCCTATGGTAAAGATTTAGAATATTCGATGCTCAATTTTGAATTCATGCCGTGCTTGAAAGTGATCAATTTCAAGGTTGTTTCCGCTTCATACACTAGGAAATTCCCATCACTTTCGAATTAAATAAATATTATATGGCTAATGGTTCGCAAAGGGGAAAAATATTCTTCTTTAAAAAGAGAGTATCGATAAAAAAACGATCTCGAATCATATTTTACATGGAACATAACAACATAAGTAAGTGTCAAAAAACAAGTCTGTATTAACAAGACGTGAAAGTTCACTGAATTTTAAGAAGGAACTGAAGGGTATCAATCTACTTCAAGTGATTTATCGAGAATAATTGTAAAAGATCACTAAATAAAATTATCTATCTCATTCACTATCAAAATAATTATCTATCTAAAATTATAGTAAAAGAGACATCGATATGATTACATTCTTAAATCTTAAATGGTAGGCTCGGGTGACTCGTGCCTTTTCGAAAGGTGGGGAAGGCATTTACTTATTTACTTCTATTGTTTAAATAAATTAAAAAATTATTAATATAGCGATTGATCCTTATGCGAGGATAGTTAATGAAGCAACATGCCTTTTTTTAGCACTTTTAGGTACTTTTTAAAGCGTCGGACCATTTAAGGATGCCACAAACTTGGATGTTTGGAAGGGTTAACGTTCATATGGATTTACACCAAGTTGACACAAAAATCGTATCGCAATAAATATTCTATCTCTGTGAATAGGGCATTAGAATATTTGCTTGTTGAAAGCGGCGGCTAAAGTCCGAGTGGTAGGTGGGGTCCTAACGCCCTGTCGCCCGGTGAAATACCACCCCATCAAGCTATAGGCTCCGTGAGCTGATCGGGAGAAATCCTTACCATCTTTCGGAGCTTGGCTGATAGACCGGTTCGAGAAAAGGTTGGTTTAGGTGGTAGTCGGTCCCAAGGTGAGATACCACCCCGTCACGCCGTACATTCCGCGATATCGTCGCGAGAAATCTTCGACTGTGTTTATGATGTATGGCGGATGGGACGGACCTACACGGAGATAAATCATGATGGTACCTTCTGAGATAAAGATTTCCGGAGGTAAACTAGTTCCCATTCGGATCTCCGGGCGGGACTATGTCAGGGGGACATCATACAAACATTATGATAAATAACTAAACTTTAAGATAGTCCTCATCGCATAGTCGGGCTAGTTCTCAAGACTCTGTCGACGCTCGACTAGTAACGGCATTTTGTAACATCAGAGGGATCGGTTTCACCAATACGAATGTAAAGGCCGTCCACAAATATTTGCAAATAGCGAAATCTGATTTCCTTGCCCTAGCTGAGACGCAGGTCGATTCGTCAACTGATTCGACATATTTTCGTTGCTCAGGATATGACTTACATTCGAGATTCCGTTTTAAGGGCGGAGTCTGCGTCTTCGCGCGGTCCAATCTGACTTGCCCAAGGATAGTGGCGTCAGAACCCAAATAACTTGGACAGCATGTGGTTGAAGCCTTGCTGAGGAATTCTGTTAAATTTCTTTGTTGTCTTCACTGCTCCACGAATGACGATTGATCAGCGACGTTTTCGAACATATTTCACGTACCATTGACTCAATACAGATAAACCAACCGGCTTCTGAAATTGTCGTCTGTGGAGATTTTAATGTACATAATTCCGGCTGGTTGGTGAATTCTAACAGAACCGACGAGGCTGGGATGCTGACGGAGATGTTCGCTGTTAGCCGCGACTTGACTCAACTTGTGGAGTAACCTACGCGAGTGCCGGATGCTCGAGGTGATTACGCGAACACCCTGGACCTATTTTTGACATCCGAGCCGAGCATCTATACCGTACAAGTTACTGTGTTACTGGGAAACTCAGATCACTGCTTGGTATCGGTCGCGCAACCACTTGCATTTCAAGCGAATTACCGACCTGGGCGGCTTCGCCATGTATGGAGGTACGTGGCTGCCAAAAAAAAGGGAAGGATTTGCGCGATTTCTAGGCATCCTTTCCGTGGTCTGAGGTGTGTTTTGGAGACTCTGATGGCAATGCATGCACAGATTCGGTGACGGAGATTATCCTTCTCTGGGTGGAGATCTACTTTCCGCATTCCATTAAACGAAGTTCATCTGATAAGCCTTAGTTTAATAAAAACTGCGAGCAAATTACAGCCGCAAAAAATAGAGCTTTTAATCAATGGCGCCCCAACCCCACTGAGGTTAACAGAGCGAATTTTGTTAGAATCAGAAACTTGGGCAACTAGGCGATTGATACCGCGAAGAGGGCCTACAATGACAGAGTGACCAATAAACTCCTTGAGTGCCCAACTGGTTCACGTTCCTTCTGGTCAAAGCAAGGGCTGTCAACAGTAACTTCGCTTCCTCATCTTTTCCTGCGTTGATGACGGGCAGCGGGACGTTGGTTACAAATTCAAAGGATAAAGCAAATGTATTCGCGAACTTATTTTCCGCGAATTCAGACTTTGATGCCGGTCTTTTGGATCCACCAATGATGGCGCCGGTGCGGTCTCCGATGCGGGATGTAAGGTTTCACCCGCATACTATTCAACGCATTCTACATGGACTGGACTGTAGGAAGGCAACCAGCCCGGGCGGAACACCATCAATAGTCCTTAAGAACTGTGGTACAGAACTATCGCTGGTTCTAACCAGACCATTATCTTATGCACGGTAAACCTTTCTTACCTGGTAGAAAATAGCTCGAGTTCAGCCAACTCCAAAGAGGGGAAAAAGGTGTCTCCTACAAAATTACCGAGCGATAACATTACTGTTTATGTAATCAAAGATGATGGAAAAGGTCAGTTAATTAAGTATTTGGAGCGCAACGGACTTCTGAATGATCGTCAACACGGATTCCGTGGCAAACGGTCTACGGGAGACCTTTTGACCGTTATAACCGATATATGGACATCTACGATTGAGGGGCGTGGTGAGTCAAGGGCACTCGCATTGAATATCTCCAAGGCTTTTGACCGCGTCTGTCAAGGGGCATTGCTGAGAAAACTTCGTTCATATGGGCTTTACCAGCAGCTTTGTGACTGGACGAAGAGCTTCGTCGAAAATCGATCGATCTGTATTGCTGTGGATGGCGAGTGTTCGGATCTGTATCCTATTAATTCTGGGGTGCCTCAAAGTTCTACTTTGGCTCCAACCTTGTTGTTGCTTCACATAATGATTTGTTGTAGTCAACGGATAACAAAGTGTTCAGTTTTGCGGATGATAGTACGGTTGGTTCCCCTTTTTCGAGTGATCGACCGATCTCGTCAACTTCAATGCAACGAAGACATAGTACACAAAATTCACAAAGAAAAGGAGATCATCGGTTCTATAATATTTTTGGTGCACCACCGTGCTTCCGGTTCCCCGGGAAGAGTGGCCTACCGTTGTTGTCCTTGATGACCTTGATACCGAAGGTGTTGCCGCACGATTTTACTGATTCACTAGCACCGTAAGTGTCTTTACACACCCGAGAAAAAACACTGTTTGCTAAAAGTCAATTTCATTAATAGGAAGAGAAACAACAAAATCACTATTTGAACAAATGGTGCCACCAGCGAATCTTTCTTTTGAACACCAATTAAAACCTAACCACAATTGTTGCTTTGGCAAAAAGGACATTAAATTCTCGGATTTAATACATGTATATGGTTACAATGCATATGTATTGCGATGTTTAGATTGTCAGAATTCTGTGTCGGGGGATCAAATGGACAAGTTTTTGTTTAGACAAGAGTTCATTTTAGGTTTAGGACTCTAGTTTTTAAAGAGTTAATTGCACATACCATACATGTGAAGATATGCATTCTGCTTTTTGAATTTTAAGGAATTAATAATTGAATGAACTTAATTATATAACAGGATCACCGCTATGAATTAAACTTCAATGTCATACTATCGCGGCAAGGTTTGTTGAATTTCACTAGCACAAGTTAACATACATTTGGATTGATATTAAGTTTTATTTGATAACGCGTAAGGAATAACAACTGTAATTAATTACAGACTCAACACCATACAGAAAAACGCACTTGGATAAAATCAATACTTAATAATGCAATTGACATCGAATATATTACAACGATCCTCGGCCAGTTGCACGGATCATGCAGCCACTAACGGCTGGGGTGAGTTTCCTTTGGTGTGGGAAGAAAGAAAAAATGGAATTTTCTCCTCATCCGGCGACCAATGGATAATCAGAGAGAGATCTCACTGGAAAGGTTCCGGTGGTTGATCGTACAGATCGTATTGTTTATCCATACACTGAAATGACGGATAAACGAAATTGTTTCAGGGACAAGGAACAAAGGAAAGAATCCATCCAGGGCATCGTGGCGGTGGAGGCATAGCTAAGCAAACACACTGCCACTCATTAGGAACATAAAGGGATTGCTATGCCTGCGTAGGAAATTTTGTTTATAGGATCTCTGCCGCCGGACCGAATCGGATTCTTTCGTTTGCACGTTGTGTATGCAGAGAAATTCGATTTTCGGTGGCAAAGCCTGGGAATGACGATTGTTTGCCAGTTAGACAGGAAGATTATGGGTCGTGTCTATTTCGATGATTGTTTATCGGTTAGACAACGGGTCATGCAATTGCTCTTGCAGCTATGCAACCAAGGTACTTGCCATGGCTTGGTCGTTGGGCAAACGATTGATTGGACATGTGTACGCAGGCAAATTACTGTGTACATGTGGGAAAGAGATTGCCGGCAAGAGGAATCAATAAGATTCTAAATGGTTCATGTAGGATGTGAACCGAAATGGTTTTTGAGGAAATGGTGTTGTTGCTTGATGCAGGGGCAAGATGATGATCTTGCAATGGGTTATGTTGCAGGTTGGGAATGGGGAGCTGGGTTGAGAAAATGGGTGGTTCTTCGGTAAGCTTTAAAGAACCCCCACAGGGTCTTCGACACCATATGGTTTGAAAGGTTACACTACAAGCTAATGAGACTAGGCATTCATAAACCACTACTGTATATACTATCATCATCATCATCATCATCGGCACTACAACCGGAAGCCGGTCTTGGCCTTATTTAGCAAGTCCTGAGGCTTGTTAAATTTTCCATAATGATTTGTTTTTTCCGGGCAAGGTCATTAGTCTTGCGCAACTGTATATACTATACAACATGTTAAATAAAGGAAATTCGTCGTCAAAAGTGGCAATGTGACCTCCAACATTATTTACAAAATAAAAAATGGTCCGCAACAGGGAGCGGTGTTATCTCCGATCCTTTTTAATATTTACACTAGTGACTTGATAAGATCTCTTCATCAGGCTATTGCGTATGCAGACGATCTGATTTTTTTTTTTTTTTTTACATTTCTGTATTTATTGACCATAAATAATTTTTACAATAAGCAATACAGATAACTTATGATACCTTAGTTATAATTGTTTACATATACTTACTAGTACATTTTTCAAACAATATGATAAAAGTTATATATTGGTTATGGATTAAGATTTTAGTGGGTAGAGCTTCCTGGAAAAGGTCAGAAAACCAGGATATAGTTATTTACTTAACCTATGCTAAATTGCTTAACTTAACTTAACTTGTCTTAACTTAGTCTAGTTACATAATTATTATTGAAATAAGTTAGTGTGGTGTGGAAGGGGGTAGCATAGTGATCAATGGGTTAGTGAGGATATTGTCAGTCAGGGATGTGGGTTGGGGAACTACTTTCCGTTTGTTCGTTGAAACGCAAAATATTGGAGAAGGGTTGAATATTACTATATTTAAATTGGTGAGGTGAAAGCTCTGTATTGTGGTATACAATCTCATTAGAGTTATTAACCAATCTGCCAGAGGTGAAGAACGTTCTGATGTGGAGACAGTTCGGGTAGGCAGTTCGGTTATCTGACGGAGTCGATGTGAGCGCATTTATTATCGGGTTGGGATTATTGGGAAGATTTTCGATAAATTTGATGGACAGCTCGAGGAAGCGTCGATCTATACGTTCAATATTAGCGGCATAGTAGAGCGAACTACTGTTGTAATATTTGTGGGAGTTGGGATGTCTGTTGCGGCCAGTGATCAGTCTGAAGCATTTCCTTTCGAAGATGCGTAGCTTCTCCATTTGGGCGGGTGTGATATGGTACCATATCGGGCATGCATATGTGAGAGTGGGTCTGATTATCTGTTTGTAGATAAGTGATTTAACTTTGTTAGAGAGACCATTCGGCTTGTACATCACTTTTCTGCAGAGATTAAGTTGAATTGCGGCTTTGCGAATCGAGTTTTTGGTGTGGGCGGAGAAGGACAGATTGTTGGTGAAGGTTATTCCCAGGTACTTTAAGGTTTTGGAGGGTTTAATTATATTGTTATTTAACTTGATTCTGATTTTGTTATGGCAGCGTATGGTGTTGTTAGTACAATTCGCATTTCTGCCTTTAAACACTATGAGTTGAGTTTTGGCTGGGTTGAGTCGGATTTTCCACTTAGTAAAATATGCAGAGAGATTCGGGAGATAGCTGTTAATACAGTTTCTTGCCTCCTTGACAAACTTGTTGCTTGAATAAATTAAAGTGTCATCGGCATAATTCAGCATTACTGTATTAGGTGACAGTGGCTGCGGGGTGTCTGAAGTATAAAGGAGGTATAATAATGGTCCGAGAATGGAACCTTGAGGAACACCCGCGGTTATACTGTATGGTGTCGAAAGAGTTGAATTTATTTTCACCATGAACTTTCTATCAGAAAGGTAGGAAGCGAGAAGTTTTATGGTGTGGATGTTTAATCCGAACATTGAATGTAGCTTATAGAGCAGTCCTGCAATCCAAACGCAATCGAATGCTTTTGCTATGTCGAGAGAGACGCATATTGTAGGGGATTGGTTTTGGAGATTCATTGTTACATCATGTGTCAGTTTTAGCAGAGCATGACAAGTTGAGTGTTGTGGACGAAAGCCAAATTGAGAATTCGGGATAAGGGAGTTGTCTCTAGCAAATGAGAGAAGATTTTTGTATATCTTACATTCCAAAACCTTACTAAGCGAATTTAGCTGTGATATGGGACGGAAGTTAGCCGGGTTGTTTGAAGAACCGGATTTACTAATAGGGACTATCACCGCTGTTTTCCAACATTTTGGGAAATGTGAAGCGTTTATTATGTGGTTGAGAAGAACGAGAATGGGGAGTAAGTTTTCCGGGTGAAGCCTTTTAAACAGAAGGTTAGGGATTCTATCCAAGCCTGTAGATTTTTTATTGTTACGCGAAGTAATCAATTCAGATAATTCTATAAAGCTTAGGAATGTGTCGGTTCCCATGGGATGTGACGCTTTATTGGTTTCGTTGAATTCAGTAATGAATGGTGGGAAGGATGGCTCAAGTGTGCCTGAGATGAATTCATTCACGGTGTCGTGGAAATTAGTGACTGGGAGGGAATCGTTTTGTTTATGAGTTTTACAGAAGTGTTCAGCGAGACAGTTTGCTATATCAGTGTCCGATTGGGCGATGTTACTGTTAGTTGGTTGGATGAGATAGTCTATTCGAGGCTTGAATTTACGACCAGTTAGTCGATTTATATTTTTGAATAGGTCACGGTTTGGTTTGATACTGTTTAGAGTAGACGTGTAGGTCTGATCGGTGAAATTTTTAAGTTGTCCATTTATCAGGCAGGTCAAAAGCTGTATCTGTTGTTTAATAAAGGGTGAGTAGCTAATATGCAATTTACGTCAGAGTTATTTTTTTATGCGCAATAATTTTGTGAGGAGGTTGGGTAATGGTTTTCCTAAGTGGTTATGAGGGACGATCGTAGGGGTATGGCTGAAGAGAGCATTTCCCAGTATTTGCTCTATTTTTACAGCTGCCTGGTCAATTTCAGTAGGGAATAGGTTTGAAGATTCCGGTAAAGAATAATTTGAAAAACTGGCAGCAATATCGTTATTGACTTTTTTCCAGTTTGTTTTGGAAAAATTTGGAATAGGATTCAATGTGTAGAGTGGTTCGAGCGAAGGGATTTGAACCGTGGAGTGAACGGACCCATGATCGGATGGGAATGTAAAGGACACTGTAGGGGGGTTAGATGAATAGATATCTGTGGATTTTAGGAAGAAATCGATTGTTGATTTGGTTGTACTACAAATTCGAGTAGGTTGCAATGGACAGTCTGCGTAAACATATGGGTGAAGTGGGAGGAGATCTAGGAGTTGGTAGCCATATTTGTTGCACTTGATGTCATTAAATGATGTATGTCGAGCATTCCAGTCTCCCCCTATGATGAAAGGTGCCGGCAGAGACTGCTGGATTATTTGAGAAATGTCTGCACTAGGGAAGTTGGGTTCACGAGAAGGGTGAATGTATATAGATGACAAAACCAATACTTTATTACTTCTGCAGAAGAGTTTAACTGCCGTGTATTCGACATTAGTTATGTTAGTGAACCTGATTTCAGTAAATTGGAATTTCTTGTGTATTAGAATTCCAGTACCACCATGAGGGCCAGTGGTTCGCGGGTTGGACACAAATGTGTAATTAGGAATGTATACTCGAGAGTTTGATTTAAGCCAAGTTTCTGAGAGAAGAAGAACATCTGGGGCGAACTTTTCAACAAACAAACGGAGGTGTTGTCTACGAGTGTGGGAATATATGGATTCTGTGTTGAGGGAGGACGATCTGATAATATATAGAACAGCATCAAAAATTGAAATCATTAACGGATTATTACAAGGGGGGTTTCAATGATGTTCAGCGATACTGCGACAACTGGAGACTCAAAATCAATATCCAGAAGTATGAATCCATCCTCTTTAGAACACTACTGACAGAAGCTACCAGAGACACCAGGAAAAACTGGCGAAAGCTAGCTATTATGGGACCACGCCAACAAATACTGGAAACCAAAACTGAAGTCAAATACTTAGGCATCTAGCTGGATCAGTATCTATATTTTAACAAACACGTGGAGGCTGCGCTGAGCAGGGCAAAGAAAGCTTATGCTATGACAAGAAGACTGTTTCATAGTAGTCAACTTGACAGCAGAGTCAAAGTTATCTGCTACATGGCTCTCATCAGACCGATGATCATATATGGATGTCCAGTGTGGTTTAATGTGGCACCTAGTTTAATGGAAAAGATTCGGATTTTTGAGAGACAATGCCTCAGGACGTGCCTTAACTTACATCGGACGACTGAATTCGATCACAAAAAGTACTATCCCAGTGAAGGGTTGTCCCACTGGGGCCAATATAAACAGAGTGGATAACTTTATGATCAAGGTGATCCGAGAGCATCTTGAGAGATCAATGAGCTCGCCGAACGATTTAATTTTTGGTGCATATTACCCAAACGATATGTATTATGATGGGGTACGTCGCAATGGCTTTATTCCACCAGAAGAATTCCTTAGTCTTGACAAGAAGGGCCTCATACAAAATGAATCCGCTATACCGTTGATTTATCACGTGCGTCGGTCGGGTGAAGATAAACGAATATGTTATAATCGAGAGATGGCGCACACAGATGAAGAGCGTCTGCAGTTTAGTAGAGCAGTAGCACAGAAAGACGGAAAAGACACGAAGCAACACCAGAATTTTTGCATGTTACTTAGAGAGTCCGCAAGGCACCAGTAAGTTAGGAAATAAGATAACATAAGCTGGAGTTTAATCATTTTTGTCTAGCGAGTAAGTAAATTATAATAAGAGGAAGAAATAAAAAATGATATAAAAATGAATGGAAATGAAATGACATGAGTAGAAGAAAGAGAAGCTTCTCTCGCTCTTCGGTCAGATGAAACACGAAATTAAAAGGTAAATGGACTCATCCTATCCATGGAAGCCTGGTTAAGTACTCACACGGAAACTGCAATTACCTTACGCAGTTCTTATAAGGGTATGGCAAGTATCAAAAATACTTAAACCATTTTAAACACGACAGTACACTTCTCTCCTCACAATGCAAAGAGTGAGAGGAGAAGGGTGAACATGCAATTTTTGTATGCAGTCGCTTCGCCCAGTGGAACAACAACCTCCCGAGGCCAAGACACCACGTAGACTACATGATATGATCAGAGGAGTGCTGAATCAGGATCTAATAACCCTAGTACAGAATTAGTTAAGCGAACTTGATAGAGCAAGAGGAGAAGATGCAGAAAGCAACAGGAGACCAGCCTAAAGAGCCAACTAGCTTCGCGAAGGAAAATCCAAATTCGTTCCCACGGGGGGAATAGCAGGAGTTGCAAAGGTGTGGCAGTGTTGTTGCATAGAGTAACTTCGGGTAATGTGATATAGGTATTTGTTTTCTAACAATTATTCGTAATTTTTATTACATAGCTTTTGCCGCACTTGTCATTATCATTGATACATTGCGAATTATATTTCGTTTTCAGAACCCTGCAGCGTAAGCCAATCTGCAGCTATTTACAACAAAATAAAAAAATCTCTGTAACCCCGCTTATTAAAATTGGCGGATAATGTGATATGGCTTTTAAAACAATCAAGAGATTTTTTTAAAAATGCACTTCACTGAATTAAAAACTCACTTAATATACTGTCAGCTCTATTCACACACAAACAAAATGTATTACTTCAGTTTTTAATTTTGCTCCAATTTTTGCTGAAATATAACATAAAGCTCACACAAAAAAAAACTGTCGACTGTACACCTTAAACAATTTCAATGCACTGACATACAACGCAATGAGCGCGAGCGCGCCTAAAACTGCAGCACGTGTTCTTTTCCATTGCCGTCATGTTGACAAGAAAATTCTTGTCGAGAATTGATTATTTCGGAAAATATGATAGTATATCACATTTCCAAACCATATCACAATACCCGAAGTTACTCTACTGTACAACTTTATGAATCGCGCATGCTAGTGGCTCTGGCCCATGGTATTGTGGGGGTTCTCTATACCACATGTAGAACCAACCCATAACGCCAACCAATTTTGATCGCTAACAGCGCGTCACCCTACCTAACCTGTAACCCATTTCCCAACATACAGAACATATCCCAATATGCAACGGCATATTGAATCAAGATTACCAAGAATCCATTTCCAAAGCTGCAATAACTGCATATTCCAATTTACAACGGAATATTAATCATCCCCCTCAATTACATCACCCCACATATATTTTTTCCCAAAAACCACCTCGGTTAACTTCCTATTTAAATTACATTTCTTGCTTGCGACCAAGCAATTCTAATTTCCCCCGGAAATCATACTTTGTAATAAACGCATATTCAAATTTACAACGGAATACTCACCATCTCCATCAACTACACTAAGCGCCATACATTTCCCCGAAATTGCTTCGGTAAATTCCCTATATAAATCATGTCCTTTGCATGCAACCAAGCAATTCCAATTTCCCCCGAAAACCATTTCGGTTCCCATTCCACCTAAACCATGTAGAACCACACCAATTCCCTCTTACTGGCAAGCCAACAGCATGATGCGTCGCCTTTCCACGAAACGACCATCACAACGATCAAGACCCTTGATCATACTTGGCTATGCCGCCGAAACCAATTTCCCGGTACACACAACCAACGAATCCAACTCAGCTTATACGGCGATGATTCCTCGAAACTAAATCCCCTATACAGGCATAGCAACTCTTTTCGAAGTTCCTAGTAAATGGCAGCGAGTCGTTTTTAGCTACGACTCGACTGCCACGACGCGACGAACTTTTTCTCGCCAGTTATTAGTCAGTCGAGATTCCTCCACCGCCGTGTCCGCACGCACAGAGTCGAGTCGCAACCGCCAGAGCGCACACGTCGGTGAAGCCCGATCTCACCACGGAGGAAGTCAAGCCGAGGTCGTGCATCGTCATAGTCGGGAGAGTACGTGCAGTTACGCGTCATATTAATGTGTCCATACACCACCGTGGTGTTAAGTGCCCTTGTAAATTCGCGTCTGATTTCACGGTTGCCGAAAATTGCACGACGTCAACTGCCGGATAATCCGATGTCAAAATAGACTAAAGCAAGTACAGTGCAATTAAGGAGTCAAGTGTCAGAGAACCGTCGGCGGATTCGCAAATTTGTAGAGGATTATTTAATGTGAATGTAATCTATAGACTAATTTAAGTAAAAACATAACACTAAAAAGAAAAAGTTTACAACCAATCGATCACAGTGTGTTTCATTTTTCCTCTCGTGCAACGGCTCCCTGCGGAACTCGGTTTTATTTGTTCAGTGGACTATCGCGGTGGCGAACGATAGCAGACGGTGGGACCTTAGTGAATCCGGTGCCGTACGCCGGCACACCATACCTCGTCCCCCACAGTATCTTTGAAAGATTACACATTCTTTGGCGCGCCCATAAAAAACAATTTATACTAGAGATGGTATCTACAGTTGAAGAAAAGTCACTTCTATATTCTTATCTTCACCTTATTGTGTACAGATACGTATAGTTTGGTCCGCGACGTTGCTTAGGGGGCCAAAAAGAAGAAGTTTGCGGCCTTATATCCTAATTCTTTGGACGAAGGAGTCATAGGTGGCGCATTAACATGTAACAACACTAGTGTGGCCTTTTTGTGCTCTTATCGCCCGGATTTCAATGGAAAGAAAAGCAGGCGACACGGCACGTTGTCAGGAAAAATATTTAGCTCCTCTAAATAGAAAATATTGATCATTATCATCATCGGCACTACAACCGGGAACCGGTCTTGGCCTTATTTAGCAAGTCCTGAGGCTTGTTAAATTTTCCATAATGATTTGTTTTTTCCGGGCAAGGTCATTAGTCTTGCGCCAGAGGCTCCCCGACGGGGAATCGAACCCCGGTCTCCCGCATGGCAGGCGGGTATACTAACCACTATACTATCGAGGAGCCATTGAAAATATTGATAAAAACCAAAAATAACACCACAAACAAATCACACTCGTAATAAAAATATTTAGTAGCAGGTAATTATTTTCATAGGTAATGTGTCTTGTAATTTTAAACTGTAGTAAATAAGGTCAGAAACAAATAACTTAATCTTTAATTACTAAATTGCTCTGAATAAATTCACCAGTAAATGTAGATAAAACAAACAAAAAACTCGCACGAAGATAAATTAAATGATCAGCTAAACTACAATAAATTGCTACTAGTTGTATTTTTAATGTTGTGTTATTTGTTTTACATTATTTAATAGTCAAGTCCGTGGATGTAATTTGAACTCCCAGGTCAAGTACGCGATGTACGAAGATTCAAATTCGCGGTGCTTTCGCAAGTAAGTTGAAATAAACCCCCACACTTTCCACCCTCGTTGGAGAGCTTATTCCAGCCAATGCTCCCCCCGTTGCCAAGTGCGCAGACTATAGTAGACGCTCATCGGCGTATTGAGTGACGTTGGTGCTCTCGTTGACAATTGTCAGAATGAGTTTATAAACAAATAAAACATAAACAAATTGTGCTGGTCCCGGGGAAGATATCGAAGTGCTGGTGTATGAATTATGGTCGCGTGTGATGCTCAATTCGATATATCTATTTGATAAGAGTTGGACACTTGGGGTCAGAGGTTGTTAACCGTGAAGTGTAGTATGCTCTTGCGGTTGATGAAAATTATTGTTGCGGTTGTTTTAAGTTCAATGTTTACGTTGTCCCTCATTCAGTTGGTGCTCTTGGCCTGGCATGACTATGCTGCAGCCGTGGACGATGAAGGTGTCGACTTATGGCTAGAGGAAAACAATTTGACTATGTATAAAAACCTCTTTGAGGAAAAAGGTAAGTTTATGTTACAACGTCTTCAAATGCATTGTACCTACAGTTTTAGCCGAACAGTTTTCTTACAAAATAAATGACTGCCTATTATGGAATTGTAAGAGAAAACAGTGTCCGTAGAGTTTTCAAAAAGAGAACACGTAAAACACGAACTTGAAAGCTTTATTTGCATAACAGTAAAGTGTAATGGTATTCGGCGAATTATTATTAATAATGCTAACAATTGAGTTCAAATGCAGAAAGACGAAAAAATAATAACAATGTTCATTTGCATGGGCATAACACACTAAAAATTGCATTATAACTATTAACGAAAATGACAAATTAAGTATAATAATTTTATTGAAACATAAACATGAAATGAATTCCACCAACCACTAGTTACTACAAATTTACATGAGTTGCTCAACCGGTGCTAAAGTACAGAGTATTACCGTACCCTCTTATTAAATATTAAAATTATATTTATCGGAGATGCTCTGCTATTCTGGACAAGCAACACCTGACAGACAGCATTTTCAGCTCTTCGCGAAGTTAAATAACTTACCGCAGGTCATAAAGAGGTAAACAGGAGTAACAAACACGCCCAGCGCCGAGCATTGGTTTAGCGGCGTAGATGGGACATATCCCCAACTGCAACAGCATCAGCCAGAGCAATCAATTTGGATTCGAGTCGCAGATGATTCTATGCGGTTGGCGGGATATCTAACATTTCTGGCAGCGGCACAGGCTGGACATACTGAGAAGATGGTGGAATTACAACCCATCACCTTCAACATATTGACGACCACAAATCACATCGTTTCCGCAGCTGATGCGGCAAAGGTCGCCTTTCAGGCACGTCTCCACAATATGTCGGAGACTATCAACTATGCTGTTCCAAAAAGAAATCATATGCGGTCACAGCACCCACAACAACAATTGCAGCAGCAGCATAGACCTTATGATGACAATTCGTATGAGGATGATGGGGGTTCCTAGACAATGACTGCACATTATGACCGCAGTCCCGATTCAGCGTATAAGAGTTACGCTTAGCGACTTCAACGTCGGATATGCGAATCGGCTGACGGTAACTACAGTTCAAATGCCAGAGCATCCAACAACACCGGAAAATCAATTCCACGAATTACCATCAAGGGAACAATACAATCCCTTCTGATATGATGGTAGGTTCAGCGAAGTCTGGCAAATCAAGCAGTATATCGTCTTCTTCAAGTCCTCAAGGCCAACAAGATTATTTCTATGGTGGCCATTATAACAATTACCGAAGCCATCATCATCAAACAATCACTCAACCAGTGGATCAAATACTCCGCCAGGTAATGTGGCCAACGACAATCTCAGCTCCCATCAAGAAATTCGCCCAACACCGAGCATTGGTTTAGCGGCGTAGATGGGACAAATCCCCAACTGCAACAGCATCAGGCACAGCAATCACCTTGGATTCAAGACGCAGATGATCATATGCAGTTGGCGGCAACTCTAATACATCTAATATCGGCACAGGCTTGCCATATTCAGAAGATGATAGAAAACCAACATTGCACGGCCGACTTTAACGCAACTAATCGGTCTTTGGACTGAATTGACAGCTCCATCTAGTGCACCTAGATTTCAACTAAATCTAAATGGCCACATATCCGACCAGGGACAAACACAAACAATTCAACATATTGACGACTACATCGCTCAATGACCATTCATGGATCCACGATCCAATATAGGACTACGTCCAAACTATATAAACTACACTTACGGATTCACGATCCAGCAGGGGACTACGTCCAAGATATTCTTATTCATTTAAACAGATTTACGATCCGACATGGTACTACGTCCAACATATTGATACTTCATACAAATGGATTCACGATCCAAAGAGAGGACTACGTCCAAGAAGGTCATCGATGACACAGAGGGATTCACGATCTAAAGGAGGACTACGTCCAAGAAGATCATCGATGACACCAGGGATTTACGATCCAACCAACATTCAACTTTAAACACATAAGTCAAACAACAAACTATGAATAACGTAAGTGCTTATTCAAATCGTTGCCGCCGCTAATGCGGCAAATATCGCCTCTCAGGCAGCCCCTCCACAACATGTCGGAGACTATAAACAATAAACAACGACGGCCTTATCACAAGCTATAACGTCATCAATTAATGGCCAACTGGACCTGCGGTCATACACATACACACACACACACTAACACTGATAACGGACTAGAAATTGAAACAATAACTAAGTATATTTTATAACAAATTAATTCAATTAATAGTTAGTTCTAGTCAACATAATTAATTATTACCACCCTACCATTTTACCGTACCGGTGTATGAGCAATACGAGCATTAAGGGCTCTGAGCTCAACTAAATACCAGCCGCCACTTCCCACGGCGCTGACGCCAACTAAGGAGGACTACTGGGTCCATCGTCGCGGCCCGGGAAGATGTTGCGGTTCCGCAACATTATACATTATACCAGTCGGAAAAAACATACCACGCGGAGCGCCACCTATTGCCGAATAGACAAAGCAAAATGGTCTATTCATGTGACGTTTTCCATGGTACTTTTTTCACGCGGTGCTGGTTTTACTGTTTTCGTACACAGTTTGTTTTGATGTAAAAGTAAAATTTTGATTTGTATACGGTACTTTTCGGTACTTGTTTTTTGACAGTTTTGTTTTGTTAATAGTTACAGTGCATCGTAAAATAAAGTTTAAAGGGATCTCGTGTTGCGATCCACTTTTTTCAATTCATTTGTTTTATTTAGTGGATGTGGCTTCTTTTAGATCAAATTGATCAAATTATTTGTGCCCAGTGCGGCATTATTCGGAAACCATCCAGAGGTGTTCTGAAGTTGAGATGATGTTGGTTATTCTAAAGTCAACCAGAACGAAGGCTGATGCAGAAAAATCATTTTGTTGTTTCCCAGTTGGCGAACCATCGGCAACATCGGAGTTGCGGTTCCCAGCTGGCGAAACATTCGAAAAGCACACTGGATCTGTTCCTCCTATCCTTATTAACACACATAGTTATCCAAAACTGAAATTCAACTGAAACATTGATCAGGAGCATCAAAAACAGCACTTCGATCATATGTCGTGCAGAATACATTCTGTCAAAAAAGTACCTGGTATTGATTATTTAAAAAGCTCGCTGAGAGGGGGATATATAAGGTGGGCCATACAGTTTTGCAAATGGCAACATTTGATTTCTTAAAAACCGCTAGAGGGTGGAGCGGGGTGGTTTATTACGTTGTTGTTGGCATTGTTTATACGTTTATTACACCCCGCAACTCGCGCGCCTCTCCCTCTAACGATTTTTAATAAATCAGGTGTTGCCATTTGCAAAAATGCATGGCCCACCCTATACAATTAGACAGGTTAAAAAACACTTTTATTATTATTATTTATTATTTATTATTTGATTATTATTCATTGGCCTGTAGGAACCCGGAAGTTCATGACCTCACCGACTCGGCTCCGCCATTGTTCCCTGTCCCGTGCGCTCTCCTTCCACGTTCGACCATCCGATCCGATCTCCTCGAGCTCCAATCTAACATTATCCTCCCAACTCCCTCGCGGCCGTCCTGTGGGTCTCTTTCCCGTTAGTTTGCCGTCAAGAATTCTATGCACGGTCCTATCATCGCCCATTCGCGCCACGTGTCCGGCCCATCTTAATCTTCGCGACTTGATTACTCTCACTGTTGTAGGTTTGCGGTATAGCTCTTCCAATTCGTGGTTGTGGAGTTTCCCCCATTGTCCTGACTCCTCATCATATTTACCGCCAAATATACCCCTTAAAACTTTATTCTCGAATACGCGGAATTTGCTCTCTTCCCGTTTTGTGAGAGCCCATGTTTCTCATCCGTATAGAGCAATCGGCATGATTATAGTTCTATAGACACGGAGCTTTATATTACGTGATAGCAGTTTGGATTTTAATAGTTTACTGACTGCATGCCAACTAGCGTTGCCGGAATGTAGTCTTTTGTTAATTTCCTTCGACATTTCATTACTGGCCGTCAGTATTGTTCCCAGGTATTTGAATGCTTTGACATTTTCAAATATCTTGCATCCGACGTTTATATGTGTTCTCTGAGGTCCACCCGCTCTCGCTGCAATCGTGTATTTTGTTTTGTCTTCATTTATTTCTAGGCCCACCTCTTCTGCCGCTTGCATGATGATTTCATAGTTTTTACTTATAGTTTCTAGATTATCACCCAGAACGGCGATGTCATCCGCATATGCGAGCACTTGTGTGACCCCATTCAGGGATGATCCGGGCGTGTTGTCGTGTTGTACCTTTCTGATAACATACTCGAGGACCAGGTTAAAAAGGCATGGTGAGAGGCCATCCCCCTGTTTTAGTCCGTCCCGGAGTTAAAATGGATCTGAGAGGTGGTTTTCTATTCTAACTCGCCCTTTGTTTTCGTTCATGCAAATTTGAATGAAGGCGGCATATTTTTTCGGGATCCCCAGCTCAACCACAATATGGTAGAGTATTTGCCTTGCGACTGAGTCGTAGGCTTTTTTGAAGTCAACGAACAGTTGGTGAACCGTCTCTCCGCATTCCCACTTCTTTTCCAGCAGTTGCCTTATTGTGAACATCTGGTCGCTTGTTGACCGGTTCCTACGGAATCCGCATTGGTAGTCTCCCAATATTTCTTCTGTGTACGGTGTGATTCTTGCCAGTATGACATTTGTTAATATTTTGTATGTGGTTGGGAGCAATGATATTCCTCTGTAATTTTCGCAGTCAGATCTGTCGCCTTTTTTGAAAATAGGGATGACTATTGAGGTTTTCCATTCTTCCGGAATGACTTCCTTGTCCCATATTGTTTTAACCAGTTGGTGGATCTTTCGAGCGATTGCTTCTCCTCCATGCTTCACAAGCTCTGTCGGTATGCAATCGACTCCGGGAGCCTTGTAGTTTTTCAGTCGATTTATTGCGTCTACAACTTCGTCGAAAGAGGGCTCTGGGATCTAGGGGCTCGGCTGTACGTATGTCTGGTGCGTTTATTTGTGGTTGGTGGGTGCGCACATTGAGCAGGTTTTCAAAGAACTGCTTCCAACTTGTCACGATATTTTTTGTTTCTGTCACCAGACAACCGTCTGTGTCTCGGATTATTTTGGCTCTCCTTCGGTACCCATTTCTAATTGAATTTAGATGTTCTTTGGTCTGGCATTTTCTATGATTTTTTCGATCCGAGTCTTCTCCCATTCGAGTTTTTTGCTTTTGAAAAGTCTGGTTGTCTCTTTCTGAATTGTCGCGGATCTTACTGCGTTGACTTCATCATATGCTTCTAAGTGGATCATTTTGAGGCATTTACCTTGTTCAATCTTTGCTTTGCACTCATCGTCAAACCAAGGTTTGGACTCAGTTGTTTTCTTAAATCCTAATTACGCCGTCGGGTGATATCCATTTGGCTTTATGGATTTGCTTGTGCTTGAACATCGTGCTTTTCACTACCAGATCTTTTGACGCTGCGAACGTGATAATTCGAATACCAATATCATTTGAAACGTCATGTAGGCTTTCTTTACCTATTGTTGGTTGGAAGATATCTTCTATTCCAATTTTCGCATTGAGGTCCGCGAGGAGGATTTTAACATCGAATGATGAGATCCCATCGAATACTTCCAGTAGGGTCTCGTGGAATGTGTCCTTCGTTTCTTCGTCGGTAGATTCTGTTGGGGTGTGTACGTTTATAAATACATAGTTGTACCATGGGCTCTGTATTTTTAGCACCGACATTCGGTCATTAATAAATTGCACATCTTTTACATGGGGCGTAATCTTCTTGCTTATGATGAAGCCAGTTCCGAGGTTATGTGTATCGGTACCTCCACACGCCAGTGTGTTTCGATTACTTGATGTGGGAGTCGAACTTCCTGAAGCGCGACGATGTCCATTTTATATTGTTTCGGGTTTTCTACGACCGTCTGTATGGCGCCTGGTTTATATAACGTTCGAACATTCCACGTGCCGACGCGTATATCCCGCTTCTTCCCTTTTTCCCTACGTCTTCTTTTTGCTGAGTCGGTGTTTTTTTTTGATGATTTTTCCCTTATGGTAGTGTCGGCTCATCACACTTACGCCTACCGGGTTTTTCGTGAGATTGTTTTTTGTATATTGATTATTCATTTTTGATCCCACGAGTCTTGGGGTTTCAAATAGTCCGCCACATCAGAGCCCCGTTTTGATATGGCAAGGTCTGCTTACTGCTCTGATTCGACCCGGTGTCAGAGAGGTGTCGTTATAATGTAGCCGGTATACCCCTGGCTGCAAACCATCCAATGGGTACGGTGACGCGTAACACCCTGGATTAGGGGTGGTAGATATTTGTGTGTTACTCCGCCCTAGCCTGCCTTACATGGGTGGCCCTACTGGCTTCCGTTAGCATAGCCTGAGTGATTCATTGTAGCTTAAGCCCCCGCACCACTTCAAGGTTTCTACCAAGCGGGGGAGGTTAAAAAACACACCTTCCAAAATTTTTGTTCATATAGAAATTTTTATTCAGTTTTAATGAAAATATGTAGGCTTGTTAAATTTTCCATAATGATTTGTTTTTTCCGGGCAAGGTCATTAGTCTTGCCCCAGAGGCTCCCCGACGGGGAATCGAACCCCGGTCTCCCGCGTGACAGGCGGGTATACCAACTACTCTACTATCGAGAAGCCGTAATATGAGTATAAACCATTAAAAAAATGTGATTTTTTTATTTTTAAAAACAAAATGGCGGCTCTGTAGTGGCGTAAAGTTGACCCATAAAAAAACTACAACCACTCTGGAGACCGCAATTTTAGTCTGAAAAGTACAAAAAAAATATTTATGTTAAAAACACTCACAGTTTGTCGGTAAACTTCGAAAAAATGAACAAAAAATTCAACGATTGGCAGAAGATTTTCGGCAAAATTAATGATTTTTCGACATTTTTCGGGAGTTTGTGAATTAACAATTTAATTTTCCAACATACAATTCAAATACATTTAAGTTTTCAGACAAGCTATTAATATAAAGAAGATATCCTGAAAGTTTCAGCTTAATCGATCAAGTAGTTTTTGAGTAATCGTGGTCGTCAATTTGAAAAATGTTGTTTCGAAAAAAACGCATTTAAAGTTTGGACCATTGAAATATGGGACTCACACGTTAATCAGCGATTCCAGGGCCGTACAAAAGACCTTCAACTTGTTCGTAGAGTTCATTGTTCTGTTGTGGAAACTCTTTGTAAGCTTTACGGGGAATTTTTTTTTCTTTTTCTTTTTTTCTTCTTCTTCTTCTTCTCTTGGGAGAGGCGGACCTATAGCGCCGAGTGGGCGCCCCGAGATACCACCAAATAACTGTTGCAGTTATTTTTGAACAGTTGCAGGTCGTAACGCTCCGGGAACACTCGTGTGGGAATGGAGTTCCACAGCTTCCCCGTTCTGTAACGGAACGAGTTCTGATGCAGGGATGTTCGTGCCGTCGGGAGATGAACCGCAAACTGGTGCGATCCGTAGGATTGTCTTGTGGAGCGCATATAAGCCGACTTCCGTGGAACACTACCACAAATCTCCGGAGAACAGTACCCGTGATAATATCTGTAAAACAGACAGAGGTCGGCTACGCGCCTTCGATGTGATAGCGACTGTAATCCCGATGTCAGCGCTGAGTCCCCGATCAGGCGGATCGCTCGTATCTATATGCTCTCAAGTAGGTGGATGGTACGTGTAGCAGCCGAGCTCCAAACATGAGAGCAATATTCGAGCGCGGGTCTAATTTGGGGTTTATACAGTAGGAGAAGTTCAGCCGGAATAAAATATTTCTTGGCTCTAAAAATATAGCTCAGTTTTCCTGGGGCTGACTTGGCGATGCTCGACACATGTTTATGCCACTATACATTCCCACAGACCGTGGCGTCGAGCAATTTCAAGCTTTCTCCAGATTCGAGGGCCTGGCCATTCATCATCATCTATGGAACCGATAATCCACTTTTCTTTGTGAACGTTGTATACTGTGTCTTCGTTGCACTGAAGTCGACGAGATTGGCCTTTCCCCACTGCAGGGTCTTATCCAGATCCTGATTCAGACAGTCGATCTGGCTACATCTCAGCTTTTGCGAAGTTGATGTACTAATCGGCCGATCCCTCCAAAAAGAGGAAGCAAGCGTACTATCATACGCAAAACTGAACAACAAATCATTTATGTGAAGCAAAAACAAGGTTGAAGCCAAAATAGAACCGTGAGGCACCCCAGAGTTGAGAGAATACAGATCCGATCACTCTCCGCTCACAGCAACCCGGATCGATCGATTTTCGAGGAAACTCTTCGTCCACTCACAAAGCTGCTGGGAGAGTCCATATGAACGAAGCATACTCAGCAATGCCCCGTGCAACACGCGATCGAAAGCCTTGGAGATATCCAATGAGCCCGCTCTCGACTCACCATGCCCTTCAATCGCATATATCGGTTATAAGTGTCAAAAGGTCTCCCGTGGGCCGTCTACCATGGAACCCGTATTGACCATCATTCATAAGTCCGTTGCACTCCAAATACTTAATCAACTCGGTATTGATGACCCTTTCCACCACCTGGTGGTTCCACTTCGCATTGGCTGCCTGGTGGTATCTGAGTGGAGCATTGGACGATAATAGCTATGCCACATTTTAGGGAGTTAATATGCTGTATCGGCTTTTTGAACAATTGATGGTCTTGAAGCGTGACCTAAAGTCTGCTGTTATGTGGGCTGCCTGATTATGACCTCACTAAAAGCTGACGTAGAAGAATGCATTAATAACGCGATTCGTGGCGTTAGGGTAGGCTTTGCAACGCAAATCAGGGCCTGAGATCATTTAACGGATATAATAGGAGGCATAAATGCCTTATTAAAAATATTAATTTCTTCCTACAGTGCCCCCCCCCCCCCCCCCTCCCAACTCGCCCCAAACCATCACGTCCTTGTCAAAGAAAACCGTTACTATCCACACTGCCCGAGACTGACTGCTCAAGAAAATGGTTGATATGGAAAACGACCCCACTCTTATTAAGGTCCTGATTAGCAATCAAACTGATACTGACCGCAGTCCGAACATCCTCCGCCTCGTCAAGCAACGTCTCATTACAGGCTCAGAATAAATCTGTTCGTTATTTAACTACCGATACGCCGATCTCCAATTTTCCCCCCCGGGTGATGGGGTTACCGCCTTGGTTGAAATTAGGCCCGCCAACACCGAACCCTGACTACCCCCGCCCTCACTGTTTATTGCCTCGAATCAACTTGGGCCCTAGAAGAATGGGATAACAAACCAGGCCTCCAACTCACTTTGTTTTTATATTCCCTCTCCCTACGAATGACTATTCCTTCACCTGGGAGGTGACGCTCTTAAACCGGGTAAATTTTCCGTTTTCAAAAACGATACGAACATCAATATTTCCATCATTCATGAAAATACCCACTACCAGATCGGCATCCAAAAATTCTCATCAACATAGCCGTTTACCACGCTGCAGCCGGCCCTCCAAGCTTCGTATGGCGTCCGACTCCCCCCCCCCCCCCCCCCCCCACCACACGCCCTAAACGTACCAACCGGCCAATCCTTATCCCGAATCCCACCTGGACCCTCCGTACTATCCGCCCCAAAACCACACTACCCCCATCCCAACGTAATCGAGACAACTCTGATACGCCTATACTATACTATTTATTGTCCTGTAGGAACCCGGAAGTTCATGACCTCACCGATTCGACTCCGCCATTGTTCCCTGTCCTGGTTACTCTCCTTCCACGCTTGATCTTACGATCCGAACTCCTCAAGGTCCAACCTAACAATGTCCTCCCATCTCCGTCGCGGCCGCCCTGTCGGTCTCTTTCCCGTTGACTTACCGTCGAGAATTCTATGCACGGTCCTATCGTTACCCATTCGCGCCACATGTCCGGCCCATCTTAATCTTCGAGACTTGATTACTCTCACTGTTGTAGGTTTGCGGTATAGCTCTTCCAATTCGTGGTTGTGGAGTTTCCTCCATTGTCCAGCCTCCTTGTCATACCGCCAAATATACTCCTTAAAATTTTATTTTCGAATACGCGGAATTTGTTTTCGTCCCGTTTTGTGAGAGCCCATGTTTCGCATCCGTATAGAACAATCGGCATGATTATGGTTCTATAGACATGGAGCTTTATATTACGTGATAGCAGTTTGGATTTCAGCAGTTTACTGACTGCATGCGAACTAGGGTTGCCGGAATGCAGTCTTTTGTTAATTTCCTTCGACATTCCGTTACTGGTCGTCAGTATTGTTCCCAGATATTTAGATTCTTTAACTTTTTCAAATATCTTGCCCCTGATGTTTATATGTGTTTTCTGAGGTCCACCTGCTCTGGCCATAATCATGTATTTCGTTTTGTCTTCATTTATTTCTAGGCCCACCTCTTCTGCCAGCTTTTACTTACAGTTTCTAGATTGTCGCCCAGAACGGTGATGTCATCCGCATATACGAGCACTTTTGTGACCCCGTTCAGGGATGATCCGGCTATGTTGTCGTCTTGTACCTTTCTGATGACATACTCGTGCACAAGGTGAAAGAGATATGGTTTGAGGTCATCCCCCTATTTTAGTCCGTCCCGGATTTCAAATGGGTCTGAGGTGTGGTTTTCTATTCTAACTCGCCCTTTGTTTTCGTTCAAGCAAATTTGAATGAAGGCGGCATATTTTTTCGGGATTCTCAGCTCAACTACAATATGGTAGAGTCTTTGTCTTGCGATTGAGTCATGGGCTTTTTTGAAGTCTACGAACAGTTGGTGAACCGTCTCTCCGTATTCCCACTTCTTTTCCAGCAGTTGCCTTATTGTGAACATTTGGTCGCTTGTTGACCGGTTCCTACGGAATCCGCATTGGTAGTATCTTTCTGGGTTAACTTCATCATATTACTCTGATACGCCTAATAAACGGAAAACCGATTACCACGATCTCTCTCGTAAAAAGAGGTTTTTCTTCAAACTTCCTCCTAATAGAGTCTCTTTTAACTCTAACCTCACCCTTCCCAGCGCCTTAAAACCCCTAAGCCATACTCTCCCTGCTCATTCCATCTCACCTCCAGTGACAATAACATCAAAAAAATATCCCTATTTTATCGAAGCTCAATCTATTAACCCATCACACCGGTCATTTTCCAAGTAGTTTTACTCTCCCACCTCTACCTAACGATCTACCGTCCCAAATAATTCTAGCCACTCATCGCGTTCCCTGTCCTTCCCTCAGCCATCATTCTGAACCCATTTTTGACCCCGTCTTCCCTCGCCCATTAAAATCACACAGCTTACTTCCGAATCATCTCATTGCCGCTATGCACTGACCAAACTTAGAGACCGAAAGACATATGAAAATATTCGTCTCTTTCTAACCTATCTCTACGACAAATCTGATTCTGTCCGCCACGACGGAAAAACCTAAACCAGTGTCAAGCTCTCTATTCAACAGGAAGGTTTACCCACTGGCGTTCCCAGTCTCCACAAAGCGGGTTCTCCCAACACAGTCCTCGGAGGGCAAAACGCAAGAATCGTCGTTGACACTTGATATGGGGACCAAACCTGGCTACTGTATTTAATAAGAGCGCGAACGAAAGTAATGTACAGCGGTCGGGTCACGTAAGGGTTACACAATTCCTTAGATCAGCGTTTTCCAAAGCCGGGGGCTGAATTGGGCTTGAGAATCATGTCGTCAATATGTGTAAGGAAATTTAGCTGACTATCAGATCTCGAGATCTCGAATCGAGTTAACAGAGGATAAAGGTTGATTGAATAAGAGTTAGGAGCGTGTGGGGGGTCGCTTCCGTGAAAATGTAATTGATAGACATTTATTGACATTAAGCTCCAGACAATTCCTTTGGCATCATAACGAAAATTTGTCACCGTCTGTCTGGAAGGAAAGAATCAAGCGCCGACACAAATGGTTTTGAAGAACTTGGTGTCGTCGGCGTAAAGCCTTGTGAGTAGGGCGTTAGAATATACTCACGGCTAGGCCGGCTGTTCGTAAGAGGCGACTAAAGGCCGAGTGGTTGGTGGGGTCCCAACGCCCTGTCGCCTGTTGAAAAACCACCCCATCAAGCTATAGGCTCCGTGAAATGGTCGGGAGAAATCCCTGGCCATCTTTCGGAGCATGGCTGATAGACCGGTTCCAGAAAAGGTAGGCTCAGATGGCAGTCGGTCCCAAGGTGAAATACCACCCCGTCACGCGGTACATTCCCCGATATCGTTGAGAGAAACCTTCGACGGTGTTTCGGGTGTGTAGCTGATGGCCCGGACTGACACGGAGATAAGTCATGATGGTACCTTCTGATATAAAGAATTCCGGCGGTAAACTAGTTTCCCATTCGGAGCTCCAGGGGGGACTATGTCAGGGGGAACATCATGCAGATATTATGATAAATAACCGAACTGTAGGAAATACGTCATCACATAATAGGGCTGGCTCTCGAGCCTCTGTCCACGCTCGACTAGTAACGGCATTTTGTAACATCAGGGGCAACGGTTTCACCAATACGAATGTAAACGCCGTCCACCAATATTTGCAAACAGCGAAATCTGATATCCTTGCCCTAACTGAGACCCGGGTCGATTCGACAACTGATTTGACATATCTTTGTTGCTCAGGATACGACTTACATTCGAGATTCCGTTTTAAGGGCAGAGTCAGCGTATTCGCGCGGACAGATCTGGCTTGCCTTATGGCGCAAGCCTAATGACATTGCCCGGAAAAACAAATTATGGAAAATTTAACAAGCCTCAGGACTTGCTAAATAAGGCCAAGACCGGTTCCCGGTTGTAGTGCCGATGATGATGATGGTCTGGCTTGCCAGAGGATGGAGGCGTTGGAACCCGAATGACGATCGACCGGCGATATTTTTCGAACATCTTTCATATACCGTCGACTGGATACAGATCAACCACCCAGCTTCTGCAATTGTTGTCCATGGCGATTTTAATGTGCACAATTCCGGCTGGTTGTTACATTCTAACAGAACCGACGAGACTGGGAGGCTGGCGGAGATGTTTGCTGTAACCCACAACTTGACTCAACTCGTGGGGGAGCCAACGCGAGTGCCGGATGCCCGAGGCGATTATGCGAACACCCTGGATCTGCTTTTGACATCCGAACCGAGTATTTATACATTTGAGGTTTCTGCGCCACTGAGAAACTCAGATCATTGCTTGGTATCTGTCGCGCAACCACTTGCATTTCAACCAGCCTAGGCAGCTTCGCTATGCATGGAAATATGGATTTCTTCGCATCCTTTCCATGGTCGGAGGTGTGCTTCGGAGACTCCGATTTTAACGCTTGCCGGAGTCGGTCACAAAGTTTATTCTTCTCGGGATGGAGATCTACATTCCAAATTCCATCAAACGAAGCTCATCTGATAAGTTGTGGTTTGTTAAAAAATGCGAGCACATTACTGTGGCAAAAAATAGAGCTTTTAAGCGATGGCGCTCCAATCCCACTGATGTTAACAGAACGAATTTTGTTAGAATCAGAAACGCATGCAACCAGGCGATTGATACCGCGAAGAAAGCGTACAACGACGGAGTGACCAATAAACTCCTTCGGTGCCCGTATGGTTCGCACTCCTTCTGGCCAATGGTAAGGGCTGTCAGCAGTAACTTTGCTTCCTCCTCTTTCCCGCCGTTGGACGTTGGTCACAAATTCGATAGATAAAGCCCATGTGTTCGCAAATTCGCAAATTCAAACCTCGATCCCGGTCTTTTGGAGCCACCTGTGATAGCGCCGGTACTATTCTACGCATTCTACGTGAACTGAACTGTAGGAAGGCAACCGATCCGGACGGAATACCAGCAATTGTTCTTAAGAACTTTGCCCCAGAACTATCGCCGGTCCTTGGCTGACTCTTCCGCTTATATTATGCACAGAGGACCTTTCCCATCTGCTGGAAAATCGCTCGAGTTCAGCCAATCCCAAAGACGGGAAAAAAGTGCCTCCCACAAAATTACCGACCGATAGCATTACTGTCTATGTTGTCTAAGGTGGTGGAAAAAGTCATCAATACTGAGTTTGTGGGGGTGAAGGTATGGATGCCAGTGTATGGCACGGGTTCACCATCACCCGCCGACGATTTTCTGCACAAAGATTGTCACTAGAAGGAATAGGCCCCGAAAGAAAACACACTGGTATAGTGTTAATGTTAATGTTTTTTAGTTGTGCTTTATTGTTTGTTTCTTTTTTATTCTAAAAGAGCGTATTAACAAGGAAAATCTTTGCACTTAACATATATGGCACGCATCCATTTAACTGGACACCTTTGTGGGGAAACAGGAGCGTATTACACGAAATAACGATTTGGTTTCACTAACTAGTTCTGCTTAGTGCCATTTAATTCGCTAATTAATTGTTCTAAACGCACTCGGATGTAAACTGTTATTACCCGCCTATTCGTTTACTGGTTGCAAACAATTTCGGACGTACATGAATGGAATAAGTATATTAAACCTCGGACACCCAGACTGGACACGACATTTGCTCTTTATGTAGCAGCGTTCGACTTTAGTACTGTTGGTGTGCGCGCCGCGGTGCTTGAGATGTGACTTGGGGTAATGCAAGAGCGATGTACGTTCGATGGTGGTTGTGACTCGACTGACTAAAAGGGGGGCAAGGATCCATTCATGGTGTCGTGGCAGTGGAGTCATCACTAAGTAAACTCGCTGCCACTTACTAGGAATGTGAAGAAGGGTTGCTATGCGTAGGTAGAGAATTGTTTCGGGGAGTTTTCTGTCGTACAGGCCGAATTAGATTCCTCTGTTGCTGTGTATACAGAGATCGGTTTCGGCGGCATGACCAAGTATGGGCGTGAGTTGTCGGTTAAACAAAGGAACACGGGTTTTGGACGTTGCGATGGTTGTTTCGTGGAAATGCAACGCATCGTGCTGGTGACTGACCAGTAAGGAGAATTGGTATTATTTCAGATGGTTTAGGTAGGATGGGAGCCGAAGTGGTTTTCGGGGAAACTAAATGTTGCTTGCTTACAAGCGAGAAATATAGTTTAAGTAGGAAATTAACCGAAGTGGTTTTTGGGAAAAATGCATGCGGTTTGATGTAGATGAGGGAGATGGTTTAAAATGTAATCTGTTGTGGGATTCGGGGTATAATCTGTTGTATGTTTTACAAATCCATTCTATTACAGATTGGGAAATATGTGCTATTGCAGATTGGGGAAATGGATTCTTTGCAAGTTTGGGGATGTATGCGATTGTAGATTTGGGAATGGATGCTGTTGCAGATTGGGAAGTGTGTTCTTTGCATGTCTGCGAATGTGTGCTATTGCAGATTTGGGTTATGGTGACGCGCTGTTAGTGGTCGAAGTTAGGTAGGAATTGTGGGTTGGTTCTCCGTGTGATATAGAGAACTCCCAGAAGTTAATTAAGTATTTGGAGTGCAGCGGACTTCTAAATGATCGTCAATACGGATTCCGTGGCAGACGGTCCACGAGAGACCTTTTGACACTCATAACCGATATATTGACATCTCCGATTGAGCGACATGATGAGTCAAGAGCAGTCGCATTGGATATCTCCAAGACTTTTGACCGCGTCTAGCACAGAGCATTGCTGAGCAAACTTCGTTCATATGGCCTTTCCCAGTAGCTTTGCGACTGGACGAAGAGCTTCCTCGAAAATCGATCGATCAGGGTTGTTGTGGACGGCGAGTGTTCGGATATGATGTACTCCAAGGTTCTATTTTGGCTCCAACCTTGTTTCTGCTTCACATAAATGATTTATTGAAGACAACGGATAACAAAGTGTTCAGTACTGCGGATGATAGTACGCTGGTTTCCTCCTTTTCGAGTGATCGGCCGATTGGTGCATCAACGTCGCACCAGCTCAGATGTAGACAGATTGACTCTCTGAATCGAGATCTGTATAAAGTCCTGCAGTGGGGAAGGGCCAATCTCGTTAACTTCAATGCAACGAAAAGACAGTATACAACATTCACAAAGAAGAGCGGATCATCGTTTCCACAGCTGATGATGAATAGCCAGACCTTCGAATCTGGAGAAAGCTTGAAATTGCTCGGCGTCACGGTCTGTGGGAATGTATAGTGGCATAAACATGTGTCGAGCATCGCCAAGTCAACCCCAGGAAAACTGAGCTATATTTTTAGAGCCAAGAAATATTTTACTACGGCTCAACTTCTTCTCCTATATAAATCCCAAATTAGACCCGCGCTCGAATATTGCTCTCATGTTTGGAGCTCGGCTGCTATACGTACCATCGACCTACTTGAGAGCATACAGCGACGAGCGATTCGCCTGATCGGGGACTCGTTGCTGAGGTCGAGTCTATAGTCGCTACCACATCGATGGCTTGTAGTCGACCTCTGTCTGTTTGACAGATTTTATCACGGATACTGCTCTTCGGAGATTCGTGGTATTGTTCGGCGCAATTCGGTCTATATGCGCTCCACAAGTGGGACTCCCTTCCCACGCGAGTGTTCCCGGAGCGTTACAACCTGCAACCGTTCGAAAAGAACTGCAACGGTTATTTGGTGGCATTTTGGGCCACCCACTCGGAGCTAAGGTTCGTCTTTCCCGAGAAAAGTGTAATAAAAAAATAATAATGGGAGATGCAGGAATGGTTGATAATCATACCGATGTCATTTATTGCTAATATGAACAAAAGGGGCCCTAAATGACTGCCCTTGGGAACTCCAGAGGTAGCACGGAAAGGATTTGAGAGAACGGATCGGAAACGCACTCTGTAGAGGCGGTTACTCAAGTATCTCGAAATCCACCTTTTTAATAAGGGTTCAAAGCCCCAGGTGAATAATTTGAAAAGTATCAGTCTGTGTGAAATTTAATCGAAGGCTTTAGTAAAATCCGTAGTAACAACGACCACCTCGTTACTGTTCTCTAGGGCTAGGAGTGTTTGAGAAGTAGATTCGACTAAGTTAGCGGTGGTAGATCTCCCACCAAGAAAGCCGCGAAATTAGGTATTTGCAGTGGAAGTATAACCTTTGGTAGAGAATGCTTTCAAATACTTTGGGAATGTGGGAGAGTTTGTCGATGGGACGATAGTTTGAGATATCGCCTTTAGTGGTTTTATGCACAGGCGTGATAAACGACGTTTTCCAAATATTTGGAAACTCACCTTAAGAGAGCGACAGATTTAAAATTGCCGAAAGAGGGGAAGAGAGAATGGAGGAGTATTTTTTTAGGAATGTAGGGGGGAGACCATCAGGCCCAGTGGTGAATTTGTCTTTGAGCTGGCTTAGTTTGTTTTCTATCGTAGGTGGATCTATAAATTGCGAAAGAAATGGACCACGGGAGAAATTTGGTAAATAATTGAAATAGGTGAGGTCGGGAACGAAAGAGTCGTCGGTGAGGGATTGTCTGAAAAATGAGGCGAAGAGGTTCGCAATCTCGTGTGAATCCGTTGAGGTTTCCAAGTTATAAGAGAGGGATAATCATCGGATTTACGTTTGTGATTGACAAATTGGAAAAACGTTTTTGGGTCATTTATTAGGTTGCCTGGGTTTTTGTTAGGTATTTGTGGTAAAGGTCATTGTAGAGTGCATTGAATTGAAAATATAATGCCAAGGTAGTTGGAGTAGTCGCAGGCGGAGCGATTACAGAGGAAGGTAGCCAACAGCTTGTTCCGTTTATTACGTAACGTACGAAGCTTGCGATTAAACCTAGGAGGTGAGAAGGTAGGATTTTTGCGCCTGGAATAGGGAACGTAAAGGGAAATAGATTTAAAGATTTCGGTATAAAGATAGGTGGTAGCATCTTCTACCGTCAAATGATCGAAATTAAATGCAATTTTTGTGAGGTATTCGTTAATGAGGCGATAGTTCGGTATAAAGATGATTTCGGTATAATGATAGGTGGTAGCATCTTCTACCGTCAAATGATCGAAATTGAATGAAATTTTGTTGAGGTAGTCGTTAATGAGACGAAAGTTCACTTTGTGGAAGTCATGTGCGTAAATGTCACGGGATTGGGTGGGCCGCGCTGAAGAATTATGAAGAAAGATAGGGTGAGAGGGGGGTGGTGATTATCGATGGTAGAGAGAACGGTTGGGGGGGGGGGGGGGGGGGGCTACTGAGGAGTTAATAGGATCCGTCGTGAAAATAAGGTCTAGTTGTCTGCCTACGTAGTTTATAACATTACTAACTTGATATAGGCCTGAATCAGTTAGGTGGTCAAAGAAGAGGCATTCCTTGGTGCTGGATGGGGTGGTGATGTAGAAGGAATGATCCTCTGACAGAGTCCACTGTAGGTGTGGGAAATTAAAGTCGCCAAAAACAGCGACGTCTCCTGAGAGTCGCTTATCTCGATTATGTGATAGATAGCTTTAATTGCTGGTTCGTACGCTACAGAGTGCTGGGTTGGCGGAAAGTAGAAGCAGATGACATATATTGATCTGCGATATAATTTTATTTTGACAGAGACATAATCGAGCTTGGGCGAGGAGGAGATAGCGACGAGGGTTGAGTCAGGGTTACTTTGAATGTCGATGAGCATCCCACGGCAGGGAGAGACAATGGAGGGACGATTAGCAACGTCGTCGCTATATACAGTAAAGAAGGGGGGAAATAACTCTAGATTGTTAATACTGGGTATTAGGTTGGTTTCAGTTAGGATGTACATTTTAAAAAGGGAGAAGGTGTGTCATCTGCAAAAGGTGTCGACACTTAGAACGAGTTTCTTACATTATTATGAGGGGCAATGATGGGAGAAAGATAGTTCAAGACAGTTCAAGATCGAAAAAATGTATTACGGTCAACTATTGCGTTGAAGATTAAAGCTCAATGAGTGGACATATTGGCCGAAAGCCTGGGGGTCCTTAGACACTTTATGTGGTGGTAAGTTCAGATTTGCATGAGATTTGATGAAAAGTTTACGAAGGGTGGGCACATCACTGAGTAAACTTTTCTGTTGAATGGCAATCATAATTCTGGTTTTGGTTTTTCCCTCGAAGCAGACTGTGTCTGGTTTGTCATGGAGATAGGCCAGGAAGAGACGAATATTTTCGGACGTGTTTTATATCTCAGTTTAGAGAACGTGTTAGCGACAATCAGACGAGTTAAGAGTTTGCTGAGTGATTTTTACCGCTGGGGGAAGGAGCGGATCGAATATTGGGAGAGTGGAATTTGAAATTGAAGTAGGGTAAGAAGAAGTTGAAGTACGGGGAGATGGGGATATTCTCAGCCGGGCCAATGAGTGGGTGGATCTGGTAAGGGCAAATATTTTAGGTTTAGGGTTAGGATAGGTGTACCTGATGAAGTTGGGATATTTTGCTCCTGTTTCGAGATCGAAAAGAGGAAGAGGATTAGACGTGGGGGCATTGGTGTTGGATCCAGGGGTTTTGTTTGGGATTGAACTAAACGTTCAATTTGCTCACATTTAAAACTTAGACAGGATAATCGAACCAAAGGTTCATCACAAAAATCCCCTAAGAGCCAAATGTGCGGACCAGATGTCTTTCTTCAAACAAAATCGTTGAGAATCATAAAATGCGCGTCAGCAATTTTATGATCATCTAGAAATATGGTTACCCAAAACCATTAACACAATCAGCGTCGTTTTCCGTTTTAACGAAACCAAGTTAAAACAAACAACTCGCGCCATAAAACGAACCACATGTACGTTTATCGCCGACCAACACAAAGGATCGTAAATGCTCATCGGCAAGATCTTTCAAAGAAAAGAAATCCATTTATCTGCAGGATAAGAAAAGTTTTCGCCCGAAAAAAAAACAAACAAAAACAAGAAAACAAATTTAAATAAAAAAAAAGAAAAATGTTGAACAAAACAAAAGGTGAAGAAGAAAAAAAAACACAAAAACAAGAAAACAAATTTAAATAAAAAAAAAAAAAATTATGAAAATATAAAAATAGCAAATAGAAAAAAAAATCTATATATTATAAAGTATGCAGCAAAGACCAGGGTAATCCAGCTATAGGGCGAGAAGCCTTCCTGGTAGAAAATAAAAATTAAACAATCAACAAAAGAAGAAAGAAGAAGAAATAGTAAGTTATATATAGAAAAAAAAGGATTTTTGATTACGTAAGAAAAAAAAAATTTTTCTTTTTTGTGGTGGGTTTAGAATTTAAAAAGTAACTATAGGATTAAACAAGAACAAATTGAAAAGGTACGGACACAATCCCAATTAAGTATTTTAATACTGTACATTTAATTTTGATTATCAATGAAATTTTTTCCTTATTTTAATTACATGCTTTAAATTATTATTTATACAGATTACATTCTCTCTCTATTTAAAAAATTTTTTTTCTTCAAAATAAATTTTTTAGATATAATAGTAGTCTTAAGAAAAGATACTCTCTCGAGATGATTAAATTCATCAACAACAAAATAAAATTAATGACAAAGGTCTTCTCATAATAATTGGTGGAAAAGTCTTGATTCCGTATAGCGTTTTGTACTCTTTCTACTTACCTTATTGTTGTAAAACAGTCCCAACATTTCGCGACGTTATTTTACCAGACAGGCAGCTAGGCGTTTACAGGAAATTTCATCTCAAAGATCGTTAGAACAGGATTCACTCGAAATGGCTCTCACAATTGGGATTTCGGATATTTTTAAAATCGTCCCAGTATTCAATGGGAAACCATCAGAATAAAATAAATTTATTTCACGTGGAGATATTGTATTCACCTCTATAAAAGACGCGGACCAAAATATATATAATACTTTTCTAGAGCTAGTCAAAATAGATTAGATGGCCGAGAACTTATATGTTACAACAGCAAGTAAGACTGAAAAACTAAATGTTTCAGCAAGTAAGACTGAGAACCTATATATTCCTACAGCAAGTAAGACTGAAAATTTAAATGTTCCTACAGCAAGTAATACTGAAAATTTAAATGTTCCTACAGCAAGCAAGACTGATGGATGTAATATTTCGGCTAAGCACAAATTTGAAAATAATTTATATATAAATACTGTAGCGAGATTAGGGTTCGCTGGATTAATTATTTTAAAATAAATAAGAGCTGTTAAATCGATTCTGAATTAATGTGACATTTTATTAGTCCGTAATAACAATCGTTACTTTTTACCGTACACTTAACGTTTTCTTTATTATCACTTCCGTAATTATCGCGTATTTTACTGCTTACTTATTACTTATTACTACCACACTTATCGCTTGCTTCACGTTCTACTTCTTACTCATCACTATGCTCTGTGTGTGGCGTATTTATACTGTTTCAGCGTTTCGTTTCCGTCCGTTCCATTGCCTTGAATGTTCTACTGTTCCTAGTCTCCAGTTTTCCATTATTTTATAGAATATTCTACTACTCTGTTTCGGACTCTCTAGAATACTCTAGTACTGATTGTCATATGCGTCACACTACCCTCCGCCTAGATTAGTTCGTCCCGAACTAAGTTCACTGGTCTCCCGGGCCAGCAAAAGCCACCAGTCGATCGTGATGCACCACTTTCATCCTAGCGTTCGGCGGTGGAAGTTCTTGATGTGGTGGCTTACAATAGCGGCCTCGACCTCCAACATCCGTTGATCTCCTTTGTTCGGAAACAGTTGATTTACAAAACGCCTGTTTGTAAATCCATTCAGCTTCATCTTGTAGCTCGTTGGGTCCCTCTGGAACAGGCGTAACCGGAACTTCGCGTAATTGCATTCGCTCAGGAATATCCGTTTTACGGATTTCATTGTCCAAATCCGTAAAGTGACCCATTTCCAATTCATCGTTGAAATGTTTTGCCGCCTCAGTTTCCCTGTGACTACGTCAGGAGCGGCGTTCAACATCATCTTCGTCGTCGAATAGCTGTTCGTCTATAGCCTCACGTGCTGAGCCTTCATCGACGTGCTGTCCCTCTCCATCACTTTCTTCATCCTGTGTACGATGCAGACGCTTGGAACGCTTTCTGCCTTCGACTTTCAAACCAAGATTCTCTTCAATAAGGTCACAGTCGTCGTCTTCCTCTTCATCACTTTCTTCGTCCTGTGTACGACGCAGACGCTTGGAACGCTTTCTGCCTTCGACTTTCAAACCAAGATTCCCTTCAACAAGGTCACAGTCGTCGTCTTCCAGTCGGTCGTCCAACTCGTCATCATCATTGTAAATCCGTTTCAGGGAACGGCCTGAAGCATCAGTGTCTTCATCATCACTGCCGTCCTCTTCAATCGGGTTATCATCGATGAAATCCTTCAGTTCTTCACGTAACACATCATCGTCATTTTCCTTTGGGCATCCAATTTTGCATTAAACTCTGCAGCTCGCGCATCCAATTTTGCAGCTTGCGCATCCAATTTTGAATTTACGGTGTCGAATTTTGCATTAACATCTGTAGCTTGTGCGTCCAATTTTGCCATCATAATCCTGAACATCTCCGAAATGTCCAACGGTTGCGAACTCTTCTCCGAATGTCGATCTGCCATCATCACAATACACTTCCACAGACTTATTTATTTCACCAATAATTAATCCCACTTCTGACACCAATTGTAGCGAGCTTAGGGTTCGCTGGATTAATTATTTTAAAATAAATAAGAGCCGTTAAATCGATTTTGAATTAATACAACACTTTATTAGTCCGTAATACAACCGTTACTTTTTACCGTACACATAACGATTTCTTTGTAAACACTTTCTTATCGCTTTCGTAATTATCGCGTATTTTACTACTTACTTATTACATATTACTACCACACTTATCGCTTGCTTCACGTTCTACTTCTTACTCCTCATTATGCTCTGTCTGCGCCGTATTTATACTGTTTCAGCGTTTCGTTTCCGTCCGTTCCATTGCCTTGAATATTCTACTGTTCCTAGTCTCCAGTTTTCCATTACTTTATAGAATATTCTAGTACTCTGTTTCGGATTCTCTACAATATTCTAGTACTGATTGTCACATGCGTCACAATACATTACATATCCTAGATAACAAGTATAAACACATAATTAAACCCAAAATAAGTGGACTGCGAGATAATAAAATTGCGAAATCTCACCCTAACATTAACATTCATTTTTCATTAAAATATTCAATTGCATTTCGTATTCTTTTCTTCCTTTTCGTTAAACAATTTTTAACAATCATCCTAAAATTAGAACCCAAAGGAGTATGAAGAATTTTCCACAAGTTTAAAGAGAAGCTTAAAATAAAACAAATGACTTTTCCTTTATTATTCAAATAGGTATAATTATAAATACATTGTCACGCATATAACAATCAGTACTGGAATCTTCGAGAAAGTCCGAAACAAGGTACTAGATTATTTTAGGAAGTACTGGAAAACTGGAATAGAACATTCAAGACTATGGAACGGACGGCAACGATACACCAAATCAGAATGAGGAAAAACCGTATAAATACGTCGCACGCAGATCGGGAGGAGAATCACCCTCCTCCAATACGGGAGCTCACTACCGTAATTGTCTCCAAATCAGGACCCTCTTCGCCGCAGGCAGACTGGTTAACGATCTAAACGAGATCGTGTACCACAACACCGAACTGGCACCCAATCATTTCAAATACAGCAACATCCAACCATTCTCCAAGATCCTTACCTTTAACACAGAACCGAATGGCTCTCCCCTCCATCAAGAACATACCTGATCCTATCCCTTACTACCCTCAATCACAACAAGAAATCCCACATCCATAACTAAAAATTGTAAATATTATTTTTAAGTCAAATGCGAATTGTCACTATCATTGTAATATCAAATATTGTAAATTGTATATAAGATTAGATTAAGTTAGATTAAGTTATGTTAAGTAATTTAAAGTAGGCTAAGTTAAAATAAACAGAGTTCCTGGTTTTTCTTCTGACCTTTTCCAGGAAAAGCAAAATTACCAATATATATAATTCCCAGTAAATCTTAAGCACATATAAAAAGAATTGTTTGAAAAATGTTAACAAATAACATGTAAACACTTAATATGTAACAAATCTATTATAAGTTAGCTGTATTACTTATTGTAACTATTCATTTTTGGTCAAATAAATACAGTTTGAAAAAAAAAAAAAAAAAAAATCGGGAGGAGAGTGATAAGTAAGACAGTGAAGCATGACGATAAGTGCGGAAGTAATAAGTAATGAGTAAGAAGTAGAAAGTGTTTACAAAGAAATCGTTATGTGTACGGTAAAAAGTAACGGTTGTATTACGGACTAATAAAGTGTTGTATTAATTCACAATCGATTTAACGGCTCTTATTTATTTTAAAATAATTAATCTAGCGAACCCTAAGCTCGCTACAATATGAATAATAAAACAACTGGTTTCACGAATTAGAACAAAAAAAAAAAAAAAAAAAAAAAAAACTTAAAGGAAAGAGAGAGAGAGAAGAAAGAAAAACTATATCTAAATCAAATTATAAATAACTATAAATAGTTTAAATATAGAGAGAGAGAGAGAAGAAAGAAAAACGATATCTAAAATTAAATCATAAATAACTATAAATAGTTTAAATATATAGAGAGAGAAGAAAGAAAAACTATATTTAAATTAAATCATAAATAACTGTAAATAGTTTAAATATAGAGCGAGAGAGAAGAAAGAAAAACTATATTTAAATTAAATCATAAATAACTGTAAATAGTTTAAATATAGAGAGACAGAAGAAAGAAAAACTATATCTAAATTAAATCATAAATAACTATAAATAGTAAAAATATAGAGAGAGAAAAGAAAGAAAAACTATATCTAAATTAAATTATAAATAACTATAAATGGTTTTAATATATGTATTATGAAAGAAGGAAAAAATTTCAAAATGGTATTAGTTTAAATATATTTTTGAAAAAGGAAAGAATTGTAAAATGGAAACCTCAGTTCCTCAATGAAGAGAGCAAGCATTTTGTTAATTTTGTATTTAACCTAATAGAATAGAATTTGTTATTAATAATATTAAATTAAAATTATTAAAATTGAAAATTAATTGTAAAATAACAAAGTATACGAGGGTTGCCTCTTATGTTTCGGGATTTGGCAACCCTAGTGCTGCAATCCGGCAATTGACAGCTCTGTCGTAAAGTTGGACATTTTTGAGGTTATACGCACTCAGAACGTTTTGACATACGAGCGCTATTTGTGTTGTTTACAGTAACTTAAAAGATTCATCTCGGCCCAAAAATGGAATTAAATCGTCAACATTTTCGTCCGATTATTTTTTACAACTTTCGGCGTGGATTAACTCAGCAACAGTGCATGGATGAACTTATTTCAATTTTTGGCGATGAAGCTCCATCAAGGACCAGTGTTTATCGATGGTATGGTGAATTCAATCGTGGCCGTAGTTCACTCCAAATCAGTTGCTGTTCCGAAAACCATTGCTGCTGTGCGCGAACTGATATTGGAAGATCGTCATGTGACCTATCGTGAGATTGAGACAACCTTAGGCGTTAGTGGGACCGGCATACATTCAATATTGCATAAACATTTGACTGTCAAAAAAATTTGTTCGCGTTTCATCCCACACAATTTGTCAATCGCCCAAAAAAAGGCTCGTGTCAATTGGTCAAAAGAAATGCTCAAAAAATACGGTCGCGGTGCTTCGAAACACGTCTATGACATCGTGACAGGTGATGAATCGTGGATTTATGCGTATGAGCCCGAAAGTAAACAGCAGTCGATTGTCTGGGTGTTTCAAGATGAGCCAAATCCAACAAAAGTTGTTCGCGCACGAAGCATTTCCAAGCAAATGGTCGCCTGTTTTTTCGGAAAAACTGGACATGTCGCAACCGTACCACTAGAACAACGCAGAACAGTCAATTCTGAGTGGTACACAACCAAGAAATCAGGAAAACCAACCGCCGAAGACGGATCACTCTTCACCACGACAATGCGAGCTCTCACACATCGGCTGCGACAACTGCATTTTTGAGCACCCAAAACATCGATTTGATAGGTCATCCGCCGTATAGTCCTGACTTGGCACCGAATGACTTCTTTTTATTCCCATACGTAAAAAACAAACTGAGAGGTCAACGTTTTTCGACACCTGAAGAAGCGGTTGCTGCATTCAGAATGCATGTGTTGGAGATACTTCAATCAGAGTGGCAAAAGTGCTTCGACAATTGGTTCAAACGCATGCAAAAGTGTATAGATCTTCATGGGGAATATTTTGCAAAACAATAAAGTGATTTTCGATGATCAATATTTGTTTTTGTTCTCTAATCCCGAAATACAAAAGGCAACCCTCGTAATGTAATCTTAACTACTCAATGAAGAGTAATATTGTAAACAAATTGTATATAAATATTTTATAAGAAATCCCTAATATTGTAAATGAAAGAAATCATATGCGACAATGATTTTAATATTAATTAAAGAGACAAAATAGTCTTCAATCGATTTTTGCGTCACCGAATACATAGAAAATAATTCTCTTCAAGAATAATTTTCTTTCTCGAAGAAGGGTGGGATGTAGTGTTCCGGAACCCTACTGTCTTCCTTTAACATCAATCTTAACATATCCTAACATATCCATTTTTACACACAATATCCTCATTTTCCATAATATGTATATATATATATATATATATATATATATATATATATATATATATATATATATATATATATATATATATATATATACATATATATATAGCCCCTTGATAGTATAGTGGTTAGTATACCCGCCTGTCATTCGGGAGACCGGGGTTCGATTCCCCGTCGGGGAGCCTCTGGCGGAAGACTAATGACCTTGCCCAGAAAAAATAAATCAATATGGAAAATTTAACAAGCCTCAGGACCCGGTTATAGTGCCGATGATGATGATGATATATATATATATACCGTTATAATAATAATTATATCTTTCATTTTCAAACATATTACTCATTTATCCATTATCACATTTCATACATTCATTTGCATATCAATCAATACAATAGTATCAATATACTTGCATATTGAGGAAACTCCTTTTCATATTAATGCATTTCTTAAACAGTAATAAATAACCATTAAATTCAAACAATATCCATATTTCCACATATCCATTACATTAGCAATTCATTTTAAACCCTTAACAGCAAATATCTACATAATATGCACAAAATCAATTTGAAACCATCCTTGAAACCATCCTTTATATAATAATATATAACAACACAATCCTTTCATGAAAACACATTCCCGTTATCCGAAGTAAATAAGCAGCTGCATAGTTTGCAATAGTTTCAGTTTTCACCCCTCTTATGAGTTTTTGCACAAGCAACTCGATTTTGATTTCGTTCAGAAGAAAGTTTTTAGTTTGGATTTAGAGTTGGGATATAGAGTTAGAACTGGAAGGTAGTAGTTGAAAGGAGACCTCCGAAAATTAATTTAATAAAGGACAGTTTTGTATATATTGAGTTACAACTTTTGTTTTGTGTTTTGAATTAAATATATTGATGAATTGGAAAAATAAACGCGTTTATTATTAACCTCCACGCTCTTCCCTCGATAGAGAAAGCACGGCGATTGGAGACGTAACACAGTCGTTTTACGTGGAATCATTTTTTTTTGTTTTCGCCGTTGACGTTTAGTTTTTATATGGCGCCAACGCCGTTTTTTATTATTTTCCTGCCAAGTACAATTTGAATAAAGTAGTTTATGCAAATTAGCTACATGGCGATTTGTCTTCCCTTTACAGGCAGAGAGGGGAAATTTGCGAAAGGGAATTAGTGGGTGTTAGGCGAGGACATGGACGCGAGGTCCGTAGCAGTCATTAAACTTAGAGAATTCCCGAAGTTTTTTGCAGTTTTAAAAAATATAGGGTATCGTAAAGAAATGCAGAATTTTGTATAGTCTACCTCATAGGAGCTGAGATATCTACTCAGATTTACAAGATACTTTACTTCGGCTCAACTTCCTGTTCTTTGCAAATCTCAAAATAGACCAACACTTAATTACATGTTTGGAGTTTTGCTCTTAAGTGCATACTTTATCTACTCACTAGCATACTGGCTGTTAATTCGATTAATTAAGATCATAGGTATTGCTTAAATTAACTCAGAAGTTCCTTCCCAAATAATCGCCCGCCGACAATCAGAAAGTTCCCACCACATTATACATCAATAATTATCCTTCTCCAGCCGAACTACACGAGCGTGGAATGTCCCGCGAATTCGTGTACGTTTGTCCAACACCGATGTTCTTTGAAATAATGTTTCTTATAATAGGATGCAAGAGTGCATCTTGGACTGTGTGAAAGTCGAATTGCCCTCCTGGAGAGCGTCCTATATAGTATATTTCTCGTCCACTTTTTATTCTTCGTAAGGCCCATACAATATATATTCAAATACATCACCTCTATATATACCTAATATCTCTAGAAGATTTAAAGCATTTCAAAAACTACTTTAATGAACATTTTCTGTCCTATTCACATGTCACTTGCACTGTACAATGTCATTGTAATATTAATTACAACTTGTACCCAGGCCAGTCATAAATTGAAATGAAAGCAGGAACATCAACAGGAAATCCTTGCCGAGTGCCAATCGAGAAGCGCTGTTGTAGTCCTTTTTATTCAGGACCAACCATTCCTAAGTTCAACCTTCTTTCATTCGTTGAGTTGCAATTTTCTAATTACTATCAATGACACGATGTCCTATTTTTATTTCAATCACCTGATAAAAGCTCGGCGACCTGTTCAGCTTGGCTTGTTGGGAAATTTTCTCTTAACGAGCTTTCAAGTCCTAAAGATTTCTCTTCGATATATTCATGTACAAAGGGTCCTGTGAAAATTCATTCGTAAGGAAATACAGTCTATTGCAATTCTTCGTCCAACCAATTGGACGAATAGTTAGTTCCGTTAGGTCAGTCGGGTTTCCAGTAATTCGGTATTTTTTCTTCATTTTTCCTCCCTTATCGGTTTGCAAAACAAATATTAAGAAGGATAATGGATATTAATGTAATTTGATAAAAAAAAGTGATTGCCCTACATGAAAGTGAAAAAAAAAAACAATTGTGATTCTAAAGGTCATTTCTGCTTATTTTAAGGACGATACGTAATTGGTTGTATTCTCAAAGGGTGATGTGATAATAGGAGGGTGCATTCCAACACAACAGTAAAACCTTTTGAAGTGTTCCTTCGAAGATATAACATATAGTGTCCGTCTGACTCAAGTGCTCGGTGTCCTTTCCTAATCACATTCAGTTCCTAGCGCCGTAGTAAAATCTTATTTATTGTTTTTTACTTATGCCTTTCATGGATACATCCAAAGTGGGCATGTGTATGGATATTACCCTTTTCGTGACTCCTTTTACTTGACCCTGTGTATACTATACAAGAGTTTATAATTTATTCTTGTGGTTTTGTCATTTACTTTTTCTGTTTCCATCACTCTTTGGTTTTATACGATTCACAACATAGACCAATAGGGTGTAATTATAATTTAGGTAAAAAATAATTATATAATAAAATTATAGTCCCAGAGCTTTTATGCTTTATAACCAATAATTTCGACCATAAGTATAAATATAAAATTAATATTAATACACACTGGATGCATTTCATTCCTAAAATTTGACCCGTTCATGAGAAGAGTATACAATGTGTGTACATAAAAATGCGTTTATTGTTATCTTGAGAACAATTGCTACGTCTGGGACTGGCAAAGGATAAATATTTTGACTCCTTTGTGGACATCGTGCGGGCAAAGGAGTAGGCTGGCAGTTTCATAAGCTGACTCCTCCTGGGGGTAGCTGGCAATCGTCTATATGTGTTTCAGTTTTATCGTGCAAACGTGCATACAAACCCCCACACACTTAGGTGTACATTAAGGAGAATGTTTCTCACGTTAGAAAATCATCGTTTACTTGTTGGGGTAATAAAACGACTTCTAGTGCGAATTGTATACCATAAGCACTGGAAATGTCTAATCGAAATTGTATTTAAGCACAAAAACAAGAGTGTTGGAGATGTGACAATGCACTCTTAAAATTACTTTGCCCTATCAAGTGTTAAACACGTTTATATTTATATGTTACATAGACGTTGTTGCTCTACACAAGTACGGGTAAAAAAAAGTTTGTGTTTACAAGGAAGTTGACACAGCAACCAATCCAATCAGTCTAAAGATCCGATATATAAATAAATAAATAAATAACACAATTTATAGTTATTTATAACACACGACTTCCCATATATTTAGAGTAAAAGAAATGTAAAAGGAAAATCTTTTTAAATTCACTTTACATACATATACATTTCTGTTTATTTGAATACCGCATTTATTATGCACTCTGTTAAACTTTTTTTACAATCTTACATTTTATTTAAATCTATTGCTACAAATTTCTTTTTTTAAATTAATTTACCATTGTCGAAGTTCTTTTTGTTTCGCTTTGATTCCGTCCTTTTTTTAAATTTGTTTCATTAGGAAACAGAAGTTTTCTTTTTTTTATTTAGAATTTTAATGTATTCAATTTTGACAACAGATTCTCGTATTCCTAGCTTGCATTATATATAAATATACAATGTGGCGCAAAATTAGTCACCCTATCGGAAGATGTTATAATATTTGCAAATGGCGTCGTACGTCTATCATATTTGACATTTGTGAATGAAGCGCGTGTGAATTACTGTCAAGCCATCCTTAATCTCAACAACGAAGACGACGATTTTGTGTCGAAAATCATCATGATCGACGAGGCGCATTTCCACTTAAGCGATTAGGTCAATGAGCAAAATCTTCGTTTCTGGGGCACTGAAAATCCGCGTGTAATGCTCGAAGAGCCATTACATCCACTCAAATCCATTGTGGGGTGCGGCGTTCACGCAAGAGGAGTGATTGGGCCGTATTTTTTGAGAACGCCATCGGCAATACGGCCACTGTTACTGGCGAATGCTACAGGGCCATGATAAAACAATTCTTAATGCCGGAATTGGATAAGTGGAGCTTGGTGAACATATGGTTTCAACAAGACGGTGCAACCACACACACAGCACGAGCCACAATGCATATTGTGAAGGAAGCATTTCCTGGTCGCGTAATCTCCTGTTTCGGCGATTTGGCATGACCAGCAAGATCCCCCGATTTAACCATCCCAGACTTCTTTCTTTAGGGCTACTTGAAGTCGCGGGTTTATGCCAACAAGCCTCAGACAATCGCAACCCTAAACGAGAATATTCGACAGGAATGTGAACAGTTATCACCAGAAATCTTGCGTAAAGTCATGAAAAATGGGATAAAACGGGTACAATTGTGTATGAACACTAGCGACAGCCACTTGACGGATATCATCTTATCCACTTAATAGAAAGAATTGTAAAGGTCCAAATAAAGATTTCCATCACTCAGAATCCTATTTTTTTAATTAGTAAAACAGTAATTCGACAACAAAATTAAATGATTAATTTTCCGCCACCCTGTATATTGGGTTGTACCATATGAAATGTCCAATTTTATAGTAAACATTTAAAAGCCAATATTATTTTTCCGTAAATTTTTATTCAATCAAAATAGGATCCGTTGGCATCTATGACATTCTTCCAACGTGATACAAGGTCCAATATTCCTTTTTCGTAGATGTGCTGACTTTTTGAGGCAATGAAATCTGCAAAGACTTTTATGACCTCTGCTCGGTTCCGGAAAACCTTCTGCTGGAAAAATGAATACAGATTGCGGAAAAGATGGTAGTCCGTTGGGGAAATGTCAGGAGAGTACGGTGGATGTAAAAGAATTTCAAATCCCAACTGCAACAGTTTTTGCACCGTTACTTGTAAGGTATGGGGTCTACCATCGTCATGCAAAAGGATCGGGCCGTGGCTATTGACCAACGCAGGTTGCTTTTTAGCCAATTTGGCATGCAATATGTCGATTTTCTGACAATATTTGATAGTGTTTATCGTTTCTCACCCCACCTTCTTTGACTTCAATCTTACCTCTCCCGCCCTAAAACGTCGTCTCCTCTCTTACCCCACCCGGCTCACCGCCTATGTTCACGCACTCATACTCACACCCTAGCATCCGGCTTATTCTCGCTCTTCCCTACCTTACCACTTAGACTATTATTCTATCCATCTTTGATTAGTTTCCCATTCCAGTTTTTAAGTTACTTTAAAGTTAATCCATATGATTATACAGCTTGCACTAAGCGAAATAAACTGAGGGTTCTGCCCTCTATTTATTCATTCATTCATTCTCCTAGTTGAAGAAATGAAAAGTGGATTGGTCCTTTCGATATCCACCAAATTGTTACCATAACCTTTTTTGAGTGAAGGTCGGGTTTGGGGGTGTGTTTTGGTTTTTTCACCTCCATCCAACCCCTGTCCAGGTCTATTACGGTTATTATATAGAATACACTTTTCATCACAGTTAACTATCCGGTGCTAAAACGGTTCAATTTGGTTTCTTAATCTAAGCGATGCGTAGATTTCCACGCGCCGTATTTTTTGGGACTTGTTCAGTTCATGGAGTACTCACTTATCGATTTTATTTACCTTTCCTATGAGAGAAAGGTGTCGACTTATTGTCATTGGAGATACTCTCATACTAAGAAAAATCAAGCTCGGTAGACTCCAGTGGGAGGGACACCTAGCTCGAATGAGCGAAGAGGAACCTACCCGGAAAGTCCTCTCTGGCGGGGTGTATGGAAGGAGACAGCGCGGCAGACCTTGTCGGTGAAGGAAGGATGGCGTAGACCAGGACGCCCAGAGCCTGGGAGTGCCAAACTGGATGACATCGACTCTAAATCGAGACCGGTGGGTAGACTTGCTAAATAAGGCCAAGACCGGATCCCGATTGTAGTGCCGATGATGATGATGATACGCCTTTAAATAGTGGCCAGGTTGAATGGAGTGAAGTATCTTTTCTATTTCTTAAGGAACCCGATACATTGGGCTGCTGTTTTCGCAGCTTCAAATATGTGGTTATTCCAATTAATGATAATGATGATGAAAATGATGAACTGTGTTAAGATGGCGATAAAGACTTAGGAGACCTCTTGTGGGAAGTAGAGCCCGATTACCATGATGAAGAAGAGGAAGGAGAATACGATTCCGTTCTGAATATCGACATAGAGAGTGAAAAGTTCAAACCCAGCAAAAATATAAATGGCAAAAAGGAGAAGGTGAACATTACTCCTTCAGCAAATGATCCACCAACAAAGGAAGCGGATACATCTGCCGTTAGCTAGTTGAAAAATGAAAAACCCACATCAAAAGTGCCCACCAAGGCAGCAGGAACTGTCAAAGACACCTACAAAAAAAAGGAAAATTCACGGCAAACATTAAAAAAATAAAGAATTGATTTATTAAAATTGCAATAACGTTAACCCTGGGTGACCACCCGTTTTTCTTAAAGGGGACACTGCATGTACGCTGATAGGGTGCGGATGCATCCTACGCACGCAGACATGATCATCGCCACATCTGTGTTCGGAGATACGGTAGAGATCACACTTGATTTGAACACCCTGGTAGTGGTTTTTTTTTTTTTTTTTTTTATGAATAATTTTATTTTTATTTTCTTTAATAACCTGTGATAATTTTCTTCGTTTTGATTGTTATATTTGGACACAGTGGCTTTAAGCCTTCGATGAGGTGATATATTTGACGGGGTTGATGGCTTTCCACTGAACACAATGCGAAGAAAAAGGCACTTTTTTCTATTTTCGTTATTTTTATTACTTTTCTTTCTTCTGCTTTAACCTGCCTCACGCCAAACGCTAGATAGACTCTTTTACCTACTAACCACCTAACTTCTTCACATAGAGAGAAATTCAAACTTTAGTGGTTCTCCCTATGATGTCCTTTCTCATCCCCTAGAATCCTCTCGCCTCTACGAGACCTTCAAACCTCAGTTGATCCCAATATGATGTCCTTTCTCATTCCCTAGAATCCCCTCGCTTCTAGGAGTGCTATCTTTTCCATCCATTAGCCGAGCTATGTGCGGATGTACCTACGGATTTGAAGGGATATCTTGGACGCAACGATGCCGTCCATGTGGCCGAAGAATAGCCGAGGATCGCCAGAGTTTTCACATTTTTTTTTTTTTTTAACATACTGTATTTATTTGACCAATAATCAATGTTTACATTAAGTACTACAGCTAACTTATAATTCTAGTGATACAACAGTTTACATGCATACATTACACATTTTTCAAACATAACTGAATGTGTGAATAACTATTCGAGTATAATAGGTTTTAATATTAACAGTTTTCCTGGAAAAGGTCAGAAAACCAGGATTTTTATTTTTTTAATTTAATCTAATCTAATACTTAACTTAACTCTAACTTATTCTAGCTTAACCTAATTTATTTTATAATAAGTTAAATATGTAATGTGAATTGGGGAGTAGGGATTTATGGTTAAGGAAGTAGGTTGGTGTGGGATATGGTCAGTTAGTGGCCTCAGGTGCGGTAACACTTTCCGGTTGTTCGTTAAAACGCAGAATGTTGGAGAATGGTTGTATGTTACAGTATTTGAACTGATTGGGTGCCAGCTCGGTGTTATGGTACACTACCTCGTTGGAGTCATTAACCAATCTTCCAGAGGTGAAGAGACTTCTAGTATGGAGACAATTCAGATAGTGAGCACTGTTATCTAGAGGAGTTGGTAGTAGTGAAGTTATTATGGGGTTGGGATTATTTGGGAGGTTTTCAATAAATTTGATAGACAGCTCTAGGAAGCGTCTGTCGAGACGGTCAATATTAGCGGCATTGTATAGCAAGCTGTTATTGTAATACTTGTAAGAGTTGGGTTGTCGGTTTAGGCCAGTGACCAGCCTGAAGCATTTCCTTTCGAAAGTGCGTAACTTCTCCATTTGGGCTGGTGTTATATGATACCACAGTGGACACGCATATGTCAGTGTAGGTCTGATTATTTGTTTATAGATGAGCAGTTTGACTTTCTGAGAGAGACCGTTGGGTTTCCACATCACTCTTCTACAGAGATTCAGTTGTATTGTGGCTTTACGTAAAGTATTTTTAATGTGGGTGGAGAATGAAAAGTCATTGGAAAAGGTTATTCCCAGATATTTTAAAGTCTTAGAAGGTTTTAGCTGGGTGTTATTTAGTTTGAGTCTAATTTTGTTGTGGGTGCGCCTTGTGTTGTTTGTGCAGTGCTCATTTTTACCCTTAAACACTATAAGCTGGGTTTTATCAGGATTTAGGCGAATTTTCCATTTATTGAAGTATGTTGATAGATTTGGGAGGAAGTTATTAATGCGGTTTCTTGCCTCTTTTACAAACTTGCTGCTGGAGTAGACTATGGTGTCATCAGCATAATTCAACATTACGGTATTGGGTAATTGAGGCTGCGGTATGTCTGAAGTATAAAGGAGGTATAATAGTGGTCCAAGAATTGAACCCTGCGGAACCCCTGCGGTTATATTATACGATTGGGAGATAGAAGAATTTATTTTGACCATGAATTTTCTACCAGAGAGGTAGGAAGTAAGAAGTTTGGTAGTATGGGTGTTTAATCCAAATATGTAGTGCAGCTTGTAAAGCAGTCCTGAGATCCAAACACAGTCGAATGCTTTAGATATGTCGAGAGAGATACAGACCGTCGGGCTTTGGTTTTGAAGATTAGTTGTGACATCGTGCGTTAGTTTTAACAGAGCATGACAGGTGGAGTGTTGTGAGCGAAAGCCAAACTGCGAATTTGGGATAATAGCGTTGTCATTAGCAAATGAAAGGAGATTTCGATATATCTTGCATTCCAATATCTTGCTTAATGTGTTTAATAACGAAATCGGACGATAGTTGCTGGGGTTGTTGGAAGGACTGGACTTACTGATAGGGACTATAACCGTGGTTTTCCAGTTATCTGGGAAATGTGATCCGTTAATTATGTGGTTGAGAAGAACGAGAATAGGGACTAGATTTGACGGGAGAAGTCTTTTGTAAAGAAGGTTTGGAATTCCATCTAAACCTGTCGACTTCTTGTTATTGCGTGATATTATAAATTCAGATAATTCGCCTGCTGTTAGGAAGGTCGCATTATCCAGAGGATGAGACGCTTTGTTTGTTTCATTGAATTCCGCGATGAAAGGGGTGAAGGATGGGATCATTGTGCGTGAGATGTAGTTGTTTACAGTATCTTGAAAATTGGAGATTGAGAGGGAGTCGTTTTGTTGATGGACTTTATAAAAGTGATTAGCTAGACAGTTTGCTATGTCAATATCTGATTGGACTGGGTGATTGTTAGTAGGGTTGATAATATAATCGATTCGAGGTTTGTATTTTCGACCCGTTAGTCTGTTGATATTTTTGAATAAATCACGATTGGGTTTAATATTTTTCAGTATAGACGTGTAAGCCTGGTCGGCAAATTGTTTTAGTTGTCCATTTATCAGGGTAGTCAAGAGTTGGATTTGATTTTTAATAAAAGGGGAGTAACTGCTATGTAGTTTTCGTCTAAGCTGTTTTTTTACGCGTAACAGTTTTGTAAGGATGTTGGGTAAAGGTTTTCCTAGGTGATTATGAGGGATGGATGTAGGTGTGTGGCTGAAGAGGGCATTTTTTAGTATTTGCTCTATTCTTAAGGCTGCTTGATCAATTTCAGCAGGGAGTAGATTTGAAGTCTCTGGCAAAGTATAATCTGTAAAACTGGCAGCAATGTCCCTATTGACTCTTTTCCAGTTTGTCCTGGAGAAATTCGGGATCGGATTGAATGAGTAACATGGTTCGAGGGCTGGGATTTGGACAGTGGTGTGGACGGAACCATGATCGGAAGGAAATTCGAAGGATACTGTAGGGAGGTTAGGTGAGTAGACGTCTACGGATTTTAGGAAAAAATCTATTGTTGATTTAGTAGTATTGGAGATACGTGTTGGCTGTAATGGACAGTCCGCATATATATATGGATGGAGTTGAAGGAGTGCTAGAAGTTGACAACCGTATTTATTGCACTTAGTGTCGTTAAATGAAGTATGCCGAGCATTCCAGTCTCCTCCTATTATGAACGGTGCAGGTAGAGACTGTTGGATTATCTCCGTGATGTCGGAACTAGGGAAGTTTGGTTCCCGAGAAGGGTGAATGTATACGGACGACAGTACAAGCACTTTGTTGCTTTTGCAAAAGATTTTAATTGCCGTGTACTCAATATTATTTATATTGGTGAACCTAATTTCGGAAAATTGGAATTTCTTGTGTATTAGAATTCCAGTACCTCCACGAGGTCCAGTGGTTCGTGGATTAGAAACAAGTGTATAATTCGGAATAGATACTCGGGAGTTTGGTTTAAGCCAAGTTTCTGAGAGGAGGAGGATATCTGGAGAAAACTTTTCAACGAACAATCGGAGGTGTTGTCTGCGAATATTGGAATATATGGACTCTGCGTTGAGGGAAATTATGGTTAAATTAGCCATTAAGGGAGAGGATATGTGAAGTTATAAGAGATAAAATCTGACCTTTTTTTTCTATTTCCGATCTGTGCTTCAACGTGGGCAGCATCTTCTGTAAGCTACTTATGTATCCTGTGATGTCCAGATTCAGATCGTTATTGTTGGATTGGTGATTTCTTGTCATGTTAATGGAATCCTTGACAACCTTAGCGTATGACATTCCTGGACTTGTAGGATTTATTGATTGATGTGATGTTGTTTTGGTTGGTGAAGGTTTGCTCGTTGCCATGGGTGTTGTTCGCCTTTCTAGAATCCTCAGCTTATGAGGACATTGCGAGAAGTTGGTAGGGTGGGGTCCTCCACAGTTACAGCATGTCACTGTGATTTTCTTCGTTGTAATGGATCCATCGGGGTTTGTTGTTTGGATTGTTCCTGGTTCCATCCCAGGCGGGCTGACCTTACATTCTCCAGGTTGATGTTGCTCTGCACACTTTACGCATCGTACGCTTAGATGACATGCGGCCGCCAAGTGTCCTGAACCTTGGCATCTTTTGCAATGAAGGACGTTTTGTTTATGTGGTTCCTCAATCGCAATTTTATGCGTGAACAGATATTTTATTTGTTTGAGCCGGGTGACATCGGTTGGAGGAATTTGTATGATACGTAAATGCAGATTCTTGTTAGTCCGCATGTATGGTGTTTGATAGTAGTCCAACCTGTTTATTTTCAGCTCCGGACAGATCCTGACTATTTCTGCTCCAAGTTCCTCATTAGTCCATGCTGGATCGATATGCCTTAAGATGAAAGTTGCTGGTTTCAACTGTCCATGTTGAAAAGTGAAAAATTCAAGCTTATGTTGCGCAAGTTTTTCTACCGCCTTGTTGTGATCCGTTAAAGTTGTTGTTATGATCGAAGTCGAAGCTCCTCTTGTATTTGTGGTGAAGTTGCGGTGGCCTAAGGTACTTTCAAGCATTCTAATTAGTTCTTTGATGCTTGTTATATTTTTAATATAGATGGGTGGTGGTCTTGTATTCCTGGCGTGCGTGTTAGGCATTTGATTCATGGTTGTCTTCTTTTGTTGGGGCGGTGGTGTTTCGGGGGACAGCAATTGTTGGTTTGGAGATGATGGAGCTAGTCCGGGGTGTTGAGCAGGCGTTTCTTCCATGCAGACGTCATCTCTGATTTTATTGGTTGTTTTTAGGGAGCGAATTTCCTCGTGGAGTTGTTTCATCTGGAGTCGAAGTGTGTTGATATAATCCACGGCTTCCAGATACTTTTTTTGATAGTCCATAGCTTGTGTCTCCATGGTTGTTGGTTTTTTTGTTGCGCTCAGTAAATCGTCGGTGGCTCTTCTTTTACGTTCTATCATGAATTGTTGGTCATCACTGGGGCCGTCGCCCGGCATGCGTTACTGTTAGTTTTCACTGTTTTCACTATTTTATTACTACAAGTATTACTAAAAGTATTTTTACACGTGCACTTCACCCACGTGTGTTACAGACTTTCACAAACACGTGTTTCACAAACACGAGTTTCAGCTATGCTATGAGCGAACGTCTGTTCGCTCTGAAGTACTCGATAAGAATGATTATGAGAGTTTTCACACTTGTACGGTATCCCTGTGAGATAAATCATCCGCGTGTGGTTTATTACACTTCGTGATTACCTTAGTCGGAGTCGTTATATTCGGACGCGATATTGTTCATGTGATTTTCAATGGAGAGGTCTAGTATGGGTTGTATCCAATCGTAGGAACAATGTTCCTTTTCGTCGTTTATTTTTCTGTTCCTAAATTATCCTTACCGCAAAGGTAACTCAATTGGCGCTGGATCAAGGAGACATTGTCGCAAGGTTTAGTCAGTGCGTCGACACGGACGCAAGATTCACTAAACTCCCACAACTTCACGATTGAGGTCCTCTGGGATTAACTTCGACGGCGACTCAAGCGAAAGAGAAATAAAAACACCTGGGTTTCTTTTCATTAAGTTTTGTTCCTTTATTAAGTTCCGTGTCAAGAAGTAGACCGTTAATACAATACACTGAATCATTAAATTGGCTTAGTTGCAGTTCGCGAGCACACACCTTGATTGACACGTAGTAAACAACAACTGAAATTAGTGGTTTAAACACGACACGTGAAGAAACTTGGATTGAAACCACTTATATTAATGCACTCGGCTTAGAAAAATACGGCGACAACCCTCTGGCGAATCGAGTAGGGTGTGCGTGCACGTTGAGATATTAAATCTGACTGCCCTTAGCTGAGCGACATTGACCCAGTCTCGGTGATTGCGATGGGTTTCAACGCACACCATCGCAGGAGAAACAATCCTTCTGTCACGCTGTGACCAATGAGAACCGATCCACGTCCCATTGGAAGGTTCTTGCAAGATATCGTTTCGATTGGAACGAATGTCTGCCTATTGGAAGGAAGGGCAAACGAAACGCGCGTTGAAGAACGTATAGAAGAAAATATGCAGCTGTTCAAACATAAGCGTGGATAGGCCCAACGTTTCTATCATAAACGATAGAAGGTATTTTGTATATACCGTAATGGTATCTAATAAAGGGCAGGCGCTAAGTTGCGCATTTGTTTGGATAGGCAAATGTAAATACATTAGGATCGCATCCAATGCATTGCTGGTTTATCGCCTATGCAACCGATCCAAGCTAATTGGTTGCAGCTGTATTAGGCATCGATTTACATGTCATGATCGTGGGATCGGCGGTTGCTTGAGAAAAGCAAACACAGTAAGATTGCTGTGGGAATGATTGACATGGTTATGAGGGCGATGTTTGCTTTAAGTCGGCCGAAACCTCGTCGGCGGTGGCAAACTGGTGAGGCTGGGTGGCCACATGATTAGATTGACGCGGGTAAACAAAACAAGCACATTGGAATACTGTGTGTTTGATTTAGTTTTCATGACATGACATGGGTAAGCATGTCATGCCGAATATAGGGAAAATGCTCCTCAGCCATGTTCGGATGTTAATGTCGGTTATCCAAGGGGGTAACCGAATTGAAGTCAATGCAATGGCAAGATTGTGTAATCTTTGTGAGGATTAATGAATCAGGTAAGTTGTCTATGGAATTTGCAAGTATTTGCAGGTTATATGGGGTTGGGGCGATGCGTGGCTCTTCGGCGCCTTGAAGAACCCCACAACATCGTGAAGATTGATTGTATCTTGGGCCCATTGTTATCGCATGGGATTTTCGGTGACTCATGGCATCTGATGGTGCTATGCCTAGTCACTTGTATTTACCCAGAAAATGGGTAACCGAAAAAAATCGGTTTATGATCCTGCGTCCTTCAATAGCCCTGCAGGCATGGTCGATTGGATGAGGAATGCGATTCAAGTATCTGCAGATACGTGGGCGAAATACACTAGAACTGTATGACCTTTTTGCTTGGCGCAAAGGTATTCCGGTTTTGTGGGGTTCATAGAATCACCACGTGGGTCGTGGGTTTTCCCACCATATAAGAGCTAGATTATCTTACTTTTAACGGTTTTTATTAATGTTCCATTAGCGAGATTTGCATGAAGTCAGTATGTGTTCAATGATTATCAGAAAATCAATTTACATTTGGTACCTCTTCCGTATGCCTCTTCTTATTGCCTAGGATTTTGAAACATATCAGCATCTCGCAAGTTGCGCTTGCTCAATTATGTTTACCCAGCAAATGGTGTAGTAGCCTTTCTCTCAGGTAGCGTGTCTCCTTGTTCCTAAAAGGACGAGAGATCTCTTAAGACTGCTCCTGAGGAGGGTCATTGCGGGCACCGCCGTGCTCCCTCAGGTCTGAGGGAAGAGCGACAACCGATCGTTGAAATTAAGTAAAAGGCCGGGATTCCTTATGATTTATTTAGTGTTTGTTTTATTTTGTATATATTTGTATCAATTGATATCTCCCGCGGGCGTCCAAAACCCTCTTATTACATTTACATTGTACTCTTATTACTTTTTATTTAGTTGCATTTTTTTTATTGAATTCCTTATTGATCTATTATTTAATTTTAACTTATTTGGTTTATCGGCGTCCCCACACCACTCATCAATTGAGACTGATCCTCGAATATAAAATCTATCGTCTTTTTATAGAAATCTTTATTGAGATTTGTATTTGGGAAGCTGGGGAAAAGGATAGGAATTTGAATCTATTTTTAGATAATAAGCATCTGCTTCCGATAAGGATTGTAGGAATTGTGTGTATGGGAACCAAATGGATATTTGGTTCAGTTAACACATGTTTGATGGGACATATAATGCATATTGTAACGCATATGACAATCAACTGGACAGCTGGCAGGTCTCCAAAACAAAGTACTGGAAAGCTGGAGACTATGAGCAGTAAAAACGATAAGTCGCCAGTGAGAGAAGTGTCACCGGGAATCAGAAACGAAAAGTAAGGGGAGAAATAAAGTAATGGTTGTCATTAGCAGACGGATAAAGTTTTAAACGGAAAATCTATTTCACAGCTCTTATTTTATGAAAATAATTAATCCAGCGAACTCTAAGCTCGCTACAATATGAAGATATGCATAGTGATGTTTGGACTTGAATGGATATCTGGGAATTGCGTGTGAACGAGCCAAATGAACGTTTGGTTCGTTCATCACGTGATAAGTGGACTTACAATGCATATGAAGATATGCGTTGTGATGTTTAAATCGGAAGGGATTTCTGGGAATTTGATAATTGAACATTTGGTTATATTTGTCTAACATTGGATTGAATGTTAGCTTGTGGATATGGATGCAATATATTGTAGGTAGATGTGTATGTGGATATCGATAAAATGAAATATGTGTGGTGGATAGGGGGGTGGGTGAGCTTTGTAGAGCACTAGAATGGGGCGCTAGGCAGGTTTTATTTTACCACAAAAAAGTCTTCTAAGCGTAGAAAAATGGAGATGTCATGAATTAATCGTGTGGCGTGGGACACCACAAATGCGTCTAGGCGTTTTTCTTACTTGAATCGCCACAAATTTAACATTTGAGAATTAAAGAAAGTATCGAAGCTCTTGGGCACGCTTAGCAAAAGCATATCAGGCGTGCAAAATGCATTGTATTTTGTTTATCTTAGAACTAACTTCAATACCGTAAATTGTATTCTGTGCAAGCATGCAGAGGTGATCATCGAAATCCATGTATATTCTTCAGCACATCTCCACAACCAATCCATGTTAATAATGTTAACGTAATCTCTTCCATAAACTATTTTGTATCTGCCCCTTTTTTTGCCACCGCCAATCGATTAATATTATTTATAAAACTTCCGGATCTAACAAATTATTTTGTTTATCATAAAATTGTTAGCGATTATAAATAATTATTACAGAAAAAATAAAAAAATAAAAGCAACCTTGTGAGTGATCAAAATACATTAGAACTTTAAGCACATTATGACCTAAAAATAAAATCGTTCGTCATTAGTTTAAAAATTTGAAATTTCTAACAATGTCTTGATGTAAGAGTGTTACAAAAGTGATAATTTATATTCAAGAGCTTAGTGAAAATAAATTCATGTACTAAAAGCAAATAACAAAAAATGTGGTCGCCAGAATCAGAAATAAACTCCATTGCAATGGCTACTATGCGCCATTCTCAGTCAGCATCTTCAGGTTTGTATTTATTCTGTAATATATAACATATTTAATATTTTAGTTCAATACATTTTTCTGACCCTTTATTTTATTAGGTAGCGACTCAGAGCATGCTCCTAATACCTTCGATATGTAATCCAAAAGCCCATTGCTTAAATGTAGGCATCTGACTCTCTTATTCATTAGAGCTTTGTGAATCAATGTCTTCCAATATTTTAGCGGGCAAGTTGAGCCATTAACAAGACTCGACAAAAACGGGGATTATTAAACGCCAAGACGTGATCTGTATGTATTACCATACTCAAGACCGACTGGCCTTTTATGATTTCCTTCCTACTATCCTTCAATCTTTATAGTTAGAGGCATATAGCGTTTGGTCCAGAAGTGAAGAATATGATTCAAACCCACCATGTGAAAGGGTTGGAATCAGAGTAAAGGTTAAAACCAAAGCATCAACACATCAGAGCACGGCCGCGTGAACACGATGTTGCATTTTCTCGCTGCTTAAATTATGAACTAATACATTAATTGATCTGTTATGCAACTCGGATGATTTATTTTTCGGTTTTCTTTTGGTGGTGTGTTCTTCACTGTGGTAACGTGATCGCTAGAATCGCCCCAGTAGTAGCCAAGTAGAAACTATTAAATTAGATAACACTTGTCCCCATAATTTTTCCAGAACAGAACCTAACATTTTCACGAATGTGGTTAATTTTTATAGACGTAAAACCACCTAAAGACGGATATAGCAATGAAAGAAGACACACTTGTTCATGCGTCTCGGGTTGACACTCCTTACCACCACTCTTTTTCCCTTTAGTGGACTGAGTAAAGAACAAAAATGATGGCCGTGACTTTTCAATTTAAATAAGGCAACATTAAATTAATTCCTAAACTAGTACAGAACTAAATTGGTTTTTTTGCACTAACGCGCTCACAATGGGGGATTTTGAAGTACCCCTAAATGTCAGAGTACAGTGCGAGCGGAAGGAAAGGAAGTGGGTGGATTTATTATGTAATTGGCAGCTCAATGGAGTCGTTATTTGAACCGCCGCGTACCGATCCCGGCGGTTTCGTCATCAAAGTAGTGGTTTTCTGCCTCCGCTATCCACAAATCCCAGTAGTTCTCAATGGAATTCCTTTATGTTCATATAGGGGCGGTCATCAACTTCCTCAAGCCTAATGACAGTTAGCGCCCTGAAAGTATATCTTGAATGTCAATAACAAAGGCTCTTGATGCAAAGACTTGTGTTAATGATCCAGCTCGAAGGACCAAATGTTTCTGATCCGGCTCAAAGGACCACTTGTTTGTGCTGTTGTAGTTAGGGACGGCCGGCTGGCTCTCAGCGGGTCCGCAAAAAACTTACCATCGTAGTGGTAAGCTCAAGCTCAAAAATAATACCTGAACAGAAACCCACCAAATGTAGAAGAACGCCTTCCCATTAAACTCTAACGCCGTTTCTTCCGCATGCTACCGGTTCGATATGCCGCGGTAAGACCCCACTGCTGCTCAGAAATGATACCAGAACAGAAACCCACCAAATGCAGAGGAACGCCTTCCCGTTAAATTCTAACGCCGATTTTATCGCATGCTACTGGCTCGATATGCCGTGGCAAGACGCCTTTCGCTAAACATACACGAAGGCGAATAAGCCTCGACCACTCCTTACCACTGGCGGGGTGCCCATAAAGTAGAGAAGTCCGGTTAAACACCCCTTGCCACTGGAGGGGGTCGTTCTGGAGTACCTGAAAACCAAGAAAGTAGTGGATTAAGAGACGCAGAGAGTGGCAAGAGACCTATAGCATTTTGCGACGGTAGTGAAGAACGTGGGGTTAGAACTGACGCTATGACGGTGAGAATCACTAAAAATTGAACCAATACTCAACACATCAGGCAACTGCCGCGTGTACGTAAGTACACTCAACTGATGTGGAATTGTTATGTTATCGCTATGGATACGGCTCTGATGCTTTGCTCATTCGAATTTCCTTTCGGTGTTCTTCACTATTTGGTTGCATATTGTGTGTGTATCTGTTAGAAACGCCACAGACTTATTTATTAAATCATTTTAGTAGGAATGAATGGGGTACCTTAAAATTCCATGCAATTTTAAAGGAGAGGAAGCATACTTTTAACACTAAACCTACCACGGACGAGTCAAATGACCCGTGCGGTGAACGTACATAAGGTTTATACCTTATTTATTTCCAAACTGAAGGTTCTTATGTTTCCTTCAATTTCCTGCCGCGTGTACGATTTCGATTTCAAAAACTCAAGTACATTCAACTGATATGGAATTGGTGTTATTGCTTGGTATACGGCTAATGCCTTTTCTTATTCGATTTTGTTTCGTGTTCTGCACTATTTGCTTGTGTATTGTGTGTGTATCTGTTAGAAACGCCACAGACCCATTTAGACGAGAAAAGGACAAAAGGGTGCTTTATCTTGTCTCCGGCTTCTGGTCGTCTTGCGACAACCAGAATCACCTATGTCCGTGAGGATGTGGGGCTCGGTCTCAAGATATCTGAAAAATAAAAAGGGAGGTGGGGTGTATCTAAGGATAGTGTCTACATGGTTGGTTCATAGGTCTCTAAGTACTTGGATGAAGGGGTGGTGGGATAGAAATCATACAAGACCGGTAGGTCTTGAGTGCGGTAGCAAACGCAGGTTACATCATTGGCGTCTGATAATCTGCGCTTTGGTCAATGTGTTTGTGTTTGTGCCGTCTTGTACTGTGCGTGTGTGTGTAGTGTGTCAGTGGGTCCAAGTATCCCTTATTATAGAGGGGAATGTTGTTGGGAATGGTGCTTTCTTCAGTTTTATACTGAAGAAGTAATTGTGGCGGTCGGATCCGAAGTGATTAAAGGAGAGAAGGGTCAAAAACCCAAGATGCCCTTGCAAGTACGATCTCGCTGTTCTGAATGATTTCGAGGTACTTGTATGCTAATTGTGGCAAGTACTTGTCGATAGGGGTAATATAGGTACCTTCGTCTAATTGAGAGTAGGGGTAATGGCGACCGTCAGGCCTTCTAGAGTAGTTGATACAACTTCTGAGGAGTTTCCATTTGGAAACTCGATGTCTTTCCATTTGGACTGAATATATACAAGACCATATGGGTAAGGCACGCGATATTCCAGACCGGATTAGCTGCTTATAGCAGAGAAATTTAAGTTTGGGGTCAACTTTGGTCCAACTCAAAATGACGAGCTGCTGCTTAGACCGACCGAAGACCCTTTGAAGAATGTGGGTTACATGTTTGGTGAAATTCATTTTTGGGATATAAATTACCACAACGGTGTTGTTGTCAATAATGACACCAATAAAGCAAACATCACCGGAGGTATCTTTGAAAATAATCACAGGCTAACTCTCGAGGATGTCGGCCCAGATACGAGGGTTGCCTCTTATGTTTCGGGATTTGGCAACCCTGGTGTTGCAATCCGGCAATTGACAGCTCTGTCGTAAAGTTGGACATTTTTGAGGTTATACGCACTCAGAACGTTTTGACATACGAGCGCTATTTGTGTTGTTTACAGTAACTTAAAAGATTCATCTCGACCCAAAAATGGAATTAAATCGTCAACATTTTCGTACGATTATTTTTTACAACTTTCGGCGTGGATTAACTCAGCAACAGCGCATGGATGAACTTAATTTAATTTTTGGCGATGAAGCTCCATCAAGGACCAGTGTTTATCGATGGTATGGGGAATTCAATCGTGGTCGTAGTTCACTCCAAGATGAATTTCGTGAAGGTCGTCCAAAATCAGTTGTTGTTCCGAAAACCATTGATGCTGTGCGCGAACTGATATTGGAAGATCGTCATGTGACCTATCGTGAGATTGAGACAACCTTAGGCGTTAATGGGACCAGCATACATTCAATATTGCATAAACATTTGACCGTCAAAAAAATTTGTTTGCGTTGGATCCCACACAATTTGCCAATCGCCCAAAAAAAGGCTCGTGTCAATTGGTCGAAAGAAATGCCCAAAAAATACGGTCGCGGTGCTTCGAAACACGTCTATGATACCGTGACAGGTGATGAATCGTGGATTTACGCGTATGAGCCCGAAAGTAAACAGCAGTCGACTCTCTGGGTGTTTCAAGATGAGCCAAATCCAACAAAAGTTGTTCGCGCACGAAGCACTTCCAAGCAAATGGTGGCCTGTTTTTTCGGAAAAACTGGACATGTCGCAATCGTACCACTAGAACAACGCAGAACAGTCAATTCTGAGTGGTACACAACCATTTGTTTGCCAGTTGTCTTCCAAGAAATCAGGAAAACCAACCGCCGAAGACGGATCACTCTTCACCACGACAATGCGAGCTCTCACACATCGGCTGCGACAACTGCATTTTTGAGCACCCAAAACATCGATTTGATGGGTCATCCGCCGTATAGTCCTGACTTGGTTGCTGCATTCAGAATGCATGTGTTGGAGATACCTCAATCAGAGTGGCAAAAGTGCTTCGACAATTGGTTCAAACGCATGCAAAAGTGTATAGATCTTCATGGGGAATATTTTGAAAAACAATAAAGTGATTTTCGATGGTCAATATTTGTTTTTGTTCTCTAATCCCGAAATATAAAAGGCAACCATTGTACTAATGCAATCATTAGTTCAGAAGTTCACAATAAACTAGACAACTTTAACGAGTCAATAGTTGTCTTCAACTCAGCTAACAGTACCTACTTCGACGACTTACGTTATAATGGTCACACCAAATACCCTACAGAACCTAGTTAAATCTCGAAACCCTAAGAAGTCATTCGGTACATGTCGTACCACTCGTTGCGAAGGCTCTCCCCTTATTCTTTATAGAGCTCTCCTTTCTATGCAAACATGCCTAAAACATAAGGTACTTTCCCCATACTTGGAAGCATGCTATTGTTTGTCCAATAGCTAAAGAAAAGCATCCCCCAAGTTTTCGCCCCATTTCGCTCCTAACTTGCATCAGCACAATATATGAAAAGATCATATATGATAACTCAACACATTTATCAGTGCCCGGAACCGAATACCTGATTTCCAATTCGGATTTAGAAGGGCGCACAGCACCACTTTGGCTCTAAACGTATTTCAAAACCACGTCTGCGTGCTCCTCTTTAATAAGGAACCCACCATTGCGGTGAGCCTGGACTCTAAAAAGGCACGACGTGAATCGAAGGTCCCGTCTTGAAATTAGTGAACATTGGTCTCAATAGAACGCTGTGTAGCATCATCTACCACTTCGATCAAAACAGAACCTTTCAAGTTCGAGTGAATGGAAAGATATCCAGAACTTTCAACACCGCCGCAGGCGTACCACAGGGCTTCATTCTAGGTCCCATCCTATTTAATATCTAAACCTCAGATATTCCTTGCTCTGTGGACGAGGGAGTACACCTCATACAAAAGCCATAAACTCGCGACAAATCGATTCAACCGCCACCTGGACAAACTGTATCAGTATTACAGTCGATGGAAAATTCGACTTAACCTACTCAAAGCAGTAGCTATAATTACAAGTAGTAAGCACTTCCAACTTATTTCTTGATATTCGCAGAACGCTCTAATCCATATAGGACGGTGCTACGATTAGACCACAGGACATGATGAAATATCTTGAGGTCATTTATACTCCAAAAATGAATTTCATCAAACATGTGACCCGCATTCTTCAAAGGGCCCACGGCCCTCTACGCAACTGCACAAAATCTTGAAGCGGGGCAACAAAGTTGAAACCAAACTTAAACTTCTCTGCTATAAGCAGTTAATCCAATCTGGAATATCGTACACCCTTCCCATCTGATCCTGTATATCTTCGGACCAAATGGAAAGACTTCAAGTTTTCGAGAGGAAACTCCTCAGAAGATGCATCAACTACTCTAGAAGGAATGACGGCCGCCATTATCCCACCTCTCACCTATAGGAAGGTGCCTCCACTATCCCTATCTACGAGTACCTGCTATAATTACCTCGAAAGCATTGAGAACAGCGAGAATGTACGGGTGTCTTGCGTTCTTGACCCTTTTTTTCTCCCTTCTCTTTGAATCAGATCGCCACACTTTCTTCTTCAGTACAAAACTAAAGAAAGCACTCTTCCTAACCACATTCTGTGGCGGTTCCTCCAAACCCCATGGTTCACTTACCTGAAAAACCCCCATAACTTTGACCCAACTTATCAGTTTCGCTAATGCAAGCGCATTAGCACCTTAAGTGCTTTACGCATCTAGGTTATCAAATTCATAATCTAAAAGTCCCTGTAAAAGAAAACTTACCTTTCATGCATCTCTTCGCATACAATAAGATTTCTTTTCTACCTTTGCAGGAATCCCAAAACCTATTCGGTACCTTCGGTTGTCAGGCAAATTCCAACTTTCCCACACCTGCACCGCAATCTACACCCAGCATAAACATTTCCTACTACAAGGACATAAATGCTTTCAACGCATTATATGAAAATTCCTGACAAATTTTGTTCACACATCTAATGCATCATTAGAATTCGCTGGAAAATAATTCATTGGCATACATGTATTATAAGTAGGAAAACTATTTCGCCACCATTGTTTGCCAAGCAATTTTGTTCCTCATGTGCACCCTTATCTTCCCACATGCACGTACCTTTCAGACCCTTTGTCCAAGGGACAAAAGCAATTCGCGCATCTAGCGTCTAGTGCCATAAAACCGAATTCCTACGCATGCAAACATGCATAATATCCATCCAATGATTTGTTTTCCCACTAACAAACAATCTCCAATTCATTTCTCTGTCGCAACGAATTTCCCTGCATATACAAATGCAAACAAGGGACTTGTTTTGGCCACCGACCCAAGATACAATATACAATTCTCATTGTATAAACTATTGTAATACATTAGCACCTCTTTCGAATGGCTATTCGTGTATTTACACAAGGGCATCACGCATCTAAGACTTTTATGATGCCCTCGTCTCATCTTTTCTCTTACCACATTTCTTCGAAGTATCGTCGTCTATTTATTTAGACGCGATGCATTTCATACACAACGATCTTCTCGATCCCTTTGTCCTTGCCGCCTGCCTACTTTGTTTCGCTATTGCCTCCGCGCATAAGTAACCAACACAGATCTGAACGATCACACACATACCACCATGATCTCCATTACGAGATCTGGTTGCCTATTCCACCAGGAGAGACTTTACGTTTCTCTGGTGGTAAGTAAATACATATCCTTAGTGGAGAGGATATCTACCACCACACCACAAAGTCACCCCAAACGAAGGTTGAATCGCTGAGTCCTTTTCCATCTCCCGACCACGCTGGTCACGCGATCTCCCGCTCTCCGCCGGCTGCGGAGATGCATAAATTCCAGAGTCGCAAAGTAACACCCCCGAGTGTAGCCGAGTGCGTCCGCGAGGTACAGAGTTGTTTGGAGACGAATAGCTTAAATATAAAACCAGGACACATTAATTAGGAACGTGTGAATTTACAACTAAATCTTAATTCGAATTTTTCTCGCGGCATCATGTGTACTTGGCTGCCATCACAATATGATAGTCAACGTACGGGTTAATAAAGAGAACTTTAAATATGTTATAAAGATTTTTAGTGTTTCATTTAACTTGTTTCCTGCGGACGCTGTGTTGAGAAGTCTGGTTGCTTTTCTTTTCTTCGGGTGAACAGTGCGTTTTCTTTCGTCAGTTTTGGCTTGGTCTAGGAGAACGATCAGCAGCGGACCGGTATTAAGTGGTTGTGGGGACGAGGTAGAAGTCTCGCCCATGCAGGCGTCGCGACATCGCCCCCCACAATTCCCCTCTATAATAGAGGATTCCTAGACTCATCCCATAGGATCGACTGCTGACACCCTACTCACATGCACGCACAGTATGCATACACACACACACCGACCAAAGCGCAAATCATCAGAGACATAATCTGTGTTTACTTTGGCACTCAAGTCCTTCCAGTTTTCCCATCATCCTTCCGTCCAACCATTTGAACTAACCCTGTATACACTATCCTTAGGTACCTCCCCCTTTTTCGTTTTCAGATATCTTGAGACCAAGCCCAACATCCTCACAGATGTGGGTGATTCTAGTTGCCGCAAGATGGTCAGAAACCAGAGGCACGATGAAGGACCAATTTGTCCTGGTCTTGTTTAAATCAACCTCCCGCCACTTTTTTTTTTGAGTTCCCAAAATGTATTGTGGATTTGTTATTGCTGACCATGTTTTGAGGTGTAACCGCTTATTCTGTGGATGATAATAGGACAAGGGGGGCGCATGCAAAATCCTAGATGAAAGTTCGATGGGGTTAATTGTTTACAGAGGCACACCTGGTGGCAGCCTGAAGATGTTTGTGTTTTCGCCTCTAATATACAGGCTATAATTTTATTTCTAAATTAAATTGTAATAAGTAAATATTTCTTTAAAAGGTTTAAATAGAAAAGTTTATCAACATTAAACTAAAATTTAACAATCTGCAGTTCGTCGAAATGCAATGATACCTTTAAACATCTGTCCTAAACTGTAATAACACTCTTTCTTACATTACCAGGAATATCCTCACTGTCAAGTTGTGGAGACCCTGAAAGACTTCCGGAATTACCTCCTGGGGACGAACAACGCTTACAGAGAGCTGCTTTGAATTTACAACAGAAGCTAATTCTAAGGGAATGGTTGCGGGATCACCGTTTGCAACACCATTATTCACGTCTGCTGGCGGTTGAAGTTACTTCATTGGAGGATGTTTATTGGTTGGAGGATTCACGTGCCAGCAAACTTTTGGGTAAAGACTGGCAAATTTGGTCACAAGCAAGGCAAAAGTTGCCGACATCAAAAACCCAATTAGACTCTTTGAAAGCACAATTATGGTCGACGGTTGTGAAGTCCAGTCAACACCAGGATGCATGGACATGGGGTGGCATGCTGGTTGTGTCCGTTTCTGTTGCAGGATTGGTAACATTGGCGGCAATGACACAACCATCGTTAGCACCCGAAGCACGACATTCGTTGTTGCAGTACGTAACCGGTAAATACCTATTACCAGCTAATTGCAAGGTTCAGTGGGATTGGAAGGATCCACATGCTGTTGGCGGTACAATGTGTTTTGTTGTTAGATTCTTTCAACGCAATGGACAGCCTTATCCCATCTGTGATACTGACCAGTTTTTCGTCGAAGTCACCGAAGGAACACGAAAAGTAAATTATTTTCTAGTCTATGATTAATTGTAAGCTGGTATAAGGATAGAGCTAATTTTGAATCATTCTTTCTAGGTTGTCACCATCGGTGAACTTGGATCGTCAACAGATCCAAATAATGCGAATATTGCAAAAGTTAAATTTACAGTTCGAACTGCAGGGCAGTACAAAATTTCCGTTTTAATCGGATCCAGTCATATTGCTGGAAGTCCTTTCATAAAGACATTTATTCCGGGACCAATCGACGCCAAGCGGTCTCGCTTTATACGACCTGCAACTACAGTTATTTGCTGTGCGGGCGCTCCTACATTTCTACATATTGAACCCAGGGACGAATTTGGAAATGCATGTGTTTTTGATAATGACGATGACCCTATTAAGGTAAGAGAAACGAAGCCATTTCCTCAATATACCCTCAATAAAAGATGTTTAAGACATACTACACTACACACTCCGCTGCGTAACATTTTATATTACAGCATATTATTTAGCAAAACTGGTGATCTATATTATTCGTTACATATACAAAACGATTCAGTCCGGGTTTCAGAGGATGAACTCTGTGCATTAGAGTGATACCAAAACTGTAGATCTATAAGGTGTTGAATATTAGATTGCGACCATACATTTAAGATATTGTTCATTTTTTAACCATCGCTCAATGGGTTAAATATATTAAACCGTTGTAAAAAAAAAAAAAAAAACAATTCCGTGCTGACTGAATATAAAAATGCATGATTTGATTTGTTTTTTTTGTACAACGTTTAATATATTCACTACACATCTTGATAAACAAGTCATAATCTAACAACTGACTACAAGGTCTAGAAACTTTGAGGTCAGAGTAGAACCTGCACAATTTTTTAAACTTCTTTATGTTGTATATTATATTCTGTGTCTTATATTGATTTCAACGCGAACGCCCCCTATTAACCACACGTTTCTGTTTCAATGATGCCCAAAGGAAGTTAGACAATAGCGACACGAATACGAAACGAGTTTGTGGTGAGGAAATAGTTTACATATATTGGCCTGAGAATTTACTGGATTGGTGAATTCCCGCCCGGTCGTGAGGAGTTTCCTGCACTTTTCTCCCACTTTTACATTAATAGAGATTTTGCTACTATCTGATTTCTCCTATTAGAAAACTTACGGTGTTCTCTCCAATTCTGATTTAGAGGACCATTTTTTGAACGAGCATTTGGTAGGCATAGGTTTATGAGAGTGTTTTAAAATTTGGCCTGGTTTGGTTCTTGTGGGATTTATGGTGCTGCGGTTTGCGGTTTCTTGGCTTTGTAATATTCCGCGCCGTGCTTTAACGGTAATCCCGGGAGAAGAGCGCGGAGAGTTGTGTACGTAAAATAAAGGAGCAAAAGATTCGTTCATAATTCTCAATAACAAGCTTTATTTTTATTTAAACCGAAAGTTCAGGGGTGGTCGATGGGAATTTGAATGAAGGTAAAATGGACACCCGATACACATGATCTGCATTCGGCCAGCGGTTTGGCCTCTGCAATGCTACTGATGGCGAAATTGAAATGCACTCCCCTTTTATAGATTTTGGAGTTGACTTTTGTCAACTATTTTAATGTCAAAATTCCAAAAAACACACATAATGACTTAGTGCTTCGATTGGAATTTTGTTCTGGGAATTGTTTGACGATTTTGTTGGATAGATTCTGGGAAGGGGAATCATGAAATGCGTTTTGAATTTAGCATTTCATGATGTCAAGGTTTTTAGGAATTGAGTCAATGTATGATAAATTAACTTTTGGTTAAATTCGTTGTACATGTGACTCAATATGGAATTTGGATGTGTTATGTGGAATTGAATCAATGTGCGACAATTGACTTTTGGTTTAATTTATCGCTCATTGATTCAATATGAAATTTGGGATTTGCGTTAGGATTTTTGATGTTATTGGGGATTTGGATAGGAGTAGCGATTTAGGATCGCTACATCCTTCCCCCCTTTAGAAAAGAAAATTAATATAGAAGAGATTAATTTTCTAGAATGGGTGAAAAGCAAAGGGCGGTGGCATTTCGATTTCGCGATAGTTTACATTGTTATTTATATATATACATATTTTTTTTTTATATATATTTGTTTTGGTTTTTCTTTATCATTTGATGTTTGAATTCAATCTTACTTACTAACAATCATTAAATTTTTGTTTAAGCGTAAAAGAAAATTGTTTTTCATTATTAGTATACGTTTTTGTTTTTGTTTTTTTTTTTGTTTTTTATGTATATATATTTGTTTTGGTTTTTTCTTTATTATTTAATATTTGAATTCAATCTTACGTACAAGCAATTTAGATTTTTGTAAAGATGTTAGAGGAAATTTGTTTTGTTGTATTAATTTTGTTTGTACATGTTTGTTTTGTTTTTGTTCGTTATTTGATATTTAAATTTAATCTTATTATTAATAATCATTAGGTTTTGTTTAAGTGTTTTTGTAGTTTGTTTTGCTATAGCCTTAAATAATTCAAATTTACAGATGAAAACATTTGTTTTCTTTGTATGCTTATTATATTTTTTTTTATATTTACATTTTTGTGTTTTATTAAATCATACATAAGAATTTTTATTTTTTATATTTTACACATACATATATATATCTCGAGTTTGAGTTAAAAGAAAAAGTCTATTTGTTTTAAGCTTTTCCCTAAACTTGTGGAAGATTTTCCATACTTTCTTAGGTTTAGGTTGTATATCAAGGTTCAAAATTTTTGTAATGAAAGGACCGAAGGGAAATGTTTCGAAAGATGGGGGTTTAGTGATAGCTTTTGATAGATCAGTGTTTGCTTTATCTCTAAAGAGGGTTCTATTTGTTTGTGTATCTTTATGTTTTGTTACTGAGCTTACCACGAGTTTGTGTATGGTTTTTAATTGCAAGGGTTTGACATACGGGTTGTTTGCTGGAATTTGTTTGTTCTCAAGCCTCTGCTTTGCTGGGACTCTTTGTTCCTCAGCCTGGCGCTCTACTGGGACTCTCTGTTCCTCAGGCTGACGTTCTGCTGGGACTCTTTGTGCCTCAGTCTGACGCTCTGCTGGGACTCTTTGTTCCTCAGTCTGACGCTCTGCTGGGACTCTCTGTTCCGCAGTCTGACGTTCTGCTGGGACTCTTTGTTCCTCAGGCTGACGTTCTGCTGGGATTCTCTATTCCTCTGGCTGACGCTCTGCTGGGACTCTGTGTTCCTCAGGCTGACGTTCTGCTGGGACTCTTTGTTTCGCAGTCGGACGCTCTGCTGGGACTTTTTGTTCCTGAGACTGACGCTCTGCTGGGACTTTTGGTTCCACAGTCTTGCATTTGGCTGAGATTGTTTGTTCCTCGGGCTTACATTTTGCTGACAGTTCTTGCTGCTCAGTCTTACACTCTGTCGGCGTTATTTGTTTCTTGAGCTTAGGTGTTTTGTTGTTAAAGGTTGGGGGATGTGAGAATATGGAAATGTAGGGAGCTGTTGGGATAGTTGGTTTAGAGACCTTGGTTAAGTCATCGGATCCGGCCCGTAGACAAACGGATTTTGATGTAGTATTGTGGGTACGATCTTTGATTTCTACTTCCTTTATTTGGAGAGCAGTTAGATCGTCCCGTCTCTGGTTTGTATCCCTAGCTTCGAACAAGATTTCGTCTGTTTTTCCCCTAAATTGCTTTTTATTGTTGATTTTTAATAATTGTACGCTGCTTATTTTGTTTAGTACTCCACTTCTCCAGGCGTTTGCGGTAGAAGTGGGCTGAATTTTAGGAATAGTTTTGATCCGAATGGGAAACTAGTTTACCTCCTGAGTTCTTTATCTCAGAAGGTACCATCATGACTTATGTCCGTGTCAGTCCGGGCCATCACCCATACATACAAAACATAGTCAAAAATTTCTCCCGACGATATCGCGGAATGTACGGCGTGACGGGGTGGTATCTCACCTTAAAACCGACCCACTCTCTAAATCAACCTTTTCTCGAACCGGTCCATCAGCCAAGCTTCGAAGATGGCCGGGGATTTCTCCCGACTACTTCACGGAGCCTACAGCTTGATAGGGTGGTATTTCACTGGGCGACAGGGGATTGGGACCCCACCTACCACTCCGCCTTTAGTCGACAAGTCAGCCTAGCTGTGAATACATTCTAACGCCTTAATCACAAGGTGTCGTTAAACAGCACCGTATATATATCTATTGCCATTTGGGGAGAGATATTAGGTACGCCATCTATTCCCATTGACTTTTTGTGTTTCAATGAGTCGAAGATACCCTGCATCTCAACCCTCGTTATTAATAGGCTATTCCCCCTGTTATTGGCATTAATATCCTTTGCCATATTTTTGTCATTGAATTCGGTAAAACCAAGATTCTCTGATTCCCAAACCTTCATTTCGAAGGTGTATGTGAACTCCGCCTTCCAGGTCGTGGTTTCGTTCGATGCTTTTATTCACCTTTCACCATTCCTGAAAGACAGCCCCCACAGCTTTCACATTATCCAAGCATCTCGATCAGGAAAAACTCATTATTGAGGATAGTGTTGTCTGTACCTCTGCCAATGTTGGTTAGCAGCTCCTTGTTTACGTCGGTACGTAGGATTTGGATACACTGAATCTCGTCTTGATTATTTCTCCTGGATATCTAATTTATCTGTGGGAACATATTCGGGTTGTTCAATTTTACAACTCGACTTCTATTGTTTCAATACAAACATATTGCTAATGTATGGAGTACGAAAGCGGTTAGATAGAGGGAAGGGAGACCAGTTATAACTTGGCTTGGGAAAGAATTAATGGTTATATTATGAGTTATAGTTGCAATGACACTTGTGAATGCAGCTAGGATTGGGACATGGAGTGTGGTTATAACTAGACTTAGGAAAGGATTTTATAGGACGAGTTATAATTGGAATGTGGGGTATACCGGTGGGTTTAGGAAGAGAAGTGAGGGCTGATTTAAGATGGAGAATAGGGTTATTATTACCTACTACGGGTTTAGGTATAGAGAGCAAGTGTTTAGTTTGGTTGCTGAAGTTGCTATTGGATAAAGTCACCCTGCCGATCCTTAGATGTCCGCTGTTGTTCGAATGGAAAATCCACTCATATTTGGAAGGGAGACTATGCTGAAACTGGATTTGTTCTTAATGACGGGAAGCGAGTGACATTCTTTTAAGGGAATGCTGTAATTTTTCAGGTGGCGCAAGACTAATAACCTTGCCCGTAAAAATAAATTATTATGGAAAATTTAACAAGCCTCGAGACTTGCTAAATAAGGCCAAGACTGGATCCCGGTTGTAGTGCCGATGATGATGATGATGGTGTAATTTTTCAGAAAGAACCCATGATCCAAACGGAGTTCCCGGATTTATGTGCACCGTTTAATAAATATGAGGTAACTACTTGATTTGATTGCTCAAGCTTATTGATACGGGCTTGTCATTCTGCAAGTGTCCAATATGTGCCAAAATGGACGATTGGTGGGGTGTCGGCTTGGAGCGACGTGGAACCGAGGGGGGGGGGGCGGTTGAAGAGGAGAGGAGAGGAGTGGGACAAGGTGACTGGAGTATAGTGGGTTGCGGCGGAGGTGGCATTGTGGGGACGTTATGTATTTCGTCATATAGAGACGTCTTACGCCGCAGGGAGGGGTTGGGGTTGGTGTTTTTCATATGCACGGATGAAATAGCGTCACCCAGTTGTCCGAGCAAGGATCGCAAAGCCGCTAGTTCATTTAAGACAATGTCGAGTTTGTGTAGAACAAGCTCGAGGGAGAGATCAGGTTCCGCCGAAATGAGTTCAATTTGTATGGAGGAGCACGATAAACTGAGCTTCTCACTAAGGTTATTCAATTTCCAAAGAATGCCTTCAAAAAGGGGGCTGGTATGATGAGCAGCCGAATCAGTGGAAAAGCCCGTTTATTAAGAGCCAGTTTGTCATTGGCTTGTGCGGTCGCTGCCGTATATGAAATAAAAATCACTTATTTATGTTTATTCCTTATGCCCAAAGAAGTGAAAACTATTTGGACAACAATGAAAAATCTTGGTGGATTCAAATAAAAACCAAATTTTATAATCTGTACACAACACCGAACCAAAAATCCTCTGTGAATTGCCGTAGCTAAATGGCCCAAGCCCAGAAACCAACATCAAAAACCGATGCCATCGAAATTTCTAGAAAATTTAAATAGTTGACGCGGCCCTGTTTACAATTTTCCTCACTTTTATGTACGATCGTAAATTGACCAGAAACTGTCAGTGGCGCAATTAAGAAAGTGAATTATGTTATTTTACAATTCTCACAAGTAGCGTCATTTAGAACCGTCGCAATATCACTGCCCATTCACCGAATGTGTAGCTACACAATTATCTCAGGTGCCTTACCAGGCGGTTAATACACGATTTGTTTTTATTTAGCATAGATACTAAAAACTTTATGAGATTTTTTCAAATAGTTTCATTCCTTAGCTTAACAAAATGCTTACCAAAATTAGTTAAACTCGTTTTGCTTTCAGGGATACCGTGTGGATATATATGACCTCAGCGGAAGTCCAGTTGACAAATTGCGTCATGCTATTACTTTTTCATACGATAGGGTCAATTCACGAGTTTCGGTAACGGCTCTTTTCCCTGAACCAATTTGCCTTCGTGCTGTTATTAGTTATTTAAAGCAGAAACTACCGAATGGTGACTTCGATATCATAGTTCTAAGCAGTAAGACAAATTCATATTACTAATTTTATATAAAACAAGTAAACCTAATATTAATTATACTCTTTCAGGTAGTGACACAACATTAGTTCATAAGAATATAGCATCGCGCAAGCATAATATTTCCTACGAAGCAAAACTACTAAGTATTTTTGGACAAAATAAAATGAAGCCTCGTAAGGTTCTTTGTTATGTCGGTCCAAAACAGGTGAGTCCATAGTTTTTCTGACCCCATTCTGAAGGAAATACTGAGCAAAATATTGTGCTAAATAGAATTCATTTATATTTCAGGTGACCATCAAAGAGATGATATTGAAATTCATTCCGAAACGTATAGCTACCTTCCGACTGTGTCCCTCTACCAAGTTTCATTTTCTACCACAAATGCCGTCACAGTCTCACGGACCTGTCTTTATTATAGATGATGGATCTCAACCAAAAATTGAATTAGCATCGAAAGATCGAAATATAATCGCAGCAACTTTCACACATTTCCTTTTAAAGAATATTGGAGGATCGGAAACATTTAAGGATAAACAGGACTTCTTTTATCACGAAGTTCGGAAATTCCATTCTAACTATTACCACGAAAAGTTATCTTTAAAAGTGTCTAGAGAAAAGATCTTAGAAAGCAGCATGAAGGCGACCAAGGGCTTTTCTGTATCAGATTGGTGTGGTAATTTTGAGGTGACTTTTCAAGGAGAACAAGGTGAGCTTAATACAATCGGATATTGTTAAATAAAAAACACATCTTTCATTTATTATAAAGTAGGGTCTATTTGAAACAAGGCATGTATGCCATTTTTTTCCAATTTTGAAAACATTTCTTATAAGCGCTTTTAATTCATGGACCGATTTCTGTTTTATGACTTTCATGGACACAATTCGGGTATGGGTATCTCAGCATAGCAAATTCAGTTTTATAAAGAGAAAGTACGAGGGCGGGTCAATAAGTCTTTAGAAAATGAGGATGATTTTCCTTTATTTTCTGATTTAGCTGACCTAATAATGACGCATAATACTGTCCAGCTATCGTCCCTTTCCAAATAATCAATGAAGATAATGACATGTGTATCCCAAAACACAGTAGACATAACCTTTCCAGGTGATGTTACCGTCTTTGCCTTCTTTGGAGCCCGTTCGCCTTTAACAATCCACTGTTTTGACTGTTCTTTCGTCTTGGGAGAGTAGTGGTATATCCATGTTTCATCTACAGTTACTAATCTGTGCAGAAACTCATCTGGGTTACGACGCATGTGCTCCAAAAGTTCTCATCATCATCATCATCATCGGCACTACAACCGTGATCCGGTCTTGGCCTTATTTAACAAATCTCTCCACCGGTCCCGATTTCGAGCCGATGTCATCCGGTTTGGCACTCCCAGGCTCTGGGCGTCCTGGTCTACGCCATCCCTCCATCGCAGACAAGGTCTGTCGCGCTGTCTTCTTCCATACATCTTGCCACAAAGGACTTTCCGGGCAGGCTCCTCTTCGCTCATTCGAGCTAGGTGTCCCGCCCACCGGAGTCTACCGAGCTTGATTTTTCTTACAACATTTGCTTCAAGGTAGATTGCGTACAACTCATGGTTGTAGCGTTTCCGGAATCGTCCTCCCTCACATACGGGGCCAACAATTCTCCTTAAGACCTTTCTCTCGAACGCGGCTAAGAGTTCAGAGCGCCTTTTATTGAGCACCCAGGTCTCGGATCCATACATGAGTACTGGTAACACCATGGTCTTGTACAGTAGTAGCTTGGATGCTCTGGATAAATTTCGGGATTTAAAGACCCTTGATAGACCATAGTAGACTTTGTGGGATTTGATCAGCCGTTCGCGTATTTCTTCTTCCATATTGTTGTCGGCTGATACTATTGACCCAATGTAGTTAAAGGATTGCACTACTTCAAATTCCTGCTCCACTACCCTGATTGTTTGACCAACGTTAGGTCTTCTCTTCGCAGAAGTTGCTACAATGTACTTAGTTTTGCCCTCATTAATGTGCAGTCCCAGTTTTTGTGCCGCCTGCTCGATCTGGGTGAAGGATTCCTGTACCGCCAAATCGGTTCTACCAATGATGTCGATGTCATCTGCGTAGGAAAGTATCTGGCTGGACTTGGACTTGGTGACAATAGCCCCTCTTGTTTTTTTTTTTTGTTTTTTTTTTTTTTTTTTGTTTTTTTTATTAGACTTCTCTCGGGAGAGGCGAACCTATAGCGTCGAGTGGGCGCCCCGAGATGCCATCAAATAACTGTTGCAGTTCTTTTTGAACAGTTGCAGGTTGTAACGCTCCGGGAACATTCCCGTGGGAAGGGAGTTCCACAGCTTCCCCGCTCTGTAACGGAACGAGTTCTGATACAGGGATGTTCGCGCTGTCGGGAGATGAACCACAAACGGGTGCGATCCGTCGGATTGTCTTGTGTTGTTGTAACGCCAGAGTCACGGATTGCTTTCTCCAACGACAGGTCGAAGAGGAGGCAGGCCAGACCGTCCCCTTGTCGGAGTCCATTATAGATGTTTATTGGTTTGGACAGCAATCCCGCTATTTTTACTTGACTAGTTACGTTGGTCATGTTCAACCTATAAAGTCGTATCAATTTGTTTGGAATGCCAAATTGTCTCATAGCATTATATAGTTCTTACCTGGCTATGCTGTGGTAGGCGGCCTTAAAGGCTATAAACAGATGATATAATGGAATCTTAAATTCCTGAAATTTTTCCATCGCCTGCCTAAGGGTGAATATCTGATCGATTGCTGATTTGCCTAGGATGAAGCCACACTGATATTGACCAATGATGACTTTAGCGTATGGGGCTATCCGATCTTGTAGGATAGTTGAAAGTATCTTATAGGCGGTACTCAACAATGTTATACCCCTATAGTTGCGCCACAATGTGTTATCTCCCTTCTTTTGTATGGGGCAAATTATTCCACAACGCCAATCTTCCGGCATCTCTTCTTGCTCCCATACGTGCATCACGATCTCATGAATTGCGTGTTGTAACGCTGTCCCTCCTGGTTTGATCAGCTCTGCTGGCATGCCATTGGATCCGGGGCTTTATTTGATTTGAGCTGTCTCCTGGCTTTTAATGTTTCCTCAATGCTTGGTAGCGACAGCATTTGGTCTTGATCTTGCATTGGTGGAGACTCCAATTCTTCTGTGGGCTGATCATTTAGCAATTCATTGAAGTGCACTTCCCATCGCTCCAGAAAGCCTTCAGGATCGGTGATCAGATTACACTTTTTATCCTTGCAGTAAGTGCAGCGCGATGTGTACCGCGTCATACTGCGGATTATTTGATAGAACTTCCGCGCCTGGTGCGGACCTCGCTCTCTACTTCTCTATTTCACATACAAGTTTATTTTCCCAAGCACTTTTCTTTTGTCTGGGGAGTCTTTCTTCGGATCTTCTGGGATCTTTGTATTTCTCTTCGCGTACCCGCGTCCTATGACTCTGTTGCATTGGCCGGTATGTTACGCTCAGCCACTAGTTTGCACTCATCATCAAACCAGTCCCTCCTATCTCTACCACGACTGTCTAAGATGGAGTTGGCATTACTAATAACAGTATTTTTAAGGCGTGTCCTTTTCTCTTCTACGCCCGGCATTCTGGCCCCAGGACTTACTCTCCCTCCATCGAGCTCTTCGAGGGCGAGTCTTAACGTATGACCGAAGGTGTTGCTGGTGTTCTCAATGCGTAAGGCAGCCGTGTTGATCCGAACCTGAGCCGCGGATCCAACACGTCTTCGTAAGGCAGTCCGCTCTCGGAATACCAACAAGATAGTGATTCGAGTAGACGTTGGCACCTCGGTACGTTTGTACCGTCATTTGGCTCGAGGAGTGGTGGGGATCTATCAACACGTGGTCAATTTGGTTGCGAGTGGCTCCATCAGGTGATACGCAGGTGGCTTTGTGGATATCTTTACACGGAAACCTGATACTCGCAATGACCAAGTTCTTTGATGCTACCAGTTCGATGACTCCTAGTTCATTGTCATTAGTGTTCTCATGCCAACTATGGGAACCTGCGTAGTGCCTGAATACCGGCTCCCGACCTATTTTCGCATTCAAATCACCAAGAGCGATTTTCACATCGTATCTTGAGCGCGATTAAAGGCCCGTTCCACGTTCTCGTAGAATTCTTCCTTTTCGTCGCCAGAGGACTCCTCTGTAGGCCCGTGAATTTTTCTGAGGCTTTACTTAAACTTACCTCGCAGGCGAAGGGTGCATAGCCTTTCGTTTATTGCATTAAAACCGATGATGTGAGGCTTTAGTTTTTGGCTGACTAGAAAGCCTACCCCGAGCACATGGTGTTTTGCATGACAGCTGTAGTAAATGTCACACCCGTTTCTTTGAATAACACCACTCCCCGTCCATCTTATTTCTTGTAATGCTGTTATGACAGCCTTATATTTGGACAGGGCATCGATTAGCTGCTGCCCAACTCAAGCCCTGTATAGAGAGCGGACGTTCCATAAGAAAATTCTCAAATCGTTTAGCCATTTTCGTTTTCGTGGTCGTCGTGTATCCGGTCCATATCCGAGGCCTGTTAAATTTGCCATAATAATTCATTTTTACGGGCATGGTTAGTAGCCTTGCGCCAACCTTTCTCAGGATGTCGCTGCATGCATTGGTTCACTACTTGACGGGTGCCAAAGTAGCTATCCAGGGGTGTCACGTGGAGACTGCGTGTCAACTTGGATTGAACAGGGACAAGGTTCGTCCTGCCCTTCGCCGGGTTGAATATGAAATCAGTGACTTTACCCTGTATGTTCGCTCCCACCCCCCATGTTAACTTACCGAATTTTATTACGTCCTTAGTCTCCATGTGGCAAACAATGATGGGAGGTACTTTCTCCTTCCTATCGATCCGTTGTTTCTGTTGCTGTTTTTCCTGCTGCTCCTGTTGTCGTCGTTGTTATTCTTGTTGTTGTTCACGTAATTGTAAACGCCGCATGTTCCCTTTTTCCAGAGCTGCTTTCACTTCTCTTTTTTTGATAAGCTCGGCGATGATCTTGTCGAGCTCTTCATCAGATTTATTTTCCACTGGCTGCTTAACGGCCAGGTTTTTGTATGTGTTATCTGCTCCAGAGTAGTGACCATCACTGGGGTACAAATTTTCATCATTTTTACTTATTTCACGGTCCTCGTTCGCATCTGATTTGTCCCTTTTGGCGGTTAAATTCGATTGAAGGTTCAACCTCATCCTTGTCTTTTTACCTAATACCTGACCTTCGTTCAAGATCAGTGCGTTTGTTGTTTGTTTAATGACACACGTGATCGTACCATTAAATATATGTTTATTAAACAGGTGCACTCGCGCACTGTCTAATACACTCACCATTTTGTTGTTGTTGTGATTAACGTGTATATAACGTTCACAAATTATTATTTTCCGTATAAGGAGAACATACACCTACACACGCGAGTACCCGAACAATACTTCTAATATTTTTTTGTTGACGAGCGACGATCTATATAATCTGTTTACTACTTTTCGGGTACTGAATGTCCACAGTTTCCAGTACTTGATGTTTCAATGTTTTTTGAAAGGAAGTAATTCCGCGTTGTCGAGTTTTTGACTTCTTTACTGCGTCTGTAAGAATAGCAACTGGTCTCACAATGACAGCGTAAAATTAGTTTCCATTTTAAAACAACCTAGCTACACTATACAAACCTTCTTTATTCAATCATTAATATAATAAACCTTCTGTATTCAATCATTAATTTCAGGAATCGATTGGGGAGGACTCAGAAGGGAATGGTTTGAACTTATTTGCAGCGCCTTATTTGATTCTCGGGGCGGATTGTTCTGTACATTCCATGATAAACATCAAGCATTAGTCCACCCTAACCCACATCGTCCTTCACATATAAAATTAAAACATTTCGAATTTGCTGGCAAAATTGTTGGAAAATGTTTATACGAAAGCGCCCTAGGAGGATCCTATCGACAATTGGTGCGAGCAAGGTTTACGAGATCATTCCTAGCACAACTTATTGGCTTAAGGGTCCACTACAAGGTAATTTAATGTTGAAAATTGATAAAAAGTTCCTTTTGTGAAATTTGTGCTATTGTATTTCATTATAGTATTTCGAACAAGATGACCCGGATTTGTATTTATCAAAGATCAAATACATTTTGGAAACAGATTTGGATGCAAGCGAATCATTGGAGTTGAATTTTGTTGAAGAAATTTACGATGTTAGCGGACAATTATCGAAAACCATCGAACTGATCCCCAATGGATCGAAAATTCGAGTGACTAATGCAACGAAGAATCAATATTTAGATGCCTTAGCACAGCAACGTTTATGTAACAGTGTCAAGGATGAAGTCGACAGTTTTCTTAAGGGATTGAATGGAATAATACCGGATAATCTGTTGAGCATTTTTGACGAAAATGAACTGGAGGTAAGACTGGATGCATTCTTGTTGTTATGTTGTCCCTTAAGGCGATACATGCAAATTGATTTTGATTATTAGCTTTTTGGAGGTTTGGTATTTGCTGTGAATGAAGACAATCTTTCGCGATGATATTTGAACATTAAAAACGTTTCGTCGTTTCCCATTCTTATAGCTCACAACATTGATACTGCAATCAAGTTGGAGTATCTTAACCTTAACATTATAGCAATAGTAACAACTCAAATATGTTGTTGGTTACTAATGCTAATTCACCCTATTACGAATTATTCAAGTTTTTACTATCCCGAAACACTATAACGTCTGCGCTGCAAGGAATGCTTTCTATATTTCTGGTCTAATAATGAAAAAACAAATAAAAGGATTTTCAAAAGGAACTTAACAATTCTTTATTTTAATAGGAATGCACACTTCAACGTTCCTCAGGATCTGTCAATGTCAAAAAGTCTGTTAAAGTTTACATACACATACATGGTGAAATTCAAGAACGAGCAATGTTTGGAAAATATTTAAAATTACTACCGGAATTCTGAGTCCATGATCGTAACTTTAAGACAGTTTAATCCTTTCTTGGGTTGAATTAATCGTCCCATCAGACAAGCTATGCATGTTATAGCCACTGTTCATTCCAATGTTCACCATTGATTGTTCCTCAGCCAGTAAAATAACGCATAGGTCGAAACACCAAAAATATCGTAACCATAAACGCTTCAGTTCAAAATGAGCCAAATCACTCGATTCTACACGGTTCACATGAATTGGAAATCTATCAAACCACATTGTGGCCAATTTTGCGTAAAGATCTTGGACTACACCCTTACAAGATCGTATTAACTCAAGAACTGAAGCCTCTTGATCACTTGAAGCGTCGAAACTTCTGCGATTGTTATATCCGACATCGTTATGTCGCTAGTGGAAAGCCCGATATAAAGAAAAATGGCATTGTTTGTTCTCAGAAGCATGCCACGAATATACTCTAGATGTTAGAGTGCCTCAGAAGTGGTTTGCGCTTTTCAAAATCGGTAGTTTTGGCGACGGTAAAGACCATCCAGACTAATCAAAAACCTTCTAAAGTAAGGAATTACATGTTTTATTCCGTGAAGTCTCGTGTCAGCCCCAAAAAGAAATCGCAAATTCTTCAACGTAATACAAGGAGCAATACCCCAGGGGCCGAAATCATTGGAATTCATCCAAAAGCAAGAAAATTGAGAGTCATATGAATTTGTTACGTAGTAATCTCCCCCGTCCCCGATGTCCCTCCGAGCGGGGAGTTTAAATGTAGATAAAACTGGATTCATATAGAAATAGGTATGCGGAAATTAGGGGAGAGATCCACAGTTTGGATTGTAATCGTGAGCGAGTGCACGACCCTGTTTTCACTGAGTTCCAATATTGCGAATGCGCGACCTTGTTTTCGTCAAGTTACGAACTCCGAAGGAACGGGTGTGACGTTTTTCTCTTCATGAGATAGAGAGTCGAAAGGTAGTGGCCTGTGTGGACAGACGTGCGAGTTGAAGAAAAAGTCGGTCGAGTCGGCCCCGGTTAAAAAAGAAAAAGAAGTAAAAGAAAAATAGTACTACTAAGTATAGAACGAGTCGGGAGAGTTTGCTTCTTTTTTTTTCGTGTAAAGAATAATTGTAAATTGTGTTGTGATTACGTGACCATAGGTGATCACGTCCGTTTTAGTTTCTTTTCTTTCGTGGCTGTAATTTGGTATCAATGTGATAACCGTAACTATTATATATCAAGAGACACAGAACACATGCATGCTGTAAATAAAAGGAGAACTTCAAGAAGAATCCAAGTGAAGACTGTTTTACTTTTTCTGTTCGGAATTGGAGCTTCGGTGGGCGGACTAGTTGAGCAAGTATCCCCAGGTAACCTGTGACTTCAAGTAATTTTCAGTTTCTCAGGTAGTGCAACGGTCGGCCATCAACGGTGGACGGTTTCCCCTAAGAAACGGATTCCATCAGAAGCCCTACAGCAGATGCCGTATTGGAGCTACCGGACCTAACACGGTGCCCACAACCGTAAAAGAATAAAACGTTAACCATCGGCGCACACTGCAATATTTGAACACTACATTATTATGTTATAACAATTTAAAATTAAATTGTAGCAACTGGCGCACTCATTCCATTCCGCAACACAACAAATTGAACTATACCAAAACTAAAGTATATCAGCAAAGGGATTTCAGTCACTAATCACCATTATTCCAAATTAAAATGTTAATAGTTGAACACTAAACATACAACAAATCAAATATTACTATTGCCGAAGTACACTACGACAATTTGCGAAAGGTCACTGTAACATTTATATTACAATTCATTCAATCGAGAAGTGGTGTCTGCCCCGGGAAACCCGAAGAAAGGAGCACGGTAAATCAAAATAGCGATTGGCTTGGGATCTCAACAACAACACCACGTAAGATACTACCTGGGAATGTACATTAAATGTTCTAAATTGCCATTAGCTACAAGACGTTACAAGTGAATACAATTTCCAAATTAAATTCCACAAATAATCATTCATCATTCATTAATCGTATAATCACTTGTCTTATATCACAAATTAAAGTGCAACAAATCGTATATAGCACGCGGGTACGCGAGCAGAAATACAAAGAGCTCAGAAGATCTGAAAATAGACTTCACAGACAAAAGAAGTGCTTGGGAAAAACAATTTGTCTGTGAAATAGAGAAAAGTAGAGAGCAAGCTCCGCACTAGGCGCGGAAGTTCTTCCAAATAATCCGTAGTATGACGTGGTACACACCACGGTGCACTTACTGCAAGGATAAAGAGGGTAATCTGATCACCGATCCTGAAGGTATTCTAGAGCGATGAGAAGTGCACTTCAATGAATTGCTAAATGGTTAGCTCACAGAAAAATTGGACGCTACACCAGGCTTTTAATGTTTCCTCAATGCTCCAGTCACCAAGCATTGAGGAAACATTAAGAGCCATAAGATAGCTTAGATTAAATTAAGCCCTCGGAGCTGATGTCATACCAGCTTACCTGATCCAACAAGGAGCGACAGCGTTACATCACGCAATTCATGAGATCGTGGTGCATGTGCGGGAGCAGGAGGAGATGCCGGATGATTGACGCCCTGAAATAATTTGCCCCATACATATGAAGGGAGATATCATAGTGTGCAGCAACTATAGAGGTATAACATTGCTCTCCTCTACCCTACAAGCCCCATACGCTAAAGTCGTCATTGGTCAATATCAGTGTGGCTTCATCCCAGGCCAATCAGCGATTGATCAGATATTTACCCCTAGGCAGGCGATGGAAAAATGTCTGCAATTTAAGATTCCATTATATCATCTATTCATATACTTTAAGGCCGCCTACGACAGCATAGCCAGGGTACAACTATATAATACCATGAGACAGTTCGGCATTCCAAACAAATTGATACGACTTTGTAGGTTACCCGTGACCAACGTAACTACTCAAGTGAAAATAGCCGGATCGCTGTCCAAACCAATAAACATCTTTAAGGACTCCGACAAGGGGACGTTCTGGCCTACCTCCTCTTCAACCTTGCATTGGAGAAAGCAATCCGTAACTCTGGCGTTACAACTAGAGGGACTATTATCACCAAGTCCTACCAGATACCTGCCTACGCAGATGACATCGACGTTATCGGTAGAACCGAATCGGTTGTATAGAAATCCTTCACCCAGATCGAGTAGGCGGTACAAATACTGGGACTGCGCATTAATAAAGGGAAAACTAAGTACATGGTGGCAACATCTGCGAAGAGAAGACCTAATGTTGGTCAAACTATCAGCATGAATTTGAAGTAGTGCAATCCTTTAACTGCCCTGGGTCAATAGTATCAGCCGAAAAAAATATGGAAGAAGGAATACGCGAATGGCTGATCAAACCCGACAAAGCCTACTATGGTCTATCAAGGCTCTTTAAATCCCGAAATTTATCCAGAACATCCAAGCTACTATTGTACAAGACCATGGTCTTACCAGTACTCATGTATGGATCCGAGACCTGGGTGCTCAATAAAAGGCACTCTGAACTTTTAGCCGCATTCGAGAGGAAGGTCTTGAGGAGAATTGTTGGCCTCGAATGTGGGGGAAGATGATTCCGGATACCATGAGTTTTACGCGATCTACCATGAGTCTAATGTTGTAAGAAAAATCAAGCTCGGTAGACTCTTGTGGGCGGGACACATATCTCGAAAGAGCGAAGAGTACCCTGCCCAGGAAGTCCTTTGTGGCAGTTTAGCGCGCTTCTCTACGTGTTCAATTTACTCGCGTCGGGGTCACCAATTTGGCGTGAATTTAGTCTATTCGTGGTAAGTGTCCTGCCGAACACTGTCCACATACTAAGAAGAACACACTGGAACGGAAACAGCACAAGCAAAACAAGGGTCTAATAGTTTTTGATCTTTATTATTATTTGTTTATTAGTTCGAATTCCAGTTCTTATTGCTACTTGACAACTATTGCAATTAACAACGCTGGATCACCCGTGGCGATTCTATGATAAACCTTTACAATGTTTTTCTTTTATACACTAGGAACTAACTTTCGCCGAGCGCTTTTACGATCTTGATGGCACGGTCCCGCTCAAGGAACTTTGGCACCTTAAAACTTGGTCACCGCGACTCATCACTTAAACGAAATACAAGTTACTTTGACACTCGACGTTACTTTACAAGAGAACACGAATTTGCAACGGTGCTGAATCGAACACCTTTTCGGACTATGTCTCACCCCAACGTACACGAAAACTAATAATCCTCTTCTCTCGGTTTTCCAAGACGACCTCTCTAGACTGCAGCTCCAAGTATCTCTTCTTCACGACGCCTTCTCATTGACTCTATTCCAATTCCCCATCGGCAAGGGAAATCTTCCCAGCGCATCTCTGCACAGGACTTCTTATCATATCTGCTAACAGAATTTTCTATAGTATCTGTTAACAGCATAAATTTCCCATTGCATCTGAAAAGGAGAATTTCCCATAGTATCTGAAAAGGAGAAATCTTTCCTCATGATCATCAACATCATTTGCTGTTGGTTATCGGAATCTTGTTCCTTTGTCTTAAGATCGGATGCCGCCGCTTATTCTCAGATCTTTTCCTTAGGATTTGTGTATACCGCACATCTGGCCTGAGCAGCAAAGGTTCTCATGCTATTCAGATGGGTACACAGGATTGTGGGAAGTAATGCTTTGTTTGTATTTCCACTCATAAACATCTATCGCGGGTAGTGTTAAGAGTTTATGGCGGCATGACAGCTAATCGGCAGCGCAACGATATGCTTTGTTTGCACAAGTGTGCTTTTAGCGTTAGGGTCATGCCAGGGATTTAGGTGTTAATTTTCATTAGCTACCAGAATAGGCATCCGTTGTTCGGTTTATTTACCGACAATGGTATTTCATCGCTTTGATGCTTAGGATCGGTGAGTGATTTACATGCGACGCTTTCCTGCATGGCGCATTTACTTAGATGCGATGCCTTCCTGCCTTTTGGAATTGGGTTGAATACAATGTATGGATGCGTTGAACTCGATATTGGGAGCTTTTGAACGTTTAGTTCCTTGCTTTCTGATATCGGGTTCAACGTCGTTGCATGTCCTATAACCTTTTGTTTCAGGTATGGTTACTGACTATTGGGACACGTGTCTGTGGGCACGTGTGCTTTCCTTGGGGGAAAGGATACCTCAACCTGTAGTGAGTTGTATGGTTCGTAGAACCGCTACAGCAAGATGTATGGAAGGCGACAGCGCGGCAGACCTTATTTGTGATGGAGGGCCCAGAGCCTGGGAGTACCAAACTGGATGCCATCGGCTCGAAATCGGGACCGGTGGAGAGACTTGCCAAATAAGGCCAAGACCGGATCGCGGTTGTAGTGCCGATGATGATGATGTGGGTGATTCTGGTTGTTGCAAAATGACCAAAAACCACAGACACGATGGAGGACACATTTGTCCTTGTGTCGTTTTACTGGACCTTCCCTCCACTCTTTTTCTTAATCAGGTTTTTTTCGGATGCCATGGGAGGATTTAACTAATGTTGAAATGACGGGCTTCTTGGTCCACAATTGTCAGTATAATATATCCAAAAAACAGTTAATGATGTGCTTTTGAACATGATATTTCATTCAAAATCAATCCCAAACGAAGTCAAATATATAATGAAAACGGATACGCAATATCATATTTGACGTATGTGATTATTCTATGATAATTCCTCTCTCGTTGTCGTCTGCAATTCCCTTAAATCTCGAATAGCTTTCATAGACACTGTCGCTTTTTAGCGTCAGTGGCTGATATCTTTGGAGCCTGGACGGTATTGTTTTAGAAGGCTTCATCGGTCGCTTAGTTTTCGCCAGCAATGATTGTCTTCAATGCAAACGTAACTTAGGTGCTGTTAGCGCGTATTGCGATGGTAGTGAACGTGTGATTCGAACCGACGCTATGACAGTTAGAATCACTAAAAATTGAACTAATGCTCAACTTATCAGGCCTCTGCCGCGTGTACGAATTCGATTTCTAAATTAAAGTACATGCGACTGATGTGGAATTACTATTTTATTGCTTGGTATACGCTTTTTCTTATTCGATTTTCGTTTGGTGTTCTTCACTATTTGCTTGTGTAAAGTGTGTGTTTCTGTTAGAAACGCTACACTACTCCTTCCTCAGTAACTTTGTTACGATAAAATTCGTCCGCGAACGATGGAGCGAGGAACGAGCGAGCGAGAGGACGTCGGAGCACGCGAGTGTGTCGGTGCTTTATGTGGAAGTTGTGAACGTATAAGTAAAGTCCTGCTTACCTATGGGAGATTGTGTGCTGTGTTTACTCATCGTGTCGGTATCACCAATTATCGCATTTGCGACAAAAATGAAGATCGATAGTGATTGTAGTAGTAAAGTCCTGTTTACCTATGGGAGATTGTGTGTTGTGTGTATACTTATCACGTCTGGGTCACCAATTATGGTGGGTTGTTGCGTTTATAAGGATAGTGAAGAAGGTGAGAATTGAACACATGATGAAACGGGTGAGAAGCGAAGCATTGAAGCATCAGGCGACTGCCACGTGTACGAATTCGATTTCTAAACGAAAGTACCTTCGAATGATGTGGAATTGCTCTGTTATTGCTTGGTATACGGCTGATGCTATTTCTTATTCGATTTTCGTTCGGTGTTCTTCAGTTTTTGCTTGTGTATTGTGTGTGTATCTGTTAGAAACGCTACACTGTCATCTTTTACAATCCCTTTCTTCTTCTAAGAGTTTTTGCTTTTTTTTATATAAATTTAACATTTTAATTAATACATATTTAATTTTTAAAGTTATATTTTAGTTTATGATCTTCACTTATTTTATTTAGCTCCTCATGTGTGGCACTGGAGAGTACTCCATAGCAGACTTCAAGTCACACCATATTGCAAATGGTAACTCAGCGGAGTTTCGACGAGTTCTGGACTGGTTTTGGGCTGGCATCAGCAACTTCAGTCAAACAGAAATGGCAAGGCTGCTTCAGTTTACAACAGGTTGTTCGCAATTGCCTCCCGGTGGTTTTCAGGAGTTAAATCCTCAGTTCCAAATAACAGCAGCTCCGACATTCGGTAATCTTCCTACAGCGCATACATGGTAGGGAGAATATTATTATTCATATTTATACTGAATTATTGTTGTAAAATTTTAATTTTATACAAATTAGACGAATAATTAAAACTCTATTATATTTGCAGCTTCAACCAGCTTTGCTTACCGGACTATGAAAGCTATGAGCAATTTGAGAAGGCACTTCTGCTGGCAATAAGCGAAGGAAGTGAAGGTTTTGGGATGGTGTAGTTACTTATTTTTTGACTGAAACACATATTTATGGGTTTTCCTTTTTGTTACGAACGCATTTTCGACAAAGAGGGAACACGCAAACTTCTCAGAAATTATTTATTTAGTTCCTTGTTGGGTTTTGCCGTTATTATGCAATGAATTAAATGTTGCCTTGTTATAATTTTATTCTAATGGTAATACGTAGTTTTAAAATCATAGGCAAATAATAAATTATAGAAAGAGACTAAAGTTTAATGTTGTTTTCTTTTAATAAGGTACTTTTTCCTAATAAAAAACACTCACATAAAAAAGATTTAATCATCAGGCATCGATACTCTCTTTTTCAATTGATGAATGTGTTTTTAGAAGTTAAAATTCTGTTTATAAAAATTTATAAACAAGAGTTGAAAAATTGTAAACAAGAGTTTCGCAAAAAAATGATTTTTTTTTTTCAATCACGTTTTTTATAATTTTTTTTTAAATGCTCATCAATTGAATACACTCGTAAACTAAACAAAACCATTTTTCTTTTTTTTACGGATCATCCAACGAGGCTGTGCACTGCACACCACAAAACATTCTTTTTTTTTGGCGCAGATGTTTTTTACTTATAATGAAAAAAATGATTTAAATACTTCTATAATGCACAAATTTGCGGAATATATGATTCTACTTGGCATGCGGACCTTTATTTTACCCAGAGTAAAGAGTATCAAACCCAAGAGAAATGTGTGGTTCGATTCCGGGTGCAGAGAAACCATTAAGGCTAAGGAGTTGAGCTTACGATTGTATAAATCAAACAATACTGAGGAAAACCGGAAAAGATTTAAGAGAGCTAGAAATGACGGTAATGCGCATATTCAAGGCGCCGAGTTCTTGCATGACCAGAGAGTGAAACAAAAAATACTACACTCTCCCACAGGTAGTAGAAGCCTCTGGGCATTTGTGAAAAATATTCAAAACTTCGGCTCTTCGTCCATTCCATCGCTTATAGTCCATGGCAAACCGGTTACCACTGCAATAGAGAAGGCGGCTCTACTTGCTGCACATTTTGCAGCTAACTCAACGCTACCTGATACCACATCAGTTCCACCTCAACTTGAGCATAAGCGGCACACCATGAGCCAGATTCGCTTCCGAACGCGTACTGTTGCACGCGCACTCAAAGAGCTAAACGCACACAAGTCCGCTGGTTCGGATGGCATTCTCCCCATCCCCTTGAAGAGATGTTCCTCTTCACTCGCTAAACCAGTGCGGAAACTCCTTTATTTGTCTTATTCTACTGGCGATTTCTAAGTAGATGGAAGTCAACGAACATTCAGCCAATTCCCAAAAAGGGTAACAAATCATCTCTCTCTTCTTATCGACCCATAGCACTAACTTCTATTCTCTCAAAGGTAATGGAATCACTGATCAACCGTCAACTTTCGAAATATCTGGAATCAAATGACCTCTTCAATGACCGCCAATATGGCTTTCGTAGCAACAGGTCCATAGGAGATTTGATGGCGTACCTTACCGAAAAGTGGAGCCATTCCATCCACTACCTCGATGAAAACAAGGTAGTCGCATTGGATATTTCAAAAGCATTCGACCGAGTTTGGCATCCAGCCCTTTTGTCTTAATTGCATTCATATGGAGTGGACAATTCCTTAATCCAATGGATAAGAGACTATCTTTCTGGCCGTTCAATCCAAGTGGTTCTTGATGGTGTCAAATCTGCCTCCCATCAAATTAATGCAGGTGTTCCCTAGGGTTCGGTACTCTCACCCACTCTCTTCCTCATCTTTATAAATGATCTCTTGTCAATTACTCACAACCCAATTCACTCGTTTGCTGATGATAGCACGTTGAGTTTCTCATACTCATACGAACACCCCCGTCCAAACTCTTCGACCGTCACTACCAAACAGCAACTTATGCTTGATACATTGAATTCTGACCTCAACAAGATATATCAGTGGGGATTATCTAACTGAGTAGAATTGCCTCTTGTCGTCAAAGGCGAACCCCAAAGTAAACATACTGTATATAAACGGGACTTGCATCGACGAAGCCAAGGAACTATCAATCCTCAGTACTCGAATTAATTCGACTCTTAACTGGAATGACTACATATTTGAAGCTACGAAAAGTGCAGCCAAATGTATGGAGTTCCTTAAGAGATGCAAATGATACTGTGGCGTTTCTACTAACACCACTGCTACCTTTTTCAACCTACCTCCAAATCTTCCTTCCTTCCCCAAGCATTCTCCCACCGATTGCATTACCTTTCGGTTATGCAGATAGCATCCAACATCAAGCATCTGCCCATCAAGGACATTCACGCAATTAACGCGTTATATAAATTTCCCTAGAAGAAATTCGGTACGCCAGTACCGCATACATCAATGCATCTCAGCATTGTTCTAAAAGGAAAACATTTCGGTTGCCATACTAGATAACCGAAGTGGATTATGAAAACAATCAGCAGAACCCCTGTCTGCCTGCATTTACTGTCCCACACGTGCGCAACAGATTTTCATGTTGCACCAGTACTCACGGCGGCTTTTATGCAATCTTCAAAGCACCGGCGCAATTCGCGCCTAGCTGCCAAGAGCCGAATTCAATGCTAGTGTAAATACTCACACTGGAATTCGACCCATGACTCCCTAGGATTGCAATACACAATTAACATGGTTGTAAACACAGCCATCATTGTGTAATTATCCCAATTGTATCCTAATCCCTAACGTAGTATTTGGACAACTGCAAATACTTATCCCAAAGATGCTTTCTCATTTCCACGGTTCGACCACCCATGAGCTCGCATCACGAGCCAACAAGGTGATCCGCGCACAAAAGTAGTTTAGTCGATAAGATAGTTGTATAGGAGTCGTTTGTCCACTGAGTCGAGGAGAGGAGCATTCCTAAGTTTAAAATCACGGCCAAGTTTGTTACCGAGTTTACCGAATGTCCTTATTAAGTGTTAAGTAAGAAACCTCATACTGAAGGTCCTTGTTATGTGTTAATGAAAAAACCTCATACTGAATGTCATTGTTATGTGTTGATGTAAGAAACTTGATACCGAATGTCCTGGCGTGCGAAATTAACCTTTGTCAGCAGTCAATAAATTGTTAAGTGTTAATGTAAAAAATCCATCATCAAGAGTAACAAACAATACAAGTCACTATACAATATCAACATTTCCGCGAGTTTTATTTTCTTTGCTGGAACAGTGGCAGTAACCAGTTGGACAGCTGAATGTTACCGTCAACATCGTGGGTGCGTCGTAAAGTGAACAGGTTAGGAAGCTTATTTAACCTTGCCAATGCCGGCACATAATTAAGTGAAATTCCTACAATACTTCACTTCATCCAACCTGGCCACTATTTACAAGACCTACATTCGTCCAAAAATGGAGTTCAACTCCAATATTTAGTCAGGCGCATCCAAAACTGCATTACACGTGCTCGACAGGATGCAAAAGCGAGCAGTGAAACTTATTGAGGGTCAGCCGTAAGTCGATCAATTCCGTCGTTAGAACACAGGCGCAACGTATCGTGTCTATCTCTCTTGTATAGGCATTATCACGGTCAACAGAACTTGCTGAATGTGTTCCGCCCCTTCAGACATTTTCCCGCGATACCCGTCATTCTGTGAATGCGCATCAGTCCACGTTGAAAGTGGACTTCAGGCGCACAAATAAACATAGGGAGTCATTCTTTAGCCGAACCACACGAATGTGGAATGTTCTGCCTGATCATGTGTTTCCTGGCCGTTGTGATGTCCAGACATTCAAGACCAATATACATCGACACCTCCTTTCCTTATCCACGTCCTCTCCATCCGCTCGCACTGTGCTCTGACATTTGAGGGTACTTCAAAATCCCCTTTTGTGCGCGCGTTAGTGTAAAAAATAAAAAAATAAAACAATGCCACAGAGTTTCATCACATCCTCGAGATCCCGTTTTGCACGTGTCATCGGTGGTGGAGGTACTTCTTGATTAGCAGATCATCATCATCATCATCGGCACTACAACCGGGATCCGGTCTTGGCCTATTTTGGCAAATCTCTCCACTGGTATCCAGTCCTTATCCGAGACTTGTTAAATTGTCCATAATAATTTGTTTTTCCGGGCAAGGTTATTAGCCTTGCCCCAACCTTTCTCAGTATGTCGCTGCTTGCGACTTTTCTCTCAAATAATATTTAAAAAAAGAAAACATCATACAGTACATGTAGAAACAATTTTTAAGGATAAGGAAAAAAAAATTATATGATAAGTATTGCGTGCCACTACGGCCTTATACATTAAAACAACAACAACAAGATATTATAGTTTTATGTTTATTTAGACTAAGAAAAAAAAAAGTAATAATATTTAAGTAAAATAAATAAACGTTTAAAAAAAATAATTTTCTAATTTGATCAGAGATCATAAAATGCGGTTCTGCAATTTCACGGTCTTCTAGGAATGTGTTTTCACAAATTCCTATTCATCAAAACATTCTCTATTTCATTGACACCAAATTATGTCTAGACACCCTTTACCTAAATCCAGAAAAACCCAAAATAAAATGTTAAGAAGCAAGTCACAAGTTCTTTTATCGTGCATCTATACTTTGGGTCATTAAATGTACGTTGGCAGATCCCTAGGTTAAGATAGAATCTAGGTATAAATAGATTAAGAAGAGAAACCGAACAGGTCATACATTCACTCGCCGATCGTTAAAGCGGACAGACGTATTCATCGTGTGCTCATTGACGAATAAAATTGAAAAAATTGAATCCGTAGACGTTAAGTCGTCGACGATCGCGTTCACACCGAATCTTGTTGTGTGATAAATTACGAAAATAGTTAAAAAAAAAAAAACCATACAAACACGTGTAATTTTCGCTGGATGCCGTAGTCGAAATCTGTCTTCACAAATGCCAGACAACAATCCGAGCGCTACCCGGGAATATTTATTGGAGCGGAAGAGAAGAGCCATTGAAACTCTTCAAAACTCATCAAAGAAGACCACAAAAAGGGAAAATCAAGCAAAAAACCACATTGACTACGAAAAAAAATTCCACGAAGCCGTGGAATACATCCAACAGCTTACAACAGAGGTGAAACAACTCCGGGAGGAAATTCACTCTCTAAAGCAACCCAGCCAAAACAGCGACGATTCCAGTATGGAGATGACGCCTTCTCCCAGCTTAATCCAAAAAACATCTCCACCCAAACAACTATCATCAGCCCATAAGGAAGCCACCAAACAAGCCAAGCCAGCACCGAGTCCCCTGCCAGCCCAGCACAAAAATGTTAGACCACCGCCAATATACATAAAAAATGTGACCAGTATAAAGGGAATAATTCTAATAGTATAAAATGCCCTAGGACACCGCAACTTCACCACAAACACTAAAGGCTCCTCTGTCTCCATTGCAACAACAACTCTGGTTGATCACGAGAAAACCGTTAGAAAACTTGCGGAACTACAACACCAATTTTTGACGCTCCAACACCATCAGCTCAAACCAACGACTTTCATCATTAGGCACATTGACCCAACTTGGACCAACGAAGAACTAGCGTCGGAGATCATCAGGATTTGCCCAGGGCTGAAAATCCACATGCTGGACTATTTTCAAACTCCGTACGTGCGGGAAAATAACTTAAGGAACCTACGCATTATCCAAATCGCTCCAAATGAAGACACCAACAAGCTCAAACAAATTAAGTACTTGTTTACGCACAAAATCAGCATCGAGGAGCCTCATAAACAAAGTATCCTTCGTTGCAAGAGATGCCAAGGCTCGGGACACTTGGCGGTGGCTTGCCACCTAAATATACGATGCGGCAAATGTGCCGATGAGCATCAACCAGGAGAATGTAAGGTCAATCCACAAGGTATGGAACCAGTAAAAATCCAAACCACAAACCCCGATGGATCCATTACTACTAAGGAAATCGCTGTGACATGCTGTAACTGCGGAGGTCCACATCCAGCCAATTTCTCCCAGTGCTCGTATAAATTGAGAATTCTCCAAAGAAGAACAAAACCAGCAACAACCAACAAATCCGCACCAACCAAATCCACATCGCAGAACACATTACCACAACCTACAAGGCCGGGAACATCATATGCGGATGTCATCAAGAACAATCAAAACATGCCGACGTCAAACAACCCCAACTCCATTGACCTCAACCTGGACATCATGGGCTACATCAAGAGTCTACAAACTATGCTTCCTACATTGAAGCATATGTCGGATATCGAAAAAAAGGTCAGATTCTTTCATTTATAACCTCCCATATTCTTTCCCTCAATGTCTGAATTAACTATAGTTGCCCTCAACGCAGAGTCTATATACTCCAACATCCGTAAGCAACACTTACGGTTGTTTGTTAAAACCTTCTCCCCAGACATCCTTCTCCTCTCAGAAACGTGGCTTAAGTCCAACTCCCGGGTATACATCCCCAATTATACATTTATTTCCAACCCCAGAACCACTGGATCCCATGGAGGTACCGGCATCCTAATAAATAATAAATTTCAATTCACCGAAATCAGGTTCGCCAATGTTTTCAATATTGAATACACGGCAGTTAAACTTTTTTGTGAAAATAAAAAAGTAATCATAGTAACATCCGTTTACATCCACCCAACACGAGAACCAGACTTTCCTGACTCTGACATATTTCAAATAATCAGACAGTCTCTCCCCGCACCATTCATAATCGGTGGAGACTGGAACGCTAGACATACAGCATTCAACGACATAAAGAATAACAAATACGGGTGCCAACTTTTAGACCTCCTCTCATCTCACCCATATACGTATATCGACAGTCCACTGCAGCCAACTCGACGCGGTCAACAATTGATTTCTTTCTCAAGTCGGCTGTCTACTCAACAGCGCCCCCCCCCCCCCCCCCCCCCCCCATATCCTTCCTCTTTCCCTCTGACCATGGTTCCGTTCACACCTCGATCAAAGTTCCCTCCTTCGAACTGCTCTACTCACACAGTCCTGTCCCGAACTTCTCCAAGACTAACTGGAAAAAGGTCAATAGAGACATCGCCGCAAGGTTTTCTAACTTGCAAATCCCCGAATCTTCTAACCTAATCCCTGCCCTCACCAACACCCACCACCATCCCTCATAATCATTTAGGAAAATCATTACCCAGCATCTTAACTAAATTGCTGCGTCTCAAAAAACAACTCCGCCGAAAACTTCATATAAGATTCTGCCCCATTTATTAAAAGTCAGATCCAACTCCTGACCACCCTAATAAATGAACATTTAAAAAAGTTCGCGGATCAGACTTATACCTCAACACTTAACAATATTAAACCCAATCGTGATCTCTTCAAAAACATCAACAGACTAACTGGTCGGAAGTTTAAACCGCGAATCGATCACCTTATCAGCCCACTCAGCAACAATCTTATCCAATCCGACACGGACATAGTCAATTGCCTCGCTGATCACTTCTCAAAAATCCATCAACAAAATGATTCCCTCTCAGTCCCTAATTTTCGAAATACTGTCAACGAATATATTTCACACAGGTTACCCGCATCTTATACTCCTTTCATCGGAGAATTTAACCACACAAACAAGGCGTCACATCCTTCAGACACCAGCACATTTCTAACCACAGATGAACTCATCAAGTTCATAAAATCACGACCCAACAAAAAATCTACCTGTATAGATGGAATACCACACCTCCTATTTAAAAGACTTCGGACGCCAAATCTACTTCCCATTCTAGTCCTGCTTAACCATATCATAAATGCTTCACATTTTTCAGAGAACTGGAAAATTGCGGTAGTAATTCCCGTTAAAAAGCCCGGCAGTTCCAATAACACCTCCAACTATCGTCCGATATCTTTATTGAACACTCTAAGCAAAATATTGGAATGTAAGATCTACCAAAACCTTCTCTCGTTTGCCAGTGATAACGCTCTCATTCCTAATTCTCAGTTTGGCTTTCGTGAGCGACACTCTACTTGCCATGCGCTACTAAAACTTACATACGATGTTACAACTGGTCTAGAAAACCAATGCCCTACCGTATGCATATCTCTCGATATCTCCAAAGCATTTGATTGTGTCTGGATCTCAGGACTTCTTTATAAGCTGCACTGCTTATTTGGTCTGAATTCCAATATCACAAAGCTCCTAGCATCTTATCTTTCTGGGAGGAAATGTATGGTCAGAATAAATTCTTCCCTCTCACAAACTCACAACATAACCGCAGGAGTTCCCCAAGGATCCATTCTTGGACCGCTTTTATATCTTCTATACACATCCGATATCCCCCAACCTCCACCTAGTGTTGTAATGCTAAATTATGCTGACGATACTTTAATCTACTCTAGCAGTAGATTTGTCAAAGCGGCAAGAAACCGCGTTAACAACTTCCTCCCGCTCATCTCAGCATACTTTCACAAATGGAAAATACGCCTTAACCTAACCAAAACCCAGCTAACAGTGTTTAAGGGCAAAAACGCTCACTGCACAAACAACACTAAACGTTGCCACAACAAAATTAAACTAAATCTTAATAACACCCTCATAAAACCTTCGAAAACCCAAAAATATTTGGGAGTAACCCTTTCCAACAACTGGTCATTCTCAACCCACATCAAAAATTCTCTTCAAAAAGCCTTAATACAGCTTAACCTGTGCAGACGAGTGTTATGGAAGCCTAAAGGCCTCTCTCTTAAGGTCAAACAGCTCATCTACAAATAGATAATCAGACCTACTCTTACATACGCCTGCCCATTATGGTATCACATCTCACCCTCCCAAATGGAGAAATTACGAGTGTTTGAACGAAAATGTTTCCGGTTTATCACTGGCTTACACCGCAAAACCAACTCATATAGATACCATTGTAACAACGACCTTTACAACACCGCAGGCATCGAACGACTGGATAGACGGATCCTAGAACTGTCGATAAATGTCATAGAAAACCTTCCTAACAATCCCAACCAGATAATAACGGACCTACCATCACCCTCCTCCAATATGGGAGCTCACTACCGTAATTGTCTCCAAATCAGGACCCTCTTCGCCGCAGGCAGACTGGTTAACGATCTAACCGAGATCGTGTACCACAACACCGAACTGGCACCCAATCATTTCAAATACAGCAACATCCAACCATTCTCCAAGATCCTTACCTTTAACACAGAATCGAATGGGTCTCCCCTCCTTCAAGAACTTACCTGATCCTATCCCTTACTATCCTCAATCCCAACGAGAAATCCCACATCCATAACTAAAAATTGTAAATATTATTTTTAAGTCAAATTCGAATTTTCACTATCATTGCAATATCAAATATTGTAAATTGTATATAAGATTAGATTAAGTTAGACTAAGTTATGTTAAGTAATTTTAAGTAGGCTAAGTTAAAATAAACAGAGTTCCTGGTTTTTCTTCTGACCTTTTCCAGGAAAAACAAAATTACCAATATATATAAATCACATTTAATCTTAAGCACATCTAAAAAGAATTGTTTGAAAAATGTTAACAAATAGCATGTAAACACTTATTATGTAACCAATCTATTATAAGTTAGCTGTATTACTTATTGTAACTATTATTTTTGGTCAAATAAATGCAGTATATTAAAAAAAAAAAAAAAGACCGAACAGGTAGTAGGTCACACATAGTGTCACTGAGACGATTGTACCGGCGGAGTACTAATAAATAAAAAAAGCGACTATGTGGGAAAAAAAATTGTTTCTTATTCCGCGGGAGCAAATAGTGAAGTCGCGCAATTTTTTATTCTTCGACAGTCCATCGAATATTCGCACAACACAATTTGGTTTTTTATGTTCACTGCAATTGTCACTTTTCACAAAGCAAAACACGGCGTGAAAATCGAATTTATTTTCTTGTTCAGATATTTGGTCTATCTGACTTTTAAGGCCGTTCCGTTGAGAGATTTGTTAACTATCATTTGTCGATTGTCGACACGTCTTCATCGTATGGTAGTCAATTTGGTACTGGCTTGTTGAGGTATACCAATACATCAATGCATATTATCTATCCGCGCACAATTCAAAGTCTCGAACAGCCAATAAGAAGGGAAGTATGGTGGTGATCGGGGAAGATAAAATTGGAAGCAAAAAAAATTACGAAAATTCTATCATAGTCAGCTCTAACACGTTGAAGATGTGATATCCTCTTAGATTGAACAAGTTGGCTGAAAACAGCAAGGTCGTTCGACACATTTTGAGTTGACTTATTGAAGTTTTATGAAAAGATTTTGAATATTATGGACGTCCGTAGATAAACTTTTCTTCTCAATGGAGATGATGAAGCTTTTTCTTCTTTTCCTTTGTACCTACGTATCCTTGTTTTTTTTTGGTTTCGGTAGGAAGGTGGAAATCTTCAAAAGATACTGGATCTTGGCCGATCCAGAGACATGCCGGGTTTTTACCGACTAAAACCTCCTCCCGCCAGGCTCATATTCCCGCTGATCCCCGCGGAACTTTCTTTTAGATATTCCATGGCGGAGCGGGACGGAGTTTACCTGTTACTCCGCTCGTCGCGTATCTAAAAATATACGAACGTTTTTGTATAACTTTTTCTCTCCTAGTTCAAAAAGTGCTTAACGGCATTCTGTGAATTGTGTGGTTTGCCGAGTAATTTTTTTATTAGGGAGGTAATAGCGAAAAGTCGCAAATGAAAAAAAGAAGTTAGAAAGGAAGAAAGAGGAGGAAGAGATGATGTTACTGTCGGGAGCGATGAGGTGGTGTTAAAAATGATTTTAGGTTGACTCGGGGATTCAGGATTAAGCATATGCCAAATGTGGTAATGGGAGCGAACATACAGGGCAAAGTTACTGATTACTTTCAACCCGACGAAAGCCAGGACGATCCTTGTCCCTGTTCAATCCAAGTTGAGACGCAGTCTCCACGTGACACCCCTGGATAGCTACTTGGGCACCAGCCAAGTAGTGAAGCAATGCATGCATCGACATCCTGAGAAAGGTTGGCGCAAGGCTAATAACCATGCCCGTAAAAATGAATTATTATGGCAAATTTAACAAGCCTCGGATATGGACCGGATACACGACAACGACCACGGAAACGAAAATGGCTAAACGATTTAAGAATTTTTTCATGGAACGTCTGCTCACTATACAGAGCTCAAGCTGCACAGCAGCTAGGGGATGCCCTGTCCGAATATAAGGCTGACATAACAGCATTACAAGAAATAAGATGGACGGGGAGTGGTGTTATTCAAAGAAACGCGTATGACATTTATTACAGCTGTCATGCAAAACACGATGTGCTCGGGGTAGGCTCTCTAGTCAGCCAAAAACTAAAGCCTGACATCATCGGTTTTAATGCAATAAACGAAAGGCTATGCACTCTTCGCGTGCGAGACAAGTTTAAGAACATAAGCCTCATAAGCGTTCACGGACCTACAGAGGAGTCCCGTGACGACGAAATGGAAGAATACTACGAGAACGGCGAACAGGCCCTTAATGCCTGCCCGATGTTAAAATCGTTCTTGGTGATTTGAATGCGGAAATAGGTCGGGAGCCGATTTTCAGGCACTACGCAGGTTATCATAGTTTGCATGAGAACACTAATGACAATGGACTACGAGTCATCGAATTGGCAGCATCAAAAAACTTGGTCGTTGCAAGTACCAGGTTTCCGCGTAAAGATATCCACAAAGCCACCTGGGCATCACCTGATGGAGCCGCTCGCAACCAAATTGACCACGTGTTGATAGATCGCAGCCACCCCTGAAGCCTGATGACGGTACGAACGTACCGAGGTGCCAACGTCTTGTTGGTACAGTTTTCCGAGCGCAGATTGCCTTACGGAGACGTATTGCATCCGCGGATCAGGTTCGATCAACACGGTTGTCTTACGCAATGAGAATACCAGTAACACCTTTGGTCATGCGTTAAGATTCGCCCTTGAAGAGCTCGACGGAGGGAGAGTAAGTCCTGGGGCCAGAATGCCGGGCGTAGAAGAGAAATGGACACACCTTAAGAATACTGTCATTAGTACTGCCAACTCCATCTTAGGCAGTAGTGCAAACTAGCGACTATAGAGGTATAACATTGATGAGTACCTCCTAAAAGGTAATCTCCACTATCCTACAAGATCGGATAGCCCCATACGCTAAAGTCATCATTGGTCAATATCAGTGTGGCTTCATCCCAGGTAAATCAGCGATTGATCAGATATTCACCCTTCGGCAGGCGATGTAAAAATGTCTGCAATTTAAGATTCCATTATATCATCTATTTATAGACTTTAAGGCCGCCTACGACAGCATAGCCAGGGTAGAACTATATAATGCCATGAGAGAGTTCGGCATTCCAAACAAATTGATACGACTTTGTAGGTTGACCATGACCAACGTAACTAGTCAAAAATAGCGGGATTGCTGTTCAAACCAATAAACATCTTTAAAGGACTCCAACAAGGGGACGGTCTAGCCTGCCTCTTCTTCAACCTGGCGTTGGAGAAAAAAAAACGGTGACTTTGGCGTTACAACTAGAGGGACTATTATCACCAAGTCCTTGCCTACGCAGATGACATCGACATTATCAGTAGAACCGAATCGGCTGTACAAGAGTCGTTCACCCAGATCGAGCAGGCGGCACAAAACCTGGGACTGCACATTAAGAGAGAGAAACAAAGTACATGGTGGCAACATCTGCTAAGAGAAGACCTAATATTGGTCAAACTATCAGGGTAGTGGAGCACGAATTTGAAGTAGTGCAATCCTTTAACTACCTTGGGTCAATAGTATCAGCCGATATCAATATGGAAGAAGAAATACGCGAACGGCTGATCAAATCCCACAAAGTCTACTATGGTCTATCAAGGGTCTTTAAATCCCGAAATTTATCCAGAACATCCAAGCTACTACTGTACAAGACCATGGTGTTACCAGTACTCATGTATGGATCCGAGACATGGGTGCCCAATAAAAGGCACTTTGAGCTCTTAGCCGCGTTCGAGGGGAAGATCTTAAGGAGAATTGTTGGCCCCATATGTGAGGGAGGACGATTCCGGAGACGCTACAACAATGAGTTGTACGCTATCTACCTTGAAGCTAATGTTGTAAGAAAAATCAAGCTCGATAGACTCCGGTGGGCGGGACACCTAGCTCGAATGAGCGAAGAGGATCCTGCCCGGAAAGCCCTTTGTGGCAGGATGTATGGAAGGAGATGTGGGGGTTGTCGGGTAGTTTGATGCCAACGTATGGCACGGATTCACTACACTCCCACCGAATTGCGCCGCCGAAGATTGTTCGCAGAAAGTTGTTCCGAAAGTAGAAGGTCCGCCGCACACTGTGCACTTGTAGAAAAGGGAAATAAAACACACGACTTCCTGTTTAAATGTTCCTTTTTTATTCTTCCCGTTTGAATGTTGTTCAAATGTTCTCTTCTATTTCTCTGTATAAATATTGTTTAAGCGTTCTTTTATTTTCAAGTTTCGTTACTTATTTTTTGACAATCGACTTTTACACTATAAGAGGATATCTCCGTACAACAATGACACTACACAAACGTAAAAGGGGCAAACGCTACACGAACGGAGAAGGACAATTTCCCCTTTTTACAACTCTGGTGTTTGGTCACAATAAATATTCCTTTGCCAATGACGCGACCGATCTGCGTTTTGATCAGGTTTTGCAAGATGACCCGGCGGACAATAACGGGCGGAAAAACGCTACTTTCCAAAAGAATGCGAATTTTCGAGTATGGAGTTCTTACAAGAGATGTATTAACGCGTGGATCTGACACGTAACTTAGTGTACTCTCCCGACTCTGACAACCTGACGACCTCGACTTGATTCCTGGAGCGGTTGGAATTCGGCTCTCGTCGCATAGGCTGCTGGATGAATCTTGACTGTATGCGTCCGGTCCCGGTGGCGGTTGAATCTCGACTAACTAGTTACTGGCGAGGAAAAGTTCGTCGCGTCGTGACAGAGGAGTCATAGCTAAAATCGACTCGCTGCCATTTACTAGGAACTTCGAAAAGAGTTGCTATGCCTGTATAGGGGATTTATTTCCGGGGAATCATTGCCGTATAAGCTGAGTTGGATTCGTTGGTTGTGTGTAGCGGGAAATTGGTTTCGGCGGCATAGCCAAGTATGATCAAGGGTCTTGGCCGTTGCGATGGTCGATTCGTGGAAAGGCGACGCATCATGCTGTGGGCTTGCCAGTAAGAGGGAATTGGTGTGGTTCTACATGGTTTAGCTGGCATGGGAAACGAAATGGTTTTCAGGGGAAATTGGAATTGCTTGGTTGCAAGCAAGGGATATTATTTAGATAGGGAAGTAACCGAAGCAATTTCGGGGAAATGTATGCGGCTCGGTGTAGTTGATGGAGATGGTGAGTATTCCGTTGTAAATTTGAATATGCGTTTATTACGGGGTATGATTTTCGGGGGAAATTAGAATTACTTGGTTGCAAGTAAGGAATGTAATTTAAATAGGAAGTTAACCGAGGTGGTTTTTGGGAAAAATTATATGTGGGGTGATGTAATTGAGGGAGATGATTAATATTCCGTTGTAAATTGGAATATGCATTTATTACAGCTTGGGAAATTGATTCTTGGTAAGTATGGGGATGTATGCAATTGCGGATTTGGGGACGGGTGCTGTTGCATATTGGGATGTTTTTGCATGTTAGGAAATAGGTTACAGGTTAGGTTAGGGTGATGCGCTGTTAGCGGTCAAAATTGGTTGGCATTGTGGGTTGGTTCTCCATGTGGTATAGAGAACCCCCACAGAGACAGCGCGGCCGACCTTGTCTGCGATGGACAGATGGCGTAGAGCAGGACGCCCAGAGCCAAACAGAATGACATCGGCTCGAAATCGGGACCGGTGGAGAGATTTGTTAAATAAAGCCAAGACCGGATCCCGGTAGTAGTGCCGATGATGATGATGATGATGATGAACTGCGATAATTAAGGAACTTGTTACCATTATTTGCAATTAAAACAAATGGTATGCTTACAATTTATAAAATGATGTTATGTATTATATGTAACATACGTACAATATGTTGTAAATCCAATAAATCTAAAGGGTCTTAACGCAACTTCACGACATTTAGGACATTTATTTGACTCTTATTATAATAATAAGGACATGCACTAACCTTAAACCACTCTACTGAACGGAGAAACTTTTTTCCAACCTCCTATTAATTTCTCCTATCCAAATCCAAGGAATAATTTCTTGATGCAAGAATAAAAGTGAAACTCTTTCGAATGCAAATACTTAACACACTAACCGTGTCATATCATAACTAATTTCTCACGACTTCCGAATTAAATTGCACACGAAATGTACAACACAACTAATTCAAAACTTTTACTCTTTGCCGTCATTCCTCTTCCTCTTCGCCCTAGTAAGTACTCCACATTATTATGAACTAAATGTAAAAACATACAACACATTCTGCATTTAACAACATAAATACGAACATGTTTAAGATGAAACGACACAAGAAACAAGTTCATAATGTTTAGCACATCACTCAAAACCCTACTTACTAATACATTTCTCATAAAGTGCTAACTACAAGAAAGCCGGGGCCATAATAAAAAGTGCACGTAATGACGCATTCTTATTATCGCCTCTAACTTTTGCTAGACTGTGCTATTCGTCTTGGATTATTCAGAATTTGGACTCCAATCGGACATCATCAATCAAACCAAAACATTTTCTATTCAACCGTAGAAAAATGACAATAATTATTTTATTAATTTTGTCTACAATCAATGGAGTGTTTCCTTTTTCTGAAGGTATGAAAGTCTACATTTTGAAAATAGTAAACGGGACCGGTTGTGTATTTACAGGGAAACCGTGTATACAGAAGACCAGACCTCACACCTCTCGTTGCGATATTTACCTCAAATGCGTGACGGTTGCGTTAGGTGATAGCGTTTGGATTATTCAAAAGTGCGAAGAAGGTCTTATCTATGAGCGAGATCTCCAAATGTGTGTCTTACCCAGTGATGATTGGGAGTGTAAATTAGACGATACCAGCAACGACTACTACGACAGTATACCGAATGGGTTAGATGTAGACGCCATAAGTGTTTATAATAAAAGAGAGCTATCGAACGACGTACATGAAAGGAACAAATCAAATGAAGTGGAAGTTGTCAAATTGGCTAAAGAAAGTTCCTTATACGATGCAGAAATTGAATCATCGGGAGACGGGATAGGCCCTGACTACATAATCTTAGACACCATTGCTTCGGAAAGCAAAACTAGTGAAGACAGCAGCGATCCTCAAAACGAACCAGTTAAATCAGCAATCGATCCGAAACTGATGTCTCATCTTCAACGACTGTCGCAATTGATCGACGGACTCAAAAATACCTACCAAAATAAAAACTCTCCTTCAGTAGACCTACGGCCCGATCAACTGAATGCATTCTTGGCACATTACAACATAAAATCTCAGCTTAACTCGTTAATGGAACTTAATGAGGATAAGAAAAAGAATCGCACTATCGGACCCCAGCCACCACATTTTCCAGACACTAAACTAGATCCAGAAACGAAAGTAGTTCTTTCAAACTATTCACCAAATAATTTAAAAACCAGCCGCCTACCGGATGGATATTCAAACTCACAAATAGTTGTTAACAAACCCGAAGGTTCTGTGCTTTTCGCGTTAGGCAATCCACCCAAAGATTCTGTGGAGCCGCACCGAGATCAACTACAATTTTCTGAAGACACACTTAAAACTGTCCTTCAACTGTCTAAGCAAATGATCGAAAATCAGAATTTTGACCGATTATTATCACATCAATCATATTTTCCTTCAATAGTGCAACCTATTTATATACCTCGGCCATTAACACGATACTCAGATCGTATATTTAATCGGCAAGGAATATTTACCGACGGTAACGATGAATATAGTTCACTACAAAGGAAACCTGACCAAGTACCTACAACAATAATTCACAACAACGTCATACCACTGGCGACACCTCAAGAAAACGATCTTAACGTCAATAGCTACGGTCAAAAACTTACACTTTATCCTCCACTCACAAGCTTTAACCTTGATGATCAAATTTCGCCCAAGGACCCAGCAATCAATTACATAAACCGTTATGATAATACCAATCAAATAATTGAATATCCGACTCGTAATCGTAAAGACCACATCAATAATAGATATAAACAGCAGACAACTCCATCTGAGCTTTCGCACCACTACTTCAGTAATTCAGGCTCAACTCTACCCAGTTACTACACTCCTAGTCCTCACTTGGATGAAACAAATGTAAACAATGTTTTCCAAATGGAAACATATCCAACGGTCGATTTGGGAAGTGTTCCTTTTCACAATAAGTATGCAAATCGTAATGAACCAACCTCAACAAAGCATCCTCACTCCCACGATACTTACTATACCAAAGTTCCACTACGTGACCTTTTTCCAGCTCGCATTGAACCAAATAAAGTGCAAATCAGACCCAACAGTCAACCATACGAAAGTATAGCACAAGACAACACAGATGATAATAACTATAGCTCTGAGGAGGTAGAAGAAATGGATCTTACCATCAGCAAGCCTGCGCATACCTACAAAACACAATACTCTGTTAAAAATAACGTGGTGGACCGATTAACACCTAATGTAGTGCACCAAACTGATCACGACCTGCGGAACTACAACAGCCTTAGTGAAACTCTCTCCCCATCTTCGGAGCTCCCCACCTCACGTCCAGCCTTTATGAACAACGACGGAGCGATCCAAATGATTAGTAGCGCTTACCCCTACCTCTCAAACAACTTTGCGACAAATGCCTATTCTGATGTCGATTCCACAAATTGTCCACCGGGTGTTCGACAGCCCAATACCAACGACTGTACTAAATATTATATATGCAGTCGTGATGATCACCGAGTGATGCCTTTTTCATGCCCTCAATACACAGCCTTCAATCCTCAAACTAGAATTTGTGAAGGAAAATATTACGCGATGTGCCATCCAGATGCAATTCTCAGTCGTTATACGGTATCCGAAAATCGTCGCATACATTTGGAGGCCATTAAAGCTCTGCAGGATGCGAAACGCATAAACCAACAAGTTATAAAAGCACAAGCTCTTGCCCATCAACTGCAGGAAACAAATCAAAACTTCTTTACAACAGCAACCCCGATGTCCCAGCAACATTTAACGCAGGACTTAACCAGCTTCTTCCAAAATGAGATCAACTCGAAGCCCACGATTACGAGCACCAAAAATACATCTCATGGATCAGACGAACGAAAACCCACGACGCAAACTAAAAAACGAAAGTACTACTGTAAAGCAGGTGACAAAGTTGCCGACCAAACCTCAATCCGCAATTACTTTGTTTGCTATAAAAACTCACAGGGAATGATGAAAGGACATCGAATGACGTGTTCTCAAGGTCTTATATTTTGTTCAGCTTCTTTAATGTGCACATTTGCTTCCAAATGCTGATTACCACTCTTAGAAATGTTCAAAGTAAAAACAAAATAGTTTACTATAATTTTACTATAATTTTCTATAATGGTCTTATAATTTCAATTTACAATTTTACATTTAACACTGATGACAGTCATTATCTTATTTAAATGTAAATCCGACCCCCTGGATTGATTTAGGGCAGCACGACGCCTGAAATGAAGAATCAAAAATTCTGTAATAAATTCGATCGATAATTTAAGTATAATAGTTATTAAAAGTTTGTACTATAAACACATTTTTTTAATTATAACCTTTTTATTCGTTTACTGCCACGTCTGAAGTGGCGCAGGATCTAAAGCAACTAATATGCGTGACTTATGTTTATCTCCGTGGGAGGAAAGAACTGCTTCTCGTCCTCCCTGATTTTACGTTAAGCAGGAGCCACAAAATGCCAAATATAATTACGATTCAAAGAACGGAAAATTCATTCAAACGGATTTATTTATTTTGCGCTCTCCAAATATCAAAATGTTACTGACTTATGGGGTAGTAATAGTTAGATTCTTGTCATGCGTGTTTATCTCCGTGGGAGGAAAGAACTGCTTCTACTCAACAACCGAACTCAATTGATTCTTCCAGCCTCCTTTTCTGCTAGCACCAGCTCCTGTCACACAGCTCAGTCATTCCACATGCACACATACTCGTGACAGCGTAGCAAGACCCGTCATGAATTGGTTTTCGTGTGTGTTTTTGGAAAGCATCCAGAATCTGATAATCCAACGATTGTGCGGATACTCCTGTCCGCGAGAAAAGTAAACAAAACAACTCTGCCGTAGTCTGATCATCTTAAGGGTGCGGATTAAGGTTGTAGCATCTGCAGCTGGCTCGAGTTTCCTAGATCTTGCAACTGCTTGACGAGGGTCATAGTCGTTTGACACCATATACTTCGACGGGATTGGGAATGTCCATGTTTATTTGATGTTTTAATTAGGACAGCCTTTGGTTTGAGTTGCTGGACTAAATTATGTGACCGCTGTTGGTGTTTTTTATTTTAAAATCTGGTGTGGCCTTGGTGAGGGTAATGTTGGTTATCGTGGTATTGTTGCGGCTTTGGTGGGTTGTGTGGTGTGGCCAGGTTGGAGTCGTAACTCGTGCAAATCAAGCAAGACGTATGAACCATTAAAAATGACGTCCAACGGACATACATCATATTTCTGAAAAACGTTGACTAACTGCGGAAAAAGACAAAAAAAAAAGAATTTAACACTAACTGCAAACTACTGAGTTGCTTTTTACTAAACCGGCTAACAACTGTCTATATTAAAAAACACTTATAACCACAACCTGTATATATAGAATGAAATGGAGTCCTGGTTGTTTGTGACAGCATCTCCTCGTTGTATGTGTTGCTTTCGATTAAATGCTTAAGCGAGTTTCTCAGCCAAACTTCCGAAGATATTAAATTATATCAAAAAAGGTCTACTAGAGCTCACTAGACTAGATGAAGTCATTAAATCACCTGAAAGGGTTGTCTCCGCTTCCGAACACTACACCAATTCAACAAGAACCCATTACAAACGGGTTGAAAGCCTAATTGCTTCTTCTGCCAATTCATTAAAAGCCGACATAGAAGAATACATTTATAACGCGATTCATGGTCTTAGGGCAGACCTCGGAACGCGCATCAGGGTCTCAGATCATTCAAAAGACATAATAGGAAGCATGAAAAATATCAATCTCTCTGTACAATGCTCTCCTGCATATCCAACTTCTTCCTAAAGAATTACTCAATCAGCATCATTAACGTAAACAAGATCTCTAACCAGGCCTCGAACCCATTCTATTTTTACATCCCATCTCCCTATCAATGACTATTCCTTCACCCGGGGGGTGACGCTCTTAAACTAGGTAAATTTCCCGTTTTCAAAAGCGACACCAAAATCTATACTTCCCTTATTAATGAAAATATCCCCACTCATAAACGTCCCCACCTACGTCACTCTTATTCACCCCGCGCAAAACCTCTCATCAACATAGCCTTTTACCATGCCGCAGCCGATGCTTCAAACCCGCTATCACGCCCGACCCCACTACCCCTCCTAAATCAACCAACCGGCTAATGTTCACCTCCAAACCTAACTGCATTCCTCATACTCACCATCATCAGCATCATTGGAACTGCAACCGGGATCCGGTCTTGGCCTTATTTAGCAAGTCTCTCCACCGGTCTCGATTTCGAGCCGATGTTATCCAGGTTGGCATCCCCAGGGTCTGAGCGTCCTGATCTACGCTATCCCTTCATGGTCGACAAGGTTTGCTGCGCTGTCGCCTTCCACACATCCCGCCACAAAGGACTTTCCGGGCAGGCTCCTCTTAGCTCATTTGAACTAGGTGTCCCACCCACCGGAGTCTACCGAGCTTAATTTATCTTACAACATTAGTTTCAAAGTAGATCGCGTACAACTCATGGTTGTAGCGTCTCCGGAATCGTCTTCCCCCACGTTCGGGGCAACAATTCTTCCTATCAAACGCGGCTAAGAATTCAGAGTGCATTTTATTGAACACCCAGGTCTCGGATTCATACATTAGTACTGGTAAGACCGTGGTCTTATACAGTAGTTGCTTGGATGTTCTGGATAAATTTCGGGATTTAAAGACCCTTGATAGACCATAGCAGGCTTTGTGGGATTTGATTAACCGTTCGCGTATTTCTTCTTCAATATTGTTATCGGCTACTACTAAGGTAATTAAAGGATTGCACTACTTAAAATTCGTGCTCCGCTACCCTGATTGTTTGACCAACGTTAGGTCTTCTCTCCGCAGATGTTGCCACCATGTACTTAGTTTTTCCCTCATTAATGCGCAGTCCCAGTTTTTCTGCAGCCCGCTCGAGCTGAGTGAAGAAGTCCCGTACAGCCAAATCGGATCTACCGATGATGTCGATGTCATCTGCATACGCAAGTATCTGGTTGGACTTGGTGATAATAGTCCCTCTAGTTGTAGTGCCAGAGTCACGGATTTCTTTCTGCAACGCCAGGTTGAAGCGGAGGCAGGCCAGACCGTCCCCTTGTTGGTGTTGTATTCCAGAATACTACCCTTATTCGCTTTAACACTAATCTCATGTCCTTTCTAACACAACCTTTAAAACTACATCCTCACATATCTTACATTGTCATTTAATACAATTCATAAATAAACATTCACAATATTCTATATCCAGTCACTTACAACACATTTAAAAACATGCCCCTTTTCATAACAAGCACATTTTTCATTTCAAAACATAGCCACTTTGATTTTCGTTCAAAGTTTATTCAAAATTTTAGGTCACAGAGACTTCTAGATTGTTTTGTTCATTTTATACGACACAGTTAGTTGGAACAAAATGTTCTATAAAAGCAGGAACATTTATATTGTAAAAGTAGTTCAGAATAGAGCTCAGCTTGAGACAGCTGAGTTCAATAAAATAAAAATAAAACAAATAATTATTTTAATAAAGAAAACTTTAATTATTTGAATAACCCCCACGCTCTTCCCTCGAAAGAGGAAGCACGGCGCTGGAGACGTAACATTGGAGTCCATTAAAGATGTTTATTGGTTTGGACAGCAATCCCGCTTTTTTTACTTGACTAGTTACGTTGGTTATGGTCAACCTACATAGTCGTAGCAATTTGTTTGCTATTCTGTCGTAGGCGACCTTAAAGTCTATGAATAGATGAAATAATGGAATCTTAAATTCCAGACGTTTGTCCATCAACTGCCTAAGGGTGAATATCTGATCAATCGCTGATTTGCCTGATTAGCTACTTGGCGCGTTATTTTCCTTTTACAGGTAAAGAGGGGAATCAAAGGGGGATTAGTGGATTCTGGGGGGACCTGGACTCAATGTCGGTCCGTAACAAAGCCACACTGATATTGACCAATGATGACTTTAATGTATGGGGCTATTCGATCTTGTACGATAGAGTAAAGTATCTTATAGGCGGTATACAGCAATGTTATAACCCTATAATTGCTGCACGGTGTGATATCTCCCTTCTAATGTATGGGGAAAATAATTACGCGACGCCAATCTTCTGGCATCTCCTCCTGCTCCCATACGTGCACCGCGATGTCATGAATTGCGTGATGTAACGCTGGCCTTCCTTGTTTTATCATCTCAGCTCATATGCCGTTAGCTCCGAGGGCTTTATTTAATTTGAGCTGTCTTATGGCTTTTTGTTTCCTCAATGCTTGGTGGCGGCAGCACTTGGGCTTGATCTTGCATTGGTGGAGCCTCCAATTTTCCTGTGAGCTGACCATTTAGCAATTCATTGAAGTGCACTTCCCATCGCTCCAGAAATCCTTCAATATCGGTGATCAGATTACCCTCTTTATCCTTGCAGTAAGTGCAGTGTGATGTGTACCGCATCATACTGCGGATTATTTGATAGAACTTCCACGCCTGGTGCGGACCTCGCTCTCTACTTCTCTATTTGTCGCGCACCCGCGTTCTATGAGACTGCTGCATTGCCCAGTATGCAACATACTTACCTACAGTCGCCAGTTTGCCTTCATCATCAAACCAATCGCTTCGATCTCTACGACTACTGCCTAAGATGGAGTTGCCAGTACTAATGACAGTATTCTTAAGGTGTGTCTATCGCTCTCCTACGCCCGGTATTCGGGCGCCAGGACTTACTCTCCCTCCATCGAGCTCTTCGAGGGCGAGTCTTAACTCCTCTGTAGGTCCGTGAACGTTTATGAGGCTTATGTTCTTAAACTTGCCTCGTACGCGAAGAGTGCATAGCCTTTCGTTTATTGCACTAAAGCCGATAATAGCAGGATTCAGTTTTTGGCTGACTAGAAAGCCTCCCTCCATCACATGGTGTTTTGCATGACATCTGTAATAAATGTCATACTCGTTTCTTTGAATAACACCACTCCCCGTCCATCTTATTTCTTGTAATGCTGTTATGTCAGCCTTATATTCGGACAAGGCATCGGCTAGCTGCTATGCAGCTCGAACTCTGTATAGTGAGCGGACGTTCCACGAGAAAATTCTTAAATCGTTTGGCAATTTTAGTTTCGTGTATCCGGTCCATATCCGAGACTTGTTAAATTGAGATGATGGTCTAAGAAATTCTCCGACCCCTGCCTAACCTGATCCCTTTACCTTACCCTCGTCCGTCCTCTGGTTGAACATGCTAGCCAGATATGGTCTCCTTATCACAAGGTCCATATCCGTAGAATCGAGAGTATTCAACGTCGCTTCCTTCGGTTTAATTCCTCTGAACACAAACCCTCGAAACACGCGTAATCCCCTTCTCTACATTTCCCCACACCGGACCTCTCAAGGTTTCTACGAACCCCTTTCGCGGATGCTGAGAAATGTCAACTCCAGCCCCTCCTTGTTCGACTTCGACCTATCTACCTATACTCTCAAGCACCTCCTCCTAAACCATTCTCACCACCAATCTGAAGCGGCGCTATCTACACTTTCCTCTTCGACCTAACCCCACCCCCGCACCCACTCTTGCCCTCATAACATGTCCTGTTTACCTTGGGTTAAGTTTATTTAAGTTAGTAGTTAGATGTATGGTATATACTTTAGCTTGGAAGTACTTATATTGCTTGAATTAAACAACTAAATTGGGTGGTAGCCCCACTAAACTAAACAAAAACTTGTTCGGAATATATTCCTAAACTAATCCAATTGCGATGAAACTTTGGTGAGTTGTTGTTGGCACTTGTTTGGAGGTTTCCGTAATAGTACTATTGGTTTTTCATTTGACTATAATTTTAAAGAGTTGAATCGTCAATTGACTTAATGGTTTAACATCGAAGGAATGTTCTGTGATTATTTTTCTTGCATTGCATATTTAGTAGGTATGGTGATAGGAAGTTCATAGGACCACATTCTCCATGGACCATATATTTGAATTTCGAACAGCCATTAATTATTCCCCAAATTGGTATTTCTCCACAAATAATAACATCAACATTCATTCGTGAGCTCTCGAGCAGTAAAGATTACCAAAAGGAAACCTCGGTAATTAAATTCGCGCGTGTAGTAATCTTTTCAAATTAGTTTCGTACAGTGTTGTGTTATTTTCTTACTTTGAAATATTAATATAGTGCACCTCAACTTTAATACACAAGAATACGGCAGGTGTTATGTGTGTTTAACAATTTATATTATTTAATAATATATTTTTAAGTAATATTGAATGGGACTTACTTTGGAGTTTGTTTTCGTGCGACCATTGAGCGGTCGCAGTGTTGTTATGTTGCGCTGAGGTCCGCTGGCTCGTTGCAGGGGGCGTTGGGCGTCGTTGCTCCCCTGATCAGCTTGTCCGTAGCGGTATGATATGTCCTCGACGAATAGTGTTTTAGTACGATACACTTAAACCAATGTTAGTTGTACTAGTAGATTTTTTCAAATCAAATATGTCACTTTCTATTTTATACACAACGAGGATTTTATTGGTTTGATTATTTATTCCGACTCGTTGTGTTCGAAAATTAACGTCGAATTGTCATATATCCGAATTTATTTTCAATGTATTATCTTTATTTTATTATTTTTTTTTCTCCGCCAAGTAGAATTTGCATAAAGTAGTTTATGCAAATTAGCTACTTGGCGCGTTATTTCCTTTTACAGGTAAGGAGGGGAATCAAAGGGGATTAGTGGATTCTGGGGGGGGCCTGGACTCTATTTTGGTCCGTAACAATACCTTCCCCCCTTAAATAGTGATAGCTTCATTCTTAGAAGAGGAATGAAGCTTGGCTACTTAAGTATTAAACTGTAGCATTTATCTTTACACCGTCGGTGGTGTATTTTCTTCCCTTGTTTGTCGTGGTTTCTTCTGCTTTTGGCTTCCTCTATTCGTAGTAGGGTTTTAGCCTATTATTGTGCACCACCACATTTCTTCTCTCTACCTTAACGAGGCTATTTACCGGACTATTTATTTGTACTACCTTATAGGGACCCCTCCATATGGGAGCTAATTTTCCTTGTTTTTGAGCATTACGTATTAAAACTTTGTCGCCCACATGGAACGTGAATGGGCGTATCTTACGGTCGTAGTACTCTTTCGACTTCTTCTTGGAAGTTAATAGGTTACGCCTTGCTATTTCGTACGTATGTTGAAGTTTGTACTTCAATAGCTTATGGTAACTGTCATGGTTGTATACCGGTTCCGGAGGTTGCTTTATGCTTGTCGGTACCTCCGGGGTGAATCCAAATAGACAGTCCATTGGCGTAAGCTTAGTACCTTCGTGTACATTGGTGTTGTATACGAATGTTGCCGTCCTCAGGTATTGGTCCCATGATTGGGAATTCCCATCCACAATGCTTCGCAGGTAATCTACGAGTGGACGATGTGCTCTTTCTAAGGCTCCATTTGATTGTGGGTGGTACGCTGAGGTTTGTAGTTTTTTAATACGGAGTAGTTTGCACACGTTTTTAAACAAACTGCTTAGGAAATTGCTTCCCTGATCGGTGACCAATTGCTTCGGAACACCATACCGAGCAATTATTTGGTCGAAAAAGACTGTGGCCACCGTTTCTGCCTCCGCATCTGCGAGAGCGTAGCAATCTATATATTTCGACAAGTTGTCTTGGAATGTAAGTATATATTGATTGCCGGTTGGAGTGCGATCAAGAGGACCTACTATATCTAAGTATACTTTGTCGAAAGGCCTCTTTGCAATGTCGGTTATTACCATGGGCATACGTATGTTCGGTGAAGATTTCATGGTTTGACATGTTTTACATACTTTGATGTATTGTTTAATGTCGCGCATCATGTTCTTCCACCAAAAATTTCTACGTATTTTGTGGTACGTTTTACTCACTCCTTGGTGTCCGCCCAAAGGAGGATCATGGTATTCCCGGAGTAGGAACTGAATGTCTTCAGGATTGGTTATCTCCATTCCTTTTTCCGTGCAGGCCGGAATGGGATCCTCGTTAAGAGAGGACTTATCGTCATTTGGACTATCCTGAGTTCCTTCGCTTGCTCTTAACTTTTTAGCTTGGGCGCGTGTTAGTACATTGCACCTTGGTAGTGTGGGAGTCTCATCACAAATTTGCGGGATACGACTCAAGGTATCCGCATTAGTGTTGTATTTACCGGGTTTATATTCGATTTGGTAGTCGTACTCCAGTAGTTTGCGATTGAACCTTAGTAAACGTGACGTGGGGTCTTTCACGTTGAATACTCCCTTTAACGGTTTGTGGTCCGTGTATATATTAAATTTTCTCCCTTGTAAATAACAACGGAAATTCTTAGTCGCCCAAACAATGGCTAATAACTCTTTCTCAATCGTAGAGTAGTTCTTTTCCGCCTTATTCAAGGTTCGACTGGCATATGCGACTGGTTGGTCCTTACCGATTTCGCCTTGCGACAGTACTGCGCCCAGTGCTTCGTTGCCCGCATCCGTGGTCAGATTAAAGGGTTTGGTAAAATCTGGATAGATTAACAGTGGCGGCGAGACCAATAACTCCTTTATGTTATCAAATGCTTGTTGGCATTTGTCTGACCAGGTGAATTTGACGTCCTTCCTTAACAAATTTGTTAAGGGGCGTACTATCTTCGAAAAATGTTGAACAAATTTTCGATAGTAATTCGCCAAGCCTAGAAACGATTGGACGTGCTTTACCGTTTTGGGAATGGGGAAATCCCTGACACTAGCTGTCGTGTCTGGATTTGGCATTGCCCCTTTTTCGGAACAAACATGTCCCAGATATACTACTTCCTTCTGGAGGAACTTGCATTTCTCTGGTTGCAATTTGAGGTTGTGGTATCTAATTTGATCGAATACTTTCCGGAGTTTGTCATTATGGTGTTCTAGGTTTTTTCCATATATGACCACGTCATCCAGATAAACAAAGCATTCGATTCCTTGCAACCCGGTTAGGACATGGTTCATGAGTCTCTGAAACGTAGCTGGTGCTCCCTTCAGACCAAATGGCATACGTTTGAACTCATAGTGCCCGTAATTTGTGCTGAACGCTGTCTTATTTTGATCCTTCGGATCTACTAAGACTTGGTGGTAGCCGCTGGCTAAATCGAGCGTGGAAAAATAGCGTGAGTGACCGAGCTGGTCTAAAATGTCCTCTATTCGAGGGAGAGGGTACGCATCACCGATGGTTTTATCGTTCAGTTTTCTGAAATCGACCACAACTCTCCATCGGGTTTTTCCATCGGGGCCCGCTTTCTTAGGAACTACCAAGAGTGGTGAGTTCCACGGACTTTTGCTTGGTTGAATGATATCATTCTCCAGCATCTCCCGTACTTGCTCGTTGATCACCTCTTTCTTGCACTCAGGCAGACGGTACATTCTTTGATTTATCGGTGCTTGATCCTGTATCACCGGTATCTCATGCGTTATTGCACTGGTATATGTTAGGAGATCACCTTTAAGGTGGAAAATATCGTTAAACTCCTCACATATTTCCACTATGGATTGACATTCTTGAGGACTTAGGTTTTTACCTAAGTGGAGTTCCTCGTGTAATTGTGTCAACCTTGGATCTTTTGGTAATTCCTCCTGTGAGAATAAATGTCGGATATACTGGAGGTTGTCTCCCTCCGAAAGTTTTTTATCCGCATTGTATTCCGTAGAACGGTTGTCCTCATTTTCCAGCGGAAAGGTGGAAAAGTCCTTCATTGGATGTAACTCCACCATGATCCGGTCTATGGTTTGGAGGTAGTTTGCGATATTGAGTACCTCTACATGGGCACTCTTCGCTTTCCCTACAATACAGTTGGATATGAAAATCCCTGATTGCATTTGTTTAGGTACTAGCACTACCTCTTCCCGAATTTCTATGGGAAGTCTCAGCATTTTTCGTGAACGTGCCGGTATTATTGCCGGTTTGTCCAGAAAAATGTCTACCTCCGAAGCGTTTGGCAGTGATTGTTTCACCATTGTTGCTTCTTTGTTAGCTTTCTTTGGTTTGTCAGCTATTAATGTGGGGTTGGAATGCTTGGAGCCTGACAAAATATCGCCCCCTTTCCCCTGTTTGGGTAGGGTATCCGGTGTATTTCCGACCGCGGTCTGGATCTCTATGGATCCCCTTGGCTCGGATTCCCGACTGGTTGCCTTATGTCTTGGCGTCCGCTTCCTACCTTTTGTAAATTCAACGGAAAAACTTACCGGATTTACATTGGTTTGGGAGAATTCCAAACAATTCCCGGGTCCGTTGACTTTGCAATTCTTAGCTAGGAAGTCGTTTCCTAATAACCCATCTTCTGACAATCCCGGTAGGGAGTCCATTACCTGAAAGTTACAGGAGATTGGTTGGGGTAGTTTGAATATTCCCTTACAAAAACCCCTAGACTTTCCCTTTCCAAAAAGCGTTTGGAGAGTAGTGGCCTTTTTTGTATCCAGTGTTGTTCCATTCTGGAGTGCTTTCAGTTTAAGAAGGCTCATCTCCGCACCTGTGTCCACTATTAGACATGTAGTGTTTCTACATCCTATGTCTAATGGGAGCTGGACTATTGGAACTTTTGTTGGTGGTTGAGGACAGTTTTCTTTATTTGGCGGCTTTAATTCGGTCGGGTTGGGGAATTCCTGCCCGACCTCTGGGAGTTTTCCGACTTCTCCCATTTTGCTTTTAGTCGACACACTGTCGCCATGTGGTTGTGTCGCTTACAAAATGTGCACCATTCCCCGTTCTTCTGTCGCCTATATCCCTTTTTTGGCGTCTCTGACGCGTCCGTAGCGGTTGAATTCGACTGTCTACGGTTCGATTCGGGTCGATGGCGTTGTAATCGGTGTTGGCGTTGTTTTATTTTTCGAGCCTCTGAGTATTCAGTACTGCTCGTACTAATACTACTCTTGGCTCGAGTCTGCTTACCGCCTTTGTCGCATGGCTGTTTGCTGTCCTTTGACTTTTTTCCTTTTTGGACTGTGTGCCATTCTGTATTGACCGTGCAGGTCTTTGGGGTGTGGTCCCTACGTACAGACTTAACCACATTGGGTGTCTTTGTTGGCTGTTGTGGTTTTATCCACTTTGCCTTGATACGACACTCGTCCCCTGTGTGACCATTTCGGCCACAAAACTCACAACAACATCGAATGCTGTACACTCTACGATTCGATGTAGTTGCTTGTTTCGATGTGGATGGTCTGTCCTGCTGGTTTGAGGTATTCACCGGTGACTTCCTTTGGTTCTGTGACCTTATTTGTGTAGGTTCAGGATTCTCCGCCTTCCTTTGTGTATTAAGTGTCCGACAATCCTGGGCATCGTGCCCATATCGATCACACTTTGTACACTTTGGTGTGTTCCGGCGTCGAAGGCATTCATCGTATACATGCCCTTTTCTATTGCAGAAGCTGCAAGTCATGCGTGCTACCCATGGATTTGGTGTACGCTTGTCCCTACCTTGGCTAGAGGAGTCACTAAGGTAATCACCTCCGCCTCTTTGAAGGTGTCGTGGTGCCTCGGGCTTCTTTGGCCTAGACCCGGTTGGTCTTCTTGAACTGTGTGGTGGTGTATCCGACCTAAACGGGTTTTTCCCTGGTGGTGAGCGTATAACGGGGTGAGATTGTTCTTGGAATCTAGTGTTAGAGTTCCTATTCTCTACTACCCGAGACGCATCGTGTCTAGGCTTATTCTGCCTTTGTCTCGATTCCTGGGGTTTTGGTCGAGTATCCCCGTTGGTCCTATCTAAAACCCTATTTCTTTCCTCTGGGGGATCTTGTTCCTCCTCCCAATAGTAGAATGGATTATTCTTAAGCATTGGTTGCCTATTTGATGAGTTGGGAGCATGGTATTCGTCTTTCCTTTCAGGTGAAGGTGACTGGTCATGATACCTCGTTGGTATTTCATAACATCCACTTTCGCTCCTCATCTCATTCTCGGTTTTCTCTAACTCGAGAATTCTAGCTATAATCTCTTCTAAAGGGTCTTTTTCTGATTTTACTATCAGATGTCTCAGTTGGTCGTTTCTGATTCCTACCATCAGAACTGATTTAGCCAATCTTTCGTTCTGGAATATGAACCCTATGTTATTCGTAGTTCCATACTTACGTGTTGCCGCTTCGTTGCAGTCCTTTACTGCTTGCGTTATGCGGTGGGTAAATTCGGCGACATCCTCTTCGCGGGATTGTCGTATACGAGAGAGTTTCGAATGTAACTCTTCGTATGACACGTGTGGTAAGATTGTTTTTCGGAGTCGCTGTTCAAACTCCTTGAAAGTCGTTGGGAGTTGTTCTTTGAACATGCGGCGAGCTTGCCCAGTTAGCCTCATGGGCAACCACCGCAGGAAAATTTTTTTCTCCTCCTCCGATAAGCAGTCCAGTGTCCTGTCACAGCTTTCGAGGAAACCATGTAGTTCCCTCGCTGCGTTAGGCCCTTTCTGGCCACTATATACCTCCACGTTTGCTTGGACTAGGTCCAGAATTTTTTCCGCACCCAACATAGCGGCGACGGGTTCTACTGATATAATTTCCGCGGATAGCTGCCTTGTGTGGCTCCTCGTCTGCATTAACGGTAATGCTAACACGCGTTTAATTAATTTCGTACGGAGACTACCCGGATTATTCTAACCGTAGTTCGCTTTATCCCGTAGCGAACGAAAACACGATAGTGGAACAATAATCCAACGATGAGGGGTTAAATCTATTTAAATTATTTAAATAAACTTCCCAACGATGAGAGCTAAGAAGTAATTTATACGACCCAACGATGAGAGACTAGACCCAATCTATATTAATAAAGGAAAGAAAAGACAAAAATCTGCAAAGAGAACACTAAAACAGTGGAAAAATTGTTTGGTAAACTATCTCCAATTATTCTTCCCAACGTTGATTTCGTCCTCTTTCCTGTAATTGGAAAATAAACCGAGAAAAGGAGAATATATATTTTTTATTTATGTTATTTGTTATTCCGGATAGCTTTTTAAACCTAGCCGCTAGTTCCGCTAGTCGGCGTAGGGACGTAAGAGCCTCGGGGCTCTTCCACCACTGGATTTATATCCCCCACGGCTTTGATATAAATTTCCAGCTGGTGGTTACCGGCTGCGCCAATTTGTTACGTGTGTTTAACAATTTATATTATTTAATAATATATTTTTAAGTAATATTGAATGGGACTTACTTTGGAGTTTGTTTTCGTGCGACCATTGAGCGGTCGCAGTGTTGTTATGTTGCGCTGAGGTCCGCTGGCTCGTTGCAGGGGGCGTTGGGCGTCGTTGCTCCCCTGATCAGCTTGTCCGTAGCGGTATGATATGTCCTCGACGAATAGTGTTTTAGTACGATACACTTAAACCAATGTTAGTTGTACTAGTAGATTTTTTCAAATCAAATATGTCACTTTCTATTTTATACACAACGAGGATTTTATTGGTTTGATTATTTATTCCGACTCGTTGTGTTCGAAAATTAACGTCGAATTGTCATATATCCGAATTTATTTTCAATGTATTATCTTTATTTTATTATTTTTTTTTCTCCGCCAAGTAGAATTTGCATAAAGTAGTTTATGCAAATTAGCTACTTGGCGCGTTATTTCCTTTTACAGGTAAGGAGGGGAATCAAAGGGGATTAGTGGATTCTGGGGGGGGCCTGGACTCTATTTTGGTCCGTAACACAGGTAAGCAAATCTAAAACATGGATGTAGTGCCAAAGCAACCTTATGACAATAGATTCGACGAACTGGGAGGATGCTCACTATTAAAACCTACAATCAACCTACCAACAAAAAAGAAAAAACAAGTAGGTAGTTCTGTGTGATAGATGGACGTGCAATGCATATGAAGATATGCATTGTGATGCTTGGATTATAAGGGATTTCATGCAATTGATAATTGAACATTTGGGTCAATAGTAGTTGAAGTATATATTTACCGTCCGCTTGACGCTGATGTGATCTGCTAAAGTGGTGCGTTTTGCACTGCTCTTCCTCGAATGACAGCGGTTTTTTCATTGCCACTTACAGCGATTGTATGGTGAGCTTTAACTGTCGCTTGGTTGATGGAGTAGTACTGGTGGAGGATTTTAAATTATTTTGACATCCTGATTTTGCTTGCTGAGGATACGCGGAGATTAATGGAGTAGGAACCGGGGTATCCACTGCTGAAGCGACTTTTTGCAAGTTCATTGCATTACCTTCCTCGTTCGAGTGTGATAAAAAAATGATGTTTTTTGCGACACGTAGAACACGTAAACGTGCTAGTGCAATTTTGGGTGAAATGGGCATTTGACGATCAGTTAACATACACTCATTTTCTCTGTACAATGTCTTATCTCCTCTTCGGACTTAGTGCCTAAAATTTAAAACAATTTCTAATCGAATGTGTTCCTTGGCACATGGAGCATTTTTGAAGTGTCGAGTTGGGTGCCTAGACAATGCCTGAAGCAACCTTTTTGCCCTTATGTTGATTAATATTTGATTAGGACTGTCTCATAACGTCCAAAGTTCTAGAACTCATTAATAAGAAATCCTCCAGCATGCTATAAGTCGGATAGTCGGCATACGATGATGTATGAGACTCCCAGAGGCTTCGAGTGTTAGTGGCAGCTTATTGACTGTGTGATAAATGAGCACATCTTCCCACGTATCCACACAAGCACCGAGATTTTCAAGCGATTGCTTCGCCTCGTTAGTTGTATCTAGCAACAACTTAATATCCTGTGATGACTCTTGCGTTATGGTTGGCTGATCAAATAGAAGCCTAAACTGGGTTGCCTTTGAGTAACCGAATGTTCTGATATCGCTTTATCAGTAATGCTTAAGCAGCTAAGAAATTCGAGTTAATGTTACGCAGTATACGTGCTGCTTTACCGGTTAAATTACTCTTTAGATATTGTAATTTTTGTGCATCGGAAATCGATGAATTTTTGTTAATCAGACTTTCGAATAATCCCTTGAATTCAGGCCAGAGCTGCATGGTGCCGTCGAAGGTGGGATATTGTATCGAAGGGAGTTTTATTTCAGCCATGAGATTTTTATTTCCTAGAGTTGAATTGTTCATCATCATCATCATCATCATCGGCACTACAACCGGGATCCGGTCTTGGCCTTATTTAAAAAATCTCTCCACCGCTCCCGATTTCGAGCCGATGTCATCCAGTTTGGCACTCCTGAAATGTTGATACAACCTTGCATTTGGTTATCGGACAACTGTTCTTTTAACTCCGACGAGTACTGGAAATATATCTTCTTTAATTGATGAAAGGTGGGAGCTTCCATGTACCTCGTCTTCGCCTCCTCACTGGGGGCAGCAATAATTTTTTGATGTAGGCCTCTGGCCCCATCGAAAGATTTCTCTAAATTAACCAAACGCACTTTACTTATGTGAACAGATTTCTTAGCCTTAGACAGAGTAACATAAGCCTTATACTTGGCTTCCAACTCTACGAGAATCGATTATATCGAATCGATAATCGTCCCCAACTTGCCTTTGCTCATTATATGATTTTAATTTATATTACAGGGTGGCGCGAAATTAATCACCCTATCGGAAGATGTTATAATTTTCGCAAATGGCGTCGTACGTCAATCATATTTGAAATTTGTGAACTAGATTGTTGCAGAATACAAACAGACAAGCAATGGAGCGCTATACTCCGCGAGAGCGTGGAATAATTGTATAAGCAATGAAGATTTTGTGTCGAAAATCATCATGAGCGACGAGACGCATTTCCATTAAGCGGTTACGTCAACAAGCAAAATCTTCGTTTCTGGGGCACTGAGAATCCGCCTGTGATGCACGAAGAGCCTTTACATTTTTTTAGCATTGCTTCCTAGTTGCACCAACTTCCCCTGAAAAGTACTATCGTCAGGATAAAAATCGTGGATGTAGTTAAGATTCTTCCACTTCACTCACTGCATACTGACTATTATGTTGCCTTTGCAATTGCACTAACGCGTACTATTGGGCAATGAACCCTTTTTTGTCATTAAATATCTTTGGTTTAATCACTGTCCTTAAGATCCGGCTCGAAGGACCAATATCTTTCGCTTCGGAAACCAGTAAATGTTTATATTATGTTGCGGAGCACACGTAATTTTTTTATTTTTTATTTTATTACACTTCTCTCAAGAGAGGAGGAACCTATAGCGCCGAGTGGGGGCCCCGAGATGCCACCAAATAACTGTTGCAGTCCTTTTTGAACAGATGCAGGTTATAACGCTCCGGGAACACTCGCGTGGGAAGGGAGTTCCGCAGCTTCCCCGGTCTGTAACGGAACGAGTTCTGATGCAGGAATGTTCGCGCCATCGGGAGATGAACCGCATGCTGGTGCGATCCGTCGGATTGTCTTGTGGAACGCATATAAACCGAATTGCGCGGAACAGTACCACGAATCTCGGAAGAACAGTACCCGTGATAATATCTGTAAAACAGGCAGAGGTCGGCTACGTGCCTTCGATGTGATAGCGACTGTAGTCCCGACGTCAGCGCCCAGTCCCCGATCAGGCGGATCGCTTGTGTCTGTATGCTTTCAAGTAGGTCGAGGGTATGTTTAGGACCCGAGCTCCAAACGTGAGAGCAATATTCGAGCGCGGGTCTAATTTGGGATTTATACAGAAGAAGAAGTTGAGCACATATCTTAATTTACCGGATCGAAAATTTGTTTAACCATAAAGAAAAGCAAAACGCCCACTTCGACTGGTCTTAATTTATGTATTTTATTACTTTCGTTTACACCTTTATTTTTGAAAACAACGATTCACTTTATTTTTAATTTAAAGGAAAAAACGAAGAATGTTGCTAGTTGGCGGAGTGACGGCGAATACCCTTTTTTCTGTTACCTTCTGTATTATAACACCAGTTGCACGATGGCCTTGATTTGATCTTGGCCATTGACCTTCACTTCCTTTAAGTCTACCGCTTAATCATATATTTATGTCGTTGAACTCTATTCCACCCGAATTTTAAATTGGCTGCTTCGAGGAAGCCATGTGAACGCGTGAATCGTGATTTCTTCATGTTGCCTCACACGTTCTTTTGGCCTCCGTCTCATTCGGCATTAAAATATGTTTGCCAACGGGAATTTGAGGATTGGGCGAGGGCGGGTCATGTTGCATTTTACAACACCTAGATATATGTTATAGTTTTGACAAACTTGGCACATTACGATCATTTTGATTTATATATTTTCTTTTTTTATTATCATTATTTTTATTTGTTACTTTAAGAGGGGGATGAATATGGTAGTGCAGGTGGATGTATATGGAGATATTGATTAATCAAATTAGTAGCGGGGGGGGGGGGGGGGTAGACCCCCAGAGTTGTACAAAATTCACTTTTCATAACACGTAACGATTTTGTGCAAAAAATCTTTCTTTCGTGTCGAGAAAGCAAATCCATACAAATGTCAACTATTCGATTTTGGTTTCCTTCCGTTAGTGTATGAGGAACCCATTTTCCTTCTTTCTGTGTCGTTCCCATTGCATGCAATCGAAGTGATATTGCTTGGACAGAAACTCTTAACTGTTCTGCGAGCTCTTCTTGAGTTTGACATGGGTTTTCATTCAGTAAAACTTGAAATTCTTCATCGTAAATTTTTTTACTGCACCACAACATGGAGCATGTTCAAGACTCAAATTTCCCTCACGAAATCTCGCAAACCACTTTTTTACTATTGAATGACTCACAGTACGTTTGTGGGGGTTGTTTAAAGCATCCCCAAAGAACCACCCATTTCCTTTAAATCAACCTGTCTTCCCCTCACTCAACAAAGCCATTTCGCTTACCTGCAATCGAGCAGCGTTAAGCTACCCTTCAATATCTTTCACCTGAAAGGTAAACCCTCTTCAATAGCTTGCCTACCAACCAAATCATTTCGGTCATAATACATGAACCATACAAGAACCCGATCGGTTCAGCTTGTCTGCAATCATGATTTTTAAACACACGCCAATCTTTCTGCGTGTTCTTGTTCCAACAATTCATTGGTCCAAGGAGACACGTCGGGCGGCTTATTTGCTTACACAGCTGCAGCCACATTTCCGACGATCGATCGCCCAAGCAACACCTGATCATCGAATAGGACTTGGCCGCGATTGTTGTTCAAACAATCATTCTAATGATCATGCCCTAAGATACATTTTCCTGAAAACTAAACGACCTCCACACTAGGCCTTACCGCTGGCATAAGCGATAACCACCCATTAAAGCGGACACGATCATGATTGCTATTCAAACAATCATACTGTGACGCATATGACAATCAGTACTGGAATCTTCGAGAAAGTCCGAAACAAAGTACTAGATTATTTTAAGAAGTACTGGAAAACTGGAATAGAACATTCAAGACTACGGAACGGACGGAAACGATACACCAAATCAGAATGAGGAAAAACGGTATAAATACGTCGGATGCAGATCGGGAGGAGAGTGATAAGTAAGACAGTGAAGCAAGCGATACGTCTCGAGTGAGAATTAAGCAGTAAAAGACGCGATAAGTACGGAAGCGATAAGTAAAGAAATCGTTAAGTGTACGGTAAAAGTAACGGTTGTATTACGGACTAATAAAGTGTTATATTAATTCAAAATCGATTTAACGGCTCTTATTTATTTTAAAATAATTAATCCAGCGAACCCTAAGCTCGCTACAATTGGTGTCAGAAGTGGGATTAATTATTGTTTAAGTGAATAAGTGTGTGAAAGTGTGTTGTGACGATGTCAGATCGACATTTGGAGGATCTTCGCGTTCCTGAGTTGAAGAAGGAACTTGAGGACCGGAATCTGGATAGCAGAGGACAGAAGCAAATTCTTCGACAGCGTCTGCAAGCAGCAATGGAGGTAGAGGGTATTGATGTCGACACATATGTTTTTGCGATTGTGCCAGACTGCCCGGATGGAGAAGAAACAGTGAGTCAAGATGGTGCCAATGTAACGGAGAAGAGTTCGCCACAGTCGGACATTTCGGAGATGTTCAGGATGATGATGATAAAATTGGACGCACAAGCTACAGATGTTAATGCAAAATTCGACACCGTAAATTCAAAATTCGACGCCCAAAATTCAAAATTCGACGCCGTAAATTCAAAATTGGACGCGCAAGCTGCAGATGTCAATGCAAAGTTGGATGCCCAAACATAATGGATGAAATGTAATTTTCAACACTTTAAGGACGAAATTCGAAACGAAGTAGAAAATCTAGATCTAAAAAACGAAGCTGAATTCAAGAAAGTCACCGATGAAATAACACGAATCGAAAAGAGACTTGAGTGTGTTGAGAGAAATAAGACATCGCCAGGCAATCAACATGACTACAAAGATACAAGGATGCAAACGCCAACCTTCGATGGAACGGACCCTTCTCCGTATTTATACGTCAGTTTGACGCCGCGGCCAATTATAATAAGTGGTCGGATGAGCAAAAGTCAACATCACTAATCTTGTCACTCCGCGGGGCGGCTGCAGAATTGCTACAAACCATACCAGCAGAGAAGCAAACAGATCTCCAAGCGATGAGAGACGGCCTTGAAGCTAGGTATGGCAACAACTACATGCAGCACGTCTACCGCATGCAACTGCGTAGCAGAACGCAGAAACCTGGAGAAAATCTTCAACAGTTGCAGGCAGACATTGAGCGATTGGCAAACTTGTCTTATACAAATATGACTAAAGAATTTCTGAAGGAGGTAGCAATGGATGCATTTATAAACGCACTCCAAGATCGGGACTTTCAACAGGCCGTTCGTTTGGCGGGAAAGAAGACGATTAATGAAATACTGGCGTTCGCATTGGCATATGAATCTGCTAAACTGGCTACCAGGAGTACATATAGAGTCCGAGAAATGTCCGTCCAGGAACGTTCCTGCCAAAGAATCGGGCATGTACAACGGAGAACCCCGAGACCTGTTATGAAGTGCTGGACATGCGGCGGAGTCGGCCACATCTCTGTTGACTGTAGGAAACGTCGACGAATGAATGAAACATCGAGTGAGAATTGTTGTTCATGCGCTTGTCATAAGAGGAGACTATCAACGGAACAACCTGAGGTGAAGAAACACATTGTACCTGTTAGAGTACTAAATGCGTCCGAAGAGCCGGTCGCAATAAGAAAAGGAGAGTTAACCGCAGAATGTGCACCCGTATCAATGATAAGCTCAATTCAACAAGGGAAGGTGCATAATAACGCTGATGTTCTATCAAGAAAACGATGTAAGCCAGATTTTAAACATCGTCATAAAGCGGAAGAGAAAGAAGAGGCGTACGACCTGCGAAATGTACAAGTAGAAGTACTAGATGGGTGGACGAATGAGGCTATACGCGCAGCTCAACTTCAGGATGAAGATATGTCGCTAATTCTGGAATACAAAGAGAAGAACGAGCGGCCAACTTGGCACAATATTTCCGACAAGAGTGGAACATTTAAGGCATATTGGGCACAATGGAATTCCTTGCTGGTGGAAGATGGTATTCTTAAGCGTAAATGGGAAGCCGCGGACGGAAAATCCCATCGAATGCAGATTCTAGTCCCACCATCAAAAGTGAAAGATGTTCTAACAGAAATGCACGACGGGGCCTCCGGTGGACATTTGGGAGTTAATAAGACACTTTCAGAATTACGATCTCGTTTTTACTGGCTTCACATGAGAGATGACGTCGAGTCTTGGTGTAGGAAGTGCACAACTTGCTCTGCGACCAAAGGACCACCAGCAAAACCAAAGAGCGCTATGAAGCAGTACAACGTGGGTGCCCCTTTCGAGTGAATTGCGATTGATATCTCAGGACCGTTCCCAAAAACAAACGACAACAACAAATACATGTTAGTTATCATGGATTACTTCAGCAAGTGGGTAGAAGTCCTTCCAATTCCAAACCAAGAAGCAACAACCGTCATTGAGCAGCTAATCAATAATTGAATCAGCAGATATAGAGTTCCCTGTGAGCTTCATTCCGATCAAGGCCAAAATTTCGATTCACAGATATTTCAAGGCATCTGTGCGGCACTGGGCGTAAGGAAAACCAGGACCACACCCTTACATCCGCAGTCAGACGGAATGGTCGAAAGGTTCAACCGAACAATGAAAGAGTACTTATCGAAGGTCGTTAGTGATCACCAAAGAGATTGGGACAAATATGTACAAACCTTTCTCATGAGCTATAGATCGGCTAATCACGATACGACGGGCCATTCTCCAGCAAAAATTATATTTGGACGGGAGATACGATTACCAGCCGATCTGCGATTCGGAATACCTCCAGACGCCATAGACAAGACCGAAGACTACGTAGCCGAATGGAGAAATCGCCTCGATGAGATTCATCATTTGGTTCGAAAGCAAATCAAGGTATGCAGTGACAGGATGAAAACAAGATACGACGTTCGAGCCAACGCATCCGGATTTAATGCAGGCGATAACGTATAGCTTTATAACCCTCATCGGCAAAAAGGAAGGTCTCCGAAGTTGCAGCAACATTGGGAAGGACCGTATAAGATTCTCACAAGAATTAACGACGTTGTCTATAGGATTCAGCGAAGACCGAACGCCAAGATGAAAGTGGTACATCGTGACCGACTGGCGACTTTTGTTAACCCGGGAGATCAGTGAACTTAGTTCGGGACGAACAAATCTAGGCGGAGGGTAGTGTGATGCATATGACAATCAGTACTGGAATCTTCGAGAAAATCCGAAACAAAGTAGTAGATTATTTTAGGAAGTACTGGAAAACTGGAATAGAACATTCAAGACTATGGAACGGACGGAAACGATACACCAAATCAGAATGAGGAAAAACGGTATAAATACGTCGGATGCAGATCGGGAAGAGAGTGATAAGTAAGACAGTGAAGCAAGCGATACGTCTCGAGTGAGAAGTAAGCAGTAAAAGACGCGATAAGTACGGAAGCGATAAGTAAAGAAATCGTTAAGTGTACGGTATAAGTAACGGTTGTATTACGGGCTAATAAAGTGTTATATTAATTCAAAACCGATTTAACGGCTGTTATTTATTTTAAAATAATTAATCCAGCGAACCCTAAGCTCGCTACAATACCAATGATCGTGTCCCGTGTACACGATCATTGGTATTGGCTCCTCCCACACCGATGGAAATCCATCAGGATTGCAGCTAGTAGATGTTGAGTGGTTAAATGTTGAAAGAAAAGAAATCGTCGCTTAGTTAACGTCGATACCAAATCCGCCTAATCTATTTCGCGTTGTTTCGCAGTTTCTCTCAATAACTATCCTTCATCAGCGAACAGTTCGTGAAATAGAACATTGTGAAATACACGCGTAATTAAATAATCAATTAAAACTTATCCAACGAAACGGATTCAATGTGAAATCCACTTCGTACAATTTAACTCTACCTAGACAGTTCTAGTGCCATAGTTCCGTGATCACTGTAACAGTGTTTCCTGATTTATGTTAAGGTGCCGATGCTGCGTTCCCGAATGCACCACGGTTACTTTAAGATGGTGAATTTTGTTATAACATATAAGACTCTTTCGACTGCAAACAATAAAGATAAATATAAAGTAATTGCTGAACGTTTTATTTCTGGACCTTCAACAGTTTAGGTGTTTCGCTTTCAGTCCTGTGTCTACTCGAAACAAAAATGAACAATCCGCTTTTAGATAAGTGCTGGGGAATTGAACAGTGTGCCCGTGTCCGACATATAACTTAAACCCTTACATGTTTATCCAAAGTCAATCTGATCAATTATATAGCTTGAGCATCATTGTTTTTTCAGTTGAAAACAGAATAGAATGCAATGACGTAAATCTGGTTTATCGAGATTCATCTTTTATAGAACTGATGCACACAGATTGACTAAAACTAAGTAAATGAATAAAACTTAGTCATAAGAACAGCAATGGCTTAGCTACATATATCCAAAATACCGACCGAATTGGATGCATTCAAGTACGATTTAAAGCAACAAACTTGAGAGCCGAGTTCCTACTTGCACACCTATTAGATAAAATTGTATTCCATTTAAGTTATTAAAAAAATCACCTTAGATCATAAAAAGGAACCATTATATAATATAATATAGTAGGAATTCGCGGCAGCGCTTTCATAAGAAATATGATTAGAAGGTCAAGTGCTGTTTACTAAGCATTTAAGTTTAAAAATATTTGTGAGTACGAATTTTTATAAAATTGTATTTACTCCATTCAACTAGTTTCAAAGGTCTAAAAATCAATGAATGTTCTTTAGAAAGCTAAAAACAGACTATCTCGGTAAACACAAAGATTCCAACTCAAAATCTTCACTTTGTACTTGTTTCGTGTGTTGTTGTTCACGTTGGCAAACCAATTCCCTCTGCATATAAGAACATTGTTTATGTCAATATTTGATTGTACGAGTATTACTAGTAATCTTTGTTTAATATGAATATGTATGAGCTATTCTTAATAGAGAAATTTGGAAACCACTTGCGACATTATTACAATCGACGACACTTATAACCGGAACACAATGTTTAGGGGCAATTAATGCGTTAGAGCACAACTCTTCAGGTTGTCATGGGAGAAAGTAGTTACGTACAAAGGCATATATAAATAAGATTGTAACGTTCAACTGGTTTTAAAAATAACAAGTACACGCACTAAAAACAAAAAGGTGGTAGTATTCTATAAAGCGTGGAATCCGGTTTGTCAGATTCACTTTTCCAATCATCAGCAACCAAAAAGGTCAAGAACTCAGGTTTAATGTTCTTTTTTTAAAGAATTATAAGAAGTTAGACAAATAGTTACGATATTTCTTGTATGCTTGACACTCTACTTTAACTTGCTTTCAACTCGTGGGTGCTCTCAATTTAGGTCCAGTACAGTTTGCACATAATTTTGAGATTAATAAAACTTCAATATTATGATGAACTGAGAGGTAAACTTGCTTAAAAATGTATGAATAAGTTAAGTAAATTACAACAATATATAATCCTTTCTAATTACATTTATATTTTATGAAGTTAATTAACTTAGAGTGTATTATAGACTGCAAGCACAAAAAGGGGCTTCTTCGAAATCCTTATAATCAATATGTAGTGGAAAAAGAAGGACAGGGTAGGTGAAAAAGATAGGAACGAATACATTGATTCACATTGGCCATTCAGACCTGACTATTGCAATGACAGGGAAACGCGTAGACAAACAAAGTTTCTTATGCTTTCCATGTGTATTCGTACGTCTGAAGTTAATTTTTAAATTGAACCTTTGGCGGCTTCCAATTATGTCGGCTTTAAAATTTCGTAATTTTATGCCACCGTAAAATTACAGAATGCACTTTGTGGACGGAGCCGCACGTAGTATCGAGAGTTTGAGAATACTAAGAGAGTGAAAGGAAATGGAACCAAAGCCATGCCAATAATTTAGAATTGTCTGAAAATTTCGTTGGCGTCGGTTTTTATTGTTGTTCTTAATCAGTTAGCTTCAGCCACTCAACAGCTGGTCGTGTGAACTTGTTATGTTTAAAGCAAAGTAATTATGATTTCTTCATCATCATCATCATCATCATCGGCACTACAACCGAGAAACGGTCTTGGCCTTATTTAACAAGGCTTGTTAAATTTTCCATAATAATTTGTTTTTCTGGGCAAGGTTATTAGCCTTGCGTCAATTATGATTTCTTAATCTCGTTTAAAGTAAAGTAATTATGTAGCATTTTAAATAGCCAGTAAAAGCCCCCCCCCCCCCCCCCCCCCCGCGACGCACTACTTACAAAGTGCCGTCTTGTCACAAGTCGAAAGTTTAATTACTATATACTATTTATTGGCCTATAGGAATCCGAAGTTCATGACCTCACCGACTCGACTCTGCCATCGTTTTCTGCCCTGTGCACTCCCCTTCCACGCTTGAGCATCTGATACGATATTCAAACTCTTTGCTCAACCATCTTTTCCATTATAAAACTGTAAAAATATACTTAAGATGAACCAACAAAATCAGCAGCTGTCAACAAACTAATTGAGAGATGGCGCTCAAACTCGATGTCATTATGTTTCACAGTGTAGTAAACTTAGTGGCAAATAGAAATTTGAAAATAGCTTTGCGTGGGAATTTTAAATGAGAAATTCCCGATAAACATTTGACAGAATGTATAACACACTATTCTATTCTATTTATTGGTCTGTAGGAACCCGAAAGTTCATGACCTCACCGACTCGACTCCGCCATCGTTCCCTGTTCTGTGCACTCCCCTTCCACGCTTGACCATCCGATCCGATCTCCTCAAGGTCAAACCTTATATTGTCCTCCCATCTGCGTCGCGGCCGTCCTGCCGGTCTCTTTCCCGTTGGTCTACCGTCAAGAATTCTACACACGGTCGTATTGTTGCCCATTCGCGCCACATGTCCTGCCCATCTTAATCTTTGCGACCTGATTACTCTCACTATTGTAAGTTTGCGGTATAGCTCTTCCAATTCGTGATTGTCGAGTTTCCTCCATTGTACTGTCTCCTCGTCATACTTACCGCCAAAGATACCTCTTAAAACTTTATTCTCGAAATTCTTTTCTTCCCCTTTTGTGAGACCCCATGTTTTGCATCCGTACAGAGCAATCGGCATTATTATGGTTCCATAGACACGGAGCTGTATGTTACGTGACGGCAGTTTGGATTTCCGCAGTTTACTGACTGTGTGCCAGCTAGCGTTGCCGGAATGCAGTCTCCTGTTAATTTCCTTCGACATTTCGTTACTGACCATCAGTATCGTTCCCAGATATTTAAATTCTTTAACTTTTTCAAACATCTTGCCTCTGATGTTTATATGTGGTCCCTGGGGTCCACCTGCTCTCGCCGTAATCATGTATTTTGTTTTGTGTTCATTTATTCCTAGGCCCACCTCTTCTGCCGCTTGCATGATGATTTCACAGTTTCTAGATAATCGCCCAAAACAGCGATGTCATCCGCATATACGAGCACTTGTGTGACGCCGTTCAAGTATGATCCGGCCATGTTGTCGTCTTGTACCTTTCTGATGACATACTCGAGCACAAGGTTAAAAAGGCACAGTGAGAGGCCATTCCCCTGTTTTAGTATGTCCCGGATTTCAAATGGTTCTGAGAGGAGGTTTTCTATTCTAACTCGCCGTTTGTTTTCGTTCATGCAAATTTGAATGAGGGCGGCATCTTTTTTTGTGATTCCCATCTCAACTACAATATTGTAGGGTCTTTGCCTCGCGACTGAGTCGTAGGCTTTTTTAAAGTCAACGAACAGTTGGTGAACTGCCTCTCCGTATTCCCACTTCTTTTCCAGCAGTTGCCTTATTGTGAACATTTGGTCGCTTGTTGACCGGTTCTTACGGAATTCACATTGGTAGTCTCCCAGTATTTCTTCAGCGTACTGTGTGATTCTCGCTAGTATGACATTTGTTAGTATTTTGTATGTGGTTGGGGGCAATAATATTCCTCTGTAGTTTTCGCAGTCAGATCTGTCGCCTTTTTTGAAAATGGGGACGAGTATTGAGGTTTTTCATTCTTCTGGAGTGACTTCCTTATCCCATATTGTTTTGTTGAGCTGGTGGATCTTTCGACCGGATGCCTCCCCTCTATACTTCACAAGCTCTGCCGGTATGCAGTCGACTCCGGGAGCCTTGTTGTTTTTCAATCGATTTATTGCGTCTACTACTTCGTTGAAAGATGGCTCTGGGGTCTGAGGCTCGGCTGTATGTGCGTCTGGTGCGTTTATTTGTGGTTCATAGATGCGCACATTGAGCAGGTTTTCAAAGTACTGCTTCCATCTTGTTACGATATTGTTTGTTTCTGTCACCAGACAACCGCTTGTGACTCGAATTATTTTGGCTCCCCCTCGGTAGCCTAATTGAATTTATGCCGGCATACATACTTCTGATGTTCTTTGCCCTGGCATTTTCTAGGATTCTTTCGATCCGAGTCTTCTCCCATTCGTGTTTTTTGCGTTTGAAGAGTCGCATTGTCTCTTCCGAATTGTCGCGTATCTTTCTGCGTTGACTTCATCATATCTTTCTAAGTGGATCACTCTAAGTCGTTTACGTTATTCGATCTTCGCCCTGCACTTATTGTCAAACCAAGGTTTGGACTTAATTATTTTCTTAAATCCTAACACCTTTTGGGCTGTTTGTTTTATTGTGTCTCTAATCGATGCCCATTTAGTGTCCACACTATTGGCTTCCTCTTCCTCACTGCTTCCATTCTGTAGGATGCTAAATCTATTCGTTAGTTCGTCTTGATATTCAGCCCTTTTGCGCAGATCTTTTAGTTTATCATTGTCGAACTTTTGGCTCGTTTCCCGTGACAGCCCATGTGGGTTTGCTGGGACCCGACTCCTGATTTTGCCCATCACTAGAAGATGATCGGAGTCGGAATCTGCTCCTCTATATGATCTTACGTCAAGGATATTCGAGTGGTGTCTTTTGTCTATGAGGAAGAGGTCTATTTGGTTACACGTTACGCTGTCGAGTGGTGTCCATGTGGCTTTATGAATTTGCCTGTGCTTGAAGATATCTTCCTTCCAATTTTGCATTCAGGTCCCCGAGGAGGACTTTAACATCGAATGATGAGATCATATCAAATAATTCCTCTAGGGTCTCGTAGAATGTGCCCTTCGTTTCTTCGTCTGTGGATTCTGTTGGGGCGTGTACGTTTATAAATACATAATTGTACCATGGTCCCTATATTTTTAGCACCGACATTCGGTCATTAATAAATTTCACATCTTTTGCATGGGGTGTAATCTTCTTGCTTATGATGAAGTTTTAGGTTTCGAGGTTATGTGTGTCGGTACCTCCACACGCCAGTGTAAACCCGTTGGTTTCGATTACTTGATGTGGGAGTCGGAAGCGCGACGATGTCCATTTTATGTTTCGCGTTTTCTCCGACCGTCTGTATCGCGCCTGGTTTATATAACGGCAATCCCGCTTAGTAGAAACCCTGACGTGGTGCTGGGGCTTAAACAACAATGAATCACGCAGGCTATGTTGGCGGAAGCATACGCTTCCAGTACGGCCACCCATTTCAGACAGGTTAGCAAAGAGTAACACACAAAGATCTACTACCCCTAATCTAGGGTGTTACGCGTCACCGTGCCCATTGATTGGTTTGCAGCCACGGGTATACCGGCTGTATTATAACGGCGCCTCTCTGATACCGGGTAGAATCAGAGCAATAAGCAGGCCCTACCATATCAAAGAGGGGCTCTGATATAGCGGACTATTTGAAATCCCAAGACTGTTCCCACGAACTGAATAATCAATATACAAAAAACAATCTCACGGAAACCCTGGTAGGCGTAGGTGTGATGAGCCGACAATACCATAAGGGGACAAATCATCAAGAAAACACCGACTCGCGCAAAAAGAAGACGTAGAGAAAGTTTAATTGACATGCTAAATACTTCAGAATTCGTTTCCGTGAAAGGAAATGTGACGCTTCGTTTTAGGCCTGCCACATTGCAATATTTAGACAAGAAGTCATTTCAGAGTAGACGTCTTCAGGCAGACCGGGCATATTGCTCATTAATTGAAACTTGCAAGGGATCTTAGTCCTTGGTTGGAAATTCGCCTAGCAACTGCCTAGCGTTCTTATATTCCAAAACGGCGTCTGTAATATGTAGGATTCTCGCCAGTTGATTTTCATGTCTGATCCACGCATGCTGTTCCTATTGCTCAGATTTACCTCAGCGCCAATGTCCACTACTAGAACGGTTTTATTTTTAACACCTATATCCTATGGTAGCTGAACAAGCAACGCATCTATAGTAATAGCTCCTTTTTATCACCGAGTGTTTCGAAATACGTGTTCTTGGTCCAGAAGGGGGAGAATTTCTGAACGTCTGAGTTCAGTTTTTGCTGATAGGACCCTAAGTTGTGACCTTGTTGAGCACAGAAATCGAAACTCTGCCTTCTATACAACACTCGTCGATTTTCTAGGGAAATTTCTATCTCGATAACAGGTCGTGTAAATAATTGGTTGGTTATTCCTTGGGTCTTTAGGTGCTTCTAGTTACCTAGGTGTATATATATAAAAATATGTATGCGTATATTTATCTTTATATTGTATATGTATCAGGTGTATGCATACGTTTTTTCCCGTTTCTTTGGTAAAAAAAAACCTAATTTTCTAGGGAAATTACTTTTTTTGTATTCAAAATATTGGCCATCAGCTTCTACACATTTTCCCCATGTTTCAGGTAATTTATGAATATCATGCCAGAAAAACTGCTTGTCTTTCGCGGCAAATCATTCGTCGAGCCATTTTCCAATTTCCTCAAAATCGCTGAAGTGTTTTTCTGCGAGCGCGTGCCCCATTGATGCGAAGAGGTGATAGTCAAATGGCGCCAAGTCTAGGGAGTACGGCGGATGCAGAAGGATGTCCCATCCAAGCGATTTCAAGGTGTCTTTCACTAGTTTTGCTACTTTTCACTGGCCCCATCTCTTAGTTAAACCGGAAAAAACGTATGCATACACCTGGTATTGGTCTTCTCCATTGCTCGTATAGGTCTGCTGATTGCTTCTTGTCACACATATAATGCTTCTGCTAATTGCCGTTGAGTTTGAGTTGGGTCATCATCCAATAACTCCTGCAATTATTCGTCGTCACATTTTTATGGTCAACCAGAGCGCACACTGTCTTTCACATTAAAATCACCACTTTTGAATTGTCGAAACCATATCTCACATGTTCTAATTGATGAAACGTGTTCACCATATGTTTCTACTAGCAAATGATTACTTTCAACTTCGTTTTTCTTTTGATTAAAAAGAAAAGCAATGCGTGCCGCATATGTTCTTTTTCAAGCACAAAACTCAACATGATCCCCGAACGATAAAACAAGGGCGCTAGTTTTTGGCGGACTCAACTTATGTGGTTTGTAGTTAAATCTCAGACAAACAAAATGACGTATGCGTCAAATTCACACTTTTCGCTGGCGCTGAAAAAACGTATGCATACACCTAGTATGGGGGGATGGGAGCGAACATACAGGGTAAAGTCTCTGCTTTCAACCCGGCGAAGACCAGGACGATCCTTGCCCCTGTTCAATCCAAGTTGGCATCCAGTCTCCATGTAATACCCCTGGATAGCTACTTTGGCACCCGCCAAGTAATGAACCAATGCATGCAGCGACATCCTGAGAAAGGTCGGCACAAGGCTAATAACCGTGCCCGGAAAAACAAATTATTATGGGCAATTTAACAAGTCTCGGATAAGGACCAGATACCAGTGTAGGGACTTGCTAAATAAGGCCAAGACCGGATCCTAGTTGTAGTGCCAATGATGATGATACACCTGGTATATATAAACATTTGAAATATATTTTGAGTTTTTTCTTTTATCCATGTAGAATGAATACGTTTAAAAAGTTTGGTTCATTTAAGGTTTAAGAATTATATTTTTGTTTAAATTATCGGTATTCACAATTTTAATTTATTTCTTACGTCCACCCGCCGTCACTGCTGGAACAAGAAGAAGGCGAGGAACCGAAAGTCTAATCTTGGTTTTGACATTTATCCCGTTTCACGTCACTCCACGGACACGAAAATGAGCAGAAACAAAACACGAAACAGGACACCGTCCACGGAACACCACCTTATATCACCGTCGACACTTCAAATTACACGTCTTAATTCGATAGCACAGAATAGCATGCATACACATCATTAGACTATCTCCTATCATAATCACCAAACATACGCCAATCTTTCAGTGTGTTCTTGTTCCAACAATCCGTGGGTCCAAGAAGACACGCCGACCAGCGTACTTGTTGACACAGCTGCAGCCGATAATTTTTCTACCATTGAATCGGACACGATTATGATTGCTATTCAAACAACCATACCCATGATCGTGTTCCTTCTACCAATTCCTAATTGTTTGTTGATAGCTTTACGTAGTACGTGTGCACCGATAAAACTCTGTCGTATGGTGACAGAACCACAAAAAGGCAGAAGTTAACTTGAAGCCAGCTTTATTAATACACGTGTTGAAGGAAAATTGATGACCGATGGTGTTTTTTCTGTGAATGTTGATTGTAGACTGACGAAATGGCATAACTGCCAATTCAAAAGGCGACGCCATGACATCATCGTGGTGACAATGATGGCCAGTTGGTGCCAGCTGCTGCGCAACTGGTATATATGCGAATGTACTAGATTTCTCCAGTACATTCCAGCACATTTGATTGCCAATCCGCAACATTCCGCCCGCCTTCGCCAATCATTGGCGAATCATCATGCCCGGGGGGGGGGGGGGGGGGGGGGGGGGGGGGGGGGGGGTGTGCGGCTGGCGTTGGTGATGTTCATCCGCTGATTGGTGCTGGTCCGATGCCCTCTCCCCTTCAAATGGGAGGATACTTAGTTTGGACACGGGTCTCGTTGGGCTGCCCGCAGCAGTCCGCAGCGTTGCCACTCTTACGAGTCCGTCTTGGCCAGGGTGCACCTTAAGGATTCGCGCTAAGTGCCACTTGCAGGGGGTGCCAGCTCAGCCCTGACCACGCACAGTTGCCTCACTGCGACGTTGGGGTTTCGGCTCTGCCACTTTGGCCTGTGTTGTAGTTCCTGGAGGTATTCTGCGGACCATCGCGACCAGAAATGCTCGTACATGTTCCGCAGTAACGTTGATCGCGACAACCGAGATATGGGGGGTTGAAGTGTGTAAGGCTCCAGGACGGTCGACGTCGGGCCTCCAATAAGAAAGTGTCCGGGTGTGAGCGCCGTCAGGTCGGTTGGGTCATCCTTCAGTGGCTGGAGGGGGCGCGAGCTGAGGCAGGATTCGACTTGGGCCAGCAGGGTGGAGAGCTCTTCGAAGGTCAGGACTGCGTCGCCGATAACGCGCCTCAAGTGGAACTTGGTTCGCTTTACAGAGGCTTCCCAGATTCCCCCAAAGTATGGGGCTGGTGGGGGGTTGAATCGCCACTCAGTACCCTCATTAGCGAGGAGGTGGGCAATCTCGGTGGTTTGCCTTGTTGCCTGGGCGAATAGCCCCCGTAATTCTTTATCCGCGCCGACGAAGTTGGTGCCGCAGTCACTGGTCAGTGTTGCACATATTCCTCTTCGAGCCACGAAGCGGCGGTAGACCCGGAGGAAGTTCTCTGTTGAGTACCCGGAGGCGGCCTCCAGGTGCACCGCGCGGGTGGCGAAGCATACAGACACGGCGATGTATCCCTTGAACGTGCTCCTGGTTCCATTCTTTGAGCACCTGATGGCCATTGGCCCGGCGTAGTCGACTCCGCAGTGTAGGAATGGCCTGGTGGGCCGCACCCGGGTGGCCGGCAGGCCCCCCATGAGTTGAAGGGTCGGTGAGGATGAGTGTCGCCACCAGCGGAGACAGCGAAAGATTATTCCCTTGACCAGTTGTCGTCGTCGGTGAATCCAGAATCGTTGCCGTAGGTGGTTGAGTGACAGTTGCGTGCCACCGTGGGGGGTCCTGTCGTGGGCATCTCGGGCGAGGAGCAGTGAGAGAAAGGATCCGGAAGGGAGGATGAGGGGGTGCCTTTCATCGGGGTGTAGTAGGGAGTGGCGCAGTCTCCCCCCGACATGCAGAAGTCCGTTCGGGTCGAGGAACGGGTTGAGGCACATGAGCAGGCTGTCCTTAGCGACGGATGAGTTTCTGGTGAGCGATGCTATTTCCCGGTGGAAGTGGACTCTTTGCACATGGGAGACCCAGAGCATGAGTGCTGAGTCCATTTGCGAAGGGGTTAATTCGGTGGGAGTGTTTGGGCTGGGGCCCGGGCGCGGCTTGGATTTTTTCTGCAGTCGCCGGGCGAATTCGACGCATCTGGCCATCACGCGGAGGAGTCTGGGGAGCTGGGAGTATCGCATCAGCAGCTCGTTGTCCTCTCGTGGGGCGCTTATGACGTGGCTGGTTGCGGGGCGGCATTCCAGGTCCACCTCCGGGACGGCGGTGTGGGTGCAAGGCCATGGTATGTTGCCTTTGAGGAACTCGGGGCCGTCCATCCATAGTGACGGCGAGCGCAGTTGGTCCGTTGATGCTCCGCGAGACGCCAAGTCGGCGGGATTCTGGACGCCGGCGACGTGATGCCAGTGGGCGCCCGGTAGGGTCGTCTGGATTTCCGAGACCCGGTTGGCAACGTAAGTTTTCCATAGGCTCGGCGCACCATGGATCCATGATATGACGACGGTGGAGTCTGACCAGAGGTGGACTGGGGCGTTCTGGGTTGACATGATGGTGAGGACGCGCTTCATCAGGCGCGTCAGCAGCAGTGCGGCACACAGCTCCAAACGTGGCAGGGATACCTGCTTCAAAGGGGCCACCTTGGTCTTGGAAGCGAGGATGGTGCAAGATGATTTCAACGGGACGCCAAATGTCCTGAGATAGATGACGGCGCCGTAGGCGGCCTGGGAGGCGTCGGCGAATCCGTGGAGCTCCATTGTTGGGTGGGTGTTGTCGCAGCCGGTCCATCGAGGGATGCGGAGTGCGGGTAGTTGCCGTAGATCCCCGACGAGTTCGTGCCACCTGGATTCCATGGAAGGGGGGCAGGGGTTCGTCCCATCCTAGTCCTAGGGGCCACAGTTCCTGCATGAATATTTTAAATCTTATCATGACTGGGGAGATCCATCCCAGGGGGTCGTAGAGGCGGCCGATGAATGCGAGGGCCGCCCGTTTGGTGAGGGTCGCGTTGCCCGTTGAGTCTCGGAGATGGAATGTGAAGCAGTCTTCCTGGGGTCGCCATTGGATTCCTAAAATTGATTGGGCGTCAACTGGAGGCCAAGTGGGGCATGTCCCGAGCTCGTCTGGTTGGTAGGGGCGCAGCGACGGGTGGTTGGAGGTCCATTTGCTGAGGGGGAAGCCGCCCGCCGACAGTAGGTCGCTGAGCTGCTGCTTCAGTAGCTGTGCCTCTGTGGGAGTGTCCTAGCCAGGGAAGATGTCATCCACGTATGTGTTTCTCATGAGCACTTGTGCTGCTAAGGGGAATCGTGCGCCCTCGTCGAGGGCCAACTGCTTCAGCGTGCGTATTGCCTGATACGGGGAGCTCGCGAGTCCGTAAGTTACCGTGTTTAGCGAGTAGACCTTAATGTCGCCGGTGGTTGACAGTCTCCACAGGATTTGCTGATAGTGGGGATCCCGCTCATCAATCCTTATTTGTCGGTACATCTTCGCAATGTCCGCAGAGAAGACATATCGGGACGCACGCCAGCGCAACAGGGCGTCAAAAATGTCACTCTGGAGCTTGGGTCCAACATAGAGGCACTCATTGATGGAGATTCCAGTCTCCGGCTGAACGGAACCATTGAACACCACGCGGATCTTGGGTGTTTGGTCAATTGCCTTGAACACCCCATGGTGTGGGATAATGAATCCATGTTCATGGGTGTCCGCACTCGTGGTGGCCACTTGAGTCATGTGGTCAAGTTCGAGATACTCATCCATGCATTTTTTATAGAGATCGCGGAACTGGGGCTGGCGCTGGAACCTGCTCTCCAGTCGTCGTGATGATCGCCGGGTAGGCATCAGCACCAATGATTAAGTCTATGTTTTGTGCTGATGAGACGTCTGGGTTTGCCAACTCCAGGCCCGCCACAATAGAGATATCGCTTGGCAGGAGTCGTGGAGGTGGCACGTAGTCCGACAGATGGGGCAGGATTAGCGCGTCGACTGTCCAGCTTTGCGAGCTCTTGGTCCGGGGCAGTATGGTGACGGATGATAGGGCCTTTGCCGTCTGGCAGCGGGCGCCCACGACTCCATGGACTGGGATGAATGATGCGCACCGGCGCAGGTGCAGTCGCTGGGCGACTGATTCCGATATAAAGGTGGCGTCTGAACAGGGGTCCAGTAGGGCCCGAGCCTCCAGTCGGCGTTGGGAGCCCGACTGGACGAGGACGCGTGCTGTGACCAGGAGGATTGTCTGGGCAGGCGGGGCGCTGGTCGTGTGAGATGACACCCCGGGGATCTGGCCGCCTTGAGGCTTGGGGCTTGTGCCTCTTTCCAAATCCAGGTTGGTCGTGATCGTTGTGGTATGCAGCAAGGTGTGGTGCCGCCCTTGGCACTGCCGGCATGTAGATGTCGATGGACAGTCACGAAGTAAATGCCTTCCTAGGCAGTTGAAGCAAAGGCCCTGTTTGGTGATGTGGGCCCTTCGCTCTTCCGGGCTGAGGGCCCGGAATCCCTCGCACGATCCGATGTAGTGGTTTGATCTGCAGACCGAGCAGCGGGCAGGGGGCTTCTGGGCCGGTGGTGAGGCCGTGTGCACTGAGAGGCCCGCTTTGGTAACGTGCTCCGTCTGGCCGGGTCTGTTCCGCTGGGGTTGGTCGATGGCGGTCCGGGGCAGCTCGACGAATTCCAAAGCCTCGATCCTTGTTTTCAGGAAGTCATCGAGCTGGTGGTACGTGGGTGGCTGGCTGGTGTTGCCTTGTGCCGTTTGCCAGTCACGAGCGGTGCGGGGGTCCATGCGCTGTGTTGTTAGGTAGACCAGTATGTCATCCCAGGTGGTCACGGGACGGCCGAGCGCATCCAAAGTTTCGACTGCGTCATTGGTAGTGTCGCAGAGATGGCGTAAGCCGGCAGCCGATTCCTTTCCGACGACCTGTACCTGGAAGAGGGTGCTCAAGGCAGAGTGAACCAGTGCCCGAGTATTGTCGAAGTATTCCACCAGCTTGTTCCAGGCTCGCTGGTAATTCTCCTCCGTGACCGGGATGTTTTTGATGGCCCGGGCGGCGTCGTCGCGGAGGCTCGACTTCAAATAATAGAGTCGTTCGACGTCCGTCAGATCAGGGTGATCTGTCAATACCGCCTGGAACAGGTCCTTGAATGGCCGCCACTCCGAGTATTTTCGGAAAATGTTGGCAATTGCACTGGAGGCAGCTTGCGGGGATTGGCGCGGGGCGTCACCACTGCAGCCGCGGCCTTAGATGTTGTCGATGGTTCCATGTTGAGGCTATGAAGCTCTTCGGCGAACTTTGTCATCTCCTCCAGGTAGACCTCCTCAGCTGACTCGAGGAAGTCCTCCGTGAAGTAGCGGTGGTCCTTTGTGTCTGACGTCGCCAGCTCCAGAATGTCGTCGTGCCGGTCACGGATTTCTTTCCACTTGCCCTGTAGATTATCTCTGCGGGTTTGTACGGCGCTTATCGTTGATGGCCCTCGCTTCTTCAGGTTGGCGAATGCTCGCGACATTTGGCCCTGTGCCGCGTACTGCGTGGCGATTTGTTTCTCCATTGCTTTTTCTTCTTTGGTTCCTTGATGGTGTCGAGGTGACTGGCAGTTGTCGATGTGCCGCGAACTGGGCGGCGATGATTCAAATCCAATTGAGCACTGGATCCGTTTCGAAGGACCAGAAATGTTTGTTGATAGCTTTACGTAGTACGTGTGCACCGATAAAACTCTGTCGTATGGTGACAGAACCACAAAAAGGCAGAAGTTAACTTGAAGCCAGCTTTATTAATACACGTGTTGAAGGAAAATTGATGACCGATGGTGTTTCTTCTGTGAATGTTGATTGTAGACTGACGAAATGGCATAACTGCCAATTCAAAAGGCGACGCCATGACATCATCGTGGTGACAATGATGGCCGGTTGGTGCCAGCTGCTGCGCAACTGGTATACATGCGAATGTACTAGATTTCTCCAGTACATTCCAGCACATTTGATTGCCAATCCGCAACACTAATCAAGCATTGCCCCCATATCTATCAGGTTGCCAACAGAGCAACCAATTTCTAATTATCAGCCATCAACGGAGTATAGGATTAAACATGAATACGATTGTTATTTAAACAATCGCACTCATGACCATGTCACATGTACCACCACATGAACCCTAACAATAGCCACCCTAGCCATTGCCTTGGCAAACAAATCTTCGGTCGGCCTAAATTATATTTTTATTTAAATTATCGGCATTCACAATTTTAATTTCTTTCTTACACCCACCCGCCGTCACTGCTCGAACAAGAAGAAGGCAAGGACCCGGAAGTCTATACATTATCGTCCTATTGTACTAGATCAGTCACAATGGGTTTACATTAATGATGGGCTTACAGGGTAAGGTCTAGCGATAAGTTATGTGTACATTTTTATTTTTTTTTACTACAATATAAATATATATAAATAGGTCAAGTGACATATCTACGCACTTTTTGATAGTCATGAAATGTAAGCATACGCGATACTCACCATTACTTACCTATAATATAACAATTGTATAATTTCCTAATAATTGTCATCTCAAAAGATATAACAAAGTTAGAAACAAACGTAACTACCATGAATATGTCAATGGCAACCCAAACGTCAGCATAATGACATTAAATGACTACTGTCAAGAGAAATGTCAAAACATCAATTGAAGGAGTTTATTTGATTTATCATGACCACTGAAGAACCTTGTATATCTGAACAATTGGACAATGAAGAAGTTCGGGAAATACTTAAAACTGGCACCGACTTGCGCCAATACTCTCAACAAATCGAAAGGGAGTTTAAGGAAGTTGAGAATAAATCAATTGAGGATTACATCGCCCAAAGTGAAAACATTGCCACCCTTCACAACCAAATAGTGGAGTGCGATGATATTTTGGAACGTATGGAGTCCATGCTAATGAATTTCCAAAATGTACTAAGTAACATCAGTTCGGAGATAACCACGTTGCAGAAGAAATCGGTCTCCATGTCAGTCCAACTTACCAATAGGCAATCTGTAAAAGCCCAACTGTCTCAATTCATCGAAGACATGACCGTCCCCGACGAGATGATCACTGTTATAATGGAGACGCCGGTTACAGAAAAGGAATTCATTGTTAAACTGAATGCGTTAAATCACAAGTTAAATCTCATCAAGGAACTGAGTTTCAAAGAGTGCAACTCAGCCAGCGACATGAATGACGTCCTCCATAAATTGAAAGTAAAAGCGATGGCAAAAATCCGCACATATCTTTTAGAGCAAATATATAAATTCCGAAAACCTATGACGAACTACCAAATCCCACAAAACGCGATGCTGAAACATAAATTTTTCTTCGAGTTCATTTTATCCAACGAACGGCAGGTTGCTCAAGAGATTTGCAATGAATACGTCGACACCATGGGAAAGATTTACTACAGCTACTTTAAGGTGCAATTGGCAGCTATAAAAAGCTAATTTATTATCAAATAGTAATGAACTGATTATAATAATTTACAGAGCTATTCTACCAGATTAATGGCCCTGAAATTCGAAGAAGCTGTGACGAAGGATGATTTAATGGGGATCGAAGATACCGCAACGAAGAGTTTGTTTTCCAAAACAACAAACCTGAAGCATAAGAGCACAATTTTCACAATCGGTAAGCGCGGTGATGTGCTAAATCAACAATTAGAGGCTCCGATTATTGTTCCGCATGCCCAATCGAAAAATAGGGTAAATAGAGCTGATGTCATTGGACGATATGTATTTAGTTAACTTTCTTTGTAGTACACATTTGAAGCCTTGTTTCGATCAGAACAATACGCCCTAGTAGACAATGCATGTCGGGAATACTTATTTATCATGGAATTCTTTATGGTCCGTGGCACTCAGGCACAGGATTTGTTTAATCAAATCATGGGGAAAACCTTAACATTCATGATTGTAAGATCGCATTATATTGTGTATTTTGGCTTGGTAATCTACTACGTATGTTCTTCCATTTAGAAAAGTCTGGAGAGTAGCATTCAGGACTGTTACGATACAATCGCCATGTTTTTGTGCATCCAACTAATATTTCGATTCCAACTTATGTGCCACAAGAGATGTGTTCCTGGATTGGATAAGTAAGTGACATTATGACAAAATTAAACACTCACCAACCAATTCTCAGATAGTAGAAATTTTTGAAGTCATAGAAAAATGTCATCTCGTCATTCATTCTCTCGCTTATAGTTAACAATATTCCAGTCGTGAGTCATAACCGTTTCCGAGCTCATGATCGAGCACTCAAAGAGCCGAATACTAACATTTCTGTTTTAATTCTCCCGAATATAAACATTTCATTTCCTGAATCCGTTGGCCCAAAAGATATTCCCGGGGTTTTTTTTTCATCTTCTTTTTTCTTAACTCCCTAAGCCACTCCCAAATCTTTCTATGTTCTGTGTTCTTTCTGATCTATTAAATTGTTTAATTCTTAAATATAATAGATGGAAACCAGTGAATATCCAACCGATTTCCAAAAAAGTAGTTACACATCTTTCTATCAATCATTTTCTCGTAGGTTACCCACTAAGAGTAGAGATAGCCTTTTGAAAAGAACACAACAAATTCGATGTCATCATCCGTTCCACCACTCCAATCATTTACTCAATAGAACGAGTGACGTTTTTTCTCCATATTTAGTTTAGTGCGGGCAGAACCCTCATTTATTTTGCTTAATGCTTGCTCAAAATTAAACTTAAAATTAAGTAATATAAAAAGAACCTTAAAGACTATCTTAAATCTAGAGTAAGAAGGAGAATAAAAAAGAAAAAAGAAAAACCAAGAGGTGAAAAAGACTGTCGATAGGGGGGGTAGGGGGCTAGGGGAGGGCAAGTGTATGTGGGGGAGGCAATTACGGCTTTTGTGAGACAATGACAATGAGGGGCACATCTACGTACTGGTATGGGGCGGGGTTTGCGAGCTGGGGGGAGATGTTTAAATTGGGGTGGGGTGGGGTGAGGACGGATTTCTTCTGAGACGTCGTTTGAGGGCAGGAGTGGAGAGGTTGAAATCAAAGGAGGTGGGGAAAGAGTTGGCATGTCGTAGCATACGCGAGATGGGCTCGTTAACGCCGTAAGAAGTGTGATAAGCGGGCACGTAGAACAGACGAGGGTTCCGCACATTACGGGGGTTTGTATAAAATGATAAAGTGGAGAGCAAGCTTGGGCAATTGATTGAGCCTGACAGAAGGCGATGTATAAAGATGATGTCAGCATGGATTCTGTGCTCCTCAAGTGTGTTAAGATTGATTAGAAGGAGCCGGCCTATGTAAGGTGGTAGAATGAGTGGGTTTTCCCAGTTCAGTCCACGGAGGGCAAAGCGCAAGAAACAACGTTGAACGCCCTCGATCCTACGAATGTGAGACTGTTGATACGGGGACCAGACCTGACTAGCATATTCGAGTAGTGGCCGGACGAAAGTTGTGTAGAGTGATCGGGTGACGTAGGGGTTTAGGAATTCCTTCGACCAGCGTTTTACAAAGCCAAGAGCGGCGTTGGCCTTTAGGATTGTGTCATCGATATGTGCGGTATATCTAAGTTCCTTGTCGCATAGGACGCCCAGGTCGCGAATCGATTCAACCGATGCTATCGGTTGGTCTAGCAAGAGATAGGAACGTGGCTGGGTGGGGGAGCGTTTCCGAGAGAAGGTGATTGTGTGACATTTTGCGATATTCAGTTCTAGGCAGTTATTTTGGCACCATATCGAAAAGCTGTCAAGATCCGATTGGAGAAGTGAGGAGTCAAGGGGAGAGCGGATTGTCTTGAAAATGTTGGTATCATCAGCGTAAAGCGAGATGAGGAAGTGATTGATGCACGAGCCTCTGTCGTTTATGGCTAGGATAAATAGTAGGGGGTCGAGATGACTGCCCTGGGGGACACCTGAGGTTGGAGAGAAAGGATCGGAGAGGGTGGATCTGAATCGCACACGGCAGGTTCGAGAGTTAAGATAGGATGAGATCCACTTAATCAACGGGGATTCAAAACCAAGGGAAGATAATTTAAAGAGAATGAGGTTATGGGAAATTTTGTCGAAGGCCTTGCTAAAGTCGGCTTCCTCATCGCCGTTTTCTAGCGCAAGGAGTGTGTGGGATGTAAATTCGACAAGGTTGGTAGTAGTGGAGAGGAAGCCGTGCTGGTTAGGAGATATGATGATGGGAGTGCAGCGAAAACATAACGTTTCGTATAGAAGGCCTTCGAACAGTTTAGGAATGTGCGAAAGCTTAGCAATGGGACGATAATTGAATATATCGTTTTTTGGCCCCTTTTTATGTATGGGGGTTATGTAGGACGATTTCCAAATGTCGGGAAATAGACCTTGTGCAAGGGATAGATTGAAGATTGACGCGAGCGGGAGAGAGAGAGAAGAGGAGCATTTTTTTTAAGAGGATAGCAGGGAGTCCGTCTGGGCCGGGACTGAAATCGTCTTTCAGTTGTTCAAGTTTTTCTTTAACTTGGTGTTGTTGAATGTGTACGATGGTTGCCTCTTATGTTTCGGGATTTGGCAACCCTAGTGTTGCAATCCGGCAATTGACAGCCCTGTCGTAAAGTTGGACATTTTTGAGGTTATACGCACTCAGAACGTTTTGACATACGAGCGCTATTTGTGTTGTTTACAGTAACTTAAAAGATTCATCTCGGCCCAAAAATGGAATTAAATCGTCAACATTTTCGTGCGATTATTTTTTACAACTTTCGGCGTGGATTAACTCAGCAACAGTGCATGGATGAACTTAATTCAATTTTTGGCGATGAAGCTCCATCAAGGACCAGTGATTATCGATGGTATGGTGAATTCAATCGTGGTCGTAGTTCACTCCAAGATGCATTTCGTGAAGGTCGTCCAAAATCAGTTGTTGTTCCGAAAACCATTGATGCTGTGCGCGAACTGATATTGGAAGATCGTCATGTGACCTATCGTGAGATTGAGACAACCTTAGGCGTTAGTGGGACCAGCATACATTCAATATTGCATAAACATTTGACTGTCAAAAAAATTTGCTCGCGTTGGATCCCACACAATTTGTCAATCGCCCAAAAAAGGCTCGTGTCAATTGGTCGAAAGAAATGCTCAAAAAATACGGTCGCGGTGCTTCGAAATACGTCTATGACATCGTGACAGGTGATGAATCGTGGATTTACGCGTATGCGGCCGAAAGTAAACAGCAGTCGACTGTCTGGGTGTTTCAAGATGAGCCAAATCCAACAAAAGTTGTTCGCGCACGAAGCACTTCCAAGCATATGGTCGCCTGTTTTTTCGGAAAAACTGGACATGTCGCAACCGTACCACTAGAACAACGCGGAACAGTCAATTCTGAGTGGTACACAACCATTTGTTTGCCAGTTGTCTTCCAAGAAATCAGGAAAACCAACCGCCGAAGATGGATCACTCTTCACCACGACAATGCGAGCTCTCACACATCGGCTGCGACAACTGCATTTTTGAGCACCCAAAACATCGATTTGATGGGTCATCCGCCGTATAGTCCTGACTTGGCACCGAATGACTTCTTTTTATTCCCGTACGTAAAAAACAAACTGAGAGGTCAACGTTTTTCGACACCTGAAGAAGCGGTTGCTGCATTCAGAGTGCATGTGTTGGAGATACCTCAATCGGAGTGGCAAAAGTGCTTCGACAATTGGTTCAAACGCATGCAAAAGTGTATAGATCTTCATGGGGAATATTTTGAAAAACAATAAAGTGATTTTCGATGATCAATATTTGTTTTTGTTCTCTAATCCCGAAATATAAAAGGCAACCCTCGTAGAGGGATGAGTGGGCCAAGGGAGAATTCAGGCGTGCCAGTAAAGTAGGAGGGGTTAGGCTCGAACGAGTCGTCCGTGAAGGAAACTTTGAAGAAGGACGCGAAAAGATTGGCTATGGTTTGGGAGTTAGATGAAGTAGTTGAGTCGTAGAAAAGAGAGTTGGGATAGGCATCTGATTTCCGTTTATAGTTGATAAAGTGGTAGAAAGATTTGGGGTCATTGATTAGATTGAGTTGGGCTTTGGCAAGGTAATTGTGGTAAAGGGAGCTATAAAGCTCGGTGAATTGGTAAAAGTAACCAAGATAGTTGGAATAGTCCACAGGAGAACGCGTATTTAAGAAAGTATTCCACAACTTATTCCTCTTGTTACGAAGTGTGCGGAGTCTGCGGTTATACCAAGGGGGGATGAAAATGATAACCTGTTTCGGGAATATGGGACAAATAGGGATATGGCGTTGTACATTACTGTGTAGAGCGAGGCTGTAACGCTTAAGCGAGGTGTGGTATTGCTGAGATACTCATTTATGAGCCGGAAATTGGCTTTTCGAAAATTGAAAGAATATTGGTAGGGGAGGGGAGTGGGTGTGCTGTGGGCTGAGTAGTCGCGGTATAAGGATAAGAGAAGTGGGGGGTGGTGGTTGTCAATGGTTGAGAGGATGTGCGGACTAGGGGTAACCGAGGAGTTACAGGGGTCTGTCGTAAACACAAGGTCAAGTTGTCTGCCCAGATAATTTAGGATATTGCTGACTTGGTAAAGGCTAGAGTCGGTGAGGTTGTCTATTAAGAGACACTCCTTGGTAGTAGAGGGGCTAGAGATATAGTGGGACTCATTGTCAGACAGCGACCATTGGAGATGGGGGAGGTTGAAATCGCCCAGGACTACAATGTCGTCTTGGGAAGAACTCAGTTCCGTTAAGCAGTCGATTGCAGCGATAGCGAGTTCGTATGCCTCAGTAGCTTGCGAAGGTGGAATGTAGAAGCAAATGCTGTACAAGGACTTTAAGCAGTGTTCAACTTTTATAGCGATATAGTCGAGGTAGGGAGAAGAAGAGAAGGTGATAAGAGAAAATGTAAGTCCTGTTACGGACCGACCTTGAGCCCAGGTCCCCCCAGAATCCACTAATCCCCCTTCGTTTCTCCTCTTTACCTATAAAAGGAGAACAACTCGCCAAGTAATTAATTTGCATAAACTACTTTATGCAAATTCTACTTGGCAGAGAAATTAATAAAAACCGACGTTGGCGTCAAATAATAAAAATAACGTCAACGGCAAAAAAAAAATATATGTCAATTCGATGTAAATCTTCGAGCGACACAGTCGACAATTAATAATAGAAATAACAATAGAAGTCGACAATTAACAATAGAAGTCGTATATTAACAATAGAAACAATAGAAGTCGTCTATTAACGATAGAAGTTCTACAGAAGAAAGAATTAACAAGAACCTTAACAGGGGAGCAACCTCTCAACGCCCCCTGCAACGAGTCAGCGGACAACCAACAACAACACAGCGACCGCTCAACGGTCGCCCAAGCTTAATCACCGTAAGTCCCCTATTAAATATTTACTATATTATAATATTGTTATAAAACCACATAACAATTTCCTCTTGATCGCACTCCAACCGGCAAACAATATATACTTACATTCTAAGACAACTAGTCGAAGTATATAGATTGTTACGCTCTCCCAGATGCGGAGGCAGAAACGGTGGCCACAGTCTTTTTCGACCAAATAATTGCTCGGTATGGTATTCCGAAGCAATTGGTCACCGATCAGGGAAGCAATTTCCTAAGCAGTTTGTTTAAAAGCGTGTGCAAACTGCTCCGTATTAAAAAACTACAAACCTCAGCGTACCACCCACAATCGAATGGAGCCTTAGAAAGAGCCCATCGTCCACTCGTAGATTACCTGCGAAGCATTGTGGATGGGAATTTCCAATCATGGGACCAGTACCTGAGGACGGCAACATTCGTATACAACACCAATGTACACGAAGGTACTAAGCTTACGCCAATGGACTGTCTACTTGGGTTCACCCCGGAGATACCGACGAGCATAAAGCAACCTCCGGAACCAGTATACCACCATGACAGTTACCATAAGCTATTGAAGTACAAACTTCAACATACGTACGAAATAGCAAGGCGTAACCTGTTAACTTCCAAGAAGAAGTCGAAAGAGTACTACGACCGTAAGACACACCCATTCACGTTCCATGTGGGCGACAAAGTTTTAATACGCAATGCCCAAAAGCAAGGAAAATTAGCTCCCATATGGAGGGGTCCCTATAAGATAGTGCAAATAAATAGTCCGGTAAACAGCGTCGTTAAGGTAGGGAGAAGAAATGTGGTGGTGCACAATAATAGCTCTAGGCTGTTGATACTGGGGGTGAGTTTGGTTTCGGTCAGGGCGTATATATCATAGGGAAAGGAGTGGGTATTGTGTAAAATCGACTGGGTTTTGGAGCGAAGTCCTCTGACATTGTGATAGTATAAGGTTAGGGGACAAGTATTGGGAGACCCCATAGAGAGTGGGGTGGGCAGCCGATTAGGGCCGAAAAAAAATTATTTTTAGTGGGTTCGTTGCGTGGTGGACCAGATGCCATTTTCGAGCAAATGTATTGTCGGAGAGCCGAGAGGTCTCTTGTTACTTTAAGAGATGGAATATTGAAATTTTCGTGGAACTTTATGAACAGGTTACGAAGGCTAGGGAAATCGGTGGGAAGACTTCCTGTTGAATGGAAATCTTAACGCTCGTTTTCGTTTTGCCTTCATAATAAACTGCATCAGCTTTACCATGAAGATAAGCTAGATAAATGCGGACGTTATCGTAGGTCCGACTATTTCTAAGCTTTGAGTGGGCATAGCGGCGTTCAGGTGTCTTAAGGGATTGTTGCGTGATCTTGACGGGAGGAGGTAGAAGGGGATCAAAAATGTGGGGGTGTGGGGCTGCGGCGAGGTGGGGAAGTGGGGCGAGGGGGTAAGAGATTCGATCTTGAGCACGGTTCAGAGGACAAATGGCCTGAACTTTCGTGGGTGGGGCCTGAGGGATTGAGAGTGTGCGATCTGTTAGCACCTGTTTTAAGGTCAAAGAGCGGAAAAGGGCTGGGGTTGGGGCGCCATGAGACGTGGGGGGTGGTATGGTTGGTGTCATCATTGGCACTACAACCGCGATCAAGTCTTGGCCTTATTTAGCAATTCGCTCCACCGGTCCCGATTTCGAGCCGATGGCATCCAGTTTCGCACTCCCAGGCTTTGGGCCTCCTGGTCTACGCCATCCCCCCAACGCAGACAAGGTCTACCGCGCTGTCGCCTTCCGTTCATCCCGCCACAAAGGACTTTCCGGTTAGGCAGGAGTCTACTTCGTTCATTCGAAGTAGACTCCTTCCTTTAGTACTTGTTGTACCCTTGCGGAGTCTACCTCTAGCTTAATTTTTCTTCCGTAAGCTTCGATATAGATCGCGTACAACTCAGTTGTACCGTCTCCGGAATCATCCCTCCTCCTCTCGAATGCGATTAAGAGTTCAGATTGCCTTTTATTGATCACCCACGTTTTCTTTAGTTACAATATCAAGTGGTGTCCTCCCGGCCAAAATATTTATAGCACCTTCGGATACCGTGTTCGGAATACTCATACTACATACTCTTTGTGATGCCAGCCTATGTGCTGAGTTCACTCTCCTCATGTATAACTTATACTGTGCGGCTCCTGCACATACGTGAGCTGCATACATTATAATGGAGGTGTTGACGCTGGTTATGAGTTTCCTTATGTGGGGCCGGGGTCCTCCAACATTAGGTAGCAGTCTCGCCAAAACCTTGCATACTCTTGCCGTTTTTCCACTCGTTTTTCTCAGGTGTTCCTTGAAGCTCAAATTGTTGTCGAGTATAACACCAAGATATTTAATATAGAGACTGGATCTGATTATTAGTCTTTATATTTCCAAATCAAGGTGTTCAACTTTCTTGCGGCTGTTTATGAAAACTGCCCCCGTCTTATGTCCAGCTAGTTTCAGTTCGGCCATATCTAGCCAGCATTTATTGCTCTGGATTGCTTGGGAGTAAATATTCTCCAGCTCATCTAGATGTTTAGCTACGGCCACTATTGCCAAATCATCTGCGTACCCAATCTTCTAGTTATGAGTTTCCTTATGTGGGGCCGGGGTCCTCCAACATTAGGTAGCAGTCTCGCCAAAACCTTGCATACTCTTGCCGTTTTTCCACTCGTTTTTCTCAGGTGTTCCTTGAAGCTCAAATTGTTGTCGAGTATAACACCAAGATATTTAATATAGAGACTGGATCTGATTATTAGTCTTTATATTTCCAAATCAAGGTGTTCAACTTTCTTGCGGCTGTTTATGAAAACTGCCTCCGTCTTATGTCCAGCTAGTTTCAGTTCGGCCATATCTAGCCAGCATTTATTGCTCTGGATTGCTTGGGAGCAAATATTCTCCAGCTCATCTAGATGTTTAGCTACGGCCACTATTGCCAAATCATCTGCGTACCCAATGATTCTAGCCACTTCTGGTAGATTGACCCTGAGCACACCATCATACATGATATTCCATAAAAGCCGACCTAATACAGATCCCTGGGGTACACCCGCTGTTATATTATTCTCCTGTGGTCCCGCATCGGTGTCGTAGAGCAGTCTTCTGTCCGAGAGATAGTTTGCTAGTATACGCACCAAGTAGGTTGAGCATTGTAGATGGCGCAACGCTTCTAGAATCTGATTCCAGTTCACCGGGTTAAACGCGTTTTTAACATCTAGTGTCACCACCGCGCAATATTTTTTCGTACCTCCTAGCCATCGTGCTCCAGCTATCGCATTGCGAACGATGTCGCACACCATAGATAGTGCCTTACCGGTTGATCTACCTGTCCGGAACCCATACCGCCATTCAGAGATCCGATGTCCCCTTAGTGAATTATTCCGGGCGAGTGGCAATTACTCGCTCAAGCAGTTGTCCTGTTGTGTCCAGCATGCGCAACAGGCGATAAGACGGTGGCGCTCTGGATTCTTGACTCCTTTGAGTATAAGCACAAGCCGCTGTTTTTTCCATCGTTTAGGAAATTGTCCTGTTTGAAAGCAGGTTGTGAAGAGACTGCTGAAGACTTCCGGCTTTTTGTTAAAGCAGTTTTCACTACAGCGTTAGGGATACCATCCAGTCCCGGGGTCTTGTTTTTTTTTTTTGACATCCCTTGCAGCCAAGTGTACCTCTTCGGTGGTCACGGGAGGTATCTCTCCTTCAATGATACTCCACTCCTCTTGCACTCTCAACACCTCATCACGCTGTGGGAAGAGGACGGCAACAATTCTGGCCATGTCAGTTTTACTTTTTTGCATTTGACTACCGTTGTAATGTAGTCTTTTCATGACTATCCTGTAGGCGCTGCCCTATGGGTTGTTATTTACTTTTGCGGATTACAGTCCTCAACTCTTTCCGTTTGTTGACGAATTCCGTATGCAACTGTGGGTAGGTGTTACGGTTTCTTGCTCTTTGTTGCAAGTGTCTTAACCTGTTGCACTCCGATCGCACATGGACGATTTCTGAGTTCCACCCATACACTGGTTTGATAGCTCCTGTTGTTTATCCTTGTCGTGGCATAGAAGCATCACATGCGCTAGTTAGACACTTTATAACTTTTCCAGCCTGCCTGTTCGCATCGGCCTCTGCGTCAAACTGTGCGATTTGGTCTTCCAGCATATAATCGAGAAGTCCGCACCGAGATCCTTCTCTTTCCACCCATTTTTCTAGGCTTTCTTCGCCAATTTGCCAGTGATGAATCCCCTGTGTGGTAATATTTCGTACATCACGGTTTGGTGGTCACTATGGGTGTAGGTGTCCAAAACTTGCCACTCCACACTTCTTGCCAACATGGAGCTGGAAAATGTGATGTCGATTTTGGACCGGCTTCTCCCATTTATGAAGGTGTCATCAACACCATCATTAAGTAACACCACATCTAGAACTGCGAAGGCTTCGAGTAGTGCCTGGCCTCTACTGTTTGTCCTTCTGCTTCCCCATTCTACTGCCCAAGCGATGAAATCTCCAGCAACTATAAGAGGGCTCTTATCTCTGGCGTCTGGTGTTATCCTGTCCAAAAAGCATTTGATATATTCCATTTCCCACCTTGGCGGAGCGTAACAACAGTAGAAATGAATTCCTCTGATCTTAACATGGGCAATTCCTTTCAGCCGCATTCCATGGGAGAGTTTCCAGTTGTTCAGATGGCCGCTGTTCCGCTGCTGTCTTCCTCCCATGTAATTGTACCAGTGCCAGGCATCCTGTACTGCTCATTGATGAGAACCACGTCGGCACCATATTCCTTAACCGTTTGGGAAAGGAGATCTTGTACAGCTCCACAACGGTTTAAGTTAATTTGAATACACTTAAACCTGTCCACTTTTAGTCAGAAGATTGAACATCGCGTTTTAAAATGCTCGGCATTTGTAACTCACTGTTGAGTGGTGGTTCCCGCCTTCGCATCCTGATTGGCAGAACATGCATTTGGGTTGTGCTTTACAACCCATTGCTTTGTGGCCTTTTTCTCCACATTTCAAACAGTTTTCCGAACGATCCTTTTCAGATTTGCAGGATTTCGCCACATGACCGTATTACCAACATCTGAAACATCGTGTGGGTGCAATGTGTTCTCGATGTCTGCATCTCACCCATCCAACCCGTAGGAAATCTGTAGCCAGCAACATGCTAGCCTTTTCTCTTGGTAAGCGGATCATGGCAGCCTGCGTGCCATCTGGTTTCCTTCTTAAACTCTTTACCGCTTCCTTTGGGATCGCGTTTAGCGCGGGGAACTCTATAGCGATCGCTGTCAGGATTTCCTCCACGGTGGTAACTCATCTAAACCACGACACTCAACCGTGATTTCCTGTATTACTGTTTTGACATTACCATCTTCCTTTAGTACTTGTTGTACCCTTGCTTTCAGTGTCTCGGTGGTGGCCTTTGGTCGGCGTTTCAATTCTAGCAGCAATTCCCCTTTTGCTGTCTTTCGAACTTTATTCACGCTATTTCTGAGTTCACTTTACTCGGACTTGGCCTTCATAAACTTAAGTATATCCGCATATGTTTTTACTCCGGTTTTGGATATTATTATAGCGCCCGGGCGTGGTCTCCTTCTTTTCATAATGTTAGCCTTCCCATTATCACCCTTTGGAGCCTCTTCACCCTCCAACCTCGCATCCCTCTTCCTTCCCCTCTGGCAAATTGTAAACCAATTGTAATTGGGTGACTCATCATTGATCTGCCCCGGGACCCTGCTTACGTCTATGTGCGATTTTTGCTTTGGCTGGATTTGCAAGTTTCCATCGCCTGCCTCAGCAGGCGCAGATGGCTTCTTTAAGCGATTTTCCACTTATCATAAAGAATAGAATGTAGCCTTTAACCCTGCATCGGCTGTGGTGCGTAACTTTCCTTTGTTTTTCGTGGTTTGTCTGTTTTTTGCCTCCTCTATTTCTAGTGGGTCTTCAGCCTGTTGTTGTGCACCACCACGTTTCTTCTCCGTACATTCACTACGCTATTCACCGGACTCCCTATTGCCTCCATATGGAAGCTAGTTTTCCTTGCTTCTGCGCGTTCCGTATTAAAACTTTGTCGCCCACATGGAACGTGAATGGGCGTGTCTTACGGTCGTAGTACTCTTTCGACTTCTTCTTGGAAGTTAACAGGTCACGCCTTGCTATTTCGTACGTATGTTGAAGTTTGTACTTCAATAGCTTATGGTAACTGTCATGGTTATTTACCGGTTCCGGAGGTTGCTTTATGCTCGTCGGTACCTCCGGGGTGAACCCAAATAGACAGTCCATTGGCGAAAGTTTAGTACCTTCGTGTACATTGGTGTTGTATACGAATGTCGCCGTCCTTAGGTACCGGTCCCATGATTGTGAATTTCCATCCACAATACTTCGCAGGTAATCTACGAGTGGACGATGGGCTCGTTCTAACGCTCCATTCGATTGTGGATGGTACGCTGAAGTCTGTAGTTTTTTAATACGAAGCAGTTTGCACACGCTTTTAAACAAACTGCTTAGGAAATTGCTGCCCTGATCGGTGACCAATTGCTTCGGAACACCATACCGAGCAACTATTTGGTCTAAGAAGACTGGCCTCCAATTCTGCCTTTAAGGTGGAAAATGTCGTTAAACTCGTCACATATTTCCACTATGGATTGACACTCTTGAGGACTTAGGTTTTTCCCTAAGTGGAGTTCCTCGTGTAATGTCGGATGTACTGGAGGTGTTCCCCCTCCAAAGGTTTTTTATCCGGATTAATTCCCATTGAACGTTTGTCCTCATTTTCGAGTGGAAAGATGGTAAATTCCTTAATTGGATGTAATTCCACCTTAATCCGGTCTATGGTTTGGCGATAATTTGCGATAGTGAGTACCTCTACATGGGCACTCTTCACCTTCTCTACAATACAATTGGATATGAAAATCCCTAATTGTACTGCTTTAGGTACTAGCATTACCTCTTCCCGGACTACCATGAGAAGTATAAGCATATTTCGTGAACGTGCCGGTATTATCGCCGGTCTGTTCAGAAAAATGTCTACCTCCGAAGGGTTTGGCAGTGAGTGTTCCACCAACGCTGCTTCTTCTTTGGCTTTCTTCGGCTTGTGAGATATCATCTTGGGGTTGGGGTACTTGGAGTCCGACACGTTTTTGCAGCCTCTCCCCTTTTTGGGTAGGGTATCCGGTATACTACCGACCGCTGTCTGGACCTCTTTGCGTCCTCTTGGTGCGGGTTCCCAAGTGGCTGCCTTATGTACTGCCATCCGCTTCCTGTCTTTGGTAACCTTAATGGAAAAGCTTACCGGATTTAATCTTGTTTGGGAAAATTCCAAACAGTTTTCCGGTCCATTAACTTTACAATTCCTAGACAGGAAATACTTCCCTAACAACCCATCTGCTGATAATCCCGGTAGGGAGTCTATCACCTGAAAACTACAGCAGATTTGTTGGGATAATTTGAATATCCTCTTACAATAGCCCCTGACTTGCCCTTGCCAAAAAGCGTTTGGAGGATAGTTGCTTTTTCTGTGTCCAATGTGGTTCCATATTGGAGTGCCTTCAGCTTAATAAGGGTTATAGCGTTTGAAATAATAGTGAAGAAGAACGTGCGATTCGAACTGACACTATGACAGTTTGGAATCACCAAAAATTGAACCTTAGCGTTACCCATCAGGCTACTGGCCGATTTTAGAATTTGATTTTTAAACTCGACTATACTCCACTGATGTGAATTGTTATGTTATCGCTATGGTATACGGCTTTGTGTATTTTCTTATTTCGATGTTCGTTCGGTGCCTTTCACTATTTTGCTTGTAAATTGTGTGTGTATCTGCTAGAGACGCTACAGGGTGATCTCCGCACTTGTGCCCACTATTAGACGTGTAGTGTTTCTACAACCGATGTCTAATGGGATCTGGACAATTGGAACTTTCGTTGTTAGGAGTTGAGGAGGTTTCATTAGTTGGTGACTTTAGTTCGGTCGGGTTGGGGAATTCCGACCCGACCTCTGGGAGTTTTCCGACTTACCCCATTTTGCTCTTTGTCGACACACTGCCACCGTGTGGTTGTGTCGCCTGCAAAATATGCACCATTGACCGTTTCTCTGTCGACGATGTGCCTTATTTGGAGTCTCTGAAGCGTCCGTAGCGTTAGAGTGAGATTGGCTACGGTTCGACTCGGATCGACGGCGTTGTGCTTTGAACTGACGTTGTTTCAGTTTTCGAGCCTCAGAATGTTCAGTACTGTCGGAACTAGTACTGCTCTTGGCCCGTGCCTGTTGACCGCCTTTGTCGCGTGGCTGCCTATGGTCCTTCGAATTTTCGTTTAGACTGTCTGCCATTCAGTGTTGACCGTGAAGGTCGGTGGGGTGTAGTCGCAGAGTACAAGCTTAACCACTTTGGCTGCATCTGTTGTTGGCTTTTTTGATTGTACCCATATTGCCTTGCAATGACACTCGTCCCACGTGTGACTCTTTCGGCCACAAAACTCACAACATCGAATGCTGTACACTCTACGATTCGATGCTGTTGCTAGTTTCGAAGTAGATGGTCTATCCTGCCCTTGGTTTGTTGCATTCGGGGGCACCCTCAGTTGGGTTTGTAACCTTGATCGGGGTGACTCAGGATTCTGTGCAAGTGGTTGTGTATTTTGTGCACGACAATCTTGGGCATCGTGCCCATATTGATCGCACTTCATACACCACAGTGTGTTCCGGCATCGGAGTCATTCATCATACAAATGACCTTTCTTGTTGCAGAAACTGCATGTCATACGTGCAACAAACGCATGGGGTGCACGTTTATCCCGGCCTTGGTTGGACGAATCACTATGGTATTCTCCTCCGCCTCTCTGATGGTGCCGTAGTACCTCCGGCTTTTTAGGTTTAGACCCTATTGGTCATTTAGAACATCGCGGTGGCGTTTCCGCCCTAAAAAGGGGTTTCCCAGGTTGGGGACGAGTAACAAGGGGGGGTCGTTCTGCGAACCTAGTGTTGGTGTTCCTATTATTGGCCCCTACTGCATGAAACGCATCGTTTACAGATCTATGTTGCCTGTATCTCGATTCCTGGGGGTTTTGCCAAGTATCCCCGTAGGTCCGTGCTGAAACCCTACTTGTTTCCTGTGGGGGATCTTGTTCATCCTCCCAAAAGTAGAACGGATTGTTCCTCGATATGGATTGTCTGTTAGGTGGAGTGCGGACATGGTATCTGTCATCCCTATCGGGTGAGGGTGACTGGTCATGGTGTGTATCCCTCCACCTCGGTGGTGTCGTTCAATACCATCCGCTATTACTCTTCATCTCATTTTGATTTTTCTCTGTTTGGATAAGTCTCGTTATAATCCTGTCTATTGGGTCTGTTTCCGATTCTAAAATCAGACTTCGGACTTGATCTTCCCTAATCCCTACCATCAATATCGACTTCGCCAATATTTCGATTTGGATGGCGAATGCGGCGCTGTTGTCGTGACCCTACTTACGGATTGCTGCCTCATTACAGTCCGTTACTGCTTGAGTTATCCGGTGCGTGAAATCTGCGACATACTCTTCCTGGAATTGTCGCAGATGAAAGAGTTTCGAGTGTAACTCCTCATATGACGCGTGTGACAGTAGCGTATTCCGGAGTCCTTGTTCGAACTCCTTGAAAGTCGCTGGGAGGTTTTCCTTGAACATGCGGCGAGCTTTTCCACTTAATCGCATGGGTAGCCATCGTAGGAAAATGTTTTCCTCCCCTTCGGTCACACAGTCTAGGATCCTGTCACAGCTTTCGAGGAAGTTATGCAGTTACCTCGCTGCATTAGGACCTTTGTGGCCACTAAGCACTGCCACGTTGTTTTGGTCGAAAATTCTCTGGACATCCAACATACCGGCGATGGGTTCCTCCGTTACTCGTTCCGCGGAATTTTTTCTTGAGTATCTTCTCGTTTGCATCGCGGAGTAAAAAGTACGCGCGTTTATTTATTTTTCGTGAAGAGGGATTACCCGGATTATTCTAAATGTAATTCGCTAGTATTCGATAGCGAACCAGAACACGATTGGGAATTAGCGACCAACGATGACAAGACCCAATCTAAAAAAGTGGAAAAAGAAACGAAAGAAAGGGGAAGACAAAAACCTGAAAATAAACACAAGAAACAATGGAAAGTATCTGGGTATAATAGTCTAAAATGTTCCAACCCAACGTTGCTTTCCTCCCCTCTCCTGTAAATTGAAAAGGAAAAAAAAGAAATAATATTTTTATTTTCTGTTATACGTCCTCTTTTTATTAGGTGCCCGGAAAAACAAATTATTATGGACAATTTAACAAGTCTCGGATAAGGACCGGATAGCGGGGAAAGACTTTCTAAATAAGGCCAAGACCAGATCCCGGTTGTAGTGCCGATGCTGATGATGCTGCCCTCTTTTTATCTATTTTTTAATCTTAGCCGCTAATTCCGCTAGTCGGGACGTTAGAGCCTCGGGGCTCTTCCCACAACTGGGTTTGTATCCCAGGCGGATCCGACACAAACCTCAGCTGGTGGTCACCGGCTGCGCCAAAATAAATTTAACAATTTAATTATGAATATAATTAAAAGAGAACGGTAGGGGAAGTGATTTACTTGTACGGACCGTGGAGCGGTCGTTGTTGCTGGTCACTGGTATACAGGTTCCAGGGGGCATCTAGTTCTTGACTCCTCCTGTTCAGCTGGCTAGTCTGTTAATGATGTTGATTTGTAGTGGAATCCGGTACGGTCGCACTTCTGATACTATTATTCCCAACTGTTACAGTCGTTCAGGCAATAGGATTACGTCAACTAACTTTTTATGTTATTTTATTTTGTTTTAGTTTTTTGCTTTAGTTTTTCTCTGGTGCTCCTCTGCTCTAGCCTTGTATGTAATTCATTATTTTTTGCCGTTGACGTTTTTATTTTTTATTCGGCGCCAACGCCTTTTTTATTATTTTTTCTGCCAAGTAGAATTTGCATAAAGTAGTTTATGCAAATTAGCTACTTGACGATATTTATTTCATTTACAGGTAGAGAGGGGAAATTTGTGGGTGTTGGGCGAGGACATGGACGCGAGGTCCGTAACAAACTTCTATTGAATTTTCCCCCTGTAGTATTTATCTTGAATAGCCTTGTTTGTGATCACCGTTTCAAACTGTAATAAGTGTTAAAGGTGACTTGTTGACACATATAGGGGACGCGGTTAGGGCACTCTTATATCTCAAAATACATTTCTTCTATGTGCCTTTTTCTTATTGTTAATTTCTATGTTCAAATTTGTTCACACAATTTTTTTTTAATTATATAAGATTTTTGCTTCCTCTTTCATCATAATCATCATCGGCATTACAACCGGGATCCGGTCTTGGCCTTATTTAGCTAGTCCCTAGGCTTGTTGAATTTTCCATAATAATATGTTTGTCCGGGCAAGGTTATTAGCTTTGCTTCCTCTTTACCTTTGATAAAATTATATGCTCAATTTTATAACTCGTATTGTATCATACTTCGCCGAAAAATTTAATTCACTTTTAAATACATAGATCATACCTCTGAACTGTGAATTGTGTGGTGGTTTTTCCTTTGTAATATAAAAAAATTCTATTCTGTTCTTAAGTATATGTTTTCCATTACAGGTATTGGGACTCAATGCAAGCAGTTATTTGGCCTCGATTTGATTTTGTTTTCCGGCTCAATATAAAAAGCATTCATGACTGTGATCCAACTAAATTCAACAAAGAAATGGGCCCTCACTATGTAAGAAATGTTTCAATATTATCAAAATCTGATAATGCCATCATTGGTTTTTTGTTTTTACACCTTCTAAGATAAAGAATTCAAGAAGTAAACTACTTTCCCATTCCTATCTCCGCGGGACTATGTCAGAGGGAACGTTATGCTAATGTTTTGATAAATAACCGAACTGTAAACAGCTCGTTAATGCGTAATCGGGTTCGGGAAACACTGCCAACGTTCAACTGGTAACGGCATTTTTTCAGCGGGTTTGGTTTCACAAATACAAATGCAAACGTGGGCTAACACTATTTGTAAACAGCTATAACAGACATCTTAGCCCCAATCGAGACCCAGGTCGACTCGTCAACCAAGATACGATTTACAATCGAAATTTCGAATAAAGCTTTTGCGCTCCAATCCCACAGAGGTCGATAGACCGAATTTTGTCAGAATCAGAAACGCGTGCAATCACGCGATTGATACCTCAAAGAAGGTTCACAATGACAAAGTGACCAACAAACTACTTGTGCACCCGACTGGTGCGCATCCCTTCTGGTCAATGGCGAAGGCTATTAGCACTACTTCACTTCCTCCTCTTTACCAACCTTGGTTTTGCTTCACATAAATGATTTGTTGGAGACAACGGATAACAAAGTCTTCAGTTTTGCGGGCGATAGTACACTTGTTTCCTCCTTTTCGAGTGATCAGCCGATTGGTGCATCAACGTCACGTCAGCTGAGATGTAGACAGATTGACTCTCTGAATCAGGATCTAGATAAGTTCCTGCAGTGGGAAAGGGCCAATCTCGATATAGGGATCGAGTTATAACTTGACTTGGAAGTGGGTTTAGTGAGGCGAGTTGAGCTTGCTTTGAAGTGACGAGTGCAATTGCGGCTGGGGTTGGGAAAAGGAGTATGAGTATAACTACGCTCGGGAAGGGACTTTATAGGACGAGTTATAAAGGAACGAAGATATCTTCCAATCAACTATAGGTAAAGAAAGCCTACACGTCATTTCAAATGATAATGGAATTCGAATTATCACGTTCGCAGCGTCAAAAGATCTGGTAGTGGAAAGCACGATGTTCAAGCACAAGCAAGTTCATAAAGCCATATGGATATCACCCGACAACGTAACGCGTAACCAAATAGACCACTTCTTAACAGACAAAAGACACCACTCGACTTTCCTTAACTTAAGATCATATAGAGGAGCAGATTGCGACTCCGATCGTCTTCTAGTGATGGGCAAAATCAAGAGTCGACTCGCAGCAAACCCACATGGGCAGTCACGGGAAAGGAGCAAAAAGTTCGACATTGATAAACTAAAAGACCTGCGCAAAAGCGCTTAACATCAAGACTAATTATCGAATAGATTCAGCATCCTAGAGAGTGGGAGCAGCGAGGAAGAGGAAGCCAATAGTCTGGACACTAAATCGACATCGATCAGAGACACAATCAAACAAACAGCCCAAAAAGTATTAGGATTTAAGAAAACAATTAAATCCAAACCTTGGTTTGACGATGAATGTAGGGCGAAGATCGAAGAATGTAAACGACTTAGAGTGATCCACTAAGAAAGATATGATGAAGTCAACGCCGAAAGATACGCGACAATTCGGAAAGAAACAATGAGACTCTTCAAACGCAAAAAACACGAATGGGAGAAGACTCGGATCGAAAAAATCCTAGAAAATGCCAGAGCAAACAGCATCCGAGGTATGTATGCCGGCATAAATTCAATTAGAAATGGCTACCGAGGTAAAGCCAAAATAATTCGAGACGCAAACGGCTGTCTGGTCACAGAAACTAACAATATCGTGACAAGATGAAAGCAGTGCTTTGAAAACCTGTTCAATGTGCGCACCCATCAACCACAAATAAACGCACCAGACATACACACAGCCGAGCCTCAGATCCCAGAGCCATCTTTCAACGAAGTAGTAGACGCAATAAATCGATTGAAAAACAACAAGGCTCCCGGAGTCGACTGCATACCGCCAGAGATTGTGAAGTATAGAGGGGAGGCATCCGCTCGAAAGATCCACCAGCTCAACAAAACAATATGGGATAAGGAAGTCACTCCGGAAGAATGGAAAACCTCAGTAGTCGCCCCCTTTTTCAAAAAAGGCGACAGATCTGAATGCGAAAACTACAGAGGAATATCATTGCTCCCAACCACATACAAAATACTTACAAATCTCATACTGGCGAGAATCACACCGTACGCAGAAGAAATATAGGGAGACTACCAATGCGGATTTCGTAGGAACCGGTCAACAAGAGACGCAATGTTCACAATAAGGCAACAGCTGGAAAAGACGTGGGAATACGGAGAGACGGTTCAACAACTGTTCATTGACTTCAAAAAAGCCTACGACTCTACCATGTTGTAGTTGAACTGGGAATCCCGATAAAATATGCCGCCCTCATTGAAATTTGCATGAACGAAAACAAAGGGCGAGTTAGAATAAAAAACCACCTATCGGAACCATTTGAAATCCGGGACGTACTAAAACAGGGGGATAGTCTCTCACGATGTCTTTTTAACCTTGTGCTCGAGTATGTCATCAGAAAGGTACAAGACGACAACATGGGCGGATCATCCCTGAACGGGGTCGCACAAGTGCTCGCATATGCGGATCGCCGTTCTGGGTGATAATCTAGAAATTGTAAGTAAAAACTGTGAAATCATCATGCAATCGGCAGAAGAGGTGGGCCTAGAAATAAATGAAGACAAAACAAAATACATGATTACGCCGAGAGCGGGTGGACCTCACGGAACACATATAAACGTCAGGGGGCAGATGTTTGAAGTAGTTAAAGAATTTAAATATCTGGGAACGATACTTGAACACAAGACTACATTCCGGCAACGCTAGCTGGCACGCAGTCAGTAAACCGCTGAAATCCAAACTGCTATCACGTAACATAAACCTCTCCGTGTCTATAGATCATGCCGATTGCTCTATACGGATGCGAATCATGGGCTCTCACAAAACGGGAAGAAAATAAATTCCGCGTATTCGAGATTAAAGTTTTAAGGGGTATCTTTGGAGGTAAATATGACGAAGAGGCAGGACAATGGAGGAAACTCACCAACCACGAATTGGAAGAGCTATACCGTAAACATACAATAGTGAGAGTAATGGGCAACGATAGGACCGTGCGTAGAATTCTTGACGGTAGACCAACGGGAAAGACACCGGCAGGATGGTGTTACGAGTCCGAGACGGCGTGCTTCCTCCAATGAGGGAAGAGCGTGGACCATTTATTTTTCCTTTACTTCTTTTTCTTTCATCAAGTCGCGTTTCAATGTTTATTCGCTCCGATTGATAATCAATAGTCAAAGAAAAAACTATTCTTTCTCTTTGATATTAGTTAATTATTTATTTTAAACTCTCAAACTAAAACTGATAACACAAACTCAACTTTATTAAAAACTCTACTTAACGTTACTTTTCTTTTCTCAATTAAAAACTACTTCTTTCAATACTCCAACTTCTACTCAACTGCTAACTCAAAACTCAGAACTCAACTTTACAATAAATTTTTCTCTCTTCTTATGCTATTTATTGTTCTAATTGGTTGTAAATTATAATTTGAACAAAAACCATTTTCTCAAAGTATTCCTTTTACTCTCTGTGACTTTTAAATTTTGAATAAACTTTGAACGAAAATCAAAGAGCTATGTTTTGAATGAAAAAAGGTGCATGTTATGAAAAGGGGCATGTTATTAAATGTGCTGTAACTGGCTTGATATAGAATATTGTGAATGTTTATTAATGATATGTATTAAGTGAGAATGTAAGATATGTTAAGAGGAAGTTTTAAGGATGTGTTAGATAAGTAATGAGATTCAGTGTTAAAGCTAATAAGGGTAGTATTCTGGAATACTACAATGGCCGCGACGGAGATGGGAGGACAATGTTAGGTTTGACCTTGAGGAGATCGGATCGGCTGGTCAAGCGTGGAAGGAGAGTGCACAGGACAGGGAACGATGGTGGAGTCGAGTCTGGAGAGTAGTCTTCTCCTACCCACGAAGTATCCTTTTGTCTGCTTCGCCTTGGCGACTTTTTGTGAATTAGCCGAGAAGCTACAAGTTAGCTTCGCAATAGATTCTTCAATAGCTAGCGCCATTGTTGAAGAAACCCTTTCCAGTAAGAAACACGAATATTTTAACGCGGAAGAATCAGGTTCCCCGGAAGGGATACCAATGTTGGAGGAAGGCTTTTTTTTGTAAACTCAAGAAGAAAACGAAAGAAAAGTAACCTTTTGCTTGAAACAAGTTTGATATTACAATGAATATGTTATATAGCGATGATATTGCCAGATGCTGAGTGATGGTTAGTTTTTTTTTTCCGACCTTAATCGTTGTTGCACTTGTCGATCGTTTTATTATCGTTAGTTTTCTCTTTAGTGCTTTACTTTGATTTTTATCTACATTTTTGTCTCCATTCGTCATGTTAAGTGCATTCGATACACCACCGTTATTTCAACCAACAACGATTGCCTGTACTTGTGGCGGTTCCATTGAATGCCTCTACTTACCTTCCCATCAATCATTAAGAAAGTGCTACCTGGAGCACTAAATACCCTGGAAAGTATTTACTTACCTTTTTGTCATCCACCTAAAATGTCTCCTAACCACATAACCCATAGTTCTCCGCTAAGGCAAAAAGCATTGGACCAAAACAGACATTTTCCACAAGGGCATAATCACACCAAACGCACCATGATCCGAAAAAGCAATTCGGTCGCATCACTAAGCAACCGATTGAAATTCAAATCATATCGGCGCCCATATCCCCTGTCGAATTCTACAGCACACAAGCAGGAGATATAATTTTCTTTCCTTTTTGCTGCAAGCACATCGGTCGCTAAACCGATCGACAATACGCAATAGCATATCTCACCACTGGCTGAGAAGGAAATCGAATTCTCGCTAATGTAAATACACATACGAGAGTTCGACCCTTTTAATACGCCACCTACGGGTGCATGATCACCATAAGTGCCGTACGCGGTTGCTGATCATGTAAACACCAGTTCATGATTATTGCCCAGCTGCAACCACTCCGCATAACGTTTCCCTTTTATGAAATTCGTTTACCTACGGTTCGCATGCTGGGCGATACGTGGCATGAGCAGCAATTGCGATCATCGTGTGTGTGTTCCGCGCCCTTTACAGTGACCAATGTGTGGAGAATCATCCCCTATTGGTCACTTATACGATGAATGGAATGAAATTTGGTATTCGTTCGTTTCTAAGTCATTCTTCAATCTTAAAACAGGTCGTGTCCTCCACGATAAACGTCGAGTTGAGGATTGAGTGGCGACGCGTAGTGTTGTGCGTTTGATAACGTCTTCGCTGTGTATTGTTTTTTTATTTTTATTGTAAATTTATTTTAATGGCTGTTAATTATCCTGGAATAAAACAAGTATTGAAACGATGTGTTGTGTTGAAGGGAAAGAAAAGTGTGTTTTAATCTCATTCGACGAGTTTTGGACTGCCCACAATCGGGAAGTGCATTGCTCGCCATTGAAATTCCTTGACGTCTATCCTTTTTCTACCTCTTCGTCAGTTGATCCACCATTATTAATGATGTGTCGTTTTATTGCATTACGATAGAAGCCATCGACAAGATGGCCAGTAAAATTAGTGCGTTTCGAAGCAGCGATTGTTTACAGAAGTAAAATGTTTCAAACTGTAGAACAGCATCCACGGCAGTTGCGATCCACAAATCGATCTTCAGCTCCATTAATAACAAAGCCGAAACCGAAATTTTTACCCCCACATTGGTGACAATCTCCGGGGTAACACAGTGGGTGATAGTGAACCCGTGCCGTACGCCGGCACACATACAGTAAACTTCCATATACTAATCGCACTTTACACTTATTGTAAGTGATATGCAGTGTTAAATTTTTGTTGAACACACTTCTTTGCACTTTTACATGACACCCTTGTCTACTTTTAGTTTCGATTCTTGGCTTTTCGTGTCTTGAAGCACCTGTTTTATCTTAGCATCAAAAGGCAAGATAGTATGGCCTAGTAAGATATTGTAGCGAGCTTAGGGTTCGCTGGATTAATTATGTTAAAATAAATAAGAGCCGTTAAATCGATACAACACTTTATTAGTCCGTAATACAACCGTTGCTTTTTACCGTACACATAATGATTTCATTGTAGACACTTTCTACTTCTTACTCGAGACTTTCGCTTCCGCACGTATCGCTTACTTCACTGCCTTACTTATGACTCCTCTCCATGGTCTGTGTGCGACGTATTTATACCGTTCCCTCATTCTGATTCGCCGTTTCGTTTCCGTCCGTTCCATAATCTCGACTTTTCTATTCCAGTTTTCCAGTACTTCCTAAAATAATTTAGTACTTTGTTTCGGACTTTCTCGAAGATTCCAGTACTGATTGTCATATGCGTCACAATATATAACTCGCGCGATATATATAGTTAATTATGTTTGTTTATATACCACTTTGTGTGATAACACTTTTGGGTAACTTCCCGAACTGAACCACCAGACGGAATCTATTATATTATATAGCAATGAGGGATGACGTGTTTTTATAACATTCAAAAAGGGCCTCGACGTTATTTTTCAATTTACATACTTAAACAGACTAATGATGTAACAGTCCATTAGGAACTAAAAAGGCTTAATTTCCATAATTTAGAACCTCTTAGAAATTAGTTCGGATACCACTCTAGTTATTCCAGAACTATATTTTATCACTATTCTCTGTATATCTTCCATTTGTGTTCTGTATTCTAATATTGGAAACATGAATATATATTTTGTTTCTTCTTATTGTATTTCACAGATTACTCGACGATACGCAGAATTTTCGGCTGCAATTGTAGGCATTTCCGAACACTTCCCCAACGAAGTGGTAAACATGCTGTTGCTTGAGTTACAAAATGAAGTTGAATGCTTCATCCTTCGAATGGCTGCTATATTTCCATCCCGAAAGGAACAATTAATTTATCTTATTAACAACTACGATTTAGTGCTGGGTATCCTTATGGAACATACTCGAGATAATTCCAAAGAAGCGGAAGCATTTCGAGAGCAACTGAATAGCAGGAGTGCAGAGTATGTTGAAGAAATACTCGCACCACATTTTGGTGGTATCATACAATTCGTCAAAGAATGTGAACATTATTTAGAGAAAGAGCAAATGGATGAGTTGCGAAAACAAGAAAGGAGAAGTCTGGCACTTGTCACAAGCTTCTCAGTAAATTGGAAAAAATCTCTCGAAGAACTGAATCGTGAAGTACTCCTTTCCTTCCCTTCCTTACTTACCGGTTCGCAACTGCTACAGCTCGCCTTAGCAGGTCTAGTCCAATATTATCATCGTTTCCATAAGCTTCTAACCCCGAATGCTCGGACACAACTTACCAATATTCACGTTGTTATGGTTGAAATTAAGAAATACAAGAGTAACTATTAATGATAACAAATACAAATTGTTTTTATTTTATTTTATGCAAAACATTTCTGGTGAAGTAGAACTTTATATTAACCATCAAGAAAGAATTCAATCCTCATCGGTGAGCAACATCTCGACGAGATCTAATGTGGAGCAGCGTTCCCCATCGAGGCGTTGCGGTGATTTCCAACGCAGCAGCGTAGGCAAGAACACCAAATGTGTCCTTGGGTCTTTCCGGTACGGACAATTTACATCCTTCCAACTAAAAAAATAAATTTAATAATTTCAGGCAAATGCAGGTAAGGATTTATCAAATTAGTTGTTTTGATTTTAACTCGGCTCAGTGGCGCAGCTGGGAAGGACACCCCCCAACTATGTGCGACAGAATGTACATGAAAAGCAAACCTACACGTTTGTGGCAGTTGGACAATTAAGTTACAATTTACTTCTATCAAATTGTAGAGAATCACGGAATGATCGTTCAGCTAATGTGTTAAGTAATGGCAGGTATTTCAGCATATTGCATAACACATTAAATCAATTCATATAACCGAACCTGATCTCATCCCACAAAAACTAGTTACAGTAGGTGATGATCACGCAGCTTCGCGATCGTTTCTCGGCCCTGTAAAGAAAGGGAATTAACTCCTCCTCCTCTTCGCGGTGAAACCTCTCTATATGCAGAACTATAAGAAGTGGACCCATCTCCACATCGCCCTACTACACCGCAGTCAAACCAACAACCTCCTCCTGCTATTTCTATAACGCCTGCCGCCGCCACCCAACCTATCGCCGGTCTTGTCCGTCCTAGATGTCTTCAGAATGGCAATCATCAACAAACCGAATTCTTCCAACCAAGTGATTACCTCATATTGGCAGCAGGGCAGAAGAACATCGATTGGATTTCTTAATTCATCCTGAAGAATTACACGATTCCCTTAAAAGAATATTCTTCGCATCCAGTCTCTAACAAGATATCCAATTGCCGTATAGTCCTCCCCACCAGATACGACTGGATTTTCCAATCGAACAACACTGTATTTAACTGCAATTCCACATCGCATGAAGGTACTAAATACTTTTCCACTGTAGTCGAATCGAATCCAAAGTAATTAATATTCGTATTTCCTCCCCCAACTCGTTGTAATACCAATGAATGGTATCAACATAAATGATTAAGTTATTTATTTGGCACCGGCTGTATGTATGCCGGCTGCGCCAATAATAGGTTATTGCTCGGGGGATACTCCTCCGAGGTTACCTACGATGCACTAGGAATAAGGGATGAACGTACATTATTCGACTTTTGCATGAAATCGGACGCCAATCGCATCAAGGCCGCTGACCCCTTCATTTCCTAGATTGAGAAAACGGCCAGACCCAGCCTTACATCGGCGAGACAAGAGCTGAAGGACCAGAATACGACTTTGGAAGAGCTCAGAGAGCGTGTCTCCTTGTCCTTAAAAGGAGGAGGTATCTCTCAAGAATGCTGAGAAAGGTTGGCGCAAGGCTAATAACCATGCCCGTAAAAATGAATTATTATGGCAAATTTAACAAGTCTTTGATATGGACCGGATACACGACGACGACCACGGAAACGAAAATGGCTAAACGATTTAAGAATTTTTTCATGGAACGTCCGCTCACTATACAGACCTCGAGCCGCACAGCAGCTAGCCGATGCCCTGTCCAACTAGAAGGCCGACATAACAGCATTACAAGAAATAAGATGAACAGGGAGTGGTGTTATTCAAAGAACCGAGTATGACATTTATTACAGCTGTCATGCAAAACACCATGTGCTCGGTGTAGGCTTTCTAGTCAGCCAAAAACTGAATACTGTCATCATTGGCTTTAATGCAATAAACGAAAGGTTATGCACTCTTCGCGTGCGAGGCAAGTTTAAGAACATAAGACTCATAAACGTTCACGGACCTACAGAGTAGTCCCCTCACGATAAAAAAGAAGAATTCTACGAGAACGTCGAACAGGCCCTCAATGTCTGCCCAAGATACGATGTGAAAATCGTTTTTGGTGATTTGTATGCGAAAATAGGGCGGGAGGTGGTTTTCAGACACTACGCAGGTTCCCATAGTTTGCATGAGAACACTAATGACAATGGACTACGAGTCGTCGAACTGGCAGCATCGAAAAACTTGGTCGTTGCAAGTACCAGGTTTCCTCGTAAAGATATCCACAAAGCCACCTGGGTATCACCTGATGGAGCCACTCGCAACCAAATTGACCACGTGTTGATAGATCGCCGCCATTCCTCGAGCCTGATGACGGTACGAACGTACCAATGTGCCAACGTCGACTCGGATCACCATCTTGTTGGTATAGTTTTTCGAGCGCGGATTGCCTTACGGAGATGTATTGCATCCGCGGATCAGGTTCGAATCAACACGGTTGCCTTACGCAAAGAGAATACCAGTAACACCTTTGGTCATCGCCACCACTCCTCGAGCCTGATGATTGAAAAAATGGAAAAGACAATCGACATTTATATTGATGTGTTGTAAAAAAATGATTTTTCTATTGGATGGTAACATCATTAAGAAAAAAGCATGGAGAATCTTCTTCCAACCCAAATTTTGTGACGAGTAAAAGTTGAAAACATCAAAAAGCGCTTTACAATTCATAACGTACAAGTTCAAGAAAAAACAGTGTTGGTTGATTATGAAGTCGCCAAGGCGCATCCAAAACAAAAAAGTCTGAACGTTGTACATGCGCAAGGATACACAACACACCAAGATTTCGCTGCCGTTGAAACAGTTCTTTGGCGGAAAAAATTCCCAGGAAAATATTTATATGAAAAAAAGAAAAAAACTGCACCCGGATTTAAGGGGTCTAAAGATTGTGTAACGCTACTTATGTGCAGTAATTCGTCGGGGGACTTTATTACAAAACCCTTGTTAGTGCATAGATCTTTATCTTTAGCGTCAATATCGATATTTTAGAAAGCAAATCCAAGAGCTTGGTTGACTGGAAATCTACTGTGGTTTTTAAATTATTTTGTTTAAAACGGCAAAATTTGAACTTTAAGGTGCTATTACTATATTACATAATGCTCCATATCACCCACGAAATGTGTGTCATGCCAACGTCACCATGTTTCTATCAGGATGGCAACCAAGTAATTGCCGATTTCACATTGTTTCGGATTCATGATGATATGCTCGGGGAGAATCTAATACATCGTCTAGTACTCTCCCCGACACACCTATTCACCACACCTCGATGACAATGCATGAACAACCGTCATCGCTAACTGTCATAACATACTGTGTTGGTGTCGATGATCGAGGTACTTTTTTGGATCAAGCTGTAGACAAAGAATTGAATTTTGCTTTCGCGCGCCACCATGTGGCTTTTGTATATAAGGAAAACTTAAACATAGACTTGTTAGTTGATCGTAATTCTCAATTATCGTGGCATATTTTTTAGTACCTTTTAATAAAAGTTTAGTAACATACAAAAAACAACAGTTCTTCAAACAATAAGATTGCGGTAATTGCATTTACGAGCTGCTAAACCGAACTCACCTGCCTTCGCTTAGTGATCATCCCAAAAACGGCGACTTGAAATCTACAAAAAGGTATTGCTGTTCCGTTCATTTAAATACACATTTGGTTTCAGGCATCGTTGGGTAGGACGCCATTGCGTCTTTCGTCATCAACGTGCTCATCATTAACGACTCCCCAACGACATTCCTCGTTCGGTGGAGCATCAAATAGGATCTCGGCTGACGACATTCCTCGTCAGGATCGAGATACACACAACACACATATAGATGTCTTTGGCCATATTTTTTAATGGCTTCTGTTAAGGACATACTTTTTTCCTTTTGACATTTGTCAGCTGTCAGTCTTACTTTGCTTTAGAAGCAAATTGCGCGTATTTTTGTGAAAAGGTATTAGTTTGGCATGGAGTGCAAAAACGAGCACTTTCGTCATATTTTACTTTTTTATTTACGTAAAGGAAGCAACGCAACCCAAGCTACTAAAAAGTTTCGTGTTGTGTATGATAAAGAAGCGTTAAAAGAAAAACAATGCCGGAATTGGTTTGACAAATTTCGTTCCGGAGATATTTCACTGAAGGATAAAAAAAAAGAATAATATATATATATATAAATATATATAATATATATATATATATATATATATATATATATATATATATATATATATATATATATATATATATATATATATATATATATATATATATATATACTACGCGCATATAGCCAATAGGCTATTAAATTTGTTACAATTATCTCGGTGTACCAGTCTGAAGAAAGATCATGAGCAAACTAAAAATATCTAATTGGATCGACTGCTTGCAGAACATTGCGACCGAGTTAACCGCCGGTCACAAGGCCCATTTGGCTTTGGATCACTCGGCCAAATCCATTCACATGAATGACGCGCGGTTAAAAACCCTGGAGCAATCGTTCGAGGACGCGAAGGGGCTTCATCAAAAAATCATAGCAGCTCCGAGTGATGACTCCAAAACTCGATATATGGAAGAATTAACCTTCCATAAGCTCAAGGAATTATATTACAATTATTCCTCTGAGCTTAAGGCACAATTTCAGCACGTCGAATCCCAATCACAATTGCATAGTTCATTAAACGCATCAATGGGAGGAACAAAGGCGCCCACAGCAGAACTAAAATTGCCTCCAATAAAGATACCAAACTTCTCCGGGTCTTATCAAGCTTGACCAGAGTTCAAGGCGCAATTTGAAAGCCTCATCATCAAAAACACATCCGTGCCTGCATTATTTAAAGTCGAATTTGAGTGGAGAAGCTGAGCGACTACTGAGAAACACAGCGATCACCCATGGCAACTTCGATTCAGCTTGGGCAACCCTGGTAAAACGTTATCAGAACCTGCGGTTGCTCAAAGATAACCAGTTCAGTCTGCTGTTTCATCAGTCTGCACTCACACATGAGTCGGCTGAAGGAATCAAAGAACTGGTAAATACCACCAACGAGGCCAAGCAATCTCTGCAAAATCTTGGAGTCTCGGTTGCCTCATGGGAAGACTTTTTAATATACCACACGATCCAGAAGCTTCCCCCCAATACGCGCGGTTTATGGGAATCGCATATTGCATCGTATGTCGACTATCCAGCTTATGACGTGCTGGAGGATTTCTTGCTTACAAGGGCAAGGACTTTGGATGTTATGGGACAAACGACATCCAGTGTTCCTCACGGGAAGTCCAGGGGAACACCTGCTACAGTTCGGGTCCATAATACAACCGTCCACAAGTGTTCAATGTGCTTGGGTACACACTCGCTCCGTAAGTGTTATAGATTCCAGGCTCTCAGTCCTTTTAGGAGAAGAGATTTAATAGACAAGCGCCACCTGTGTGCCAACTGCCTGTCGAACACTCACAGAACTCAAGAATGCACGAGCAGGTTTACTTGTATACATTGCAAGCGAAGACATCATACGTTGCTGCACTCTGACGATATATGCCCGTCCACTCCTAAAAACGACTCTGCTTCGGTGACGACTACAGCTGGCACATCTGCTGCCCAGAGTCATCAAGCACAATCAACGGAGTCCATCAGAAGAACTTCGGCATTCAACGCCTGCATCGTCGAAAACAACAACATTCAAACTGTTCTTTTGGCTACAGCTCTCGTGAAGGTCTACCCAGCCACGGGACAGCCTTTAATCCTGCGAGCCCTCCTGGATCCTGGGTCGGAAGCATCTTTCATTACTCAGTCATCATCACGGACATTGAGGCACCAAGAAGAGAGTGGCAACATGTCCATCTATGGCATCGGAGATAAAAGTATGAGTGCATCAACGAAAAAGGTATCACTCATCATGCAATCCAAGGTCAACGAAACCTTCACATTACCGATTCAAGCCTTTGTTTTGCCCAAAGTCACCGCGGCACGTCCCATGCGCAATATACAATGCAGGAACTGGGACCATCTAAAGGGTACCGAGCTGGCTGATCCTACTTATTATAGGCCAGGCAAGATTGACATCCTTCTTGGGTGCGATGTTTATTCGGCGCTTCTTCTGGACGGAGTGATCAAGAGAGCGCCCGGCACCCCCATAGCCCAACGAACCGAACTGGGCTGGGTGATATCTGGTGGCATCATTGATAACCAATCATCGATAACATCCTTTCACGTACGAACGAAGGGTTCTGAGTTGGATTCTCGATTGACAGGAAGCGGTGGAATGGCAAATGTGGAACAAAGAAAGATGCAAATCGAAACAACAATGAAGATCCTGATGGGTATCACATGCAGTCACAGCACCCACAACAACAACAATCGCAGCAGCAGCATGTACCTTGCATTTAGGATCATCACGAAGATAATGTTTCTCCACAAACAATGACTGCGCGTCATGACCATAGTCCGGGTTCATCAAATAAGAATCACGTTCAGCGACTTCGACGTCGGAAATGCGAATGGGCTGATGGCAACTACAGTTCAAATGCCAGAGGATCCAACAATACTATCGAATCGATTTCCACGAACTACCATCAAGGGAACAATACAATCCCTTCTGATCTTATGGGAAGTTCAGCGAATTCGCTCAATTCAAGAAACACATCGTCCTTTTCTGGTCCTCGAGGCCAGCAAGATTATTTCTATGGTGGCCATTATCGAAAACATCACTTTCAACACAATCACTCAACCAGTGGATTGAATAGTCTGTCAGGCAATGCTGCCGACATAAAGTTCAGTTCCCATCGAGAAACTCGCCCAACGCCAAGCAGTGACATTAGCGGCGTAAGTGGGGCACATCCTCAACTGCAACAGCATCAGCCACAGCAATCACTTCGGATTCGAAACGCAAATGATCCTTTGCAGGTGGCGGCTACTCCGACATTTCTGGTATCGGCACAGGCTGGTCATACTCAGAAGATGGCGAACTTACAACCTATCAATTTCAACGTTGCACAGCCAACTTTAACACAACGAAGTGGATCTCATGCTGAATCATCGGTTTTATCTAATGCACCTCGATCTCAGCAATTACTAAACGGCCACATTCCAAACCAAGCTGTGGCAGCACAATTACCGCTTCAACATATTGACGACCGCATCACTCAATTACACCTGCCAAATGGTCTCAATGGTCCGATCGTTGCACAATGGCCGACGCATTTTTCACGGAGCTTACCAGGATATAATCAAATCAACCGGAATCTTGACCTCAATCTTGAACAATTGGATAATACAAATATTCACCGAATCGTTGCCGCGGCTGATGCGGCAAATATCGCCTTTCAGGCACCTCCTCCACCACATGCAGAAGATTTACAAATGTCAACAACCTCAGCTATTATGCCAGCCCAGACTATCCAGTTGTTTGGCATGGCTTCACCAGCAGGCTCTCGTCAATCGCAAATGGTTCAATCAGGAACCCCTGAACCGGCTAGGATTTCTACGCCATATAATCTGGAAAATGTGAATTCAAATTCACGACATACCAGCAATAACAAGCCAGCGAAGGTGTTTCACCATCGCACACAAAGACGCTCGAGAAACCCATACACAAGGTTAGATGACGAAAACCTAAACCGCGTAAAAGGAAGAGAAAACCAAGTCCTCTTTCTATAGCTGTGTCAACGAATTCTCTCATCTTAATGATCCCCTTAACGACAATGACGGTGGCATAATATCAACCTACGCATTCCAATTCGGTTAGTAATTCAACAGCTATCAATTTAACAACGAACCTACTAATCAGGACATATCTCCACTATCAGTGGCACGTATAAAAATTGATCTCGGGATTTTATGGATTTGATGAGCGGATGCAGCATGCACAATCACGGCAACAAGACGAATTCAAGAATACCCAAGCATTCAATAGCTAACTTTTGCCTTTTGCCCATGCTCAACTAAAATGCGCATATAGACACACATACACACATAAAGATAATGACCTCTTTCATCGCATAGAATACCGGCCATACCACCACACACACACACACACACACACCTCTACAAAAGGCGATCAAGGACAGCAAAACGAGGTCCTTCAAAAGCCTATGCGAAGGAGCCGATATAAATCCATGGAGTACGGCATACAAGATGGTAATGAGTAAGCTGAAGGGTTCCAGGTCCCCGCAGATATCATGTCCAAAAATGCTGAGGTCAATAGTAAACCAACTATTCCCACAAGGCACATCCCCACATTACGACTTAATAAGCGAGACAGTGGTGGAGGACATCCCGAGAATCACGGCAGACGAGCTACAGTTAGCATGCAGGAGGATACAGGACGGCAAAGCGCCGGGTCCTAACGGAATTCCAAACAAGGCGGTGAAAGCGGCAGCTGAAAGTCGACCGGACATGTTTATAACCACCATTCAAACGTGTCTAGAGGAAGGTGTCTTTCCAGAAACTTGGAAACTGCAACACTTGGTGCTCCTACCAAAAAGTAAAAAACCACCTGGAGAACCCTCATCATATCGCCCAATATACCTTCTAGACACTATGGGAAAGATATTGGAAAGAGTGATATACGAAAGACTGCTAACCGTAGCAGAAGAAAAAGCAGCCTTATCGAACCAACAATACGGGTTTAGAAAATCGCGCTCCACCGTCAATGCGACATGGAAAGAGCAGCTTAAAAAAGCATAAAACTAACCAGCCCCGCGAAGTAATACCTAACAGCAGTCCCGCGGGGAGAGTGGTTGACGGGAGCGAGGGTGTGGTTTAGTACGCAGGCGTGCGACTTGGAACCGTCGTTCCAGGTACACGAATCGTGCATGCTAGTAGCACGGGCTGCTAGTATCTATGAAGATTGCACATCCGTTGACGCATAAAAAAAAAAAAAAAAAACACACACTTATAATTTGAAAATACACATGCATATAACAGATTGAAATATAATTGATAATTCAAACCCACTAATACAGTCAATAAGCCAATTAAATATTGCCACCTTACCTTAATACGATGTCTCCAATGAACGAGACAAACACTAGAAATCATTTGGGTCTCAATCACAAGTATTCCCGTGATTGCCGCGGCCAAGACCACCACTGCGCTGACACACCTCACCTGGACAGCAGGAAGGAAGACATCCCTAATCATGCTTCGTTGCCGGCCCGGGAAGATGTTGCAGAACCAGAAACAACAAAACCACGAATAAATGCAACGACATTTTGGATGCTGGTGGAAGTAAATTATCGCTTCTACCAATGGGTCCAAATGTAATGCTTGCCAATGATTCGAGAACACTCAGTGATTGCAACGCCTAAAAGGTATACTCTGAAAAGTTAATTCCAACAATTTTGAGTTTCCATGTCTGTAATAAAACCAATAAATCTGGAGTGTGCAGTTAGGATGCTGAAGAGGATCCAAACCAACTTCCAGCTGTAAACATTACCAGCTGATGAAGCTCTCTGGGAATAATTAATGCCAGTGCCGGACGATGACCCCACTACGGCAACTAGAAAATCCAACTCACAACGGAGGATGGCTGTTGCCTTTTTACGGTTGTACTTGCGGGGAGTTCGGTTGTTTCAAAAACTGAGAACTTAAATAGCGAAACAGATCGATTTAATTTTGTTGTTCAATATTAAGAACGGTTGGATTTTTTCTTTGTACAAAGGCAAAAAGGTGATGAATTTTCCAAGAGGAAAATAAATTTGAATTAAAATTAATACATTGTCTTTTTCTTTTTTGCTGGTTTGAAATACAACAGACTCGGAGTTTTGATTTAATAAAATGTTGGTGTAAAAAGAAGATTTGGTCGCCTTTCCTTTGGTGTCGTAACTCTGGTGACGGTGAGTACGTAAAAACATAACTCGCGTTTCAAAGACATGGTTTTGAAGAAAATGCATTTAAAGTTTCCGAACACTATACTATAGCGTTTGGGATGATAGTGAAGAACGTGTGATTCGAACTGACGCTATGACAGTTAGAATCACCAAAAATTAAACCAATGGGTAACACATCAGGCTACTGGCCGTGCTTAGAATTCGATTTTTAAATCGGTATGGTATGCGGCTCTGGTGCATTTTCTTATTCGATTTTCGTTCGGTGTTCCTCACTATTTGCTTGTGTATTGTGTGTGTATTCGTTAGAAACACCACAATACAGTGTTCTGACGTGCGTACTTTTCGAACACATTGTGACCCGCTAAAATACAAATTCATACTTGGGGCTTTGAGAACATATTCTATGTATAGAATATGTATGGTATAGTATCGATTAAGACAAAATAAAAAAATCGATTTTTTGAAGCCGCTACACTGGACACAAAGTACTACCAGGTGTACCGGTCTGAAATGAGCGTCAAGATACAAATGTATCGAAAGGGAACGTTTGTTGTGAACGAGCGCTTATATTTTATTTTATTTGGTTGCTATGACATCTGTCCAACATATTTAGTATACATCAAATCATTGTACAAACAACACCATTTTTTTTAATCCTGTTAAAAATGTCGAATTTTGTGCCAGAAAATGACGATTTACGGAAAGCATTAATTTTTTGTTTTCATTTGAAGAAAAGTGCTGCAGAGTCGCGTCGAATGCTTGTCGAGGCTTATGGTGATCATGCTCTATCGGAAGCAACATGCAAAAGATTGTTTAAGCGGTTCAGAGATAATGATTTTGATGTGCGAAATCAGGAACGTGGAAGACCACTAAAAAAGTTTGAAGACGCCGAATTGCAAGCAATATTGGATCAAGATGACACTTTAAGTCAAAAACAAATGGCACAAATGTTAAATGTTGCACAACAAACAATTTCTGTCCGTTGAAAAGCTATGGGAAAGATCCAAAAGTGTGGAAACTGGGTGCCACATGAATTGAATGACAGGCAGATGGAAAAGCGAAACACCACATGTGAAACGTTGCTTCTACGACACGAAAGGAAGTCAGTATTGCATCGAATTGTGACTGGGGATGAAAAATGGATTTTTTTTTTTAAATCCTAAACGCAAAAAATCATGGGTACATCCAGGAGAAGCGTCAACATCGACTGCAAAGCCCGATCGGTTCGGAAAAAGACAATGCTTTGTGTTTGATGGGACTAGGTGGGGCTGGTGTATCATGAACTTCTAAAACCTGGCAGAACTGTTGATGCGCAACGCTACCGACAACAAAATATCAATTTGAAGCATGTATTGACCGTAAAACGACCAGAATGAGCCACAAGACACGGAAAGGTAATTTTGTTGCATGATAATGCTCCGAGTCATACAGCAAAACCCGTCAAAGAAACAATAAAAGCTCTCGGCTGGGAAGTGTTACCCCACCCACCGTATTCACCAGACTTGGCTTCTTCCGACTACCATTTGTTTTCATCGATGGGACACGCATTGGCTGAGCAGCTTTTCAATTCCTACGAAGAAGTCGAAAATTAGGTCTCCGAATGGTTTGCCTCAAAAGACGACCGGTTTTATTGGCGTGGTATCCACAAATTGTCAGAAAGGTGTTCGAAATGTGTAGAAAGCAATGGCCAATACTTGGAATAAAATGGTTACTTTTTCAAAAAAAAATGCTCACTTCATACCGGTACACCTGACACGAAGGGTTACCCTGGTGTAGACGGCCAAAAAAAGCCTATTTTCTCGTTTTTTTTTTTAAACGGTTTAGTATATATTTTCGCAAATTTTTGCATTATAGAAGTGTTTAAACTATTTTTTTTCATTATAAGTAAAAAACATCTGCGCCAAAAAAACGGGTTTTGTTGCAGTGTTGAGCCTCGTTGGATGATCCGTAAAAAAAATGGTTTTGTTTAGTTTATGAGTGGTCAATTGATGAGCATATAGCGTTTGGGATGATAGTGAAGAACGTGTGATTCGAACTGACACTATGACAGTTAGAATCACCAAAGATTGAACCAAAGCGCAACCCATCAGGCCACCGCCGTGTGTACGAATTCGATTTCTAAACTCAAGTACATTCTACTGATGTGGATTTGTTATGTTATCGCTATGGTATACGGCTCTTGAACTCTGATGCATTTTCTTATTCGATTTTCGTTCAGTGTTCTTCACTATTTGCTTGTGTATTGTGTGTGTATCTGTTAGAAACGCCACAATACTGTGTTCGGACGTGCGTACTTTTCGAGCACATTGTGACCCGCTAAAATACAAATTCATACTTGGGGCTTTGAGAACATATTCTATGTATAGAATATATATGGTATAGTATCATATACAAACGCCACAAGTACTTAGGGCAACTCTTGTGTACAACTTTTTATAAACAAAATTTGAACTTCTAAAAACACATTCATCCATTGAAAACTTAAAAAAGATCATACGAATTCATCTGTAATATTATGAGTTATCTTGCACACGCGTTTCAAAGACATGGTTTTGAGGAAAATGCATTTAAAGTTTCCGAACACTATATAGTGTTCGGACGTGCGCACTTTTCGAGCACATTTTGACCCACTAAAATACAAATTCATACTTGGGGCTTTGAGAACATATTCTATGTATAGAATATATATGGTATACTATCGATTAAGACAAAATAAAAAAAAATCGATTTTTTGAAGCCGCTACACTGGGATACCCCCATGAAGTACTATATTCCTAATCAGTCCATCATAATATACAAGTACTTCGCATCAGAGGTAAGAACTGAGTGAAGCTACATCTAAATATACTTTTGTTTTGCTAATTATAAATATACGACTTAAGTAAATAGTTAGCTTATAGCTCCGCCACTTCAATAGACCCATCTACACAAGCGAGTGTGTAACTGTCGCTTCACCAACTACGCCGTTGTTCCGAGGTAAGTTTGATTAAATTTGTAGATTATTGTTATTAAAAATGTATTGTCTGCATAATTAAATAGATAATTATGAAAAGACGAAAGCAAATAAAAATATAACTTCACAGGTTAAAAAAAAAGGTTATAATCAAGAATTAGCATAAATCGGTATCCAACCTGAAGTGCGATACTTTTTACTGATTACCTGTTAATAATCATTTAGATAAAGTCGAGATAAGGATAAAGAGCGCGCTAGCTAAGTGATTGGCTAGTTATATTAGTTAATTGGTATGCTGGGTATAATATTAAATCTACTCACTATGTCCTCTCAACTTCTACGTGTACGAAATGGCTGTTTTCCGATGACTTTGCGAGAGCCTCGTTTATGACTGGCTCAGCTTTAATAAATTCAAAAATTAATATTGTAACAATAATAAACATTCATATACCTTTTACGCAATAAGGGCACCAGCTGTTTCCATCGTCGTCCTTGTCTCCACTGAATAATACGTGAATAGGCTGCCCAGATGATTCCAGATTTTCTACGAGTTTCGTAAAATCCTCATAGGTTTTAACGTTGTGTTTGATAACCATATTTGAAGTTAGCCTTTTTGATATCGTTGAGATATCAGAGAAGAATCGTATGAGCCTCGTGTTGGAAATATCCTATTTTACCGAATTCCCTTAAAATTAAACCATTAATCAAAATATTGTTTAAAAACAAATGAAATTTCGGAACAGAAAAACAAGTTGTATACTACAATATTTTGTTGTCGTTACAAGTATTTCAAGGATTGACATTGATAATCGATCAAAATGAAATTTTAGAACTAATATTTTTTTTCAAAATACCTCGAACTTATTATCCCGTCACGATTAGTACTAACTACTTTGCAATTACGACTAAATGTACAGTTTCGAGAACTGAGAAAGCTGACATAAGGTATCCGTGTACCTGTCACTGTCCATGGCGGTTGATATACTTGCTGAATAAAGAGATCGGTAAACGTAATAGGTTGTTGGTGTGGGGCTGAATTGAAAAGTTACCGAAGCGAGTGGACAATTAAATTTCAAATGAAGTGATTGGCATTGGTATTCAACTGTAATTGGAGCCCTAGGTACCCAGGGCTTACTGAATGTATTCATTTGGTTGTGCAGGTAGTATCCACTGTTACACCTCAGACAACCGGAGACGGAATTCATTAATTTTATTTTTAAAGAGTGTTTCGCTGGACAAGAGGTTTAACAGCTCAGGCCAAGAACCTATGACATCCAACTTGGAGCAGCCCATGAGTGAGGTACATTTCCGGCAGTCGGTGTCTACAATCAGGGTTTTAGAATTTAGGACCCAATAATACTGGACATTTTGCTCTGGAGTCGAAGTTAGCAACCTCTAGATGTTTTAACTTTTCAGAAATCATTATGTCGCTAAGGGGATCGCAACACGCATGCTAAGGTGCATGAAAGGATTGAAAAATCGAGATTTATTTTATTGGTAAGTGGGATTGTGATTATTTGTTTATGTTTAGGTTTTATTATACAGGTTACTACGAGCTCATATTAATTGTAATAAACTGATTGCAAGGTTTTGTCGATGTGCAGGTTATCGGCAGGCTAATCAGGCTTAACCTCTGCTGGGATTTTTTTGTTGCTCAGGCTTACTCTTTGCTGGGACTCTGGTTCTTAGGCTTACATTCTGCTGAGATGTTTTGTTGTTCAGTCTGACGTTCTGCTGGGACTGTTTGTTCACAGACTTACACTATAGTGATTTTTCTGTTCCTCAGACTGGGAGTTCTTGGGCCTCAGGCTTACATTTTCTGAGATTTGTTTTTCTTTATATTCTAATATTAAGTTATTAAAAGTTGGATTTAAAAATGTAGAAAGAGGGGGTGGTGTGAGGTTAGCTGATTCGGCCGTATTTTTCCAGTCATTATATCCGGCCGGTAGACAAACGGATTCAAATGTCAACTGTTGAGTTCGATCTTTGGCCAGTGCGTCCTCCATTTGGGGAACAGTTAAATCGTCCTGTTCCTTTGCATTGTGAACTTCTAGCAAGGTTTGTTCGAATTTACCCTTAATTCATTTCTCATTATTAATTTGTATAAATTATACCTTGCTTGGTTCAGCTATTACTCGACATCCGCAGGCTTTGCAGATTGCATGCAAAAGGGAACTTTCAGGTGCCTTTATATATATATATATATATATATATATATATATATATATATATATATATATATATATATATTGTAGCGAGCTTAGGGTTCGCTGGATTAATTATTTTTAGTAAATAAATAAGAGCCGTTAAATCGATTTTGAATTAATATAACACTTTATTAGTCCGTAATACAACCGTTACTTATACCGTACACTTAACGATTTCTTAATTATCGCTTTCGTACTTATCGCGTCTTTTACTGCTTACTTCTCACTCGAGACTTTCGCTTGCTTCACTGTCTTACTTATAACTCAACTCCCGATCCGCGTGCGACGTATTTATACCGTTTTTCTTCATTCTGATTTGGTGTATCGTTTCCGTTCGTTCCATAGTCTTGAATGTTCTATTCCATTTTCCAGTACTTCCTAAAATAATCTAGTACTTTGTTTCGGACTTTCTCGAAAATTCGAGTACTGATTGTCATATGCGTCACAATATATATATATATATATATATATATATATATATATATATATATATATATATATATATATATATATATATATATATGTATATATATATATATATATATATATGTAACGGGTTTTCCAATAAGGACTTGACAACTTTGAATTGTGAAAGCGCCCTTTTACTAATCATCGAACTATCACTGTCAGTTTATTCAGTAAACTCAACATTTTCATTGTGATTAAGTACACGAACGAACAACGTTTGCAAATTATAAAAATTTACTACCGAAAACAACTTGTCAAGTCCCTATTGGAGAACCCATTATATCGGGTTTTCCAATAGGGACTTGACAACTTTGAATTAAATTTGTGAGCGCACCCTTTCACTAGTCATCGAACTGTCACTGTCAGTTTATTGAGTAAACTCAACATTTTCATGGTGATTAAGTACAACGTCTACAAATTATAAAAATTTACTACCGAAATTTGGAGTTGGTGACCGCAACTTTGAGAGCGTTACCTCCAATTTTCGGTCGTAATCCCCACCCTAGTAGACAGGCAATAACAAGTTTAGTGCAAAAATTTGAGTCTACATATTCGTTGTGTGATGTTGCCGTGGCAGTGAGACAACGGGTTGGTCGAAGTGTCGAAAATATCGCTGCCGTAGCAAACAATCCAAATCAGTCAATCCCACGGCGTTCTCAAGAATTGGGCATCGCCCAGACCACTTTATGGCGAATTTTGTGTGATGTTGCCGTGCCAGTGAGACAACGGGTTGGTCGAAGTGTCGAAAATATCGCGGCCGTAGCAAACAATCCAAATCAGTCAATCCCACGGCGTTCTCAAGAATTGGGCATCGCCCAGACCACTTTATGGCGAATTTTGCGTAAGGATCTTGGTTTACACCCATACAAGATCAAGCTGACTCAAGGATTGACGCCGATGGACCATTTGAAGCGACGTACGTTCTCCGATTGGGCTCTGGAAAAGATGCGCCAAGATGATGAATTTCATCGCAAAATCATCTTCAGTGACGAAGCTCATTTTGGCTCAATGGGTTCGTCAGTAAGCAAAACATGCGTTATTGGTCGGGTAAAAATCCACATGTGCTTCATGAATCACCACTTCATCCACAAAAAATAACTGTCTGGTGCGGTTTGCATACCGGCGGCGTCATTGGGCCATATTTTTTCGTCGACGATAACGATCGTCACGTTATTGTAAATGGCCATCGTTGTCCCGCCATGATTACCGATTATTTTTGGTCCGAATTGGAAGATATAGACTTGGGCGACATGTGGTTTCAACATGACTGTGGCACAAGCCACACAGCACACGATACATTCGATTTATTGAAGAGTAAGTTTGATGAGCGTGAAATGGGCCAGTCGGTTGGCCGCCTCGTTCGTGCGATTTAACACATGTATACTAATTTCTTTGGGGCTACGTCAAGTCATTGGTCTATGCAAACAATTCGGCGACGTTGGAAGAGCTCAGAGCCAACATTGAACCGAAATGTGTGGCCAACTCATCGAAAATTGGGTCCAACGAATCGACCGCTGCAAACGTGCCCGCGGTGGCCATATGAACGGAGTCGAGTTCCATTCATAAATGTTTTGATTGTGCTTCCAGTCGATAATAAAGTTTTTGAAATATCTCAAATGGTTTGTGTTGTAACAGTGTTCGGAGTTGTCCACTGTTCCCTTCAGAAAATGTTGCAGTCGTGTTTGGGTTTTGTCCACCGTTCCCTTGACGAGAGGAATCCAATGAAAGGGCAGGAAGGAACCACACAAACCAAAGTCTGAGATCTTTACTTCAGGAACCACAAAAAACAAAGTCCGAGATCTTTACTTCAAGAGATTAACCTTTATTTACTTTATTATTTAATGGGGATACACCTTGTTTTATTACGATGAACTTGTACCTGGCGATGATTTCTCCGATGATGTGAGCGCGGTGAAGGTTGGCTGTAGACTGACTCATTGGGCATAACTGCCAATTCAAAAGGGGACGCTATGACCTCATCGTGGTGACAATCGGCCAGTTGGTGCCAGTTTCAAATGATAATGGAATTGGAATTATCATGTTCGCAGCGTCCAGAGATCTGGTAGTAAAAAGCACGATGTTCAAGCACAAGCAAATTCATAAAGCCACATGGATATCACCCGACAGCGTAACGCGTAACCAAATATACCACTTCCTGGTATACACACCCAATGTTCTAGATTTCTCCAATACATTCCAGCATATTTAATTGCCAATCCGCAACATTCCGCCCGCCTTCGCCAATCATTGGCGAATCATTTTGTTCCAGGGTACGGTGGCTAGGGGCCAGGAGTGTGCGGTCTGCTGGTGGTGGTTGGTCTTGGTCGTTGAGTCCCTGGTGGTCGGATGTGGATGGTCGGTTGGGACGGGGCCGCCCGCCCTGAGGAGCGCCGACGGCTTGGGGGCCTGGGATGGTCCGTAGGGTAGATGGCGACAGGATGATCGTTTCCACGGGAGGCGTCCGGTAACTTTTGTTGTCACGGAACCGGCCAATTGATCTGGGTCGGATTTGTAAGGTCGCAACCCACGATCAATGACCATGTGATGACTGGTGATGGGTCTCACTGCATCGAGACCGGTGGTGGTGCCATGTACTGCGCACATTGGCGCCCGTCTGGAGTGAATGGCCGGCGGGATGCGGCCCTTGGCGTGTGAGGCTGTCGCGCGGAGTGTGGTGCGATGTCGTCCCTGGCATTGTCCGCGTGGCTTGGCGGAATGGCAGTCACGGGCCAAGTGCCTTTCGGCGTTGTTGAGGTGCAGCCTCTGTTGATGCCCTGAGAGGCGTGCTTTCTTGTTGCAGTTCGAGAGACCGCTGGTTGCTGGGGAGCACCTCCCGCCAAGCGGGGCATTGCGCGCTGCTGGTCCTGTTTTGGTTGCTGCACGTGGCAGCGGTCGGCATGGGTAGTTTTGGACCCGGGCAGGAGCTTGACCACGTGGTGTCCTGGGGGTGGTGGGATGCCTTGAAGTGTTCGAGTGGGTAACCTCCTGATTCCTCGATTGTCGCTTGCCCCCGCAACGGTTCAACGGGCGGGGGGTATGTCTTGTAGTTGGGTCACGCAAGTGATCGGTGGCTGGTAGTTGCATGGGCCTCGTAGGTGGCCCCTGGGGCCGATGCCGGCGAGACCTCCTTTTGGTCTTCTGATGGGAGCTCCTACCATCAGTCGTGGGGTCGGCCAGTTCCTCTGGGTCGGAGTTGTAAATTCGCAACCCACGAGGAATGGCCACATGATGGCTGGTGACAGGTCTTGTCACTTTTAGGCTGGATGATACGATGGGTGCTGCGCCTGTTAGCTCCCATCCCAGTTCAGTGGCCTGCGCGACGAGGCCGGAACGTTGGTCCTTCCTTAGACCTTCGCCGATGATGTCGGGGTAAATGTCTGCCCCAAGGATGATGTCCACCTTGTCAGCGGAGGCGATGTTCGGATCGGCAAGTTCCATATCCGCTATAAACGAGAGATCCCTCGGCGCCGATTGTGATGGTGGTTCATACACTGATAGCCCTGACAGATTGAAGGGCCTCAGTGTTCATTGTCTCGAGCCGTGGAGGCGAGAAGTGATGCTGATGGTAGCGTGAGTTCTGGTGGCAAGGCCACGAGTGACCCCAACACCGTAGGTGGGGACGGACGAAGCTTGGCGCCGGAGGTTTAATCTTCAGGCGAGTGATGCTGAAATGAAGGTGCCGCTGGAGCAGGGGCCCAGCAGAGCACGGACTTCAATCCTCTGTTGGGTCTCCGATGCTACGATGACTCTGGCTGTTGATAGCAACGCGGAATGATGTGAAGGGGTGCTGATTGTATGTGCGCAGGCCCCTTCATGGCGGTCGATCCTTTGGCTCGTTGCGGCGGTGAGATTGTCCCGTCGATGGCGGTAGTCAAGACATGCAGTAGAGTGTGATGTCTCCGCTGGCATCGACGGCACGTCTTGCTGGAATGGCAGTCGCGTAGGCGGTGGCGACCCAAACTGTTGATGCACAAGTTCCTTTGTTGTGCGAAGGACTTCCGACGGCCGGGTGTGAATGATCGAAAGCCCTCGCAAGCGTAGATCGTGTGTGCGGCCCCGCAGAATGTGCAAGGGCCCCGTTGCTTTACGGGTGCCGGCGGTGTTTCGTGCCGCGGGATACGGGGCTGGCTAAACATCGGGCCGGCTACTGTTGCTGAAACAGTCGAAGGCGGTTTTGTGGGAGGCATTGGCGTTAATTCTGCCACGGATCCTAAGTGCGCCGTGCCCACTGCTTTATCTGGATGCGGTGCGAAGTGAACCAGTTCCTCTGGGTTGGAGTTGTAAGTTCGCAACCCACCAGGAACGGCCACGTTATGGTGTGCCCCACAATGCGTGCGCGGCATCCTCGACCATCGGGACCTTGGGTAGGTTGGCGGCCTGCTGATTCACTGTTCTGGGGTGCGGTTCCTTTTCCGCTGGCTTAATGTTGACCGTTGGCAGCTGCACTGGGGGCAGCTCGCTAGGGTGGAGGCGATTGGTGCTGTTGACCATGGTTAGAGAGGCTGCTTTGAGCGCGCACTGGGCCTCGAGGAGCTTCGTCTCTTCCTCGAGATATATCTCTTCGGTTTCGCCGAAAAAATCATCCGCGAAGTACGCGTATTGCTGATCCTCAGGTGCCGCCGGGTAGAAGATGTCGTAGTACCGCTTGGAGAAGGCTTCCCATTCGGCGCGGAGTGCGCATTTGGTTGCCTCGATTCCTGTTGGACTTAGTTGTCCTTTGTCCTGTGCGCTGAGGGACGTGCCAGAGATTCGTTCCTGTGCCGCGAACTGAGCGGCGATGAGTTCCTCAATCGTCACTGGTTGTTGTACGAGAGCTGATGTTGAAGGCACTTTGGTTTGAACTCTCGTTGTAGAAAGTTCGTCGTCCTGCTTTCGTTTTGCAGCAACAGCGGTTTCCGACTCGTGTTGGTGATGAGCACGTGTATGATTTCTGCCGACCGAGGAATGTCGTCGGGGAACCGTTGTCAACGTTGTCGCCGTCGCCGCCGCCACCACTGTCGTTATCATTGTCGGCTTCGTTGCGCATAGTGTTAAAAAGCGTATGATCTCTTTCGAGCGAGGAATGTCGTCGGTCGAGATCTTTGGTGTTCCGCCGACCGAGGAATGTCGTCGGGGAACGGTAGTCCCTCCGGAGGGAATTTTCTGGGTGCATCATCCGTGATGACGATCCGGGTGGGGGGCCGGCCGACATGCGCATGTCAGGTGTTGGTGAAGTTTCCGGGCGCCGTAGAGGTGGCCGGAACATTATTGGCGGCGAAAGACTTGCTGGCGGGGAGATGGCCGGTGCACCAGTCCGGGGAACATCGTTACCAGGTTTCGGCGTTGATTCCTTTAGAGGACTTCACGCCGATGGACGCCGATGGACGGTCACAGCGAGCAATGGCTATTTGAATCCTTCCTTAATGGGGTTCATCTTTCAGCACTAGACGCACGTGGTGGTGTTGTTTCTGTTGCCTGAGTTGAACTCTTATTATCGATGGCGATACTTTCACCCTAAGCCGCCAGTTGAGGAGATATTTTGTTTACGTCCTCCTGTCTTGATTCAAGCACTAGTTGTGATGTTTCGATGAGATCAAATGTTTCATTTGTGAATTCCGTTTCGACACCATTTGCCGTATAACACTCTGAATTTGATTGCTTACCAATGGTACTGGAGTTTGCGTTATTGTTGTCCGTTGTTATAACTGTTGTTGTGCCGCGAACTGGGCGGCGATGAGTGGATCCAATAAGCACTGGATCCGGCTCGAAGGACCAGAAAATGTTGATTATCCCGATGCCGGACGAGGAATGTCGTCCGTCGAGATCCTATTTGATGATGATCTGATCCGGCTCGAAGGACTAGAAAATGTTGTAACAGTGTTCGGAGTTGTCCACTGTTCCCTTCAGAAAATGTTGCAATATTGTTTGAGTTTTGTCCACCGTTCCCTTGACGAGGGGAATCCAATGAAAGGGCAGGAAGGAACCACACAAACCAAAGTCCGAGATCTTTACTTCAGGAGATTAACCTTTATTTACTTTATTATTTAATGGGGATACACCTTAGTTTATTACGACGAACTGGTACCTGGCGATGATTTCTCCGATGATGTGAGCGCGGTGAAGGTTGGCTGTTGACTCATTGGGCATAACTGCCAATTCAAAAGGGGACGCTATGACCCCATCGTGGTGACAATCGGCCAGCTGGTGCCAGTTTCAAATGATAATGGAATTCGAATTATCATGTTCGCAGCGTCCAGAGATCTGGTAGTAAAAAGCACGATGTTCAAGCACAAGCAAATTCATAAAGCCACATGGATATCACCCGACAGCGTAACGCGTAACCAAATAGACCACTTCCTCATAGACAAAAGACACCACTCGAATATCCTTGACGTAAGATCATATAGAGGGGCAGATTGCGACTCCGATCATCTTCTAGTGATGGGCAAAATCAGGAGTCGGCTCGCAGCAATCTTACATGGGCAGTCACGGGAGACGAACAAAAGGTTAGACATTGATAAACTAAAAGACCTGCGCAAAAGGGCTGAATATCAAGACGAACTAACGAATAGATTTAGCATCCCACAGACGGGGAGCAGTCAGGAAGAGGAAGCCAATAGTGTGAACACTAAATGGGCATCGATTAGAGACACAATCAAACAAACACCCCAAAAGGTGTTAGGATTTAAGAAAACAATTAAGTCCAAACCTTGGTTTGATGTGCAGGGCGAAGAACGAAGAACGTAAACGACTAAGAGTGATCCGCTTAGAAAGGTATGATGAAGTCAACGCAGAAAGATACGCGACAATTCGGAAAGAGACAATGAGACTCTTCAAACGCAAAAAACGCGAATGGGAGAAGACTCGGATTGAAAAAATCCTAGAAAATGCCAGAGCAAACAACATCCGAGGTATGTGTGCCGGCATAAATTCAATTAGAAATGGCTACCGAGGGAGAGCCGAATTAATTCGAGACGCAAACGGCTGTCTAGTCACAGAAACAAACAATATCGTCACAAGATGGAAACAGTACTTTGAAAACCTGCTCAATGTGCGCACCCATAAAATAAACGCACCAGACATACATACAGCCGAGCCTCAGATCCCAAAGCCCTCTTTCAATGAAGTTGTAGACGCAATAAATCCATTGAAAAACAACAAGGCTCCTGGAGTCGACTGCATGCCGACAGAGCTTATGGAGCATGGAGGAGAAGCAACCGCCCGAAAGATCCACCAGCTCATCAAAACAATATGGGATAGGAAGCCACTGCGGAAGAATGGAAAATCTCAATAGTCGTCCCCATTTTCAAAAACGGCGTCAGATCTGATTCCGAAAACTACAGAGGAAAATCATTGCTCCCAACCACATACAAAATACTAACAAATGTCATACTGGCGAGAATCACACCGTACGCAGAAGAAATACTGGGAGACTAGCTGTGGGGATTCCGTAGAAACCGGTCAGCGAGCTACCAAATGTTCACAATAAGGCAACTGCTGGAAAAGAAGTGGGAATACGGAGAGACGGTTCACCAACTGTTCGTTGACTTCAAAAAAAGCCTACGACTCAGTCGCAAGACAAATACTCTACCGTATTGTGGTTGAGCTGGGAATCCCGAAAAAATATGCCACCCTCATTATCATCTACATGAACGAAAACAAAGGGCGAGTTTAAATAAAAAACCACCTCTCAGAACCATTTGAAATCCGGGACGGACTAAAACAGGGAGATGGTCTATCACCGTGTCTTTTTAACCTTGTGCTTAAATATGTCATCAGAAAAGTACAAGACGACAACATGACCGGATCATCCCTGAACGGGGTCACACAAGTGCTCGCATGTGCGGATGACATCGCCGTTCTGGACGATAATCTACAAACTGTAAGTAAAAACTGTGGAATCATCGTGCAAGCGGCAGAAGAGGTGGGCCTAGAAATAAATAAAGACAAAATAAAATACATGATCACGGCGAAAACAGGTGGACCCCAGGGAACACAGGTAAACGTCAGAGGCAAGATATTTCAAAAAGTTAAAGAATTTAAATATCTAGGAACAATACTGACGGCCAGTAATGAAATATCGAAGAAAATTAACAAAAGACTGCATTCTGGCAACGTTAGCTGGCATCATCATCATCGGCACTACAACCGGGAACCGGTCTTGGCCTTATTTAGCAAGTCCTGAGGCTTGCCAAATTTCTCACAATGATCCGTTTTTTTTTTTTTTTCTTGCGCCAGAGTCTCCCCGACGGGGAATCGAACCCCGGTCTCCCACGTGACAGGTAGGTATACTAACCACTATACTATCGAGGAGCTTAGCTGGCATGCAGTCAGTAAACTCCTGAAATCCAAACTGGTATCACGGAACATAAAGCTCCGTGTCTATAGAACCATAATCATGCCGACTGTTCTATACGGATGCGAAACATGGGCTCTCACAAAACGGGAAGAAAAGAAATTCCGCGTATTCGAGAATAAAGTTTTATGGAGTATTTTTGGCGGTAAATATGACGAGGAGGCAGGACAATGGCGGAAACTCCATAACCACAAATTGGAAGAGCTATACCGCAAACCTATAATAGTGAGAGTAATCAAATCGCGAAGATTAAGATGGGCCGGACACGTGGTGCGAATGGCCAACGATAGGGCCGTGCGTAGAATTCTTGACGGTAGACCAACGGGAAAGAGACCGACAGGACGGCCCCGACGGAGATGGGAGGACAATGTTAGGTTTGACCTTGAGAAGATCGGATCGGTTGGCCAAGCGCGGAAGGGGAGTGCACAGGGCAGGGAACGATGGCGGAGTCGAGTCGGTGAGGTCATGAACTTCCGGGTTCCTACAGGCCAATAAATAAATAAAAAAAAACAAGCGATCCAGTTGGTCCTCGGTTGCTTCATCCCGATTTCATGGATTCCCTTGGTCTTTGGACATACATTAAACAGTTAACATATTTGGGCCGTGTTTCGCTATATTTCGAAAATATGTCAGAACTTTTGGACACATCTAATAGTTCGGACCACTTGCGCAAAAGCTTGAAATGCCAATGAGAATGGCAGCTATAAATTGGTTTGTCCTCTATTCTACAAGTCCCAAAGGATTTTTTTAAGCCAATAAAAACCAGAAATGCAGTTTTCAAAAACTGGATGATGATCTAACCCCTTATAACATTCAAGAAATATTTTATTCCATCCGATATAGCTGCAATTTAGAAGTGTTGGTGCAAAACTAGAAATCAATTGCCATATACAGTCATCATCATCATCGGCACTACAACCGGGAACCGATCTTGGCCTTATTTAGCAAGTCCTGAGGCTTGTTAAATTTTCCATAATGATTTGTATTGTCCGGGCAAGGTCATTAGTCTTGCGCCAGAGCCATATACAGTCAAGAGCCTAAAAAATGCGCTCGATAGCTTGCTATACACAGCAATCAAACTGATAAGAGACCCAGATGTCACTCGTTGAATTCTGCCATTAGAACAGATGCGGAACATATTCGGCATTTTCCTCTTTTATAGATATTGTTCAAAGAAACATACCGATCTGATAACGACATTAAATCACTCAATTTTATTTTACTTATATGACTTTATTTACTTTTTCATTGTACATTAAAATAATATATTAAATTATAAACTTATTACCTACTACAATTCTTTGATGTATGTTTCTAGTTTATGCATATCTATGTCAAATAAAAAGCACTATGATTTTCCGCAGAACAGGATCCTGTTCCTTTCTTGCTTTTTAACCACAAAATAGCTTTGCCTAATACTTTAAAAAATACCACACAGAAAAATCCCACAAAAGAATGTTATACCGAAAAGCAATGAAGAACACCAATAGAATAGACTCAACACAGCAGCGTTTGATTTCTCATATTTACAACCAATTATAAATAAACGTCTCGAGTAATGCTGCTGGAAATACAACCCAGTTCGTAAACAAACCTCTGAAGGTAAGCAAATGTCCTAAAATTATATAGAATTACGTTAACCTCCAATGAAGCTTTCCATATTTCAACTAATTCGTTTCATTTTGTACTGAAGGTGCCCCTTGAAGCTCATTGAACTGGCTGATAAAATATCAATTTTAATATCGATGTCATCAAAATTGTCGTTGGCTGGTCTCAGTGCGACGGCTCCAAAAAATGTCTCGTTCTTGAAGTAAATCGTTTCATCGAGGTAAAAGACAGTTTGGTACCAGTGTGTTAGACGCGACTTTGGGGACGTATCAAATCCGCATTTAATGTTGGATTTCGAGAATTTTACTTTGAAATAAGCTACGATTCCATCAATTGCCCCCGTACCAGGCGCCTCTAACATGTATGAACTGATGAATCCGGCTTCTTTTAACTTGAGGGTATTTAAATCAATTGTCTGTAAAACATATGAAGAGCTGACTACTTGTTTAGGTTTGACTCGACAAAGTCGTGGTTCCTTTAGTGCGGGATTTCGGAAGCAGCTCATGTTACAATCGTATGCATTCCTCCACCATTCAATGTTAAGATCTTTCCCATGTGGATCTTTTATTGCAGCAATGTGAAGCTCTGCAATATCAGGAAATATCATTCCATCCGGTTTTAACCATTTATCTCGAGCATAAATTACTGCATCTATTATCGACTGATGGTACAGACAATATCCCATCCAAGAGGAGATAATGACGTCAACAGTTTTTGGAGGAATGGCCAATTCAACATCCTGCATTCGTCCTTGAACGACCTCGATAATGTGGTCATAGTGGTTATCAGTGATGATTTGCTTAGCATATTGTACAACGTTGGAGCAATCGACAGAGATGACTTTAACAGCACCGGCTCTAGCTGCGAACAGTGACAGAAGACCTAGACCGCTTCCGACATCCAGAATGATTTTGTTCTCGAATAGATGTTTGTTTCGCGATATTGCTTCACAGTAACTTGTTGTACATACCTGATCCTTGATCAGATGACTGAAATCTATAATGTGGGCATAACAATCAAGCGAAAAGTCCACAGAGGTCATCTCATCAATAATTTTTGGTTTTGCCATTATGTTAGTATTCCCAATTTTTGAAACTCATAAAAAATTCGAATTTCTGTGAATCCAATCAGAAGCCGGTAGCTGCGACGTTGCCGGTTGAAAATTCTTCGCAGTTTTTTTTACTCAAAAATGATGCATATAATGGTTGGAAGTGCTTATTTTAAATATGCAACAAAAAAAAAAAAAATATATATATATATATATATAACACGAAATTAAAGTTAGAATTCTTGTTATAATAACTACGAAATTCTTGAACTACTTATAATAATATTGGCTTTGTGATTGGAACACCGCTTGACGTTTTAAATGACAGTGACAGTAACACATTTGAATCTATATAATTTAATTAACGTTTCGTCTGCATAGATTAAATCTCACAATGTCACACACACTTTTTATTAACACTAGATTGCTCAAAGAAGTCATTTTGACTGCTATTTGATTTCAATTAGTAAAACATTATATTTATAATGATACAATTTCTGAGAATTTTTATATATGGTATAAATGCATACATTAATAGTTTCATTATACAGTTTTATATACTGCATTTATTAGATCGAAAATTAAAAGTTACAATAAGTAATACAGTTAACTTATTATAGATCGGTTATATAATAATTGTTTACATGTTATTTCTTAACATTTTCCAAACAGTTTTTTACATGTCATCATCATTATCATCGGCACTAAAACCGGGATCCGGTCTTGGCCTTATTTAACAAATCTCTATACCGGTCCCGATTTCGAGCCGATGTCATCCAGTTTGGCACTTCCGGGCTCTGGGCGTCCTGGTCTACGCCATCCCTCCATCCTGACAAGGTCTGGCGCGCTGTCTCCTTCCATGCATCCTGCCACAAAGGACTTTCCGGGCAGGCTCCTCTTCGCTCATTCGAGCTAGGTGTCCCACCCACCGGAGTCTACCGAGCTTGAATTTTTCTTACAACATTAGCTTCAAGGTAGATTGCGTACAACTCATGGTTGTAGCGTCTCCGGAATCGTCCTCCTTCACATATGGGGCCAACAATTCTCCTTAAGACCTTCCTCTCGGACGCGGCTAAGAGTTCAGAGTGCCTTTTATTGAGCACCCAGGTCTCGGATTCATACATGAGTACTGGTAAGACCATGATCTTGTACAGTAGTAGCTTGGATGTTCTGGATAAATTTCGGGATTTAAAGACCCTTGGTGGACCATAGTAGGCTTTGTTGGATTTGATCACCCGTGCGCGTATTTCTTCTTCCACATTGTTATCGACTGATACTATTAACCCAAGGTAGTTAAAGGATTGCACTACTTCAAATTCGTGCTCCACTACCCTGATAGTTTGTCTAACGTTATTAGGTCTTCTCTTCGCAGAAGTTGCCACCATGTACTTAGTTTTCCCCTCATTAATGTGCAGTCCCAGTATTTGTGCCGCTTGCTCGATTTGGCTGTAGGAATCCTGTACAGCTGATTCGGTTCTACCGATGATGTCGATGTCATCTGCGTAGGCAAGTATCTGGCTGGACTTGGTGACAATAGTCCCTCTTGTTGTAACGCCAGAGTCACGGATTGCTTTCTCCAACGCCAGGTTGAAGACGAGGCAGGCCAGACCGTCCCCTTGTCGGAATCCATTAAAAAGGTTTATTGGCTTGGTCAGTAATTACGCTATTTTTACTTGAATAGTTACGTTGGTCGTGGTCAACCTACAAAGTTGTATCAATTTGTTTGGAATGCCGAACTCTCTCATGGCATTATATAGTTCTACCCTGGCTATCCTGTCGAGGGCGGTCTTAAAGTCTATAAATAGATGATATTGTGAAGCATATGACAATCAGTAGTAGAATATTCTAGAAAGTCCAACACAAAGTACTAGAGTATTCTAGAAACTACTGGAAAACTGGAGACTAGGAGCAATAGAATATTCAAAGCTATGGAACGATCGGAAACGAAACGTTGAAACAGAATGCGGAAACGGTATAAATACGTCGCACACAGATCATGGAGATGAGTAAGAAGTAGATAGTAAGAAGAAGAAGTAAGCAGTCAATACGCGATAAGTACGGAAGCGATAAGGGAAGAAATCGTTAAGTGTACGGTAAAAAGTAACGGTTGTTATTAACGGACTAATAAGGTGTCACATTAATTCAAAATCGATTTAACGGCTCTTATTTATTAAAAATAATTAATCCAGCGAACCCTAAACTCGCTACAATATAATGGAATCTTAAATTACAGACATTTTTCCATCGCCTGCCTAAGGATGAATATCTGATCAATCGCTGATTTGCCTGGGATGAAGCCACACTGATATTGACCAATGATGGCTTTAGCGTATGAGGCTATCCGATCTTGTAGATAGATAGAGGAGTGTATCTTATAGGCGGTACTCAGCATGGTTATACCCCTATAGATCCTGCACAGTGTGATATCTCCCTTCGTATGTATGGGCAAATTATACCACGACGCCAATCTTCCGGCATCTCCTCTTGCTCCCATACGTGCACCATGATCTCATGAATTGCGTGATGTAGCGCTGTCTCTCCTTGTTTGATCAGCTCAGCTGGTATGTTATCAGCTCCCAGGGCTTTATTTGATTTGAGCTGTCTAATGGCTTTTAATGTTTCCTCAATGCTTGGTGGCGGCAGCATTTGGTCTTGATCTTGGATTGGTGGAGCCTCCAATTCTTCTGTGAGCTGACCATTTAGCAATTCATTGAAGTGCACTTCCCATCACTCCAGAATACCTTAGGGATCGGTGATTAGATTACCCTCTTTATCCTTTCAGTAAGTGCAGCTTGGTGTGTACGGCGTCATACTGGGGATTAATTGGTAGAACTTTCGCGACTGGTGCGGACCTCGCGCTCTACTTACATCTATTTCACAAACAAGGTTTTTCCCAGGCACTTTTCTTTTGTCTGTGAAGCCTTTTTTCAGATCTTCTGAGCTCTTTGTATTTCTCCTCGCGTACCCGCGTCCTATGAGGGTACTGGGTTGCCCAGTATGCAGCATTCTTACGTTCAGTCGCTAGTTTGCACTTATCATCAAACCAGTCGTTCCGATCTTTACGACTACTGCCTAAGATGGAGTTGACAGTACTAATGACAGTATTCTTAATGCGTGTCCATTTCTCTTCTACGCCCGCTATTCTCGCCACGGGACTTACTCTCCCTCCACCGAGCTGTTCAAGGGCGACTCTTAACGCATGACCAAAGGTGTTACTGGTTTTCTCATTGCGTAAGGCATTCGTGTTGATTCGAGCCTGATCCGTAGAAGCAATACGTCTCCGTAAGGAAATCCACGCTCGGAAAACTGTACCAACAAGATAGTGATCCAAGTCGATGTTGGCACCTCGGTACGTTCGTATCGTCATCAGGCTTGAGGAGTGGCGGCGATCTATCAACACGTGGTCAATGTTGTTGGGAGTGGCTCCATCAGGTGATACCCAGGTGGCTTTGTGAATATCTTTACGCGGAAACCTGGTACTTGCAACGACCAAGTTTTTCGATGCTGCCAGTTCTACGACTCGTAGTCCATTGTCATTAGTGTTCTCATGCAAACTATGGAAACCCGCGTAGCGCCTGAAAACCGGTTCCCGACCTATTTCCGCATTCAAATCACCAAGAACGATTTTCACATCGGGCGGGCATTAAGGGCCCGTTCGACGTTCTCGTAGAATTCTTCCTTTTCGTCGTCGGGGGACTCCTCTGTAGGTCCGTGAACGCTTATGAGGCTTATGTTCTTAAACTCGCCTTGCACGCGAAGAGTGGACAGCCTTTCGTTTATTGCATTAAAGGACATGGTGTTTTGCATGACAGCTGTAATAAATGTCATACTCGTTTCTTTGAATAACACCACTCCCCGTTCATATTATTTCTTGTAATGGTGTTATGTCAGCCTTATATTCGGACAGGGCATCGACTAGCTGCTGTGCAGCTCGAGCTCTGTAAAGTGAGCGGACGTTCCATGAAAAAATTCTTAAATCATTTAGTCATTTTCGTTTCCATGGTCGTCGTCGTGTATCCTGTCCATATCTGAGGCTTGTTAAATTTGCTATAATAATTTGTTTTTACGGGCAAGGTTATTAGCCTTGCGCCAGTAATGCTGTTATGTCAGCTTTATATTCGGACAGAGCATCGGCTAGCTGGTGTGCAGCTCGAGCTTTGTATAGTGAGCGGACGTTCCATGAAAAAATTCTTAAATCGTTTAACCATTTTCGTTTGCGTGGCCGTCGTCGTGTATCCGGTCCATATCCGAGGCTTGTTAAATTTGCCATAATAATTTGTTTTTACGGGCATGGTTATTAGCCTTGCGCCAACCTTTCTCAGGACGTCGCTGCATGCATTGGTTCACTACTTGACGGGTGCCAATTGACTGCATGTCCACTTGGATTGAACAGGGACAAGGATCGTCCCGGCCTTCGCCGAGTTGAAAGCAATCAGTACCTTTGCCCTGTATGTTCGCTTTCACCCCCCCTCTTTTACGTATTACAGTGCACCAAATCTATTAGTATATTTTTAATTCTTATTTTTCCCCAAATACATTTTTTCTTAACGATTAACGTCGAAGAACAAGTTTTTTTCTATTATTTTTTCCACCACTGTATATCAAACCAGCGGAATTATACGAACCAGATTATACCGTTTCGCAATTGTTAACATTTTTTTAACGCAACCGAATACAGCGCTTATAACAAATCTGTATTATAATCTATAACTGCATATGGAATACAAGAAACATATGTACACGCAGGCCATCGTTGTGTTGATGTTAGTTTTAATGAAGTGTCATTCTACTTCTCGCTAGATTGTGTGAATTTGCCCACGAAAATCGGTTTGTTTTTGTTTTGCTTTCGGACGTGGAAAATATAAAACGAGGCAGAAGCAAATCACTAAATGTATTCTGAATAATATTAAAATATCCGCAAGTGTGATATGTCATTCCTGCACGAAAATTCAATGCCAGCTGAATCGGTCCACAAATTTTCTGAGGCCCTGCGTGCCGAATTTCGCAATTTATCTGTTGAGACCAGAAAAAAGTACCCACAAATCAAGGAGGTATGTCATCGATTTAAGATCTTCCATTTTCCGGTGGTCAAGTTAATTTGCATTCGTTCAATTTGCAATCAATAGGAATTACATGTTTTCTCTTTGTCACTGAAGTTGTGCTCCCTAGTTCAGTTTTCGTGTATTGTCAAGCTCTGATTGCACAGCAAAGGAAACTCAAGAAAATTTTGCATCTCTAATCGATACGAACAATCTGCTGTTTGAGTTACCTAATTACAACCATGTGTGCCCAGGAATGTTTTCGGTATTGTTTGAAATTTATCTAAATTGTATTCTGCTACATGTCCAACCTTTACTTCATTTGTGATGTGGCGGTTGTTTGATTGAAAATCTTTTTTTTATTGATAAAAATCCTGACTGCTAAGTTGGAAATCACCTTTTGGTGCTGTCACGACATTTCACAATAATTGTAGTAGGCGGGCGAGAAATTGATGTTTTTGAACAGAAATAATTTCTGCCCTTTTCTTGTCAAAATAATTCAATTAAAGTAAACGCCAGCACCTTTACGGGGTTGTTGCTAGTTAGCTTACGGAGACGCGTATTTGTGTTTCCAGTGAAATGCGGGAGGGTGGGAAGGCTGATATATCATTTTATAACATTCATTCTTCGGTGTGAATCGGCGTTATTCCCATCATGACGACTGTGGCGACTTGGATGTAATTTCCAAGTTGAACCGCAATGTGGTCTGATATTTTATTGCTATTTTGAAATTTACATCTGTGACCGTTTTGATGGTAACTTTTCTGTATAGATCTTGATTTGGCTTTTTTTGTATACCGCAGATCTCGATTTGAATGTCAATTCAGTATTGAATAAATTTTATCTATTCCGGTTTTTAAATTAATTTTAAAATACATTATTAATCGTACAAATGTATTTTAAGACTGAATATTATATCTTATGTTATAGTTTATTTTTCATATATCAAATTACTGGCTCTTTGAAATCAATCCAGATTGCACGTTTTTTTATTATATTTCTTATTATTACATCTTATTAGTGGATTTGGTTTATAATTTTATATCTTATTAATGGATTTGGGTTTATAATTTTTTTCTAGTCACTTGACTTAGATTGTGCCATCCCCCAGGTATTTATTCAAATCTACAATCGAAACTTTTGATTCACATATTCACACATACGACTGCAACGAACTCTGCCGGACATATTCAAATTTAAAAATAAAAAAGAAAATCTCAGCAATATATTAGATCGTCAGGGGTGAAAGTTTTAGTAGGTTGGTAATTTTAGTCAATACTATTTCTCAACGACAGTTCATTTCCGGACTTCTGTTTTTTTTCTTTTCTTTTGGACAGTCGCATATCTGTTCTGTTAAAAGAAGTCATGTTAATTTTGTGGTGGGGCAGTTTCTGCTTCTAGCTTCCTCGAATGATGCTATCGGTTCCATCGAACACTGCCCATAACTGTTCGAGGTTCTGCAGCCTTTTGATAAGGGTTTCATTCGTTCTTCGATGATGGCCCGTTCATTTCCGTCCCTAGTTTTCTATTGTTAGTTCACTAGCTCATCTAGCCCAAGAGTGATCAACCTTTTTAATCAACGAGCCAATTTAAATTGTAAATTTTTTTGGCGGGCCGCACATAAAATAACACTTATTAATACTTTACAAAACTTTATTTACAATAACCATTAGAATAAAAAAATATATAAAATTTACAAAATAGTAAAGATTTCATATACAAATTTGAATGCAAAATAAAAACAAACAAGAAAAGAACAGTAAAACGAATTTACTTGAAATTTTTAATGAGAAATTTGGCACTGTTTTTTCGATACAAGCTGATCAATATCAGCCGGAATCGATGAGGTAGCTACACGCACGCAGCTTTCTAATCGTGCATCACCCAGTCTTGATCGGTGATCATCTTGATTAATTTCTTGCTTGAAAATAATTGTTCGTCAACATATGTACTTCCGAACATCATTTGCTTTGCATTTTTCGTCGAAAGCGACAATTTCTCAGAGCTCACATTATTATTATTATTATTTATTGGCCTGTAGGAACCCGGAAGTTCATGACCTCACCGACTCGGCATCGCCATTGTTCCCTGCCCTGTGCACTCCCCTTCCGCGCTTGGCCAACCGATCCGATCTTCTCAAGGTCAAAATTATTTAAATTCTTTAACTTTTTCAAATATCTTACCTCTGACGTTTATATGTGTTCTCTGAGGTCCACCTGCTCTCGCCGTAATCATGTATTTTGTTTTGTCTTTATTTATTTCTAGGCCCACCTCTTCTGCCGCTTGCATGATGATTTCACAGTTTTTACTAACAGTTTCTTGATTATCGCCCAGAACGGCGATGTCATCCGCATATGCGAGCACTTGTGTGACCCCGTTCAGGGATGATCCGGCCATGTTGTCGTCTTGTACCTTTCTGACGACATACTCGAGCACAAGGTTAAAAAGACACGGTGATAGACCATCTCCCTGCTTTAGTCCGTCCCGGATTTCAAATGGTTCTGAGAGGTGGTTTTCTATTCTAACTCGCCCTTTGTTTTCGTTCATGCAAATTTGAATGAGGGCGGCATATTTTTTTGGCACTCCCAGCTCAACTAGAATATGGTAGAGTATCTGCCTTGCGACTGAGTCGTAGGCTGTTTTGAAGTCAACGAACAGTTGGTGAATCGTCTCTCCGTATTCCCACTTCTTTTCCAGCAGTTGTCTTATTGTGAACATTTGGTCGCTTGTTGACCGGTTCCTACGGAATCCACATTGGTAGTCTCCCAGTATCTCTTCTGCATACGGTGTGATTCTCGCCAGAATGACATTTGTTAATATTTTGTATCCGGTTGAAAGCAATGATATTCCTCTGTAGTTTTCGGAATCAGATCTGTCGCCTTTTTTGAAAATGGGGATGACTATTGAGGTTTTCCATTCTTCCGGAGTGACTTCCTTATCCCATATTGTTTGGATGAGCTGGTGGATCTTTCGAGCGGTTGCCTCTCCTCCATGCTTCACAAGCTCTGCTGGTATGCAGTCGACTCCGGGAGCCTTGTTGTTTTTCAATCCCTTTACTGCGTCTACAACTCCGTTGGGAGATGGCTCTGGGATCTGAGGCTCGGCTGTATGTACGCTTGGTGCATTTATCTGTGGTTGATGGGTGCGTACATTGAGCAGGTTTTCAAAGTACTGCTTCCATCTGGTCACGACATTGTTTGTTTCTGTGACCAGACAGCCGTTTGCGTCTCGAATTATTTTGACTCTCCCTCGGTAGCCATTTCTAATTGAATTTATGCCGGCATACATACCTCTGATGTTCTTTGCCCTAGAATTTTCTAAGATTTTTTCGATCCGAGTCTTCTCCCGTTCGCGTTTTTTGCGTTTGAAGATCCTCATTGTCACTACGAATTTTCGCGTATCTTTCTGCATTGACTTCATCATATCTCTCTAAGTGGATCACTCTGAGGCGTTTACGTTCTTCGATCTTCGCCCTGCACTCATCGTCAAACCAAGGTTTAGACTTAATTGTTTTCTTAAATCCTAATACCTTTTGGGCTGTTTGTTTGATTGTGTCTCTGATCGATGTCCATTTAGTGTCCACACCATTGGCTTGCGCATCCTCACTGCTCCCATTTTCTAGGATGCTAAATCTATTCATTAGTTCGTCTTGATATTCAGCCCTTTTGCGTAGGTCCTTCAGTTTATCAGTGTCGAACTTTTTGCTTGTCTCTCGTGTCTGCCCATGTGGGATTGCAGCGAGGCGACTCCTGATTTTGCCCATCACTAGAAGATGATCGGAGTCGCAATCTGCTCCTCTCCTCAGAGCTCACATACGATTTATAAAAATTTTCGATGTTTACTGAGATTCGGTATTATTCTGCATGTCAATCACTTCCATTTGAAAGTCTTCGGAACTGTATCCACATCGATATTAAATGGAAACCGCTGTCTTCTCAGCTTTAAACATTTTGAATGGTAATTGAAATTCGTTGATTAAAATGTCTATATATTGTGCGTATTTTTGAGAAGTAGTAACGTTTTCTTTTTCTAAATGTGGAAAGTGAGACACATTATTCTCCAAAAGATGTTGTTTCCACAATTTTAATTTGCGCGCAAAGCCCTGGATTTTAGCATACAAATTCTTAATAAACTGTCCTTTGCCTTGCAGTTCTACATTAAGATCATTGAGATGTTGAGTCATGTCGATAAGAAACCCAAAATCACTCATCCATTCTTTATTACCAAAATGATAAAACAAAGAATCCAAAATAATCGTACCCGACAATTGGAAGACAAACTGACGGGTTTTCAGGTGGACCAGAACGTTTATAAGAATGTTAAAAAGATATGTGGCACTTCTCGTATCACTGAGCCAGTCATACACAACGGTGTTGTTAATAATGACGGCAATAAAGCAAATATCATCGGAGAGACCTTTGAAAATCACCACAAGCTTACTCTCCAGTATGGCGACCCGGATACTAATGCGATCATTAGTTCAGAGGTCCGCAATAAACTAAACAACTTTAACGAGCCAATTGTTGTGTTTAACCCAACCAACAGTGCATACTTCGATGACACGTGTGATAATGGACACGGTTTCGTCACAACAAATACCCTACAAAATCTAGTTAAATCTCGAAACCCCAAGAAGTCACCCGGTATCGACAACATGTCGTACCACTCCTTGCGAACGCTTTCTGCTTTATTCTTTATAAAGCTTTCCATTCTGTTCAACCATGCCCACAACATGGGGTACTTTCCCGAAACTTGAAAGCATGCTTTGTTTGTCCAATAGCAAAACTTGGGCAACCAACATATCATCCCTCAAGCTTTCGTCCTATTTCGCTCCTCACTTGCATCAGCAAAATATATGCATAATGCATATACGAGAAGCTAAATAACATTATCAGTGCCAGGAATCTATTACCTGATTTCCAATTTGGATTCAGAAGAGCGCACAGCACCACTATGGTTCTCAACATATTTCAAAACCACGTCTGTGTGCGCGTCTTTAATAAGGAAGCCACCACTGCGGCGAGCCTGGACATTGAAGAGGCTTTTGACATGACGTCGACCGGAGGCCTCGTTTCTAAATTATTGAATACTGACGCCAGTAGAACACTGTGTAGTATCATCTACCAGTTCGTTCTAAAAAGAACCTTCCAAGGTCAAGTCAATGGAAAGCTTTCCCGAACTTTCAATGCCGCTGCAGGCGTACCACAGGGCTCCATTGGGGCCCCCATCTTGATTAATATCTACACCTCAGATAATCCTCGCCCTGTGGACGGGAGAGTAAACCAGATATGCTATTGTTACACCCATAATACTTACCCCTTTAGAGCCAATCTCGGCCACTAATTGCGATACACGACAATAACATCCACCTAAAGGATGAGACACTCTCCAAGCCATAGCATTAACGCAGGCATCAAATGGTTCCACATTAATGCAATACCAAACAAATTGAACTAAACGTTCAATTTGCTCTAATCAAGAAATTTCAAACAAATTGAAATAAACGTTCAATTTGCTCACATTGAAAACTTAGATAGGATAATCGACCCACAGGTTCGCCACAAAAATCCCCTAAGATCCAAATGTGCGGACCAGATGTCTTTCTCCAAACAAAATCATTGAGAATCATAAAATGCGCGCCAACAATTTTATGATCATCTAGAAATATGGTTACCCAAAACCATTAACACAATCAGCGTCGTTTTCCGTTTTAACCAAACCAAGTTAAAACAAACAACTCGCGCCATAAAACGAACTACATGTACGTTTATCGCCGACCGACACGAAGGATCGTAAATGCTCTTCGGCAAGATCCTTTGTTGATTGTTCTTTTGTATTTCCTCTTTCGATCCCAAATTTGGGAAAGACAAAGAAAGGAAAATCCTTTTATCTGCAGGATAAAAAAAAAAGTTTTCGTCCGATGAAAAAACGAAAATTGAGAGAGTGGGTTAAAAAATCTTGAAGAGAGTTGGTTTTGGAGTTTTGACGGGAACGGTCCGTGACGTGTGTGAGAGCCAGGAAAAGTATCGGCGGTTAAAGTCGGTGTATAAAGTTAAAGGATTATAACTAATAACAGAAGTGTAACTGAGAGAAGATTTAAGCGATCGTCACAAAATAAATTAAGTTAAAGAAAAGAAAAAGGTGTTTTATTTCCAATCTGTGTGTGTGTGGTGTGCAAAGTGGGTAGTGCGATGAAAAAATTATTACACTATGTGGATGACGTCCAAGTGTACACGTCATCCAAAAGTCCTAAACTCGCAACAAACCGACTCAACCGCCAACTGGACGAACTGTATCAGTATTACACTCGATGGAAAATTCAATTTAACCCATCCAAAGCAGTAGCTATAATTCTGAGTAGTAAACACTCCCAACCCACTTCTCGATATTCACAGAATATTCGAATACAAATAGGAGGCACTACCCCAAAAAATGAAGTTCATCAAACATGTGACCCACATCCTTCAAAGGGGCCTCGGTCGGTCTAAGCAACTGCACAACATTTTGAAGTGGAGCAACAAAGTTCACACCGAAGTTAAGCTTCTCTGTTATAAGCAGCTAATCGGATCTGGAATATCATACGCCCAAATGGAAGGACTTCGGGTTTTCGAAAGGAAACTCCTCAGAAGATGCATCAACCACTCTGGAAGGCCTGACGGTCGTCATTACCCCAACTCTCACCTATACGAAGGGGCTTCCATTTTCTCTATCGACGAGTACTTACTCCAATTAGCATACAAGTACCTCGAACGCTTTCAGAGGAGCGAGAACCAATTTGTACGGGAGTCTTGTGTTCTTGACCCTTCTTTCTCTCGATCTCTTCGGATCAGACCACCACAATTTCTTCTTCAGTACAAAACTAATGAAAGCACCCTTCCTAACAACATTCCCCTCTATAAAAGAGGATTCCTGCGCCCATCCCATAGGGTATACTGCTAATACACAACTCACACACACACACGCACAGTACAAGACGGCACAAAGAAACACACACCGACCAAAGCGCAGATTATCAGACGCCAAAGACGCGATCTGCGTTAACTACTGCACCCAAGACCCACCGGTCTTGTGTGATTTTTTCCCCACCATCCCTCCATCCAAGTAGTTAGAAAACACCTGAACTAACCCTGTCCAGACTATCCTTGGATACCTCCTTCCCCTTTGTTTTCAGATATCTTGAACCCGAGCCCAACATTCTTAGGATGTGGGTGATTCTGGTTATTGCAAGATGACCAGAAGCCCGAAACAAGACAAGATGAAGGACACACGTGTCCTTGTCTCCCTAAAGTCGGCCGCTCGCCATCCATTTTTTGTTTTTACGTCAGCAGGAGTTACCACGTGAACTCCGTGTTGCAAAGAGACTTGGCAGAGTAATGAAGATTAAGCAATTGTAGCAGTGGTGTTATTTTATTTAGAGAATACAAGAATCGTACTGGGAAAAATAATAACGCCCTTCGTCCAGAACAGAGTCCGGCTTTAGAAGTACGGTGCGGTAACCAAATAAATCGTTTGGCCGACCAGTGCCGGAATACAGTCCACGAAGAGAGGAGGAAGCTGAGACGTCGCCGAAGAAGGTGCCGTCCCCAGAACAGCTATAATAAATGTCATACCCGTTCTTTTGAATAACACGACCCCCCGTCCATCTTATTTCTTGTTATCCTGTTATGTCAGGCTTGTATTCGGTGGGGGCATTGGCTAGCTCCTGTGCACTTCGAGCTCTGTATAGTGAGCGGACGTTCCATGAGAAAATTTTCGTTTCCGTGGTCCTCGCCGTGTATCCGATCCATAACCGAGGCATGTTAAATTGTCCATAATAATTTTTTATTTCGGGCAAGGTTATTAACCTTCCGCCAACCTTTCGCAGGATGTCGCTGCATGCATTGGTTCACTACTTGGCGGATGCCAAAGTAGCTATTCGGGGGTGCCACGTGGAGACTGCATGTCAACCTGGATTGAACAGGTACAAGGATCGTCTTGGTCTTCGCCGGGTTGAAAGATATCAGACTTTGCCCTTTATGTTCGCTCCCACCCTTTAAGTGGTGGCTGGTGAATCTCAGTAGCGACATCTTCGAAACAGATCCTGTGGCAATTATCTTCAAAGCACGACGACGCTCCAGTCCGTGACGAGACGTTCGAGAAACCATCCCAGGGAACGGGCCCGTGCGCCACCGCAGTGACAATCGCGCTGCCCCAGGCGCGATCCAAGGTAAGGTAGGTTACTAATCCAGTAATGACTGAGGCTTCGTCAAAATTATTAGTACGGCCGTTCATGTTCCATTGTGGAATGGTGAATGGTTTATGATTTGAGGTGAGTTTTAGGCGTTCAGCCCTAATAGTGTGTGACTTGATTTTGTTGTGGGATGGGGGTAGGGCATTCTTAAATTTATTTTCGTGTTGGAATGCTGGATGGATAGGATATATGTTGTTAGGATCTTGACTACTGTTCCTGATACGGAGCGCTTTCAAAGTCCAAGTGCCCATTTTCAGAAACAGCATAGTCAGAGGCGTGGATGTTAATATTGGGATTACATATTGAAGTCATTATCTTCTAAAATGTGCACATTTTTATTTATTTTAGTGTTAGTAAGGGAAGATTTGTTTCTTACCAATACGAGGCGCGTTGCGAGTGACTATTGGTGGAGCACCTTGTTGTAATTTGAGGGATGGTTTGATTGTGGTTTTGAGTTGAAGAGGTTGTTTGTCGTCCGAGGGATTGGTTGGAGTCAGTTGAGTTGATTTTGTTAAATGTGTTAATGGTGTTAGTTTAGTTGATGATTTTAGTTGAGTTGACGGTATTTGTTGAGTTGATAGTGTTATTGATAAGTCCGATTTGATGAGATTATATTTTATTAGTTTTGATGGCTGGTGAAGGGATGCATTTTTAACGTTGTTGGCTGAAATAGGTGAAGAGGGACCAGTTGGATGGGCTTCTTTAATTGTTGGAGTTGGCTTTTTGTTGGTTTTATTTTGCTCCTCTGTGGGTCCCTGCAATCGGTTAGACTTCAGCGTCTCTGCGAAACTTCCTGAAAGTTTAGGTTTGAAGACATTTTGTTCTTTGTAGATTGGCTTCATCCACTGAGCATTTGTTGGTAGTTTTTATTACTAGTATTTCCTTGGCTTGAATATACGAGGGGCAGATTGGTCTGTTGGAGTAAAGGGGAACGAGCATTAAGCGCGCATAGTGCGACTGATATCTATTGGCATATGAGGTGGTAGATTGCATTTGTCACACATTGTGGTCTTGGTGCAGCGTTTTGTGGTACGGCCGAGTCGTTGGCAGTTGTGACAACTTATAGGGTTGGGGATGTTTGCTTTGTAGAAACCTATATCTAGATTTCAGTGGTTGAAAGAGGTCGAAAACAGTAGATTGGGTTTTATTTTCATCTCTTTTTGTGAATTTGCATAGTTGCGTTACATTTTGGGTTTCTGAGATTATTTCGGATTCGGGAACATCTATCAGGTGGGGAACGTAAACTATTCCCTTAGACTCGTTCAATTTAACGTGAAGCTTCACAATGACGGGGCACACATAGCCTAAATTGGTTGTGTTTAGGAACCGGTCTGCGATTTTTGGCGAGTTAACTCTCACTAATAAGTTTCCGTCGCGTAGGATTGTAATTTGTTCGTTTTCTTTGCTAATACCATCGATGTATGTTTTGCTTACAAACAGATTAAGTGACGAGATTGGTTTATCACTTTGTTTGTCCGTGATAATTAAGAATTTCGGATTTTTATTGATGTCGACAAATTTGGAAAATTTTTTTCGGTTCTTGGAAGGATTCTTTTTATATTCTTTTTACATATTTCGCAATCCAGGTCTTCGGCAAGATCCCGAAACCGGTTACCACTCATATTTGGGCCTCACGCCATTGTACCACAATTATTGTTCACTGGCCTTTGTCTATTCACTGTCACTGGCACTGTTCACAAAACAAAACACGGCGCTAAAAAAAAACGGTATTGTATTGTTCAGGTATTTTGTATACCTGCTGGGTCGGGTAATGTGGGAAGACAATTAGAATGTAGAAAGAAGGACGAACCGTACCGTTTGAAGGTTAGCTGGTGAATTTTTAAAGAAAAGTCTTAAAACATAACGCGTAATTTCGCATTAAGATTTTATTTAAGAACCCTACATTCAAAACAGTTTACTAGTATTAAATTAAACTTATTTTATGTATGTTTTCTTGTAGTCATGTGATGAAGCCGTTGTTAAACTCAACACTGTGGGAAGCGATGAGCATAATACCATATATTATACAATTAATCAAATATTGTATCCACTGGTTCAAGGATGCGAAACAAAGGATCCAAAAATTGTAAAGGTACGTACGTTCCTCATCCAATTTTATAAATAAATACTTCCTTATAACAGTTTTAGTTTCTCTAAGTATTTTACTATGAAAATGTATAATATTTTTGTTTTGTTTATGTATGTATTTTTTTCCGCCGAACGATCACCAGGAAGAGGAATATCCACAAATAAAACGCACTGTGATTGATTAGTCTGAAGGATTTTTACTGTCGGGTTCTATTTTAAATTAATGTAAGCACAACAATTTGGTAACAAATGGATTCGGATAAAATTGAAGGTAGCACTGGTTAAACACGACTTCCGTATTTACTTTAAACTAATCCCGATTCCTGGTTGTACGCGTCCCCGGACGCCACGGGGAGCGGAAGACGAACCGACCGGATCGGTGGTTGAAATACGACCCTCGTGTGGGTTAGGATCTGACTCTTGATCCAACCCCCAGTTCGATGGTGAGATCGGATGAAGAGAGAGAAAATTTCTCTTTAGGGTGTGGCCACCAAGGAAATGCAATCTTTCCTTAATGCCCATGGCCTATGTCAGGGGGAACATCATGTAGATATCATGATAAATAATGGAACTTTAAGAGGTTCGTCATCGCATAACCGGGCTCGCTCTCGAGGCTCTGCTCACGCTCGACTGGTGACGGCATTTTGTAACATCAGGGGCATCGGTTTCACCAATCGTCCACCAATATTTGCAAACAACGAAACCTGATATCCTTGCCCTAACTGAGAACCAGGTCGATTCGTCAACTGATTCGACATATCTTCGTTGCTCAGGATACGATTTACATTCGAGATTCCGTTTTATGGGCAGAGTCAGTGTATTCGCGCGGACAGATCTGGCTTGCCTTCTGGCGCAAGCCTAATGACCTTGTCCGGAAAAACAAATTATCATGGAAAATTTAACAAGCCTCAGGACTTGCTAAATAAGGCCAAGACCGGTTCCTGGTTGTAGTGCCGATGATGATGATGATCTGGCTTGCCAGAGGATGGAGGCGTTGGAACCCGAATGACGATCGACCGGCGATATTTTTCGAACATCTTTCATATACCGTCGACTGGATACAAATCAACCACCCAGCTTCTGCAATTGTTGTCCATGGCGATTTTAATGTGCACAATTCCGACTGGTTGTTACATTCTAACAGAACCGACGAGGCTGGGAGGCTGGCGGAGATGTTTGCTGTAACCCACAACTTGACTCAACTCGTGGGGGAGCCAACGCGAGTGCCGGATGCTCGGGGCGATTATGCGAACACCCTGGATCTGTTTTTGACATCCGAACCGAGTATTTATACAGTAGAGGTTTCTGCGCGACTGGGAAACTCAGATCATTGCTTGGTATTTGTCGCGCAACCACTTGCATTTCAAGCGAATAACCGGCCTAGGCAGCTTCGCCATGTATGGCAGTGTGGGGCTGCTAACTGGGATGATTTGCGAGATTTCTTCGCATCCTTTCCATGGTTCGAGGTGTGCTTCGGAAACTCCGATGTTAACGCTTTCGCGGAGTCGGTATCCGAGATTATTCTTCTGGGGATGGAGATGTATGTATGTATATATATATGGGCTCCTCGGTAGTATAGTGGTTAGTATACCCGCCTGTCACGCGGGAGACCGGGGTTCGATTCCCCATCGGGGAGCCTCCTGCGCAAGACTAATGACCTTGCCCGGAAAAAACAAATCATTATGGAAAATTTAACAAGCCTCAGGACTTGCTAAATAAGGCCAAGACCGGCTCCCGGTTGTAGTGCCGATGATGATGATGATGATGATGGAGATGTATATTCCACATTCCATTCGTCTGATAAACCTTGGCTTGACAAAAAATGCGAGCTGATTACAGCGGCAAAAAATAGAGCTTTTCAGCAATGGCGCTCCAATCCCACCGATGTTAACAGAACGAATTTTGTTCGAATCAGAAACGCGTGCAACCAGGCGATTGATGCCGCGAAGACGGCTCACTACGACAGGGTGATCAATTAGCTCCTTCGGTGCCCGGCTGGTTCGCGCTCCTTCTGGTCAATGGCAAGGACTGTCAGTGGTAACTTCGCATCCTCCTCTTTCCCTCCGTTGGTGATGGACAGCGGGATGTTAGTCACGAATCCAAAGGATAAAGCTGATGTGTTCGCGAATTTATTATCAGCGAATTCAAACCTCGATCCCAGCCTTTTGGAGCCACCTGTGGTCTCGCCGGTGCAGTCTTCCATGCGGGATGTGAGATTTCGTCCGCGCACTATTCAACGCATTCTATGTGAACTGAATTGTAGGAAGGCAACCGGCCGGACGGAATACCAGCAGTAGTCCTTAAGAACTGTGCTCCAAAACTATCGCCGGTTCTTGGCAGACTCTTTCGCTTATCTTATGCACGGAGTACCTTTCCTGCCTGCTGGAAATTCGCTCGAGTTCAGCCAATCCCAAAGACGGGAAAAAAGTATCTCCCACAAAATTACCATCCGATAGCATTACTGTCTATTTTATGTAAGGTAATGGAAAAAGTCATCAATACAGAGTTAGTTAAGTATTTGGATTGCAATGGACTTCTGAATGATCGTCAATACGGACTCCGTGCCAGGCGGTCCACAGGAGACCTTTTGACACTTATAACCGATATATGGACATCTGCGATTGAACGGCATGATGAGTCAAGGGCGGTCGCATTGGATATCTCCAAGGCTTTTGACCGCGTCTGGCACGGGGCCATTGCTGCGCAAACTTCGTTCATATGGACTTTCCCAACAGCTTTGCGACTGGACGAGGAGCTTCCTCGAAAATCGATCGATCCGGGTTGTTGTGGACGGCGAGTGTTCGGATCTGTATCCTGTTAATTCGGGGGTGCCCCAAGGCTATGTTTTGGCTCCAACCTTGTTTTTGTTTCACATAAATGATTTGTTGGAGACAACGGATAACGAAATGTTCAGTTTTGCGGTTGTTTCCTCCTTTTCGAGTGTTCGGCCGATTGATGCATCTGCGTCGCATCAGCTGAGATGCAGACAGATTGACTCTCTGAATCAGGATCTAGATAGGGTCCTGTAGTGGGGAAGGGCTAATCTCGTCGACTTCAATGCAGCGAAGACACAATACACAACATTCACAAAGAAAAGTGGATCATCGGTTTTACAGCTGATGATGAATGGCCGGGCCCTCGAAGCTGGGGAAAGCTTGAAATTGCTCGGCGTCACGGTCTGTGGGAATGTATCATGGCATAAACACGTGTCGAGTATCGCCAGGTCAGCCTCAGGAAAACTGAGCTATCTTTTTAGAGCCAAGAAATATTTTACTCCGGCCCAACTTCTTCTCCTATATAAATCCCAAATTAGACCCGCGCTCGAATATTGCTCTCATGTTTGGAGCTCGGCTCCTAAACATACCCTCGTCCTACTTGAGAGCATACACAGACGAGCGATCTGCCTGATCGGGGACTCGGCGCTGACGTCGGGACTACAGTCGCTATCACATCGAAGGCGCGTAGCCGACCTCTGCCTGTTTTACAGATATTATCACGGGTACTGTTCTTCGGAGATTCGTGATATTGTTCCACGCAATTCGGCTTATATGCGCTCCACAAGACAATCCGACGGATCCCACTCGTTTGTGGTTCATCTCCCGACGGCGCGAACATCCCTGCATCAGAACTCGTTCCTCTACAGAGCGGGGAATCTGTGGAACTCCCTTCCCATGCGAGTGTTCCCGGAGCGTTACAACTTGCAACAGTTATTTGATGGCATTTCGGGGCGCCCACTCGGCGCTATAAGTTCGCCTCTCCCGAGAGAAGTCTATTTAAAAAAAAAAAAAAAGGTGCCAAATAGGTTTTGGATTTATGGTCCTGTATGATGGAAAGAATTCTTAAAGGGAATTTTGAATGCGAATTAATACATGAAAGGTAAGAATTATTTTACAGGAACTTTTAGGTTATGCATTAGATAACCTTGATGCGTGAAGCATTTACAGGTGCTAATGCAATTGCATTAGCGGGAAACAATGAGAGTTGGGTTGTAATTATGGGGGTTCTTCGGGTAAGCTTAAAAGAACCCCCACAATCCTATCTGTAACTCTTCGTGTAGTAATTCCTCAATGCTATATGATTATCTTCACCTTTAATGCCACGTTCGGAGATTTACTTACTCTAGGTATCGCTTGCAATTCACCACTTTAGATACATGTCATTTCGATGACAACTCTCTGTGTTTATTTCTTTAGGCAACTGAATTGTGTTAATCGTCATATCTGCTTAGTAATGGTTTGTTAAGGTTACTTATGGTAAATCTTTGTTATAGGAACCTGTGTGCCCACCCAGCAGCTACCATTAGGGTATGCACTTTTTTTCTATCTTTTTTTTTTTTTAATTTTTCTGACTGTCTTCACAATTTGTTTTTCCTTAATTTCTCGACCGCCCTGAATCTTTTGATTCTATAAGGGTATTAGTAATTCCTTTAGAGTATACACATAATTTACAATAAAAAGAAATTACTATTTAAAAACGACCATTAATGTTGTTTAAAATGAGTTTATACTCATTTTTACAATTTAGTAAGTGAATAATAAATATATAAAACGTGTCATCTTTAAAATGAACCAGCTAGAGTTTGATGTTCCCATATTGGACAGTATAAAAATAATCAATTTTCCACCAAACATAAACGTTTCAATTACTAATTGTGAGAAGCCGAAGTAGATATGAACAATTATTGCATTAAGATTTATTATTATATATGATCGATAGTATACATGTCTACATACAATACAATATATCAAAATACAATTATATCTCCTCTTTTACAGAACTGCCTCAGTATGATACAACGTTTGATCACACAACAAGTGGTAGATCAAAAGGGAGCTCGGTACATTGCCGATGCATTGTGGATGCTCATGGAAAATAATATTGATGAAGTTAAAGTGCTTCAAACCGTAACTTTGCTTCTTACAACAAACACCGTAGTCTATGGTGATACTTTAGCTAAATGCATCGTATTGTGTTTTCGGCTACACAACTCGAAAAATGCAACAATCGTAAACACAGCGGGAGCAACTGTTCGTCAATTAGTCTCTTTAGTCTTCGAACGGGTGCTTCTGGAGAGGAGCGTTAACCAACAGATGGAACAATGCGAAAATTCCACAAACAGTGTTAATAAAAACACTGAACCTGCAATAACATCCAAATTATCAATTGCTAACAGCGAAATTTGCCCTTTGGCTTCGGATGCCTTTATGCTGTTCCAGGTAAATATATTTAACCAAATGAATCTCATATATGGTGGATTTGTGGGAAGTTGGGTTTAACACGGGTCAGTGTAACAGATGGTAAAGCGGATCAACTTTTCAATGAGCACAGAATGAAACATGTTATTCAACAAAAAGTAACAAATATAGAGACAATTAAATTTCACATAAAAAGAGAGGCAGGGTGTTACGCGTCACCGTGCCTTAATCACTCAGGCTATGCTGACGGAAGGATATGCTTCCAATAGGGCCACCCATGTCAGACAGGCTAGCGGGGAGTAACACACAAAGATCTACCACCCCTAATCCAGGGTGTCACGCGTTACCGTTTCCATTGGATGGTTTGCAGCCAGGGGTATACCGGCTGTATTATAACGGCCTCTCTCTGACACCGGGTCGAATCAGAGCAGTAAGCAGACCTTACCACATAAAAGAGGCGCTCTGATGTGGCGTGCTATTTGAAACCCCAAGACTCGTGGGAACAAAAATGAATAATCAATATACAAAAAACAATCTCACGAAAAACCCGGTAGGCGTGGGTGGGATGAGCCGACACTACCATAAGGGAACAAATCATCAAGAAAACACCGACTCGACAAAAAGAAGACGTAGGGAAAAACGGAAAAAGCGTCGCATACGCGTCGGCACGTGGAATGTTCGAATGTTATATAAACCAGGCGCCATACAGACGCTCGTAGAAAACGCGAAACAATATAAAATCCACATCCACAAGTAATCGAAACGGGTTTACACTGGTGTGCGGAGGTACCGATACACATAACCTCGGAACCGGCTTCATCATAAGCAATAAGATTACATCCCATGTAAAAGATGTGAAATTTATTAATGACCGAATGTCGGTGCTAAAAATACAGGGCCCATGGTACAATTATAATCAAAGCTCAACACATCAGCCCACTGCCGCTGTACGAACTCGATTTATAAACTAAAAGTATACTCACCTAATGTGGAATTGCTTGTTATATGGCTGATGCTTTTGCTTATTCGATTTTCTTTCTGTGCTATTCTTCACTATTTGCTTGTGTACAGTGTGTATCTGTTAGAAAGGCGATAAAGACATCGATCAGGTCAGGAGTTTTGTTACTCTGAGTAGGCCAGTGTGTTGGTGAACAAGACGAGTGAAATTTGGACTTTGCTTCTTTCATGGATGTGAGCAACTCTTTACTTTTGTGTGGACTAACCAATCTTGACCCCCTATGTAAAATGGCCCATGGTACAACTAAGTACATATAAACGTACACGCCCCAACAGAATCTACCGACGAAGAAACGTAGGACGCGCTCTACGACACCCTAGAGGAAGTATTTGATGGATCTCATCATTCGATGTTAAAATCCTCCTCGGGGACCTCAATGCGAAAATTGGAAAGGAAGATATCTTCCAACCAACAATAGGTAAAGAAAGCCTACATGACGTTTCAAATGATAATGGTATCTGAATTATCACGTTCGCAGCGTCAAAAGATCTGGTAGCGAAAAGCGCGATGTTCAAGCACAAGCAAATCCATAAAGCCACATGGATATCACCCGACGGCGTAACGCGTAACCCAATAGGCCATAGACAAAAGACACCACTCGAATATCCTTGACGTAAGATCATATAGACGAGCAGATTGCGACTCCGATCATCTTCTAGTGATGGGCAAAATCAGGAGTCGGCTCACAGCAAACCCACATGGCCAGTCACGGGAGACGAGTAAAAAGTTCGACATTGATAAACTAAAAGACCTGCGCAAAAGGGCTGAATATCAAGACGAACTAACAAATAGATTTAGCATCCTAGAGAATGGGAGCAGTGAGGAAGACGACGCCAATAATCTGGACACTAAATGGACATCGATAAGAGACACAATCAAACAAACAGCCCTAAAGGTATTAGGATTTAAGAAAACAATTAAGTCCAAACCTTGGTTTGACGATGAGTGCATGGCGAAGATCGAAGAACGTAAACGGCTCAGAGTAATCCACTTACAGAGTTATGATGAAGTTAACGCAGAAACATACGCGACAATTCGGAAAGAGACAACGAGACTTTTCAAACGCAAAAAACGCGAATGGGAGAATACTCGGATTAAAAAATCCTAGAAAATGCCAGACCAAAGAACATCAGAGGTATGTATGCTTGCAGAGACTCAATTAGAAATGGCTACCAAGGGAGAGCCAACATAATTCGAGATGCAAACGGCTGTTTGTAAAAATAAATTATTATGGAAAATTTAACAAGCCTCGAGACTTGCTAAATAAGGCCAAGACCGGATCCCGGTTGTAGTGCCGATGATGATGATGACGGTGAAACGGCTGTCTTGTCACAGAGACAAACAATTTCTTGACAAGATGGAAGCAGTATTTTGAAAACCTGCTCAATGTGGGTGCGCACCCACAAATAAATGCGCTAGACGTACATACAGCCGAGCCTCAAATCCCAGAGCACTCTTTCAACGAAGTTGTAAACGCAATAAATCCATTGAAAAACAACAAAGCTCCCGGAGTCGACTGCATACCGACAGAGCTTATGAAGCATGGAGGAGAGTCAACCACTCGAAAGATCCACTAACTGATTAAAACAATATGGGATACGGAAGTCACTCCGGAAGAATGGAAAATCTCAATAGTCGTCCCCATTTTCAAAAACGGCGACAGATCTGATTCCGAAAACTACAGAGGAATATCATTGCTCCCAACCACATACAGAATACTAACAAATGTCATACTGGCGAGAATCACACCGTACGCAGAAGAAATACTGGGAGACTACCTGTGCGGATTCCGTAGGAACCGGTCAGCGAGCCACCAAATGTTCACAGTAAGGCAACTCCTGCGAAGAAGTGGGAATACGGAGAGACGGTTCACCAAATGTTCGTTGACTTCAAAAAACCCTACGACTCAGTCGCAAGGCAAATACTCTACCGTATTGTGGTTGAGCTAGGAATCCCGAAAAAATATGCCACCTTCATTATCATCTGAATGAACCAAAACAAAGGGCGAGTTTAAATAAAAAAACACTTCTCAGAACCATTTGAAATCCGGGACGGACTAAAACAGGGCGATGGCCTCTCACCATGTCTTTTTAACCTTGTGTTCGAGTATGTCATCAGAAAGGTATAAGACGACAACATGGCCGGATCATCCCTGAATGGCGTCGCACAAGTGCTTGCATATGCGGATGACATCGCCGTTCTGGGCGATAGTCTAGAAACTGTAAGTAAAAACTGTGAAATCATCATACAAGCGGCGGAAGTGGTGAGCCTAGAAATAAATGAAAACAAAACAAAATACATGATTACGGTGAGAGCAGGCGAACCTCAGGGCAAGATATTTCAAAAAGTTAAAGAATTTAAATATCTGGGAACAATACTGACAGCCAGTAACGAAATGTCGAAGGAAATTAACAAAAGACTACACTCCGGCAACGCTAGTTGGCATGCAGTCAGTAAACTGCTGAAATCCAAACTGCTATCACGTAACATAAAGCTCCGTGTCTATAGAACCATAACCATGCCGATTGTTCTATACGGATGCGAAACATGGTCTCACAAAACGGGAAGAAAACAAATTCCGCGTATTCGAGAATGACGTTTTAAGGGGTATCTTTGGCGGTAAATATGACGAGGAGGCAGGACAATGGAGGAAACTCCACAACCACGAATTGGAAGTGCTATATCACAAACCTACAATAGCGAGAGTAATCAGGTCGCGAAGATTAAGATGGGGCGGACATGTGGCGCGAATGGGCAATGATAGGACCGTGCGTAGAATACTTGACGGACGACCAACGGGAAAGAGACTGGGAGGACAATGTTAGGTTTGACCCTGAGAAGATCGGATCGGCTGGTCAAGCGTGGTAGGAGAGCGCACAGTACAGGGGTTCCTATAGACGAATAAATAGTAATAAAATGAGAGGCTTCATTTTTCAACACAAACCGGAAATTACATTCTTGCCAACCCAATATAAAGTCGAATCGTTCTCTATATTTTTTATGATCATCTAAATTACTTATTTATGATCATCTAAATTACTTGTTTGTCGTTTACAGGACCTTGTACAACTTATAAATTCGGACCAACCATATTGGCTGTTCGGTATAACCGAAATGAGCAGGGCGTTTGGGCTTGAACTTTTGGAAACGGTGCTCGTTAACTTCAGTACAATTTTTCATGAGGTTAGTTAACGTTTTCATCATTAATTAAACACTAGCAATAAAACACGATGCTCCAAATCTCTTTGCAGTTCGTTGAGTTCACAGTGCTCCTTAAAGAACGGGTTTGTGCTCTTGTAATTAAACTCTTTTCACCAAATGTGAAACATCGTCAAGCTCAAGTAAACAACACCACAACTGTTCAACAGGAACGACCGTACTTTCCCATCAGTATGCGTTTACTTAGGCTGGTGACGATTTTAATAGATAAATACCACACTCTTCTAGTAAGTCAAATGCATCCTATAATTATAGATATATTTTCCTAAATAAGTATTCTTCTAGGTAACTGAGTGCGAAATATTCCTTTCGCTTATCATAAAATTTTTGGACCCAGATAAACCGAATTGGCAGCGCGCTTTGGCTCTCGAAGTCATACATAGAATGGTTATTAAACCAAATTTAATATCGTTCTTTTGTATGTCGTATGATTTGAAGAATCACGCGACTAATATCGTAAAGGACATGATAACAGCTATAGGGACATACGTACGCTACTCATTCATTCATGTTTCGTCAGGTAAGTGAAAGATCGAGATCGTTTTCATGAAATACAATACTCTTATTATAGTATTCAATGGGCAAGCGGTAAGCGTTGGGAACGGACAGACCAGTACGAACGGGACAGTGAGCCTCCAACAATCTGGATTCATGTTTAGAGGATATTTTTTACCACTAGCTGTCAAATTTGAATCAGGAAAGACTAAATCCGTTTAGTAAGGCTTTTGGAGGTCCATTGAATTTCAAAATATTCATATTTTATTTGTATTACAGCTTGGAAATGTTAGACAAGGTGGAACCGCCAACTATTCGTGATGGATACGGTATTTCCGTTGCTTACGCCATTCTTTTGGATGTCACTAAATCTATTTCTATGATAATCAAGAAAGAGGTAAAATTGATGAATTTAAAAATCGAAATGTTTTTATCGAAATAAGAGGCTGCCCAATAAGTTTGTTTGCCTTCTGATACGATTGATATTTAGTACAGGATTATTGAACTAAGATTAAGATGGGCCGGACATGTAGCGCGAATGGGCAGCGATAGGACCGTGTGTAGAATTCTTGACGGTAGACCAACGAGAAAGGGACCAGTAGGACGGCCGCGACGGAGATGGGAGGACATTGTTAGGTTTGACCTTGAGGAGATCGGATCAGATTGTTAAGCGTGGGAGGAGACTGCACAGGACAGGGAACGATGGCGAAGTCGAGGCGGTGAGGTCATGAACTTCCGGGTTCCTACAGGCCAATAAATAATAATTATTATTATTATTGAACTACTGTTGTTAGAGACCAAAAAGCGTTCTCTCTTCTGCAAATCATCATCATCATCGGTACAACAACCGGGATCCGGTCTTGGTTTTATTTAACAAATCTCTCCACCGGTCCCGATTTCGAGCCGATGTCATCCAGTTTGGCACTCCCAGGCTGCTGGCGTCCTGGTTCACGCCATCTCTCCATCGCAGACAAGGTCTCTCGCATTGTCTAATTCCATAGATCGTGCCACAGAGGACTTCCGGGCAGGCTCCTCTTCGCTCATTCGAGCTAGGTGTCCCGCCCATCAGAGTCTACCGAGCTTGATTTTTCTTACAACATTAGGTTCAAGGTAGATCGCGTACAGCCCATGGTTGTAGCGTCTCCGGAATCGTTCCCCCGCACATACCGGGCTAACAATTATCCTTAAGACCTTCCTCTCGAACGCGGCTAAGAGTTCAGAGTGTCTTTTATTGATCACCCAGGTCTCGGATTCATACATGAGTACTGGTAAGACCATGGTCTTGTACAGTAGTAGCTTGGGTGTTCTGGATAAATTTCGGGATTTAAAGAGCCTTAATAGACCATAGTAGGCTTTGTTGGATTTGATCAGCCGTCCACGTATTTCTTCTACCATATTGTTGTCGGCTGCTACTATTGACCCAAGGTAGTTAAAGGATTGCACTACTTCAAATTCGTGCTCCACTACCCTGATAGTTTGGCCAACGTTAGGTCTTCTCTTCGAAGTAGTTGCCTCCATGTGCTTAGTTTTCCCCTCATTAATGTGCATTCCCAGTTTTTGTGCCGCCTGCTCGATCTGAGTGAAGGAATCCTGTACAGCCGAATCGGATCTACCGATGATGTCGATGCCAATTGCGTAGGCACATGTCTGGCTGGACTTGGTGACAATAGTCCCTCTAGTTGTAACGTCAGAGTCACTGATTGCTTTCTCCAATGCCAGATTGAAGAGGAGGCAGGCCAGACCGTCTCCTTGTCGGAGTCCATTAAAGATGTTTATTGGTTTGGACAACAATCCCGCTATTTTTACTGGACTAGTTACGTTGGTCATGGTCAACCTACAAAGTAGTATCAATTTGTTTCGAATACCGAACTCTCTCATGGCATTATATAGTTCTACCCTGACTATGCTGTCGTAGGCGCCCTTAAAGTCTATTAATAGATGATATAATGGGATATTAAATTCCAGACATTTTTCCATCGCCTGCCTAAGGGTGAATATTTGATCAATCGCTGCTTTTCCTGGGATGAAGCCACACTGATATTGACCAATGATGGCTTTAGCATATCTGGCTATCCGATCTTGTAGAATAGTGGAGAGTATCTTATAGGCGGTACTCAACAATGTTATACTCCTATAGTTACTGGACACTGTGATATCTCCCTTCTTATGTATGGGGCAAACTATTCCACGACGCCAATCCTGCGGCATCTCCTCTTACTCCCATACGTGCGCCACAATCTCATGAATTGCGTGATGTAACTCTGTACCTCCGTGTTTGATCAGCTCAGCTGGTATGCCATCAGCCCCGGGGGCTTTATTTGATTTGAGCTGTCTTATGTCTTTGGCTCCTTGATAGTATAGTGGTTAGTATACCCGCCTGTCACCCGGGAGACCGGGGTTCGATTCCCCGTCGGGGAGCCCCTAGCGCAAGACTAATGACCTTGCCCAGAAAAAATAAATCGTTATGGAAAATTTAACAAGCCTCAGGACTTGCTAAATAAGGCCAAGACCGGTTCCCGGTTGTAGTGCCGATGATGATGATGTCTTATGTCTTTTAATGTTTCCTCAATGCTTGGTGGCGGCAGCATTTGGTCTTGATTTTGCATTGGTGGAGACTCCAATTCTTCTATGAGCTGACCATTTAGCAATTAATTGAAGTGCATTTCCCATCGCTCCAGAATGCCTTCAGGATCGGTAATCAGATTACCATCTTTATCCTTGCAGTAAGTGCAGCGTAGTGTGTACCGCGTCATACTGTGGATTATTTGGTAGAACTTCCGCGCCTGGTGCAGACCTCGCTCTCTACTTTTCTTATTTCACAGACAAGGTTTTTTTTTCCAGGCACTTTTCTGTGAAGTCTTTTTTCAGATCTTCTGAGCTCTTTATATTTCTCCTCGCGCACCCACGTCATATGAGACTGCTGCATTGCCCGGTATGCAGCATTCTTACGTTCACTCGCTAGTTTGCACTCATCATCAAACCAGTCGCTTCGATCTCTACGACTACTGCCTAAGATGGAGTTGGCAGTACTAATGACAGTATTCTTAAGGGGTGTCCATTTCTCTTCTACGCCCGGCATTCTGGCCCCAGGACTTACTCTCCGTCCGTCGAGCTCTCCGAGGGCGAGTCTTAACGCATGACCAAATGTGTTACTGGTATTCTCATTACGTAAGGCAGCCGTGTTGATTCGAACCTGATCCGCGCGGATGCAATACGTCTCCGTAAGGCAATCCGCGCTCGGAAAACTGTACCAACAAAATAGTGATCCGAGTCGACGTTGGCACCTGGGTACGTTCGTGCCGTCATCAGGCTCGAGGAGTGGCGGCGATCTATCAACACGTGGTCAATTTGGTTGCGAGTGGCTCCATCAGGTGATACCCAGGTGGCTTTGTGGATATCTTTACGCGGAAACCTGGTACTTGCAACGACCAAGTTTTTTGATGCTGCCAGTTCGATGACTCGTAGTCCATTGCCATTAGTGTTCTTATGCAAACTATGAGAACCTGCGTAGTGCCTGAAAATCGGCTCCCGACCTATTTCCGCATTCAAATCACCAAGAACGATTTTAACATCGGGCAGGCATTAAGGGCCTGTTCGCCGTTCTCGTAATATTCTTCCATTTCGTCGTCACGGGACTCCTCTGTAGGTCCGTGAACGCTTATGAGGCTTATGTTCTTAAACTTGCCTCGCACGCGAAGAGTGCATAAGTTTTCGTTTATTGCATTAAAGCCGATGATGGCAGGCTACGGTTTTTGGCTGACTAAAAAGCCTACCCCGAGCACATGGTGTTTTGCATGACAGCTGTAATAAATCGCATACACCACTCCCCGTCCATCTTATTTCTTGTAATGGTGTTATGTCAGCCTTATATTCGGACAGGGTATCGGCCAGGTGCTGTGCAGCTCGAGCTCTGTATAGTGAGCGAACGTTCCATCAGAAAAATCTTAAATCGTTTAACCATTTTCGTTTCCGTGGTCTTCGTCGTGTATCCGGTCCATATCCGAGGCTTGTTAAATTTGCCATAATAATTTGTTTTTCCGGGCAAGGTTATTAGCCTTGCGCCAACCTTTCTCAGGATGTCGCTTCATGCATTGATTCACTACTTCGCGGGTGCCAAACTAGCTATCCAGGGGTGTCACGTGGAGACTGCATGTCAACTTGGATTGAACAGGGAAAAGGATTATCCTGGCCTTCGCCGGGTTGAAAGCATTTAGAGACTTTGCCCTGTGTGTTTGCTCCCATCTCACCCTCTCCTGCAAATAACTATAACAAATTGGTGCAGCCGATAACCACCAGCTGGGACTGTACTGGTGCGATTATTCTCCTTAAAGCCGAGTATACGCCATTTCTCGGAAGTACACGTCCAGCGGTGGGAAGAGTCCTGAGGCTCTAGCGTACCTATACCAATTAGCTCTGCTCGCGGTTTTATTAAATAAAATTAACAAAATAAAATATAATATAAAATTAATTAAATAAATAAACTTATTTCCACCTCAAGGTTCACAGGAGAGAAGAGGGTAATAATAATTGGAGAAGGCATCCGGCCACATTTTTGCTCATTTTTTGCAGTGTCCAGTTTTCAGCTGTTTCTTTTGCTTCTTTTCTCTTTTCGGTTTTTGCCGTCTGTTTTTATCTCCTTTATATATATTATATATTATATATTTATTTTCTTTGTTCTTCTCATTTTTTCTTGTCGTTCCCTTTTCTGCCAGTTTATCGTTTTTACTCTAAGTAAAATTTGTATTTGTTTAGTCTTGGGGTGATTTAGTTATAACCGCATCTCTCTTGATGCAAACGAGACAACAATCAAGAATAACCTCCACAGCTAATTCCCCTCTTCATTCATCAGATCAGCCTATAAACACCATGTTGGGATCGGACAAAGTTCTGGACCTGGTAGAACGGTGCCGGTGTTCAAAGGACAAGAAGGCCCCACTGCAGCTGTCGAACTACATATAGACTGCTATAACAGGGCCTTAAGTTGTTGGTGCAAAGAGGAGTAACTAAGTTTCTTACGATGGTTGCCCACGCGGTTAGGCAGAGAAGCCAACCGGATCAGTAATGAGGCAACCCCGTTAACCTTCCAAGAGTTCAGGTAACGACACCGGAGCGCATTTCTGTCACAATAGTTCTACGAGAAGTTGCATTCACACCTTTCCAGAATGCGACATCTCCATGCAGAAGACAGCGAATTTCGTTTCTCACGTGTAACAGGCAGTGATGTTCTGCAAGGAGGCCGCGACACACTCGTACGGACAGGCAAGTAGCGCCACATTTGCCATCCTCCAGATCGGGAGGTTGGCGAAGTGCGTATTAATGGTTGGAGTCAGAGAGGGTCATTTCGGACACCATCTATTGGTGTCCGGGGATGAGCCTCTCAAGAACATTATCAAGCGACTCCTCCAAATGGAAGAAACACAAAAGGAGATGTTCCGGAAACGGGATCTCTTTGGTATGGGAAACTCGATGAGCGTCGAAACGTACCACATCCCTCCGCACAACGAGACCATGTTTGATCGAAACCGTAACTCCATCATGATCACCACACCGATCATGCACAGAACGAACCCATTCTATAGTAAGGAAAGCGAATCAAATCCAACACAGGCAATGACAAGGGTTTCAAACCAGGCTTACGGAAATTATCGCTAACCCACAGGAGTCATTCATCAGGCAACATCTACGACGTGTCGCAATTACTTGCGTTTAATTATAATAGGTCCTTCTCCACTTTCACAGGGGAAACCCGAACTTGTTACACGCCCTTAACCCGTGAAGACCCCGTTTAAGTCCTGTGCGACATCACATCCGTTCCAAGGATCAATAGGGTCTGAACCTATAGGACCTGAGGTGGCCGAACCTCGCCAGGGCAGTGGAGATTATTACCACAATAACTCGCCTACCCACGTCCAAGACACTCGTGTGCCATACTCGTTAATTGCACACATGGTGCACAGTTTTGGTAATAATAAGGGGCATTTATACGACGAGTGTCTGAGACGTCAGAACACACCATCATGTAGGGATTGCAAACAATACGGGCATGATACTAAAGATTGTCGTGCACAAGTTGCACAACCACCTCCACGCAATCTCGGGCCCCCAAGAAATAGAGCCCAATAATATATGATATTGTAGCGAGCTTAGGGTTCGTTAGATTAATTATTTTCATAAAATAAGAGCCGTGAAATCGATTTTGAATTAATGTGACACCTTATTAGTCCGTTAATAACAACCGTTACTTTTTACCGTACACTTAACGATTTCTTCCCTTATCGCTTCTGTACTTATCGCGTTTAAAACTTTATTCGTATCTTAATGACAAAACGTTCTTCACTTTTCGCTAATCATTCCGGTGACACCTCTGTCACTGGCGACTTATCGTTTTTTTTTTTTTAGTGCTCATAGTCTCCAGTTTTCCAGTACTTTGTTTTGGAGATCTGCCAGATGTCCAGCTGATTGTCATATGCGTCACAATATTGAGGGCCTCAATCTGGACACTATTAGCTTTCTTCGGAATACAATTAGGTAGAATATTCCTGATGATCTTCCCGGTTTTTTATTGGTCGCTCAATCATCTTTCGTGAGCGCCCTGGTACTATGACCGGTCTGCTCAGAAAGATTTCTACTTCCGAAGGGCCTGATGGTAGGCGTTCTACCGACGCTTTATTTGCCATCTTTCAGCTTCTGGGATGATGCCTTGTCATCGGAATAACTGGGATCACGCAAGTTTTGGCAGCCCTTGCCCTATGTGGGTAGGGTCCCCGGGTGACTGCCGACTGCGATCTGGATCTTCTCACATTCCCTTGGTGCGGATTCCCGTTCGGCTGCCTTATACCAAAGCATCCCCTCCTATCATTTGCAAAATTAATGGAAAAACTTACAGGATTAATGATTGTTTGAGGGAATTCCATACAATCTCCCGGTCCATTAACTTTACAATTCCTAGATAGGAAGTCGTTACCCAACAGGCCGTTTGCAGACAACCCCGGCAAAGAGTCTACTACTTGAAACCTACAGGGAAACTTCCCCTGGCAGCAACCTCTAGACTTTCAAAATTGTTTGAGGGTAGTTCCTTTCTGGGCATCCACTATATATGTTCGGTGGAGTGCCTTCAGCTTAAGGAGGCTGATGTCAGCGCCGGTGTCCACAATTAGGCGTGTAGTGTGTCTACGGCCAATGTCCAAAGGGAGCTGAACAATCGGGACTTTGGTTGGCGAAAACTGAGACCAGCTTTGACTAAATTGCGAGTGTAATGTGGTGGGGTTCTGAACGTTCTGTGACGAAGTTCAGTTGCGACCCAAGATCTAATAATGCTCTGCATTCTATCGGCTGTTTACAAACATCGATCAGGCTGATGCTTGCAGTTGCGAATAATATATTAGCCCGTCCTGGTCTGGCTTTTTGACTGCTTAGCGCTACTCTCTCGTCTGCGGTCGCGGTTGTAGAGTGTGTCGACGTCGGTGAGTTAACTATTGGTTCGGTATGTATGATGTAAACGTATGATGTTTTCTGTCGCATTTGAGGGTTACACTAGACCGGTATTTCCTTCATCTATGTCCGTTCTGCAGGCAGTTGAAGCACAGGTGATTCGTCATTACGATGTCCATCCTCGCCTTTGGGGGCCAACCAGATAAACTTGGGTCAACGTCGCAATACGTAGCTCCTTTAGCATCTTGGACAGAGAAGAGATTGGTTCAAAGTTGCGACAAACACACCGTGATGTTGGTTCAGTTTGGCGCCCCTGTGAACGCTTTGTTCCTTCCTGGAGTGACTCTAAATTTTGGAATCTCAACTCGAGGGCTTTCAAAAACGCGATTGTGCATCAGGTCTTTCAAAAACTGTAACGACCCATGAGGTTTTACAGATTGGTCCCATAGTGTCCAACTTCCTCGTGAGTAAGTGTAGGATGATTGAATCACACGAGCTTGTGTCGATGTCGATGCCATTTAATGTGTGAAAGCATTTGGGTGTCCTCATGCAACCCCTTGATTGAGGTAGTGTTATCGCTGGATGTGGCTGGTTGTGCAACCAGCCTGACGAGTTTTGTAAATTTAATTTTTCTTTTCATATTAGTTATTGAATAATACTTCATTTTCAGTCTCCGACTAACTTTCGTTGCGTTGACATCGCGAGTTTCTTCATTCAAGTGCATAATCACCTCTCTCTTTAAACCGGTTACTTTGCTTTTCAGTTCTCTTTTTTCTCTCAATTCCTTCAATCTCTTTCTTTCTTTCTTATCGCGCGACAGTAACTTTCCTTAACCTACATATTCTTGTTCCATCGCCTTTATAGCCCCACCCCAAAGGGCTAAGATGTATGGGAACAGATTTAAGGGGTTATCTCCGGATACACCCCTTCACTCTCCACCCATCAACTCTCGCCCACTATACGATCAAAACAAATAATTAATCAAGAAGAATACCCTGAACTCCCTATTCGGTTAAACTCTAAAAATCCCAAATTTATTTTGATCTCTTCTAAAGATAAAACGAAGCGCCTTACAAGTGTGTGTTTTTGTGTTGAAGAAAGCTATAGATTCTATTAGCAAGAAATATGATAGCATTACTCAGCTTCGCGATGGAAATATTCTTATTCTCGCAAAGAACAAAAGAATAGCGGATAAATTCGTAGCGGTTTCTAATCTAGCAAATCAATGACCAGTGACAGTGAAATATCATGATCGCATTAACTCGTGTAAAGGCATTGTGTACGCGCCTTTTCTAATTAATATTTCGGAAACTGAAATTGTCTCTGAAATGTCCACGCGTGGTGTCACGGAAGTGTACAAATTTACAAAGAAAATTGACAATAAAACAACTCCTACTGGACTTATGCTGTTCACCTTTGATCTTTACCAACCACCAACTACTGTGGAAATCGGTTTTTATAAAGAAAAGGTTAAGGAATACATCCCAAACCCAATGTGCTGTCGCAACTGCCAGATACTTGGTCACACGATTAAAAGGTGTACCAAAGAAGTAGCTTGTTGAACTTGTAATCTCCCACTTCATGATAATGCACCTGAAACTTGTACACGTGTGATGTGTGCAAACTGCCCCCAACTGCCGAACCTCACCCATCCTCAACTATTAAATGCCCTAAATGTATATAAAATAAAAAATGCTCACAATCAAAACAAGAAATAAATGCAGCTTGTCTGAAGCTAGACGTCTATACAACCTTTCCACACCCCACTCCAGCTTCAATACCGTATCCTACACTGAAATAGCAAAGACAGGTACAATCTTTCCTTCGATTATTCTGCTCCCCATGAAAAGACTAAAATAAACTTAAATCCATCAACAACAGTAAAAAATAACCTTTCAAACAGTACCCAAAACCCCAAAAAAAATATTTTACACTCTAACAAACCAGCTTCCTATCGCTTATCCAACATATCAAATTTAAAAGCACAAGATAACTTCTGCTGATAAGCAAACCTCAAACACGCTGTATTACAAAATATAGGATACGCATTTAACTCAATCAACTCCCAAAAAAGTTATACAAAATAAACAAACCGTTCAATCATCCTCTTCAGTAACTCACACAAAAAAAAACAACAAACCCGAAAATATGCACGTCTCAGATCCTGAAATAGATCTAACAAATGACGTGACCATCTCTTCACTAATATCATCTATTACTCACTCTCTCTTACAACAAAATACCTATTTCTTACCTTCAAATGGAAACTATGAAAAAGAAGCTGACTTATAATCAACTAGCCGCAAATACGGCCCCCGCTGATCGTTCGTCGAGATGCTTGGACCACGAATATGGTCCAAGCACCTCGGCCTCCGGGCAGCGGGGGCGAGTTAATTACACCAACATACAACCATCAACCACTTTTCTACCACAACAGAAAAACACAGTCGACACTCCTATTAAAAAGGAAAATATACTGAAAGTTCTGCAGTGGACCTTGAAAGGATACCTAAATAACTATGATGAGCTAAACATCCTTATAAAGGACCACTCACCTTGCTTTATTTCTCTACAAGAAACTCACTGCTCCGTTCAATCTACTCCAATGGTGCCAAAATCTTATACTGGATCCTTTTTCAATTCTCAAACAAACGTAACAAATAAACAAGGTGTTGCTGTTTTAATAAAAAACAATATTCCCCATAGACAATTACAAATCAACTCTAATTTACTGGCCCTCGCTATAGACATACAAACCACTATTAAAATCACAATTGTTTCTATATACATCTTACTTGATCAAAACTTCAACAAAAATGATCTACTTCATATTTTGAGTCATATAAACACCCCTATCTTACTAATCGGTGATGTAAATGCTTGGAATGTGCTATGGGGATCCCCCAAAATCAACGCAAGAGGTTCTATTATAGAGGACTTTATCCTAAGCTCCAACCTCTCAGTTTTAAATGATGGCTCGCCCACGCATTTATCAACTCACAACACTTTGACTCATATTGATATCAGCTGCTGTTCTGACTCTTTGCTACCAAAAACCACTTCTCGCACCTTAGACGACCTTCACAACAGTGACCACTTTCCCTTAATTACAATTATTAATTTAGGATCATTTAATGTACAACCTATGAAGTCATCCATATTCAAAACTGATTTGGCGAACTGGGCTAAGTTCGGATTAAATATCAAGCAATACATGTCAAACAAACCGATACAATCAGACACAAATAGAGAAGCAGCATTAATGGTCAAAGCAATTCGTTATTCTGCTAACATATCAATACCCCAATCTAATCCTAACATGAAAAAACGAGTAGTACCATGGTAGACCCCAGACTTAGCAAACCTTAGATACATTAAGGTAACTGCCTGGAAAAAATTAAAAAAAAACCAAAACCAAATAAACTTAATAAATTATAAAAAATCAAATGCCGTTTTTCGACGCCAAGTTAAAATAAGTAAAGCTGAAAGTCTCAATGCAATTACCTCATCTATAAATAGAAATTCAACCACGGCAAAAATATGGAACAACATCCGTTGTTTAACAGGGAACTCCTCTCCTAAAATAATCAATTGTATTGTATCGCCCCAAGGTCCTATCTCTAACCCATCTGGGATCTGTAATTACTTTGCGAAGATTTGGTCTGAAGACTCAAGCGACAGTGATTTTCCTATAAGTTATTGTATAGAAAAAAACGACTGTCTTAACAACAGCATACAAGCAACTACAACTGATATTTCAGCTCTACATATAGAAGACCCCATAGAACTTCAAGAACTCGAAAGCTGCCTGACGAAAAGCAAAGGCAAAACCCCAAGAGTCAAAGTCTCTTACCCGATACTTAAAAATATACCTCTTGAAATAAAGCATAGACTCTTGAAGTTATATAACAATGTTTTTTCAACTGGAGTTATACCTCTCAGTTGGAAAATTGTTTGCGTCATTCTAATTCCAAAACCTAAAAAAGACATAGGCTCAATTAGTGGCTACCGCCCAATTTCTTTCTTCCTTGTATTTCCAAAATAATGGAAAAAATAATCGCAAAGCGTCTCCACAAAGAAAAAATCGAATTAGCCCTAACAAATTGAGCCCTAAAATCATACAATATATTAAATCGTTTTTAACAAACAGACGATTTTGTGTTAAAACCAATGACTGTTTCTCTTCAACATATCCACTATACAATGGAATTCCACAAGGATCTCCTCGGTCAGTGGTTCTATTTTTAATAGCTTTCCTGGGGACCGGCTTCATCATAAACAATAAGATTACGCCCCATGTAAAAGATGTGCAATTTATTAATGACCGAATGTCTGTGCTAAAAATACAGGGACCATGGTACAATTATGTATTTATAAACGTTCACGCCCCAACAGAAACTACGGACGAAGAAACGAAGGACACATTCTACGAGACTAGAGGAAGTATTCGGTGGGATCTCATCATTAGAGGTTAAAATCCTTCTCGGGGACCTGAATGCAAAAATTGGAAGGAAAGTATCTTCCAATCAAATATAGGTAAAGAAAGCCTACACGACACAATTACAATTATGTATTTATAGACGTACACGCCCCAACAGAATCTACGGAAGAAGAAACGAAGGACGCGTTCTATGAGACCCTAGAAGAAGTATTTGATGGGATTTCATCATTCGATGTTAAAATCCTCCTCGGGGACCTCAATGCGAAAATTGTAAAGGAAGATATCTTCCAACCAACTGTAGGTAAAGAAAGTCTACACGACGCTTCAAATGATAATGGAATTCGAATTATCACGTTCGCAGCGTCAAAAGATCTGTTAGTGAAAAGTACGATGTTCAAGCACAAGCAAATCCATAAAGCCACGTGGATATCACCCGACGGCGTAACGCGTAACCAAATAGACCACGTCCTCATAGACAAAAGACACCACTCGAATATCCTTGACGTAAGATCATATAGAGGAGCAGACTGCGACTCCGATCATCTTCTAGTGATGGGCAAAATCAGGAGTCGCCTCGCAGCAATCCCACATGGGCAGTCACGGGAGACGAGCAAAAAGTTCGACACTGATAAACTGAAAGACCTACGCAAAAGGACTGAATATCAAGACGAACTAACGAATAGATTTAACATTCTAGAGAGTAGAAGCAGTGAGGACACTAAATGGACATCGATCAGAGACACAATCAAACTAACAGCTCGAAAGGTATTAGGATTTAAGAAAACAATTAAGTCCAAACCTTGGTTTGACGATGAGTGCATGGCGAAGATCGAAGAACGTAAACGCCTCAGAATAATCCACTTAGAAGCATATGATGAAGTCAACGCCGAAAGATACGCGACGATTCGGAGAGAGTCGATGAGGCTCTTCAAACGCGAATGGGAGAAGACTCGGATCGAAAAAATCTTAGAAAATTCTAGAGCAAAGAACATCAGAGGTATGTATGTCGGGATAAATTCAATTAGAAATGGCTACCGAGGGAGAGCCAAAATAATTCGAGACGCAAACGGGTGTCTTGTCACAGAAACTAACAATATCGTGACAAGATGGAAGCAGTACTTTGAAAACCTGCTCAACGTGCGCACCCACCAACCGCAAATAAACGCACCAAGCGTACATACAGCCGAGCCTCAGATCTCAGAGCCCTCTCTCAACGAAGTTGTAGACGCAATAAATCGATTGAAAAACAACAAAGCTCCCGGGGTCGACTGCATACTGACAGAGCTTGTGAAGCATGGAGGAGAGCAACCGCCCGAAAGATCCACCACCTGGTTAAAACAATATGGGATAAGGAAGTCATTCCGGAAGAATGGAAAACCTCAATAGTCGTTCCCATTTTCAAAAAAGGCGACAGATCTGACTGCGAAAACTACAGAGGAATATCATTGCTCCCAACCGCATACACAATATTAACAAATGTCATTCTAGCGAGAATCACACCGTACGCAGAAGAGATACTGGGAGACTACCAATGTGAATTCCGTAGGAACCGGTCAACAAGCGACCAAATGTTCACAATAAGACAACTGCTGAAAAAGAAGTGGGAATACGGAGAGACGGTTCACCAACTGTTCGTTGACTTGAGATGGTCTATCACCGTGTCTTTTTAACCTTGTGCTCGAGTATGTCATCAGGAAGGTACAAGACGACAACATGGCCGGATCATCCCTGAACGGGGTAACACAAGTGCTCGCATATGCGGATGACATCGCCGTTCTGGGCGATAATCTAGAAACTGTTAGTAAAAACTGTGAAATCATCATGCAAGCGGCAGAAGAGGTGGGCCTAGAAATAAATAAAGACAAAACAAAATACATGATTACGGCGAGAGCAGGTGGACCTCAGAGAACACATATAAACGTCAGAGGCAAGATATTTGAAAAAGTTAAAGAATTTAAATATCTGGGAACGACACTGACGGCCAGTAACGAAATGTCGAAGGAAATTAACAAAAGACTGCATTCCGGCAACGCTAGTTGGCACGCAGTCAGTAAACTGCTGAAGTCCAGACTGCTGTCGCGTAACATAAAACTCCGTGTCTATAGAACCATAATCATGCCGATTGTTCTATATGGATGCGAAATATGGGCTCTCACAAAACGGGAAGAAAACAAATACCGCGTATTCGAGAATGACGTTTTAAGGGGTATCGTTGGTGGTAAATATGACGAGGAGGCAGGACAATGGCGGAAACTCCACAACCACGAATTGGAAGTGCTATATCGCAAACCTACAATAGCGAGAGTAATCAGGTCGCGAAGATTAAGATGGGCCGGACACGTGGCGCGAATGGGCAATGATAGGACCGTGCATAGAATTCTTGACGGTAAACTAACGGGGAAGAGACCGACAGGGCGGCCGCGACGGAGATGGGAGGACAATGTTAGATTGGACCTCGAGGAGATCGGATCGGATGGTCGAACGTGGAAGGAGAGCGCACAGGACAGGGAACGATGGCGGAGTCGAGTCGGTGAGGTCACGAACTTCCGGGTTCGCACAGGCCAATAAATAATAATAATAATTTGAGGAAATTTCAAACATTATAGCCAGGCACAAACTTCTGGATCATTGCATTTATGCTGACACCTAAAGTAATGTTCATCCGAGTGGTTAAGGAAATATTAGTGTGGTCGAACACATCTGGTGCTAGACTTTCGCTTGAAAAATGTAAAATATTGCACATATGTCGTAAATTATCTTGCTCTCAAACACTAACACTAAATATAGGTAATATTACCATTAACTCGGTTGATAAGTTAAGTATTCTAGGACTTATTTTTAATAGAAAATATAAATGGAATGATCACATCACAGAATTAAAAAAGAGCATGTAAGAAAAGTAGTGCAAATATAAACACATTATGTAACGTAGTCCGGGCTTTTTTACTTAGTAAAATTGATTACGGTTTATCTATATACGGCAGTTGTCCCAAGTCAACGTTAAAAATCATCAAACCAGCCTACCATCATGCGGCGAGGAGGAGTAATAACGCCTTTCACACCACTCCTATCAAAAACATACTGGCAAGCAGGTCTTCCAACAATCGAAGAGCAAATTGTAACAACAAGAGGAAAATGTTACACTAAATTGTCATTTTCATCTGGATCCATCGCTGAAAAATATTTCAAGTCCGCAATAAACCGACCTACGCCAAAGAGAATACCATCCGCAATCTCTAACATCGTTGCAGTTGCAATTGAAATGAACCTTCCATTGAGGCACTTTACCAAATATCTGCCCTTACACCCACCTTGGACAATCAAAGAGTCGTCTTTCATTCTCGACCTGAATTCGAACCGAAAAAGCAATACAGACAGCAAATTCTTCCGTGCTCTCTTCAACGATATCTCGACCTAATTCAGAACAAAAGGATGGACGTTACTTTTCACCGACGGCTCCAAAATATCTGAAAGCGTTTCGTTTGCAGTTGTCCATGAAGATGGGTCAATTATTAGCACTGGTCTACTGTGTGAACAAGCATGAATCTTCACTGCAGAAGCACATGCTATTTTGGAAGCAGCTAAAATTGCAGCAAAAACTTGCGGTAAATACATTATCTCAACTGATAGTATATCAGTTATTAATGCTATCCGTAATGATAGATATAATGTCCATGTCATAAACAAAATTAGCGACATCCTCATTCGTTCACCTAAAAATCTCAAAATAATGTGGACCCCCGGTCACACAGGAATACAAGGAAACGAACATGCGGACAAAGCTGCTGCTATGGCTCACAAAACGCCACTCCATTTTTTTGATACGTTCACCAAAAAAGACCTTTCCAACGCTATTCGAAATATTCACTTAAAAATGGAACAAGACTTATGGAAATCATATGCACACCACTACGCCACTATTAATCCAGAACGCGACAAGCCAATATATCCCACAACGACAACAAAAGCCGCAAACACAAATTTACAAGACTCCGCTTAGGCCATACAATCTTCACCCATCAGCATCTACTACGCAAAGAAGATCCTCCGATTTGCACAACATGCAACGCAGCCATCGACATTAAACATATTTTGGGCTTAGGACAATGTTCACTGCCCAGTTCGGTTATAAACGATATTTTTAAAAACAACTCTGCTTTATCAATTTTAAAAGCCCCAAATACAGAAAATATATTAAGAATCAACGATTTGTAAAACTATATAATATTCGTATATAAATTACATATATTCATATAGAAGAAATATATATAAATACATACTATTATTTTAACTAAATATTCAATTACTATTAGAGCCGATAGCCCCCGCAGCTTGTCCTCTTTAATTAAGATTAGCAATATAATTGTTTTATGTAATTATTTTGTTAATAAAATAATAAATAAATAATACTTCATTTTTGTTGTTTCCAGGTTCAAAGAGAGGATTATACTCCCGACGACAGTGTCTGCAAATGTGACGATAATTCTCTTTATGTGCAGCTGATCAACTCAAGTTGGTCAGGTTTGTTATCTGCGTTCGTTCCCTTGGTTGACGCTGCAGTGGACGAATGTACAACCGACAACATATTAAAATCTATGCAAGAATACGCAGCTTTATGTGGAATGCTAAATCTTTTGAATGCCCGAGATGCTTTTATTATGTCAATTTGTAGATCTTCTTTTCCGCCACATTACGCTTTATCGGTATTCAATACTGTGCAGCTGGATGTCGATTTGCGATGTAAAGGTTCTACATAAACAATATGTGTTATCATGATAATTCATTTGCTTTTCCTTCCAGGTCATGCAAGAAGTAAGAGTCAAGACTTGAATAATCACATCCTAGGATCTTGTAGTGAAAATGAATTTCGCCATCAAGTCGTTGCGGTAGGAACACCTCTGCCCAGTGCTTCCTTGCCCCAGAATATCATGCAGGCACCGGTCATGTTAACTTCGAAAAATCTTCAGTGTATGCGAGCCATATTATTCTTGGCGAACAATCATGGTGGAATATTAGGGAATTCTTGGCAAATAATACTTGTCACTTTACAGCATTTGGTGTGGATACTCGGGCTGAAACCTTCTACCGGCGGAAGTCTACAAGTAAAATAGAAAAAAATGTTTTATTAGAAGCGTGACTTCCATACATTCATTTTCAGGCCTTTCCCAAACCAGCGGTAGAAAATGTTGGAATACAAACCGCGGTCATGGCTGATTTACCCGTTTTATCCCAAATGTTAAGTGAGCTTTTTGAATCCAGTCAACATTTAGATGATGTCGCCCTACACCATTTGATAGACGCTCTTTGTAAGCTATCGCAGGAGGCCATGGAATTGGCCTATACAAATAGGGTACGTATACTATTTATTTGCACTGTTCCTTTATTTAATTAGTGACATAATACTTTGATATATTTGTGTGTTAAAACTATATTTAGAGTTAGACTAGAACTGCGAGACTGACGGGTGTTTTTTTTTTTTTTTTAAACTGTATTTACGAGGGTTGCCTCTTATGTTTCGGGATTTGGCAACCCTAGTGCTGCAATCCGGCAATTGACAGCTCTGTCGTAAAGTTGGACATTTTTGAGGTTATACGCACTCAGAACGTTTTGACATACGAACGCTATTTGTGTTGTTTACAGTAACTTAAAAGATTCATCTCGGCCCAAAAATGGAATTAAATCGTCAACATTTTCGTGCGATTATTTTTTACAACTTTCGGCGTGGATTAACTCAGCAACAGTGCATGGATGAACTTAATTCAATTTTTGGCGATGAAGCTCCATCAAGGACCAGTGTTTATCGATGGTATGGTGAATTCAATCGTGGTCGTAGTTCACCCCAAGATGAATTTCGTGAAGGTCGTCCAAAATCAGTTGTTGTTCCGAAAACCATTGATGCTGTGCGCGAACTGATATTGGAAGATCGTCATGTGACCTATCGTGAGATTGAGACAACCTTAGGCGTTAGTGGGACCAGCATACATTTAATATTGCATAAACATTTGACCGTCAAAAAAATTTGTTCGCGTTGGATCCCACACAATTTGTCAATCGCCCAAAAAAAGGCTCGTGTCAATTGGTCGAAAGAAATGCTCAAAAAATACGGTCGCGGTGCTTCGAAACACGTCTATGACATCGTGACAGGTGATGAATCGTGGACTTACGCGTATGAGCCCGAAAGTAAACAGCAGTCGACTGTCTGGGTGTTTCAAGATGAGCCAAATCCAACAAAAGTTGTTCGCGCACGAAGCACTTCCAAGCAAATGGTCGCCTGTTTTTTCGGAAAAACTGGACATGTCGCAACCGTACCACCAGAACAACGCAGAACAGTCAATTCTGAGTGGTACACAACCATTTGTTTGCCAGTTGTTTTCCAAGAAATCAGGAAAACCAACCGCCGAAGACGGATCACTCTTCACCACGACAATGCGAGCTCTCACACATCGGCTGCGACAACTGCATTTTTGAGCACCCAAAACATCGATTTGATGGGTCATCCACCGTATAGTCCTGACTTGGCACCGAATGACTTCTTTTTATTTCCGTACGTAAAAACAAACTGAGAGGTCAACGTTTTTCGACACCTGAAGAAGCGGTTGCTGCATTCAGAATGCATGTGTTGGAGATACCTCAATCAGAGTGGCAAAAGTGCTTCGACAATTGGTTCAAACGCATGCAAAAGTGTATAGATCTTCATGGGGATATTTTGAAAAACAATAAAGTGATTTTCGATGATCAATATTTGTTTTTGTTCTCTAATCCCGAAATATAAAAGGCAACCCTCGTATTAACCGTAATTTAAATTTGTACATTTAAGTGATACAGTGACTTAAAATTAATTTTGTAACAACTGTTTACATGTTATTAATATAATAATACATACATTTTCCAAACAATGTTTTAAGAGTTACAGTATAGTCGTGTGTTTATACATTTAGTAGTGTTTCGTCTTCCTGGAAAAGGTCAGAAAACCAAGAATTTCTTATTTTTACTTTACTTAATCTAAACCTAACCCTAATTATAAATATAACTTAACCTAACTTAATCTCATTATTATAAAATGAGCTATAAACAGAGTTTTATAATTAAGGGGATATAAGATTTACAGGATGTGGAGTGAAGTCAGTTATGGGTTAGAGGTAGAGTATTTCTTTCCGGTTGTTCGTTGGAAAAACATAGAATGTTGGAAAATGGTTGGACGTTACAGTATTTAAACTGGGTGGGGGGTAAGTTCAGTGTTGTGGTATATGATCTCGTTTGAATCATTTGTTACGTGAGTAACCTTTATGTCGTTTTTGTTTCGATCAACTCAGTTGCATTTAATTTAATGTATAAATAATAAATAAATTAAAATTACAATGGATTAATGAATATACGAAAATACAATTATATTATAATATTATATAATACTACTTTAATCGAAGACCAATTGAATGCGGCTGGGTTGGAATCGAGTTAGAATACTAGTGGTGTGTAAACCCGGTTTCTTTTCTGCAGTGGTGACTTTCGCTAGTTTCGAGGTCAACCGTCGTTGAAGTTGAATTGATGTTGAGGAGAGATAAGGGAGATGCAGAGAGTAGAGTCTTGTCTTTGGTCCAAGAAGGAAGTCTGATAAGAGACCTGGTGCGCGCTGGTCGTTTTACCAATAGAAAAAAAAATTGATGAAGAACAAAACGATACAAGAGTTTTTTAATAGTTAATGTAAAGTTAAGTTGTCTAATCGTATGAACAAATAAACGTAATAAACTTTGTCGTGAAGAAGTACATTAAATACCTGTGGAAGCGTTTGTCATTGTGTGTTGAAGCGAACAAAGGAAAACTAACTTGAAAGTAAACCAAGGTTGGAGGTGTTTACGTTTTTCACTGCTCGGGCGGAATCTATGCAGCTACAACCAGGTAACCAGTGTGTTTATCTAACGTTCTGTTCGCAGGGGATAGAATGACCGGACGATAACTGGGTGCGACTGTTTAAAAAAGGAACGGAAGGGCTGCCGTAGCGGTGCCCTAACTGATGAAGGTGTAACTGTGCAAGTGGAAGAAGATAAAATTAGACATTTTCGGCGTTGATGAAAATGAGAAATTGTCATATGAAAATCTAATTCAAGGAAAGAACTTAATAAAACCCTGCAATTAGATTGATAGAGACTGATTCGTAGAACAACTACAACGCGGAATTTTCGCCGGCCGATTGCTACCATTACATGTTATTAACAATATACAGCAAAACACTCCCCAACGACGTACACCGTAACCACTAGCGCAGCCCAACACTCCAGTATCTTCATCCTCTGGGAGCATTCCATTGAAGCATCTTCTTTCTGTTACGTCCGACTACTGTAATATACTGTACCTGGTGATCATCTTTCTGTTACGTCCGACCACTGTAATATACTTTTCCTGCTGAGCATCTCTCTGTTACGTTCGACAACTGTAATATACTGTTCCTGGTGATTATCTTTCTGTTACTTTTCGCACCTGTAATCTACTATATCTGGAGTATACATTATATACGTTCCAACTGCCCAAACTGGTGTGGCAGCTTTACATTACAACTTACATCATATATACATACATTACAACTTTACATTTCGTCACAATTAATTTGGTTAATTTTCGTTACGACCGAAGCAGCCCGTTAACCCCTATGACGAAGCATCCACATTGCAGAAGATACCATTACCATCGGCATGACATTACAATTATAAACATCTGATTTCGATTAATTCGATGACCGGAGAAACATCACAATTGGCGCAATTCTGCAGCCGGTGGTCGGTACAACACCACAATTGGAGCAGACTTGCCCCTACTATAACATTACAATTGCCCTGTCTCCCTACAATAATACTACACATTTACCAGTCTGCCTGAGGTGAACATAACTCTTGTGTGGAGACAATTGGGATAGTTAGTGCTGATATCGAGAGGGTTCGCTAAGAGTGAGGTTATTGTGGGATTGGGGTTATTTCGTAGGTTTTCCATAAATTTGATAGACAGCTCGAGGAATCGTCTATCGAGGCGTTCTGTACCAGCGGTATTGTAGAGTTGGACGTTACTATAGTACTTATAGGAGTTAGAACGCTGATGTAATCCAGAGACATACCTAAGGCATTTTCTTTCGAATTGTTTCGCCAGTTGGGAACGCAACTCTGTTGTTGCCGATGATTCTCCAACTGGGAAACAGCAAAAGGTTGTTAATTCTGCGTCTCGATCCTTTCATCGACGAGACAACAAAAATGACCGCCGCATTGGGCACAAAATAAATACATTTTGTAACACATTACATTAATTAAACTTTATTACGAATTTTAATGTCACATAAAAGCACAGGTGCTGAAGGCACCGTAAACAATTTCAATTCAACGTTAAAAACCATACTGTGTAAAAAACCGTACGACCAAGAACTGTGTCAAAACAGTAACATGGAAAACGTCACATGAATAGATAATTTTGCTTTTGTCTATTCAGCAACAGGTGGCGTTCCGTGTGGTATGTTTTTCCGACTGATATAATGTATAATGTTGCGGAACTGCAACACGAATGCTCGCAACTTCTCCATTTAGGAGGGAGTGATATGGTACCACCATGGGCACGCCGTACGTGAGTGTATGTTTTATCAGAGGTTGTTTAGTTTAATTTTAATTTTGTTGTGGCAGCGTCTAGTGTTGTTTGTACAGTACTCGTTTTTGCCCTTGAATACAATGAGCTGCGTTTTATTTGGGTTAAGGTGAATTTTCCACTTATTAAAGTATGTTGATACGTTAGGGAGGAAGTTGTTAATGCGGTTTCTTGCAGCCTTAACAAATTTGCTGCTGGAGTAAATTAATGTATCATCAGTGTTAGGTGTGCCGGAATATATCGGTACCCAAAAATATTTAATTTTATTTATTAGGGTAAATGTCTTACCTGGGGCCGAAACAAAAACAAAAAAGTCTTGTATTCCTTAATTTATTATTTTGGTTCAAGATATGTTCTCTTACACCGCTGCTTTCCGACTGTTGGTCAGTCGCTAACTGGCCGCGAAACCAAAATGCGCCACCGTTTTATGTTGTGGCAAATCGAGATTTGCACACAAGTAGTAATTAATTTATGGAACACAAACTCAATTGTTTGTGCTTTAAAAAGGGAATTAGGGTTAGAGGACTGAATCAATGTGCGACAGATTAACTTTAGGTTTCAGCTGTCGCACATATGCTTGCTATGGGAGAATGGATAAGTGGATGAGGGGCAGGTAAGTATTGTAGGTATAAGAATAGGATAGATTAGGGGGGTTTTAAGTAAGTGAAAAGGTGTAGCGATTTTGAATCGGTACATCAGCATAATTCAGCATTACAACTTTAGGAGATACGGGTTGAGGAATATCTGAGGTATATAGCAGATATTAGATTGGCCTTAAAATGGAGCCCTGGGGAACACCCGCGGTTATGTTGTGAGCTTCTGAGACAGAAGAATTTATTCTCACAACGAATTTTCTGTCAGAAAGATAAGAGGCTAAGAGCTTTGTTGTGTGAGAGTTTAGACTAAATATGGAGTGCAGTTTGTACAGAAGCCCTGCGATCCAGACGCAATCAAACGCCTTTGAAATATCAAGAGATATGCACACGGTAGAGCGTTGGTTTTGGAGACCGGTTGTAACACCGTGTGTAAGTTTTAGTAGAGCATGACATGTGGATTGTCGCTTACGGAATCCGAACTGAGAGTTAGGGATGAGAGCTTTCTCATTGGCAAATGAGAGAAGATTTTAATAGATCTTGCCTTTAAGTATCTTACTTAGTGTATTTAATAAGGATATTGGGCGATAATTGCAAGGGTTATTACTACCACCGTGCTTCTTAATAGGAATTACTACCGCAGTTTTCCAGTTCTCTGGGAAGTGTGATGCATTAATCATATGATTAAGAAGAACGAGGATGGGAAGCAGATTCGGTAGGCGTAGCTTTTTAAATAGAACGTGTGGGATTCCTTCTAATCCAGTTGAATTTTTGTTATTTCCTGATCTTACGATGTCGGATAATTCGTCCGCAGTTAGAAAAGTTGTGGCGTCTAAGGGGCGTGAAGCTATGTTTGTGTTGTTAAATTCACCGATGAAAGGAGTAAAAGATGGGAATAATCTGTTTGAGATGTATTCGTTTACGGTGTCCTCGAAGCCAGAAGTTGAGAGGGAATTATTTTGCTGATAAATCTTTGAGAAGCGTTCTGCGAGGCAATTTGCTATGTCCATATCGGATTGGGCAATATTATTGTTGATTGGGTTGATGGGATGATCAATTCGGGGTTTATATTTCCGACCAGTTAACTGGTTGATGTTTTTGAAAAGATCACGATTTTTTTGATATTTTTAAGTGCGGAGATGTAGTTTTCATATGAGAACTTTTTCAACTGCTCAGTTATCAGAGTGGATAGGAGTTGGATCTGGCTTTTAATAAAGGGGCAGTATCTTGTATGAAGCTTTCGGCGGAGCTGCTTTTTAAAGCGCAATAATTTGGTTAGGATGCTGGGCAAAGGCTTTCCTAAATAGTTATGAGGAATGGTTATCGGGGTGTTATTGCTGAGAGCCTCCTTTAGAATTTGCTCTATTCTTACAGATGCTTAATCAATTTCAGTAGGGAGTAGGTTAGATGCTTCCGGGATATACAAGTTAGAGAAACTTATCGCTATGTCCCTATTGACATTTCTCCATTTTGTTTTGGAGAAATTTGGGGCAGCGTTTGACGAGTAGAGTGGGTCGAGAGAGGGGATTTGAATCGTGGTGTGAACGGAACCATGATCAGAGGGAAATATAAAGGAGACTGTAGGTGGACCCGCTGAGTGAACATCATCGGACTTGAGGAAGAAGACGATTGTTGACTTGGCTGAGCTAGTGACACGAGTTGGCTGTAATGGGGAGTCAATGTATGTATATGGATAAGACGGGAGGAGGGCTAGCAGCTGACGACCATATTTGTTGCATTTATTATCATTGAATGCTGTATGATGAGCATTCCAGTCTCCCCAGATTATAAATGGAGCGGGAACGAATTGTTGGATTATCTGAGAAATGTCAGCATTTGGGAAATCTGGTTGTCATGAAGGGTGAATATAAATGGATGCTAAGACGAGCACTTTATTATTCTCACAAAAAAGTTTAACTGCCGTGTATTCAACGCTGAATATATCGGTGAATCTAATTTCACTGAATTGAAAGTTTTTGTGTACTAAGATGCCGGTACCTCCGTGAGATCCATTAGTTCTGGGGTTAGACACAAAAGTATAATTGGGAAATGGAAACTGGGGAATTTGGTTGAGCCAGGTCTCTGAAAGGAAGAGGATATCTGGGGGAAATTTTTCAACAAACAACCGGAGGTGTTGCTTACGTATATAAGAGTAAATGGATTCTGTGTTGAGGGAGATAATGGTTAGTATAGGCAGAGCTGGAAAGAATATGGGAAGTTATTAGTGAAAGAATCTGACCGTGTTTCTCAGTGTCTGACATATGCCTCAACGAAGGAAGCATGGCCTGTAGGCTTTGGATGTAACCCGTGATATCCAGATTGAAATTTTTAATATTGTCGTTCTAGGAAGTGGTAGTGTTGGGGTTACCTTTTGCTGCATCCACGTAAGAGATTCCGGGTCGGGTTAACTTTGCTTTCTGCAATGCTGTTGGTTTCGTTGTTGTTGGTTTAATTGTTGACATTGCTAATTTCCGTCTTTGCAAAAGTTTTAGCTTCTGAGGACATTGAGAGAAATTTACTGGATGGGGGCCTCAACAGTTACAACATTTTACTGTAATCTTCTTTGTGATAATGGATCCATCGGCGTTGGCGGTTTGGGCTGTATCTGGTTCCAGGCCTTGTGGATTTACCTTGCATTCATCGAGCTCGTGTTCCTCTGCGCATCTGCCGCAACATCTTTGCTGGTGGCATGAGAACGTCCAGTGTCCAGAGTCTTGGCATCGCTTGCAATGTAGAATTTCTTGTTTGTGTGGCTCCTCGATTGCGATTTTTTGGGTAAACAAATATTTAATTTGTTTAAGTTGCTTGATATATTGATTTGGTGGGATTTGATCCGGAGGTTTTTCATGTTGTTTGTCCTCATGTATGGTGTTTGAAAGTAGTCCAGCTTATTAATCTTTATTTGTGGACATATCCTAGCGATTTCCAGTCCTAATTCTTCGTTGGTCCATTCTGGATCGATATGCCTTATAATAAATGTAGCTGGTTTGCTATTCGGATGTTGGAAGGTGAAGAACTGATACTGTTCCTCTAACAGTTTTTTAACTGCCCTATCATGATCGACTAATGATCTGACTGTTATGGTAGTCCTAGATCCTTTTGCATTTGTGCTGAAATTCCGGTGACCCAGGGCATTTTGCAAGGTTTGAATTATGGCTTTGGTGGTGGTCAGGTTTTTGATGTGGATTGGCGGCAGTCTTTAATTTCTCGCGGTTGATTTCGTTGTTGTTTCTACTATGGCTTGAGCGGGAGGTGTTTGTTTGTCTTTTTACTTTTTATTTTTATACCATCATCGAATTTTTCCAGCCGTGGGTCTGGACTCTATGATTTGCATGTTTATGTATTGCAGTTTTTATACACTTTTACGGATTTACTATTAAATAATTTGGTGCGTTAATTATCAAACGGAAGGTTCACATTAAATCTCATTATTGTAGAACGGCCATAATGGTAAAGAAAAGTATTTGGATCTGTCGTTTTTGTCGGGGCTACTTCCATTGGTAAAAGAAAATTTATTGCAGCGGAAGTCTCAGTCAACCAGAGTGGTATCGAGCACTGTTGTCGAAATTGCAATCCTTTGGATTTGACGATGCACTGATTCAATGGATAGTAATTTATTATTATTATTATTATAATTTTACTAAACAGTAAATAAATTACAAATTTAATAAATACTTGAACTAAAATTAGCTGCCAGGGCTATCTACTAGCAACAATTCAATTATATAGTAGTTCGGCAGCGATATTTTCGACACTTCGGCCAACCCGTTGCCTCACTGGCACGGCAACATCACACAACGAATATTGTTATTGCCTGTCTACTAGGGCGAGAATTACGACCGAAAATTGGAATTAACGCTCTTAAAGTTGCGGTCACCGACTCCAAATTGTGGTAGTAAGTTTTTATAATTTGCAGACGTTGTTCGTTCGTTAACTATAATGAAAATGTTGAGTTTACTGAATAAATTGACAGTGACAGTTCAATGATTAGTTAAAGGGTGCGTTCACAAATTAAATTCAAAGTTATCAAGTCCCTATTGGAAAACCCGATATATTTGAGTTAATGATTTTAGGGTCTGGAGGGGTAAGAGAGGAGACGACGTTTGAGAGCTGGAGAGTTGAGATTGAAAACAAAGAAGGTGGGATAAGAGTTGGCCCACCGCAGCATTCGCGAAATGGGTTCATTAGTGTCGTAAGAAGTGTGATGGGTGGGCAAATAGAAGAGACAAAGGTTTCGCAGGTTTCGAGGGTTAGTGTAAAATTTGATGGAGGAGAGCAGGCTTGGACAGTTAATTGAATCTAAAAGAAGAGGGTGGATACAGAGGATGTCCGCATGAATTCTGCGCTCTACAAGTGTGTTAAGGTTAATTAGATGGAAACGGCTTGTGTAGTGGGGGTAGAATTAAAGGATTTTCCTAATTTAATCCTCGAAGTGCAAAACGCAAAAAAAGACGTTGCACGCTTTCGATCCTGCGAATATGGGATGAGTAGTAAGAAGACCAGATCGTGTCATAGGAAAGGGAATTGGGAAAGGTGTCAGATTTAGATTTGTAGTTAATAAACTGGAAAAAAGGTTTGAGGTCATTGATGAGGTTGTTTTGTGTTTTTGTGAGATAGTTGTAAAGCTCGCTGAATTTATAAAAGAACCGAAATAGTTGGAGTAGTCCAGGGAAGAACGTGTTCTTGGGAAAATGTTCCACAAATTATTCCTCTTGTTCCGAAGAGTGCGGAGTTTGCGGTTGTATCATGGAGGCAATGAAACCGATGTGCTATGTCGAGAATAAGGGACATGCAGGGAAATGGCCTTGTCGATTTCCTTATAGAGAGTGGCAGTACCTTCTTCTGCCTCTAGGTTATCAAAGCGAAATTCGATTCTGCTAAGATGCTCATTTAATAGGCGAAAGTTAGCTCTGTAGAAGTTGTAGGAAACGTTGACGTGGGGTGGTGAGGTTCGGGCTAAGCAGTCATAATAAAGGAATAATAAATAAAGGAAGAAGTGGGGCGTGGTAATTGTCCATGGTTGAGCTGGCGTGATAACTAAGGGCAACTGAGGAATTATAGGGGTCTGCTGTAAACACAAGGCCAAGTTGCCTCTCCATATGATTTGGAACAGTACTTATTTGAAGGAGGTTTGAGTCGGCGAGACCGTCTATAAAGAGACATGCTTTGGTACTAGTGGGGTTTGAGGGATAAAAAGATTGATCGTCTGACAACGTCCATTGGGGATGGAGGAGGTTGAAATCGCCAATAACAACGATATCGTTTAGGGAAGTAATTAACTCGGTTGGGTGATCAACCGCTGCTATTGCGAGTTCGTATAACATGATGGATTTCGAAAGAGGTATATAGTAACATATGATATATGGCTTTGTGCGTTGGTCAATTTTTATTGCGACATAGTCTAGATTGTGGGAAGAAGAAATGGCAGTAAGATATGAGGCGCGCTTATTTTGGATGGTAAGCAGCACACCCCGGCAATGTGAATCCGGTTATATACCATCGTCATCACGATGTGAATAGTTCTTGACTGTTAATACTGGGGATAAGGTTGGTTTCGGTCGGTGGGTATATATCGAAAGGGAGTGTATGTGAATTTTGCAGAATCGATTGCGTTTTAGAGTGCAGACCACTCACATTTTGATAGTATTTGGTTAGGGGGAGAGTATTGAGAGACTTAGATTAGATTAAATTTAATTGAGTAGAAATACACTAAAAGATTGGCGCAAGACTAATGACCTTACCCGGAAAAAACAAATCATTATGGAAAATTTAACAAGCCTCGGGACTTGCTAAATAAGGCCAAGACCGGATCCCGGTTGTAGTGCCGATGATGATGATGACACTAAAAGATAATACAGGGGGCCTTAATCAGTTGAAGAAATCACTATGAATTTTGGGTCGGAAGGATTAGTATTTAATTGTTGTGGTTTGTCGACTTCTAAATTGGTAAACTTTTTTTGTTTTTTTTTTTTTTTTTGGCTCAGGGGCCATAATTTAACGGATTACGCACTTGATCTGAATTATATGTATGCGGTATCGAGACAAAGGCAACAAGATAATAGGTTGTCACAAATGCTGAGAGTCTTCTTAATATATTCGTCGCGTGAAAACCACCAACGAGACAGCACGTTCGCTTCTGACTCGTGATCTGTACCATCGGATCAATTGTGCAATCCGTTTTGGGATTCTTAGATACACATAAGATACCCAATTGCACTATCGGTTCGGGTGTGAAGTCTTACTGTGAGATCCTAAACAAACAAACGGATCTTCACACACGCGTCCGAGTGCAGTGCAAAGTTTTCTGTGCGATCCTATGCAAACAAACGGATCTCCGCACACGCGTCTTAGTGCTGTGAAAAGTGCGAGAATATACACGCGAGTGATGTGCAGTGCGGGAAAACTCTCTACCCTTTCAATCCCTTGTGTCCGTTTTCCTTTTTTCCGCACCTCTCTCTGTGTCCCTCAGGCATCGATACCCCCGATTGATTAATAATCTTTGGAGAGTTTGTTTGTGTCTGAGTGGCATAATGTTCATCATGGAAGGGATGTGACCTGGATTTCGGCACGGACCAAGTGGGGCACCTACTACAAGGGCATAACACCTGTAGTGGTTGCTTTCGCTTATCTATTGCTGGTCCCGATTTGCATCCTTTCCCGAGGCGGTATTGGTTTTCTGTGTAGGGCCATTTCAATGGAGCTGGAATTTTGCGTTGATTTGTGTAACATTTGCGGCTTGAGATGCAATTTCTCTTCTGTGTCTTCTCATGTTTCTAGTCAGAAACCAACTATCCTTGCACGAAACCCAGGTAATTACTAATATAGATATTTCCGATTTTAATCTACCTGGATATAACTTAGTGCCACTGTTCTTTCCACATCGTGGTATAGCCACATACATACGAAATGATATTGCTTATCAGCTTCTGCCACAATATGGGCTCTGTTCCAACACAGAATTTAATGTATCTTGGCTAAAACTATACGTTCGTAAGCATACCATACATTACTGCTTTCGTTACAGAAGCCCAAACTTGGATAGAAATGCATCCTTTAACGAATTTGATGCCCTGTCTGATTATATGGATAGGATCTTGACCCTATATCCGTACACTGAAATCGTTATTGCGGGTGATTTTAATGTGCATAACTCTCAGTGGCTTCGTCACTCCGGAACAACAACACCCGAAGGTCAATATGTCCACCTTTTTGCTGATTCAAGTAGCTTAACTCAACTTGTCAATGGGCCAACACGGGTATCAGATATATATGGTCATTTCGCCAAAACACCGGACCTGTTTCTAACCTCCCACCCAAACAAATACACAATTGAAGTTTCTTCGCCCTTGGGCACTTCAGACCACTGTGTCGTGTCAGCTAAATTTCCTCCAACCAACAGTAACGTTAATGAGAAAGCTCCCAAAAGAACAGTATGGTTCTACGAGAAAGCCAACTGGAACGGTCTGAACGACTTTTTTGGGAGGTTAAATTGGTCATTATTTTTCCTCAATAATGATGTTGAATCTATAGCAGACTCATTGACAGACACGATTATACTTGGCATGTGGACCTTTATTCCACACAGCGTAAAGAGTATCAAACCCCAGAGAAATATGTGGTTTGATTCTGGGTGCAGAGAAGCCATTAAGGCCAAGGAGTTGAGCTTCCGGTATAAATCAAACAATACTGAGGAAAACCGGAAAAGATTTAAGAGAGCTAGGAATGACTGCAATGCGTATATTCAACGCCCCAATTTCTTGCATGACCAGGGAGTGAGACAAAAAATACTACACTCTCCTATGGGTAGTAGAAACTTCTGGGCATTCGTGAAAACTTTCAAAACTCAGTCTCTTCATCCATTTCATCGCTTATAGTCGATGACAAACCAGTCACCACTGCAATAGAGAAGGCGAATCTACTTGCTGCACATTTTGCAGCCAACTCAACGCTGCCTGATACCACATCAGTTCCACCTCAACTTGAGCACAAGCAGCACACATTGAGCCTGATTCGCTTCCGAACGCGTACTGTTGCCCGTGCACTCAAAGAGTTAAACGCACATAAATCCGCTGGTCCGGATGGCATTCCCCCAATCCTCTTGAAGAGATGTTCCTCTTCACTCGCCAAACCACTGCAGAAACTCTTCCATTTGTCTTATTCTACTGGCCGTTTCCCAAATAGATGGAAGTCAGCGAACATTCAGCCAATTCCGAAAAAGGGTGACAAATCATCCCTTTCTTCTTATCGAGCCATAGTACTAACTTCTATTCTCTCCAAGGTAATGGAATCACTTATCAACCGTCAACTTTCGAAATATCTGGAATCAAATAACCTCCTCAATGACCGCCAATGTAGCTTTCGTAGCAACAAGTCCACAGAAGATCTGATGGTGTACCTTACCGAAAAGTGGAGCCATTCCATCCACTACCTCGGTGAATGCAAGGTAGTCGCATCGGGTATTTCAAAAGCCTTCGACAGAGTTTGGCACCCAGCCCTTTTGTCAAAATTGTATTCATATGGAGTGGACAATTCCCTGATCCAATGGATAAGAGACTATCTTTCTGGCCGGTCAATCCAAGTGGTTCTTGATGGTGTCAAATCTGTCACCCATCAAATTAATGCAGGTGTTCCTCAGGGTTCGGTAGTCTCACCCACTCTCTTCCTCATCTTTATAAATGATCTCTTGTCAATTACTCGTAACCCAATTCACTCGTTTGCTGATGATAGCACGTTGAGTTTCTCATACTCATTCGAACAGTCCCGTCCAAACTCTTCGAACGTCACTACCAACCAGTAACTTATGCTTGATACATTGAATTCAGACCTCAGTAAGATATATCAGTGGGGATTATCTAACCGAGTAGAATTCAATGCCCTAAAAACTCAGTGCTGCCTCTTGTCGTCAAAGGTGAACCCCGAAAGTAAATATACTGTCTATGATCGGCCCTTGCATCGACGAAGCCAAGGAACTATCAATCCTCGGCACTCGTATTAATTCGACTCTTAACTGGAGTGACGACATATTTGAAGCTGCGAAAAGTGCAGCCAAATGTATGGGATTTCTTAAGAGGTGCAAAAGATACTTCACTCCATCCAACCTGGCCACGGGCTCCTCGATAGTATATTGGTTAGTATCCCCGCCTGTCACGCGGGAGACCGGGTTCGATTCCCCGTCGGGAAGCCTCTGGCGCAAGACTAATGACCTTGCCCGGAAAGACAAATTATCATGGAAAATTTAACAAGCCTCAAGACTTGCTAAATGGGGCCAAGACAGGTTCCCGGTTGTAGTACCGATGATGATGATATTCGTCCAAAAATGGAGTTCAACTCCTATATTTGGTCAGGCGCATCCAAAACTGCACTAAATGTGCTCGACAGGATGCAAAAACGAGCAGTGAAACTTATTGGGGACCCAGCCGTAAGTCGATCAATTCCGTCGTTGGAACACAGGCGCAACGTATCTTGCCTATCTCTTTTCTATAGGTATTACCGCGGTCGTTGCTCAACTGAACTTGCTGAATGTGTTCCGCCCCTTCAGACATTTTCCCGCGATACCCGTCAATCTGTGAATGTGCATCAGTTCACGTTGAAAGTGGACTTTAGGCGCACAAATAAACATAGAGAGTCATTCTTTAGCCGAACCACACGAATGTGGAATGTTCTGCCTCATCATGTGTTTCCTGGCCGTTGTGATGTCCAGACATTTAAGCCCAATATACATCGACACCTCCTTTCCTTATCCACTTCCTCTCCATCCGCTCGCACTGTGCTCTGACATTTAAGTGTACTTCAAAATCCCCTTTTGTGCGCGCGTTAGTGTAATATATATATATATATATATATATATATATATATATATGTATATATATATATATATATATATATATATATATATATATATATATATATATATAACGGTAGAGTAATTGAGAAAATAACGGTAGCAAAACTGAGAGACAAGTTGTCGTCTTGAAAATCAGACGGTGACTGGTGGAAAAGAAATTATTTTTCTAGTTCAATCCAAGTAATGCCGGATGTCGTGGAATCTATATACCATCAAATTAATTTTGGTGTTCCTCAGGGCTTCGAACTCTTATCTGTCATATTCTCCATTTTTACCCACATTCAATTCGCTCTGGAGATGGAGTTGATTTTTTTTTATTCGTTCGAACAGGGAACACACGTAACCTGAAATCATCTTATTTGCCATTCGATTTTTTTTTTCCAACATTTAAACTTAGCGAAACACTTATTTTTACCTTCGGAAATTTTGTATATTATTTATTAACGTTTTATTTAATTAATTTTAAGGAACCCTCTTTGTTTGCTGTTGCAAAACTGTTGGAAACCGGGTTGGTTAATATGGCTCGCATTGAAGTGCTATGGCGACCTCTAAGCAATCATCTCCTGGAAGTTTGCCAACATCGACATATCCGAATGAGAGAGTGGGGCGTGGAGGCTATTACCTATTTAGTGAAGGCTGCCTTACAATATAAACACAGTACACCAATTAAGGAGAATAAAGTAAATATTTCGATTTAATAATTTACATGCTTACCTTTGATATATGTATGTAGCTTCTTCAAACGATGCTACTAAACCCATTATCAGAACTATCGACAGTTCCACATGCAGATGTCCGCCAAAGGCAACTTGATTGTGTTTTACAAATTTTAAATGGTTCTGGAGACATTCTTTCCTTCGGCTGGCCGACTATCATTCAAATAATAGGAGCAGTGAATGAACGTCAAGGGTAAGATTGTGTTAAGAGCAGCTCTGCTAGTTCTATGATTTAATCAGCAGCTGTATTCTATTTTTGATAAATCGTATCAGTAACAATTTAATAAAATTATAATTTTCAGCGAACAATTAATTCGGACTGCATTTCAATGTTTGCAATTGGTCATTACTGACTTCTTACCAGTAATACCATGGCGATGTCTACCTTTGTGCATCAATACAGCGTCGAAATTTGGCTCTCAAACGCAGGAGCTGAATATTTCCCTAACCGCAATCGGACTGATGGTAATAATAAATTACAATTAACCATGTGTAGTCGTATAATGCGTCTAATGCGTATGCTTTGTTTTCTAGTGGAATATTTCAGATTTCTTCAATCAAAATCAGGAAAAGCTCACATCTGTAGAAATAGATAAAACTTTAATATTGCCAGATTTCCCTGGAGTCTTTAAAATGCCACAATGTGATAAACTGTGGATGGCTTTATATGCTAAATTAGGTAAATGACATTTAATGGTGTAGAAGAATTTTCTGGCAACAGGAATTATCATTCCAGGTGAGCTTTGTGTTGACTTACGACCCGCTGTTCGTAAATCGGCGGGGCAAACGCTTTTTTCGACTATCTCAGCACATGGAAGTCTTATCAACGGACCAACTTGGCAAGCTCTTGTCTGGCAAGTCCTGTTTCCCCTACTGGATAATGTTCGTACTTTATCTAGTTCCGCGAGCAACGAGAAAGTTGATCTTAGTAGTAATATATTAATTCATCATTCGAGAAATACAGCTCAAAAGCAATGGGCCGAAACGCAGGTCTTGGTGCTCTCCGGCGTGTGCAGAGTGAGTATACAATTTTTTTAAAGACAAATTTCTTAGTTTACAAATAGCTAACAAATTACAACACACGTCTACGAATCTACACATTAGAGATTTGAATTAAAGTATTTCTTCCCTTTCTTAGGTTTTTAACAGCAAACGTGACTTGCTCCAAAAATTAGGGGATTTCGATCGTGCTTGGTCGGTGATATTAGAGTTTATCCAAAATACAGCGTTAAGTAAAAACGGAGAGGTGTCGCTCGCAGCATTGAAATCCCTTCAAGAAATTGTGTATCATAATTCCGAAAAACAAGCGAAACCAGGTGAAAACACAAACCAACTAAGTGGGGAGCTATGGGCCGTAAGTTTGAAATGGGTCCTTCACAATTGTATGTTTATTTTTTTCCTTTATTTATAGATTGCATGGAATGTTTGGGTTAACATCGGCTTAGAAAGCACAAAATTATCCGTTAATTGTAATGAGTCAACGGAAGAGCTCTTCATCCCAAATCAGGCATTCCTCACGGCGCTGATTCAAATATTTCCAGCGATATTTCAACATATCTATTTGAAATTTAACCAGCAGGATTTCGAAAAGCTATGCGCTGTGATTAACAACACAATTTCCTTACCAGTGCAAACAGAGGGTGTTCCATATATTATTTCATCGAATTGTGATTCCCTACAAAATTTACTGCATGACGGAATGCTTGAATGCATTGAACTTGTTCAGAAGGTAGGCAAAGTATATTCCACTTTTATTAAGGGTTTGAATTAGAATTGTGTTATATTTTTCTTATAGGAAGCAACGGCGCCGAACTCGACCAGTCATCATTTGATACCTGCAATTTTTAAGCAACTTTTATTACTAAGCAAGTTGGCATGTACACCTCCAGTTTGTCAAGGCTTTGATGAGAAAACCGTGAAGTCGCAAAAATCCTTCGGTAATACGAATTGCGTTGAATTGACAAGTATGAACTACATTCCATTTGGGGAGAAGTCTCTAACTATGGCGGTGAAACTTTATCAACTAACGGCAACCGAAGAGTGTGTTATAAAGGAAAACATCCTGCACGAAATTATCAAGGTACGCAACTAGGTTTTTTAATATCTTAAACGTTTTTGAATGTGGAACTGTGGGTTCTTATGAAGTGTTAGAAAAGAGGTCAAGTCGAGTTGGCATGTGTCTTGTATTGGCCTTGATTGCAAAAAATGACACAGGGATTCATCTATGTCCGGGGAAGTGAGCAACCTCGTCTACCTCTTCGACGCGGTCTAAGCCATAATAATACCCATAAAACAGACAAAGGTCTGCTACGCGCTTTTGATATGATAGGAATGGCTGTCCAGATATAATCGCTGTGTTCCTGAACAAGCGGACCACCCGTCTCTGTATACTCTCAACTTGGTCGAGGGTATGCTTACAAGCAGAACTCCAAACATGCGAACAATAATCGAACGCGAGTCTACGAATCAGATCAATAAGTCTTTAGAAAATGAGGACCGTTTTCTTTTATTTTCTCATTTAACTTACCTAATATAATGACGCATAATACTGTCCAGTTATCGCCTTGCCCTTTTCCATATAGTCAATGAAGATAACACCATGTGTATCCCAAAACACTGTACCCATAAGCTTTCCAGCATTCGAAAAATGAGGAAATAAGTGTACTATCATCAGCAAAACTGAATATTTTGTTACACATCGATTTTAATAAATTAATGTGTTGCCGGTGGTGCTACACTCTAACATCTATTTATGGGCGAATTACACTGCACGCTTCCCCCTGTTGATAAAGAGCACCAGAAGCTCGTTCTTACTCTTGTTCTCGACTACCGGAGGAGCGTAGAAAGTAATAACAATCTTGTCGGCCGTTTTACGCTTTGGTTTCATCGTAAACTCCTTGGGGTCTGTTATGTTATTATTAACACACAATTTAATATATTGGGTAATATATTTTAAATCTATATAATTGATGAATATATGTAAAGTAAGTGATTAAGAGACTTACTTTGGAGACCGTTGAGCGGTCGCTGGGGAAGATGCTTGTCAGCTGTGGGTGGTTCTGCTGCTGTTGTGTGCTGCGACTGGGTGCAGGGGGCGTTGATTGGCTGCTCCCCTGATCGGCTTTCGTTCCTCTTTCTGGTTCAGTATTCGCTTGTAGTTACGAGGGTTGCCTTTTATATTTCGGGATTAGAGAATAAAAACAAATATTGATCATCGAAAATCACTTTATTGTTTTTCAAAATATTCCCCATGAAGATCTATACACTTTTGCATGCGTTTGAACCAATTGTCGAAGCACTTTTGCCACTCTGATTGAGGTATCTCCAACACATGCATTCTGAATGCAGCAACCGCTTCTTCAGGTGTCGAAAAACGTTGACCTCTCAGTTTGTTTTTTACGTACGGGAATAAAAAGAAGTCATTCTGTGCCAAGTCAAGACTATACGGCGGATGACCCATCAAATCGATGTCTTGGGTGCTCAAAAATGCAGTTGTCGCAGCCGATGTGTGAGAGCTCGCATTGTCGTGGTGATCCGTCTTCAGCGGTTGGTTTTCCTGATTTCTTGGAAGACAACTGGCAAACAAATGGTTGTGTACCACTCAGAATTGACTGTTCTGCGTTTTTCTAGTGGTACGGTTGCGACATGTCCAATTTTTCCGAAAAAACAGGCGACCATTTGCTTGGAAGTGCTTCGTGCGCGAACAACTTTTGTTGGATTTGGCTCATCTTGAAACACCCAGACAGTCGACTGCTGTTTACTTTCGGGCTCATACGCGTAAATCCACGATTCATCACCTGTCACGATGTCATAGACGTGTTTCGAAGCACCGCGACCGTATTTTTTGAGCATTTCTTTCGACCAATTGACACGAGCCTTTTTTTGGGCGGTTGACAAATTGTGTGGGATCCAACGCGAATAAATTTTTTTGACAGTCAAATGTTTATGCAATATTGAATGTATGCTGGTCCCACTAACGCCTAAGGTTGTCTCAATCTCACGATAGGTCACATGACGATCTTCCAATATCAGTTCGCGCACAGCATCAATGGTTTTCGGAACAACAACTGATTTTGGACGACCTTCACGAAATTCATCTTGGAGTGAACTACGACCACGATTGAATTCACCATACCATCGATAAACACTGATCCTTGATGGAGCTTAATTGCTAAAAATTGAATTAAGTTCATCCATGCACTGTTGCTGAGTTAATCCACGCCGAAAGTTGTAAAAAATAATCGCACGAAAATGTTGACGATTTAATTCCATTTTTGGGCCGAGATGAATCTTTTAAGTTACTGTAAACAACACAAATAGCGCTCGTATGTCAAAACGTTCTGAGTGCGTATAACCTCAAAAATGTCCAACTTTACGACAGAGCTATCAATTGCCGGATTGCAACCCTAGGATTGCCAAATCCCGAAACATAAGAGGCAACCCTCGTATTCGAATCTGTTCGGCTTCCAAGTTAACGTCGTATTAATTATTTTTTATTTTCCCCGTTGACGTTTTCTTTTATTATTCGACGCCAACGCCGGTTTTTATTATTCTCTCTGCCAAGTAGAATTTGCATAAAGTAGTTTATGCAAATTAGCTACTTGGCGAGTTGTTCTCCGTTTAAAGGTAAAGAGGGGAAACTGACGAAAGGGGATTAGTGGATGTTGGTGGAACCTGGACCCTAGGTCGGTCCGTAACAGGTCTTGTTGGGAGAGTATTTGAGGTTTGCTTATCAGCAGAATAGTTATCTTGTGCATTTAAATTTGATATGTTGGGTGAGAGAGAGGAAGCTGGTTTGTTAGAGTGTGAAATATTATTTTTGGGGTTTTGGGTACTGTTTGAAAGGTTATTTTTTACTGTTGTTGATGGATTTAAGTTTAGTTTAGTCTTTTCACGGGAAGCGGCATATTCGGAGGAAAGTTTGTTACCTGTCTTTGCTTTTTCAGTGTAAGATACGGTATTGAAGCTGGAGTGAGGTGTGGAAGGGTTGTATAGACGTCTAGTTTCAGACATGCTGCATTTATTTCTGGTTTTGATTGTCAGAATTTCTTTATTTTTTATATATTTAGGGCATTTAACGGATGAGGATGGGTGAGGTTCGGCAGTTGGGGCGCATTGAGTTAGGAATGTATTCCTTAACCTTTTCTTTATAAAAACCGATTTCCACAGTAGTTGGTGGTGAACAGCATAAGTCCAGTAGCAGTTGTTTTGTTATCAATTTTTTTTTTTGTAAACTTGTACACTTCCGTGGCACCTTGCGTGGACATTTCAGAAACAATTTCAGTTTCCGAAATATTAATGAGAAAAGGCGCGTACACAATGCCCTTATACGAGTTAAGGCGATCATGACATTTAACTGTCACTGGGCATTGATTTGCGAGGTTAGAAATTGATCCACTATTGTTTTGTTTTTTGCGAGAATAAGAATATTTCCATCGCGAAGCTGAGTAATGCTAAAACCGAATGTGGAATTTGATACAATACTGCGGCGACTTCGCCGTAATCTTTCAGCGGGCTGCGTTTTATACAGCACCAGTAGGGAAGTAAGTTTTAGACAGATCCTTCCAACAATCAAATTAGTACAACTGTTGCTGTCGGGATTTGAAATTCTTCCGCATCCACCGTATTCTCGTGTCATTTTCCCAACGGACTACCATCTTATCCCCAACCTGGATTCGTGTTACCGGCAGAAGGTCTTCCGGAACCGAGCAGAGCTCATAAAAGCCTTTGAAAATTTCATTGCCTCAAAAAGTCAGCACTTCTACGAAAAAGGAATATTTGACCTGGTATCACGTTGAAAGAGCTCCTCGATAGTATAGTCGTTAGTATACCCGCCTGCCACGCGGGAGACCGGGGTTCGATTCCCCGTCGGGGAGCCTCTAGCGCAAGACTAATGACCTTGCCCGGAAAAAAAATCATTATGGAAAATTTAACAAGCCTCAGGACTTGCTAAATAAGGCCAAGACCGGTTCCCGGTTGTAGTGCCGATGATGACGATGATCACGTTGGAAAAATGTCATAGATGCCAACATATTGAATAAAAATTTACGGGAGAATAATATTGGCTTTTAAATTTTTACTATAAAATCGGACATTTCATGTGGTACAACCCAATATAAACAACTTATTTCTTTTACGTTTCGTTGTGACACAAAGATATCTCAAGAGAATATACAGTAAAAAAACAAAACAGAACTATACGAAGGATAGAGAAAAATAAATTACATATCAAGGAGACATTAATTACGGGAGCACGAACAAAAGAGGATTGTCAACACGGACAAACGAGAACCGGGATAAGATATTAAAACAAAGAAAACGAAGTGTGACGTATGGGGAAGCTACAAGAATCAGTGTGATAGTTAAAACAAGGAAATAACGTCAACTGAAATTTAACACAACAAGAAGCTGCGCAACACGAAACAGGAATACGCAAAGAGTAAAAAAGGTGATTGAAATCAACGATCTACTGGAATTAATCTATGTGAATTATCTTAGTCGATAGTGTTAAGTTAACATACAAAACTCTTTCATTACATATTCAAAGAAACTAAAACATCGGATTAAACAGAATGAACAGTGAGTTGATTTAAGGAAAAGTAAGTTTTCTTTTTAATTACTACAATACAGTCTTTTTAAAGGGCTGCACGCAACCACAAGGCCACCAGAGACACACATACCCAGCACTTGTCTCCACACTGCAATGCCAATATACTCAATAAAACCCGTCAAACAATCACTATAACCGCCCATTATTAAGCCGAAACAACTTCTTTTTTTTTATTACACTTCTCTCGGGAGAGACGTACCTATAGCGCCGAGTGGGCGCCCCGAGATGCCACCAAATAACCGTTACAGTTCTTTTTGAACAGTTGCAGGTTGTAACGCTCCGCGAACACTCGCGCGGAAAGGGAGTTCCAACGGAACGAGTTCTGATGCAGGGATGTTCGCGCCGTCGGGAGATGAACCGCAAACTGGTGAGATCCGTCGGATTGTCTTATGGAGCGCATAACAATACCACGAATCTCCGAAGAGCAGTACCTGAAACATATGATACGCATTTAACTCAATCAACTTCCCAAAAAGATCTACAAAACAAACAAATTGTTCAATCATCCTCTTCAATAACTCACAAAAAAAAAAAAAAAAAAAAAAAAAAAACAACGAACCTGAAAATATGCACCTCTCAGATCCTGAAATAGATATAACAAATGACGTGACCATCTCTTCACCAATATCTTCTATTACTCACTCTCTCTTACAACAAAATACCTATTTTTTTACCTTCAAATGAAAACTATGAAAAAGAACCTGACTTATAATCAACTAACCGCAAATGCGCCCCTCGGTTCTGTTCTAAGAGTCCCGATCCGTGTCCTTCGTCTTGGCTTCGTAATATGTCTTCGATACGGTCTCCTCCTATGCTATTTCCTTGAGCTTCGTGTCGAGGAATTAGATCAGATCTTTGAGTTTCCAAGTTTGCACCAGTTTGAACTTAGAAGCCTGGGACGTATTCAACATGTTGATTCCATTTTTCCCCTACATGAGACCTGTCTGTAGGTCCTACTCGCGCTTCGAGACTACGTCTCGACTCTGTCGCCCCTGGTACAAACTGGTCTTTTATGCTCGCATTACGGCCGCGGTCAGCCAAGTTATGAAACCACCTTCTCTACCTTTCACTCAGCTCCTAAATACCAGAAAAAAATGTATATGTGCATTTAGCACTGTGCTCTGACAATTAAGGGTACTTCAAAATCCCCTTTTGTGTGCGCGTTAGTGTAAAAAAAAAATCTGGATGCCTGTTTGGAGGTGTTTGAAGTCTTCGATTATCTTATTCCATTATCAGTCTTTGATTTTTTGATCGTTTAGTGGGGGAAGGTGAAGGGGTGTATCCGGAGAAAACCCTTAAAACTGTTCCCATACATTTTAGCCCGTTGGGGTGGGGCTATAAAGGCGATGGAACAAGAATATGTAACTTAAGGAAAGTTACTGTTGCGCGAGGAGAAAGAAAGAAAGAGATTGAAGGAATTGAGAGAAAAAAGATAACTGAAAAGCAAAGTAACCGGTTTAAAGAGAGAGGTGATTATGCACTTGAATGTGAAAGAAAATCGCTTACTAGAATTTGATGTTAACGCAACGAAGGCTAGTCGGAGACTGGCAAAAAAATAATCAATTACACACAAAAACAGATTTTCTGCCAAGTATAATTTCGTCACATGACCGTATTGCCAACATCTGAAACACCGTGTGGGTGTGATGTTCTCGAAGTCTGCATCTCACCTATCCAACGCATAGAAAACCTGTATCCAGCAACATGCTAGCCTTTTCTCTTGGTAAGCGGATCATGGCAGCCTTCGTGCCATCTGGTTTCCTTCTTAAACTTTTTACCACTTCCTTTGGGATCGCGTTCAGTGCAGGAACTCTATAGCGATCGCTGTCAGGATTTCCTCCACAGTGGTAACCCCATCTAATTCACGACACTCGACCGTGATTTCCTGTGACAAAATCGGTCATTGATGCATCAACGTCACACCAGCCGAGATGTAACCAGGTCGACTCTCTGATTCAGGATCTGGATAAAGGCCATACAATCAAAAATAACATTGAAACGGTTCAAACCGTCGCCAATGTCGAGCCGGATATTCTATGGCCTTATTGCGCCGGGGAATCGAACCCACGAAGACGTGAGAAGTGAACCCCTAGTTTATCAGACTAACGGCCGCGGGTGGAAGATGGATTATTATTCTCAACTACTATTTACTTCTGTGGAATTTGCTAAGCTAATTGCTATGGTATGCAGCTTAGATCATTTATTTTTCAACTTTTCGGTGCTGTTCTTTACTATGGTTAGAGTATTCATGTGTTAGAAACACCTTATAACGAATACACATATATCCCAGTAACTAGTGATTTGCAACAGTGATCGGAAGTCTGCTGCGTGTTCCATCAACAATTATGGCTTTTCCAGGCTGGCAACCATGAAATGTTATTGCCCATCGATTGACAGTAGATATACCAACAGCCAGTCTCGTCGACTTCGATGAAAGGAAGTCGCAATACTCAATATTCGTCGGTTCCACATCTGATGATGAATGGCCAGGCCAGGAAAGCGTAAATTTGCTCGGCGTAAGGGTCTACAGGAATGTATCGTGGGATGAACACGTATCGAATATCGCTGGGTCCACTCCAGAAAATTGAGCTTTTAGAGCCAAAGGTATTTTACTCCGACCCAACTTCTTCTCTCGTACAAATATCAAATTACGAGGGTAGATCAATAAGTCCTTAGAGTCGCCTACGACGGGGCTCGTAGCATCGCTAATGTTTTTAGTAAGTATCGTTCCTCATTTCATGTTTCATGTTTCAATTTTGGATCAAAAATTGGGTATGAAAAAAATATATAGATTAGTAACTGTAGATGAAACATGGATACACCACTACACTCCCGAGACGAAAGAACATTCAACACAGTGGATTGTTAAAGCCAAACGGGCTCCACCAAGGAAGCCTTAATTTATTATCAAAAGTGCTGGGGTATTTATACTCCCAATCAATCACTCAATTATTTATAAATTTCTTAATTCACTCATACAATTTTTGCTTAACAAACTATATCAGTCTTAATTCATAATTCACTCAACATAATTCTGCTTATTGTGCTATTCTATTTCCTGTCAGCAGCTTAGCGCATAGTGTAAGAACAATGACACGAGTTGACCCAATTAATTGGGAATCACCTGCTAGCGGCAAGCTCGTAAGCGGGTGTCATATGATTCTATCAAATCGTAAGTGGAGCAATTCGTTTCTTTTACTCAATGAAAAGAATCGACCTTGAATTATTGTCGGCAACGAATGATGGTTACTTGAAATTTGCTAGTTGTGACAAGGGTAATTGTATTATTTGATATGATTATTCGTGGGCATGGTGTTACACTCCACAGTTTTTGCACCGTTACTTGTGGGTCTAGCATTGTCATGCAAAAAAATCGGGCCGTGCCTATTGTCCAACGCAGATGGCTTTTCAGCCAATTTGGTATGCAATATGTCGATTTCCTTCCAATATTTGATAGCGTCCTGGTTGAAGAAATGAAAAGGAGATTGGTCCTTTCGATGTCCACCAAATTGTCACCATAACCTTTTTTGGGTGTGTTTTGATTTTTCACCTGCATCCAACCACTGCTCAGGTCTTTTACGGTTATCATACTACTACTACTATTTATTGGCCTGTAGGAACCCGGAAGTTCATGACCTCACCTACTCGACTCCGCCATCGTTCCCTGTCCGGTGCACTCTTCTTCCACGCTTGACCATCTGATCCGATCTCCTCAAGGTCAAACCTTACATTGTCCTCCCATCTCCGTCGCGGCCGTCCTACCAGTCTCTTTCCCGTTGGTCTACGGTCAAGAATTCTACGCACGGTTCAATCGTTGCCCATTCGCACCACATGTCCGCCCCATCTAAATCTTCGCGACCTGATTACTCTCACTATTGTAGGTTTGCGGTATAGCTCTTCCAATTCGTGGTTATGGAGTTTCCTCCATTGTCCTGCCTCCTCGTCATATTTACCTCCAAAGATACCCCTTAGAACTTTATTTACGGCAGAATCCCATTTTCATCGCAGGTGACCATCCGGTGCAAAAACGGTTCAATTTTGTTTCTTAATATAAGCGATGCCCAGATTTTCAGGCGCCGTAGTTTTTGGGACTTGTTCAGTTCATGGGGTAGCCACTTATCGAGTTTCTATACTTTTCCTATGAGAGAAAGGTGTGAACTTATTGTCATTGGGCGTACTCCCATACTCTGTGCAATCTCCCGCACCAATTTCGTTAGGTCCGCATCCACCATTGTTCTTAAAACATCGTTGCCAACTAACGTTTCCGGCATCCCACGTGATTCATTTTCGAGGCTGAAATCTCCCGAACGGAGCTTTCCAAACTAACGTCGTATGATTCGTTCGTTTACCGCTACATCCTCAAATGCGTCATTAATGTTTGTCATTGCCAAATGACGCATTATGTTCAATTTTAAATTCATAAAGGAAGAGGCTTCGAATTTGAACTGCCAACAGCATGGTAAACAATTCCTATAAAAAAAAACTGTACTTGTAACGAACCCTAAAATTCTCACACGTCAAGCACACGTACCACTTTACTTTATTAAAAAAAAAGAAAATTTAACGTTCTGGCACAGATGTTCACTCGAGAACTTCTCATTTCCGACTGAGCGAAAATCGGACATTTCATGTGGTACAACCCAATAGTTCTAGGGATATGGCACAGGCTGAGCACACGAAGTGCTATAAGGAACGCTTTCTTCTGACATCTAGTTGCTACAGCAACATTCTCCCCGCCCGAGAAGAGAGTTCTCGATATTCCCTTCCGGAATTGAATGTGTTGTGCCGGAAAGCGGGGATTCTGTGTGAAGTAGGAAGTGCAGATAACGGACACCGTGGTTTCTTTCGATATTCATCAACTCTCAGTTCAGTAGATTGCGTGAGTTATACTTATCGGCGTACTTCATGACGTATGACCATGTTGCTAATGTATAATGTGCTGTGATGAGATGTGATGAGATAGTGTTATATAATCGACGGATTTTGTAATCCAAGGAGGAGGTAGTGAAAGGTGGCCGGGTGGTTAAGTCGTTGGTCTTCTAATCCAATGTGCTCTGCACCCCCTCAGAGCTGCTGCATCAACATTTCCGATAGAACTATCGTTCGTGACATCCATCCTAATGGATCGAAAAGCACGTCTATAAAGAATAGTGCGACCCTCTTTTTATTTTTGTGTAGTCGAACCGAGTGATTCGGAATGAGAATGCATCGCAACTGGAGTCCACTTTATTCCGAGCGCCCTCACACGATTTTCCTCAAAGGGCAACGAAAAACCCACCTCACAATCTGAATCGGAATGTTGCTGGTCCACTTACGTAATTTAAAACCTGCCGATGCAAGGAGTCTCCGTATCTCACCCCTCTTCTGCAGGGCGTGGTCAATGGATTCCGATCCCGTTACGACATCGTCCACATAAGTATCCTCGCGAAGAATCCCCATTTGTTCCCGCTCCCGTAATTAACGTCTCTTTTACATGTTTATTTTTCATTGTTGCCACAGATCAAGATCAGTACCTTCGTACTGTTCTCTTGATCTTTCCCCAGTTTTCTTGTGTTATAACGAAACGTATAGAACTAAGTTGTTGATAGTTCTAGGGTTCTGACACAACCTGAGCAAACGAAGTGTTATAAAGAACACTTTCTAGTCGTCTATAGTTGCTACCACAACAGCACCGTAGTGTGTCGTAAAATAAGCCCAGGGCCTTGAAATGCTGAGAAATTGGTAAACCTGGGTCTCCAGCCAATGTGCACCGGTAGGAGTATTATATTCACTCGATCTAGCGTTCCAATTGTTGCGTAATGGCTTTGTTTACATTTTCATTTTGATGCTTAATAGCTGCCTTATTTTGGTTTTGCAATTTATTATTATGGTATTTATTATTGTTTATTATTATAGTATATATTATAGTATTTATTTATAAATTGTGTTACGCGTCACCGTGCCCATTGGATGGTTTGCAGCCAGGGGTATACCGGCTGTATTATAACGGCGCCTCTCTGACACCAGGTCGAATCAGAGCAGTAAGCAGACCTCACCATATCAAAACGGGGCTCTGATGTGGCGGACTATTTGAAACCCCAAGACTCGTGGGATCAAAAATGAATAACCAATATACAAAAAACCATCTCACGAAAAACCCGGTAGGCGTAGGTGTGATGAGCCGACACTACCATAAGAGAACAAATCACCAACAAAACACCGACTCGGCAAAAAGAAGACGTAGGGAAAAACGGAAAAAGCGGGATATACGCGTCGGCACGTGGAATGTTCGAACGTTATATAAACCAGGCACGATACAGACGGTCGTAGAAAACGCGAAACAATATAAAATGCACATCGTCGCGCTTCAGGAAGTTCGACTCCCACATCAAGTAATCGAAACCAACGGGTTTACACTGGTGTGTGGAGGTACCGATACACATAACCTCGGAACTGGCTTCATCATAAGCAAGAAAATTACGCCCCATGTAAAAGATGTGCTATTTATTAATGACCGAATGTCGGTGCTAAAAATACAGGGCCTATGGTACAATTATGTATTTATAAGCGTACACGCCCCAACAGAATCTACCGACGAAGAAACGAAGGACACATTCTACTAGTCCCTAGAGGAAGTATTTGATGGGATTTCATCATTGGATGTTAAAATCCTCCTTGGCGACCTCAATACGAAAATTGGAAAGGAAGATATCTTCCAATCAAATATTGGTAAAGAAAGCCTACACGACACAATTACAATTATGTATTTATAGACGTACACGCCCCAACAGAATCTACGGACGAAGAAACGAAGGACGCGTTCTATGAGACCCTAGAAGAAGTATTTGATGGGATTTCATCATTCGATGTTAAAATCCTCCTCGGGGACCTCAATGCAAAAATTGGAAAGGAAGATATCTTCCAACCAACTATAGGTAAAGAAAGTCTACACGACGTTTCAAATGATAATGGAATTCGAATTATCACGTTCGCAGCGTCAAAAGATCTGGTAGTGAAAAGCACGATGTTCAAGCACAAGCAAATTCATAAAGCCACATGGATATCACCCGACGGCGTAACGCGTAACCAAATAGACCACTTCCTCATAGACAAAAGACACCACTCGAATATCCTTGACGTAAGATCATATAGAGGAGCAGACTGCGACACCGATCATCTTCTAGTGATGGGCAAAATCAGGAGTCGCCTCGCAGCAATCCCACATGGGCAGTCACGGGATACGAGCAAAAAGTTCGACACTGATAAACTGAACGACCTACGCAAAAGGACTGAATATCAAGACGAACTAACGAATAGATTTAACATTCTAGAGAGTAGAAGCAGTGAGGAAAAGGAAGCTAATAGTGTGGACACTAAATGGGCATCGATCAGAGACAATCAAACAAACACCCCAAAAGGTATTAGGATTTAAGAAAACAATTAAGTCCAAACCTTGGTTTGACGATGAGTGCATGGCGAAGATCGAAGAACGTAAACGCCTCAGAGTGATCCACTTAGAAAGATATGATGAAGTCAACGCAGAAAGATACGCAACAATTCGGAGAGAGACAATGAGATTCTTTAAACACAAATAAAAAGGGGAATGGGAGAAGACTCGGATCGAAAAAATCCTAGAAAATGCCAGAGCAAAGAATATCAGAGGTATGTATGGCGGCATAAATTCAATTAGAAATGGCTACCGAGGGAGAGCTAAAATAATCCAAGACACAAACGGCTGTCTGGTGACAGAAACAAACAATATCGTGACAAGTTGGAAGCAGTACTTTGAAAACCTGCTCAACGTACGGACCCATCAACCACAAAAAAAACGCACCAGACGTACATACAGCCGAGCCCCAGATCCCAGGACCCTCTTTCGACGAAGTTGTAGACGCGATAAATCGACTGAAAAACAACAAGGCTCCCGGAGTCGATTGCATACCGGCAGAGCTTGTGAAGCATGGAGGGGGGCAACCGCTCGAAAGATCCAGCAACTGGTTAAAATAATATGGGACAAGGAAGTCATTCCGGAAGAATGGAAAACCTCAATAGTCATCCCCATTTTCAAAAAGGCGACAGATCTGACTGCGAAAATTACAGAGGAATATCATTGCTCCCAATCACATACAAAATATTAACAAACGCCATACTGGCGAAAATCACACCGTACGCAGAAAACATTGGGAGATTACCAATGCGGATTCCGTAGGAACCGGTCAACAAGCAACCAAATGTTCAGAATAAGGTAACTGCTGGAAAAGAAGTGGGAATACGGAGAGGCGGTTCACCAACTGTTCGTTGACTTCAAAAAACCCTACGACTCAGTCGCAAGGCAAAGACTCTACCATATTGTAGTTGAGCTGGGAATCCCGAAAAAATATGCCGCCCTCATTCAACAATGAACGAAAACAAAGGGTGAGTTAGAATAGAAAACCACCTCTCAGAACCATTTGAAATCCGGGACGGACTAAAACAAGGGCATGGCCTCTCACCATGTCTTTTTAACCTTGTCCTCGAGTATGTTATCAGAAAGGTACAAGACGACAACACGGCCGGATCATCCCTGAACGGGGTCACACAAGTGCTCGCGGATGCGATGACATCGCCGTTCTGGGCGATAATCTCGAAACTATAAGTAAAAACTGTGAAATCATCATGCAAGCAGCAGAAGAGGTGAGCCTAAAAATAAATGAAGACAAAACGAAATACATGATTACGACGAGAACAGGTGGACCTCACAGAACACATATAAATGTCAGGGACAAGATATTTGAAAATGTCAAAGAATTTAAATATCTGGGAACGATACTGACGACCAGAAACGAAACGTCAAAGGGAATTAACAAAAGACTACATTCCGGCAACGCTAGTTGGCATGCAGCCAGTAAACTATTAAAATCCAAACTGCTAGCACGTAATATAAAGCTCCGTGTCTATAGAACCATAATCATGCCGATTGCTCTATACGGATGCGAAACATGGGCTCTCACAAAACGGGAAGAGAACAAATTCCGCGTATTCGAGAATAAAGTTTTAAGGGGTATATTCGGCGGTAAAATGACGAGGAGTCAGGACAATGGAGGAAACTCCACAACCACGAATTGGAAGATCTATACCGCAAACCTACAATAGTGAGAGTGATCAAGTCGCGAAGTTTAAGACGGGCCGGACACGTAGCGCGAATGGGCGATGATAGGACCGTGTATAGAATTCTGAACGGTAAACTAACGGGAAAGAGACCGACAGCGCGGCCGCGACGGAGATGGGAGGACAATGTTAGATTGGACCTCGAGGAGATCGGATCGGATGGCCGAACGTGGAAGGAGAGCGCACAGGACAGGGAACAATGGCGGAGCCGAGTCGGTGAGGTCATGAACTTCCGGGTTCCTACAGGCCAGCAAATAAAAATAATAATAATAATAATAATTTATAAATTATACATTAGCTTGATTCATATTGCTCATTGATTGTATGCTTGGATCCCCAATATCGACATCGTGTGGATTGCAAAGGGTCGGTTAGGTAGGGTTTCCTTTCAGAGTGGTTGATGGAGAAAGAGAGAGAGAGTAATCTTTTTGAGCCTAGTCTTTTTCTTTTTGGCAGTTGATCAGAGTTCTTTATTCTGTCTGTGAGAAGAATGAAGTAAAGAATCCATCCATGGATGAGATATTTAAAATTGTAAAGTTTTTTTTTTGTTTGTTGAACTAGAGTAAATGTGTTACTTAGTAGAAAATAAAGCTAAAGTCGTCCATGAAGGAGTGATGTAAAAATTTTATTAGACTTCTCTCGGGAGAGGCGAACCTATAGCGTCGAGTGGGCGCCCCGAGATGCCATCAAATAACTGTTGCAGTTCTTTTTGAACAGTTGCAGGTTGTAACGCTCCGGGAACACTCGCGTGGGAAGGGAGTTCTACAGCTTCCCCGCTCTGTAACGGAACGAGTTCTGATACAGGGATGTTCGCGCTGTCGGGAGATGAACCACAAATGCCACGCGCCTTCGATGTGATAGCGACTGTAGTCCCGACGTCAGAGCCGAGTCCCCGATCAGGCGGATCGCTCGTCTGTGTATGCTCTCAAGTAGGTCGAGGGTATGTTTAGGAGCCGAGCTCCAAACATGAGAGCAATATTCGAGCGCGGGTCTAATTTGAGATTTATATAGGAGAAGAAGTTGGACCGGAGTAAAGTATTTCTTGGCTCTAAAAAGATAACTCAGTTTTCCTGAGGCTGATCTGGCGATACCCGATACGTGTTTATGCCATGATACATTCCCACAGACCGTGACGCCGAGCAATTTCAAACTTTCCCCAGCCTTGAGGGCCCGGCCACTCATCATCAGCTGTGGAATCGATGAACCACTTTTCTTTGTGAATGTTGTATATTGTGTCTTCGCTGCATTGAAGTCGACGAGATTGGCCCTTCCCCATTGCAGGACCCTATCTAGATCCTGATTCAGAGAGTCAATCTGTCTACATCTCAGGTGATGCGACGCAGATGCATTAATCGGCCGAACACTCAAAAAGGAGGAAACAAGCGTACTATCATCCGCAAAACTGAACACTTTGTTATCCGTTGTCTCCAACAAATCATTTATGTGAAGCAAGAACAAGGTTGGAGCTAAAATAGAACGCTGGGGCACCCCCGAATTAACAGGATACAGATCCGAACACACGCCGTCCACAACAACCCGGATCGATCGATTCTCGAAGAAGCTCCTCGTCCAGTCGCAAAGCTGTTGGGAAAGTCCATATGAACGAAGTTTGCTCAGCAATGCCCCATGCCAGACGCGGTCAAAAGCCTTGGAGATATCTAATGCGACCGCCCTTGACTCTCGATGCCGTTCAATCGCAGATGTCCATATATCGGTTATAAGTGTCAAAAGGTCTCCTGTGGACCGCCTACCACGGAATCCGTATTGACGATCATTCAGAAGCCCGTTGCACTCCAAATACTTAACCAACTCAGTATTGATGACTTTTTCCATTACCTTAGATAAATAATTTCAGTCGTTTTGTTTGGTATTTTAATTGGAGTCGACAGAAGACAGTGACGAACCCCTGAAGCAGCTAACACCGAGAAAACTAGCCGCCCTGGCGAATGTCGTTGGACCTAGTTTGAGACCAGGAATTGGAGGGAACACTGCATGCAACATGGTGGAGAGTGCGGGTAAGCCCACTTAAGGTTGTTAAATAGGTTCTTGCAACAGAGGAGGCGGGTAACCGGTTACGAGCTGTACAGTTTGTCCCCGTAATACTTCCCGCTGCTGCGGTACATAACTGCTCGAGAGCAAGTTTATGATCTGTAACAACTGGCAACCACTGGCGCTGCAAAACAGAACGCCATAGACTGTATGTAGCAACTTGGCGAATTCCAAGATACAACATATAACCATTTGGCGAGGGCAAATGATAACCGCCTATAACCGTTTGAAGTACAGCAACGCGCACCCTGAAGAAGTCAGTGACCTTTCAACATAACATCAACGGCATTCATATAATATCCCAACAAATATATATATTCACTTATCACTCGGAAGTAAATCCACAACACAATGATGCACATGGCTTATCATACCCGCAACAGACCCAGCTTCTTTGAATTTGTGTTGCAAATTGTCCGCTCGGAAAAAAACCTCAAGAATGCTAACACGTTGTTTGGTTGTTAAAAAAGTTGGTTGACAATTAAGACAGAGCTACGTTCTTTGAATCACGAAAAGTCTCAAACATCACAGGGTGTGCTAGGTGTTCGATGTCGTAACGAGGGCCTTTGAACATAGTCCTTGTTTTATGTTAAAGATTAAAACTAGTTTGTTGTGAAATGTAACTAATTTAATTAATAAATTTTCTTTAATTCGTGTTGGCGATATACACCGAAAACCGCCAAAGAGATTATCAAACGAGATACTGTTTCGGTGTATGCAGATCGTTTATTTACTATTTGTTACTTAACGCAGAAATTATTTGTTTCTTCTGGATACTCTATGCTGTTATACTTCCTGTTAAATAATGACACACCAATTAATTAAGGAATATCTGCGACATCTTGGCAATTTCCGGGACTTAAACATGCGCTATAATTGCTTCTTTTCAAATAATTTTTCTACAAATGCCTTATTAATTGCAGTATAATTGTTATTTCTTACATTTTTATTTACAGGCGTTGCGAATGCCACTTGCTATGAAGTACAAATGCTTAGCATCAAGCACTTGGAAATTGGCAATCTCGAGTCTAATAAGTACCCTTCACACCGGATTAAAAGTAGCAATACTAAAACCAAATTCTTTTAATCATATGTGGGATGATTTAGCGGAAACCTTAGATGAGTTTTTATTTCCAAAAAGGTAAGAGTTAATAATAGAGGTAAATTATTACCAAAATTGCTTTGTGACTAGTAGGGAAATTATTTTAAGAATTAGTTTATCCCATCATTCAGAGCTTAATTGTAGAGTTTTCATTTTTCATCGATTGATATATATTGTTAAGCAGAGCACCTGTGAGAAAATATCCTTTTATTTCGATACTTTCTGTCGTTCGATCCTTATGCAACCGGTATAAATTGACTTAGGCTCCTCGATAGTATAGTGGTTAGTATACCCGCCTGTCGCCCGGGAGACCGGGGTTCGATTCCCCGTCGGGGAGCCTCTGGCGCAAGACTAATGACCTTGCCCAGAAAAAATAAATCATTATGGAAAATTTAACAAGCCTCAGGACTTGCTAAATAAGGCCAAGACCGGTTCCCGGTTGTAGTGCCGATGATGATGATGATGATGATAAATTGACTTAACCGTCAGTATGTAATATTGGCCAGCGCTCTTATAAATGCATTAACCAAGGTTTCTTGAATTGGACTGCTTGACTGGAAGAGGTCTGAAGAAATTACGTGGATTTATCTGGCATAACTTTATACCACTTTTTTGGGTTGCCATTCCGGTTTGGGTCGCACTCGGTTATTGCCACTTACCAGCCGTTTAGAGTGATGGACAACAACTTATTATGGAGCAGCTAACGGTACAATAACAATTAATTGTTGTATTGTGAACACGCGGAGCAAATTACGTGGTACACAAAAAAAAATCATGCGAAGAAACATCTTGATTTGCCTGGCTTTGTTGATAAAAGGAATAGCCACTATTGAGACGCCAGAAGCGGTGATATCAATGTCGGTTATGAAATTGTCACCGGTTCTTAGTAAAATTGTACGTATATCTTATTATTTTTATTTTTTGTATTATTATTCTCCTCTCAGAAGAGAGAACCTATAGCACCGAGTCGACGCCCAGAGATGCCACTAAATAACTGCTGCAGTTCTTCTTGAACAGTTGCAGGTTGTAAAGCACAGCTTTCCTGTCCTATAACGGAACGAGTTTGGGTACAGGGATGTGCGTGCTTTCGGGAGATGAACCAGTTCTTTTGAACAGTTGCAGGTTGTAACGTACAGCTGTCCTGTCCTATAACGGAACGAGTTTGGGTACAGGGATGTGCGTGCTTTCGGGAGATGAACCACAAATTGGTCGGATTCTCTTGTGGAGCGCATATAAATCGGACTCCGCGGGGCAATACCACGAATCTGCGAAGAACAGCCCCCGTGATAATACCTACAAAACCAACAAGGTTCACTTCGCACCTTCGATGTGACAGAGACTGCAGTTCCGATGTCAGCGCAGTGCCCTTCATCTGGCGAATCGCCCATTTCTGTATACCATCAAGTAGGTCGATGGTATGTAGAGCTCCAAAAATGGTATCTATGTTCGCGGGTCTAATTTGAGATTTATACAGGATAAAAAGTAAAATATTTCTCGACTCTAAAAAGACAACTCCGTTTTCAAATGCGGACCTGGCGATGTTCGACACGTGTTTGTGGCACGATACATTCCCACAGACCGTGCCGCCGAGTAATTTCAAGCTTTCCCCAGATTCGAGGGTCTGGCCAACCATCATCAGCCGTGGAACCGATGATCCGCTCTTCTTTGTGAATGTTGTATATTGTGCTTTCGTTACATTGAAGTCGACAAGATTGGTCTTTTCCCACTGCAGGACCTTATCCAGATTTCGATTCAGAGAGGGGATCTGGCCACATATCAACTGATACGACGTTGATGCACTAGTCGGCCAGTCTCTCGAAAAAGAGAAAACAAGCGTACTATGATCCGCGAAACTGAACACTCAGTTTTCCATTGACTCTAACAAATCATTTATGTGAAGCAAAAACAAGGTTGGAGCCAAAATAGAACCTTGAAACCTCTCGGAATTAAGAGGATACGGATCTGAAGACTCGCCGTATACAGCAACTCGGATCGATCGATTTTCGAGGAAGCTCTTCGTCCAGCCGCAAAGCTGCTGGGAAAATCCGTATAAACCAAGCTTGCTCAGCAATGTCCCGTGCCGGACGCGGTCAAAAGCCTTGGAGATATCCAATGCGACAACCCTTGACTCACCACGCTCCTAATTGGCAGATGTCCATATATCAGTGATAAGACTCAAAAGCTCTCGTGGACCGCCTGCCACGGAATCCGTATTGACGATCATTCAGAAGTCCGTTGCACTCCAAATACTTAACTCGATATTGAAGATTTTTTCTATCACCTTAGATAACATGGACAGTAATGCTAACGGCCGGTAATTTGGTAGGAGACATGTTTTTCCCTTTGGGATTGACTGAACTCGAGTCGCCATCCAGCAGGTAGGAAATGTCATCCGTGCATGAGATAAGCGGAAGGGCCTGGCCAGAACCGGTGACAGTTCTGAAGCACAGTTCTTAAGGTCTACTGCTGGTATTCTGTAGGGGCTGGTTGCCTTCTTACAGTCCAGTCCTCGTAAAACGCGTTGAATAATACGTGGGCGGAACCTCATATCCCTCATCGAAGACCGTACCGGCGTGATCACAGGTGGTTCCAAAAGCCCGGTATCGAGGTTTGAATGCGCGGAAAATAAATGCGCGAACACAAAAGCTTTATCTTTTGAATTTGTAACTAGAGTCTCCCTTTATATATATATATATTGATCATGAAACCCAGCCTTTCTACCTCATGACAGCTTTTCCTACAACTTCCACAAAGCTAACTTCCGCCTTCTAAATGAGCATCTTAGCAAAACAGCTTTGATCATTTGGGAGTAGAAGAAGCTACTGCCACTCTCTATAAGGAGATCTACTATGCCGTCGGCTTATATGTCCCCTATTCTCATCACAGGTCATCGGCTTAATCGCCGCCATGGTATAACCGCACACTCCGCACTCTTCGGAACAAGAGAAATAACTTGTGGAACATTTTCCTCGAAATGCGATTCTTGGAAAACTACTCCAACTATCTCGGTTCCTTTTATAAATTGTCCGAGCTCTACAACTCCCCCTACTCCAACTACCTCTCAAAAACACAAACCAATTTGATCAGTGATCCCACTTTTTTTTTTCCATTTTATAAATTACAAACGCAAATCCGACGCCTATCCTAACTCCCTTTCTTATGGCGCGACTACTTCAACCGACCCCCTAACTATTGCCAATCTATTCGCTTCGTTTTTCAATAAATCCTTCACAGACATCTCCTTCGAACCCAATCCGTCTTACTTCAAATACTTGCCCGAATTCTCCCTCGGCCCCTTCACCCCGCAAATTATTCAGCGTCACGTAGTTGGGGAGAAATTAAACTTACTCAAAGACGAGTTCAGCCCTGGACCTGATGGACTCCCGGCTGTATTTTTAAAGAAATGTCCCACTTCTCTTTCTCTCCCGATATTAAAGATATTCAATCTATCCCTTTCACGAGGGATCTTCCTTAGTATCTGTAAATCCGCCTATGTCACCCCTTTACATAAAAATGGACCTAAAAATGATATCAGCAATTACCGGCCCATCGCCAAATTGTCTCAAATCCCTAAACTGTTCGAAGGGATTGTTTACAACGCGTTACCTTTCTGTTGTAAATCTATTATCTCATCCAACCAGCATGGTTTCCTTTCGGGTAGGTCGACTACAACGAATCTGATCGAGTTCTCATCCCATACTCTCCGTGCCTTAGAGAATGGCAACGAAGTCGATGTAATCACCACCGATTTCAGCAAGGCCTTTGACAAAATCTCCCATAATCTCATCCTTTTTAAGCTGTCGACCCTAGGATTCGAACCCCTATTGATCAAGTGGTTATCTTCTTATCTGAAAGATCGATCCTACCGTGTCAAATTCAGATCCTCCCTTTCCAATCCTTTTCTTCCCACGTCAGGGGCTCCGCAAGGTAGCCATCTAGGTCCCCTCCTATTTATCTTTACCATCAATTATGTTGACTCCATTATTAAATACTCATCCATCTCCCTTTATGCGGGCGACGCCAAACTCTACAAAATGATCATCTCTCCTCTCGACACCCCACTTCTCCAAACGGACCTCAACAGCTTCTCAACTTGGTTCCGTAATAACTGCTTTGAACTCAACGTCGTCAAATGTCACTCCATCACCTTCTCCTACAAATCACTCCGCGCAAGCGTTAACATCAGAGTCTCCAAAGTACACCTCTGACCACGGGAAAGATGCGAAGAAATCTCGTAAATCGCCCCAGTTGGCAGCCCCATACCTCCATACATGGCGAAGCCACTTAGGTCGACTATTCGTTTGAAATGCAACTGGCTGCGTGACTAATACCAAGCGTGATCTGAGTTTCCCAGTGGCGCAGCAACTTCCACAGTATAAACCCTCAACTCGGATGTCAAAAACAAATCCAGGGTGTTCACCTCGGTTATTCGGCACTCGCGTAGGTTCCTCCACGAGTTAAGTCAAATTGTGGCTAACAGCACACATCTCCACTAGCCTCCCAGCCTTGTCGGTACTGTTAGAATGTACCAACAAGCCGGAATTGTGTACATTAAATTCACCAAGGACCACAATTTCAAAAGCCGGGTGGTTGATTTGTATCCAGTCGATGGTACGTGAAAGATGTTCGAAAAATGTCGCTGGTCGATCCTTATTCGTGGAGCGATAAAGACAACAAAGAAATTTAACAGAATTCCCCAGCACGACCTTCAGCTACATGATGTTCAAGTTATTGAGCTCTAGCACCTACATCCTTTGGCAAGCCTACATCCTTGAAGCGATAAGTCAAGAAATCGTTAAGTATACGGTAAAAGTAACGGTTGTTATTAACGGACTAATAAAGTGTTATATTGATTCAAATCGAGTTAACGGCTCTTATTTATTAAAAATAATTAATCCAGCGAACCCTAAGCTCGCTCAAATATTAATAAACTTCACATTTCCGTTTCCAATGTTTTCGATAACTGATAATTGAGAAGTGTTTTGTATTGATGACGGCACCACTGATTTGACTTTTAACGAGGTCGTCATCACATTACTTAACATGCGCAATTGAAGAAGCCCCGCGAAACATGAAGTTTGAACAGATTCCACACCCTTCTTATTCCCCTGATCTCAAACCATGCGATTTTTATTTTTTCCCCTCTACTCACTAGAGACGTCAAGGGTAATCATTACACCTCGGACAATGAGGTAAGGATCGCTGTCAAATCGTGGATTCGAAAAAAGGTTTAAGGAATCTTTTACTGACGGAATAAAAAAAACTTATTATACATTGGGAGAAATGTATAATCCACAACTGTGGCTATGTTGAAAAATAAACATATAATTTTGTAGCTCTAGAATTGTACTTTAATATACTTCTTCCCCAATCCTTGCTGTTTTGTTTTTGTACAAGCATGTGTGCATTACTTTTCAGCTTGCTCTCGTAATTTGCTAGTATCAACGGTAACAGAATACCAACCAACGAATCTTTGGTGATTTTTAGATGTGTTTCCACCGAAAAAGCACTCATTTTAATTATTTTTATTACTTTTACTTTTGTTTTACCGAGACGCACGCGACACGTTCGACTAACTTTTTTGCCTCCTTCGCCGTTCATTCTCTACTCCTTGACTGTTGTTTGTCGAAGTCCCAACTTCTTCCCATAGGTAGAATTTCAACCCTTCTCCCTTTGATTTCCTGTCTCATCCCCTGAAATCCTCTCGCTTCCAGGGGTTCTCCCTTTTCCATCCATTCACTGAGATTATGTGTGGATGCACCCACATCCATAGACGTAACGATGCTACCATGTGGTCAAAGAAACGCCGAGGATCGCCAGGGTTTCCACATTTGTGCGGTATCCCAGTCAGATAAATTGTCCACGTTTCGTTTATTACCCTTCGTGATTACCTCAGTTGGGGCTGTGAGGCGGAAGCACTGTGCACCGGCGTACGGCGCTGATTCTCTTCGCATCTTCATCATTCACTTAATAGTTCATCGAATACACACCGAATGAAACGCAGCAAAATGTTCACCAAGGGGAAACGTCACACACCGGAGAAATAAAACACGTAGGTTTGGTTTATTAGTCCAGGGGCACTGTTTATTTAATTTAGTTAGAGATCATTTTTTTAAACTTAATAATTATTACAGCTTCACCGAAATCAAGAACACACACGTTGGTTTTAATTTATTCCGGTACAACTACTTTTTATTAGTCAACACTGACTCCGTATATCTGCGCTTCTCCGCCGCGCGGCGGAGAGCGGGAGCTCGCGCGACCAGCGCGGTCGGCAGATGGAAATGGAACTCAACGATATTCATTCGTTGTCCAAGGGAACTTTGGGTGCATTCACTTTTACGGTGGTGATAACCGGATCTCATAGAGGAGATCGTCATGGTACACATGTATATGTGTACGTCGGTTCTTTTATGGATCAAAGCCATGGGAACGAATCTAAAACAAAGAAAGGGCATAAGTGCATTCATGAGATGCGAGTTCGGTAAAGCAAACAAAACCGAAACTCGTTGGATGATAATTGGACCTTTGTTTGAGATGTGCGTCGCGGCTAAACAAATAGACGCGACGCATCGAAGAAATGGTGTTAATGGGTTGGTGGACTAAACGAATCCCTTGCTTGCATTTGTATATGCAGGGAAATTCGTTTGTGGGAAACGGATTCTATATTTGCATTGTTTATGCTTTGAATTCAAATCGGCGGCTATGCGCGAGGTCGATGCTTGTTTGGAGATTCCAACAAAGGAGCAATTCTGGGTATAGTGCTTGCAGCTGTATCGATAGTTGCAAGTCATTGCAAGGCAGATTAGATGGTTATACAATGACGGTTTGTATATACCATCTGTGTCAATGGTGCATGGTATCTATGGCGACGCAAGTGTCGAGCTCTAGTGTGAAAATCTACACTAATTGGAAATTCGGTTTTTGGTTGCTTATGCAGAGACGCATTGATACATGTATGAATGCCCTTGTAGAAAAAATTCTTTGCAGGCATTTCCAGGTAATGCATTGAAAGCATTAATTATCCTTGGGAAGGAAATGTTTTTTGCTGCGGGGAGATTGCGGTGCAGGTGTGGGAAGGTTGGAAATTGCCTGACAACCGAAGGTACCGAATAGGTTTTGGGATTCCTGAAAAGGTAGAAAAGAAATCTTACAGGGAATTGTATGCGAAGGGATGCATGAAAAGTAAGTTTTCTTTTACAGGGACTTTTAGATTATAAATTTGATAACCTAGATGCGTAAAGCACTTAAGGTGCTAATGCGCTTGCATTAGTGAAGTTATGAGATTGGGTGGAAGTTATGGGGGTTTTGTAGGTAAGCGAATCGTGGGGTTTGGCGGAACCGCCACAGGACCATTATCTTCGGACACAAAATTGTTCACTTGTAGATATATTGTTCATGTAGATTGTATCCCATTGTAGGAACAGTGTTCGTGTTCGTTAGTTGTTTATTTTTCTGTTCCTACGAAGATCCTTTCCGTAAAGGAAACCCGATTGGCGCTGACTCAAGGAGAGATCGGATTGTTCGTTACTTGACTGCATTGATATCGAATGGGATTTTCGGTACGTGTGGGTATCTGGCAGTGCCGTGCCTATCCACTTGCGTCTACCCGGCAAATGAGTTGTCAAAGAAATTCGGTTTATGGCCCCTCTATTTGTCCTTCAATAGCCGTACAAGCATGGTCGGTTGGAAGAGGACTGTGGCCCACGTGCCTATGGATACAGAGGGCGGAGAACTCTAGGACGTATGGCCTCTTTTTGCTGCGCGAAAATGTATTCCGCTTTACAAGTGATTTTATTGTAATTCACATCTCAACGACCCACATATTTGTACCAAAATTGATTTAGCTATAGATTGGGAAAACCATGGCACTCACTCCCGATACAAGTGTTTCTGGATCATTACAACAGCTCAAGAACTCCAGCAGTAGTCTAATAGCAACAATTAAAAACTATGTGTTCGATCAGGGCAAAATTATTTAATAAAATGATCTATCTGGAATTTAAAAATCATCCCGTATAAGTCAGTCGAAAATCAAGCATCATGGAAAGCCGTCGCAAAAAAAGAGAATTGAAGCGGTGTTGTGTTTGCCCATATGTTGTAAATATAGTGGACTTAATAAATTGAAGATGTTAAGAAAACTCAACAATTAACAATTCAGTAAAAAAGGATTTTAATTGTTTTACTTTTGCATATTTTTAATAGCTTACTTCCCAATTAAACGTTCCTCTCACAAAGAATTTCCTGTTTTCTTTTTGAAGTGTGTGCACAATAGAGGACCGAGGATTAGAAGAAATAGTCATGGATGAGACAATTGATTGCCAAGTGATTGAACTGCTGAGAGACGAAGTGTTGCCATATTCAGATGTAATTCCCCATCAATTCGTAATGAAAATCGTAGTGCTGTTAAATAAGGGATCCATTCATTCGGCATCCGATTCCAATATTTGCTATGAAGCTGATTGGAAGATACGAGAGATATTTGCTAAAACATGCTTTGAAACCCTTCTACAGTTCTCTCTGTTAGATGGATCTTGCAACAATAACAGGTCAACATTGACATCTCCAGGGGGAAATGAATTTGCAGGTCGTTTAGCCGTTACTGCCTTATTACACCGATTCCAGGAAGTATTAAAAAGATTTAGTGATGACGAAAGACATGGCGGCAAATGCCCATTATCGAGGTAAGTTTTTTCTGGCTTATACATCACAACAATTCTTTTATAACCAACGATCTTCCTCCAGATTCCGATTCTCTGAAGTGTCGTTCGTCTTGAAAGCAATAGCTACATTAATTGTCTCGATGAAGAAAGCACCACCTAGTAAAGGTAACATACACTATGGTAAACAACTTATACAATATGACTTATATCGATTGTTTTTAGTAAATAAATCAGCGTGGGATCAACTAATTGGATTATATCCCTATCTGGTGGACTGTACAACGACAACCTCAGCTGAAGTTTCAAAATCGTTGCGAGAAGCTTTATTGCAGTATACAGAATTACTGCAACCGCCTAAATACTACCAGGATGCAAAGAATAATGCTGTTGGCCAAGAAAAGAAGCCCCAAAAGAAATCCTAGGATTTTTAAATAATAGGCATTTAAAGTTGTAATTTATAAACTTTTTGGTTCTGACCAATTCTAGTTTAGGCTCTACATTTTTTTAACAAAATAAGATTATCATTAAAAGTATTCACACAGCATCAGTAGTAAATGTATTGTTTCGTTTTAATATAAAAAAAAAACCTACTAATCTTCACATCACTCGATGTCACTTTTGTCACCACGAAGCTGGGTTGGAAGTTATTCTGGAGTATCGAAACTCGAGGGGGTTGTTCTCATTGGCAATAACACAAATTTAGTAGATGTTAAGGGAGAAAACCGCAAACATAGCGATGCGGCTGTGGCGTTTCTAACAGATACACACACAATACACAAACAAATGGTGAAGAACAACGAACGAAAATCGAATAAGAAAATGCATCAGAGCCGTATACCATAGCGATAACAACAAATCCACATCAGTTGAGTGTACTTGAGTTTAGAAATCGAATTCGTACACGCGGCCAGTAGCCTGATGCTTGAATGCTTCGCTTTTCACCCGTTTAATCGTATGTTCAAATCACCGTCTTCACTGTCCTTGCATGCGTATCGTGATTGTCTAGTGAATATGTCCTATACTCCGCGACAACTGGTCTCAACCCAGATGGTAGGGAGTAAAGCAGATATGCTATGTTGTAATGTACACATCATCCATAAGCCCTAAACTCACAACAAATCGACTCAACCGTCACTTAAAAGAATCAGTATTACAATCGATGGAAAATTCGACTTAATCCAACCAAAGCAGTATCTATAATTCGGGGTTATAAACACTAACGTACTTCTCAATATTCACAGAATATGCGAATACAAATAGGACGTGCCACGATTAGACTGTAGAACAGGATGCAATATCTTGGGGTCATTCTACATCATCAAACATGTTACCTACATCCTCCAGCGGCCCTCGGTTGGTCTAAGCAATTGCACAACATTTAGAAGTGGAGCAACAAAGTAGACACCCAAGTTAAAATTCTCTGGTATAAGCAGTTGATCCGATATGGAATGTCGTACGCCATTGCTATATGGTCTTGCATTTCTTCGACCCAAATGGAAATAATTCGAGTTTTCGAACGAAAACTTCTCAGAAGATGCATCAACCACTCTAGGAGGGTTGACGATCACCATTATCCCTATATCCAGGTGCCTCTATAGGGTTTGCGACGATAGTGAAGAACGTGTGATTCGAACTGAGGCTATGATGGTTAGAATCACCAAAAATTGAACCAATGCTCAACACAGCAGGCCACTGCCGCGTATACGAATTCAATTTCTGAACTCAAGTAGACTCAACTTATGTGGAATTGCTATGTTATTGCCTGGTATACGGCTGATGCTTTTGCTTATTCGATTTTCCTTCTGTGTTGTTTTCACTATTTGCTTGTGTACTGTGTGTGGATCTGTTAGAAACGACACACTTCCATTACTCCTATCGACGAGTAATTACTACAATTAGCATATAAGTAGCTCGAAAGCATTCAGAACAACGAAAACCTTGTATGGAAGTCTTGAGTTCTTGACCTTTCTCCCTTTCGATCACTTCAAATCCGTCCGGCACTTTTTTATTTTTTTATTTTACCTCTCTCAGGAAAGACGAACTTATAGCGCTGAGTCAGCGCCCTGAGATGCAATTCTTTTTCTCGACCGGATCCATCGGCCAAGCTCCGAAAGATGCTCACGAATTTCTCCCAACCATTTAACGAAGCCTATAGCTTAATATCTGTGGCGCAAGGCTAATAACCTTGTACGTAAAAATTAATTATTATGGAAGTTTAACAAGCCTCGAGACTTCTAACTAAGGCCAAGACCGGATCCCGGTTGTAGTGCCGATGATTATGATGATAGCTTAATATCTATATCTTCTTCAGCACAAAACTGAACCAATATACCCAAAACAAACTTACAAAAAACCCACTAGGCGTAGGTGTGATGAGCCGACATTACCATAAGAGAACAAATCATCAAGAAAAAACCGACTCGGCAGGAAGAAGTAGGGGAAAAGTGAGATATACGCGTCTGCATGTGGAATGTCCGTACGTTATATAAATTAGGCGCGACACAAACGATCGTAGAGAACGCGAAACAATATAAAATGGACATCGTCGCGCTTCAGGAGGTCCGACTCCAACACCAAATAAACGAAACCAACGGGCTTACACTGGCTTGTGGGGTAACACATGACCAGGGAACTGGCTTCATCATAAGTAATAAGTTTACTCCGCATGGAAACGATGGGAATTTTATTAAGGACTGAATGTCGTTGCTAAAAATACAGGGCCCTTGGTACAATCATGAGCGTATAAACGTACATGTCCCCATAGAATCTACCGAAGAATAAACGAAGGACACGTTCTACGAGACCATAGAGGAAGTATTTGAGGGAATTTCATCATTCGATATTAAATCCTAGAGGAGGTATTTGATGGGACCTCATCATTCGATGATAAAATCCTCCTCGGGGACCTTAATGCGAAAATTGTGAAGGAAGATATCTTCCAACCAACTATAGGTAAGGAAAGCCCACACGACGTTTCAAATGACAATGGAATTCGAATTATTACGTTCGCAGCTTCAAAAGATTTGATAGTGAAAAGCACGATGTTCAACCATAAGCAAATCCATAAAGCTACATGGATATCACCCGACGGCGTAACGCTTATCCAAATAGACCATTTCCTCATAGACAAAAGACACCATTCGAACGATTTTATCGTAAGATCGTTCAGAGAAGCAGATTGCGACTTCGACCATCTTTTAGTGATAGGCAAAATTAGGAGTCAGCTTGTAACGAACGCAAGTGGCCAGTCACAGGAGACGAGCAAAAAGTTCAAAATTGATAAACCAGAAAACCTCCATAAAAGCGCTGAATATCAAAGCGAGCTGACAAATAGGTTTAGAATCCTAGAGAATGGGAGTAGTGAGGAAGGAAGCCAATAATGTGGACAGTAAATGGGCATCGATCAGAGACGTAATCAATCAAACAGCCCAAACAGGGTGCAGGGCGAAAATCGAACGACGTAAACGCCTCCGAATGATCCACTTAAAAAGATATGATGAAGTCAACGCAGAAAGATACGCGACGGTTCGGAAAGAGACAACGAGATTTTTCAAACGCAAAAAACGCGAATGTGAGAAACTCGGATCGAAAGAATCCTAAAAAATGTCAGAGCAAAGAACATCAGAGGTATGTATGCCGGCATAAATTCAATTAGAAACGGGTACCAAGGGAGAGTCAAAATAATTCGAGACGCAAATGGCTGTCTGGTCACAGAAATAAACAACATCGTGACAAGATGGAAGCAGTACTTTGAAAACCTGCTCAATGTGCCCGCCCATCAACCATAAATGAACGCACCAGACGTACATACAGCCGAACCTGAGATCCCAGAGCCCTCTTTCAACGAAGTTGTAGGCGCAATAAATCGATTGAAAAACAAGGCTCCCGGAGGTGACCAGTTAAATGTACCAGGGGTACATATAGCAGAGTCACAGCTTCCGGAGTCCTCTTTCAACGAGTGGTAGCCGGGTTCCCCACGTCCTGTGCGACCGGTGAAATACCACCCCATCAAGCTTTAGGCTCCGTGAAATGGTCGGAAGGAATCCCTGGCTACCTTTCGGGGCTTGGCTGATGGACCGGTTCGAGAAAAGGTTGGTTAGGTGGTAGTCGGTCCCAAGGTGAGATTCCAACCCGTCACGCTGTACATTCCGCGATATCGCCGAGAGAAATCTTCGACTGTGTTTCGGACGTGTGGCTGATGGCCCGGACTGACACAGAGATAAGTCATGATGGTACCTTCTGATATAAAGGATTGCGGAGGTAAACTAGTCTCCCATTCGGATCTCCGGGGGGAACTATGTCAGGGATGCAGATATCATGATAAATAATGGAACTTTAAGAGGATCGTCATCACATAACCGAGCTTCCTCTCGAGGCTCTACCCATGCTCGTCTGGTGACGGCATTTTGTAACATCAGGGGCATCGGTTTCACCAATACGAATGTAAACGTCGGCCACCAATGTTTGATTCGACATATCTTCGTTGCTCAGGATACGACTTGCATTCGAGATTTCGTTTTAAGGGCGGAGTCTGCGTCTTCATGCGGTCCAATCTGGCTTGCCAGAGTATGGCGGCTGTTGTAAGTCCGGGACGCCGTGCTTCCTCGTTAGAGGGAAGAGCGTGGACCTTTTAATTTTATTCAATTAAAACGCTTGATTTAATTTAATTTCTTTCTTTATTTACTTCTTTTATACTTCGAATTATTAAATTAGCTTGGAAAGCTTTTCCGCCTCTCTGCTTTTACAATTGAATGCTTCTCAGTCTTCTAAGTTTAACTGTCTGCCTGTAACTCTCAATCTCGTCTCTCTAATCTCGACTCTATCTCGACTGTATCTCTATTTCTTCTCGACTGACTCTCTAATCTCAACACTTTAATCTCCTCTGACTTTACAATGAAATTTTCCCTCTTCTTATATAACTTTGTGTTCTAATCTACTGTAAATTATTACTTGAACAAAATCAATTTTATCAAATTATTATTTAATCTATTGTGACTTTTAAATTTTGAACAAACTTTGAAATGAAAAAAGAGGCATGTTATAAAAAAGGGGCATGTATGAAGTGTACTGAAACTGATTTGATATAGAATATAGTGGATGTTTATTTAGGAAATGTATTAAATGAGAATGTTAGATATGTTAAGAGAATGTTTTAAGGATGTGTTAGATAATTAATGAGATTCAGTGTTAAAGTTAACAATTATAAGGGCAGTAGTATTCTGGAATACTACATCCCACCCTTCTTCGAGAAAGAAAATTATCCTAGAAGAGAATAATTTTCTTTGTAACTATAGTTTAATTAAGGACTTGGGTTTTCGTTCAATTACAATTTGTTTTCAAAATAACAGGTTTTCAAAATTAATTTTCCATCAAAGGTTACAATAATTAAATTTCAAAAAGTTTTTAACACTAGAAAAATTGTCTATTTACATTATATATATTAACTAAAATTAAATATTTCTCCTTGGAACTTTTTCTTTTCTCATCCAAAAAATTGTAATATTTTAAAAAGTATGTTTCCAGTACGTTCAAAATTCTCTTTTTCATTCGAATATATATTTCAAATTTCAAATATATATAACTAGTTAAAAATTTCAATATATATATTAACTCTTTAAAAATTCTCTTTCTCTTCGTTCTTCCCTCTAGGCGTTGGAGCCCAATAATATGGACATCATATGGTTGAGGGTCGTACTGAGGAATTCCGTTAATTTTCTTTGTTGTCTTACCGCTCCCCGAATGACGATCGACCGGCGACATTTTTCGAACATCTTTCACATACCGTCGACTGGATACAAATCAACCACCCGGCTTCTAAAATTGTTGTCCTTGGCGATTTTAATGTGCACAATTCCGACTGGTTGTTACATTCCAACAGAACCGACGAGGCTGGGGGGCTGGTGGAGATGTTTGCTGTAAGCCACAACTTGACTCAACTGGTGGGGGAGCCAAGGCGAGTGCCGGATGCCCGAGGCGATTATGCGAACACCCTGGATCTGTTTTTGACATCCGAACCGAGTGTTTATACCGTAGAGTTTTCTGCGCCGTTGGGAAACTCAGATCACTGCTTGGTATCTGTCGCGCAAGCACTTTCACATCAATCGAATAACCGGCCTAGGCAGCTTCGCCATGTGTGGAAGTATGGGGCTGCTAACTGGGACGATTTGCGAGATTTCTTCGCATCCTTTCCATGGTCCGAGGTGTGCTTCGGAAACTCTGATGTTGACGCTTGCGCGGAGTCGGTATCAGAGATTATTCTTTTGGGGATGGAGATGTATATTCCACATTCCATCAAACGAAGTTCGTCTGATAAACCTTGGTTTGATAAAAAATACAGCGGCAAAAAATAGAACTTTTAAGCAATGGCGCTCTAGTCCCACCGATGTTAACAGAACGAATTTTGTTAGAATCAGAAACGCGTGCAACCAGGCGATTGATACTGCGAAGAAAGCTCACAACGACAGAGTGACCAATGAGCTCCTTCGGTGCCCAACTGGTTCGCGCTCCCTCTGGTCAATGGCAAAGGCTGTCAGCGGTAACTTCGCATCCTCCTCATTCCCCCCGTTGGTGACAGACAGCGAGACGTTAGTCACGAATTCAAAGGATAAAGCTAATGTGTTCGCGAATTTATTTTCCGCGAATTCAAACCTCGATCCCAGTCTTTTGGAACCACCTGTGATCTCGCCGATACGGTCCGTGGCGGTTCCGCCAAATCCCACGGTTTACCTTCCTAAAAAACCCCCATAATCATCACCCAAGACGCTCAAGTCCTCGCCAATGCATTCGCATTCGGCACCTAAAAATGCTGCACGCATTTAAGAGATCAAATCTATGATCTTTAAGTTCCTGTAAAGAAAACTTACCTTCATGCATTCTCTTCGCATACCATTTGCTCCTTAAGATTTCTTTATTAACTTACCAGGAATTTCCAATCAATTTCGGCATCTATGTCGCCAGTCAAATTCCCTTAGATGAATCCCTGTAAACAAAATAATTCGGATTGCATTCAATGTAACCGTCATGACAGGGACCATAAATATCGCGCCGTCTATTTTCTCAGCCGCGTCATATACCTTTTCATACACATTGCCTGGCAACTTTTTGGTTTGTCTTATCAATAAACAACCCAAACAGCTGCAGATAATTAGCGCAATAGACGCCGAAACCAAATTCTCCAGCATTTCCTAATGCAAATATGAACCCGGTTTCTACTGCAGCCAGAGATGCCATAAAAATCCAATTTGCTCTTAGCACCTTTTTCTCCTAACGTCGAAAATAGCGACGAGGCATCGTGTAAACAATGACCCGCATTACCAACGGCGCATTTGGTCATTTTTCCTTATTGTCTTTGCCGCCTGCCTGTTTCGTCGTTCCACAGCACGTGTGAATCGCATCTATCTGAACGATCCCACACATACCACCATGACCTTTATTACGAGATCTGGTTTTCTTGTTCCCACAAGAGAGACTCTACGTTACACTTGTGGGAGATAAAACATATCCTTGGCAAGGATATATTTACACCCTTAAGAGAAGAGTTTTTCTCTCTCTTCCTTTTCTCCTTAGCGAAATCATCTCTGCATGAGATGACGATCGTTGAGTCGCAATTCGATCTCCAGAGCGGTCGGGTCGCTCGTCCTCCACCGTACCGGAGTCGGTACGGCGGGTTAAAACATTCATGTTCAATCCGTGTGTGTAAAATTTTGATTTAGTAAAATAAGTAACAATCCAAATAATGTTTTTAACCGCAAAGTAAATAAAAATAAACAATAAACCGGTGTTTCAATTTGCCGTGTCGCTGTTCCTGAGACTGTTTGTCCCTTGTGGAATCCGAGTGTGTTATTTCAGCGGCTTTGTCTTTGACTTGCTTTCCCGTGGCTGAACATTAATTATGATGGAGGAGGAAGGTAACCCGGTGCAGTACGCCTGCACATAATACTTCGTACTCCACAGGTCCTCGATGCGGGATGTGATATTTTGTCCGCGCACTATTCAACGCATTCTACGTGCACTGGATTGTAGGTAGGCAACCGACCGGGACGGAATACCAGCAATAGTCCTTAAGAACTGTGCTCCAGAACTATCGCCGGTTCTTGGCAGACTCTTTCGATCATCTTATGCACGGAGACATTTCCTGCTTGCTGGAAAATCGCTCGAGTTCAGCCAATCCCAAAGACGGAAAAAAAGTGTCTCCCACAAAATTACCGTCCGATAGCGTTACTGTCTATTTTATCTAAGGTAATGGAAAAAGTCAACAATATTGAGTTAGTTAAGTATTCGGAGTGCAACGGACTTCTGAAAGATCGTCAATACGCATCAGCTGAGATGTAGACAGATTGCCCTCTGAATCAGGATCTAGATAGGGTCCTGCAGTGGGGAAGGGCCAATCTCGTCGACTTCAATGCAGCGAAGACACAATATACAACATTCACAAAGAAAAGTGGTTCATCGATTTGTGGGGCTTTTCAGGGCCCGAAGAGCCACGCATCGGTTGATCCCCACCATTACCAGCAATACAACTTACCTTAAAGTTGAAATTTCGGCAACATTGTACAATCTTGCTTGGGCATTAACCGCCACCCAATTAGCTGGAATCATTTCGGTTATCCCTACGGATAACCGACATAAATATATATTAGGCAGCTTACCTTTTTTGGGGGCTTTTCCAACCCTCTTCTCCACGGTCATTCCTAAAAGCATAATTCATGGCAAGATTATCATCTTGCCATGACATCAATTTAGCATCACCACGAGCTTCCGCGACCGAACAATGGATGGCACATATCTACCAACACACGCTGATCTTTCCATGTGTTATCTTTGTACCCATTCATTGACCTAGCATCATTTCGGGTTGCTTGCACATCTGCAAGCCAGATTTTCAACGGCATGTCTAGGATCTATCTTTCCTACCAGTAAAGAAGATCAAATTAAACATTGGCCTTTCAGGCGCGCATATTTGCTTGTATCTCAGCATGATTGATTTTATGATCCGTTGTCGTTTATCGGAACGATCACCAGTAAACACTCAAGCGGATACTTTTGCCTGACAGTCCCTTCAACGGGATTAACATATCCCTAAGACAACATACATCACCGAAATATGTTTATTTTAAATGATCTGGCAACGGCCATACCCAATGCTTGATTCACTATTCCAAGATAGATTCCTGCCTTCGGCAAGGGTTTTATTGACTCACGTCAATCAAAGAATCTATCCCTTGCGGATGGCGGCAGTTTATCTTGCCCAAACATGTAGCAGCAGATTCGATCTGCTAAATGAGTTTTCCCCTGTTTCCTTTTGTTTTTGACCTTCGCCATTGGCCGCCCTTCGTCGGCGAATCCCTTAGGTTCGTTTTCGTTGGATGTCTGTAAAGAGACATCCAATAATGAGTCAGATTGCTATCACCCAACCGCACACACGTGCCCAGGAGCCGAGTTTCTTTTAGTGCGCCAGAGTTGTCGTTCGCGAGTCCTGTGGATGTATAATTTTAATGATGTGTTCCGCGGATTTTAAATATTAATATAGACTAACGATTAGCGCTCGTGTCAAAACAATTCCTAAACCGTTTCGATGTATGTCAGTGAACGTTAAGTCGCCGATAGTTAAGATATATTCAAGTATTTCTGTTTATGTTAACGTGTAATTTAATAAAGACGGTCCTTCAACGTTTACGCCAAAATCATCTCGATGTAATTAAGTGAATGTTTAGTTGCCGATAGATGACAATAAAGTGTTTCATTTTGTTTTCCTTTACCACCTTCGAGGACCAACTTGTGTGCTTGTTTTTTCTTTGTTTTCTTCGCGGAACAATTTTGGTGCGCCATTTAGTGTTGTGGGGTATTTGACAGAACCCGCGTCTTTGTTTACGCATAGCAAATACCACCCACAGATTCCACAGCTGATGATGAATGGCCGGGCCCTCGAAGCTGGGGAAAGCTTGAAATTGCTCGGCGTCACGGTCTGTGGGAATGTATCATGGCATAAATACGTGTCGAGTATCGCCAGGTCAGCCTCAGGAAAACTGAGTTATCTTTTTAAGCCAAGACATATTTTACTCCGGCCCAACTTCTTCTCCTATATAAATCCCAAATTAGACCCGCGCTCGAATATTGCTCTCATGTTTTGAGCTCGGCTCCTAAACATACCCTCGACCTACTTGAGAGCATACACATACGAGCGATCCGCCTGATCGGGGACTCGGCGCTGACCTCGGGACTACCATCGCTATCACTTCGAAGGCGTGTAGCCGATTTCTGTCTGTTTTACAAATATTATCACGGGTACTGTTCTTCGGAGATTCGTGGTATTGTTCCGTGCAATTCGGTTTATACACGTTCCACAAGACAATCCGACGGATGGCACCAGTTTGCGGTTCGTCTCCCGATGGCGCGAACATCCCTGTATCAGAACTCGTTCCGTTACAGAGCGGGGAGGCTGTGGAACTGCCTTCCCACGCGAGTGATCCCGGAGCGTTACAATCTACAACTGTTCAAAAAGAACTGCAACAGTTATTTGATGACATCTCGGGGCGCCCACTCGGCGCTATAAGTTCGCCTCTCCCAAGAGAAGTCTAATACAAACAAAAAAAAACGAAGTTGTAGATGCAATAAATCGGTTGAAAAACAATAAGGCTCCCAGAGTCGACTACATACGGGCAGAGTTTATGAAGCATTGAGGAGGGGTGACCGCTCGGATGGTCCAGCAATTAATCAAAACGATATGGGACCAATAAGTCACTCCGGAAGAAAGGAAAACCTGAGGAATATACAATAATTGCGATCAACCATATATAAAATACTAACAAATGTCATACTGGCGAGAATCACTCCGTACGCAGAAGAAATACTGTGTGGATTCGTAGGAACCGGTCAACGAGCGACCAAATGTTCACAGTAAGGCAATTGCTGGAAAAGAAATGAGAATACGGAGAGACGGTTCACTAACTGTTCGTTGACTTCAAAAAAGCCTACAACTCCGTCGCGAGGTAAAGACTCTACTATATTGTAGTTGAGCTGGGAATCCCGAAAAAATATGCCGCCCTCATTCAAATCTACATGAACGAAAACAAAGGACGAGTTAGAATAGAAAACCACCTCTCAGAACCATTTGAAATACCCCATCTAGGTACTGACCGTGAGAAAAACAAAGGATTGATAATGTATAATTTAGAGTGCTTGCGAAGAGCCAGTAATAATAATATAAGAATGATATTTGTAAAATAGAATTTAACATTTAGTCTTAAGTAAAATACCATATGTAATTGAATTGTTAATAAATGTGGAGATAAAACAAAAAAACCCATTTGAAATCCGCGACGGACTAAAACAGAAAGATGCCCTCTCGCCATGCTTTTCTAACCAAGTGTTCGAGTATGTGTTATCAGAAAGGTACAAGACGACAACATGGCCGGATGACATCGCCGTTCTGGGCGATAATCTAGAAACTGTAAGTAAAAACGTAAAATCATCATGCAAGCGGCAGAAGAGCTGGGCCTAGAAATAAATGAAGACAAAACAAAATACATGATTACGCCGAGAGCAGGTGGACCTCAGGGAACACATATAAACGTCAGGGGCAAGATGTTTGAAGTAGTTAAAGAATTTAAATATCTGGGAACGATACTGACGGCCAGTAAGGTCGAAGGAAATTAACACAAAACTACACTCCGGCAACGCTAGCTGGCACGTAGTCAGTAAACTGCTGAAATCCAAACTGCTATCACGTAACATAAAGCTCCGTGTTTATGGAACCATAATCATGCCGATTATTCTATATGGATGCGAAACATGGCCTCTCACAAACCGGGAAGAAAACAAATTCCGCGTATTCGAGAATAAGGTTTTAAGGGGTATCTTTGGAGATTAAGATGGCTGTGGGTGCTTCTGATTGTCCCAAGTGGGCCATAAGCTGGACACGATGGACACATTTGCCCTTGTCTCGTTTAAATCGGCCCCAGCCGCTTTTTTCCAACATTAACAATAATTGGGAACCAAGCACCCGTCCCCAAACGAACCCGTTGTTAAGCGATGTAACTAGAAACACTTCGCACTATTATTGGAAGGATCCACCTCCTTTTCATACGATGAAGTTTTGGGACGAAAGCGTAGATAAGAAATGGAGTAGAGGTAAGAAATAACCCGCTGAAAAAAAGGTTAATGACTGTAATGCAGTTTGACACCTCTTCATACAATACGAGGGTTGCCTTTTATATTTCGGGATTAGAGAACAAAAACAAATATTGATCATCGGAAATCACTTTATTGTTTTTCAAAATATTCCCCATGAAGATCTATACACTTTTGCATGCGTTTGAACCAATTGTCGAAGCACTTTTGCCACTCTGATTGAGGTATCTCCAACACATGCATTCTGAATGCAGGCAGCAACCGCTTCTTCAGGTGTCGAAAAACGTTGACCTCTCAGTTTGTTTTTTACGTACGGGAATAAAAAGAAGTCATTCGGTGCCAAGTCAGGACTATACGGTGGATGACCCATCAAATCGATGTCTTGGGTGCTCAAAAATGCAATTGTCGCAGCCGATGTGTGAGAGCTCGCATTGTCGTGGTGAAGAGTGATCCGTCTTCGGCGGTTGGTTTTCCTGATTTCTTGGAAGACAACTGGCAAACAAATGGTTGTGTACCACTCAGAATTGACTGTTCTGCGTTGTTCTAGTGGTACGGTTGCGACATGTCCAGTTTTTCCGAAAAAACAGGCGACCATTTGCTTGGAAGTGCTTCGTGCGCGAACAACTTTTGTTGGATTTGGCTCATCTTGAAACACCCAGACAGTCGACTGCTGTTTACTTTCGGGCTCATACGCGTAAATCCACGATTCATCACCTGTCACGATGTCATAGACGTGTTTCGAAGCACCGCGACCGTATTTTTTGAGCATTTCTTTCGACCAATTGACACGAGCCTTTTTTTGGGCGATTGACAAATTGTGTGGGATCCAACGCGAACAAATTTTTTTGACAGTCAAATGTTTATGCAATATTGAATGTATGCTGGTCCCACTAACGCCTAAGGTTGTCTCAATCTCACGATAGGTCACATGACGATCTTCCAATATCAGTTCGCGCACAACATCAATGGTTTTCGGAACAAATGATTTTGGACGACCTTCACGAAATTCATCTTGGAGTGAAATACGACCACGATTGAATTCACCATACCATCGATAAACACTGGTCCTTGATGGAGCTTCATCGCCAAAAATTGAATTAAGTTCATCCGTGCACTGTTGCTGAGTTAATCCACGCCGAAAGTTGTAAAAAATAATCGCACGAAAATGTTGACGATTTAATTCCATTTTTGGGCCGAGATGAATCTTTTAAGTTACTGTAAACAACACAAATAGCGCTCGTATGTCAAAACATTCTGAGTGCGTATAACCTCAAAAATGTCCAACTTTACGACAGAGCTGTCAATTGCCGGATTGCAACGCTAGAGTTGCCAAATCCCGAAACATAAGAGGCAACCCTCGAACAAAGGCGATTGTGTGTTATATTTACATAACGCAACTTAATGGATTTATAAATAATAGACGACAAAATAAATTGTATTCAAATCCAATTATTGTAACTGCAAAAATGCTTTATATTTTCTTTTTATTTGAAATACATTTATATATTTATCCCTTGAATTAACATTTTACTGTTCCTACATTACAAAATCGTTCGTTTAGTTACTTATTTAATACAAATTAAAAATAAATAAATGTTTAATGTACTGACAATGAAACGACGACATGGAATATTTAATTTCCACTCAGTCAAGATGTATTGTATAGGATAAATTGTAATAATATCAGTTCTAGTAAAATTTATTAATTACTCGAATAATAAATTGCTTATTCCATTTGATTATGGGAATCTTCTGCGCCACCAGTGGCTAAGGAGGTTTCACCAAGGACACGCATTGCATTTGAATAATCCGAATCGATTTGTGGAATTTGCTTCTCATTGGGATGCAGGGCACGAATCAAATCTGTCAAGGAAAGGAAACTCTGGTGTTCGATACTGTCATTGTCACTAAAATTCCTCTCAGCATTAGTGTCTTTTTCTACTTCATCAACAACCGGTGTTGGGTGCAGCTCCATGGGTAAGCTGCCATTACCAATAGGAGGAGATATTTTAACCAAGTTATCATCTTCATTTTGATCAGATTCCAATAGACGGTCGTGTTCGTAATCTTCATCTTGTTTCACAGTTGTTAAATTGTCATTTTCATTGGATTCCTGTCTGTAGTCGCTACTTCCTTCACGAGATTCAGACACTTCGGATGATTTATCATTTAGGTTGTTAGTGGACTCTATACTGCGGACTTGACTGTCTCTATATTCGCCGAACTTTTTATCCGCAATGTGATCCTGGTCAACAGAGAATGGAGGTGATGATGGCTCAGGAAGTTCTTTTTTATCTTTTTTCGTATCATATGTGGAGATGATAAGTGGAATAGGTGTGGTGGATTGAAGTTGTGCTGATTCCGGGTTCATCAAACGAATAGGGCGACTATTTTTGCAAAAGAAAATAAAAGGAAATGAATTACACTGAATCGTGGAAAGAAGTAATTTGCATTTTTGTTGTTGTTAGTAACACGTGGTAAAAATAAATAATGTCCTATTTTTTTTTTGTCAATATAAGATCATGGGGTTTTTTTTAAACAAGATATGGTTTTGTACGTAATCTGTATCTGGTATTTTGTACATTTTTAACACTAAAGCTACCGACATTTTATATATACCTATTTCTACCACTAGGGGTCAAGTGACCAGTGTTTTAAAAATGATCTATTTTAAGATTTATAGCATCTAACAACCTTTAGTCCAATTTAGTGTATGAATAAAACATTTTTCAATTCCATCTTCTTTATTTATTAAATTGAAGGAAACCTAAAAACCTTCAATTTGGAAATAAATAATGTATAAACCTTATGTACGTTCACCGCACGGGTTATTTGACCCGCCCGTGGTAGGTTTAGCGTTAAAAGTATGCTTCCTCTCCTTTAACAATGGATGGCATTTTAAGGTAACCCATTCATTCCTACTAAAATGATTTAATAAATAAGTCTGTGGCGTTTCTAACAGATACACACACAATATGCAAGCAAATAGTGAAGAACACCGAAAGGCAATTCGAATGAGCAAAGCATCAGAGCCGTATCCATAGCGATAACATAACAATTCCACATCAGTTGAGTGTACTTGAGTTTAGAAATCGATTCGTACACGCGGCGGTGGCCTGATGTGTTGTACTTTGGTTCTATATTTTAGTGATTCTAACCGTGATAGCGTCGGTTCGAATCACACGCTCTTCACTATCGTCGCAAAACACTATAACTGGTGACGCCGACGTTATCTGTACGATATAACACACACTCCCACACGCACACAGAACCAGATACCCCAAAGAAAGCTCACAACGACAGCCTTCCCTTCTATTTTGGAAGAAAATCGAGTTTTTAAACAATGGCTTTTCAATCCCACCGATGTTAGAACGAATTTTGTTAGAATCAGAATCGCGTGCAACCAGGCGATTGATACCGCCAAGAAGGCTTACAACGACAGAGTAACAAATATACTCCTTGAGTGTCCAGCTGGTTTGCGTCCCTTTTGGTCAATGGAAAGGGCTATCATCAGTAATTTCGCTTCCTCCTCTTTTCCGCCGCTGGTGACGGGCAGCGGGACACTAGTCACAAATTAAAAAGATAAAGCTAATGTGTTCGCGAACTTTTTCCCCGCAAATCTCGATGCTGGTCTTTTGGAGCCACATGTGATCGCACTGGTACGGTCTTTAATGCGGGATGTGAGATTTCGTCCGCGCACTATTCAACGTACCGGAGTCGGTACGGCGGGTTAAAACGTTCATGTTCAATCCGTGTGTGTAAAATTTTGATTCAATAAAATAAGCAACAATCCAAATAATGTTTGTAACCGCAAAATAAAGTTAAAGTCCCTTGCATGTCAATTCCTGTGTGTAAAATTTTGATTTAATAAAATAAGTAACAATCCAAATAATGTTTTTAACCGCAAAGTAAATAAAAATAAACAATAAACCGGTGTTTCAATTTGCCGTGCCGCTGTTCCTGAGAGTGTTTGCCCCTTGTGGAATCCGAGCGTGTTATTTCAGCGGTTTTGTCTTTGACTTGCTTTCCCGTGGCTGAACATTAATTATGATGGAGGAGGAAGGTAACCCGATGCAGTACGCCTGCACATAATACTTCATACTCCACAGGTCTTCGAGGCGGGATGTGATATTTCGTCCGCGTACTATTCAACGCATTCTACGTGAACTGGATTGTAGGAAGGCAACCGGCCCGGACGGAATACCAGCAATAGTCCTTAAGAACTGTGCTCCAGGACTATCGCCGGTTCTTGGCAGACTCTTCCGCTTATCTTATGTACGGAGGACCTTTACTGCCTGCTGGAAAATCGCTCGAGTTCAGCCAATCCCAAAGACGGGAAAAAGTGTCTCCCACAAAATTACCGTCCGATAGCGTTACTGTCTATTTTATCTAAGGTAATGGAAAAAGTCATCAATACAGAGTTAATTAAGTATTTGGAGTGCAACGGACTTCTGAATGATCGTCAATAAGGATTCCGTGGCAGGCGGTCCAAGGACCTTTTGACACTTATAATCGATATTTGGACATCTGCGATTGAGCGACATGGTGAGTCAGGGGCGTACCTATTGGATATTTCCAAGGCCTGTGACTGCGTCTGGCATGGAGCATTGCTGAGCAAACTTCGTTCATATGGACTTTTCCGGTAGTTTTGCAACTGAACGAGGAGCTTCCTCGAGAATCGATCGACCTCAGTTGTTTAAGACGGCATATCTTCGAGCCTGTATCCTGTAAATTGCGGGGTACTTCAAGGTTTCCCTCTGGCTCCAAGCCTGTTTTTGCTTCATATGAATTATTTGTTGGAGTCAAAGGATAAAAAGTGTTCAGTTTTGCGGATTGTAGTATACTTGTTTCATCTTTTTCGTGTGATCGGCCGATTAGTTTGTGTGTGCGTGGGGGGGGGGGGGGGGGCACCGCGACGTACGGCACATGGTTCTACTCCGCCCCCACAACTCTTCACTGTTCGAACGAACTCAACCAGCTGCAACAATCACCAGGAAACGAAAGTAAAATGAAACACCGATATCAACTAGTTAAAACTTTTATTAATATGTCCGCTATTGTTATAGTAATTTCACCATGGTGCCGACTATTACTATCTGAATACAAATGTCATTATGATCTGACCGCACGCGCACACGTTAAAAAAAGGAAACACAACTCGACAACTCCACTCAACAGGATAACAAGCACTTAGGAAACGCTAGTTTTAAAATACGTTCAGAAAATTAAACAACGCTAGCTCGAACTCGACTCTGTGATGTGCGCGTCCCCGTGAAGGCTACGGGGAGCGGGAGCGACAACGACCGTGGTGGTCGGCGGATGTAATAAGACTCGATGTGCGCGCACTCAAGGATGGAAGAAGACTCCACGGTATTTACGCATCCCCGGCGATACGGGGTGCGGAAGACGCGCCGACCGGATCGGTGGTTGGAATACGACTTAGCGATATTCGTTCGCTATCAAAAGAAATCCGGGCTGTGAAACTGGCTCTCTTAATTAGGGGGTGCATTTTCCTATTCCAGGAGAGACGTAAAGTCTCTCTTTAGGGTAACCAAACAGATCTCATAGAGAAGATCGCCACGGTACACAAGTATATGTGTACATTGGTTCTTTTATGGATCAAAGCCATGGGAACGAATCTAAAACAAAGAAAAGGGCATAGAGTGTATTCATGAGATGCGAGTTCGGTAAAGCAAACAAACCGAATCTCCTTGGATGATAATTGGTTATCTGTTTGCTCTTGCCGCTGCTGATGAGAAGCAGATCCCGAAATATGAAAAGACAAAGGGAGCGTTTGGGTCTGTGTCTGAGATGTGCATTGCGTTAAATAAATAGGCGGCAATACAATGTTGAAATGTGCTAATGGGTTTTAGCTAGATAACAGGGATATGGTGTTAATGGCATCGCTGGTAAGGATAGGTATTGAATTCCTACTTGCATTTGCTTATGCTGTAGGATTTAATTGGTCCCAAGAGACGCGAGATGCGTATATTTATTTTCGTCCCTGTTATGGTGGTTACATTGTATGTAAACCAAATCATTTTGTTTTCAGGAATTCGTCTAGGGGGATTTGCCTGGCACCAAAGGTGCCGAATTGGTTTTGGGATTCCTGATAAATTAGGAAAGAATTCTTACAAGGAATTTGTATGCGAAGAGATGCATGAAGAGTAAGGATTCTTCACAGGGACTTTTAGATTATAAATTTGCTCTATTTAATGCGTGAAGCATTTAAGGTGCTAATGTGATTGCATTAGCGAACTTAAGGCAGTTGGGTAGCAGTTACGGGGGTTTTTTCAGGTAAGTGGCCCGTGGGGTTTGGCGGAACCGCCACAAGTTCATCAACGTCGCACCAGCTGAAATATGGCCAGATCAGCTTTCTGAATCGGGATCTGGATAAGTCCCTGCAGTGGGGAAAGACCAATCTCGTCGACTTCGATGCAACGAAGACACAATATACAACATTTACAATGAAAAGTTTGTAATTGGTTCCACAGCTGATGATGAATGGCCAGGCCCTTGAATCTGGGGAAGAATGAAATTGCTGGGCTTCACGATCTGTGGGAATGTATCGTGGCATAAACACGTATCGAACACCGCCCGGATCGCCTCAGGAAAACTAAGTTATCTTTTTAGAGCCAAGAAATATTTTACTCCGGCCAAACTTCCTCTATGTATAAATCCCAAATTAGACCCGCGCTAGAATATTGTCAATAAGGAACCCACCATTGCGGTGAGCTTGGACATTGAAAAGGCTTTTGACACGACCTGGATCGTTTTTAAATTACTGAATACTGGCCTCAGTAAAACGCTGTGTAGTATCGTCTACCGGTTCGTTTTAAACAGAACCTTCCAAGTTAAAGTGAATGGAAAGCTTTCCCGAACTTTCAACGCCGCTGCAGGGGTACCACAGGGCTCCATTCTAGGCCCCATCTTATTTAATATCTACACCTCAGATATTCCTCGCCCTGTGGATGGTAGAGTAAACCAGATTTGCTATGCGGATGACGTCCTAGTGTACACGTCATCTAAAAGCCCAAAACTCGCAACAAACCGACTCAACCGTCATCTGGACGAACTGTATCAGTATTACCGTCGATGGAAAATTCGATTTAACCCATCTAAAGCAGTAGCTATAATTCTGAGTAGTAAACACTCCCAACCTACTTCTTGACATTCACAGAATATCCGAATACAAATGGGAGGTACTACGATTAGACCACAGGACAGGATGAAATATCTTGGGGTCATCTATACCCCAAAAATGAATTTCATCAAACATGTGACCCACATTCTTCAAAGGGGCCTCGGTCGGTCTAAGCAACTGCACAACATCTTGAAGTGGAGCAACAAAGTTGACACCAAAGTTAAGCTTCTCTGCTATAAGCAGCTAATCCGATCTGGAATATCGTACGCGTTTCCCATATGGTCCTGCATATCTTCGGCTCAAATGGAAAGACTTCGAGTTTTCGAAAGTAAACTCCTCAGAAGATGCACCAATCACACTAGAAGGCCTGACGGTCGCCATTACCCCAACTCTCACCTATACGAAGGCGCCTCCATTACCCCTATCGACGAGTACTTGCTTCAATTAGGATACAAGTACCTCCAAAGCATTCAGAACAGCGAGAACCCACTTGTACGGAACTCTTGCGTTCTTGACCCTTCTCTCTCTCGATCTCTTCGAATCAAACCCCCACAATTTCTTCTTCAGTACAAAACTGAAGAAAGCACCCTTCCCAACAACAATCCCCTCTATAATAGAGGATTCCTGGATCCATCCCATAGGGTCTACTATTAACAAACCACACACACGAACGCACAGTACAAGACGGCACAAACACAAACATACACACCGACCAAAGCGCAGATTATCAGACGCTAAGGACGTGATCTGCGTTTACTACCGCACCCAAGACCTAGCGGTCTTGTATGATTTCTTTCCCAGCATCCCTCTATACAAGTAGTTAGAGAACACCTGGACTAACACTGTCCACACTATCCTTGGATACCCCCACTTTTTTCTTTTCCTTTCAGATATCGCGAGACCGAGCCCAACATCCTCACGGATGTGGGTGATTCTGGTTATCGCAAGATGACCAGAAGTCAGAGACAAGATGAAGGACACATCTGTCCTTGTCTCGTTAAAGTCGGCCCTCTCACCACCCATTTTTTTTTCGCTAGAATATTGCTTCTAAACATACCCTCACCTACTTGAGAGCATACAAAGAAGAGCGATCCGCCTGATTGGGGACACGACGCTGACGCCGAGACTGCAGTCACTATCACATCGAAGACGCGTAGCTGACCTCTGGTTGCTTTACAGATATTATCACGGGTAGTGTTCGGGGATTCGTGGTATTGTTCCGCGCAATTCGGTTTATAAGCGCTCTACAAGACAATCCTACGCATCGGACTAATTTACGGTTCATCTCCCGATGGCGCATACATATCTGTATCAGAACTAGTTCCCTTACATAGTGGGCAATTCCCTCTCCACGCGAGTGTTTCCAGAACGTTACAACCTGCAACTGTTCAAAAAGAAATGCAACGGTGATTTGGTGGCATCTTCGGGCGCCGTGTCGGTGCTATAGGTTCGCCTTGCCAGAGAGATGTTTATTAAAAAAGAATCGCGAAATGGAGAGTGGGTCAATGAAAAACCGAATTGCGTTGTCACTATCGGGAGGTGTTGACCTCGAGATGTAAACAAGGGATAAAGACAGAAAAGAAGTGAGCCTGTTTTTTGAGAGTCAACAATAAGAGTCGGTTTTGGGAGTCTGATAGAAAGGCACAATAGAGTCATTATTTTGGGAAGTCGGTCCCGTGGCTGAAGATTGTTAGATTGTTTTCGGCCAATACATCTAAAGTGATGCTGTTTAAGAAAGTGAATATTTAGTAGTGCCGTTTTTTAAAGTACTTTCTTTTGAATTGTGTGCCCATTCAAAAATCAGAAAATGTTGTGCTAAAGAACAATGAAACTTTAAGAAGAAAAGTAGAAAACTAATCAGTTGAAGGATTCTTACGGAGCGGACATATAAACCAAAAGAAAAAAAAAAATATATATATATATATATATATATATATATATATATATATTTTATTTTACTTCTCCCAGGAAAGGCGAACCTATAGCGCCGAGTTAGTGCCCTGAGATGTTTTTTTTTTCTCGACCGAGTCCATCAGCCAAGCTCCGAAAGATGCTCAAGGATTTCTCCCAACATTTCACGAAGCCTATGGCTTAATATATGTGAAAGATGGTGACATACAAATTTATGAATGTAATATAAGTTTATATATGTAATAAGACGATAAAAAGCTTATAAATGTAGTATGATGACATACAAGTTTATATGTGTAACATGATGACATACAAGATTACATGTGTAATATGATGGTATATAAGTTTATTCATGTAATATGAGGATATACAGGTTTTCAAAAAGAACTGTGAGTTTTATTTTGATATTGCTGTTCCTCAATAAGTGCGGATTTCTGCCCGGCGGGAAATTTTTGGCTCTAAGATTGTTTTTGGCACAACGTAACTTACGCCGGAATCAGTGTTCCCACTGTTTTGGTCAAATTGAACTGTATTGAAATAGATTTAATTCATGTATTATATATATATGAACTGTATTTAAATAGATATTAAGACAATACTTTAGGTTGCGATGAGTCTACCACTTTTATATTCCAATAAGCCCACAATAAACATTTTTCGACGGTTAATATTTCTTATATACTTAGTTTGGCTTTTATCATCAACTAGTTTTGAAATAAACGGATGCTGTAACAAAACTACCAGATACAGACGGGAATTGGAAAAATGCATAAGCATAAGGTATTACTATATATTATGAGTTTAGTATATAAATTTCATGTATAATATGGTATCATATGTGATGTACTAGAATTTATGCGTATCCCAACAAAACAAATTGACACAATTAGCTAACCCCCAACCACCAAGCATTAAAACATGTTGTTTTAATGAATATGTCTGTTATAGAGTAATGATTGAATCGAATTATGAAAAATTAAAGCACAAAATACTAAGCTATAGATGTTAATGTAAGTTCAAAGTCACTTATATACATACGTGATCGAGACGCATAAGTAGGTATCATAATACAATCGGTTGTTCTTATTTGTTGGGGTTTAGCTCACTTAATTCTGCTTGCTTTTGTATTCTTTAAAAACTATTTTATGAAATTCATTTATGAGTTTTTTTTTTCTTTTTTTTGTGCATTTGTTTTGTATGCGCAGTAAGCAAATATTTTGGTTGATAGAAGTAGCGGGATTGGTAAGAGTTATATATTTAAATGATTCTAATTATCTGTTTTCTTTTTTTTTTGCATTTATGTTTACGTTTCTCGATTGGCGAATGAATTATGAAGGCATTGTGATGCCTTACCCCTGAGCAGATGACACTGGAATGCTACCATAATTGTAGTAATAACATCTTGTTTGTTCGCAAATAAAGTCTTTAACTGTTGAACAATCTTCGGGCATCCATTTGAGGGTAGGTTGCTTTAAAATTACACAACCCTTTTCAGATCCGCTGCTACTATAATACAAAATATATTAGTATTCATTGTTCTTATGGTTTTTAAATGTTTAAATATAATAATTATACCTGTCTCGAGCTGTCCTCTGTGGTGATGTGTTGCTATTATGATCAGCTGGATCTAAATATGTTCCTTGGATTCCATCGGCTGAATTTTCAAAGAAGTCAAAGGTCGCATTGAAAGGTAGTCCGGTGCTCATCCACAGGAACATGCCGGTGCCTAATCTGTTGCCTGATGTCCAGAAATCGTAATTTCCATAACCGGCGTTTCGAAGATATGTGGTCATAGAATTTGCTTTTTCTTTAGTCTCAAAAGAAGCTAACTGCAAACCCAACGAACGGCAGTATTGATATGCAAGGAAATAATTTAATTCGGGCGAGTACGGGTTCATTCGACTGATGAAATATTGCACTCCATCTAAGTGAATTGTTGTTATTCTCTGGCCTGTAATGGATATGATAGGGGTTTGACAATAAGATACTCTCGATGTTTATTGGAGATGAATATTATTGTAAGTTTTATGATTTAAATTAATAAACAGCAGCAGATGTACTTAAAAATATAAGGACGACTTTTTTATAATAACTATTATAACCTCGGAATAGTCGTTGTGCTGAAACCAAATACGAAGTATGAAGAAAGTTGTTCGTGGAGGGACATTATTCGGTTATTGTGTCAGAGAGTCAGAGAAGTTCGAATGTTTTGCCGCCAGGGGAAAACTACTCAAGAATTGGTCAGCTTCCAACAAACACAGAATTCCTTTTTTTTTTTTACAATAACGCGCGCACAAAACGGAAGTACCCTTAAATGATAGAGCACAGTGCGAGTGGATGGAGAGGAAGTGGATAAGGAAAGAAGGTAGTGATGTATATATATATATATATATATATATATATATATATATATATATATATATATATATATTATCATCATCATCATCATCATCATCATCATCATCATCATCATCATCATCATCATCATCATCATCGGCACTACAACCTAGAACCGGTCTTGGCCTTATTTAGCAAGTCCTGAGGCTTGTTAAATTTTCCATGATTTGTTTTTTTTTCCGGGCAAGGTCATTAGTCTTGCGCCAGATATATATATATATATATATATATATATATATATATATATATATATATATATATATATATATATATATATATATATATATATATATATATATATATATATATATATATATATATATATATATATATATATATATATATATATATATATATATATATATATATATATATATATATTGTAGCGAGCTTAAGCCCCAAGATGCCACTAAATAACTGTTTCAGTTATTTTTGAACAGTTGCAGGTTGTAACGCTCCGGGAACATATCGCGTATTGCGACGATAGTGGAGAACGTGTGATTCGAACTGACGCTATGATGGTTAGAATCACTAAATATTGAACCAATGCTCAACACACCAGGCCACTGCCGCGTGTACGAATTCGATTTCTAAACTCACGTACACTCAGAACTTATGTGGAATTGCTATGCTAACGCTATGGTATACGGCTCTGATGCTTTGCTTATTCGAATATCCTTTCGGTGTTCTTCACTATTTGGTTGTATATTAGTGTGTGTATCTGTTAGAAACGCCACAAACACTTGCGAAGGGAAGGAATTGCACAGCTTTCCCGCTCTCTTCCGGAATGCGTTCTGATACAGGTATGTCCGCGCCGTTTGGAGACGAACCGCGAGCTGGTGCGATCCGTCGGCTTGTCTCGTAGAGCGCATAAAAACCGAATTACGCGGAACAATACCACGAATCTCCGAAGAACAGTACCCGTGCGAATATCTGTACAACTGTCTTGAATGCATATGCCTCATCATTCAACATACTTGGGAACTGATTTCTACGGCAGTTGATCCGAAAATTATAGTCACGAATGTATGCAAAACATTCATAATTATAAGGTGAAATGGATGCTTTTCGATAGTCCGGAACAATAGTGTGGAGTTTTTTAAACAAGGGAAAGAACAACCAAAAAGAACAAGACGATCACCTTTTAACTTTGTCGGAACAGTAGCCAACAAACTTTTTGGAATACTAGACACGGGATTTGCAGAGCCAAACGAAGAAGACTTCGGAAACCTTAGAACAAATGACAAGCACTTGCTTGGACTCATCAAAAACTACACGTTAATCGCGGAAACCACAGCCGATATAATACGAACAGACGAGAAAGCAGTAACACGGCAATTGCTTGCCTTTTAAAATAATTTAGAACTTTTATCAACCAATGCTAAAACTGCCAACGAAGAAAATGGGGCTGCACACAATTTCCTTACGCTAGCCATGTACGCTACATTGCCCATGGTCAGCTTTCAACAAATACTGAATTACCTTTTTTTTACAATAACGCGCGCACAAAGGGGGATTTTGAAGTACCCTTAAATGTTAGAGCACAGTGCGAGGGGGTGGAGAAGAAGCGGATAAGGAAAGAAGGTATCGATGATGGAATTGCCATTCATCGACAGTACATTTACTTTGGGGTTTTCCTTTGACGACAGGAGACAGCACTGAGTTTTTAAGGCATTGAACTCTACTCGGCTAGATAATCCCCATTGATATATTAATATTAAGGATAATCTGCTGATTGGTATTGACGTCCGAAGAGTTTGGTCGGGAATGTTCATATGAGTATGAGAAACTCAATGTGCTATCATCGGCAAACGAGTGGATTGGGTTGTGGGTAACGGACAAGAGATCATTTATAAAGATGGGAAAGAGAGTGGGTGAGAGTACCGAACCTTGGGGAACACCTGCATTAACCGATCGGAGGTGGATTTGACGATATCAAGAACCACTTGGATTGAACCGCCAGAAAGATAGTCTCGTATCCATTGGATCAGGGAATTTTCCACTCCTTATGAATGTAATTTTGATAAAAGGTCTGGATGCCAAACTCTGTCGAAGGCTTTCGAGATATCCAGTTCAACAACCTTGCTTTCTCCGAAGTAGTGGGTGGAATGGCTGCATTTTTCGGTAAGGTACACCATCAAATCTCCTGTGGACCGGTTGCTACGAAAGCCATATTGGCGATCATTGAGGAGGTCATTTGATTCCAGATATTTCGAAAGTTGACGGTTAATCAGTGATTCCATTACCTTGGAGAGAATAGAAGTTAGTGCTATGCGTCGATAAGAAGAGAGGGACGATTTGTCGCCCTTTTTGGGAATTGGCTGAATGTTCGCTGTCTTCCATATGTTTGGGAAAGGGCCAATAGAATAAGACAAATGGAAGAGTTTCCGCAGTGATTTAGCGAGTGAAGAGAAACATCTCTTCAAGAGAATTGGGGGAATGCCATCAGGACCAGCGGATTTGTGTGCGTTTAGCTCTTTGAGTGCCCGGGCAACAGTACGCGTTCGGAAACGAATCTGACTCATGGTGTGCTGCTTATGCTCAAGTTGAGCCGGAAGTGATGTGGTACCAGGCGGCGTTGAGTTGGCTGTAAAATGTGCAACAAGTAGATTCGCTTTCTCTATTGCACTGGTGAGTGGTCTGTCATCGACTATTAGCGAAGGAATGGATAAGGAGACTGACTTTTGAATGTTCTTCACAAATGCCCAGCAGTTTCTACTACCTGTGGGAGAGTGTAGTATTGTTTGTCTCACTATCTGGTCATACAAGAACTTTGCGCGTTGCATATACACATTGCAGTTATTTCTAGCTCTCTTAAATCTTTTCCGGTTTTCCTCAGTATTGTTTGATTTATACAACCGGAAGCTCAACTCTTCAGCCTTAATGGCTTCTCTACACCCAGAATCGAACCACATATTTCTCTTGGGTTTGATTTTCTTTACTCCGTGTGGAATAAAGGTTCGCATGCTAGACAGAATCGTATCCGTGAATGTGTCCGTTATAGAGTCAACATCATTATTGAGGAAAAATGACGACCAATTTAACTTCCTAGAAAAGTCGTTCAGACCTTCCGAGTTGGCTTTCTCGTAGAACCATACTGTTCTTTTGGGAGTTTTCTCGTAAACGTTCCTGTTGGTTAGAACAAATTTAGCTGACACGACACAGTGGTCTGAAGTGCCCAGGGGGGAAGAAGTTTCAATTGTGTGTTTGTTTGGGCGGGAGGTGAGAAACAGGTCCAGTGTGTTGGCGGAATGACCATCTATATCTGGTACCCGTATTGGCTCACTGACGGGTTGAGTTAAATTGTTTGACTCACCAAAGAGCTGAACATACTGACCCTCAGGGGTTGAGTGTCCGGAGTGGCGAAAGGAAAGGGTATGAGTTTTCCCGCACTGTACACTTCCACACAATTATCACACTACGGCGCGAATCCCATAAATATTACTGCATTACACTCGGACGCGTTTGTGGTGATCCGTTTGTTTACTTCGGATTCCACAGAATACTTGACGCGCGAACGGATAGTCCAATTAGGGTATCTTGTGTTTACCTAAGATACCCTAAACGGATTACACAACTGACCCAATGGTACAGGTCACGAGGTAGAGGCGCACGTGCTGACTCGTCGGCGGTTAGTTTAATACTTCAATTATTATTGTATAATTTAGAATGCTTGCGAAGAGCCAGTAAGTTAATGTAAGAATGATATGTATAAAATAGAATCTAACATTTCATCATCATCATCATCCCCCGCTTGGTAGAAACCCTGACGTGGTATGGGGGCTTAAATTACAATGAATCACTCAGGCTATGCTGACGGAAGCATATGCTTCCAGTAGGGTCACCCATGTCAGACAGGCTAGCGAGGAGTAACACACAAAGATCTACCACCCCTAATCCAGGGTGTTACGCGTCGCCGTGCCCATTGGATGGTTTGCGGCCAGGGGTATACCGGCTGTATTATAACGGCGCCTCTCTGACACCGGGTCGAATCAGAGCAGTAAGCAGACCTTACCATATCAAAGAGGGGCTCTGATATGGCGGAGTATTTGAAACCACAAGACTTGTGGGAACAAAAATGAATAATCAATATACAAAAAACAATCTCACGAAAAACCCGGTAGGCGTAGGTGTGATGAGCCGACACTTCCATAAGGGAAAAAATCATCAAGAAAACACCGACTTGGCAAAAAGAAGACGTAGGGAAAAACGGAAAAAGCGGGATATACGCGTCGGCACGTGGAATGTTCGAACGTTATATAAACCAGGCGCGATACAGACGGTCGTAGAAAACGCGAAACAATATAAAATGCACATCGTCGCGCTTCAGGAAGTTCGACTCCCACATCAAGTAATCGAAACCAACGGGTTTACACTGGTGTGTGGAGGTACCGATACACATAACCTTGGAACTGGCTTCATCATAAGCAAGAAGATTGCGACCCATGTAAAAGATGTGCAATTTATTAATGACCGAATGTCGATACTAAAAATACAGGGCCCATGGTACAATTATGTATTTATAAACGTACATGCCCCAACAGAATCTACCGACGAAGAAACGAAGGACACGTTCTACTAGACCCTAGAGGAAGTATTTGATGGGATCTCATCATTCGATGTTAAAATCCTCCTCGGCGACCTCAATGCGAAAATTGGAAAGGAAGATATCTTCCAACCAACAATAGGTAAAGAAAGCCTACATGACGTTTCAAATGATAATGGTATTCGGATTATCACGGATATAGTGAAAAGCACGATGTTCAAGCACAAGCAAATCCATAAAGCCACATGGATATCACCCGACGTCGTAACACGTAACCAAATAGACCACTTCCTCATAGACAAAAGACACCACTCGAACATCCTTGACGTAAGATCATATAGAGGAGCAGATTGCGACTCCGATCACCTTCTAGTGATGGGCAAAATTAGAAGTCGGCTTGCAGCAAACCCACATGGACAGTCACGGGAGACGAGCAAAAAGTTCGAGATTGATAAACTAAATGACCTACGTAAAAGGGCGGAATATCAAGACGAACTAACGAATAGATTTACCATACTCGAGAATGACAGTAGTGAGGAAGAGGAAGCCAATAGTGTGGACACTAAATGGACATCGATCAGAGGCACAATCAAATAAACACCCCAAAAGCTATTAGGATTTAAGAAAACAATTAAGTCCAAACCTTGGTTTGACGATGAGTGCATGGCGAAGATCGAAGAACGTAAACGGCTCAGAATGATCCACTTAGAAGCATATGCTGAAGTCAACGCAGTAAGATACGCGACAATTCGGAAAGAAACTACTAGACTTTTCAAACGCAAAAAACGCGAATGGGAGAAGACTCGGATCGAAAAAATCCTAGAAAATGCCAGAGCAAAGAACAGCAAAGGTATGTATGCCTGCATAAATTCAATTATAAATGGCTACAGAGGGAGAGCCAAAATAATCCGAGACACAAACGGCTGTCTGGTGACAGAAACAAAAAATATCGTGACAAGATGGAAGCAGTACTTTGAAAAACTGCTCAACGTGCGCACCCATCAACCACAAATAAACGCACCAGACGAACATACAGCCGAGCCCCAGATCCCAGAGCCCTCTCTCAACGAAGTTGTAGACGCGATAAATCGACTGAAAAACAACATGGCTCCCGGAATCGATTGCATACCGGCAGAGCTTGTGAAGCGCGGAGGAGGGGCAACCGCTCGAAAGATCCACCAACTGGCTAAAATAATATGGGACAAGGAAGTCATTCCGGAAGAATGGAAAACCTCAATAGTCAACCCCATTTTCAAAAAAGGCGACAGATCTGACTGCGAAAATTACAGAGGAATATCATTGCACCCAATCACATACAAAATATTAACAAACGTCATACTGCAAGAATCACACCGTACGCAGAAGAAATATTGGGAGACTACCAATGCGGATTCCGTAGCAAGCGGTCAACAAGTGACCAAATGTTCACAATAAGGCAACTGCTGGAAAAGAAGTGGGAATACGGAGAGATGGTTCACCAACTGTTCGTTGACTTCAAAAAAGCCTACGACTCAGTCGCAAGGCAAAGACTCTACCATATTGTGTTGAGCTGGGGATCCCGAAAAAAAATGCCGCCCTCATTCAAATCTGCATGAACGAAAACAAAGGGCGAGTTAGAATAGAAAACCACCTCTCAGAACCATTTGAAATCCGGGACGGACTAAAACAAGGGGATGGCCTCTCACCATGCCTTTTTAACCTTGTCTTCGAGTATGTTATCAGAAAGGTACAAGACGACAACATGGCCGGATCATCCCTGAACGGGTTCACACAATTGCTCGCGTATGCAGATGACATCGCCGTTCTGGGCGATAATCTCAAAACTATAAGTAAAAACTGTGAAATCATCATGCCTAGAAATAAACGAAGACAAAACGAAATACCTGATTACGACGAGAGCAGGTGGACCTCAGAGAAGACATATAAACGTCAGGGGCAAGGTATTTGAAAATGTCAAAGAATTTAAATATCTGGGAACGATACTGGCGACCAGAAACGAAACGTCAAAGGAAATTAATAAAAGACTACATTCCGGCAACGCTAGTTGGCATGCAGCCAGTAAACTATTAAAATCCAAACTGCTATCACGCCAAGCCAATTGTTCTATACGGATGCGAAACATGGGCTCTCACAAAACGGGAAGAGAACAAATTCCGCGTATTCGAGAATAATGTTTTAAGGGGTATATTTGGCGGTAAATATGACGAGGAGTCAGAACAATGGAGGAAACTCCACAACCACGAATTAGAAGAGCTATACCGCAAACCTACAATAGTGAGAGTGATCAAGTCGCGAAGATTAAGATGGGCCGGACACGTGGCGCGAATGGGCGATGATAGGACCATGCATAGAATTCTTGACGGTAAACTAACGGGAAGAGACCGACAGGGCGGCCGCGACGGATATGGGAGGACCTCGAGGAGATCGGATCGGATGGTCGAACGTGGAAGGAGAGTGCACAGGACAGGGAACAATGGCGGAGCCGAATCGGTGAGGTCATGAACTTCCGGGTTCCTACAGGCCAGTAAATAATAATAATAATCATCATCATCATCGGCACTACAACCGGGATCCGGTCTTGGCCTTATTTAACAAGTCTGAGGCTTGTTAAATTTTCAATAATAATTTGCTTTCCTGGGCAGGGGTATTAGCCCTGCGCCCAGAATTTAACATTTAGTATTTGGTAAAATCTGTAATCGTATTGGAAATAAATGTGGATTTTAAACCAAAAAAAAAAAAACTACGCCTCCTGTAAAAGTTGTACAATAATTTTGCGCCAGCGTAGAGGAAAAAGGGCGAATACTAGAAGTGGTTGAATATTAGCCGAGTCCCATCTATTTTGCAATTCACTGTCTATATAGGAGAGATGACAGAGCGGAACTCAAAAGTTCATAAACTCACTGACATGACTTCCTCACTGTTTCCTATCAAGCATGATTATTCAATTCAACGGAAATGGTAACAAAAGGGAATATACTAGGCAAATGTTACATCTAAAAGATACAACAGTAACGGTGATATCATTATATTGAAATATCTTGTAGCACTTTAACAGACATCGATGCTTGAAATCCAATAAATATATAGCGTTTGCGACGATAGTGAAGAGCGAGTGATTCGAACCGACGCTTTCACGGTTAGAATCACTAAAATATAGACCCAAAGCTCAACCCATCAAGCCACTGCCACATATGTGAATTCAATTTCTAAACTCAAGTACATTCGACTAACGTGGAAATGGTATATTATTGCTATGGTATAAGGCTTTAATGGATTTGCTTTTGGTGGAGTTGTTCTTTACTAGTCGGGTGTATATCTGCTAGAGACGCCACAAATATGCTGTAACATACTCTTCCATTCCAATGAAATTCATATTTCTCAGTGATCCACTTTATCATTCTCTACACAAACAAGAAACAGACACTTTTTTAATTAAAAGTAATCTAGATTGGACATGAGAACATTAATCTTTTCCTATTTATCTGTCTTCCACCTGTTGCAAAAGCCAAATTTCCATAACTCTCTTCTTCAATCATTTCATAAATTGTTAGGGCTTTCAAAAATAACCAGTAATAAAGTCATGCCGTATTAACGTGCCATCCATAGTTGTGCGCGTCACTGAGTAATTCAATAACGGATGTGAAACCATAAAACAAATTCTATTAAGACTTTATATTAATAGCTTAATTTGCATTCGTTCAACAGATTCACATATTCCTTTTGTTTTCTACGAGCACTCGTGGCAACATAAGTAATAAAAAGGAATGAATATATCTATAGGCATGACCACGTCCGCAAGCGTTTGTCGTTGGTACGTGATCAAAATATATTCTTAACTCCACTATTAGATGATAAAGTTAAACTGTTTCCGGCGACATGAACACCGGTGACGAGACACGGAACGACAAATTACTCATTTATCAGATTTAAAGTTGTATACCTGACATACATGAAAGACGTATTCAAAAAACATAAAACAAAAAGTAAACAAAAGCAATTACTCTCATATGAACATTAATGAATTTTAAACATACAATTCAATGTCTCATGTACATTTTGTGTCGTTCATCCTCAAATATTGTTTCGTAACGTAAAAGTTTGATGTCAAGTCACCGTCGGGACGATAATGAAAAAAATATATTTTAAATTTCTTGTTTTTGGAAATATTTCTTTTTACTAATATTTGAACAGAGCACACAGATTGCCCTAGAACTATTATTGTAAATGGTTATTGCCTAATGGGCGGTGGAATTTGTACCGTGCATAGAAGTCGATAGAGTTGTCAGCAACTGAAAATTTAAATCCGTTGACAGTTGCTTAATTGGCGCGTGCCGTCTGCATGCAATGAACGAAAATGGACGTTGAATGAATAAGTTTTAGAAATAAGTGAACTGACAATTAAGAATTGGCTTGAATTAATTTTAGGCGCACCAACCGGAAAAGACTATTCACTAGCTCAAACAACAATATAAATATCCGGAAATAGCTAAAAGCGTTACTAATTTCAGTCTTATGGGTATAAGAGACCGCAAAGGCTACTGGTTGATTGAACTTGAGTTCATTGCCTTCCATCACTTGATTGCCTAATTCATTATCCAGAAGTGAAGAACTGTTCTCCATTCAGATGTCATCCGTATTATGTTGTTTTGATAAATAACCTTTTGACATGATGACCCGAGGGAATTTAAATTCGCCTTTTTCGGATTTCGAGTGCATAAATTATAAAAAATTAATAAATCATAAACAATAATATAGGTAACCATAGATACAAATAATGACTTGAGATTGTGAATATAGTCTTATACGTAATTGTTGTACCGGTCACAGTCATCAAAGGCTGTATCTTAGTATCTGTTGCGCTTTATAAAGAAATCGCCGCTGGGGAATTCGTCTTTATAAATCAATGGCGCCACAGTTCTAGATATGCAGTAAAAAAAATTTGTATATTCATTATGATCGATCGAACTTACTACTGCGTGTAAATATGACCTGGAATTTGATTATAACATTTGGAATCTTTGTATATATTCGCATTTCCGAATAAATTTCATCGCTCTCAAAGTGGTCACCCTCTGGTGCAATACACTTATGCCACTGCTGTTTCTTCGAAACACTTGTTAAAAACGATTTTCGGAACGGAGTCCAAAGCGCACACAGATTTGGCAATTATCTCTTCAGTCGTGTCGAAATGGTGTCTTCGGAGAGGGCTTTTAAATTTTCTGAAAACCAGAATGCACACACTGGTAAATCAGATGAATACGGTGGCTGTGGAACGATATCGTTTGCATTTTTATCGTCTTTTTAACCAATGCGTTTTTCAAAAAGATTCAATGCTCTTAGAACCAATCGATATTCGACACTTTTTAGCCACAAAATATCTTTCAAAGCGGTGTTTACTGATCCAATTAAAATACCAGTGGTATAAGAAATCTGTTATTATCAATCGACGATTTTAAAGGATTAAACATTTGATTTTCTCGACGTGTTGCACTGTTGTTAACTGTTATTTGTGGTCATCTCGGATGCCTCTCTGGCACCGGGTCGAATCAGAGCAGTAAGCAGACCTTACCATATCATCCCATAGAATCTACTGCTGACACACTATGTTTGTGTGTGTATAGTATAAGACAGCACCAAGGCCAAAGCGCAGATTATCAAAATCCAAAGACATAATCTCCGTTTACTACCACAGTCAACCATCGATCCACCCAAGTAGTTAGAGACCACTTGAACTAACCCTGTAAACACTATCTTTAGATACCTCTATTACACGCAAAACCCACCCTCTTGAATACATATCTTTTTGGAGCCAACCTGCACTATTCATGGTCATATGAACCCCCATATGTTGATTAACCATAATCAACTTAATCAATATATTAATGGGTATCTGTAAAATTGCATGAAAATTCAAATGCATATGCAGGCGGATCATAGAATCCAGATACCATATCTGGAAAATCTCTATGATCGCACAAAGGCAAACATAATGCAGATTATGCTAGCCATAATTGCGATCAATTCTATGACATTGCTATCGTTGACCATAAAGGAACACTTATGTAAATTCAGGGTTCTAAAATTATATTGCGCATATCCACACAATCCCCCGCTTGGTAGAAACCTTGACGTGGTATGGGGGCTTAAATGAATCACTCAGGCTATGCTGACGGAAGCCTACGCTTCCAGTAGGGCCACCCATGTCAGACAGGCTACCGAGGAGTAACACACAAAGATCTACCACCCCTAATCCAGGGTGTTACGCGTCGTCGTGCCCATTGGATGGTTTGCAGCCAGGCGTATACCGGCTGTATTATATCGGCGTCTTTCTGACACCGGGTCAAATAAGAGCAGTAACCAGTCCTTATCATAACAAAGAGGGGCTATGATGTGCCGGACTATTTGAAACCCCAAGACTCGTGGGAACAAAAATGAATAATCAATATACAAAAAACAATCCAACGAAAAACCCGGTAGGTGTCTATGTGATGAGCCGACACTACCATAAGGGAAAAAATCATCAAGAAAACGCCGACTCGGCAAAAAGAAGACGTAGGGAAAAACGGAAAAGCGAGATATATGCGTCGGCACGTGGAATGTTCCAACGTTATATAAACCAGGCGCGATACAGACGGTCGCAGAAAACACGAAACAATATAAAATGGACATCGTCGCGCTTCAGGAAGTCCGACTCCCACATCAACTAATCGAAGTCAACGGGTTTACACTGGCGTCTGGAGGTACCGATACACATAACCTCGGAACCGGCTTCATCATAAGCAAGAAGATTACGCCCCATATAAAAGATGTGCAATTTATTGACCGAATGTCGGTGCTAAAAATACAGGGCCCATGGTACAATTATGTACTTATAAACGTACACGCCCGAACAGAATCTACCTACGAAGAAACGAAGGACACATTCTACGAAATCCTAGAGGAAGTATTCGATGGGATCTCATCATTCGATGGGATCTCATCATTCGATGTTAAAATCCTCCTCGCGGACCTCAATGCGAAAATTGGAAAGAACATCTTCCAACCAACTATAGGTATAGAGAGCCTACACGAGGTTTCAAATGATAATGGAATTCGAATCATCACGTTCCCAGCGTCAAAAGATCTGATAGTGAAAAGCACAATGTTCAAGCACAAGCAAATCCATAAAGCCACATGGATATCACCCGACGGCGTAACGCATAACCAAATAGACCACTTCCTCATAGACAAACGACAACACTCGAATATCCTTGACGTAAGATCATATAGAGGAGCAGATTGCGACTCCGATCACCTTCTAGTGATGGGCAAAATTAGAAGTCGGCTCGCAGCAAACCCACATGGGCAGTCACGGGAGACAAGCAAAAAGTTCGAGATTGATAAACTAAAAGACATACGCAAAAGGGCTGAATATCAAGAGGAACTAACGAATGGATTTAGCATCATAGAGCATGGGAGTAGTGACGAAGAGGAAACTAATAATCTGGGCACTAAATAGACATCAATTAGAGATACCATCAAACAAACAGCCCAAAAAGTATTAGGATTTAAGAAAACAATTAAGTCCAAACCTTGATTTGACGATGAGTGCAGGGCGAAGATCGAACAACGTAAACGCCTCAGAGTGATCCACTTAGAAAGATATGATGAAGTCAACGCAGAAAGATACGCGACAATTTGGAAAGAGACAACGAGACTTTTCAAACACAAAAAATGCGAATGGGAGAAGACTCGGATTGAAAGAATCCTAAAAATGCCAGAGCAAAGAACATCAGAGGTATGTATCATCATCATCATCATCATCATTGGCACTACAACTGGGTTCCGGACTTGGCCTTATTTAGCAAGATTTTCCACCGGTATCCGGTCCATATCCGAGACTTGTTAAATTTTCCATAATAATCCGTTTTTCTGGGCAAGGTTATTAGCCTTGCGTCAACCTTTCTTGGGATGTCGCTGCATGCATTGGTTTACTACTTGGAGGGGTGTCACGTGGAGACTGCACGTCAATTTTGATTGAATAGGGACAAGGGTCGTCCTGGCCTTCGCCGGGTTGAAAGCACAGACTTTACCCTGTATGTTCGCTCCCACCCCCCTCAGAGATATGTATGCCGGCATAAATTCAATTAGATATGGGTACCGAGGGAGAGCTAAAATAATTCGAGACGCAAACGGCTGCCTGGTCACAGAAACGAACAATATCGTGACAAGATGGAAGCAGTACTTTGAGAACCTGCTCACTGTGCGCCCCCATCAACCACAAATAAACGCATCAGACGTACATACAGCCGAACCTGTTGCTGTTTGTGAATAGTTGCATTAAGCAGTAGGACACCTGAGGTCATCTGTAAGGATTATTTGGTGCGTGAAAAGTGGATTACCTCAAAGCGTAACAAGTAAGTAAAAAGTGCATCTCCCACGCAGCAAATCCGGCTTGGTATTAGGGAGGCGAACATCAATCAAGTGTTTAAAGGACAAATCCCATCAGGATCCGCTGTGCAAAAGCATACGTGTTTATAATTGACTGAGTTTCAGTGTGAAAGGATAAGCCATAAAAGGAGGAAAGTAAATTAAGAGCGTTTGGATAAATTGGTGGCAAGTGTACACATCCAATCTAGTGAAGATGGCGGTTTAATCATACATGAGCTTGTTAGGGAATCTTAGTGAACCCGTGCCCGTGCAGGCACATAACTAAGTTAAATCCCACAGATCCACCAACTGATTAAAACAATATGGGATAAGGAAGTCACCCCGAAAGAATGGAAAACCCCACTAGTCTGCCCCATTTTCAAAAAGGCGTAGCCGGAGAAGACAGGACCCGAGAAAACCGTGCCAAGATCGAAGCGCGGCGCGAAACACGAGGAATCGATTGCATACCGGCAGAGCTTGTGAAGCATGGAGGAGAGGCAACCACTCGAAAGATCCACCAACTGGTTAAAATAATATGGGACAGGGAAGTCATTCCGGAAGAATGGAAAACCTCAATAGTCATCCCCATTTTCAAAAAAGGCGACAGATCTGACTGCGAAAACTACAGAGAAATATCATTGCTACCAATCACATACAAAATACTAACAAATGTCATACTGGCGAGAATTACACCATACGCAGAAGAAATACTGGATACCAATGCGGATTCCGTAGGAAGCGGTCAACAAGTGACCAAATGTTCACAATAAGGCAACTGCTGGAAAAGAAGTGGGAATACGGAGAGATGGTTCACCAACTGTTCGTTGACTTCAAAAAAGCCTACGACTCAGTCGCAAGGCAAAGACTCCACCATGTTAGAGTTGAGCTGGGAATCCCGAAAAAATATGCTGCCCTCATTCAAATCTGCATGAACGAAAACAAAGGGCGAGTTAGAATAGAAAACCACCTCTCAGAACCATTTGAAATCTGGGACGGACTAAAACAGGGGGATGGCCTCTCACCATGTCTTTTTAACCTTGTGCACGAGTATCTTATCAGAAAGGTACAAGACGACAACATGGGCGGAACATCCCTGAACGGAGTCACACAAGTGCTCGCATATGGGGATGACATAGCCGTTCTGGGCGATAATCTAGAAACTGTAAGTAAAAACTGTGAAATCATCATGCAAGCGGCAGAAGAGGTGGGCCTAGAAATAAATGAAGACAAAACAAAATACATGATTACGGCGAGAGCAGGTGGATCTCAGGCGACACACATAAACATCAGGGGCAAGATATTTGAAAATGTCAAAGAATTTAAATACCTGGGAACAATACTGACTGCCAGTAACGAAATGTCGAAGGAAATTAACAAAAGACTGCATTCCGGCCGCACTAGTCGGCACGCAGCCAGTACACTGCTGAAATCCAAACTGCTATCACAGAATATAAAGCTCCGTGTCTATAGAACCATAATCATGCCGATTGTCTATACGGATGCGAAACATGGGCTCTCACAAAACGGGTAGAAAACAAAGTTCACGAATTCGAGAATAAAGTTCTAATGGGGTATCTTTGGAGGTAAATATTACAGGATGTAGGACAATGGAGGAAACTCCATAACCACGAATTGGAAGAGCTATACCGCAAACCTACAATAGTGAGAGTGATCAAGTCGCGAAGATTAAGATGGGCCGGACACGTGGCGCGAATGTGCAATGATAGGATCGTGCGTAGAATTCTTGACGGTAGACCAACGGGAAAGAGACCGGCAGGACGGCCGCGACGGAGATGGGAGGACAATGTTAGGTTTGACCTTTGGGGAGATCGGATCGGCTGGTCAAGCGTGGAAGGAGAGTGCACCGGACAGGGAACGATGGCGGAGTCGAGTCGGTGAGGTCATGAATTCCCGGGTTCCTACAGGCCAATAAATAGTAGTAATAGTAAAAAATAGGTCATCTCGGGTTGCACGACATAAACCCCATTTAACGTAATATAAATTCAATTCATAATATTCATATTGCACAAAATGTGCTCTTAATCGCCTCCTCGTTAATTGCCTACCCATGGGGCGCAGTTATTTCCCACTTAAGCTAGACACTATCGAATTACGAGTTCATTTTGTGCACCGTGTCGTATATCGTCATTATTATCCAAAAGTAAATACCTGGTTTGGGAGATCCCCTTCTAACTGCTGGCGCTTGCAAAAATGCAACGAATAGTGACAATTACCGTACACCAAGTGGGAATTCCTATAAAAATGGTGACGCCTACACGAAAGAGAGGCACATGGATAATGACGAATTGCCACCGGTAATTCGAAGTCACGAAAGGAATTGCTTGAACCAATACCATTGCACTTCAAGTGCATCAATTAAGTGGCGATAGCAATTAAGAAAGCAAATCAGGCAATCGGATTCAATATGAGTCATGCGTTTGGGGTCATGCCAAGTGGGGAAGAACAGAATGCATCGTCTGCGATTCCCCCCAATAATTTAGGTATAAAAAGAGTAGTTGTAAAGAAGATAACTCGGAGTTAAGTACCCAAGCAAAAGGTCTCGGCCATGCGTAAGTACAGCGGGGCTCTTGCTTATAATAAAATAATGAATAAATAGACAAAGTTAATTTGTTATAAAAACTAAAGTAACATCAACAAATAAATTTAAAATACTTTAAAAGGTAATATATATTCATTTATTTTAACTCTCCGCCTACGCACTCGTCCCTCGCTATTGAGAAAGCATGGCGAGATGCATTATAACAGGATGTCGTAAATTTTCAATGTCCTCTCGACCCTCTTTGAGTAATTTATACCAATCATATGCTTGAGTTTTTAAGTTAGTCTGGTCACCGAACGCCCTCTGCAACATTTTCCATGTTCCTGCACCGAATTTCATTGTGCACACAAAATTTAGTCCAATTTCTTTGCTCAATAAATTTATATATAATCCGGCACAGCTTACCATCACAGCGCTACCACAATAGAAAAAAAACAATATTCGATATACCCACGCAATTTTAATTCAAAAACTTCTGGGTCATGTTTGTAAACAGTAATAAAACATATGGCCATGTCTGCAAATGAGCAAAATCGAGAAAATTAATTAACTATTCCGTTAAAACGAAATAAAAATTACCATGCTTGATGGAGACCATGCACTGGAGGCGAGCAGCGAAGTCGCATTAAATGTTGGGATTCACAACACAAATAACAAATGTCAGCAAACAACTGACATTCAAATAATATTAAATCATCTGTCATTCTTGTAAATAATCTTATCCTTTGCTATTCAAACGAGTCGGAGCGCAATTATTGTAAATCAATCAACATCGAATTAATCAGCAAATAAAGGCACTAAATCAAAAGACAAAGGGTTTGCATATCTGGAGAAGATTATTAGGATTACCACCGCCAACGTCTTTTTTACAGCACTTATTTTTCGACTTGTTTCAGTCAACAGCCGCTATCCTCGCGCGGCATATTGACTTGGTGAAAGTTGCGTCTACGCTTGACGAAGAAAGGATTCAAGATTTGGTGTGCCACAATACGCCGCCTTTCAATAAGCGAAATTGTAAATCCGATAAACGAATTTACAAATTGGTCCTTCGAGCCGGATTCACGATCCGAGGTAACCACAAATATATACGCCACATAAGGCCAAACACAGCAGCTGCCGACTGAACAACCTCTCCGGCGGTACAGCGTGGGGCCAAGCGTTTCAACCGCAACGCATTGAAGCGCACCTGCGGCGACTAAGCAGCAAGACAGATGGTCGTCCAGCCGATCAAAGCTAGCAACAAACAGCAACGCACTCAGTTGCGTAGTAAGCTACAGCCGATCCACAAGAGTCGGAATGAAGTAGCTAGTGGCACTTCGAACCACAAGTAGAAAAGGCAAACTAATTTGCAATGGCTACCAGCGATACGCTCAGCAAGTCAATGGCGGCGCAGACTGTTCCGACAATGAAACGGAGACGAGGAGTCGTCAAGGGATTCCTCACGTGGTTGGAGTAGTTCGCGACCAAGTCGAATGAGGTGACCAGGGAGGAAGTCGCAAGCAGACTGCGCAAACTGGAGGACTCGTTTAAATCCTTTGAGAGCCTCCAGGAATGTATCGAGGACCTGAACTTGGACATCGACATGGAGAATGAGGAGCGAGCAGCCTTCAAGGAGCGATACTTTTCGCTGCAAGGCAGGCTCACCCAGTGGTTGACCATGGCAACAAGCACAGGCTCCACCGCATTGGATACGTCAGGAGACACCCTGGGAACGAAAACTACTCCAACGCTAAGAGCGGAGCAACCAGGAATGGAGAGGTTGCTTGACACAATGAATTCCAGCCAGATGCTCATGAACAGCTTGGTGGTACAACCCGACCGATCAAGTTGAGGCATATCGACGTGGCTACCTTCGATGGGGACTACCAGCAGTGGGTAACGTTCCGAGACTTGTACCAACCACTCATCCACGACAGCCCCCAGTTATCAGCAGTCGAGCAATTCCAATTTTTTTCGGACTTCTTTAAGAGCGGACGCACTATCAGTGGTTTGCAATGTTCCGGTCATGGCGGCAAACTATCTGAAGGTTTGGACTGCACTGGTCTCGCGCTATGACACAAGGAAGATCATCGTGGAGGCACATCTACGAGCATTAATGACGATTCCAGCTATGCAAACACCAGCTGCTGCGGAGTTCCGCAGATTTATAAACGGGCTCTTCGACCAGGTTCGACCAGGGCTTTGCGAGCATTGGAGCTACCAGTGGAGCACTGGAGTTGTTGGTTGGTTTTCACCACAGTCGAGAAGCTCGATAGTGAGACTAGGCAGTCATGGGCTCGAGAAACCAACAGGAACGATATGCCGACATTGGAGGAGTTGACCGAATTCCTGGAAGCGCGCCTCGCCGAGCTAGAAAGCCTCTCGATAGCGAAGAACAATTCAAAGGGTCACTTTGTTCGGGACAGATGTATAGCAGTCGGCCCACCCAGGAAGACGTACTCGGCAATCACATCAGCAGTGACGTTTTCGTAGTATTTTTCCTTTTCGTCATCATGGGACTCCTCTGTAGGTCCGTGAACGTTTATGAGGCTTGTGTTCTTAAACTTTCCTCGCACGCGAAGGGTGCATAGCCTTCGTTTATTGCATTAAAGCCGATAATGGCAGGCTTCATTTTTTGGCTGACTAGAAACCCTACTCCGAGCACACGGTGTTTTGCATGACAGCTGTAATAAATGTCATACTCGTTTCTTTAAATTACACCACTCCCCGTCCATCTTGTTTCTTGTAATGCTGTTATGTCAGCCTTATATTCGGACAGGGCATGGGCTAGCTGCTGTGCAGCTCGAGCTCTATATAGTGAGTGGACGTTCCTTGTGAGAATTCTCAAATCGTTTAGCCATTTTCATTTCCGTGGTCGTCGTCGTGTATTCGGTCTATATCCGAGGCTTGGTAGATTTGCCATAATAATTTGTATTTCTGGGCAACGTTATTAACCTTGCGCCAACCTTTCGCAGGATGTCGCTGTATGCATTGGTTCACTACTTGGCGGGTGCCAAAGTAGCTATCCAGGGGTGTCAAGCGGAGACTGCATGTCAACCTGCATTGAACACGAACAAGGATTGTGCTGGCCTTCGCGGGAGTGAAAGCAATCAGTGACTTTGTGGGGTACGAGGTGATGGTGCCGAAGCACGGACACTAATTCCGTTTTACCCCCGACGATTGTTCGCGGAATATTAACACGATTCAGGATTAGAGTTTTAACGTTTAACTTTAATTCGTAATTAACATTCAATATCGGCTCTGATTGTTCTGGACACCGATATACAAGTTGTTGTGATTCAAACGTTCAGGACTTACAGAATTGTTAAAATTGCCCGGGACACTGATATACAAGTTGCTGTAGTGCAAACATTGAGGATTTACAAAATTGTTACTATTGTTCTGGGCACTGGTATTTACAAAATTCTTCTGCGCACTCACGTACAGGTAATTGTAATTCAAACCTGAAGTACTTACAAAATCGTTACTGTTGTCCTGGACACTGATATACAAGTTGCTGTGATTTGAACGTTAAAGATTTACAAAATTGTTGAAATTGTCCTGGACACTGATATACAAGTTGCCTTGATCGTGACACCGTACTCCTTGACTCCGCTGTGATAATGGGTTAAAGATACTCGCGGCGCTTGTATACGCGTGCGCGATTAGTACTCGAGACTTTAATGGAGGGCTTGACCGACCGCTGTGGTGGTTGTGACTCCTTGTTGTGCGCCGTGGTGGATGGTTAGCGACTATATACGTCTGCCCCGGGTGGCGGTTGGATAACGACTTTGTTGCGGATGCCACGGTGGATAAATTGCGACTGACTTATGAATGAGAATGATTCATTCAATGCGTCGTGGCGGTGCGTCATAGCGAAATTAGTCTCGCTGCCAATTATGAAGAATTTTGGAGGAGTTGCTATGCTCGCATAAGAACTCAGTTCCAGCGAATTCTGGCCGTACAGGCTGGGTTGAATTCGTTGGTTGGGTGTACCGGGAATTTGGCTTTGGGGACGCGAGCAAGTATGGACATGAATTTTCGGGGGAAATTGGAATTGCTTGGGTGCAAGCAAGGAATATCGTTTAGATAGAATATTAACCGAAGTCATTTCGGGGAAATGTATGCGGCTTGGTTAGTTGTTAATGTTCCGTTGAGGATTTGGATATGCGTTTTGTTATGGCATATGAATTTCGGGGAAATTAAGATTGCTTGGTCACAAAGAGGGAATATGAATTAAGTGGAGAATTGACCGAAGCAATTTTGGGAAAACGTATGTGGGGATGATTAGAATATATTCGGTTGGATTATATTCTGTTGGAGGTTTGGAAAATGTTTTATTGCAGATTGGGAGATGTATGTTATTGCGGATTGGGTTGGTTCTCCGTGTTATGTAGAGAACCCCCACAACTTTGCCTAGTATAACACAACTAGTACGCTTCCCTTAATCCTTCCCTGTACATTAACCGCCTCAAATTAATCAACCTCAGAACCCTTGAGGAGCGCAGGGTCCTGCCTGACGTGGTGTACATTCATCGGGTCCTCTCCGGCTCGGTAGACTACGCCTACCTCCTTAACTTAATTCCTCTGAACACAAACCCTCGAAATACGCGTAATCCCCGGCTTCTCTACATTCCCCCCACCGAGCCTCTTATGGTCTGAACGAACCCCTTTCGCGGATGCGGAAATGATAACTCCAATTCCAACTTTGCCCTGTATGTTGTATAATTTTTCCGAGGACTGTATTTATGAAAAAAAGGCTGGTCATGAAGTTCACCACCGAGCTGGAGCTGGTCGGTGTTCTTCGAGAAAAGTCTCAAAAAATCCCAATTTTCGATGTACTACCTTTCAGTGGAGTCAATATTTGCATCCAGTGAGGAGAAAGAGCGCTAGAAGCGCCTGCTGATGAGAGATCGACTCGAAATAGTCCTCGACGTCTACGAAGAAGTTGTGTGGTATACTGGAGTCCCACGAGGCCGTGGAGTTGGAACTGATAATGTGCGGGATACACGAGGCGCTGCAGCACCATCAACCCGATAACATAGAACACGTCGACGAGCTAGACGCAGTTGCTCAACGTACCGGCCCTGTGTCAATTTTTGCAATAAAGCCTAATACAAAATTTGGCGTTAGGTTCCTTCTCCTAAGGGCAGTATATATACAAATAATAAAAAAAAAGTTTTCCAGTCAGATAACGTGCAAGTTGTTATGTTCGAAGGGTTCTTCCCTTTAAAAAGTTAGATCGTACCGAGTAAAGACGCAAAGGTCACATTTAAACTAGAGTTTCTTGAGCACATCGCATCTCAGCAGGATTGACAGATCAGATCAGTTAATGAAACAATAAGGATGTCGGCCAGGGCTTCGCTGTTTGTTAAATATGCCAAATGGGGTTTACATTAGTATCAAGTACATTAGTTTAAACGAGACGAAATCTGTGATATTACGAATTCAGGGTTAAGAGTGCTTCGATATCACTGAGACACGTTGTTTTCTATTCGGTTTTATATCGTTATTCGCATGTTATTCCCCCTAAAATACCACCCTCCCTCCGGTAGATCTTTGTGAAGTATTTTACTTCCTGAATTGTATATCTTTGTACTTTTTCTCGTCTTCATTTCGTCAACCTCTGAAACATAATCAAAGTGCTAGTTTCTCTCCGGAGCGTCAAAGTCGTTACCTATTCCAAATCAGTTAACCTTCAAGAGATGATCAAATATTTCTCCCTGGAACTTATAGCATGATGAGGTGATGTCATTGGGCGCCTGGGCCTTGAAAATGTCACAGCCTTTCATCTCCCTTGGTCCGATGTTTACTTTGCTAACAATTACTTGCGGTCAGAGTTCGGACATTCCATATTCTAAAACCAAACTCGTTGTTCATTTTTCGTTTTGTGTGGCGTCGACAGATGAGTCTGCCACTACGCGGGGTTTTTAATTGTACCATATTTAAAAATTGTTGACGTCGTTGGTTTATATGAAGTAATAAACTGTTTTATGGGGGCAAAGGTTTACACTGCCGTAGTGTGTAACCATAAATGCTAATTTTTAACTTGTAATGGAGATGGATTTTTTACTATTTAATTGGCACTTTGAGGGGAATAAAACGTTCTTCCACTGATAATGAGAGATGTTTGCTTTCACGCGCTACTAAATAATGATCTCTTCCCATAAGCGTTTTTAAAGCACGTTCATAACTTCCGCATATCCCAGTTGGCATTTATTCCACATTTTTATATGATAGTAAGAAGACATTTTATGTTGCCAGTTTTGCTTAATAGGCGTGGAGGTTTAAAATGAAATAAAACACTTAAAAAAACCTTGATAATGGTATTTGCTTGTTTTGTTAACAAATAATTAATAAATAACCATAGCTTGTTGTGTTGAAAACATAATTTTATACCATTAATGTTTAAATATTATTTTTGGCGTATGGCTTGATTGAAGGGCAATATCGAAGTCCATTTATCGAACACAATATTTGAGGCCGTATATAGGCATTAACGTCACTAACTCCGGCTTGTAAGTGGTCTGAAATCTGTGGCGTAGACTAGCGACTACATTTAGGCACAGAAAATCACAAAATCGTGGGGGCCAATTTTTTTTTTTTTTTTTTTTTATTGGACTTCTCTCGGGAGAGGCGAACCTATAGCGTCGAGTGGGCGCCCCGAGATGCCATCAAATAACTGTTGCAGTTCTTTTTGAACAGTTGCAGGTTGTAACGCTCCGGGAACACTCGCGTGGGAAGGGAGTTCCACAGCTTCCCCGCTCTGTAACGGAACGAGTTCTGATACAGGGAAGTTCGCGCTGTCGGGAGATGAACCACAAACGGGTGCGATCCGTCGGATTGTCTTGTGGAGCGCATATAGACCGAATTGCGTGGAACAATGCCAAGAATCTCCGAAGAACAGCACCCGTGATAATATCTGTAGAACAGACAGAGGTCGGCCACGCGCCTTCGATGTGATAGCGACTGTAGTCCCGACGTCAGCGCCGAGTCCCCGATCAGGCGGATCGCTCGTCTTTGTACGCTCTCAAGTAGGTCGAGGGTATGTTTAGGAGTCGAGCTCCAAACATGAGAGCAATATTCGAGCGCGGGTCTAATTAGAGATTTATATAGGAGAAGAAGTTGGGCCGGAGTAAAATATTTCTTGGCTCTAAAAAGATAACTCAGTTTTCCTGAGGCTGATCTGGCGATACCCGATACGTGTTTATGCCATGATACATTCCCACAGACCGTGACGCCGAGCAATCTCAAACTTTCCCCAGCCTCGAGGGCCCGGCCATTCATCATCAGCTGTGGAACCGATGATCCACTTTTCTTTGTGAATGTTGTATACTGGGTCTTCGTTGCGTTGAAGTCGACAAGATTGGCCTTTCCCCACTGCAGGATTTTATCTAGATCCTGGTTCAGAGAGTCAATCTGTCTACATCTCAGCTGGTGCGACGTTGATGCACCAATCGGCCGATCACTCGAAAAGGAGGAAACAAGCGTACTATCATCCGCAAAACTGAACACTTTGTTATCCGTTGTCCCCAACAAATCATTTATGTGAAGTAAGAACAAGGTTGGAGCCAAAATAGAACCCTGGGGCCCCGAATTAACAGGATACAGATCCGAACACTCGCCGTCCACAACAACCCGGATCGATCGATTCTCGAGGAAGCTCCTCGTCCAGTCGCAAAGCTGTTGGGAAAGTCCATATGAACGAAGTTTGCTCAGCAATGCCCCGTGCCAGACGCGGTCAAAAGCCTTGGAGATATCTAATGCTACCGCCCTTGACTCACCATGCCGTTCAATCGCAGATGTCCATATATCGGTTATAAGTGTCAAAAGGTCTCCTGTGGACCGCCTGCCACGGAATCCGTATTGACGATCATTCAGAAGACCGTTGCACTCCAAATACTTAACCAACTCTGTATTGATGACTTTTTCCATTACCTTAGATAAAATAGACAGTAATGCTATCGGACGGTAATTTTGTGGGAGACACTTTTTTCCCGTCTTTGGGATTGGCTGAACTCGAGCGATTTTCCAGCAGGCAGGAAAGGTCCTCCGTGCATAAGATAAGCGGAAGAGTCTGCCAAGAACCGGCGATAGTTCTGGAGCACAGTTCTTAAGGACTATTGCTGGTATTCCGTCCGGGCCGGTTGCCTTCCTACAATCCAGTTCACGTAGAATGCGCTGAATAGTGCGCGGACGAAATCTCACATCCCGCATGGAAGACTGCACCGGCGAGATCACGGGTGGCTGCAAAAGGCCGGGATCGAGGTTTGAATTCGCGGAAAATAAATTCGCGAAGACGTTAGCTTTATCCTTTGGATTCGTGACTAACGTCCCGCTGTCTGTTACCAACGGAGGGAAAGAGGAGGAAGCAAAGTTACTGCTGACAGCCTTTGCCATTGACCAGAAGGAGCGCGAACCAGTTGGGCACCGGAGGAGCTTATTGATCACCCTGTCGTTGTGAGCCTTCTTCGCGGTATCAATCGCCTGGTTGCACACGTTTCTGATTCTGACAAAATTCGTTCTGTTAACATCGGTGGGATTGGAGCGCCATTGCTTAAAAGCTCTATTTTTTGCCGCTGTAATCAGCTCGCACTTTTTGTCAAACCAAGGTTTATCAGACGAACTTCGTTTGATGGAATGTGGAATATACATCTCCATCCCCAGAAGAATAATCTCAGACACCGACTCCGCGCAAGCGTTAACATCGGAGTTTCCGAAGCACATCTCGGACCATGGAAAGGATGCGAAGAAATCTCGCAAATCATGCCAGTTAGCAGCCCCATACTTCCACACATGGTGAAGCTGCCTAGGCCGGTTATTCGATTGATGTGCAAGTGCTTGCGCGACAGATACCAAGCAGTGATCTGAGTTTCCCAGTGGCGCAGAAACCTCTACGCTATAAATACTCGGTTCGGATGTCAAAAACAGATCCAGGGTGTTCGCATAATCGCCTCGGGCATCCGGTATTCGCGTTGGCTCCCCCACGAGTTGAGTCAAGTTGTGGCTTACAGCAAACATCTCCGCCAGCCTCCCAGCCTCGTCGGTTCTGTTAGAATGTAACAACCAGTCGGAATTGTGCACATTAAAATCGCCAAGGACAATAATTTCAGAAGCCGGGTGGTTGATCTGTATCCAGTCGACGGTATATGAAAGATGTTCGAAAAATGTCGCCGGTCGATCGTCATTCGGGGAGCGGTAAAGACAACAAAGAAATTTAACGGAATTCCTCAGTACGACCCTCAACCATATGATGTCCATATTATTGGGCTCCAACGCCTCCATCCTCTGGCAAGCCAGATCGGACCGTGCGAAGACGCAGACACCGCCCTTAAAACGGAATCTCGAATGTAAGTCGTATCCTGAGCAACGAAGATATGTCGAATCAGTTGACGAATCGACCTGGGTCTCAGTTAGGGCAAGGATATCAGGTATCGTTGTTTGCAAATATTGGTGGACGGCGTTTACATTAGTATTGGTGAAACCGATGCCCCTGATGTTACAAAATGCCGTCACCAGTCGAGCGTGGGCCGAGCCTCGAGAGCTAGCCCGGTTATGCGATGACGAACCTCTCAAAGTTCCATTATTTATCATGATATCTGCATGATGTTCCCCCTGACATAGTCCCCCCCGGAGATCCGAATGGAAGACTAGTTTACCTCCGGAATTCTTTATATCAGAAGACACCATCATGACTTATCCCCGTGTCAGTCCGGGCCATCAGCCACACATTCGAAACACCGTCGAAGATTTCTCTCGGCGATATCGCGGAATGTACAGCGTGACGGGGTGGTATCTCACCTTGGGACTGACTACCACCTAACCAACCTTTTCTCGAACCGGTCCATCAGCCAAGCTCCGAAAGATGGCCAGGGATTTCTCCCGACCATTTCACGGAGCCTAAAGCTTGATGGGGAGGTATTTCACCGGGCGCACAGGGCGTTGGGACTCCGGCTACCACTCGGCCTTTAGTCGCCTCTTACGACAAGCTGGCCTAGCTGTGAGTATATTCTAACGCCCTACTCACAGGGCAAAGTCCTGTGGCATTTCCAACAGACACAAGAAACAAGTCAGTAGTGAAGAACAACACCGAAATAAAGATCAAAGCATATCGGTCAGAGCCGTATATTATAAAATTCCACATCAGATGAGTGTACTTGTAAATAACAATCAATTTCGTAAAGGCGGCAGTAGTTTGATATGTTGAGACTTGAGTTCTATTTTTTAGTGATTTTAACCGTCATAGCGTTGGTTCGTATCACTACCTTTTCAGTATCATCGCAAAACGATTTGGGCACACTCCCCGAAATTCTTTGATCACCAAATGTTTCTTGCGATAAATTGATTGTGTCCCTTGCTTTGTGGCATATTGCACATTCCTGTTTTAATCATAACTCTTCCACATTAATACCAATCAATTGGGGGACGAAAAATCAATAATCATGGATCTATAATACTCTGCCTTTTTTTATTTTACGTACATCTTTTTATTTTGTTCTTTTTCTTATATTTATCTTACTTGCTAGACAAAAAATGCTTAAATTTCAGGTTATTTAAATTACATCCTAATTTACTGATCCCCTGCGGACACCCTAAGCTAAGCTTGGCGTGACTATTGTCATGTATTGTTGCCTTCATTAATAACTCGCCAAAACAAAGACAATTAAGAACAAACAAAAAAAAACGTAGATTTTCTTTTTCCTTTCTTCTTCTCTTCGTGTGGGTGGGAGCGAACATACAGGGCAAAGTCACTGATTGCTTTCAACCCGGTGAAGGGCAGGGCGATTCTTGTCCTCGTTCAATCCAAGTTGACATGCAGTCTCCACGTGACGCCCTGGATAGCTACGTTGGCACCCACAAAGTGGTGCACCAATGCATGCAGCTACATCCTGAGAAAGGTTGGCGCAAGGCTAATAACCTTGCCCAGAAAAACAAATTATTCTGGACAATTTAACAAGCCTCGGATATGGACCGGATACATGACGACGAAAATGGTTAAATGATTTGAGAATTTTCTGATGGAACGGCCGCTTACTATACAGAGCTCGAGGTGTCCAGTGTCAAACTCTTTATTCATCAGGGAGGTTTACCAACTGTCGTCCCCAGTCTCGACAAGCTATTCGTAAAGTTCCACGTGAGTTTCAATTTGTCGCCTCATAAAGTGTCGAATGACTTCATAGTTCACTCCAGAACGTTGTCACATCTTCCACTTAGTAAGGCCGACCTCAACAAGTCTTTTCGTTCTCACCCCCGCCCCAAACCGACAGTATAACCCCCCTTACTCTCTATTATCAGAACGTGAGAGGTCTTTGCCCAAAGACCCAATCGATTCTGACAAACTCCCATGCCGTACCTGTTGACATTTTCTTTACTTTAAGCGAAACGAACTTAATCCCCAGTATTCATAACCTGGAACTGTTTCCCCCAAGTTCACCATATGCCCCGATGACCACGCCAAGCATGCCACTGACTATTTCCCCAGCCCGGGAGTGCTCATTGCTGTCCATAACAGCCTTGATTCGTCACATATTGGTTTCCCTTTGTGACTGTCAAATCACTCTTCCTCGGAAATCAATCTTTGTGATTAGCTTCCATATCTTGCCATCCCAGCCTATTGAAATTTACGAGCTCGCTCTTAATACTACCGTCGTGTGGGGGTATATGTAGGTGTGACGGCACGGGTGCGGGTTCACTGTATTCCCCAAGCGCGTTCACTGTCACCCACCGAATACCGCAGCTAAACGATCACCAGACAAGAAGGAATGATGGCTGATCTTCGAAACTGACGGGACACAGCACAGAAATAAAATAAACACTCAGATTTGTTTTTGTTGACATTCGATTTTTATTGTTGGTTAGAATTAATATGTTTTTACAAAAGTATTGAAGGCCTTCGCATGAACTCTTGTGCGCACGCTACGATGGATCGAAGACGACTCACTGGCGGTTGGATTTCGACGCGTTCACCGAGTGATTAATCTCGAGAGACTCTGGCGAGTCCTCCTTCAGCTAAGGGTGAGTTTCCTTTTCTCGAGAGAAACGTGAAGTTTCTCTTTGTGGTGGTGAATTGGAGAGGATCTCTCCGGGTTGATCTTAGCTAGTGTGCTAATTGATCCATTGTTTACACATGCACGAAGCTCATGGGAAAACGAAACTGAGAAAGGAGGATAGAACAAAGGACGTCATAAAAGACTTGGATGCAGCTGTACAAATAGTCTGCATTGCTATTAGGAAACTGGTGCTAAGAGCAAAATAGGTACACAATGGTGATTGTGCACTGTATCTTAGCTGGCGGGCGGGGTTGAATTCTTGTATGCATTTTATATGCTAAAGAAATCGATTTTTGGTAGCAAGACGCTAGATGCGTAAATTGCTTTTGTCGATTGGACAAAAGGCTCCCGAGGCTGTAGATAAGCCAGGAAAATGTTCTACGCGTGTGTGCGGCAGGTTATGCTGGCCAACATGGGCGCCGATAAGTATTCCAATTTCTGATACATGTATGTTGTAAAGAATTCTTTCAGAGAATTTTGAAGATGCATTGGATGCATGGACGATGAGAATTCTTTACAGGGAATTTTAGGTGGTGCATTAAGTGCATTAAATGTCCTTGATGAAGGAAACGTTTGCTGGTTTGCAGGGGAGTTGGGTTGGAATTGTGGGTGGTTCTTTGCGTAAGGTTAGAGAACCCCCACCGACTAAATAATTGAGCTCAGTAATTGTGAGGCCAACATATCGCCTTTGGGGATTTTAATCTTTCACTACTCAATTAGGGTTTATCTGACGATCAATCACATTTCACTCCCCCCACCCCATCTCTGCCACTGAATTTCTTTCTGCGCTGATCGACTGCACGATTCTTGCCTCTGTCAAGTCAGCAACGTTCGAAAACTCTTGGGTAGGCTGCTAGACCTCATCATTACAACAGTCCTATCAATACATCAGTCTCACCCAGCCCCTTCGTCCTTACATCTATTGACCGCTACCACCCCCCGCCCCCCTTATCGTGACCTTCTTCCGAGTCCACTCGCCACCGTCCGCCCCCCCTCCCAACCACCAACCCTATGATTTCCATAAAGCTAACTTTGGTCTCATCAACGACCACCTAGGCCGCCTTTCGTTCAACTAGGATTACCTATCCATCGAAGATGCCATCACCCATTTACATACCGAAATGACCCGCCCTTACGTTACTCGATCCCTTTACCTTGCATTTGCCCGTCCTAGCCAGGTATGGTTTCCTTATCACAAGATCCATATCGGCACAATCGAAAGTATTCAACGTCACTTCCTTCCGTCCCTTCTCCCGTAAATTAACCGCCTCAAATTAATCAATCTCAGAACCCCTGAGGAGCGCAGGGTCCTAGCTGACATTGTGTATTCATTGGGTCCTCTCCGGCTCGTTCGACTACGCCTACCTCTTTAATTTAATTCCTCTGAACTCAAACCCTTGAAATACACATAATCCCCGGCTTCTCTACATTCCTCCTCACCGGACCTCTTATGGTCTCAACGAACCCCTTTCGCGGATGCTGAGAAATGTCATCTCCAATTCCACCTTGTTCGACTTCGACCTCTCTACATATACTCCCAGGCACTGCCTCCTAAACCATTCTCACCACCAATCTTAAGCGGCGCTTCTACACTTTACTATAAGCTGCCCCCCCTTGCCCTACTCCTGCTTTCTTAATTTGTCCTGGTTACCTTAGATTAAGCCCGGTTAAAATAGTTCTTAAGCTCTCTAGTATATAACTTATATATACTTTAGTTATAGGTAATTATGTTGATTGAATTAAGCCAATAAATGGGGCGGTAGCTCCACTAAGGTAGAGAGTAAACAATTTCCCCGTTCGTTCCCTACTCTAGACAAAGAACATCAAACTCTTCCCCTCCACGGCACAACCACAAGCTTATTCCCTACGTAACAAAAGAAATACGTTGTGGGCCATCTTCTCTCGGAATCGAACTATGCCTGACTACTCCAACTTTCTTGATTGTTACCTCCAATTCATTGAACTTTTCAACACTCTTTTTCGTCAGACCAATCAGACCAATCCAAAAATGACCCCAACGCCTTCTTTCAGTTCGACAATCATAAACGTAAACCCGATGGTTACCCCATATCGCTTACGTTAAACTCCCATACCTCACCTAATCCTGTTACTATTGCTCACCTCTTCACCACTCACTTGAATCAGTCATCCACTAATGACTTCTTTATCTCTGACCCGTCAAACTTCAACTACCTACCTAACTTTTCGCTCGCGCCCCTTTTCCACAACTTCTTTGATTCGCCCTTAATTGAATCTAACCTACTGCAACTTAAAAACGAGTTTACACCGGGCCCTGATGGTATCCCTGCAATCCTCCTCAAGAAATGCTCATCCATACTCTCTGCTCCCCTCTCACTGATCTTCAATCTCTCACTCTCTCAAGGCGTATTCCCCCACATTTGGAAATCCCCCTTCATCGCCCACATCCACAAGAAAGGTCCAAAAAACGATGTCGTGAACTAGTGCCCCACTTACTTAAGATTCTCGAAGCATTCTATACGAATTTCTTAGTTTTGTTGCAAATTTTTTAACTCACCAAGACAACATGGTATTCTCAATGGCCGATCAACTACAACCAACCTTGTTGAGTTCACTTCTTTTACACTCTCAGCACTAGAGCACGGTAACGAGCTCGACATGGTCTCAGCCGACCTCAGTCAAGCATTCGACAAAATCTCTCACAATCTAATCCTCTTCAAATTATCCGCCCTCGGGTTCGAACCCGAATTGCAGAAATTGATTTCTTCCTATGTAAAGGATAGACTTTACTCGTTCGGTTCCGGTCCATGATATCCAATCTCTTCCTTGCCGCCTCTGGGGTACCTTGAGGAAGCCACCTTGGCCCCCTACTGTTTATACTTGCCACTGAGGACATTGATAGGGTCATTAATAATTCCAGCTTGTCCCTATACGCTGGTCACACAAAGATATTGTGACGTATATAACAATCAGCTGTGATATCTGGCAGTTTTCCAAAACAAAGTACTAGCATATTCTAGAAAGTACTGGAAAACCAGACACTATGAGCAGTAGAAAATTCGAGGCTATGGAACGAAACGCCGAATTAGAATGAGGAAAAACGGTATAAGTACATCGCACGCAGATCAAGGGAGGGAGTAAGCAATAAGAAAACGATAAGTCTCGGAAGTGTCACCGAATTATTAGCGAAATATCAAGTAACGGTTGTTATTAACAGACTAATAAAGTGTTTACAAAGAAAATCGATTTAACGGCTCTTATTTATTAAAATAATTAATCCAACGAATTCTAAGCTCGCAACAATATACAAGATCATCGAGTCACCACTGTACTGTTGCAATCAGAACTTGACAACTTCTCGACTTGGTGTGACAAGAATTGCTTTGTACTTATTATCGCCAAATGGCAATCTATAACCTTTTCTCGTAAGCGTATTCACTCATCCTCGCGTCCCTATAACCTTCATAACCAACTCCTGACCATTGTCCAATGTATTCGCGATCCTTTGCGACAGGGAGCTTAACTTCCTCTCTCTCATTGATGATGATGATGACGATCCGAAAAGCTTATTCAGCCCTCGGATTCGTAAAACGATGGTCTAAGAAATTCTCCGGCCCTTACGTTACTCGATCCCCTTACCTTACCGTCGTCCGTCTACTGCTTGAATATAGTAGCTAGGTATGGTCTCCTTATCACAAACTCCATATCTGTAGAATCGAAAGTATTCAACGTCGCTTCTCTCGGTTTGCTCTCCAAGGGCTAGGATAGGAAAACCCCTAAATTCATCATCATCATCGGCACTACAACCGAGCTTGTTAAATTTTCCATAATAAAAATATTTTTACGGGCAAGGTTATTAGCCTTGCGCCGTTCCCCATAAATTAACCGCCTCAAATTAATCAATCTCAGAACCCTTGAAGAGCGCAGGGTCGTGGCCGAACGGCGTTCGGCGGAACACTTCGGTGACACTTTGACAACGACTCACAAAATCGCCAAAGATTCACTAACTGATTAGAACAATATGGGATAAGGAAGTCACCCCGGAAGAATGGAAAACCTCAATAGTCGTCCCCACTTTCAAAAAAGGCGACAGATCTGGCTGCGAAAACTACAGAGGAATATCATTGCTGCTAACCGCACCTCTTATGGTCTCAACTAACCCCTTTCGCGAACGCTGAGAAATGTCAACTCCAACTCCACCTTATTCGACTTCGACCTATCTACCCATACTCCCAGGCACCGCCTCCTAAACCATTCTCACCACTAATCTTAAGTAGCGCTATTTACACTTTCCTCTCTTACCTGCCCCCACCTCCCGCGTCTGCTCTTGCCATTGTAGTATGTCCTGTTTGCCTTAGGTTAAGCTTAGTTAAGTTAGTTCTTACGTTTTCTGTTAAGCTTCGGTTAAACTTAGTTAAGTCCTACGTTTTTTGTTTACCTTAGGTTAAGCTTAGTTAAGTTAGTTCTTACGTTTCCCGTTAATCTTCGGTTAAACTTAGTTAAGTTAGTTCCTACGTTTCCTGTTAACTGAGGTTAAGATTAGTTAAGTTAGTTCTTACGTTTCCCGTTAACCTTCGGTTAAACTTAGTTAAATTAGTCCCTAGGCTTCCTGTTTACCTTAGGTTAAGCTTAGTTAAGTTAGTTCTTACGTTTCCTGTTAAGCTTCGGTTAAACTTAGTTAAGTTAGTTCCTAGGTTTCCTGTTTACCTTAGGTTAAGCTTAGTTAAGTTAGTTCTTACGTTTTCTGTTAAGCTTCGGTTAAACTTAGTTAAGTTAGTTCCTACGTTTCCTCTTTACCTTAGGTTAACCTTAGTTAAGTTAGTTCTTACGTTTCCCGTTAACCTTAGGTTAAACTTAGTTAAATTAGTTCCTAAGTTTCCTGTTTACCTTAGGTTAAGCTTAGTTAAGTTAGTTCTTACGTTTCCTGTTAAGCTTCGGTTAAACTTAGTTAAGTTAGTTCCTACGTTTCCTGTTAACTGAGGTTAAGATTAGTTAAGTTAGTTCTTACGTTTCCCGTTAACCTTCGGTTAAACTTAGTTAAATTAGTTCCTAGGTTTCCTGTTTACCTTAGGTTAAGCTTAGGTAAGTTAGTTCTTACGTTTCCTGTTAAGCTTCGGTTAAACTTAGTTAAGTTAGTTCCTACGTTTCCTGTTTACCTTAGGTTAAGCTTAGTTAAGTTAGTTCTTACGTTTCCCGTTAACCTTCGGTTAAACTTAGTTAAGTTAGTTCCTACGTTTCCTGTTAACTGAGGTTAAGATTAGCTAAGTTAGTTCTTACGTTTCCCGTTAACCTTCGGTTAAACCTAGTTAAGTTAGTTCCTACGTTTCCTGTTTACCTTAGGTTAAGCTTAGTTAAGTTAGTTCTTACGTTTCCCGTTAATCTTCGGTTAAACTTAGTTAAGTTAGTTCCTACGTTTCCTGTTAACTGAGGTTAAGATTAGTTATGTTAGTTCTTACGTTTCCCGTTAACCTTCGGTTAAACTTAGTTAAGTTAGTTCCTACGTTTCCTGTTAACTGAGGTTAAGATTAGTTAAATTAGTTCCTAGGTTTCCTGTTTACCTTAGGTTAAGCTTAGTTAAGTTAGTTCTTACGTTTCCTGGTAAGCTTCGGTTAAACTTAGTTAAGTTAGTTCTTACGTTTCCTGTTTACCTTAGGTTAAGCTTAGTTAAGTTAGTTCTTACGTTTTCTGTTAAGCTTCGGTTAAACTTAGTTAAGTTAGTTCCTACGTTTCCTCTTTACCTTAGGTTAACCTTAGTTAAGTTAGTTCTTACGTTTCCCGTTAACCTTCGGTTAAACTTAGTTAAGTTAGTTCCTACGTTTCCTGTTAACTGAGGTTAAGATTAGTTAAATTAGTTCCTAGGTTTCCTGTTTACCTTAGGTTAAGCTTAGTTAAGTTAGTTCTTACGTTTCCTGTTAAGCTTCGGTTAAACTTAGTTAAGTTAGTTCCTACGTTTCCTGTTTACCTTAGGTTAAGCTTAGTTAAGTTAGTTCTTACGTTTCCCGTTAACCTTTGGTTAAACTTAGTTAAGTTAATTCCTACGTTTCCTGTTAATTGAGGTTAAGATTAGTTAAGTTAGTTCTTACGTTTCCCGTTAACCTTCGGTTAAACCTAGTTAAGTTAGTTCCTACGTTTCCTGTTTACCTTAGGTTAAGCTTAGTTAAGTTAGTTCTTATGTTTCCTGTTAGGCTTCGGTTAAACTTAGTTAAGTTAGTTCCTACGTTTCCTGTTTACCTTAGGTTAAGCTTAGTTAAGTTAGTTCTTACGTTTCCCGTTAACCGTCGGTTAAACTTAGTTAAATTAGTTCCTAGGTTTCCTGTTTACCTTACGTTAAGCTTAGTTAAGTTAGTTCTTACGTTTTCTGTTAAGCTTCGGTTAAACTTAGTTAAGTTAGTTCCTACGTTTCCTGTTTACCTTAGGTTAAGCTTAGTTAAGTTAGTTCTTACGTTTCCCGTTAACCGTCGGTTAAACTTAGTTAAATTAGTTCCTAGGTTTCCTGTTTACCTTACGTTAAGCTTAGTTAAGTTAGTTCTTACGTTTTCTGTTAACCTTCGGTTAAACTTAGTTAAATTAGTTCCTAGGTTTCCTGTTTACCTTAGGTTAAGCTTAGTTAAGTTAGTTCTTACGTTTCCCGTTAACCTTCGGTTAAACTTAGTTAAGTTAGTTCCTAAGTTTCCTGTTTACCTTAGGTTAAGCTTAGTTAAGTTAGTTCTTATGTTTCCCGTTAACCTTCGGTTAAACTTAGTTAAATTAGTTCCTAGGTTTCCTGTTTACCTTAGGTTAAGCTTAGTTAAGTTAGTTCTTACGTTTCCCGTTAACCTTCGGTTAAACTTAGTTAAGTTAGTTCCTACGTTTCCTGTTTACCTTAGGTTAAGCTTAGTTAAGTTAGTTCTTACGTTCTTTAGTTTGTAAAGTTACATATAGTTTAGCTTATAAGTACTTATATTGCTTTAATTAAGCCAGTAAATTGGGTGGTAGACCCACTAAACACTAAAATAACTTACGAGTATGCACACGTCCTTTGAAATCTAGTCAAAAATGAGTATATTATCTCAAATCTATACTGAAATGCGAAATCTATTTCAGCAGCTGCTTGGATGACCCTTACGTAGATTTCCCGCTAAATTCTATCTCAAAATTAATAAATCATCTTAAACAAACTATACCGGAATGTGAGTTAAAGAAGAAATGTTACTAGGATGACTCTCGCGGACATCTCTTTGAACGTCTACTAGAAAATGAGTAAATAGTCAAGAACATTACACAGCATGTGAACACCAGTAGATCTAAAAATCCCATAACTCTTATACACCACACCTTTGAATGGATAATTATCTCGAACCACGGCAATGTTAAATCAGGTAGACCCTCTTAAGGCAATTGATATTGTCAATTTAGTATTATTATAGGGTATATCTTTCCACGACCATGACCCTGTATGTGACCTCCACTTCGATTGAAAACAAAGATGAAGCTCCTCCAAGCAAATCCCCACATCTTGCACGGATCTATATATACGCTGCAAATAAATCACAACAACAAAAACCGAATACTGTAGCTCAAATCGAATAGACCTGCTTGATTTAAAATCTCACAACTAGCCATAGTTCATGGCAATAATTTATTGCACAGGTCTATATGTTCAAAGCCCAAATGAATTGTAGGTATCATAAAAAATCGTTTCGCATAAACTCGATCATAAAGCTGTCTCGGAGACCCCTTACGGCTACAAGACACCAATCTCAACGGCGGCAAAATATGTGCTCTGGTGGTACGATCTTCTTAAAATACTTCTGTGGATTCCCCCATATCAGACTATATCACGCCGAAGGGAAACGAAATGAAAAGGCGCAAGGGATAAAAACATCGAAGCTCGTTACGCCTGTCCATTTATATTGTGTTTAAGAATAGATTAAACTTCGTGCATGCCGTGGTTTTATAGATCATCTCCAACTCGACCCTGAAATACAAAGGAACTATACATTTCTTGATTGTAAGCCGAGTTATGAATAACTTGATTGGGTGGAACTATTTAATGATGAAATATAATATTGTAGCAAATTCTGTGTAAGTATGTAACGACTTTTATTCCTTCACATTCTTTGATTTTCCTTTCATTTCATGCTCATCCTTCCTCTCTGGCAGTCTGTGGCTTCTTTTATATACCCTTGCTCTTTGTGTCCTAAGTTGTTGAACGTATATAAATAACATCGATACAAGAGTGAATTCCGGATAAAAATAAATACGCTAAACGTAAAATAAAAACAACGTTCAGGTTCAGACACTCATATTCATCATTGCCAAAGGACGTTAAACTAAATTCCTACAGTCTGACTGGTTTCCATACTACAATAAAGTTACTTTTTACGAAGGTCATAAAACACATGAATACAGTTTCGTATTTTCCGCAACAACTATTTTCATCGGTGTCTTTTATTGCATTGATTTGGTACATACTTTTATTTACTATAATTGTTTCCAATTATTTATTGCACTATGAGTAACATAGATGAATTAAAATTAGCGATAACATTTGAACTTATGTTTAGTCCTTGGTTTTGGCGCAAAGCTAATAATCTTGCCTGGAAAAACAAATTATTATAGGAAATTTAACAAGCCTCAGACTTGTTAAATAAGGCCAAGACCGGATCCCGGTTGTGGTGCCGATGATGATGATAGCCCTTGGTATTGAGCCTAAAGAATGCGGATAACCTCCATAATCGCATTTTTTTTAAATTGTATTTTACGCAAAAATGTTAAACGTTGCACAAATTGTACAGACCCAAAATTAATTGGCATTTTGGCGTCTCACTACATATCATATATTACAATCTGATAAAAGACGATCGAAGGTTTTTGCTGATCGATCCCCATTTGGGGAGCAGTAAATTAATATATAAGAAATTTAGTGGAGCCTCGTAAAATAAAACTTAGTCAAATAATGCGCAAGTTGGTGGTTTTTAACGCATCTTCTATTTTGTATACCGAAATCTGACGAGGAAGTCGTGTCTCGCATAACGATAACGAGTCGATTAGGACCCCGAATCTCGGGATCGGAATATCGGGCTTCATTCTTCATAAATGACGATATGCGGCGTTTACATTCTCCGTTACAAGCTGAAGGTTGCTAGTGTTCAGCGACCGTATCCGATTCCTCGAAGACCAATTATTTACTACTCAGGGTCAAACTTTTCAGATGTGATTCTCCTTGGGATACCACCATGACAACTTTTAACGGCGTCACTTTCCAGGTTTCGTATCAAGCATTCGAACTTGGAGGAGCAGATTTCGAAAAATAAGAGGAAAACACTAACCGGGTTGCGCCAAAAAAAAAAAGTGCTGTGGATTTATACGACGGCACTCCAAGCTGCGCATCAAGTTAACAATAAAGAAAAAGACTAAGACAGTGAGGATCCTACGATAAGAAAAGGGATTGTTTCATTTTCCTCCAATACGCTTGTGTGTGCAGGAATGTCGAGACGAGACACAATTCAAAACCAGAAAATTGAGAAGGTTCCAGAGGGAGTTGTTGATAAGGCGGATCGAGTTTTATACGCAATAAGATCAAATTCAAATTATCATTTTAATTATTGTGTAATAATTCCAGCACTTGGGTACGAGTAATTTGGAAAGTAGTAAAACTTTGATCATACCAGGTGTACCGGTGTGAAGTGAGCGTCAAGATACAAATGTATCGATAGGGAACGTTTGTTGTGAACGAACCCATATTTTTTTTTTATTTGGTTGCTATGACATCTGTCAAACATATTGTAGCGAGCTTGGGGTTCGCTGGATTAATTATTTTTAATAAATAAGAGCCGTTAAATCGATTTTCAATTAATGTAACACTTTATTAGTCCGTTAATAACAACCGTTACTTTTACCGTACACTTAACGATTTCTTGACTTATCGCTTCCGTACTTATCGCTTGCTTCACTGCTTACTTCTTACTTCTTATCTCCATGATCTGTGTGCGACGTATTTATACCGTTTCCTCACTCTGATTCGGCGTTTCGTTTCCGCCCGCTCCATAGCCTTGAATGTTCTACTGTTCATAGTCTCCAGTTTTCTAGTACTTTCTAGAATATTCTAGTACCTTGTTTCGGACTTTCTCGAATATTCTAGTACTAATTGTCATGTGCGTCACAATATTTAGTATGCATCAAGTCATTGTAGAAACAACATCATTTTTTTAATCCTGTTAAAAATGTCAAATTTTGTACCAGAAAATGATAATGTGCGGAAAGCATTAATTTTTTGTTTTCATTTGAAGAAAAGTGCTACAGAGTCACATCGAATGCTTGTCGGGGCTTATGGTGATCATGCTCTATCGGAAGCAACATGCAAAAGATGGCTTAAGCGGTTCCGAGATAATGATTTTGATGTGCGAAATGAAGAACGTGGAAGACCGCCAACAAAGTTTGAAGACGCCGAATTGCAAGCAATATTGGATCAGGATGACACTTTCAAGGGGTCTAGAAATTTAAAAAAAGAATATTTTTTTCATATTTTTAAAGCTTAACCCTCTAAGAATATGTCTTTAAGAGGATTTTAGAAAATTCAAATTATTTTCGAAGGTATGGCTGTTTTGTTGACGCGCCGTCTAAACCGGCTCGGCCGGAACGAATCGAACACAAGGCATTAGGGACGCATCAAAGGAGGCCAGAACTGCTCGGTTGGAAGAGAGAAGTACGAAAGATGCTTATTTCGAAGTCAAGGAAGGTCCGATGTAAGCAGCAGGAATGGCAGATTGAATAAAGGTAAGCCTAAAATATCATTTCATGACTTAGAACGCGAGAAAATTTACGTGAAACTTTAAACGCGTTTTTCTCGAAACTGTCTTTTTTAAAACAATACCCACGATTTTTATGTCTTCTTTATAGGTGTTGCAGACGAAGCAGCCGATCGAACAATTTAAACTATTACCAACTTATGGCGCCTCAGACTATACAACGTTAAAGTTTGCATCATAAATTTCTGTTGTGGCACTGAATGCTGCTAGTTGCTGAATAGACGAAAAAGAAAATTGTCTATTCATTAACTGTTTCATTGTTACTGTTTCGACACAGTTTTGATTTTTGTTTATAGATTTTTAAATCGAACATGTATACGGTACCTTCAGCAACTGTTTTATGAATGTGAACCTCTTTAATGTAAAATAAAGTTAAATTAGTGTGTTAAAAATGTGTTTCTTTACTGCCCAATGCGGCAGTCATTTGCTGTGTCCATGGTGACACAATATCATCAATTTTGCTGGGCTATAACGCCAAAACCATTTTGCTGGGCTACAACGCCACATTTATTATGGTGTTCTCACCGAGGATGACTCCAAGCAGAACAAACAATAGGCTTTTCTATTGCATGAACTGTCCTCATCCCCAAATTTCAATGTTAACTATTTTTTAAAAATTCGAAAAACTAAGAAAAAATGGTACAAAAATAAATTTTTTTTTCAAGCAGACGCCATTTTGTAAAAAAAATTTTTTTTTTCAACTTTTATTAGTTCCAATGATAGAGGCATTTCTGTAAATTAATAATCTTTTTTATTTTCAGATGGCTAGGAGGGTTGAATCGTGGGTATGGTCGCGTGCCAACTTTTTGAGATCCCCCACTTCATCAGCAGCTAACTTTTTGAATTTTGAATTTTTTACTTTCAATTTGTTTACTGTATTCTTGAAATTCTAATAAACATCCTATAAAAAAATTAATAGTAAAATATTGATTGTTTTTTTTACAGCACTTCAAAAATTGCGTTAAATTCGTGCGTCTAGGCCAGAATACACCTTAAGTCAAAAACAAATGGCACAAATGTTAAATGTTGCACAACAAACAATTTCTGTCCGTTTAAAAGCTATGGGAAAGATCCAAAAGTGTGGAAACTGGGTACCACATGAATTGAATGACAGGCAGATGGAAAAGGGAAATACCACATGTGAAACGTTGCTTCTACGACACTAAAGGAAGTCAGTATTGCATCAAATTGTGACTGGTGATGAAAAATGGATTTATTTTAAAAATCCTAAACGCAAAAAATCATGGGTACATGCAGGAGAAGCGTTAACATCGACTGCAAAAGCCTGATCGGTTTGGAAAAAAGACAATGTTCTGTGTTTGGTGGGACCAAAAGGGGGTGGAGTATCATGTACTTCTAAAACCTGGCGAAACTGTGGATGCGCAACGTTACCGACAGCAAATGATCAATTTGAATAATGTATTGATCGAAAAACGACCAGAATGGGCCACAAGACACGGATGGTAATTTCGTTGCATGATAATGCTCCGAGTCATACAGAAAAATCCGTCAAAGAAACAACAAAAGCTCTCGGCTGGGAAGTGTTACCCTACCCACCGTATTCACCAGACAAGGCTCCTTCCTTGGCTACGATTGGGTATTTTAACTTTACTTGGGCTCCGCTTGTTGCACTGATGTCGTCGGTTCTGGACTTCAAGTTTTGTTGTACCATTCCATGTCCACCTCTAATATTATCTTAAATCAGTTTCATTCTTAATTCGTAATTGTATACGAGTATATAAAACAAATCTAGTTTTTTCTCTGTGCTTATCGAAATAAAATTCGTTTGTGTAATCGCGTATTTTTTGCTAGTATCCTCACAATACAATGGGTATGCCATGCAATAATGCGAAATAAAATTGAGTCATAAAGATAACAAACTACCTTTTGACTACTGTATTTTATGTTAAGTGGTAATCATCAACTAACCTTCGAAATTCTTTATATCAAAAGGTAACATCATGCAATTTACTTCAATTTCAGACCGGTTCACCCGCCAAGCCCCGAATGTAGTCAAAAATTTCTCGTGACCACATCTCATAATTTATAGCATGATGTGCTGATATAACAACGAGGGTTGGAGTTGGGACCAACGAATTTTTTTAATCGGTTAATTAGTCAAGCTCCTGGGCATGGTCATGGATTTCTCCTGGTCATTTCAAGAGCTCATTGCATGTATCCCATTGAGTATTGTATCTCACCAGGCGGTCTCAATCAGTAAGCTCTTGTCCGATCTGAAAGTAGGACAAAAAACCTACGGTCACCCACAAATAATTGAAAATGTTGGTGAAACTGGATTGTTGCACCATACATCTCAAAAGTATTTGACAGATAGGGGCACCCAACTCTGTTTTCGAAATTGGATTTTTGTGAGTGATGTTGCAAGGATCATTGTTTTTGGTCGTTTAACCCTTATGTTAATACTCAACTTTACCGAGTTGTTAGCTCTTAGTATCCGGGGTACCCGGGTACCCATTTACTGTTATATTCAAATTTTTAATATTTCAGTAAAAAAAGGGTTTTTTTAAATTTTGTTTCTTTAACATCCATGGAGAAGCGTAGTGGGGCTACCACCTCATTTTATGGCTTAATTCAAGTAACATAATTACCTACATCTAAAGTATATATAAGTTAGAAACTCGAAGGATCTTAACTAGGCTTAACCTAAGGTAAAAAGGAAATATTGAGAAGGCAGTGCAAGGGGTGAGAGGTTAGGACAAGCTATAGTTAAGTGTAGAAGCGCCGCTTAAGATTGGTGGTGAGAATGGTTTAGGAGGCAGTGCTTGAGAGTATGGTAGAGAGGTGGAAGTCGAACAAGGTGGAATTGGAGTTGCCATTTCCTCATCCACGAAAGGGGTTCGTGCAGACCATAAGAGGTCCGGTGGGGCGAATGTGGAAGAATTCTACGAGAACGTCGAACGTGCCCTCAATGCCTACCTAAGATACGATATTGTGACGCATATGACAATCAGTACTAGAATATTCTAGAGAGTCCGAAACAGAGTACTAGAATATTCTATAAAGTAATGGAAAACTGGAGACTAGGAACAGTAGAACATTCAAGGCAATGGAACGGACGGAAACGAAACGCTGAAACAGTATAAATACGCCGCACACAGAGCATAGTGATGGGTATGAAGTAGAAAGTAATAAGTCTCGAGTGAGAAGCAAGCGATAAGTAAGAAGTAAAATACGCGATAAGTACGGAAGCGATAAGTCAAGAAATCGTTGTGTACGGTAAAAGTAACGGTTGTGGTTAACGGACTAATAAAGTGTTATATTAATTCAAAATCGATTTAACGGCTCTTATTTATTCAAAATAATTAATCCAGCGAACCCTAAGCTCGCTACAATTGGTGTCAGAAGTGGGATTAATTATTGGTGAAATAAATAAGTCTGTGGAAGTGTATTGTGACGATGGCAGATCGACATTCGGAGAAGAGTTCGCAACCGTTGGACATTTCGGAGATGTTGAGGATTATGATGGCAAAATTGGATGCGCGAGCTATCGATATTAACTCAAAATTGGATGCTTTAGCTGCAAAATTGGATGCGCGAGCTACAGACGTTAATGCAAAATTGGACGCGCGAGCTGCAGAGTTTAAGGCAAAATTGGATGCCCAAAGGCAGTGTATGAAAGAATTCTGGGACTCGGAAGCGGAGGAATCTGAAGATGAGGAGAAATTGGAGCCACAGGAAATGAAGAAACTCAGGAAGAGCAAAGCTATGGCCGACAGTGGTGAGGAAGAGGAGGAAAATGACGATGATGTGTTACGTGAAGAACTGAAAGATTCCATCGATGATAACCCGATTGAAGAGGACGGCAGTGATGATGAAGACACTGGTGCTTCAGGCCGTTCCCTGAAACGGATTTACAATGATGATGACGAGTTGGACGACCGACTGGAAGACGACGACTGTGACCTTATTGAAGAGAATCTTGGTTTGAAAGTCGAAGGCAGAAAGCGTCCCAAGCATCTGCGTCGTACACAGGATGAAGAAAGTGATGGAGAGGAACAGCACGTCGATGAAGGTTCAGCACGTGAGGCTATAGACGAACAGCTATTCGACGACGAAGACGACGTTGAACGCCGCTCTGAACGTAGTCACAGGGAAACTGAGGCGGCAAAACATTTCAATGATGAATTGGAAAGGGGTCACTTTACGGATTTGGACAATGAAATCCGTAAAACGGATATTCCTGAGCGAATGCAATTACGCGAAGTTCCGGTTACGCCTGTTCCAGAGGGACCCAACGAGCTACAAGATGAAGCTGAATGGATTTACAAACATGCATTTTGTAAATCAACTGTTTCCGAACAAAAGAGATCAACGGATGTTGGAGGTCGAGACCGCTATTGTAAGCCACCACATATGGGGGGAAAGATCAAGCAAGCCCTAGATTGTAGGCGTAATCAACAGCTAGAGGTGCCGTCCATTACGTTCTATAGAGAAGAACACGTGAAACCAGAATTAACGTGCGACGATCTATGGAAAGTCTATTACTTCGACGTACGCTGGTGTTTACTGTCAGCTCCAAAGAACAAACCGCTCCAGTTATTTGAAAAGATGCGGAACTACCAGTTGGATACGGTTTTGAAATCGACAGAGGCTCCAATACCAGATGATATGCGTGTAATTAAAGATGAAGATCTAGATCGCTTACGTGATGCGCAAACTCCAGAAGAGCTTAAGGGTGTGCACATGCATTTTCTCTTATACTGTTCGCACGAGATCCCTAAAATGCAAGAGGAATTCCGTCGTCAGGAAAAGAAAGAATGGCGGCAGGCTAAAGCTGACGCGAAAAGGAGAGCAGTAGAAAATTTGGATGAAGGTCAAGAACTTCCGCCGCCGAACGCCAAGATAAAAGTGGTGCATCGCGACCGACTGGCGGCTTTTGTTGGCCCGGGAGACTAGTGAACTTAGTTCGGGACGAACTAATCTAGGCGGAGGGTAGTGTGACGCATATGACAATCAGTACTAGAATATTCTAGAGAGTCCGAAACAGAGTACTAGAATATTCTATAAAGTAATGGAAAACTGGAGACTAGGAACAGTAGAACATTCAAGGCAATGGAACGGGCGGAAACGAAACGCTGAAACAGTATAAATACGCCGCACACAGAGCATAGTGATGAGTATGAAGTAGAAAGTAATAAGTCTCGACTGAGAAGCAAGCGATAAGTAAGAAGTAAAATACGCGATAAGTACGGAAGCGATAAGTCAAGAAATCGTTGTGTACGGTAAAAGTAACGGTTGTGGTTAACGGACTAATAAAGTGTTATATTAATTCAAAATCGATTTAACGGCTCTTATTTATTCAAAATAATTAATCCAACGAACCCTACGCTCGCTACAATATGAAAATCATTCTTGGTGATTTGAATGCGAACATAGGTAGGGAGCCGGTTCCCATAGTTTTCATGAGAACACTAATCACAATGGACTACGAGTCATCGAATTGGCAGCATCGACAAACTTGGTGGTTGCAAGTACCAGGTTTCCTCGTAAAAATATCCACAAAGCCACCTGGGTATCACCTGAAGGAGTCACTCGCAACCAAACTGACCAAGTCTTGATAGATCGCCACCATCCCTCGAGCCTGATGACGGTACGAATCCACCAAGGTGTCGACTCGGATCGCTATGGTTGGTATAGTTTTCCGAGAGCAGATTGCTTTACGGGGATGTATTGCATCCGCGGGTCGGATTCGGATCAATACTACTGCCTGACGCATTCAGAACACCAGCAACACTGTGGACACGCCTTAAGAGCGACTGGTTTGATGATGAGTCCAAACTAGCGACTGAATGTAAGAATGCTGCATACCGGGCAATGCAGTAGTCTCATAGGACGCGGGTACGTGAGACGAAATACGAAGAGCTCAGAAGATCTGAAAAAAGACTTCACAGGCAAAATAAAAGTGCCTGGGAAAAAAATCTAGTCTGTGAAATAAAGAAAAGAAAAAAAGAGCGAGGTCCGCATCAGGCGCGGAAGTTCTACCAAATAATCCGCAGTATGACGGGTTACACACCACGCTGCACTTACTGCAAGGATAAAGAGGGTAATCTGATCACCGATCCTGAAGGAATTCTGGAGCGATGGGAAGTGCCCTTCAATGAATTGCTCACAGAAGAATTGAAGGTTTCACCAATGCAAGATCAAATCCAAATGCTGCCGCCACAAAGCATTGAGGATACATTAAAAGCCATAAGACAGCTCAAATCAAATAAATTCCCCGGAGCTGATGGCATACCAGCTGAGCTGATCAAACAAGAAGGGACAGCGTTACATCACGCAATTCATGAGATCGTGGTGCACGTATGGTTGCAAGAAGAGATGCCAGAAGATTGGCGTCGTGGAATAATTTGCGCCATACATAGAAAGGGAGATATCAAATTGTGCAGCAACTATAGGGGTAAAACATTGTTGAGTACCTCCTATAAGATACTCTCCACTATCGTACAAGATCGGATAGCCCCATACGCTAAAGTCATCTTTGGTCAATATCAGTGTGGCTTCATCCCAGGCAAATCACCAATTGATCAGATATTCACCCTTAGGCAGGCGATGAAAAATGTCAGGAATTTAAGATTCCATTATATCATCTATTCATAGACTTAAGGCCGCCTACGACAGCATAGCCAGGGTAGAACTAATTGATACTACTTTCTAGGTTGACCATGATCAACGTAACTAGTCAAGTAAAAATAGCGGGATTGCTGTCCAAACAAATAAACATCTTTAAAGGACTCCGACAAAAGGACGGTCTGGTCTGCCTCCTCTTCAACTTGGCGTTGGAGAAAGCAATCCGCGTCTCTGTAATTACAAATAGAGGGACTATTATCATCATCATCGATATCATCGGTGAATCGGGAAGGACTCCTTCACCCAGATCGAGCAGGCACCACGAAAACTGGGACTGCACATTAATGAGGGAAAAACTAAGTACACGGCGGCAACTTCTGTGAAGAGAAGACCTAACGTTGGTCAAACTATCAGGGAGGGGAGCATGAATTTATAGTAGTGCAATCCTTTAACTACCTTGGGTCAATAGTATCAGCCGATAACAATATGGAAGAAGAAATACGTGAACGGCTGATCAAATCCAATAAAGCCTACTATGGTCTGTCAAGGCTCTTTAAATCCCGAATTTAATCCAAAACATCGAAGCTAGCACTGTACAAGACCATGGCCTTACTAGTACTAATGTATGGATCAGAGACCTCGGGGCTCAATAAAAGGTACTCTGAGTTCTTAGCCGCGTTCGAGAGGACGGTCTTAAGAAGAATTGCTGGGTCCGTATGTGAGGGAGGACGATTCCGGAGACGATCTACCTTGAAGCTAATGTTGTAAGAAAAATCAAGCTCGGTAGAATCCGGTGGGCGGGACATCTAGCTCTAATGAGCGATGAGGAGCGTGCCTGGAGAGACCTTTGTGGCCGGATGTACGGAAGGTGACAGCGCGGCAGACCTTGTCGGCGATAAAGGGATGGCGTAGACCAGGGCGCTCAGAGCCCGGGAGTGCCAAACTGGATGACATTGGCTCGAAATCAAGACCGGTGGAGAGACTTGATAAATAATGCCAAGACCAGATCCCGGTTGTAGTGCCGATGATGATGATGAAGTTGACTTTCAACGTGAATTGGTACACATAACCGGATGTTATGTCATTTTATGATTTACGGCTTTTGGCCTTGCCTTTTGGGAGGACCGTTCGGGTCTTCCACAGGCTGGAGGGCAGTTGGAACCTGCCGGCCAATGGCGTGGTCGTGTCGAGCCCCATTGATGGGTTAAGGGATTCCGGCGAGCGCGATGTAGAAGGAGAGCGCCTCCCCATTTTTCTTCTTCAGCGTTGTAGGTGGACCACACTTTCAAAGAGTGCTCCATTTAGGTTAAGGACGTCCTCGGGGGGTGATATACGCCCTAAATTGTTGTCACGTCAACAGACGTGGGCGTGTTTGGGAGGGTTTCCCCTATATCCCACCGTTGATGTGGTGGACTTACCCACAATTGTCGACCAAGCGTAGGCAATGAAAAAGGCGATTGCTTGTTTTGTTTTTGTTGGACTTTACTTTATTTATACTTTTTAAATGATATATTTTTTGGCCTATGGTCTCGGCCTCTGGATTTGAACTGATGGCTAAATAAATGTAAAACATTGAAACCAAAGACTGTGTTTATTACTTGACGTACCGCATAACTTATGAATCTATAAGGATACCGTCGGCAGAATACGCAAGGAAAAGAAAGCTGCGTGGGTACTCTCTCCCCAGACCGCCCCCATTTGGACCCCCACCCCCTCAGCTGGGACAGACGCCCGAGCTACAGGTAATCAAAAACATTCCCAACATATTGTGACGCATATGACAATCAGTACTAGAGTATTCTAGAAAGTCCGAAACAAAGTACTAGAATATTTTAGAAAGTACTGGAAAGCTGGAGACTGGGAGCAATAGAAAAGTCGAGACTATGGAACGGACGGAAACTAAACACCAACTCAGAATGAGGAAAAACGGTATAAATTCGTCGCACGCAGATCGGGAAGTAAGTAAGAAGTAAGAAGTAAGCAGTGAAAGGCGCGATACGTACGGAAGCAATAAGTCAAGAAATCGTTAAGTGTACGGTAAAAGTAACGGTTGTTATTAACGGACTAATAAAGTGTTATATTAATTCAAAATCGATTTAACGGCTCTTATTTATTAAATTATCCAGTGAACCCTAAGCTCGCAACAATATCATAAAAAATAACATTACACGGTTCACGGTTGTAGTCCCGATGATGATGGTGATTTATACCCCAAAAATGAATGTCATCAAACATGCGACCCACATTCTTCAAAGGGATCTCGCTCGGTCTAAGCAACTGCACACACCATCTCGAAGTGGAGCAACAAAGTTGACACCAAAGTTAAACTAAGTTCTGCTATAAGCAGCTAATCTGAGCTAATCTAGGAGACTTGACGGTCGCCGTAACCCGATTTATCACCTATATGAAAGTGCTTGCTTTACCCCTATCGACGAGTACTTGCTACAATTAGCATATAAGTAGCTCGAAACCACTCAGAAGAGTGAAAACGTACTTGTAGGGGAGTCTTGCATTCTTGACCTTTCTCTTCTTTGATCTCTTCGGATCCGACCACCACAATTTCTTCTTCAGCACGCAACTGAGGAAAGCACCCTTTCCAACAACATTTCCGTCTATAACAAACGATTCCTGGAACCATCCCATAGGGTCTACTGCTAACACACTACACGCACGCTCAGTAGAAGACGGAACAAATACACACGCACGCCGACTAAAACACAGTTTATCAGACACCATAGAAGTAATCCGCATTTACCACCACACTCAAAACCTACCATCCCTCCATCCAAGCAGTTAGAGAACATTTGAAGTAACCCTGCGCACACTAACCTTAAATACCTCCGTCCTTTTTTTCAGATATCTTGAGACCGAGCACGATGTTTTTTTTTTTTTTTTTTTTTTTTTTTTTTTTTTTTTTTTTTTTTTTTTTTTTTTTTTTTTTTTTCTGTAGGAAGGTGGAAATCTTCAAAATATAGCTCTGGACCAATCCAGAGGCATGCCGGATTTTTACCGACTAAAACCACCTCCCGCCAGGCACATATTCCCGTTGATCCCCGCGGAAATCCTGATGGATGTGGGTTATTCTGATTGTCGCAAAGTGACCAGAAGCCAGGGACACGATGAAGGACACATTTGTCCTTATCTCGTTTAATTCGGCCTCTCGCCACACCCTTCTTCAGTTCGATTGTTACAATAAAATTACGGAGTAAACATCGGAGTGTGGTTTTTTTCCAACAAATTGTGGTTTCTTCCAACATATGATAGATATCGAAAGCGTACGTGTGATTTTTAAAAAAATTCCAATGAAAAAGAAAGATCATGCGCTAAATATGTGTATTTCGCAAAATACCTAGTTTATAATAATAAAGTACAATAAATTGCGACTATTCCCATTTCATGGCTGCGTAAAAAATTCGCTAATTATCTTCCTTTCAAATGTCTAAACAGATTCCAAACAACGACATGGATCCCGACGAGAGATATTCCATAAAGTATCACATAATTATTGCAAAGAGAAGAGTACTTCAAGAGCGCCGCATGTAAAAAAGATGCCATGTCATTTAAAAGTCTAAGTCCGTTCGCTTCGTGGCTGCACTTTTGTTCACTGTTATATCTGGTTGTGATTAGTGAAGCACCTTGTGTGTGGTCCTGGCGGCAGAAACATAAAGCAGATGAAGAATGCCCATGACTCCAGACTTTTCCCCTTTTTGTAGCCTGAGGACATCCATGAGTGATGTACTTCAACACCTATCCCATCCAAGCATTACTTTCCTCGCCGCCAGTGATACTCGCTCCCTTTTGAAAACGGTGTCATAAATCTTTGAACTTGGGAGTGGAGTACAAAATTATTGCCGTCCAGATAGCGCTGTTTGTCTGTACCTAATGCTAATTTTGAATGGTTTGGAAGCGGAAGAACAAGGAATGTGGTTGAGCAAAATAAGATCGTTTTTTTTTTGTTGTTGAAGTAAGTACGGTTTTGACAATTTGTTAAAAGGCCAGATAAATATCATTGCCTAGGGAATATTATACCGAGTAGAAATTCTGACGAATTTGATGTGGAATATAAATGTGCTCGAAAGACTATAAATCATTAATTTGATCATTAAACCCAACTGTATGTATAAATCATTAATTTGATTCCTAAACGCAATTGCATTTAACATGAAATCGCCCTTTTCAATTGTTTTTTTTTACTGTGTTTTTTTAGGTATACTTAAAGGTGGCAATACTTGTGATCGATAGCACTTCGTGTCAACTGTCAAACGCAGTGTATGGCGTTTGATTGAAACATATAAAAGTATTTTTAAGTCTCTAAAAATTCGAATTCCAAATGAGGGTAATTTATCTTGCTCTATTTTATATTATCTATTGCAAAAAATAGTGCAGCGAAAACTTATTGTTTGCTTGTGCTCCGTCAAATACAAGTTGTAAACAACGTTTTCGACAATTTAAAAATGATGATTCTTGCATTAAGGCCAAAGAACATGCAAAACCATCCAGAGCATTTAATGATACTTAATTAGAAAACTTATTCGATGAAGACTGTTGTCAAACACAATCAGTAATGGATACAGAATTAAATGTTGATTGACTAACTGTTGCAAGCAATGGGAATTGCTCCACTCGAAATAAAATACAGCGATATCGAATCTCGAATGGGTATTTGATAAATGCCGCTTTAAAGACGGGAAAGGAATATATTTTTTTGGATCCATTGGTTACTGGGGAGAAAAAATGAATATACTATGAGAATCCGAAGCACACAAAACTTAATTTGGGCTATGTCATCACACCCAATGTGAGATATCCACTATCCCAAGGACGCTTTTTATTTGGTAGGATTACAATGAGCTGTAATCATCTGATATTATCACTAGCGATTTTTACCGAGCATAACTAACGCATATGGGCTGAGCTCTAGAAGAAAATATACTGGAATGGGTGAGCAAATTAATTTTTCGATATCATCATCATCGGCACCACAACCGGGACCCGGTTTTAGCCTATTTAGCAAGTCTTAATGCTTGTTACATTTTCCATAAATTTTTTTTACGGGCAAGGTTATTAGCCTTGCGCCACAATTTTTCGATATAACGCCAACGAATACTGCTGAAGTGGTGAAACCAATAGCAGATTGAAAGACATGGAGAGTGCTAATTCGCCCGCATATTGTCGTCAGACATGGCTCCTCCAACTACACTTTTTACGGACCGAATCAAATCTTACAGTAGAGCGGGTCAGTTCCTTTGAAAACATCAAATTTGGGTTAACACTTGGATCGACTCAAAGGACCGGGACTTCTTGAAGCAAGCAACCCAGAAATTGCCTTCGGATGGGATGGGTACGAATACACAGGGCAAAGTCTCTGATTGCTTTCAACACGGCGAAGGCCGGGACGATTCTTGTCCCTGTTCAATCCAAGTTGACATGCAGTCTCCACGTGGGACCCCTGGATAGCTACATTGGCACCCACCAAGTAGTGAACCAATGCATGCACCGACATCCTGAGAAAGGTTGGCGCAAGAGTAATAACCATGCCCATAAAACAAATTATTACGGAAAATTAGACAAGCTTCGGATATGGACCCGATACAAGACGACGACCACGGAAACGAAAATGGCTAAACGATTTGAGAATTTTCCCAAGGAACGTCCGCTCACTATATAGAGCTCGAGCTGCACAGCAGCTAGCCGATGCCCTGTCCGAATATAAGGCTGACATAACAGCATTACAAGAAATAAGATGGGCGGGGAGTGGTGTAATTCAAAGAAACGACTATGACATTTATTACAGCTCTCATGCAAAATACCATATGCACGGGGTAGGCTTTATAATCAGCCAAAAACTGAAGCCTGCCACCATCGGCTTTACTGCAATAAACGAAAGGCTATGCACTCTTCGCGTGCGAGGCAAGTTTAAGGACATAAGCCTCATAAACGTTCACGGACCCACAGAGGAGTCCCCTGATGACGAAAAGGAAGAATACTACGAAAATGTCGAACGGGTCCTCAATGCCTGCCCAAGATACGATGTGAAAATCGTTCTTGGTGAATTGAATGCGAAAATAAGTCGGGAGTCGGTTTCTAGGCACTACACAGGTTCCCATAGTTTGCATGGGAACACTAATGACAATAGACTACGAGTCATCGAACTGGCAGCATCAAAAAACTTGGTCGTTGCGAGTACCATGTTGTCGTGTAAATACATCCACAAAGCCACCTGGGTATCACGTGATGGAGCAAGAGCCACATGTTGATAGATCGCCGCCACTTCTGAGTCTGATGACGGTATAGCGTTTGGGATTGATAGTGAAGAACGTGTGATTCGAACTGATGCTATGACAGTTAGAATCACCAAAAATTGGACCAATGCGTAACACATCAGGCTACTGGCTGTGCTTACAATTCGATTTTTAAACGCAAGTATATTCCACTGATGTGAATTGTTATTTTATCGCTATGGTATACGGCTCTGATGCATTATATTATTCGATTTTCGTTCTGTGTTCTTCACTATATGCTTGTGTACTGTGTGTGTATCTGTTAGAGACGCCACCATGGTACGAAAGTACCGAGGTGCCAACGTCGACTCAAATCACCATCTTGTTGGTATAATTTTCGGAGCGCGGATTGTCTTACGGAGACGTATCGCATTCGCGGATCAGGTTCGGATCAACACGGCTGCCTTATGCAATGAGAACACCAGCAACATCTTTGGTAATGCGTTAGGACTCGCCCTCGAAGAGCTCGACGAAGAGGGAGTAAGTCCTGGGGCCAGAATGCCGGGCGTAAAAGAGAAATGTACACACCTTAAGAATACCATCATTGGTAGTGCCAATTTCATCTTAGGTAGTAGTCGTAGAGATTGGAACGACTGGTTTGATGATTAGTGCAAACCAGCGACTGAACATAAGAATGCTGTATACCGGGCAATGCAGCAGGCTCATAGTACGCAGCTTCATGAGGAGCAATACAAAGAGCTCAGAAGATCTGAAAAAAGACTCCACATACAAAAGAAAAGTGCTGGGAAAAAACTTGTCTGTGAAATAGAGGAAAGTAGAGAGCGAGATCCGCACCAGGCGCGGAAGTTCTACCAAATAATCCACAGTATGACACGGTACACACCACGCTGCACTTACTACATGGATAAAGAGGGTAATCTGATCACCGATCCTGAAGGAACTCTGGAGCAATGGGAAGTGCACTTCAATGAATTTCTAAATGGTCAGCTCACAAAAGAATTGGAGGCTACACCAATGCACGATCAAGACCAAATGCTCCCGCCACCAAACATTGAGGAAATATTAACAGCCATAAGACAGCTCAAATCAATTAAAGCCTCCGGAGCTGATAGCACATCAGTTGAGCTGATCAAACAAGGAGGGGCAGTGTTACATCACGCAATTCATGAGATCGTGGTCTACGTATGAGAGCAAGGCGAGATACAGAAAAATTGGCGTCGTGAAATAATTTGCCCCATACATAAGAAGGGAGATAACACACTGTGCAGCAACTATAGAAGTATAACATTGCTGAGTACCGCCTATAAGATACTCTCCTCTATCCTACAAGATCGGATAGCTCCATACGCTAAAGTCATCATTGGTCAATATCAGTGTGGCTTCATCCCAGGCAAATCAGCGATTGATCAGATATTCACCCTTAGGCAGACGATGGAAAAATGTCTGGAATTTAATATCCCATTATATCAACTATTTATAGACTTTAAGGCCGCCTACGACAGCATAGCCAGGGCAGAACTATATAATGCCGTGAGAGAGTTCGGCATTCCAAACAATCTGATACGACTTTGTAGGTTGACCATGACCAACGTAACTAGTCAAGTAAACAAGGGGACGGTCTGGCCTGCCTTCTCTTCAACCTGGCGTTGGAGAAAGCACTCAGTGACTCTGGCGTTACAACTAGAGCGACTATTATCACCAAGTCCTGCCAGATACTTGCATACGCAGTTGGCATCGACATCATCGGTAGATCCGATTCGGGTGTACAGGACTCCTTCACCCAGATCGACCACGCGGCACAAAAACTGGGACTGCAGATTAATGAGAGAAAAACTAAGTACATTGTGGAAGCTTCTGCGAAGAGAAGACCTAACATTGGTCAAACTACCAGGGTAGTGGAGAACGAATTTGTAATAGTGCAATCCTTTAACTTCCTGGGGCCAATAGTATCAGCCGATAATAATATGGAAGAAGAAATACGCTGATCAAATCCAACAAAACCTACTATGCTCTATCAAGGCTCTTTAAATCCTGAAATTTATTCAGAACATTCAAGCTACTACTGTACAAGACATGGTCTTACCAGTACTAATGTACGGGTTCGAGACCTGGCTGCTCAATAAAAGTTAATCTGAACTCTTAGCCGCGTTCGAGAGGAAGGACTTAAGGATAATTGTTGGCCCCGTACGTGAGGGGGGACGATTCCGAAGACGCTACAACCATGAGTTGCACGCGGTCTACTCTGAAGCTAATGTTATAAGAAAAATCGAGCTCGGTAGATTCCGGTGGGCGGGACACTTAGCTCGAATGAGCGACGAGGAGCCTGTCCGGAAAGACCTTTGTGGTAGGATGTATGGAAGGCAACAGCGTGGCAAGCCGTGTCTGCGATGGAGGGATGGTGTAGACTAGGACGCCCAGAGCCTGGGATTGCCAAACTGGATGATATCGGCTCGAAATCGGGACCGGTGGAGAGACTCGCTAAATAAGGCCAAGACCGGATCCTGGTTGTAGTGCCGATGATGATGATGATGAAATAATAATTTTGTTGTTCAATTACTGCAGTCACTGTATTCTTCCAACACCATGGAAAAGCCACATATGCAAGAAGTGATACTATTGGATTTATTAGCTTCTGTCACATTATAGACTTCATTCCAAATCAAAGATTAAATTCTCGCAGTAAGCTTATCGTCCACTGTTATCTTCTATCTTGAGCCCCAAGTTTGGATGTGGATATATCGTTAAACCTATTCAAAGCCATATCTAGTTGTATTGATAGGATTTGAACCCCTATCTCGGTCGACTGCAAAGTATACCTTCCTCATCGCCAATGCAACAGAGGAATGCACATCAACGAGCTGGGCATTTTGCAGTCATCTTAACGCTCTTTGAAACACCATCTGCAGTCACACGCAAGAAGCATTCCATGAACCACATTCACTTTCGAACTCCCTGTTACCCAAACCCCTAAAGAGCTGAAAGCATAATTTTATACCTGCGCACACAAAAGAGGATTTTGGAGTACCCCTAAATGTCAGAGCACAGTGCGAGCGGAGGGAGAGGAAGTGGATAAGGAAAAGAGGTGTCGATGTACATTGGTCTTGAATGCCTGGACATCACAACGAAAAGGAAACACATTAACGGGGTAGAGCATTCCACATTCGTGTGACGACTAAAGAATGACTCTCTATGTTTATTTGTGCACCTGAAGTTGACTTTCAACGTGAATTCGTACGCATTCTCAGATTCACGGATATCACGGGAAAATGTCTGAGGAGCCGGAACACATTCGGCAAGTTTAGTTGTACAACGAGCGTGATAATACCTATAGAAAAGAGACAGGCATGGTACGTTGCGCCTATGTTCTAACGACGGAATTGATTGAGTTACGGCTGGGTCCCCAATGAGTTTCACTGATCGTTTTTACATTCTATCGAGCACGGGTAGCTCGGTTTTGGAAGCGCCTGACCAAATATGGGAATTAAACCCCATTTTGGGACAAATATACGCCTTGTAAATAGTGGCAAGTATATTTTGCATCTCTTAAGGAACCACATACATTTGGGTGCACTTTTCGCAGTTTCAAATATGTGGTCATTCCAATTAAGAGTCGAATTATTTCGAGTGCCGAGGATTGATAGTTTATTGGTTTCGTCGATGCAAGTGCCGTTCATCGACTGTATATTTACATTGGGGTTCGCCTGTACCACTGAGTTTTTGAGGCATTGAATGCTACTCGGTTAGATAATCACCATCGATATATTTTGTTTAGATCGAAATTCAATGTATCAAGCATAACCTGCTGATTAGTGATGACATTCGAAAAGTTTACTCGATTTCTCCAAACCATTTCACGAAGTCTATAGCTTAATGGGGTGGCATTTCACAGGGTAGCTGGGCGTTGGGACCCCACCTACCACTCAGTAATTGTGCCGAACTGCACAATAGCAAGAGTCGTCAGTTGAACCCAGATTTGTGCAATCAAACACAAGACACAACCTCCTTACCAACTCAGCCATTGATTCGGCGAAAATGATACCATTTAGAAAAAAAAAAAAACTCAAAAGTTTGAAGTGGCGTAAAACAAAAACCGTTACAGGACATTGGCGTCTTTACCAGATCTACCTCATGATCCGCGGTATCATTCCTAGGAATTCGGCTCCTTTGTATCCTACAATGCAATCCGAGGAATGCCATTAATCTGCTACTCATTTCTCAATGACACGTGGTACATAATATACGTCACTTTACCATAATTCGTTTTGCTACAGAAAAGGAAAATTTAGTCAGACGCATCCAAAACGGCTAATAACCTTGCCCGTAAAAACAAATTATTATGGACAATTTAACAAGTCTCGGATATGGACCGGACACCGGTGGAGAGACTTGCTAAATAAGGCCAAGACCAGATCCCGGTTGTAGTGCCGATGATGATAATGATCTAAAACTGCACTACACGTGCTCGATAGGATGCAAACGCGAGCAGTGGAGCTTATTAGGGACTCAGTCGTAAGGCGATCAATTCCGTCGTTAGAACGTTAGACGGAAGAGGTGCCTATGTCTTTACTTAGGTATTACTATGGTCGTTGCTCAACTGAACTTGCTGGGTATGTTCCGCTCCTTCGGATATTTTCCCGCGATACCCGTCAATCTGAGAATGCGCATCAGTTAACGTTGAAAGTCAACTTTAGGCGCACAAATAAACATAGAGAGTCATTTTTTGGCCGAACTACACGAATGCGGAATGCTCTACCTGATCATGTGTTTCCTCGTCGTTGTAATGTCCAGGTATTCAAGACCAATATACATCGACACCTCCTTTCCTTATCCACTTCCTCTCCATCCGTTCGCACTGTGTTGTAACATCTAAGAGGACTTCAAAATCACCTTTTCTGCGCGCGTTAGTGTAAACAAAACTCTATTTCGTTAAATCGAGGTCCTCAACATTCTCCATTATAGCACACTCCACACACTATTTCGGTGAAGGCAAGGTTGTCGCACTGGACTGGTTGTCTCAATTATATTCGACAGAATTTGACAACCTGTGTTTTGTCGAAATTGTATTCTTATGGAAATAGCAAATCGCTCATTCAATTGAAATGAAACTATCATTTTGACATTTCAGGGAGTATTTGACGGCGTTAAATGTCAATTTTTTTGGGCTCCTCGATAGTATAGTGGTTAGTATCCCTGCCTGTCACGCGGGAGACCGGAGTTCGATTCCCCGCCGGGGAGCCTCTGGCGCAAGACTAATGACCTTGCCCGGAAAAAACAAATTATCATGGAAAATTGAATAAGCCTCATGACATGCTAAATAAGGCCAAGACCGGTTCCCGGTTGTAGTGCCGATGAAGATGATGAAATATCCATTTTGTTTTCCTGTTATCATTAGACCCCCAACCTTACATACTCGTATCTACCTCATGGGGATACTACTGCCATACACAAAATTATTTAAGTTAAATTCCTACATACTGACCAGTTTTACATTGATCAGCACATGCAACTACTCAGCCTGTGTAGCCACAAATTTAAGGAAATAATATACAATACCGTCGAATTTTCCCATTTCTGGGTATACTTGTACTTGATCACTGCCAAGTATACAAGCTGTCCAATAATCCTCAATGGCAAGGTCTTTCATTAAATTCTAGTTTACGATTAAATATCCCTCATGGGAAATCTGGTGCTATCCATGACAGTAATCACTGGAGATAATAGAAACTGTCACCACATTAATGAAAATAATATGTCGACTCATTGCCATGTACTTTTTGAATTCTTGTGTTGAAGATCATTCGAGAACGCGCAGTTTAAAAAACTCGCCAGAGCAGGTAGCACTGAAACAGTTGAGATTTAGGATTAATTTGACATTTCCACGACTGAACAGTGATATATTTCAATACCCTAGTGAGTAGTCGTGCTTCAAGGGTCGCAATTCAACCATCGACCTCAACAGACAAAATCATTTGATGTCTGCAAAAGAAAAAGGTGTCTCGGGGCAGAAGCGCGTAAATCCGCCCTTTGTGGGCTCCGCCGACTTACCCCTCCAGCCCCGCTCATGATTTTTTTATCGCTAAGTACTGGTTTCGGTAAAACGAATCGGGTCAGGTTTCGATGTCTTGAAGGTCGTGACTATGTACTCTTAACGACAGTAAAAGGTAATAAAAAATCAATTAAATCTTAAGAAATCTCGTACGACTCTGCATAGTTCGCCGACGCTTTCTGTCCCTTTAGATTGACGCTGCTTCAGAGTGCCTCATGGGTATTCCCCAGATCAGGCATCCGATCGACGGCGTCGTAGAGTTTCACTATGTCCTACAAATTCTTCATGGAAACCAATCACCTCTTCGAATTGATCTTCTCCTTCAACGTGCATTTCTCGCACTCTATCTGTTCACCAGTCAGCAGCTTGTAATCTTGCTTCCCCTGACAGTTTGTTGCATCTAAAAGTCGGATTGTTTGAGACTTTTCTTACAGGTTACAAGGGCAATCCATACTTTATATATTGACGTAGTGATGCGATTTTTTGTGGGGGCAAAAGACGGAATTCTTCGTCAAAATAACAGTGAGTGTGTAAAGTCATGTTTTGTCGAATTCAAAGTGGCCACATATTACCAATTAAATATAAGTAAATTTGAATAAACTCTGTGTATAGTTAATAAATTATTGCAAACTTCCTTAAAATAATAATAATAATAGGAGGAAACTCCACAACCACGAATTGAAAGAGCTATACCACAAACCTACAATAGTGAGAGAAATCAAGTCGCGAAGATTAAGCGGTAGGCAACGATAGGACCGTGCATAGAATTCTTGACGGTAAGCCAACGGGAAAGAGACCGACAGGGCGGCCACGACGGAGATGGGAGGACAATGTTAGGTTGGACCTCGAGGAGATCTGATCGGATGGTCGAACGTGGAAGGAGAGCGCATGGGACAGGGAACAATGGCGGAGTGAGTCGGTAAGGTCATGAACTTTCGGATTCCTACAGGCCAATAAATAGTAATAGTAATAGACTTCCTTAAAGTGTTCAAATATAGTGCATAGTAAATACCAACGTCAAAAATAAGTGTTTTTAATAACAAAGCACGACAGTTCTTAAGATTGTGCTTTTACTCCCTCATCTCAATATTATTACCGAATTAAGGAAGTTTAACAAGAGACTCAAGGAGCGGGAGTATAAAATACTGTAGGGCTTCGTATTGGTGCACACTCTATTTATTATTTTCAACAAGATTCCAATTATCCATGATCCAGAATCAAAATCTGTAATTCAACTTTAGTGTACGAATCGATAGCATTATATTCTGAATACTGGAAATTGTAGAGGACTCAATCACGGAATTCCTTCAGTGGAACATATACGGAATACGAGGGTGGGCTGAAAAGTTTCCCAATCAGAGACAATCCGTCCAATCCCACCAATTTGTGGTTCATCTCCTAATTGCACGCGCATGTCTGTACTAAAACTCGTTCCGCTACAGAACAAGAGAACTGTGGAACTTCCTTTCCCCGCGATTGTTTCCGATGCGTTACAACCTGAAACTGTTCAAGATGAATTAAAGTGAGAGAGATAGCAGAGGCTATGAAAATGTCCAAGAACGTGTTTATCACATATTAAATCAAGATTTAGGCACGAGAAAACTGTCCGCGCGTTGGGTGCCGCGTTTGCTCACGTTAGACCAAAAACGTGTTCGAATGAACATTTTCAACGCTCTGTTGACGCAGTTTAGAGGCAATAATTCCAAGTTTTGGCGCCGATTAATTACTGTCGATGAAGCTTGGATACACCATTATACGGCCTGCAAATCGAAATTGGGGCCACAAAAAGCAAAAACTGTTTTTTTTTTTAACTGGGAAAGTGATGGCGACTGTTTTTTGGGATAGTCATGGAGTTTTCTTAATCGATTATCTTCAAAAATGAAAAACCATTACAAGAGCACACTATGCATCATTACTTGACCAACTGAAGGCAGAAATTGCGCAAAAACGGCCACATTTGCAGAAAAAGATCCTGTTTCACCAAGACAACGCGTCGTCTCACACCTCAGCGGTTGCCATGGCGAAAATCTACGAATTACGGTTTGGACTGCTTGACCATCCACCTTACTCACCAGATCTAGCCCCAAGCGACTTCTTTTTGTTTCCTAATCTAAAAATTGCCCTCGGAGGACAGAGATTTTCGTCAAATGAGGAGGTAATCACATTCGTACTACTTTTTCGTAAAAGTGCTGACTTTTTGAGACAATGAAATCTTCAAAGGCTTGTATGACCTCTGCTCGGTTCCGGAAGACTTTCTGGCGGCAAAATGAATCCAGATAGCGGAAAAGATGTTAGTCCGTTGGGGAAATATCAGGAGAGTACGGTGGATGTGGTCTGCAACAGTTTTTGCACCGTTACTTCTTGTGAGGTATGGGGTCTAGCATTGCCACGTAAAAGGATCGGGCCGTGCTTTTTGACCAACGCAGGTTGCTTTTCAGCCAATTTGGCATGCAATATGTCGATTTGCTTACAGTATTTGATAGCGTTTATCGTTTCTCCTGGTTGAAGAAATGAAAAGTGGACTGGTCCTTTCGATGTCCACCAAATTGTCACCACAATCTTTTTTTTGACCAACGTAGGTTGCTTTTCAACCAATTTGGAATGCAATATGTCGATTTTCTCACAATATTTGATAGCGTTTATCGTTTCTCCTGATTGAAGAAATGAAAAGTGGATTGGTCCACTCGATGTCCACCAAATTGTCACAATTACCTTTTTTGTGTGAAGATCGGGCTGGGGTGTGTGTTTTGGTTTTTCACCTGCATCCAACCACTGCCCAGGTCTTTTATGGTTATCATACAGAATCCAATTTTCATCACAGGTGACTATCCAGTGCACAAACGGTTCAGTTTGGATACTTAGTCTAAGCGATGCGCAGATTTCCAGACACCGTAGTTTTTGAGACTCGTTCAGTTCATGGGGTACCCACTTATCGAATTTCGTTACCTTTCCTATGAGAGAAATATGTCGAAATATGTGATTGGGGATACTCCCATGGTTTGTGCAATCTCCCGCACCGATTTCTTTGGTTCCGCATCCACCGTTGGTCTTAAAATATCGTCGCCAACTAACGTTTCTGGCTTCTGACGTGGTTCATTTTCGAGGCTGAAATCTCCCGAACGGAACTCTCCAAACCAACGTTCGTTTACCACTACATCCTCAAATGCGTCATTAATGTTTTTCATTGCCAATGACGGATTATGTCCCATTTTAAATTCATAAAGGAAGAGAGTTCGAATTTGAACTGCCCACAGCATGGTAAACAATTCCTAGAAAAACATAAGTGTACTTCTAACGAACCCTAAAATTCTCACACGTCAAGCACACGTACCACTTTACTTTATAAAAAAAGAAAATTTAACGTGCTCGCACAGATGTTCACTCGAGAACCTCTCTTCTTCTCGAGAACTCTGTAAATAGGGCGTGAGAATAATCTCGCAGCTAGGCTGGCTTGTAGTAAAAGGCGAGTAAAGTGGTAGGTGGGAGTCTAACGCTCTGTCATCCGGTGTTCATTTTCTTCTTCTTGTTTATCTTCTCTTAAATTGCCAAACCGTTTTTTGTTGTTGTTGTTTCTAATGGTTTCTGTACCCAGTATTCATTCAGTTTGGACTGTTTCCTGTTATTCAACATCTCAGGGCTTCCTAAGTGTTGTTTTTTTTTTGTTTGTTATACGCCCTTGTGATTAAGGCGTTAGAACATACTCACAGCTAGGCCGACTTGTCGTAAAAGTGAGTAAAGGCTGAGTGGTAGGTGGGGTTGCAACGCCCTGTCACCCAGTGGTATACCATCCCATCAAGCTATAGGTTCCGTGATATGGTCGGAAGAAATCATTGGTTATATTTTGGAGCTTGATTGATGGACCGGCCTGTAAAAGAGCTGGTTTAGGTGGTAAGTCGGATCCAAGGCGAGATACCACCCCGTCATGATGTGCGTTCTGTGATATCGTTGGGAGAAATTTTCGACTATATTTCGGAAGTTTGGTTGATGGCCAGAACTGAAATTGAGATAAGTCAAGATGGTACTTTCTGAGATAAACAATTCCGGAGCTAAACTAGTTTCCATCGAGAACTTCTTATTTGCAGCTGAGGGAAAATTGGACATTTCACGTGGTACTACCCAATAGAAAAATAAAAATAAATTTTAAGAAAAAATGTCTTGTCTCTTTGTTAGGTCGGAAACTTTTCCGACCACCTGCAATGTTTTGCATATGTTACCACAAACATTGCTCAAGTAAACTCGGTTCCTTTAGCCTTGGATCACTAAATCCGTCAATGAGAAACCTTTCACTGGATCATATTAAAAGTCTGAGATATAAGGTCATTAGACTTCAATTTTAGATGAATAGAAATGGTTATTTAGCCGACTAACATGAGTGTGGAATGTTGTGTCCGTTGCTCTCCGATTTCAATATTTAGGCATTCAATATCAAAATGGATTGCTAATTCTTTGCGCAGTCCTCTACATAATCACTCGTCCACAATGTTCATAGATATTTAAGAATACCATAAAATTTTATTGGCGTGTATTGTATAAATGTGGAATCATATTGATCGAAGCACCGAAGTGATAAGAAAAATTGTTGTTATTATATTAACAGGTGACTTCTTCAAATTATTTTCGAAAAACTTGTGTGCAAGTGCAATATGTCATCCGGTTCTTTTATCAAAAATGCATTTTTAAAAATTTCTTATCCAGTCGATAAAAGATTATCTTTTTGGTTTTCCTAAGAGATGCAAAGCCGTTTTCATCCAAAGCGACTGGACAATAATTTATGGATCATTTATTTATTCCGGCGTGGTTGCATCTACTAAGTCTGTAGAATAGATATTATCATAACCGCTAGTCAAATGAATTATCTAGTTGCATTCCTGCACTTCATTCTCAACCGAATTCTTTGGTTGGTTTCTTTGATGACACCCGTCAATGAATACCCGTCACTTTTTATTGGGATGTATTTTTTGTGTTATGAGTTAGGAGAGGTGGACCCCTTTCAGTTTAAATATGTGAATGTAGAACGCGTTACCTGGTTTGTTTACCGTTATGATATTCAATATTCATCAGTGTTTTTGGTTTTAGTTTTTGGGTTTAGTTTTCATCGTCGGTTATGAACCTCATTGTGATGTGGCACAAGTAACAGAAAAATATATACTTAAGAGAGATTCAGAATAACTGTATATTCATTTTAACATATTATGAACCAATGATGTACTACATGGGCTTAAAAGCACCGGTATTGTCTAATATGTGGCGTCACTAAAAAATGAACATGACTCTTCTCGAGAGAGTCGTCTGTCACTAGTTTATGTATAATTTCGTGACATTTCGTTCATTCGTTTACAAGCTACAATAGTTTGAGTGGCGCTACTTTCGCCTTCGTAAAAAAAAAAAATTAAAAAGCAGGAATATCACATCTTGCTCAAACATTGTTTTGCGATGGGAGACACTTCTGAACAATCAAATCAATGGTTGCAGATATGTTATCCCGCACTTGCTCCTTCGAGAACATCAGTTTATCGATGGTTTAGTGAATTTAAAATGGGTGGTACAAGCACCGTTGACGCACCTCGCTCTGGAAGGCCAAAAGAGATTACGAACGCAGAAAAACTTCTGAACAATGTGTGTTTTTTTTTTTTTTTTTTTTTTTTTTTTTTTTTTTTTTTTTTATAATTAGACTTCTCTCGGGAGAGGCGAACCTATAGCGCCGAATAGGCGCCCCGAGATACCATCAAATAACAGTTCTTTATGAACAGTTGCAGGTTGTAACGCTCCGGGAACACTTGCGTGGGAGTTCCACAGCTTCCCCGCTCTGTAACGGAACGAGTTCTGATGTAGGGATGTTCGCGCCGTCGGGAGATTAACCACAAACGGGTGCGATCCGTCGGATTGTCTTGTTTTCTCAGAAATTCCCTGTGCCAGGCGCGGTCAAAAGCCTTGGAGATATCCAATGCTACCGCTCTTGACTCACCATGTCGCTCAATCGCAGATGTCCATATATCGGTTATAAGTGTCAAAAGGTCTCCCACGGACCACCTATCACGGAATCCGTATTGCCGACCATTCAGAAGTCCGTTGCACTCCAAATACTTAATTAACTCAGTATTGATGACTTTTTCCATCACCTTAGACAACATAGACAGTAATGCTATCGGTCGGTAATTTTGTGGGAGATACTTTTTCCCCTTCTTTGGGATTGGCTGAACTAGAGCGACTTTCCAGCAGATAGGAAAGGTCCTCCGTGCATAAGATAAGCGGAAGAGTCTGCCAAGAACCGGCGATAGTTCTGGGCACCGTTCTTAAGGACTATTGCTGGTATTTCGTCCGGGTCGGTTGCCTTCCTACAATCCAGTTCACGTAGAATGCGTTGAATAGTACGCGGGCGAAACTTCACATCCCGCATCGTAGACCGTACCGGCGCGATCACAGGTGGCTCCAAAAGACCGGGATCGAGGTTTGAATTCGCGGAAAATAAATTTGGGAACACATCAGCTTTATCTTTTGAATTTGTGACTAACGTCACGCTGTCCGTCACCAACGGAAGGAAAGAGGAGGAAGCGAAGTTACTGCTGACAGCTTTTGCCATTGATCAGAAGGAGTGCGAACCAGACGGACACTGAAGGAGTTTATTGGTCACTCTGTCGTTGTGAGCCTTCTTCGCGGTATCAATCGTCTGGTTGCACGTGTTTCTGATTCTAACAAATTCGTTCTGTTAATATCGGTGGAATTGGACCGCCACTGGTTAAAAGTTTTATTTTTGCCGCCGTAATCTGCTCGCAAAATCAAGGCTTATCAGATGAGCTTCGTTTGATGGAATGTGGAATGTAGATCTCCATTCCGAGAAGAATAACCTCTGAGAAAGACTCCACACAAGCGTTAACATCGGAGTCTCCGATGGACACCTCCGACCATGGAAAGGATGCGAAGAAATCTCGCAAATCGTTCCAGTTAGCAACCCCATACTTCCATACATGACGAAGCTGCCTAGGCCGGTTATTCGCTTGAAATGCAAGTGGTTGCGCGACAGATACCAAGCAGTGATCTGAGTTTCCCAGTGGCGCAGAAACCTCTACGATATAAATACTCGGTTCGGATGTCAAAAACAGATCCAGGGTGTTCGCATAATCGCCTCGGGCATCCGACAGTCGCGTTGGCTCCCCCACGAGTTGAGTCAAGTTGTAGCTTACAGCAAACATCTCCGCCAGCCTCCCAGCCTCGTCGATTCTGTTAGAATGTAACAACCAGACGGAATTGCGCACACTAAAATCGCCAAGGACAACAATTTTAGAAGCTGGGTGGTTGGTCTGTATCCAGTCGACGGTATGTGAAAGATGTTCGAAAAATGTCGCCGGTCGATCGTCATTCGGGGAGTGGTAAGGACAACAAAAAAATTTAACAGAATTCCTCAGCACGACCCTCAACCATATGATGTCCATATTATTGGGTTCCAACGCCCCCATCCTCTGGCAAGCCAGATCGAACCGCACGAAGACGCAGACTCCGCCCTTAAAACGGAATCTCGAATGTAAGTCATATCCTGAGCAACGAAGATATGTCGAATCAGTTGACGAATCGACCTGGGTCTCAGTTAGGGCAAGGAGATCAGGTTTCGTTGTTTGCAAATATTGGTGGACGACGTTTACTTTCGTATTGGTGAAACCGATGCCCCTGATGTTACAAAATGCCGTCACCAGTCGAGCGTGGGCAGAGCCTCGAGAGCGAGCCTGATTATGCGATGACGAACATCTTAAAGTTTCATTATTTATCATGATATCTGCATGATGTTCCCCCTGACATAGTCCCCCCCAGAGATCCGAATGGGAGAATAGTTTACCTCGGGAATTCTTTATATCAGAAGGTACCATCATGACTCATCTCCGTGTCAGTCCGGACCATCAGCCACACATCCGAAACACCGTCGAAGAGTTCCCTCGGCGATATCGCGGAATGTACACCGTGATGGGGTGGTATCTCACCTTGGGACCGACTACCACCGAACCAACCTTTTCTCGAACCGGTCCATCAGCTAAGTCCCGAAAGATGGCCAGGGATTTCTCCCGGCCATTTCACGGAGCCTAATGCTTGATGGGGTGGTATTTCTTTGGCGCACGGGGCGTTGGGACCCCGGCTACCACTCCGGCAAGCACTCTTACGACAAGCCGGCCTACCTGTGAGTATATTCTAACGCCCTACTCTGAGGGCATGGGTAGGGCGTTAGAATTGTAATCATTGTAATGATTGTAGAAATGTTATCCCACATCTGCTCTTTGGGTGGTTTAATACATTTAAAATGGGTCGTACAAGCACCGGAGCCGCACCTCTTTCTAGAAGGTCAAGAGAGGCTACGAATGCATACATCGTAAACCAAGTGAATCGAATCGTTTTCAGTGGTCGTAAAGTGAAGTTGCACGAGTTAGCTGAGGCCGTGGGCATCTCAAAACCAGCAGCGCGTTGATGATTCAACGGCCGGTTTGCCGTTGTTGCAGCGTACTTTTTCCGACGTTTTGTAAGGATGGATGAAACGTGGTCCATTACCAGTCTACAAATTGGCTGAAAAGCCGCCAAGAGCCCCGACCAAAGCGGCCAAAAGCCCAGCGTTCGTCCATGAAGGTTATGGCGTCTGTTTTTTGGGATGAGCAGGTCTAATCTTCATAGATTATCTGCAGATGGGAAGAATAGTGACAGGGGACTATTATACAGTGTTATTGTACAAACTGAACGACGGAATAAACATAAAACGGCTCCATATGGCACAGAAAAAAGTTCTCTACCATCACACACGTCCTTGAAAGCGATGGCCAAGTAACAAAGCCAAAAGGCAATAATACATGACAATAGTCACCCCAAGTTTAGCTTAGAGCGTCCGCAGGGGACTAGTAAGTTAGAATATAATTTAAATAAGCTAGAATTTAAGCATTTTTTGTCTAGCAAATAAGATAAATATAAGAAGAAGAACAAAATAAAACTGTACGTAAAATGAAAAAAAAAGAAAAAAAAAATTAGCGATGGCCAAGTTGGACTAATTACGGTTTGAATTGGTTGCTTCAGACTTGGCCCTCAGCGACTATTGTCTGTCCTCAAACCTCAAGCGGTGGCTCCAGGGAAAGAGATGCAGATCGAATGAGAAGGTCATCGCAGAAACTGTGGCGTATTTCGAAGACTTGTACATTTCGTTCTACAGAAATGGCATCGAAATGTTGGAAAATCGCTATACCAACTGTATCGCCCTCGAAGGCAACTATGTTGAGGAATAAATATAACTTTGCCCAAAAAACGATTACTTTCATTAAAACACCTTGGACTTTTAAGCCTATGTAGTATTATCCTTCCTCATCATTCATAATAGATTAATTTCAAACAAACGGTGCGCATAAAAAGAGTTTTGAGGTACTTCCTCATCATTTATAATAAATTCATTTTAAACAAACGGTGCGCATAAAATGAAGTTTTGAGGTACTCTTAAAGGTGTAGAGCGAGCGGAAAGAAAGAGGATGGATAAAGAAAGGAAGTATCAATGCACATTGGCCTTGAATGCCTGGATACGGGGGTATTTTGGTAAGTCAGTGACTTTTTGAATTTCCGTCGCAGTAACTTTAAATGCAACAATTAACTGTCATCTATAAATAGACTACTGTCAAAGTTTGAGCAAGCTGCGTCATTTAGTTTGTGTTTGACACCCATTGAAAGCAGACAACTTCGTGAATTTAAATGGAAATGAAAAAAGTAAATTTCGTGTGCCGATTAAGCATTATTTTTGCGTAAAAAATTCATCACCGATAGCAAGGAAATGCTTGATAAATACGATGGAGACTTTGCCCCATTAATTCCGATGGTTAAGAAGTGATTTGCCGTGTTCCGTTGTGGTTAACCTGCTCAAGTAACGCCGAACGTTCAGGTCACCCAAAAGAGGTCGTCACTCCAGAAATCGTCGATAAAATCCATGGAATGATATTGGACGATCGGAGAATGAAAGTGCGTGAGGTGGCTGACGCTGTCGGGATCTCAACTGAGCGGGTACATCACACTTTATTTGAATATAGGTACCGCGATTGTTCACACTCGATCATAAGCGCAACCGTGTAACCACTTCAGAGGAGTGTTTGGCGTTGTTCAGTCGCAATTAAGTAACAACTAGAGGTAACAACTAGAGGTACTATTATTATGAGGAAACATTAAAAGCCATAAGACAACTCAAATCAAATAAAGCCACCGGAGCTGATGGCATACCAGCTGAGCTGATCAAACAAGGAGGGGCAGCGTTACATCACGCAATTCATGAGATCGTGGTGCACGTATGGGAGCAAGAGGAGATGTCGGAAGATTAACATCGTGGAATAATTTGCCCTATACATAAGAAGGGAGATATCACAGTGTGCAGCAACTATAGGGGTATAACATTGCTGAGTACCGCCTATAAGATACCCTCCACTATCCTACAAGATCGGATAACCCCATACGCTAAAGTCATCATTGGTCAATATCAGTGTGGCTTCATTCCAGAAAAATCAGCGATTGGTCAGATATTGACGCTTAGGCAGACGATGGAAAAATGTCTGGAATGTCAGATCCCATTATATCTTCTATTTATAGACTTTAAGGCCGCCTACGACATCATAGCCAGGGCAGAACTATATAATGCCATGAGAGAGTTCGGCATTCCAAACAAATTGATACGACTTTGTAGGTTGATCATGATCAACGTAATTAGTCAAGTAAAAATAGCGGGATTGCTGTCCATACCAATTAACACCTTTAATGGACTCCGACAAGAGGACGGTCTAGTCTGCCTCCTCTTCAACCTGGCGTTGGAAAAAGCAATCCGTGACTCTCGCGTTACAACTAGAGGGACTATTATCACCAAGTCCAGCCAGATACTTGCCTACGCAGATGACATCGACATCATCGGTAGAACCGAATCGGCTGTACAGGATTCCTTTACTCAGATCGAGCAGGTGGCACAAAAACTAGGACTGCACATTAATGAGGGAAAAACTAAGTACATGGTGGCAACTTCTGCGAAGAGAAGACCTAACGTTGGTCAAACTGTCAGGGTAGTGGAGCACGAATTTGAAGTAGTGCAATCCTTTAACTACCTGGGGCCAATAGTATCAGCCGATAATAACATGGAAGAAGGAATACGCGAACCGCTGATCAAATCCAACAAAGCCTACTATGGTTTATCAAGGCTCTTTAAATCCCGAAATCTATCCAGAACATCCAAGCTACTACTGTACAAGACCATGGTCTTACCAGTACTCATGTATGGATCCGAGACCTCAGTGCTCAATAAAAGGCACTTTGAACTCTTAGCCGCGTTCGAAAGGAAGGTCTTAAGGAGAATTGTTGACCTTGTATGTGAGGGAGGACGATTCCGGAGACGCTACAACCATGAGTTGTACGCAATCTACCTTGAAGCTAATATTGTAAGAAAAATCAAGCTCGGTAGACTCCGGTGGGCGGGACACCTAGCTCGAATGATCGAAGAGGACCCTGCCCGGAAAGTCCTTTGTGGCAGGATGTATGGAAGGAGACAGCGCGGCAGACCCGGTCTGCGATGGAGGGATGATGTAGACCAGGACGTCAAGAGTCTAAGAAGTGCCAAACTGGATGACATCGGCTTGAAATCGGGACCGGTGAAGAGATTTGTTAAATAAGGCCAAGACCGGATCCCGGTTGTAGTGGTGATAATGATGGTTATACACTTTATAACGCCTTCTTTGCCATCAGTTATAGGAGATAAGTCCAGCTGGAAAACCGGACGGAATTCAGCAGGGCGACGTTCTTACACAGAAAATGAATACAAAACTAAGCATTTTTGAAAATTTGTGAAGCAAGTTAAACACCCTTATCGCAATCCAAACCATCGAAAATAGTAGAGTTCAATCATTAATCCAACCCAGAAAGCGAATCTAGTTGCTACCAATTTGGTACCCAACTCAATGCTTCTGACACATCATTTCCGAACCCAGTCGAGTAATAGCAGCACACCTTGAGCTAGATTCGCTTTTGAACTTATACTGTTGACCGAGCAATCAAACAGCTGAGCATTAAAAAATCTGCACACATTCTGTTCGAGATTCCCTTTATATTTTTGATTTTTCTTCCTTGTTTGTTAAACCATTACGGGCGATCCTACGTCTGTTTTATACAACTGATCAACTCCCAAATAGATGGAAACCAGTAAATGTCCAACATTCCCAATTAGGGAAACCCATCATTCCCCGCTTCCGGAGGACCCATAACACTAACTATTATGTTAGGGAGTCACAGATTAACAGTTCAGAATGTTAATGAGACAGATTAAAAATTGATTTTTAAAAAGTAAGAAGTCAAAGATTAACTTTAGAAATATCTGAAAACGAAACAACCACATTAATGATCGCAAACACGGATTGCACAGCAAGAGATCCACAGTGAATACGATTTATTCACTTCGTGAAAACACCATGGTGAATTTTCCGCACTTATTCGAACTTCCTTGACCACTCTTTTTGAATGTCATTATCAAGCAGCAGGATATGCTCCATTGAATTCTGATATAAACCATATACCATTCTGATATAAAGATATACCAACGGAGATTGTCTAACTGAGTAGAATTGAATGCCTCGAAAGCCAACTGCTGCTCTTTTGTAGTCCAAGAGAAATCAGAATACAAACTCATTGCCGATGACCGGTCGAGGTGGTCGAGGTCAAAGAACTATAAATTCTTGGTACTCGAGTTAGTTGGACCATTAATTGAAACGACCGCATATTTAAAGCTGCGAAAGGTGCAAAATGCAAACATTAATTCACTCTACCCCACCTGGTCAAAATTTGCAAGGTGCGTATTCGTCCTAAACTGTAATTTAATTATCGTATTTGGTCAGGTTCATATAAAACTGCGCCGCACATACCAATAAGATGCAAAAACGAGCGGAGTAATGCGTTGGACAGCCAGGCGAAAGTTGTTCTATTCCGTCGTCAGAATATAGGCACAAGGTATCTTGGCTATCTTCTTTAGATATAAATTGTCATGTCGTTAATCAAATGAACTAGGTGACTACATTCCACCTCTCTGAACTTCTGGCCTCAATTCCCGTTCAACTCAATCAGATGGTGTGACTCAGTTCATGTTTAAAATTAATTCAGACATGCGAATAAATACAAACAATTGTTCTTTAGTCGAACGACACGAATCTGAAATCCTCCGTTGATTATCCCCTTTTTTATCTTTTGCTCGCTTTATGTTTTAAGAGGACACCAAAACTCCCTTGTGCGCGCGTTTTGTGTAAAAAAAAAAAATTAAATAAAAATGATAGCACAAGCTTCTTCTACTACATGTAAAAGAATCTTTTTAATAATCATTTTGCCGAAAAGCACATTCAATAATTGTTTTAAATAATTACAACATGTTATCACAATCGTTTTTAATCATTAATTTAGATAATTATAAATTGCCGAAAAGCATTTATAATAATTAATATAAAAACAATTGAATAACTTAGAGTGCTCGGGAAGGGCATATTAATCTTGTTTGAAATAGGCATTGTAAAACCAGTTACCACATTTTAGTGTAGTAATGTTAAAAATATTGCGTAAATATTAAAAAGTGTAGGAATAAAAAAAGAGAAAAAATTAAATAATAGAACAAATAAAACAGCAATAGTACAAGTCCTTTTAAAGCAATAAGTGAATTTTAATGTTGTTGAAAATAATGAAAATTTTGTTCACTGCATCATATCATAAAATTAATTATAGTCAATTGGTAGTTCGTCCAAACTTTTTTTTTAACACAAATGTCGATAAAAATACAAATCAAATAAAAATGTAATTCATAATATTTAGTTTAAAAAGTAAGTCAAAGTTTGTTTTTACTTCAAAGTTCAATAAAACAAAAAGTTTACATATAATACAATACAGACAATTTTACCCCGACATTTAGAACACAACTGTTTGTATAATTAACAAGTTCCATATGTTCAAGTCGCTAATATTAATTTTATATATAAACATATTAAAATTATACTCAAATTTTAATTTTTATAAATAATATCAACATGTTACCTGAAGAGTACGTCCAAAGACCCAAAAAACAAAGCAGTGCAATCTTAATCATTTTAGCTTCTTGCCGAGTAACAAATTAACTAAACCAGTATTTTACACTTTTAATTTAAAATTAAGACAAGTAAAAATTGACGATTTATTCAGATTATTGATGCCGCCTTAATAAACTAAACGTTTTAATAATCAACAATTTTAGTCACACTGCAGTCACCAATAAAATCGTATAACTTCCAATCAAAGACTGACCACAACTTGTACACCAACTGACTTCTTAGACTGTACTGGCTCCGATCAAAACACTATTGCCCTTAAGGAAGAAATAAAATGACTAACAAAATTACTAGGAATATTCTTCTATACTATCAACCTATCGCTGCAGAGAAAATGTATTAACCGCCAGTTGACTGTACACATGCAAACGCTGTATAGCAAATAGTTGTACAAAAACTATTGTTATATACGTGCAGCCATACCCATGTATCCACGTTCTTCTAGAGATAAATATATCGGAAAGTCGGGACTCCATGCAAGAAAGAGGTTTGGATATAATGTGTAAAAGCTATACTCATTGGGGAAGAAGGTACAAGTCGCGTTCTTAGCTTGATCCAAAGGAGACTCCAGACCTGTACTTGGAGAAGAATTGTATATAACCCTACAAGAACGCAGTGGGGAAGGTTTGGGGTTCAGTTGAGTGTGAGGGTCACCAGACAGGTTCCACTTTACTTTTATATTTGGATATTTTTGATTTTCGTTTCTGTTCACATGTATTGCTCTGCATATGGATTCTAAAATTGTCTTGAAATAACGACTTACAGTACATACCGAAGGGTTTTGCTTTTTTGTGTTGCTTTTGTTTGTTTTGTTTTGTTTTGTATTTGTAATAGCTTCTTTTTTAAGGCCAATGGTTATTTATATAATGAACTTATTTACCATTAATGTTATATTGCAAAAACAAACCAAAATAAAAATAAAAAATTAAAATTAAAAAAAAAAAAGAATTTCCAATCACCTACTTCTCATATTAAGAATTTTTCGTTGTTGTCTGTTACCTGAGTTATACATCGGATATGGATACTTATATAAATATATATAGAATCGTTTAAAATAGATAACTTTTGAAGAATCCATAATTTATTATACGAAGGAGCAAAGTTTATGTCTGCAAAATAAATTATATTATTGCAACGGCAGAAATTGAATTCTAGCTTTGATTGTATCATTAAATGTTGTGCGTGCAGTATTTGAAACTTGGCGAGACGGTTTCTCTCGTTGCCCTTTTCCTTTGTTATTGTTTTTTTTTTTACACGAATATCATTACCTATTTGACATATTTTTCAATGCATTTCTCACTGAACAAATTTGCATTAGGGACCCAGTGCTGAAAAAAGCCAATTTTCAAGAAGTTCTTATCTATTTTACTAGATAATATTATATAGTAAAGGATGATTAAACATTCGTTTACTTCCTTCGAGAGTAAAAAAAATTATTTTCAATATTTTTATTTTTCTTTATATAACGCTGTCTTTATTGACCATTATAAGTTTAGTTACATAAGTTTACAGCTAGCTTAACTAAGTTGTGACAATTTTACTTACAATGTCTAGAACATTTTTTCAAGTATTATTTAATTGGAGGTCTTACGTCTATAGAGATTTATTCCAGATACAATTTACTAGTAGGACTCCTGGAAAGGTCATGAAAACCAGGATGGATTACCTATGTTTAGAATAAATATTCTTAAAAACTACTTACCTCTACTTAAATCTAGCTTATATCTAAGGTAGTTAAATAAATTCACATTTAGCCATGTAGAACAATTTAGCCTAGTCTTAAGCTGAAGTCGAGATTTCATACTGTAGCGAGCTTAGGGTTCGCTGGATTAATTATTTTGATAAATAAGAGCCGTTAAATCGATTTTGAATTAATATAACACTTTATTAGTCCGTTAACCACAACCGTTACTTTTACCGTACACAACGATTTCTTGACTTATCGCTTCCGTACTTATCGCGTATTTTACTTCTTACTTATCGCTTGCTTCTCACTCGAGACTTATTACTTTCTACTTCATACTCATCACTATGCTCTGTGTGCGGCGTATTTATACTGTTTCAGCGTTTCGTTTCCGCCCGTTCCATTGCCTTGAATGTTCTACTGTTCCTAGTCTCCAGTTTTCCATTACTTTATAGAATATTCTAGTACTCTGTTTCGGACTCTCTAGAATATTCTAGTACTGATTGTCATATGCGTCACAATACTTTACATAACCTAAGGAGGGAAGAGAGCGGCAAAGGGAGGTCTCTCCACCGACTGCTCGTTAAAGGAAAGAACCCGGGAAAAGGGTTGAATGTTTGAGTGTTTGAAGTGGTTAAGATCGGTTACCCTGTTATGGTAAATGATTTCGTTCGCATCATTTACTAATCTTTTTGCGTAGAAGAGAGCTTTTAAATGGAGTGCATGAAGATAGGGATTTGATGCATTGTGGCTGGGGAGGCTAAGGGAATTGATGAGAGGGTTTGGATTGGTTGACAGGTTTTCAATGAATCTTATCGACAATTCCAGGAACCTTCTATCCAATCTCTCCAGGCCGACGGAGTGGTATAGCGTAAGGCTTCTGATATATTTGTGGGAGTCGCGCTGTCGACGTAGGCCTGTGATTAGTCTGAAACACTTCCTTTCGAAGATACGAAGTTTTTCCATTTGAGAGGGAGAGATATGGAACCAGATGGGACAAACGTAAGTAAGTGTGGGCCTGATGATTTGTTTATAAAGTAGAAGTTTGACTTGTTGAGAGAGACCATCTGCCTTCCACATTACTTTCCGACAAAGGTTCAGCTGTATCCCCGCTTTGCGGATGACATTGTTTATGGGAGTCGTGAAAGAGAGATTATTTTCGAAAGTAATGCCCAAGTATTTTAGTGATTTAGATGGTTTTATGAGGGTGTTGCAGAGGTTCAGTTGGATTTTTGAATGGTTACGTACCGTGTTATTGGTACAGTGAACGTTTCTACCTTTAAATACAATCAGTTGAGTTTTGTTGGGGTTTAGGCGGATCTTCCATTTAAGGAAGTAGGAGGAAAGAATTTGGAGGAATTCATTTACGCGGTTTCTGGCAGATAATACGAGCCTGCTGCTGGAGTAGACAAGGGTATCGTCTGCGTAGTTGAGGATTCGAGTATTCGGTGAGAGGGGTTGAGGAATATCAGATATGTATAGTAAGTATAAGAGGGGACCCAGAATGGATCCTTGGGGGACTCCTGCTGTTATTGAGTACGTCTGGGAAAGGGTGGAATTTATCTTGACCATGAATTTTCTATTTGATAGGTACTAGTAAAGAAACTTGGAAGTGTGATTGTTGAGACGATACGTGGAATGTAATTTGTACAGAAGACCCGCAGTCCACACGCAGTCGAAAGCCTTGGATATGTCAAGGGAGATACACACAGTAGTGCACTGGTCGTTAAGAGCCATAGTGATGTCGTGAGTAAACTTGAGGAGAGCGTGACATGTTGAGTGTTGTGCACGAAAACCGAATTGAAAATCAGGGAGTAATGAGTTAGTTTCCGCGAAGGAGAGTAGGTAATGGTGAATTTTTAATTCAAGTAATTTGCTTAAATTATTAAGTAGTGAGATGGGTCGAAAATTGGCCGCCATCAGGGATGCGCCTGATTTTTTAATGGGGATGACTATGGCAGTTTTCCAAGACTCCGGTATGTGACCAGCATTTATTATGTGGTTTAGCAGGGTCATGATGTATAGTCGATTTGAAGGGTTGAGGTTTTTGAAAAGCACATGTGGAATTTTGTCCAAGCCGGTTGAGTTTTTATTGCTACGAGAAGATATCATTTGGTTAAATTCCTGGGGTTGTAAAAAGAAGTTTGTATCGGTGGGTTGAGATGCTCTATTGTCATTATTAAATTCAGTTATGAATGGAGTGAATGAGGAGATTAGTTCATGGGATGTATAACGGTTGACCACTTCCTCAAACTCGGAGTTGCCTAGGCTATCATTTTGCCTATGCACTTGGGAGAAGTGTTCCGCTAAATAGTTTGCTATTTCAGAATCAGAGTACAGAATATTATTTCTAGCACCAATTAGTCTGTCTATTGAGGTGTGTATTTTTCGTCCTGTAAGGCGATTGATGTTTTTGTAAAGATTACGATCGGGTCTGATACTATTTAAAGTGGAGATGTAGTTCTGCTCTACGAAAGCATTTAACTGCTGGTTAATGAGGGTAGACAATAATTGAACCTGTACTTTCAGGAGGGGACAAAATCTTCGAAATAGTTTTCGGCGGAGCTTTTTTTTTTAATGAGATGAGTTTGAGGGTGAGATATGGAAGTGGTTTACCTACGAAGGAGTGTGGCATCCTTGTAGGGGTATTAGAATACAGGGCTTGCTGTAAGATCGCTTCCATCTTACAAGCTGCTTCTTCAATTTCGTTAAGATCCAAGTTATTCGTATCTGTGATGGGAAGCGTTTGAAACATATCGCCAACGGATTTGTTGACCTTTCTCCAGTTAGTTCTGGAGAAATTATGGACTGGGTTGAGAGATTGAAGCGGATTTAAGAAGCCAAGGTCAATTACCGAGTGGATGGAGGCATGGTCCGAGGGGAAGAAGTGCGACACAGTAGGGGGAGATACAGAGCGTAGGATCGCAGATTTTAAGAAGAAGTCTATAGTTGATTGAGTAGAGCTGGAGCAATGAGTGGGTTCCGTAGGGGAGTCGATATAGACGTAGGGGTGGAGAGGTAGGAAAGCAAGCAATTGTTTGCCAAATTTATTGCAAGCGGTGTCGTTGAAGGCGGTATGACGGGCATTCCAGTCGCCTCCGATGATGAATGAGTGGGGGTGGTATTGACGGAATATTTCATCGAAGTCTGAAGATGGGAAGTTAGGGTACCTCTTGGGTTGTAAATAGATGGCTACTAGAACCAAGACTTTATTGTTGTCACAAAGCAGTTTGACAGCAGTGTATTCGACACAGGAGATGTTGCTAAATTTGACTTCACTGAATTGGAATCTTTTATGAATAAGAATACCGGTACCTCCTTTTGCACCGTCAATTCGAGGAGTTGAAACAAGTTGGTAATTAGGAATAGAAATGCGAGAGTTGGGTTTGAGCCAAGTTTCACAAAGAAGGAGGACGTCTGGAGAAAACTCCTTCACTAGCAGTCGGAGGTGATGCCTCCGTATGTTTGACGAAATGGAATCTACATTGAGGGCAACTACACTTAACTTAGACATTTTGGGATAATATATGTGAGGTTATAAGAGAAAGTATCTGACCTTTTTTTTCGAAGTTACTTAATCCATTTAGCGTCGGTAAGAGAGCTTGCAACTCTCGGATGTATCCCATGATGTCGAGTCCTAGGTTTGTTCCTGGTTGTGATGAGGGTGCGTTGTTTCCTCTGGTAATTTCCGCATAGGATTTCGATTTCGTTGTTGTAGTAACTGCTGCTGTTGGTTGCGTAAGTTGACCAGTGTTGTTTTTGATTGGAGGCACTCTCTGCTTCAGTAAGCGGAGCTTGTGCGGACATTTTGTGTAGTTTGCAGGATGCGGTCCTCCAGAATTGCAGCATTCGACTGATAGTTCCTTCATGGAGATGGAGCCATCAGAATTTTCAGTGTGTATTCGTTCTGGGACCTCCCCCGGTGCTTTTACTTTACACTGGTTAGGCTCATGTTCCTGCGCGCATTTTACGCATCGTCTTGGTAGGTGACACGAAGATGAGAGATGGCCTGATAGCTGGCATCGCTTGCAGTGGAGAAGCTCCTGCTTGTGAGGTACCTCTATCTGAATTTTGTGGGTGAAGAATTCCATTGGAAGCGGCGTTATTTATTTGGGGTTTCGGTTGGTGTTGACTTCCAGACATTTTTTGGATATTGGAGATTTTTAGTGTTGGCTTGACAGCTGGTGCTGATAGATGAGACGGTTGCTCCTCCATGTCAGACTCGTCCAACATTTCAGGAAAATTTGCAGAGCTGCTTTCCAATTCGTCGATTCTCTTGGTTAACTCTTTGATAAGTTTCTCCTGGGCCTTGATGTGATCCAGGGCCTGCTGGAGTCTTTGATCCTGTGTTAAAGTCATATTTTCCATATTTTCCAAGATAGCTGCCGTCTTTTTAGGGGGCTTGCGAAGAAAGTCGATAGCCTTTCTTTTTCGTTTTATTAAATATTCGTGGGCTGGTGCATTACTGCACAGCATGTACGGCACTTTGAATTATATTTTGATTTATATTTTGATTTACACTTTGAATTTACACTTTGAATTACACTTTACTCAGATACAGATACACTGTGCTCAGATACAGATATGTGATGTTATTTTCAATAATTTCATTTCTTTATTTATATTGCAGAGGACGCCTTAGACGCGTCTCAGAAAAAGTCCTTGTCATAGCAGAGCCAGGTAATCTTAAAGATTGGCAAGTCTCAGTTGCAAAGATTAAATTACATCTTAGAGATAAAAATTCTTTACTCTTTTTGCCTTGCCAAATTTTTTCTTATCAAATTTTGCCAACATTGTAATAAATTGTCAGGCAGCATATGTTATCTGCTTGCGTCGCAAAGGTGATTGTTTTTAAGCACATTTTTAATAAAAGGACTGTGATAGATCGAATTTTCGCCTGCGAAGCCTTGAAATCGACCAATTTTTTAAATGGATGGCGACTGAGAATGTGAACTGAGTCACATACGACTATATTATATGAAAACGAGAGTTTTGAATAAAAACAAACACGTACTGTGGTCCAAACGCGGTGGAATGGCTTATACAGTGGCCAAACCAGATTTAAGGGCCAGTACAGTTTTGCTCTGCATTTGGTGGATGTGAAAAGGAATTATCTACTATGCGGTACTACACTATATTCGGATCTCCACTGTCAAGAAGTATCGAGCTAACAGTTGTCTTGTTTTTGAAGTGAAAACATCGTTGTGATTTCAAACTGGATGAAATGAAAAAACGACACTAAAAAGAGCCACACACATACATCTATAGGATTTAGCCTTGTAGAGAATGAGATAGAATACATTATATAGTGTTTCTCATTATCTCGGATAAAATACATTGTATAGTGAGTGTAGTGATCCTAAATCATTACCCTCATCCAATTCATTATTTCATCATAAATTTGTAACCATACCCAATTACCCTACCATTTATCCATAATCCCAATCATCTTCCCCAAGTGAATCATATGCGCGATAAATTAAACCAAAAATCCATTTGTCGTACATTGATTCAATTCCCATTAACCCTAACATCATGAAATGGCTAATTCCAAATGCATTTTATGAATTTACTTTCTGGGAATTTGTTCAAACAAATTCCCATATCCTTCTTAGAACCACATTCCAATTGAAGCACACACAAAATCTTCCTTGTACATCTTAGAATTTTTATGTACAATTTTTAATAAATCTCTGTTGATGCAGAGTATAAAAGGGTGGCGCATTTTGGATTTTTGATCACACAACTCCAAGCCTACTTCTCGATATTCAGAGAATATTCGAATAAAAATAGGAGATACTACGATTAGACCACAGGACAGGATAAATATCTTGGGGTTATTTATACCCCAAAAATTAATTTCATCAAACATGTGACCCACATTCTCCAAAGGGCCTCGGTCGGTCTAAGCAACTGGACAACATCTTGAAGTGGAGCAACAAAGTTGACACCAAAGTTAAGCTTCTCTGCTATAAGCAACTAATCCGATCTGGAATATCGTACGCCTTTCCCATATGGTCCTCCATATCTTCGGCTCAAATAGAAAGGCTTCAATTTTTCGAAAGAAAACTCCTCAGAAAATGCATCAACCACTCTAGAAGGCCTGACGGTCGCCTCTACCCAAACTCTCGCGTATACGAAAGTGCCTCCATTACCCCTATCGACGAGTACTTGCTACCAGTCTGTGGAGTGGGAAGAAAGTAACACTACTCCGACTCCGACTCCGATTCCTATATTTACCAACAACACGACTCCGACTTCAACTCTGACTCCGACTCAAAAAAGCTCAATTTTATCAGCTTGTTTCCTACCTTTGCACATAGCCATTTTTTTCATGTTATATGGATAAAAATAAAACAAGATCAAACTTTAATAATTATTTATTAGAATTTATTCTTAAAAACAACATTGCTTCTATTAAATCTATATTCATAGAGGCTCTCAAATCAGAATTCAGAATTTTAAGAGCGGAAAATAACCGCTCAAGGGATACTTGGGTTGGCGGTAATACTGTAACGATCAATGTTGAATCTTTTACGATTTCTGGATACCGCTGTATTGCCATTTCAACATTTAACTTATACGAGGGTTGCATCTTATGTTTCGGGATTTGGCAACCCTAGCGTTGCAATCCGGCAATTGATAGCTCTGTCGTAAAGTTGGACATTTTTGAGGTTATACGCACTCAGAACGTTTTGACATACGAGCGCTATTTGTGTTGTTTACAGTAACTTAAAAGATTCATCTCGGCCCAAAAATGGAATTAAATCGTCAACATTTTCGTGCGATTATTTTTTACAACTTTCGGCGTGAATTAACTCAGCAACAGTGCATGGATGAACTTAATTCAATTTTTGGCGATGAAGCTCCATCAAGGACCAGTGTTTATCGATGGTATGGTGAATTCAATCGTGGTCGTAGTTCACTCCAAGATGAATTTCGTGAAGGTCGTCCAAAATCAGTTGTTGTTCCGAAAACCATTGATGCTGTGCGCGAACTGATATTGAAAGATCGTCATGTGACCTATCGTGAGATTGAGACAACCTTAGGCGTTAGTGGGACCAGCATACATTCAATATTGCATAAACATTTGACTGTCAAAAAAATTTGTTCGCGTTGGATCCCACACAATTTGTCAATCGCCCAAAAAAAGGCTCGTGTCAATTGGTCGAAATAAATGCTCAAAAAATACGGTCGCGGTGCTTCGAAACACGTCTATGACATCGTGACAGGTGATGAATCGTGGATTTACGCGTATGAGCCCGAAAGTAAACAGCAGTCGACTGTCTGGGTGTTTCAAGATGAGCCAAATCCAACAAAAGTTGTTCGCGCACGAAGCACTTCCAAGCAAGTGGTCGCCTGTTTTTTTCGGAAAAACTGGACTTGTCGCAACCGTACCACTAGAACAACGCAGAACAGTCAATTCTGAGTGGTACACAACCATTTGTTTGCCAGTTGTCTTCCAAGAAATCAGGAAAACCAACCGCCGAAGACGGATCACTCTTCACCACGACAATGCGAGCTCTCACACATCGGCTGCGACAGCTGCATTTTTGAGCACCCAAAACATCGATTTGATGAGTCATCCGCCGTATAGTCCTGACTTGGCACCGAATGACTTCTTTTTATTCCCGTACGTAAAAAACAAACTGAGAGGTCAACGTTTTTCGACACCTGAAGAAGCGGTTGCTGCATTCAGAATGCATGTGTTGGAGATACCTCAATCAGAGTGGCAAAAGTGCTTCGACAATTGGTTCAAACGCATGCAAAAGTGTATAGATCTTCATGGGGAATATTTTGATTATACTATTATATTATATATACTATACTATTCTTTTATTATTATCAACGAATTGAACATTAATTTCCAAGTAATTAACCCGATAACGTGTACATGTGTCCATTTTTAAATAAATAAACTTTCCGTTTAAGAGATTTTTAAGTTCATTCTTCTGTTTTTCAGCGTCCTGTATTACTAAATTTCGTACACTGCTTCTTTCTAAAGATACTCCGACTTTAGAATGATTTAAAAAAATGTATTTTAAATTTTAACGAAAAAGTAGTCGGAGTCACTCGTTTTTTACGACTCCGACTCTAGCCCAAACACCGCGACTCCGCGACTCCGACTCCAGAGCCCTGCTTGCTACAATTAGCATATAAGTACCTCGAAAGCATTCAGAACAGCGAGAACCTAGTTGTATGGGAGTCTTGCGTTCTTGGCCCTTCTCTCGCCCGATATCTTCGGATCAGACCACCACAATTTCTTCTTCAGTACAAAACTGAAAAAGTACCCTTCCCAACAACATTCGCCTTTATAATAGAATATTCCTGAACCCACCCCATAGGGTATACTGATAACATACCACACACACACACGCACGCACAGTACAAGACAGCACAAATATACACACACACCGACCAAAGCGCAGATCACCAGACACCAAAGACGTGATCTGCGTTTACTACCGCACTCTAGACCTACCGGTCTTGTACGATTTCTTTCCCACCGTCCCTCCATCCAAGTAGTTAGAGAACACCTGAAATAACCCTGTCCACACTATCCTTAGATAACTCCCCCCTTTTTCTTTTTCAGATATCTCGGGACGAGCCCAACACCCTAACGGATGTGGGTGATTCTGGTCATCGCGAAATGACCCGAAGCCAGAGACAAGATGAAGGACACATCATTCCTTGTCTCACCAAAGTTGGCCTCTGGACACCTTTTTTTTTGGATTCGAGATCAGTCGGAATCCAGGTTGCTGGCTGAAGCCACGGCCAACAAGTAATCCGTGTCAAAAAGAAAAGGAAACTTTTATATCCCAACCTCTGACAAACTAAATCTAAAAAAATAAAGACCAGCAGAAACTATTTCGATTTTCTTTGTATCGCGGTTCAGTCCATTTTGTGACTGGCCAAAGACCTATTGGCCATAGGAAAATACCCAGGCCGTTCGCAGCGAGACGGAGGGACGCCGACTCTCTCAATCTGGGTGCCAGGAGATTTGGAAAGGACCCACCCGCTCCAGGTAAGTCGTAACCTAAGCCACAAAACTATAATCTAACAACTGGCGCAGCCGGTAGGATCAAGGAAGCTCAAGTTAAACACTTGTAAGTGCTTGAAAACCTCTGATCACTACAATAACAATATTTCCACTTGTACTGGGCATGACACCTTTACCCTTCGGCCGAAGCTGAGTCTGGCTCCGGAGGTACGATATGGTAACTAGAATCTAAAAAGAAAATAGAAGCAAATAAATAACAAAAAAAACCCTTAGTAAGCTACCTCGAACATATTGGGCAAGACTCCCTTACTCTTCGTCCGGCGCTGACTCTGGTTACGGAGGTACGCTTCGTAAACCAAAAAAACATTTTTTCAATAAAAAAAAAAACGAAAGCAAACACAGTAGCAACGTCAGCAAAAAGAGGAGCAGTTCCAAAAGTAGCAGACCAACAAGAGCAGTAGTCAACATGTGGCGTTTCTAGCAGATACACACGATCAATTGTGAAGAACAACACCACCAAAAGCAAATCCATTAAAGCCGTATACCATAGCAATAATATAGCATTTCCACATCAGTCGAATGTACTTGAGTTTAGAAATCGAATTCGTACACGCGGCAGTGGACTGACGCGTTGAGCTTTGGTTCTATCTTTTAGTGATTCTAACCGTGATAGCGTCGGTTCGAATCACACGCTCTTCACTATCATCGCAAAAGCTATAAACACACCAACATAAACCTAAGTAAGCATACTTTTTTTTTCTTTTATAAGTAATTTCATGAGGACAATTTTTAAACATAACCTATAACCTTAGTTTGCTCCCCCCCCATTAAAACCAAACAAGACCAATTAAAAAAAAACTCTCATCTCCATAGTATCCATATTGTGCAATTACCAATCCTAGGGAAGAATTTCAACCCCTAAACAAATAAATAACGACAATAATAAAAATTAACGCGAAAACACTTATGGAATAGCAAATGTCTTACACAGTATCAAACTCCCCTTTTGTATTATTATTAGCACCATTTTTCCTCCTTATCAGCACCCCTTCATCATCATCATCATCGGCACTACAACCGGGAACCGGTCTTGGTCTTATTTAGCAAGTCCTGAGGCTTGTTAAATTTTCCATAATGATTTGTTTTTTCCGGGCAAGGTCATTAGTCTTGTGCCAGAGGCTCTCCGACGGGGAATCGAACCCCGGTCTCCCCCGTGACAGGCGGGTATACTATCAGCACCCCTTACCATCATGTAAACACCTAACCATTCCACTGTATGTCTATGGAACAGCGAACCACCCCAAACCCTAGTACGCCACACAATCTAGCGGTCCCTACACCAAAAAAGCTCCGTAGTGGAACTATAAGTTAAGAAAATACACATTAATCAAGATTCTCAGCCCTAGCGATTAAGGGTGGGAAAAAGGATTCTGCATGTAAGGTAGATTTGCGACTTCTTCCTGTCAGCAAAAGCTGAAGTGGGACTCGCGAGTTCCTTGCCAGTCTCCAACAAATTCCCGCCCTTCATGACTGATAAGGAAAAGTAGGCCACAATCCTCGGTGGTAAAAAGGATTTACCACGGTAAGACTTCACGCTCGTTAAAAACCAGCGTCCCAACTGTCCAGCTACTTACAGATGTAGGTGATAACAAAAACACAACTCTAGTAGTGGACACCGGCGCTGAATTAAGCTTGATCAGCAAGAATACCATCAACGGATCAGATGCTAAAAACAGGTTTGCAGCTTACAGACGCCGTTTGGAAATATCAGGACATTGAGAAACAAGGTGAACTTCTAAGTGAAAGGTAGGTCTAAACCCTCATGCAAGTTTTAATTAGTGACCACTATACCCGGTCTACCAGAAGACGATCTACTTGGAAACGACTTCCAGTCAAAGAATTGGAATGTGAAAGGCCCAAAACAGCGCGTCACATTTCCTCGCACGGAAATAAATTTAATAGTATTTAGTGTGCCAATCAAGTTCTCGTGTGTCGAGAACAAGGCACCTAAAAATAAATACAACAAGGGCAAACAAGAGCAGCCCCAAGATAAGGGAAAAACCTACAGGTTTATTTTTAACCATAACAAGAGGAACCCTAAGGAGTGAAGTGGTAATGACAAATGTATTCTGGTGTAGAGGGCCAAATTTGAATGCTTTTTAAAATTGTGTAAAAAAAAAACGTTAGATATTTTTTCTATCGGATTTTTGTTCAATATTTGTTTTGTATCTATACAAAAAAAATTCTACAAAAATGCCGAAAATTTCTAAAATTCAGGGTGCTGGAGTGAGGGGTTGAAACAAAAGCTTGGTAGAGACTTTTGAGCGTTATTTCAAGAAGGTGCGTACTGAATTTCAAGTCAATCGGCTCATTAGAACTTGAGATATCGTGTCAATAGACTTGAAAAAAGTGATTTCGAGAAAAACGCGTTTAGAAATTTCAGGGTATAGTAGCTTCTTTAACTGCACAGAGAGAACTTCGTTGCTTGAAGATTCAAACTAAACTGATCTCAACTGAACACGTATCATGAAAAGATTTCAACAAAATACGTCACAGAATACCGTTATAATTCATTTCAAAGTCATTTTTCCGAGACAAAGCGTTTGTATGGAGGGACCTCGAGCACGAATTAAATAATAAAATTTCTCCAGTGTAGTAAAAATTATTTTCATACAAAACTATAACTTAGTCTCGTATGATTTTTTATTTTAATTTTAAAACTAGTTTATAAAGTTAATTGTAAACTAGTTTATAAAGCTAATTTATACTTCACTAGAAGAGTTCTCACACACAATACCTCACTGAAGGAGTTCTCGTACACAACACACCAGCGAAGCAGATTGTATTCTATATTTTTTACTCGCTATGATTTTCATGTATCCGATGTGTGTTGCATTGGTATCTTGGCGTCATAGTCACTCATGGATATGTAAAGGGATTCTAATGAGAAGGTATTCTTTATTTATGGGTATGCTAAGACGTTCTTCATATATATGGGTATGCCAAGAGATTCTTTATTTGTAGATATGTTAGGGGATTCTAATGAATATCCTAAGGGATTCTTTGTTTGGTGAATTCGATGATAGTACATAGCGTTAACTCGCGCAGGTAGTTGGGGAGTATGTACCGTATATTGTTCGATTCGTTCTGGCAGGACCGGTCTAGTTGCCGCGTCACTAAAGCAGCTGTAACTTCGCCAATTATTGGATTTTTAAAATTCCCTTTGGACAGTCTATTTTTAAAAGTATAAACTATAAGGAAATATTTAAAAAAATCGATGTTTTCAAAATTTTAGACTAGAATACCACCTTAATCAAAGAGCTAACATTTCGTCAGCAAACTCATTAAACTCGTTCCCTAGCCGCTCGCAAAGTAAGCAAACCAAAAAGTTATTGCAGAAACTCGTGACACCCGAAAAAATAACAAACCCCAATGAGATCGCAACCGTACTCAGGGTTTATCACAATTTCTCGGTGGACATCAGAGCGTTACTAAATGGTATAATAAAATACGTCGAAGATATTGGCCGTTTGTTGCAGGCAACCGCACGCTTCGGAAGTGAAACGAAATCACAAGCGTTTTATGTGGGAAACATGGTGTTAGTGAAATATAAAAATCGCAAGGGCAAACAAACACCCATTTGGAAGGACCATTTCTCATTACAGCAGTAACTGGGCCAGACAATACGACCACCACATCACTCTTCTACAAGATAAATTGAGAAAAGATCATGGCCTATTTAATCCTTCGAGGCTGTGGCGGTTCCGCCAAACCCCACGGTTCGCTTTCCTTAAAAACCCCCATATGTTATCTTCCATCCAATCATATAGTTTCGCTAATGCAATCGCATTAGCACCTTAAATGCTTTCCGTATCTAGGATTATCTAAGGGATAATCTAAAAAGTCCCTGTAAAAGAAAACTTACCTTCATGCATCTCTTCGCACATAATTTCCTGTAAGATTTCTTTTCTACCTTTTCAGGAATCGCAAAACCTATTCGGTTCCCAGGCAAATTTCAATTTCCCACACCTGCACCGCAATCTCCACCCAGCATTACGGAAACATTTCCTTTTACAAGGACATTTAATGCTTTCAACGCGGTAGATAAAATTCCTAAAAGTAGTTCCTTAAAATGCATATGCACCATAAGTACAAAACATTCGGCACCCATTGTTATCAATTGAAATGCAACGACGGACGGCTTGTTTTTACAGCTGCAGCAAGCCGACCAGCGATTCGTTGTTCAATAGACAAACAATCATCAATTTCGTACGTCGCCACAAACTAATTGGTGGGGTAGAAGTATGTTGCACCGGCGTACGGCGCTGGTTCTCCTCTTCCTCCATCATATATTGTTCGCGCGGACGCTGATCACAGCACAGAAACAAAACCGCTGAAATAAAACACTCGGCTTCGACAAGGGGTAAACACTCTCAGGAACAGCAACACGGCAAATTGAAACACTGGTTTATTGTTTATTTTTATTTATTTTACGTGCGATAAAAGGTTCTTATATTTAATTAATTTTAAACAAGTACGGTATGGCTTAATACGGAAGGCACCAGACAAATTACTTTTAAACTTTATTTTGCGGTCGTAAACACTTATGTCTATGTGGCACATAATTTTTACTTATTATATCGTTCTTTTTTGTTACTAAATTATTACACACACGACTGTTACTTGCTTAATTACTTCGCTCCAGGTATTATCGCTCCCGCCCGCGGAACGGGAGCGGAAGTCCGCACGACTATTGTCGTCGGCAGATGGAAAAGGCCTTAGCGATAATCATCTCGTGCAGAGATGATTCGCTACGAGGGAAATTTTTAGGGGCATTTTCCCTGTGAGAGAAAGTATTTCCCTCCACTAGGGAAAAGATTTGCCTACCAGCAGAGAAACGTAAAGTCTCTCTTTTGGGAACAGAGAACCAACAGATCTCATACCGAAGATCGCCACAGTACACTTGTGTGTGTGTACACTGGTTATTTTATGGACCAAAGCAATGGGAAAGGATCCAAACAAAGAAGAGGGCATAGAGTGTGTTCATGGGATGCCAATTCGGTAGAGCAAACAAACCGAATCTCCTTGGATGATAATTGGTTTTCTGTTTGCTCTTGCCGTAGCTGATGAAAAGCAGGTCCCGAAATATTAGAAGACAAGGGGATCGGGTAGATCATTGTCTATGGTATGCATTGCAGCTGTTACGATAGCCTCAATGCCCATGCACATGGTGCTAATTGCTTTAAGACTCGGGATGCGTATTTGCTTTGGTTTGCACATTTGCGAGTCAGAGAATTTTATTGCTGGGAGAAAAAGCTCGCCGGCCAATGTGTACATAAAGAAATTTATCGTACATATGAATGAAGCTGGGAATAGGAGACGCAATGATAATTATCCCTGGCTGGAATGGTTACATGATATGTGAACCGGGGTTTTTCTTTTCAGGTAATTTATGATAAGGAAAGTAAGAGCTCTTACAGGGGATTTGTAAGCGAAGGAATGAATTCTTTTGCAGGTACTTTTAGGTTATATGAATTGGATCTATTTGATGCGTGAAGCATTTAAGATGCTAATGCGAATTGCATTAGCGAAAGCTTATGCAGACTGGGTAGCAGTTATTGGGGTTTTTTCAGGAAGGCGAACCGTGGGGTTTGGCGGAACCTCCACAAATTTCCCTGCATATACAAATGCAGGCAAGGGATTCGTTTCTGCCACCAATCCCATTAGCACCTTTTTTCCCCAACGTCTATTATAGCGACGATACACAGCATAAACATGACCCTCATTACCGGACGAAGCCGCCTATCTGCGTTGTTGTTACATTGCCTTCAAGCACGCGTAAACAACATCAGATTTGAACGATCTCACACATACCACCATTATCTTCATGACAAGATCTGGTTTTCTATTCCACCAAGAAATACTTTACGTTTCTCTGGTGGTAGGTAAAAACGATATTCTTAGTGGAGAGGATATCACGACACCACAAATTCACCCCATAGGCGAATCGTCTCTACACGAGATAATTACCGCTCAGTCCTTCACCATCCGCTGACCGCCACGGTCATGCCGACTTCCGCTCTCCGGTGCGCACGGAGACGCGAAAAATCACCGAGCCGCGTGTGAGTAGTAATTTAGAAACAAAAAAAGAACAATAAAATAAGTAAAAATCATGTGCCTCATAGAAATAACTCGCATTTCCCACGTACACTGTATTGTTTGCAACCGCCGTGTCGAATATTATATTCGCTGCAGTCTTCGAAAATTGTGTTTTTTTTTTTTTATTGACTTCACAATGTAACTTTCACGCAGTGCTACCGTAAAATGTTAGTGTCCTATAAGAAAATGAAACGAAAACAATAATCCACGAATTCAAACAAGTTATTCCAATAATAGTGTTTTTCCTTGATTTAGAAATAAACTTAAATAAAAGAAATGGTGTGTTTTATTTTTACTTGTCCGGTGTTTGTGCTTTTCCCTCGGTGTTGTACTTGTGGGATACCTTAGTGATTTGTGGGGACGAGGTAGAACTCTCGCCCATGCTGGCGTTGCGGCATCGTACCCCACACAAGGTTTTGATGCTATCATACGGGGCAGAATGGACGATTGTGTAAACTGTAACTAGACTACCCACCTTAGAGAAGATGGAAGACTTCCTGTTCCACGAATAACAGTACCACCAAGATCAAGACGACAACCATCGACTTACAGCTTCTTCGATTCCAGCATTCCACAGACCAGAGTACATGTTACTCTCCAACCCAATGAAGCAGGAGCAAAACTGACAAGAAAGTGATTTATTTGCATAGAGCAACATCCAGTAATAGACAGTTTAAAGTTCCCGAGTGCCATGAATCGAGAAGCCTTGCTACGTGGTCGCAAGATTTGCATCTATTGTGTAAAGCATCGATTCGACTATCGTCCCTCTTGCAGATCAAGGTAGTATCTTATATGCAAAACGTGTCAAGGACCTCACCTTATGGAAGTGCATCCTGAGTCCACTCCGATCAGGACTGATCCTTCATCAACTAGCAGCACTTACTTATGTCAAAATGTGTTCGATGCTTCTTGCTACCGCAGTATCATATATGCAAAACCTGTCAAGCACCTCACCTTACGGAAATGCATCCCGAGTCCACTCCGATCAGGACTGATCCTTCATCAACTAGCAGCACTTACTTATGCCAAAATGTGTCCGACGCATCTTCTGGTGTGCTTCTTCCTACTACAGTATCATATATGCAAAACCTGTCAAGGATCTCATCTTACGGAAATGCATCCTGAGTCCACTCCGATCAGGACTGATCCTTCATCAACGAGCAGCACTTACTTATGCCAAAAGAATCTAGCGCACCTTCCGGTGCGTTTTTCCGACGGTTATTGGAACGCTCGTAGTTAATAATTACAACGTTTCGGTCCGCTGTTTACTAGATCAGGTCAGCCAAGCTTACTATATTTCCGGAGATTTGGTTTAGAAGCTGCGATTGCCAAAAAAATGGACAGTTGTCAAAATCATCGGAATAGGAGGAGAGATTGGAACAGTTCGTTACATTGCCAATATTAAACTATAGCTGGATCACTCAGATCTACCAATCGTGAATATAAAAGCATTGGTAGTCAAACGAGTTAGCAGATTACTCGCAAGTATGTCCAGTCACATCGCCTGGAAATCTTCCTTTCACAAGCCACTTGCAGGTCCGCGTTTGAACAAACCAGCCTACATTCCTCTATTGTTAGGTGCTCCAGTATATTCTACGGTTATACGTCCAGGACTGGAGAAGAACAATCGGTTGTGACTACAAAATACCTACCTCGGTCGATGGATGTGTCTGGAGACCCAGGAAACGAAAAAAATGGAAAAGGTACCTGAGCCTTCGAGGTGAATCTGGTAGATTTCTTGGACCTGCCCGTCACTGGAGAAAATATTGGTCAAGCCGAGAGTTCATACTGTAAAAACTTATTCATCGAAAAACACTCTCGAACCAAAGATGGACTCTATATCGTCCCAATACCTTAGAAACTTGACGCACCAGCATTAGAGAATTCCTATCGGAAGGTAATCAAATTTTATATCGGACGAGAAAGAAGTTGGGAGCAAAACGATGTCAAACGACTTTTTGGAGAACTATCTCGCGTCAAAACACTTGTCCCCAGTACCTGCTGGAATGCAGCGAGATGAGACCGGAAACCCCTATTATATCTCACATATCAGCATCATCCGAAGAAAAATGTTGTAACAACAAAGTTGAGGAATCTATTTAACGCCAGCGCGCCATCAAGCATGGGATTTCACTAAATCAGTTCATCTACCCAGACCCGAAATTGCAGTGTCATATCTTCGAAATTATCCATCAGAATAGGCAATACGAATTTACCTACACCAGTGAGATACAAAAAATGTTTCGACAATTTCTGATACCTCAACGAGATAGGAAAAATTTTCGGATCCTCTGGCGCCCCACCAAAACACAACCATTGCGTGAGTTTTGGCTGAACACTGTGACATACGGCGTGGACTATGCCCAATGGCAAGCAATTCGAACAGGCCACCAGATTGCCAATGATTACGCACCAGATCTGAAGACCAAGGACATTATTAAGAACTCTATTTACATGGATGATCTCTTTCATGGAGCCGATAGCATTAAAGAATGACAAGAACAAATCGCTAAGATTACCTCAACCCTAGAGTCCGGAAAGCTGTTCCTGACAAAATGGCCATCCAATAACCCAGCAGTTCTTCAAAATATAGAGGATAATAAAAAACTTGCCGCCTACAAAGAGGTCGCCGATCCAACTTTGAAAGTCTTGGGCATTAACTACAATCCAGTAGAAGACACTTTTCTCATCCATATCCCGAATCACGACCAAGTAACATTCACTAAAAGAGGCCTATTGTCCAAGGCTGCATCCCTATACGATCCCATGGGTTGGATCCTACCAGTTATAATGCTCTTCCGGATATGCATGCAAGAGTTGTGTATACTCAGATACGTCTGAGATGACAAAATAGATGAGAAAATACAGCTGAAGTTTAGCAAAATATTTTGAAACTTTACCTCAACGTAGTGGTGTGGGGGGTTTTTCTATTCTACATGAGAAACAACCCACAATTCCAACCAACATTTCCACCTAATTTCGACCGCTTTCAGCGCGTCATACTTACCAATTTCCTTTATATGTATTCCCCTGTAAAACATTTCAAACGGACGTATAGCTAAACTCATCATCCTTTGCAGATAATGCATAATTGAGTTTAGCTACATAAATGTCATACGGCAACTCCATTCTTGCTAACCATGAGTTTCCCATCGGAAATCTCATAATGTCGGTTAGCAACAACAAGTCTAAAAGAACGACGCTGTTGCATCATAGCAAAATAGCTGGGGTAATTTCAGCGTCTTAGAGTCTGGTTCTCACGCGAATTATTTCCCAAACATCAGCGGCGTCCTATCGACTTTCCCTCAGATCACCCATTCGCTTGGGATCAATGATCTCTCTTTGCAGGGGAGTAACATCCGCTAGGGTTCCCTCTCATTCGTATTTCTTTCCACGGTTCAATGCGCTCTAACTACACCATAGCCGCACCACTGGGTCAGTAGGTCGTGTCAGTAGCTGCATCTGATACCAACACACACAGCGAAAGCTACCCCGAGATCACAGCATATCAATCATGTTTTCTGTTCTCTCATTCTTTATGTCCGTCAATTACCCTATTAACAAAAGTTACTCATACTTTGACGGGCGTGAGGTTGAGAGAGCAGAGGCGTGGTCTCTTTTGGTTGTCCTGTGTGTAGAAAGAAATATGAATTTCAACCCTAATTCACACCAGTCACTATTTAATCACCATCGCACGCAGTCACGCTGCCGCGCAAGTCGCTATTCAATCATTACCGCGGTCGGTTACGCTGCACCGCGTCAGAAATAGCTTGTAAATCTCCGTTACGATCGGACACGCTGTCTCTCGGGCACAAACCACAAAATTAATAAAAATCAAAAGGCACCATTTCCAAAAACAAAAATTACAAAATTAATTTAAATTAAAATAAATCGCCAACAAAAAGACAATAAAACTACCCGAAGTGAAATAAATTTAAATAAATAAAAACGTGTTTTTCATTTCCTTCGGAGTAACAAGTGTCGGGGGTTTTTAAGTGAATCTTGTGCCATACGTTGGCATAATACTTCTACCCCCACAGTGGTATTAGAATCCCGCGCTGGATCGGAGGAACCCAGAGTATATCAATACAATTCATTGGATTTGTGATGCCTCGAAAGACAGCTACGCAGCAGTGATTTACAGTCGAGTTCAAAATGGGGAAGCTTACACATCCCGATTACTAGCCCATAAGTAGGGTCATTAGTATCCGATGTTGTTAACGATATGCCACTTGGTTGATTTAAAAGTATGCCAAACACACCTGGATCACCGCCATTGAGGAAATCCTTTAACAAAGCATTTAATAATCTGGATCCCTGCTGTAAAATCACGATTCAAGAAATGTATACGGAGTTGCCCCATATGCATTCGATGGAATGACCAAACTGTCCAACCGCTTGTGGGAGATCTACACATGAAACGAATCACCCCAGCACCAGCATTTAGCAAAATCGGTGTCGATTTGTGCGCTCCTTTCTGCAGTAAATTCAGCGCAAAAAGGTTCGAAGAAATCATAAAAGTTTGGACGGTGGTCTTTGTCTGTATGGTTACCAAAATTGTTCACTTAGAAATTTGCTTTGATCTAAGTACGGAAACGTTTCTGGCTGCCTTCACACGTTTCGCGAACAGACGGTGCTGGCACCCCTGGTTCTCTCGGATAATAGTACCAATTTTATTGGAGCTAAAAAGAATAGTGGAAGATCAACAATAACTGCAAGGACAGACGAGCGATCCAGGAGATTGTTTGGAAGTTGCAATCCGCCCTGCAGCCCTAACTTCGGCGGACCATGGGAAGCCGCCGTTATGTCCATGAAACATCTAATGAAGTAAATGTCTAATATAACTAACCTTACCTATAAAGAATTCAACTCCTTATTATGTCGCATCGAAAGCATCTTGAATAGCACAATCATCAGAAGCAGAAGACGCACCCGCCTTCACACCATTCCATTTCATCAACAGCGACGGAGGTTCAAGAACTCCGCAATCGATGCAAGTCCACCAACTGCCGTCCCAATCACAAAACGCTGGTTACAAGTGCATCAAATTCAACAACACTTCTGGGCACGTTTCAACCAAGAAAACTTCCACCAACTGCATCATGCAGATATCATGATAAATAATGGAACTTTGAGAGGATCGTCATCGCATAACCGGGCTAGCTCTCGAGGCTCGGCCCACGCTCGACTGGTGACGGCATTTTGTAACATCAGGGGCATTGGTTTCACCAATACTAATGTAAACGCCGTCCACCAATATTTGCAAACAACGAAACCTGATATCCTTGCCCTAACTGAGACCCAGGTCGATTCGTCAACTGATTCGACATATCTTCGTTGCTCAGGATACGACTTAAATTCGAGATTCCGTTTTAAGGGCGGAGTCTGCGTTTTCGCACGGTCCGACCTGGCTTGCCAGAGGATGGAGGCGTTGGAGCTCAATAATATGGACATCATTTGGTTGAGGGTCGTGCTGAGAAATTCCGTTAAATTTCTTTGTTGTCTTTACCGCTCCCCGAATGACGATCGACCGGCGACATTTTTCGAACATCTTTCATATTACGTCGACTGAATACAGATCAACCACCCAGGTTCTGAAATTATTGTCCTTGGCGATTTTAATGTGCACAATTCCGACTGGTTGTTACATTCTAACAGAACCGACGAGGCTGGGAGGCTGGCGGAGATGTTTGCTGTAAGCCACAACTTGACTCAACTCGTGGGGGAGCCAACGCGAGTACCGGATGCCCGAGGCGATTATGCGAACACCCTGGATCTGTTTTTGACATCCGAACCGAGTATTTATACCGTAGGGGTTTCTGCGCCACTGGGAAACTCAGATTACTGCTTGGTATCTGTCGCGCAAGCACTTGCATACCAAGCGAATAACCAGCCTAGGCAGCTTCGCCATGTATGGAAGTATGGGGCTGCTAACTGGGACGATATGCGAGATTTCTTCGCATCCTTTCCATGGTCGGAGGTGTGCTTCGCAAACTCCGATGTTAACGCTTGTGCGGAGTCGGTATCAGAGATTATTCTTCTGGGGATGGAGATGTATATTCCACATTCCATCAAACGAAGTTCGTCTGATAAACCTTGGTTTGACAAAAAATGCGAGCTGATTACAGCGGCAAAAAATAGAGCTTTTAAGCAATGGCGCTCCAATTCCACCGATGTTACCAGAACGAATTTTGTTAGAATCAGAAACGCGTGCAACTAGGCGATTGATACCGCGAAGAAGGCTCACAACGACAAGGTGATCAATAAGCTCCTTCGGTGCCCAACCGGTTCGCGCTCCTTCTGGTCAATGGCAAAGGCTGTCAGCGGTAACTTTGCTTCCTCCTCTTTCCCTCCATTGGTGACAGACAGCGGGACGTCTTCCATGCGGAATGTGAGATTTCGTCCGCGCACTATTCAACGCATTCTACGTGAACTGGATTGTAGGAAGGCAACCGACCCGGACGGAATACCAGCAATAGTCCTTAAGAACTGTGCTCCAGAACTATCGCCGGTTCTTGGCAGACTCTTCCGCTTATCTTCCTACCTGCTGGAAAATCGCTCGAGTTCAGCCAATCCCAAAGACGGGAAAAAAGTGTCTCCCACAAAATTACCGTCCGATAGCATTACTGTCTATTTTATCTAAGGTAATGGAGAAAGTCATCAATACAGAGTTGGTTAAGTATTTGGAATGCAACGGACTTCTGAATGATCGACAATACGGATTCCGTGGCAGGCGGTCCACAGGAGACCTTTTGACACTTATAACCGATATATGGACATCTGCGATTGAACGGCATGGTGAGTCAGGGGCGGTCGCATTAGATATCTCCAAGGCTTTTGACCGCGTCTGGCACGGGGCATTGCTGAACAAACTTCGTTCATATGGACTTTCCCAACAGCTTTGCGACTGGACGAGGAGCTTCCTCGAGAATCGATCGATGCGAGTTGTTGTGGACGGCGAGTGTTCGGATCTGTATCCTGTTAATTTGGGGGTGCCCCAGGGTTCTATTTTGGCTCAACCTTATTCTTGCTTCACATAAATGATTTGTTGGAGACAACGGATAACAAAGTGTTCAGTTTTGCGGATGATAGTACGCTTGTTTCCTCCTTTTCGAGTGATCGGCCGATTGGTGCATCTACGTCGCACCAGCTGAGATGTAGACAGATTGACTCTCTGAATCAGGATCAAGATAAAGTCCTGCAGTGGGGAAAGGCCAATCTTGTCGACTTCAACGCAACGAAGACCCAGTATACAACATTCACAAAGAAAACTGGATTATCGGTTCCACAGCTGATGATGAGTGGCCGGACCCTCGAGGCTGGGGAAAGTTTGAAATTGCTCGGCGTCACGGTCTGTGGGAATGTATCATGGCATAAACACGTATCGAGTATCGCTAGATCAGCCTTAGGAAGACTGAGTTATCTTTTTAGAGCCAAGAAATATTTTACTCCGGCCCAACTTCTTCTCCTATATAAATTAGACCCGTTGCTCTCATGTTTAACATACCTCGATCTACTTGAGAGCGTACAAAGACGAGCGATCCGCTGACGTCGGGACTACAGTCGCTATCACATCGAAGGCGCGTGGCCGAACTCTGTCTGTTTTACAGATATTATCACGGGTACTGTTCTTCGGAGATTCTTGGTATTGTTCCGCGCAATTCGGTTTATATGCGCTCCACAAGACAATCCGGTGGTTCATCTCACGACAGCGCGAACATCCCTGTATCAGAACTCGTTCCGTTACAGAGCGGGGAGGCTGTGGAACTCCCTTCCCACGCGAGTGTTCCCGGAGCGTTACAACCTGCAACTGTTCAAAAAGAACTGCAACAGTTATTTGATGGCATCTCGGGGCACCCACTCGACGCTATAGGTTCGCCTCTCCCGAGAGAATTCTAATAAAAAAAAAAAAAAAAAAGAGAAATAAATAAATGGTTCCTGGCTGACTTTCAAACAGACAACTTGTCTCACAGTTTTGCTCGAGCTATTTATCCTAATCAACCGTTATTTTCACAATAATTTTCACAATTTAATTATCATTATCTTGTTTTCTTTGCCTCGTTTTCCGCATACAAAAATTTTAACAAGTGTTATAACCGTTAAGTTATGGCCCCTGGGCCACGTGTGTTAAACCAATTTAAACGCAAACGGTTGCGTTACGATCCCGTTATTGGAGGCCAAACTCCTCCGGATAAACTTTCAAAAGTGAACAATAAAGAGCTAGAAAAATCTAAAATGTGTTTAAACACTAACTTTTCTCAACCACTTCAAAGTCTGATGGAAGACTCTTCTGAAATGGATCCGACCAATGACGAACAGTGCGCAGAGCTTCCTAAATAACCCTTCCGCCAATTGTGGTGTTAAAAACAACTAGTGCTCAAGTGCGTGATATTTTGAGCAACATTAAGATAGACAAATACCTAATTAAAAACATTTCGCTTGGACAAAAAATATGTGCCCCAACAATGGACATATATAACAAAATCAGAACCGAACTCTTACGGTTAAAATGTGAGTTTTTCACCCACTCGCGTAAGGAAAATCGTCCATTAAAGGTAGTGTTATCCGGATTAGATCTGATAAGCAACGATATAGTGAAAAATGAGCTAATTGCACTCGGGATTAAGTGCCTAGATGTTAAAACCATCACATTAAATTCATCAACAAAAGCCCTGTACAAACACTACTTGTGCATCGTCTATATTCAACGCGGTACTGTTAAATTAAACCAACTAAAACGGAACTACTCCACCTTGTTCAAAACCATCGTTCGCTGGGACTTTAAAAAACATCAGCTTTACGGTCACGGCTCGATGCATTGTCATATAAATAGCTTCTGTGCAATCTGTTCGGGAAACCATAAAACATCCGACTGCAAAACAAATGAGGTCGTCAAGTGTGCAAATTGTAGTGGGCCACATAAATCCACCGATCCAGAATGCATAAGCCGAAAGCAGTACATAGACATTCGCCGCAAATTATCCCCATGCGGACGTGGTACAGGAAATACAACGTTCCTACAGCCTCCGAGTGACAAACAGCAGCCAGTGCCCGACCGATTATCCATTGATAATTTTCCTCAACCGTCAACCTTCACTTCCTTCATCCACCTGGGCTTCTGGCCTCCATCAAACCCAGCAACCTTCCAACAGTGATACGACACACACGAAGAAAAATCCGTCAGAAACTTTAACTAATGATAACTTGTTCTCATTTAGCGAGATAAACTCTCTTCTTAATGAAGTTGTAACCAAGCTTAGTGCTTGTCAAACTAAAGCTGACCAATTTAACGTCATTACTTCATTAGTACATATACTCGGAAAAAACATGTTAAGAAACTCTCCTAACATCATAACTTAGAATGCGAGAAGCATCAAAAACAAAAAGCATGCATTTTTTAGTTTCTTGATAAATTTTAATATTGACATTGCACTTGTTTCAGAAACCTGGCCCAAACAAGACATTTCTTTCTCACATCAAAATTACATATGTTATCGCCAAGACAGGGTACATGCTAGTTGTGGAGGTGTCGCCATTGTTGTGAAAAAATGTATAGAACATTCCTTGCGTCCTTCATTGCACCTTAGGTTAATTGAGGAAATTAGTATAGATGTAACATTAAGTGATAACTCCTAGGTGAGTATTTTTTCGGTCTATTTCCCTGGTGGAAATAGAAACATTGAGAAATCTACTTACTTTAAGCGAGATCTGCAAAAATTGTATAAAGTCAACACTCGAAACAAGGTAATTATTGGTGGTGATCTAAACTGCAGACATCAGTCGTGGAATTGTCTTAGGGCAAACTACTGGGGTAACATTTTACTATATGTTATTGAATCCAGCCCAAGTTTTTCCATATTTTATCCACTTCTCCCCACCTATATCCCAGCGAGTGCTAACAAGAACCCCTCAACTCTTGATCTATATATCACTAATATTCCAAATTACTGCACAGTACCATTAACTCTAAATGCGTTAAGTTCAGACCACCTTCCGATCAGCCTCACAGTGAATCATACAGTAGCTGTAAATCGTACCAGTTTATACCACAACTATTCCGCCGCCAACTGGAATTGTTATAAATCATATATAAACACGAACTTGGTTCTAGGTGATACCAGCCTAAATTCTATAACCTGCAGCGAGCACATTGATATCCTATGTAACAATTTTGTTTCTGTTATCAATAGAGCGGCCGATCTTGCGATACCTAAATGTCCCACTGCTCCAGTTGATGAGGCACCGCTTCCTGAAAATATCTTACATCTGATTAGGCTACGAAACTCAGAAAGAAGAAAACGGCGGCGTTATAGAATCGATTGTTTTCTAGTTAATGTTAAAGTCTTAAATAATATCATTAAAAACGAAATCTCAACATATAGGAACAAGTGTTGGAATAAACACCTTTCCTCTCTTGACAAAGCTAGCAAACCGTTCTGGAATATATCAAAAATTATGAAAAAGAGAGGGTCAAGTATTCCTCCGCTTAAAGTTCACGACAAGTTGTTTATTTCTTCAGTGGAGAAATCGAACCTACTTGCTAACACGTTTCGTAAGAACCACTCCATATCTATGCATCTAAGCGACGCGTATACTGAAGCTGAAGTTGCTAACACTATCCATGTACTTTCTCAAACACCAGCTGAAAGTACTTACGCTAATAATATCAGCAAAGTTAAAGAATTGATAAAAAAATCGAAATCAAAAAAGGTTGCGGTCTCGATAATATTAACAACAAATTAATCAAAGCACTTCCATCTGCTGCAAGTAACTATTTAACGTTCATTTTCAACGCTTGTCTTAAGAATTGTTATTTTCCGGACTGTTGGAAAACAGCAAAAGTAATACCTATCCCGAAACCCGGCAAACCGAAAAACAGCTCCGAAAGCTACAGACCTATTAGTCTACTTAGCTGTCTAAGTAAGCTCTTAGAAAAAATCATTAAGGAAAGGATTGATCGTTTTGTGGAAGACAATAACATCTTACCAAACTTTCAGTTCGGTTTCCGTAGTGGTCACAGCACAATCCACCAAGTCTTGCGCATTAAAAACCACATAGCTGGTAAATTCATCGACAAGGAGTCAACGGGACTGGTTCTTCTAGACATCGAAAAAGCCTTTGATACGATATGGCACGATGCCTTGATTTATAAGCTACTGAAGCTTAAGCTGCCAATGCCGCTTATCAAAATTATCCAGAGCTTTCTTCGTTCGAGAAAATATGTTGTGAGTATAGGAACCGACATATCCTCTACTCACCAAATCCACTATGGTGTACCCCAAGGCTCGGTCCTTGGTCCCATATTATTCACATTGTTTGTCGCAGATTTACCATGTCTAGGTGAAAACATTCAGGTAGCTATGTTTGCTGATGATACGGCCATTTTCTCTTCGGGTGCCTTATTCACTAATGTCTACAACTCTTTGCAAGCAGCTCTTGACAAACTAGCAGTATATTACAGGAAATGGAAAATAAAAATAAATGGTAATAAAACACAGCCGTCTGGTTTTCGAGATGTAGGAAACACTGCTACCTACCAAATGGCACTAAACTCAGTATGTGTGCAGTTGATATTGATTGGTCCGAAGACTGTAGATATCTAGGTATTATTCTAGATAAATAACTTATCTTTCAAAAACACATCACTACCACAATTGACAAAATAAACAAAGTCGTAAGAGTTATGTATTCATTAGTGTGTAGAAAGTCAAAGGTTAGCATCGAAAATAAAATTATAATATTTAAAACCATTTTTCAAGCGATACTCCTGTACGGGGCCCCTATATGGTGTAATTGTGCTCGCACACACAAAATAAAATTGCAAAAGTGTCAAAATAAAATATTGAAAATGTTGCTGAATTTGCCATGGCATTATTCGACACATGAACTATATGAAAATGCTAACGTTAAATCGGTAGAGTTCCTTATTGACAAAATCAATCGAAACTTCTACGTCAATTGTTCTATTTCTGACAATGTTCTCGTTTCCCGTCTCGCGTTATCCTAAATCACTACATATGTACTCTGTCTATGAAAATTATATCGAGGTCATTACTATATAAAATAACCGGAAGCCAGTGCAATATTAGTCTTAAGATTCAAATAAGGGTTTTTTTCTTGTAGTTTTCCCTTAATTTATTATTTGTTATTCATTAAAATTGTGCTATTGTCATTATATAGATTTAAGATTATAGCTGTAAAGGAATTGCTATCCTAAATCTCTTAAGTACTAGTTGTAAAATATACCATAAATGTAATTATCTACCAAATAAAATTGAATTGAATTGAATTGAATTAAATGGAGATTTCCAGCTCCAACACCCAACATCGTTGCTCTGGTATTATTACAAGAACCAAGTGTGACTCCTGCCGATTGGAAAATTGGTGGAATTATTGAATGCTATCCGGTAAGGGAGATGTTCGGAGAGTCGATGGGAAGACAACTAAACGGGAGATCATGTATCGCACAACAAATCGTTTGGTACGCCTCCTCCCAGAAAACACTCAGGACGAGTATCCCAAAGGCGAAGCAGTCAGCAGTACACTCGCAATAAACTCGCCGCGAGTTTGTTTATGAAAATTACACGATATTCTGCTCAATAAGCAACTTCAATAATCAATTAACTGACCTTAATTGGTTTCATTGATTTGCTTATTTGGGTAATTTATTTATTGGCATTTATTGACCAATTCCAGAGTGCATAGCTTAATAATCAGTCACAATATCAACAAGTGGCGTAAACAGCAACCGTCGTAATATCTACAAGCGAAGTAAACCTCAATAGTTTTAAATATGAATAGAGTAAAGAAATTTAGTAAACTCCCAGTCTGTTATAAGCAGCTAATCCGATCTGGAATATCATACGCCTTTCCCATATGGTCCTGCATATCTTCGGCTCAAATGGAAAGACTTCGAGTTTTCGAAAGAACCTTCCTCAGAAGATGCATCAACCACCTTAGAAGACCTGACGGTCGCCATTACCCGAACTCTCACCTATACGAAGGTGCCTCGATTATCCCTATCGACGAGTACTTGCTACAATTAGCATATAAGTACCTCGAAAGCATTTAGAACAGCGAGAACCTACTTGTACGGGAGTCTTGCGTTCTTGACCCTTCTCTTTTTCGATCTCTTCGGATCAAACCACCACAATTTCTTCTTCAGTACAAAACTTAAGAAAGCACCCTTCCCAACAACATTCTCCTTTATAATAGAGGATTCCTGGACCCATCCCATAGGGTCTACTGCTGACACACTACAAACACGCACGCACAGTACAAAACAGCACCAACACACACTCATACACACCGACCAAAGCGCAGAATATCAGACGCCAAAGACGTGATCTGCGTTTACTACCGCACTCAAGACCTACCGGTCTTGTACGATTTCTTTCCCACCATTCCCCCATCCAAGTAGTTAGAGAACAATTGATCTAACCGTGTCCACACTATCCTTAGATACGTCTGTGGCGGTTCTCCTGAACGCCACCATCCATCTTCCCATCACTCAGGTAAAAACCCCATCTAGGGCATGCGAAAGGCATAAAAAAACAAGTATTGCGGCCGTTCCATTGAACGCCACTACTTACCAGACGGCTAGTAATGAAGAAATAGTTGCCTGTAACACCTAAAAAGCATCTACTTACCTTCCACGCTGTGCCTGTAACATTAGAAAAACCGGTGAAACATTAATTCTCGCTGACATGAAATTCCAGCAGCAACAAATGCTATATTCTCAAAGCAATTTGGTTTAACAACCAAGCAACCAATATTGCCCGTTCAATATCTGTACGATATTCCACACCTGCAGGAAATGTGTATCTTTCCTTAGCACAGCATTCTCACATCGTTCGGTCACCCGACCGACCAATATATGAGGGCATCCGACCGACCGCCCAAGCAGTCGAGTTTCCAAATGGAAATTTATCATTAGAATTCGATTGCGAGGATATGCCAGCAAATGTGCACGATCAGCTATAATGCTTTATGCAGTCGTTGATCGTGTAAACATTTCATCCCCTTTTTCGTTGAGATACTTGCACCTGCTGCGAACATTTAGATGGGATCTATGCTATGCCTGCATACTTGCGAACACACGCGATGAGCAGCAGAGGCAATCATCGTGTGTGTATTTCAACCCCTTTTGTGTTGAACAAAACGCAAAAGGGATATCTTACCTTATATGGTCATCGAAGCGATGATTGAATATGTCGTATTCTATCGTTTCGATGAACTTAGTTTAATCGCGTTTCAGATTCCGTGGAGGCAAGTCGAGCCTCCACGTTAAATAAAAATTGTGTTGGTGCGTGGAACCCTTTCTTGCGTCGCGAATGAGAAAAAAGAAAATATTAGTTTTGTTTTTAATGTAATACGCAATATTCTATTATGTTATAGTTTTTTACTTTACAACCATTAAAACATTCGTTCAACACAAGCTATTCATTTAATTGTGCTCCCGAAACCCGGATGTGGGTGATTCTGGTCATCGCAAGATGACCAGAAGTCAGAGACAAGATGAAGGACACATTTGTCCTTGTCTCCCTAAAGTCGGTCTCTCGCCACCCCACTTTTTTTTTTAATAAACTCTCAGTTCTTATATCAAGTATAAAGTGTACAGACTGTTTAAAAGTGTTGCCGTTTTTTCACTCATTTTTCGCAGGCATTCCTTGAAGATCAACCTGTTGTCGAATGTAACACTAAGATATTTAACATAGCGACTGGGTCTGATGGTGTGTCCTTCTATTTCCAAGTCAAGGTGTTCAACTTTCTTGCGGCTGCTTATTAAAACTGCCTCCGCCTTAGGTGCGCCCACTTCCAGTCCGGCCACATCTAGCCAGCATTTAATGCTCGGTTTTATATGGGAACAAATATTCTCCACGTCATCTAAATGTTTAGCTACGGCCACTATTGCCAAATCATCTACGTACCCAATGATTCTAACGCCTTCTGGAACATTTTCCCTGAGCACATCATCATACATGATATTTCATAACAGCGGACCTAATACAGACCCCTGGGGTACACCCGATGTTATTTTATATTCCTGTGGTCTCTCATCTATGTCATAGAGCAGACTTCTATCCGAGATATAGTTTTTAGACAGTAGGGTGAGGCCTGTAGATCGTCCAACCCTTCTAGAAATTTCACCGAGTTAAATGGATTTTTATCATCTAACATAGTGTCACCACTGCGCAATATTTTTTGTACCTCCTAGCCAGCGTGCTGCAGCACTCATTGTGAGCACACCACAGATAGTGCCTTACCGGTTGATTTATCTTTCCAAAACCCATACTGCCATGAGCCCCGATGTCCCCTCAGTGAATTGTTCTAGGCGAGTAGCAATTACTTTCTCAAGCAGTTTTCCTGTTGTGTCCAGCATGCACACACGGTTGAGTGCCTGGCCTCTACTGTTGGTTTTGGTGTTCCCCATTCTCCCGCCCAACCGTTGAAATTTCCAGCAATTATAAGAGCGCTCTTAACTCTAGCTTTTTGTGTTACCCTGTCCAAAAAACATTTGAATTCTTCTATTTCCCACCTTGGTGAAGCGTACTAACATTGGAAATGAACTTCTCTAATCATAGCATAGGCGAATCCTTCTAGCCGCTGGACACTTCTGTGCTCTATGGGGGAATTTGCGGTCCAAATGACCGCCGTTCCGTTGCTGTCTTCTTCCAAAATAGAGTTTCGAGAAAAAGGCGATTAAAGTTTTAAATTGAAATCACATGCAGAATAAGAAATATTGTTTCCAACTTACATAGAATCATCAATTCCGGCACCACAAAGTAAATACCATGCAGCAGCGGCAATATACAATATTTAAAACTAAGTGCTCTCAGAAATTGAAAGTAAGCAAGAAAGACAGACAAACAATAGCTAAGCGATGACTCAATGTACCTGCGACACGTTAGGCTAATGAGGCCTGATCGGCGGAACTTCCGAAGGAATTGGATGGGACAATTTACTACAATTACTGTAAAAATTAAAAATAACGGAGCTGGAATTTCAACAGAAGCAGCTGCGTCACTCGATTATACATTTAAGACTACACTTGTGAAAGAAGACGCTGTGGCTTGTCCAATATATTTCATGAAAATAGTAAATTCATTATTGACTATTGACGTTATTCCTAAGGCTCTATCTCTTAGGATTTTGCTCCAATCGATTTAAAATTTTGGGAGAATATTCTAGACATATTGTGTTATATGATAAAAATAATTTTTGAAATTTGCGAACCTAATCCCTCCAACCCCACCTCACCATTCTTCACATTCGTTTCCTTACTTATCACTCCTGACCCCAACCCGCTCACCTCTTACACCCACACACCCTTACCCTACCTCATTCTCACATTCAAGCTTCCGTCCTATCCGCGCCCTACCCTGCCCTACCACTTATACCACCATCTTCTCCACCTTCGTTAGCTCCACATTTCTCAGTTTTAAGATAATTTTCAGATAATCCCTTCAATGATATAATAATATAATTAATTGGAAATCACATTTTTAGTCCTTATCTATTGATGAATTGTCACTGGATGAATTATACGTCTCTACCAGCCTCGTCGATTAATGCTCGATGATGCGTTGCTTAACAGTGGATTGACCCGTTTCAAGCGACCGTTGATTAGGTCCTCAATCTGCTCAGGACACGCGTTCTCAATGACATAGCACAACTGTTTAAACTTTTTAAAACAACTTTTAGCGATAACCTCTATTAAATTGGCGCCCTGCTAACGCTGACATCCGCGTCATTTATCATCAGACACTCTTCGGTACTGTTACGTGCGTCCGCCACCCCATCAATTAATCATTTTGTAATTTTAATATAATTTGTTTTAAGGTGGTATGATGGTAAGGTGGTGGAGGAATTGCACGATCCAGAAGTGAGTTTTCGAACACGCCCCGATTCGGGTGTGGATCGTGCAGTTCTTCGAGTTCGAATTCGGTTTTCGAAGTGGACGTGAATGGGGAGCGAAAGAGAGAAAGGGTTAATGTTTTTTTTGATGTACGGTTTTTTTTGTTGACGTTCCGTTGTCGACGGGTTTTTTTGGAGACAGATAAGAGAACGGTGGTTAACGGCGTAGCAGGGAAAGAAAGGCAGAAGTAAAAAAGAAATTGTCCCGTGTGTTAAATTAAATTAATTAAGAAAGGGAGATTAAAAACGAAAGAAAAGTGAAAAGTAGTTTTTTTTTCTTCGAGGAGAAATTGCAGAAAGGCAAACGTTGACGTTGAAGTGATTTCCGTTCTTTCCTGTGAAATTGTGTGGCCTCAGTCGTTGCTTTTTGCGTGTAATAAGCACAAATTCAATTAACAGCGGTTGTTCGGCAAGCTAAAAGTAACTAATCAGTGCAGCATCGGGAGAACATCCAGAGGAGCCGACACTGGATAATCTACAAACTACATTGCTGGATTTGAACAAGAAGACATTTAACGTTGTGTTACCTATTGGGCGATCTCAGTGGATATACAACTCAGTGTTTACGAGATTGTGTTGCAAATGGTGTTGCAGATTCAACAAAGGGGAAACTAGAACACATTTCGAAAATAAAGGACGGCACATAGGGATCTCTCTACAGCAAAAGCAAGAGCTCTCTAAACCGGTTGGAGCCGTGGCTCGGCATCGGGACGTCGAGCTGAATAGCTAGGTAACAAATCTAACATTTTCCCACTAAATCCCCACAGCAGAAGTGCAAGGCACGTACTATATAGTTACAATACTCATCATTACCATCATATTACAAATTATAATATTACAGTACCACGCGCACTTGAACTAACACCACCAACAGATGGTGTCGGTGAACCACTAGTGCTCCGTTCATTGCCCGGTAGCGAACTCCCTAACGTCGCACTTGAGTAAGCCATGAATGACTCCTCCTCGGAGGTCGTCAACACTGAGTTCATAACCAAAGCCTCCAACATATCTATAGCGTTTAGGAAGAAGAGTGAAGAAGGTGAATTGAACACACAATAAAACGGGTGAGAAGCGAAGCATGGAAGAATCAGACTAACGGCCGGGTGTGCGAGCTTAATCGTTATACTCAAGTACATTCATCTGATGTGGGATTCCTATGTCATTGGTATGGTATACGCCTCTGATGCCTTGCTCATTCGATTTTCTTTCGGCGTTGTTCTTCACTATCTGCTTAAAAGGTCCATATGCGATGCCGCACAAAAAGCGGATGACGTGCGTCCGTTGTTGTTGCGCTATCAAGAATCAATTATGAATGATTTCCAGGGGACAGATCTGGGGCGTTATCTCTTAGAAATATGCATATCTGTTAGAAACGCCGCAGATCTGTCCCTTGCAGAGCATTCATAATTGATTCTTCATTGCGCAACAACAACGAACACACTTCCTCCTCTTCTTCGTGCGACATCGCATATGGACCACTCAAGCTGAGGGCGATAATTAAAATCGAAAATAGCAAAAGACACGACACCACTCTACACAATACCCAAAAACTCGTCCACAAAAACCCTATTCACTATATGTATACTGTCCATAACACCTTGTTTACATTCAGCACATCATTATGCTTCAAGCCGGATGTCTTACGTTTCGGAAACTCGCATCTACTGGAAAATGTGAGCAAGCAAACAATACCGATCGGTGTGACCCAAAACCACCGTGAACTATTAAGAGGGTCCGGTTCTCGGCCAAAGGATCGGACCCCTTAAGTTTGAATAAAAACTTTCGACGGGGATATCCGTAAGTTTGAATGTAAACACACAACGATGGAGATACATAAATCTGGATGCAACCATTCGATGAGCGTACGAAGATTCTTGCGGAGGCATGGTGAGGATGGTTGGACTTAACAGCGAACCACCACATGTGGCCTGGATTCTGACCACATTAAACCACTTGACGACGGTTGCAGACGGTTGACAAACTCGTGGACCAACCACGTACATGTAATCAGTTTTGGGGAATATTCATTCAATGAAGACGTCCAGTGGCGAATGCATGTGAATATAACGCTCGTCTTGTTGGATGCATGGACATCGCAAGCAAATAAATACATGCGATAGAAAGACAAAAAAGAAAACCATAAGAAAGAAAGATTTTTAACTACCGGTGGGTTTCCAGCTACCGGAAGTGAAGTGCTGGCTGTGAGAACCAACTATCGCTGTGTGTTTTAAAAGTTCCTTGGAAGAGCATCAACTCCTCTACGAGATAATGGTCGCCATTATCCCAACTCCTACTTCTATGAAAATGTTTTTTCTCCCTATCGATGCATACTTGCTACAGTGAGCATTCAATACATATACGGTATCAAGAACAACGAAAACCCACCTGTACGAGAGTCTTGGGTTCTAGACTCTTTTATCTTTCGATCTCTTCGAATTCAACCAACGCAATAACTGTTTTAGTATATAACTAAAGAAAGCACCGTTCCCTGTAAAGAGGGTTATCAGATCCATCTCATAAGATCTATCGTTAACACACATGATCTGTGCAAAATTAGCACTCACACACCCTAACAACAACGAAAAAATAGACTAAGCTTTAGATCTCAGATGACGTATGCGAGTAAAAACAGCTGCAGGCGAACCGGACTATCCAGTATATTGTCAAACATAGGTGGATCAGGTTACAGTAAAAAAATTACCCTGCCAAGGGTGGTCACTGCCGCATAGTTCTATGTAGCGCCTGTGTGGGCTGAAGCTTTACAAACAAAACATCTGAAAAGAATGATGAAAGCAACACACATACTTTGTGCATTAAGGACTATATGCTAACAGTAAAGACATTACGTTATATCAGGTCGTTGCCAAAACACATGTCAATAATAAGTTGCCGAAAACTCCGGAAGATTGCTTGTGACGTTTTGAAGCATCCACCAGATAGTTCCGGATAGTGACAGGAATCTAACGATGGTTGAGATAAACAACGCTGCAAAACGACTTCACGAGATTCTAGTTGAAACTTCGGACACCCATGTCTCGAAGTACATAGTTAAAACGACTTATCAGATTTCCCATGACTACTTCACTCTCCATCTCATTCGGGAGCGTAAAAACCTCTGCAGAATGAGATATCGTCACCGCTTTACGCAAAGGGAGCCCTTATTGCGATCCATTATTCACAATATTGGCACACTGATAAAACAAAGAATCAAAAACAATCGCACCCGACAATTGGAAGACAACCTGAAGGGTATTCAGATGGACCAGAACATTTATAAAAAATGTTAAAAAGATATGTGGCACTTCTCGTATCACTGGGCCAAACATGCACAACGATGTTGTTGTTAATAATGATACCAACAAAGCAAATATCATCGAAGAGACCTTTGAAAATAATCACAAGCTCACTCTCGAGGATGACGACCCGGACACTAATGCAATAATTAGTTCAGAGGTCCACAATAAATTAGACAACTTTAACGAGCCAATAGTTATCTTTAACTCAGCTAACAGCGCATACATCGACGACACACGTCATAATGGTCACGGTTTCATCACACCAAATACCCTACAGAACCTAGTTAAATCTCGAAACCACAAGAAGTCACCCGGTATCGACAACATGTCATACCACTCGTTACGAAGGCTTTTTGCTTTATTCTTTATAAAGCTCTCCATTCTGCTCAACCATGCCTACAACATGGGGTACTTTCCCCAAACTTGGAAGCATGCTATTGTTTGTCCAATAGCAAAAGTTGGGAAACCAACTTATCACCCCTCAAGCTTTCGTCCTTTTTCGCTCCTCACTTACATCAGTAAAATATATGAAAAATTCATATACGAGAAGGTAAACAACTTTATCAGTGCCAGGAACCTAATACCTGATTTCCAATTTGGATTTAGAAGAGCGCACAGTACCACTATGGCTCTCAACATAATTCAAAACCGCGTCTGCGTGAGTCTCTTTAATAAGGAACCCACCATTGCGGTGAGTCTGGACATTTAAAAGGCTTTTGACGCGACGTGGATCGAGGACTCATTTTTAAATTACTGAACACTGGCCTCAGTAGAACGCTGTGTAGTATCATCTACCAGTTCGTTCTAAACAGAACCTTCCAAGTTCGAGTGAATGGAAAGCTTTCCCGAACTTTCAAAACCGCTGCAGGCGTACCACAGGGATCCATTCTTCGCCCCATCTTATCTAATATCTACACCCCAGATATTCCTCGCCCTGTGGACAGGAGAGTAAACCAGATATGCTATGCGGATGACGTCCTAGTATACACGTCATCCAAAAGCCCTAATCTCGCAACAAATCGGCTCAACCGTGATCTAGACGAACTGTATCAGTATTACAGTCGATGGAAAATCTGACTTAACCCATCCAAAGCAGTAGCTATCATTCTGAGTAGTAAAAACTCCAAACCTACTTCTCGATATTCCCAGACTATTCGAATATAAATAGGAGGTACTACGATTAGACCACAGGACAGGATGAAATATCTTGGGGTCATCTATGCCCCAAAAATGAATTTCACCTAACATGTGACCTACATTCTTCAAAGGGGCCTCTGTCGGTCTAAGCAACTGCACAACATTTTGAAGTGGAACAACAGAGTTGACACCAAAGTTAAGCTTCTCTGCTATAAGCAGCTAATCCGATCTGGAATATTGTCCGCCTTTCCCATATGGTCCTGCATATCTTCGGCTCAAATGGAAAGACATCGAGTTTTCGAAAGAAAACTCCTCAGAAGATGGACCTGTAGGGTTTTTGTATTTGGGGTGTGGGAATTTATTGGTCTTTTAGTTATGTGCCACAAGGACACAGATTCACTAAAATGTCCGTACGTGTTGTTGGAGCGGAACGCCAACCCCGCTCGACTGCTGGTACTCACCGCACACTTCAGGAAAACAACTTAGGTTACTCGGTAACAAAAAGGTTCTTTTTTTTTTAAATATGCTTTACTTAATAATCTGACTCCATTAGTGTCTACTTCTCTTACACTACGCAACATAGGATACGATTTAAATACACGTACAACTTAGTTTACATCTAGAATATAATTTGATTTATAATACACATACAACTTAGTTTACATCTAGAATACAATTTGATTTAGAATACACGTACAACTTAATTCATAGTTAGAATATAATTTGATTCAAGATAAACGTACAACTTAGTTCATATTTCTTAAAGTTTCGCTGGTTGTGCTCACTCGCCCACAACTGAATCTCGACAAGTTTGCCACGAACGAAAATCGAATTTCATCCCTCGCTCGGCGACCAATGGGAAAAGATCTCCGTCACATTGGTCTCAGGGAGGGTGTGAACAGCCACACCATGATCACTCCGGTTGCTCATGCTGGGTGTTCCTTAGCATGCGAACCGGGGATAAACAAATCCAACCTAGGGGAACAGATGCGTACAGCATCTATGCCGATCGTGCACCGTCGTTGGCGATTCAAAGGGGTCGAACTCTCGCTGGTATATTTACATTATGTAGAATTCGATTTCCTTTGGCAGCCAGTCGCAAGCTATTATGTTTTTGTCGATCGGACGACCGACCGATGTGTAGGCAGATAAAAAGTGGAATATGCCATGCACGTGTGCGGCAAAATACATTGTTATATATGTGCATTGACATGTTTCGGGTTTCATGTCGATTACATGATTTCGTAACCGAATTGCTTTTCAGGAACATGATGCGTTGAATGCAAGCATGCCCCTGGGGGAATGTTTGGAGATGCTAATGCAATTGCATTAGCGAGTGATGAAGGTTTTAGGTGTTTTAGGAGGAAGTTTTTGGATGTTTAATAGAAAGGTAATTAGTGGCGTACAATGGAACTGCCACAGACCGATCACTCTAGAAGGCCTGGCGGTCGCCATTACCCGAACTCTCGCCTATACGAAGGTGCCTCCATTACCCCCATCAACGAGTACTTGCTACAATTAGCATACAAGTACCTTGAAAGCACTCAGAACAGCGAGTACCTACTTGTACGGGAGTCTTGCGTTCTTGACCCTTCTCTTTTTCGATCTCTTCGGATCAAACCACCACAATTTCTTCTTCAGTACAAAACTTAAGAAAGCACCCTTTCCAACAACATTCTCCTTTATAATAGAGGATTCCTGGACCCATCCCATAGGGTCTACTGCTAACACGCCACACACACACGCACACACAGTACAAAACGGCACAAACATACACACACACCGACCAAAGCGCAGATCATCAGACGCCAAAGACGTGATCTGCGTTTACAACCGTACTCAAGACCTACCGATCTTGGGCGACTTCTTTCCCACCATCCCTCCATCCAAAGTAGTTAGAGAACACCTGAAATAACCCTGTCCATACTATCCTTAGATACCTCTTCTCTCTTTCGTTTCAGATATCTCGGGACCGAGCCCAACATCCTCACGGATGTGGGTGATTCTGGCTATCGCAAGATGACCAGAAGCCAGAGACAAGATCAAGGACACATCTGTCCTTGTCTCGCTAAACTCGGCCTCTCGCCACCCTTTTTTTAATCTTTTTTTTATTTTTATTTATTTATTTTTTTTTTTGAAGGAAAACCCAAAGTCAGTCTTGCATGGAGAGTGGCAGGAGATGCAAGGGTGTGTTTTAGTACGTATGCACAGTGTTATTATATGCTCTAAAACTTTGTGGATCGAGCATGCCAAGGTCTCATGCCCGCGGTATCTTTAGAATCTTACCCATCCTTTGGTGCAGGCATAAAAAAAAACGCTGAAAATTTGGTCAGTGTGTATTACCCGCCCAATGATCGGTCTTACTATACCTTCTTCTTTGTAGGTAGAGACATCCTATACACTAATCCGGTTTAGATAATCTTTCCCCCTATCACATTATATATCCCAGGACCGAGCTCAACATTCTCAGCTATGTGAATGATTCTGGTGCTCGTAAGATAACCAGAAGAGAGAGACAACGACAGACGACATAACTGTCCCAAAACCTTCTTTTGAATGAGGTTCGAGTATTTGAACAACCCCCATCTGTGGGTCGCAACTGAATATACGAGGGTGTATCGAATGTGAACCGTAATTTCTTTTTATAAATTCATTGAATAATGTTACACACTAACTATACTATCAACATTTTTCAATATAGTCTCCTGCGTGATCTACACACTTTTGCCACCGATTTACAAGCGTTAATATCCCTTGTTCGTAGAAAGATTTAGGGCGAGTTGTTAGCCAATTGTGCAAGTACTCCTCGACTTCTTCATTACTTTCGATTTTTTTTTCCTCCAAGTGATTCCTGCAAGTGTGCGAACAAAAACTAGTCCCAGAGAGACAAGTCTGGGCTATAAAGGGGGTGTTGGAGGCTTTCGTAGCCCATTTCTTCCAATGTATCCCTGACCTGTTTTTAATTTATGGTCAATAACCTCAGAACGCATCGAGCAGTAATTTTTTTTAGCTAAGATCATCAGTGATAGTAGATTGAACACTTCCATAGTTGATACCCACTTTTGATGAGATTTCTCCAAGAGTTAAGCGGCGATCAGTTTCAATAAGCTCTGGAACGGCACGGATGTTGTCATCTGTACGACTTATCCTTGGGCGTTGAACATGAATTTCGTTTTGGATACGTTCTCACACAGTTTTAAATGCCCTGGCACACGTATACACATGATTCAGAGACAGTGTATCATCACCAAACTGTGCCTTCAATTGTGAAAAAATTTCCGCGGGTTTAACGCCTTCATTTGTTAAAAATTGTATAGTAATCCGCTGCGCAACAGAGGTATGTACCTCAGACGTATCTTACTCTCTCATGGCTGTACTGACTACAAAGCCAACGCGACCGCTACCCAAGCCAGTTCCCATACTCTTCATAAACCAAATAACAGCCAAGCACAAGATTATCGAGCTCGCAACTTGTTGCTAAGTATAAAAGTAAAATTACCGTTTATATTGGATTCACCCTCGTATCAACAACCGAGCCATCGAAACACTCAGTCGTCGTCTTGTAGCAAACAGTTCATGTTTTGATGGAGTCAGAAAATGTTGTTCAAATATTCAAATACCCCCTAACCGTCTACTATCAGAATGTTAGAAGTCTCCGCTCCAAAACACATTCGACTCTGGAAAAGGCACATTCCCTCCCCTTCGACATATACGCTCTGACTGAGACCAATCTTATCCCTAGTATTAATAGTCTTGAACTATTCCCCCCTCCTTCAATGTTTTTCGCGATGATAACGCTCATCGAGAAGATCCCTATTCCCCATGCCGTGGTGTGCTGCTTGCCACTCATAACAGACTCGCTTCGTCTCTAATTGCCATCACTTCTTCTCCGGATCTTGACTACGTCGCAATAAAAATTGACAAGCGCCCTAAGTCTCTTTTCATTATCTGCTTCTATATATCTCCTTCGCGACCCAGCGTGTCATACGAACTCGCAATAGAAGCGGTAGATAACCTAACCGAGTTAACCACCTCAACAGACGATATCGTCGTTCTTGGCGATTTTAACCTGCCCCATCTCCAATGGACATTGGCTGACGAAGCAGCCTTCTACGTCTCAAACCCCACTAGCCCCAAGGAACGTATTTTTATAAACGGTCTCACCGACTCATGCCTCCATCAAGTAAGCAATGTCCCAAATCATATGGGGAAACAACTGGACCTCGTGTTTACAACGGACCCACACAAGTCCTCAGTTGCCCCTAGTCCACACGCCCTCTCCACCATTGATAATTACCACCCCCCGCTGCTCTTATCCATATATCTTGATCATGAAACCCATCCTTCTCTACCTCATGACAGCTTTTCATACAACTTCCACAAAGCTAACTTCCGTCTTTTAAATGAGCATCTTAGCAAAACAGCGTTTCGCTTTGATCATTTGGGGTAGAAGAAGCTACTGCCACTCTCCATAAGGAGATCTACTATGCCATCGCCTTATATGTCCCCTATTCTCGTCACAGGTCATCGGTTTCATCGCCGCCATGGTACAACCGCACACTCCGCGCTCTTAGGAACAAGAGAAATAACTTGTGGAACATTTTCCTCAAAACGCGTTCCTTCCAAAACTACTCCAACTATCTCGGTTCGTTTTATAAATTTTCCGAGCTCTACAACTCCCTCACAAAAACACAATCTAATTTGATCAATGACCCCAAATCTTTTTTCCACTTCATAAACTACAAACGTAAATCCGACGCCTATCCTAACTCCCTTTCTTACAGCGCGACTACTTCAACCGACCCCCTAACTACTGCCAATCTATTCGCTTCGTTTTTCAATAAATCCTTCACAGATATCTCCTTAGAACCCAATCCGTCTCACTTCAAAGACTTGCCCGAATTCTCCCTCGGCCCCTTCACCCCACAAATTATTCAGCGCCACGTAATTGAGGAGAAATTAAACTTACTCAAAGACGAGTTCAGCCCTGGGCCTGATGGACTCCCGGCTGTATTTTTAAAGAAATGTTCCACTTCTCTTTCCCTCTCGATATCAAAGATATTCAATCTATCCCTTTCACAAGGGATCTTCCCGAGTATTTGGAAATCCTCCTACGTCACCGCCATACATAAAAAGAAACCTAAAAATGATATAAGCAACTGCCGTCCCGTCGCCAAACTGTCTCATATCTCCAAACTGTTCGAAGGAATTCTTTACAACGCGTTATCTTTCCGTTGTAAATCCATCATTTCATCCAACCAGCATGGTTTCCTTTCTAGTAGGTCGACCACAATGAATCTGGTCGATTTCCATCCCATACTCTCCGTGCCTTAGAAAATGGCAACGAAGTCGATGTAATCACCACCGACTTCAGCAAGGCCTTTAATAAAATCTCCCATAATCTCATTCTTTTTAAGCTGTCCTCCCTAGGTTTCGAACCCCTATTGATCAAGTGGTTATCTTCTTATCTGAAAGATCGATCCTACCGTGTCAAATTCAGATCCTCCCTGTCCAATCCTTTTCTTCCCACGTCAGGGGTTCCGCAAGGCAGCCATCTAGGTCCCCTCCTATTTATCCTTACCTTCAATGATGTTGACTCCATTATTAAATACTCACCCATCTCCCTCTATGCGGACGACGCCAAACTCTATAAAACGATCATCTCTCCTCTCGACTCCTCACTTCTCCAAACAGACCTCGACAGCTTCTCAACTTGGTGCCGTAATAACTGACTTGAACTCAACGTTGTCAAATGTCACTCCATCACCTTCTCCCGGAAACGTCCCCCTGCCCCCCCACGCTCCTACTTCCTACTAAACCAGCAGATATCATCCGTACTTTGCAGCTTCAACTTCCTACTAAACCAGCAGATATCATCCGTACCCTCGATACGCGACCTCGGGATCTTATTTGACAGGGAGCTTAGCTTCATCCCGCATATTGATGATATTATTCTTAAAGCCAACTCTGTCCTTGGGTTTATGAAACGGTGGTCTAAAGAATTCTCGAATCCTTACGTTTCCCGTTCTCTCTACATAGCCTTCGTCCGCCCCCTTCTTGAATACGCCAGTCAGGTCTGGTCTCCACACTACTCGTCCTATGTACGCAGAATCGAAAGCGTGCAACGTCGTTTTCTGCGCTTTGCCCTCCGCGGACTGAACTGGGCGAATCCACGGATTCTCCCCCCATACACAAGCCGGCTCCATCTGATCAACTTCAACACACTTGAGGAGCGCAGAACTCATGCCGATATCCTTTTCATCCACCGTCTCCTTTCAGGCACAATCAACTGCCCAAGCCTGCTCTCCATCATTCCATTTCACACTAACCCCCGTAACCTGCGAAACCCTCATCTCTTCTATCAGCCCACCCACCACTTCGTATGACTCTAATGAACCCATTTCGCGAATGCTGCGGCGGGCAAACTCCTACCCTACCTTCTTCGATTTCAACTTTACCTCTACTGCTCTCAAACTACTCTTACATCCTGTACTAAGCGGAGTGAATGAATGCGTGATAATTGATGGATAAACCCAGTAACCAATCCGCCAAACATTACCCCCCCCCCCCCCCCCCCCCCGCCGCTTTTTTTTCTTTTTAACCATAGTTTATATTCTTATATATATAGTTTTAAGATAATTGTTAAGTTTTATCACTTGTACTAAGCTGAATATACGAGGGTTCTGCCCTCACTAAACTAAACTAAACTAAATAAAATGCTCGTCGATTGATATAGAGCTAGTTTTGGATAAAGTTAAGTCGAGTCAAATAAATAACTGAAATTATATAATATCAGAAAGAAGAAATACAGAAAAGAGGAAACAGGAAAGGGAACCGAGAATCCCGAAAAAAGATACGCCAAATTATTAATTTTCTCTAGAATTGATGAAAAGATCATGTGATGCTATGATGAGACTATGTTATAATCACATTTGAATCTCCCTTTGTACAGACACACCTACTTACTTCTATTTCTAATTAGATACTTCAACTAATTGAATGAAATAGAAAAAACAGTATACAGCATTTATAGATTTCGTTGTTAAGGTTTCGGGTCGTCTATCTCCAATATACTGCAATGTGGTAATAACTGACGACGGTAAAGTGCAAAGTTTCTTTACAGAGAAGACTGAAGCAAAACAGCTCGTAAATTTATGCATAATGAAGTAGGAATTCTTTTACTGTCATCTTCTGCCATTCACGTCCATCAGATAAATTGCATAATGTATGTGTATAGAACGTATTTGTATCTCTTGCGAGGTCACTTCAGCAGAAGGATTCACTGGAAACTTTTCTCTTCTTTATCATCTACAGTGGCTATGAAGTTCACTGTAGACAACATCAAGTCAATGTGAACAAAACAGAGTATGTGGAGAGTTCTGAACTTGGTGCTAATACACGTGTCGGGCTCAAAATTCCCGCATGTCTTCATGTCATACCAAATAACGTGTCTGATCAATAATATAATGAAATAAGAACTTCTTTAACCTATTTTCCATCTGCCTTGAACTTTTCGAATAACTAATCTAATAATTACTCTATTCCTTTGTGTATTTATTTATTTTACTTATTTTCCTACCGATTTGTCTTTCCTTTGTTGTTTTTTGCGTTTTATTGCAACATCTATACGACTACCTATTAAGGCAATTAATCTTCCCGATAAAAAAAAATCACATCCATTAACATCTTTGACAGCGGAATTCTTGGAGCCAACGACCGACAAGCACTTAGTGGGTTACAATGATGATTCCTTCGAGCGATTCACGTTTATTTTACTCGATTTCGTCTTCTTTGGCAATTAAGACTTAACACCACGAGATTTATTTAACGTTCGAAAAGAATGTTTTTGTAAAACTACAGCACGCGAGACGACGTGCACTTCCCTGCTTTGAAGTGCTTCTTAACAACAAGAATAAAAATAGAGTAAATTAATTAAAATGTATTACACCTTGGGTAATATAATTCAACGAACTCAATGAACATAACACAACCATTTAATTCGATTTATTGTCCAATTCGTCAAACAATAATAGCCCAATTCCATTGACCTAATAACTACAAGATTGCTTTCAAATTTAATAGCTCACATCATAGTCACTTACCAACCGGTGCTTTCTATCGGGTACTGTTCCATACTACGATATCGTAAAATTAAAAGCGTCCGTAAACATGCATTTTTTTTTTTACACAAACGCGCGCACAAAAAGGTATTTTAGAATACCTTTAAATGTCAGATCGGCACAAGGCTAATAACCTTGCCCGTAAAAATAAATTATTATGGAAAATAAGGCCAAGACCGGATCCCGGTTGTAGTGCCGATGATGATGATGATGATTTAAATGTCAGATGACAGTGCGAGCGGAAGGTGAGGAAGTGGATAAGAAAGGAGGTATCGATGTACATTGGTCTTGAATACCTGGACATTACAACGACGAGGAAATACATGATTAGGTAAAGTATTCCATATTCGTGTCGTTCGGCTAAAGAATGACTCTCTATATTTATTTGTGCGCCTGAAGTTGACTTACAACCTGAATTGATGCGCATTCTCAGATTCACGGGTATCGCGGGAAAATGTCTGAGGAGCCGGAACACATTCAGCAAGTTCAGTTGAACAACAAGCGTGACAATACCTATAGAAAACAGATACATGATACGTTGCGCCCGTGTTCTAACGACGGAATTGATCGACTTACGGCTGAGTCCCCACTAAGTTTCACTGCTCGATTTTGCATCCTGTCGAGCACATGTAATGCAGTTTTGGATGCACCTGACCAAATATGGGAGTTGAACCACATTTTGGGACGAATATACGCCTTGTAAATAGTGCCCAGGTTGGATGGAGTGAACTATCTTTTGCATCTCTTAAGGAACCCCATGCATTTGGCCGCACTTTTTGCAGCTTCAATTATGTGGTGATTTCAATTAAGAGTCGAATTAATTCGAATGCCGAGGATTGATAGTTCCTTGGTTTCGTCGATGCAAGTGCCGTTCATCGACAGTGTATTTACTTTGGGGTTCGCCTTTCACGACAGGAGACAGCACTGAGTTTTTAAGGCATTGAATTCTACTCGGTTAGATAATTCCCATTGATATATCTTGTTGAGGTCTAAATACAATATGTCAAGCATAAACTGCTGGTTGGTAATAAAGTTCGAAGAGTTTGGTCGGGGATGTTCATATCAGTATAAGAAACTCAATGTGATATCACCAACAAACGAGTGAATTGAGTTGTGGGTAATGGACAAGATATCATTTATAAAGATGAGGAAGAGAATTGGAGAGAGTACAGAACCTTGGAGAACACGTACATTAATTAGGTCGGAAACAGATTTGACATCATCAAAAACCACTTGGATTGAACGGCCAGAAAGATAGTCTCTTATCCATCGGATCAGGGAATTGTCCACTCCATTTTGATAGAAGGGCTGGATGCCATACTCTGTCGAAGGCTTTCGAGATATCCAGTGCAACAACCTTGCTCTCTCCGAAGTAGTGGATGGAATGGTTCCACTTTTCGGTAAGGTAAGCCATCAAGTCTCCTGTGGACCTGTTGCTACGAAAGCCATATTGGCGGTCATTGAGGAGGTCATTTAATTCCAGATATTTTGAAAGTTGTCGGTTAATCAGTGATTCCATTACCTTCGAGAGAATAGAAGTTAGTGCTTTTTGGGAATTGGCTGAATGTTCGCTGACTTCCATATGTTTGGGAAAGGGCCGGTAGAATAAAACAAATGAAAGAGTTTCCGCAGTGATTTAGCGAGTGAAGAGGAACATCTCTTCAAGAGAATTATGGGAATACCATCCGGATCAGCGGATTGGTGTGCGTTAAGCTCCTTGAGTGCGCGTTCGAAAACGAATCTGACTCATGGTGTGTTGCTTATGCTCATGTGAGCCGGAACTTATGTGGTATTGTGGCGGTTCCACTAAACACCACTACTCACCTTCCCATATTACCTAAAAGCTTCCAGTCCCATAACCCCATTGTTTTGCTAATGCAACTGCATTAGCAGCTGCAAACATTTCCTTTCTCAAGGACAATTAATGCATTCAAGCATTACCTGAAAATTCCTGAAAAGAATTTCCCCCACAAGGGCATTCTTCGTGCATCAACTCATCGGCAAAATTTCCCTAAAAGAATTCTCAAGCATTCATAATTCATATCCATTTTCCGAGAAGAATGCTTTAAAGATCAAGCATCATGTTTTGAAAGAAAACAATTCGGTTACCGTTTCATGTAAACATCATAATCAGGGAATGTTATTTTCGCGTCGGCTATTCCCAGCCTCGCATGTGCAACAACAATTGTCTTTACATGCACATTGCTTGGCGACTTATTTGTCTAACGATATAAAGCAACTCCAGCAGCTTGTTGACGTAGCTGCAAACAATCAGCGCAATAGACGTTAAAACCGAATTCTTCAGCATGCATCACGTGCAAACAAAATAATTCGGTTCTTCCGCAGACATTATACAGATACGATATACAATTTTCATTGTATAACGTATCCCAAATCAATTAACACCTAATGAGATACAGCTCGTTTACTCAGCTGAACCTCATTACACCACGATGCCCTTTGTCTTTCAATGCTTCAGGATTCTTTTCTCATGACCTTGTTGCGTGAGTAAACAGATCCATTAGCAAATTGCTAACATCACCAGACGCACGCCACTCCGTACCAGAGATCGCCTTCCATTGGTCGCTGGAAGAAAGGAAAGATTTCATTTCCTTGTTATCACACCATTAAGAGAAATTTTCTCTCTCTTCATCTGATCTCACCATCGGACTGTGGGTGGAATCAAGAGTCGGATTCCAACCCTCAGCGGAGTCTTATTCCAACCACCGATCGCGATGGTCGGTTCTTCTCCGGCTCCCCGAAGCGCGCCGGGGATGCGTACATCACGTAGTCAAGTTTTAACAACCAATCGCCACGGGTCCATTTTCTAAGTTCAAGTAGCGCGGCCGTGACAACTGAAGTTCAAATTATTATTCATTAAAGAAGAACGTTTAATGCTTACGGCAAAACAGTTTCAATGTATTCCAGTTAATGTTAAATTTTTATTTAATAAAGACGAACGTGTCTGACGTAAGACTAATGACCTTACCCGGAAAAAACAAATCATTATGGAAAATTTAACAAGCCTCAGGACTTGCTAAATAAGGCCAAGACCGGTTTTCGGTGCCGATTATGATGATGATGATGATGAAACCGCAAGCCGACTTGCTTCTCGATATTTCTTTAATTGTCCTATCGCGAAATAGACTCCTTACGATCGACCGTTCGATAAAATCTTTTTGGTTCGACCTTGCGGTGTGACTCTTTCCTCCAGACTCCTCGATATAGACTAATTGTCCCTATCCGAAAAATATCCCATTCTAAGTACTTCCTCGCCTCTGCAAAAGAAAATCTTTCATCCTGTCTCCTATCAGATTTTCCCATCGTATCTGTTATGCATCTCAAAAGGGGAATTTCCCATCGGATCCGAAAAAGGAGAAATCCTCCTCGTGATCATTATCATTACATTCGTTGCTGGTGGTCGGTATCTTTTTTTGCTTTTATTTACAGATCGGATGCCGCCGCTTATTCTCCGATCTTTCGCTGGTTTTGTTTATCCAGCACATCTGGCATGAAGAAATGGTTCCCATGCAATTCGGGTGGGGTAGGAACCATGGAATGTAATGCTTTTGATTGCCTTTCACTTATAAACATCTATCTGGGATAGTGTTTAGAGTTTATGGCTCTATGGCTGCTAATCAGCGGCGCAACGAATCGTTTGTTTGCGCAAGTGTGCCTTAGCATTGGATCATGCGAGGGATTTAGGTGCTAATTGCATTTAGCTACCCGAGAATGTATCCCTTGTTCGGTTTACTTACCGACATGGTATTTCATGAACACATCGTGCAGATGTTCAGGATTGAAGATTGTGCATTGCTGGAATGCGATGAATGTCTGCCTTTCCAATTGTTTTTGCATATGATGGATGAATGCGTTGCAATCCTCACCTAACCCTTGCTTCAGGTATGATGTATGAAACGTTGAACTCGATATTGGAAGCTTTTAGAACGTTAAGTTCCTTGCTTATTGGCATCGGGTTCAACGTTGTTGCTTGTTTCAGGAATGGCCATGACTCTTGGGACACGTGTCTGTGGGCACGTGTAATGAATAAAGGTAAGCATGTTCCCTGGCGGAAAGGACATCTCAACCTATAGTTGGTTGTGTGGTTCATAGAACAGCTACAGGCCCATATCCAGTCAGGTAATATTTAAGCAGATAACCTTATTATTTGGCGCAGCCGGTGTTCAAATAGGTAACTTCAATATTTTTATGTTGATATCAGGATACGTAACTTAACGCTAACGACGAGGTGTGTGACCTTTGATACTACAGCTTTATATAATGGGGCACTAAATAAGATGGCTTCACATTTCTGGAAGATAATCTTAAGTTTTGAACTGTTTATGATCTCAACTTTCGGAGCTGTTCTGTTAATTATGAGATCGTCTGCGTATGCAATAGCATGCGGAAGTGCGTCTAATAAGTTGCTAATGTAAATGTTAAAAAGAATCGGAGAAAGTATTGCTCCCTGTTACAAGCCATTCTTGATATTATACGTTTTATTAGAGATCATATTACCACTTTTGACCACGAACCTCCTGTCTTTTAACATATTGTAAAGATACATATAGAAAGGCTTATATATGCCATGTCTGACCAGTTTGTATTATAACCCTTCGATACAGACGGTATCAAAGGCTTTTTCCAATTCGATTAGACAGGCATGTGTGGTGAAGGAGGTATATAGAAACAAATGACCTATAAAGACTTTGGGCGATGGCCAATTTTTATTGCGACATGGTCAATATTGGGAAAAGAAGAAACGGCAATAAGAGATGAGGTGAATCTATTTTGGATAGGAAGCAGCACATCATGGCAGGGGGAGTCAGAGAAGGCCAGTGAAAATCGTCATCTCGAAAAATGTTAATGGACGAAGGGAACATATCTTGGCTATTGATACTGAGGATTAGGTAGTTTCGATCAGAGCGTATCATTTTTAAAGCGTAGTGCTATAACATTCTGATAGTAGAAGGTTAGGGGGAGAATATTCAGAATCTCAAGGGGGGGGGGGGGGGGGGGGGGGCACGGCGACTGATTGGGGCGAGAAAACTTGTCATTTTTGGTTCTACTACGTTGGAAATTACAAGTCATTTTCGTGTGAATGTATTGACGAAAAGCCGGGAGATCTGTGGGGGTTCTCTATACCACATGGAGAACCAACCCACAATTTCATACCTTATTTCGACCGCTTTCAGCGCGTCATTTCTACCCTTATTCCCCCTACAATCTATTCCACCTGTAAAACATGTTTCCCATAAGGACGCATAACTAAACTCATTATCCTATGCAGATAATGAATAATTGAGTTTAGCTATCTTTTCGCCATACGGAAACTCCATTTCGCTATCCCATGAGATTTCCACCGGAAATCGCTTCATGTCGGTTAGCAACGGCATAGTCTGATCAAACGACGCGGTTTCATAATCATGCAGCCGTTTGGGAAATTATCAAAGTATTTAATTTAGTTCCCATGATCAGATTTCCCTAGCCAAGTCGGCGTCCTATTCACTTTCCCCAGACACGTCATTCGCTGGGGAGCAATGATCTCTTTTCGCAGGTGAATAGAACCAGCTACATTTTCCTCTCCTCCACAAATCTGTTTTACATTTGCCACGAAAAGTCGGTCATAATTATCTCCAAGATAACAGTTAAATTTTATTAATTTATTGGTGCATATGAAATCGTATGATAAAAGGAACAAATTCAAAGTGTAAAATTGGGCATCGTTTCTCGTGCGCCAAGTACAAATTACGTGTACCATTTTGAAAGTGTAAATTCTAATCAATTGTAAACAATTAAAAAAAAATAATAATAATTGAGAACAATAAAAACTAAATTACAACAAAACCAAGTGCCTTTCATTTCTTTTCTTCCTGTGAATTCGGCGAAGTGTGTTCTGCGGAACAAGTGTCGGGGATTAAAGTGAATCCGTACCCCTGTCTGGCACACCAACTTCTACCCCCACAGATCTTTTGACACTTTTTGTGGGAGCATATTGTAATCTTCATTTTCGGTTGTTAGTTGACAGCTTCGTGTCGGATTGAGTAATTTTAATTTTTTGTGTTGTATTAGGAGCTTCGCTTTTCAGTGTTATGTCTTCACTGTTTCGTACCGATTGATTCTCACACCAACCACAAGCCATTTCAAAATGAATAATTGTGTAAGTGGGTATCCAAATGTAGCAAAAGTTATTCTTTTATTAAATCGTGGCTTAGCGGAATTATATTCGCACAACTTACAGCTCGACAGTGGTCTTTCACTTCAAGAATTCAGATCCGCTAATATAATCTTACTTATTATTTTCTTCTCACCTTATTTGTGGTTTGCTGGGTTTTTCCACCAAGCCAAATTTGGTGTCTCCTACCCTTTTTTTTGACAATTTATGTTTTTTTTTTTGATTATTGATGAGGAACAATCTTACTCTTCTAGTTCAAAAAAACACGTTCGTCCTTTATCTCATCTATTTCTTGCCCATTACAACACATCAAGTCGGCAATTCTCAATTCCTCCCAGTATTTCCAGTGACACAAGTTACCGTCAGAGGTTGTGACACTGGATGAGCGCCACAAGTATTCTAAGCAGTACTGTTATAAATATTTATGTTTGCTATATTATTCATATAGTTGCAAACTGCAAGAAAGCCAATCATCAATTCCTTTGAGTGAGTTTGTTGTCCTGAAATTAATTGATCCATTTACCAGTGCTGGATGAAATGCAACCACTGATAATTATTTTACCGGCAAATCACCGGCCTCAACATTATTGGAAAAAGGTACTACTTTCTTTGGAACAATTCGTGCAAATAAAAGAGAATTACCTAAACTAGTTAAATAAAAAAAAAACAGATAATTGCACTGTGCCATATAAAAATAAGCCAATTAAAAAAGTACTTCTAGTCAGGACGAAACTCCATTCAGTCGACATCGAATAAGACAAAAAAAAAACTACCTGAAACTATCATATTTTATAATTAAACCAAATTCGGGGTAGACCAGACGGATCAAATGGCCAGAATATATAGTATGAAGTCAGGATCTCGAAGGTGGCTTCTTCAAGTATTTTTAAACATTCAACATTTAACATAAACGCATGGATCTTATACCACGAAACAACTGGCGAAAATATATCGAGAAAAGACTTTTTGTTACAATTTGCAGATGAACTTTCCACAGAGTATAGAGATCGATTTGAACTGGAAAACTTGTATCACCTCTTGAAGAGCGCTGATGGCTTTATTGTACAAAAAACCTGGCAAATAGGTTTTTGTAATGAAAATAAAACTATGAATAAATGTGCTAGTTGTAGAAAACATGTTCGTGGTAAATATACATGAAAAAAATCTCTATATTTAAGAATTGTGTTGATCCAAATAATAGCTAAACCTAAATAAAAAACCAATAATATTACTACTTTTAATGTAAATAAATTTATAAAAAAAAAAAAATATATTGTGACGCATATGACAATCAGTACTAGAATATTCTAGAGAGTCCGAAACAGAGTACTAGAATATTCTATAAAGTAATGGAAAACTGGAGACTAGGAACAGTAGAACATTCAAGGCAATGGAACGGACGGAAACGAAACGCTGAAACAGTATAAATACGCCGCACACAGAGCATAGTGATGGGTATGAAGTAGAAAGTAATAAGTCTCGAGTGAGAAGCAAGCGATAAGTAAGAAGTAAAATACGCGATAAGTACGGAAGCGATAAGTCAAGAAATCGTTGTGTACGGTAAAAGTAACGGTTGTGGTTAACGGACTAATAAAGTGTTATATGAATTCAAAATCGATTTAACGGCTCTTATTTATTCAAAATAATTAATCCAGCGAACCCTAAGCTCGCTACAATTGGTGTCAGAAGTGGGATTAATTATTGGTGAAATAAATAAGTCTGTGGAAGTGTATTGTGACGATGGCAGATCGACATTCGGACAAGAGTTCGCAACCGTTGGACGTTTCGGAGATGTTCAGGATTATGATGGCAAAATTGGATGCGCGAGCTATCGATATTAACTCAAAATTGGATGCTTTAGCTGCAAGATTGGATGCGCGAGCTACAGACGTTAATGCAAAATTGGACGCGCGAGCTGCAGAGTTTAAGGCAAAATTGGATGCCCAAAGGCAGTGTATGGAAGAATTCTGGGACTCGGAAGCGGAGGAATCTGAAGATGAGGAGAAATTGGAGCCACAGGAAATGAAGAAACTCAGGAAGAGCAAAGCTATGGCCGACAGTGGTGAGGAAGAGGAGGGAAATGACGATGATGTGTTACGTGAAGAACTGAAGGATTTCATCGATGATAACCCGATTGAAGAGGACGGCAGTGATGATGAAGACACTGATGCTTCAGGCCGTTCCCTGAAACGGATTTACAATGATGATGACGAGTTGGACGACCGACTGGAAGACGACGACTGTGACCTTATTGAAGAGAATCTTGGTTTGAAAATCGAAGGCAGAAAACGTCCCAAGCATCTGCATCGTACACAGGATGAAAAAAGTGATGGAGAGGAACAGCACGTCGATGAAGGTTCAGCACGTGAGTCTATAGACGAACAGCTATTCGACGACGAAGACGATGTTGAACGCCGCTCTGAACGTAGTCACAGGGAAACTGAGGCGGCAAAACATTTCAATGATGAATTGGAAACGGGTCACTTTACGGATTTGGACAATGAAATCCGTAAAACGGATATTCCTGAGCGAATGCAATTACGTGAAATTCCGGTTACGCCTGTTCCAGAGGGACCCAACGAGCTACAAGATGAAGCTGAATGGATTTACAAACATGCGTTTTGTAAATCATCTGTTTCCAAACAAAAGAGATCAACGGATGTTGGAGGTCGAGACCGCTATTGGAAGCCACCACATATGGGGGGAAAGATCAAGCAAGCCCTAGATTGTAGGCGTAATTAACAGCTAGAGGTGCCGTTCATTACGTTCTATAGAGAAGAACAATTGAAACCAGAATTAACGTGCGACGATCTATGGAAAGGCTATTACTACGACGCACGATGGTGTTTAGTGTCAGCTCCAAAGAACAAACTGCTTCAGTTATTTGAAAAGATGCGGAACTACCAGTTGGATACGGTTATGAAATCGACAGATGCTCCAATACCAGATGATATGCGTGTAATTAAAGATGAAGATCTAGATCGCTTACGTGATGCGCAAACTCCAGAAGAGCTTAAGGGTGTGCACATGCATTTTCTCTTATACTGTTCGCATGAGATCCCTAAAATGCAAGAGGAATTCCGTCGTCGGGAAAAGAAAGAATGGCGACAGGGTAGAGCTGACGCGAAAAGGAGAGCAGTAGAAAATTTGGATGAAGGTCAAGAACTTCCGCCGCCGAACGCCAAGATGAAAGTGGTGCATCGCGACCGACTGGCGGCTTTTGTTGGCCCGGGAGACCAGTGAACTTAGTTCGGGACGAACTAATCTAGGCGGAGGGTAGTGTGACGCATATGACAATCAGTACTAGAATATTCTAGAGAGTCCGAAACAGAGTACTAGAATATTCTATAAAGTAATGGAAAACTGGAGACTAGGAACAGTAGAACATTCAAAGCAATGGAACGGACGGAAACGAAACGCTGAAACAGTATAAATACGCCGCACACAGAGTATAGTGATGGGTATGAAGTAGAAAGTAATAAGTCTCGAGTGAGAAGCAAGTGATAAGTAAGAAGTAAAATACGCGATAAGTACGGAAGCGATAAGTCAAGAAATCGTTGTGTACGGTAAAAGTAACGGTTGTGGTTAACGGACTAATAAAGTGTTATATGAATTCAAAATCGATTTAACGGCTCTTATTTATTCAAAATAATTAATCCAGCGAACCCTAAGCTCGCTACAATATATATATATATGTATATGGCGTTTCTAGCAGATACACACACGACTAGTAAAGAACAACACCACCAAAAACACATCCATTAAAGCCGTATACCATAACAATAATATACCATTACCACATTAGTCGAATGTATTTGAGTTTAGAAATCGAATTCACATAAGCGGCAGTGGCCTGATGGGTTGAGCTTTGGTTCTATCTGTTCGTGATTCTAACCGTGATAGCGTCGGTTCGAATCACTCGCTCTTCACTATCGTCGCAAACGCTATATATATATATTGTTACGTAATTATTATTATTAATATTGTGGCGCATATGACAATCAGTACTAGAATATTCGAGAAAGTACTGGAAAACTGGAGACTATGAACAATATAACATTCAAGGCTATGGAACGGACGGAAACATCAGAATGTGAGGAAACGGTATAAATACGTCGCACACAGATCATGGAGACAAGTAATACGTAAGAAGCAAGCAATAAAAGACGCGATAAGTACGGAAGCGATAAGTAAAGAAATCGTTGTGTACGGTAAAAGTAACGGTTGTTATTAACAGATTAATAAAGTGTTATATTAATTCAAAATCGGCTCCTCGATAGTATAGTGGTAAGTATACCCGCCTGTCACTCGGGAGCCCGGGGTTCGGTTCCCCGTCGGGGAGCGTCTGGCGCAAGACTAATGACCTTGCCCAAAAAAAAAAACAAATCATTATGGAAAATTTAACAAGTCTCAGGACTTGCTAAATAAGGCCAAGACCGGTTCCCGGTTGTAGTGCCGTTGATGATGATGATGATTAATTCAAAATCGATTTAACGGCTCTTATTTATTAAACATACGTAATCCAGCGAACCCTAAGCTCGCTACAATATATATATAAATGTATATATATATATATATATATATATATATATATATATATATATATATATATATATATATATATATATATATATATATAGTGGAGAGTATCTTATAGGCAGTAGTCAACAATGTTTTACCCCTATAGTTGCTGCACAGTGTGATGTCTCCCTACTTAGGTACGGTGCAAATTATTCCACGAGGCCAATCTTCCGGCATCTCCTCTTGCTCCCATACGTGCACCACGATCTCATGAATTGCGTGATGTTACGCTGACCGTCCTTCTTCGATCAGCTCAGCTGGTATGCCATCAGCTCTGGGGGCTTTATTTGATTTGAGCTGTCCAATGGCTTTTAATGTTTCCTCAATACTTGGTGACGGCAGCATTTGGTCTTGATTTTGCATTGGTGGAGTCTCCAATTCTTCTGTGAGCAGACCATTTAGCAATTCATTGAAGTGCACTTCCCATCGCACCAGAATGCCTTCTGGATTGGTGATCAGATTACACTCTTTATCCTTGCAGTAAGTGCAGCGTGGTGTGTACCGCGTCATATTGCGGATTATTTGGTAGAACTTCTGCGCCTGGTGCGGACCTCGCTCTCTACTTTTCTCTATTTCACAGACTAGATTTTTTTCCCAGGCACGTTTGTATGTGAAGCCTTTTTTAAGATCTTCTGGGCTTTTTGTAGTTCTCCTCGTCTACCCGAGTTCTATAAGAATGCTGCATTGCCCGGTATGCAGCATTCTTACATTCAGTCGCTAGTTTGCACTCATCATCAAACCAGTCGTTCTGATCTCTACGACTACTGCCTAAGATGGAGTTGGCAGTACTAATGACAGTATTCTTAAGGCGTGTCCATTTCTCTTCTACGCCCGGCATTTTGGCCCCAGGACTTACTCTTCTTCCGTAGAGCTCTCCGAGGGCGAGTTCTAGCGCATGACCAAAGGTGTTACTGGTATTCTCGTTGCGTAAGGCAGCCATGTTGATTTGAACCTGATCCGCGGATGCAATACGTCGCCGTAAGCTAATCCGCGCTCGGAAAACTGTACCAACAAGTTAGTGATCCGAGTCGACGTTGGCGCCTTGGTACGTTCGTACCGTCATCAGGCTCGAGGACTGGCGGCGATCTATAAACGTGTGGTTAATTTGGTTGCGAGTGACTCCATCAGGTGATACTCAGGTGGCTTTGTGAATATCTTTACGCGGAAACCTGGTACTTGCAACGACCAAGTTTTTCGATGCTGCCAGTTCGACGACTCGTACTCCATTGTCATTAGTGTTCTCATGCAAACTATGGGAACCTGTGTAGTGCCCGAAATCCGGCTCCCGACCTATTTTTGCATTCAAATCCCCAAGAACGATTTTCACATCGTATCTTGGGAAGGCATTGAGGGGCCGTTCGACGTTCTCGTAGTATTCTTCTTTTTCTTGGCCAGGTGACTCCTCTGTAGGTCCGTGAACATTTATGAGGTTTATGTTCTTAAACATGCCTCGCACGCGAAGAGTGCATAGCCTTTCTTTTATTGCATTAAAGCCATGATGGCAGGCTTCAGTTTTTGGCTGACTAGAAAGCCGACCCCGAGCACATGGTGTTTTGCATGACAGCTGTAATAAATGTCATACTTGTTTCTTCGAATAACACCACTCCCCGTCCATCTTATTTCTTGTAAAGCCTTATATTCGGACAAGGTGTCGGCTAGCTGCTGTGCAGCTCGAACTCTGTATAGTGAGCGGACGTTCCATGAGAAAATTCTCAAATCGTTTAGCCATTTTAGTTTCCGTGGTCGTCGTCGTATAGTCGGCCCATATCCGAGTCTTGTTAAATTTGCCATAATAATTCATTTTTACGGGCATGGTTATTAGCCTTGCGCCAACCTTTCTCGGTATATCGCTGCATGCCTTGGTTCACTACTTGGCGGGTGCTAAAGTAGCTATCCAGGGGTGTCACATGGAGACTGCATGTGAACTTGGATTGAACAGCGACAAGGATCGTCCTGGCCTTCGCCGGATTGAAAGCAATCAGAAACTTTGCCCTGTATGTTCGCTCCCATCCCCCCTTTGAAAGGCAATACGCCTACGCAAATCAAAGATGACTTGGACTCTGTGTATGGGGACTCAGCACCATCATTTACCGCAGTGAAATTTTGGGCAGCTGAATTTAAATGTGGCCGTGAGAGCTTCGAAGATGATGAACGTTCGGGACGTCCAAAAACTGCAACAACTGACGATAACATCCCTAAAGTTCTTCAAATGCTGCTAGACGACCGCCGAATTAAAGTGAGAGAGATAGCAGAGGCTATGGAAATGTTTGTCGCATATTAAATCAAGATTTAGGCATGAGAAAGCTGTTCGCGCGTTGGGCGCCGCGTTTGCTCACGTTAGACCAAAAACGTGTTCGAATGAACATTTCCAACGCTCTGTTGACGCAGTTTAGGCGCAATAAATCTGAGTTTTGGCGCCGATTAATTACTGTCGATGAAACTTGGATACACCATTATACGCCCGAAACAAAAATACAGGCAGCTTGGCGTTGCAAAAGGAAATCAAAAAAGAAAAGGCCAAAAACAGCAACCGCAGCAGTGCCAACAAAACTTCGGCATATCGCTTTCCGCTTATTTATCTGGATTTGCGTTAACCTGACATCTGTTGCCTTATTTTTGTACAAAAATTACGAGGGTGGACTGACAAGTTTCCGAGCTCAACGTGAAGATAGCAGCACTCGTCAACAAAAGCTAGTGAATGTAGTTGTGCATCTTTTGACAGTTAATCACCAAAATTTCAGCCATTTTGACGGGTAGTTTGTATTTGACAGTCGTTTGAGTGAATCGATGTGTGTTTTTGTGAAAATGGACAATATTGAGTATCGAGCTGTTATTAATTTTTTGTGGACAGCGGACAGCACAGGGGGAATCGGCTCCAAGAAAAAGCAAAAACAGTTTTTTCGACTGGGAAAGTGATGGCGACTGCTTTTTGGGATAGTCATGGAGTTATCTTAATCGATTATCTTCAAAAAGGAAAAACCATTACAGGAGCATACTACGCATCATTACTTGACCAACTGAAGGCAGAAATTACGGAAAAATGGCCACATTTGCAAAAAAAGAAAATCCCGTTTGACCAAGACAACGCGCCGTCTCACACCTCAGCGGTTGCCATGGCGAAAATCTACCAATTACGGGTTGACCTGCTTGACCATCCGCCTTACTCACCAGATCTAGCCCCAAGCAACTTCTTTTTGGTTCCTAATCTAAAATTTGCGCTCGGAGGACAGAGATTTTCGTCAAATGAGGAGGCAATCACCTTCGTTAAGTTATTTCGCAGAGAAAAACGCCGAATACTATTTGGACTGGTTAGAGATATGGGAGCATCACTGGGAGAAGTGTGTAGAGTTACAAGGAGACTATGTAGAAAAATAAAAATAAATTCTAAGAACAAATGTTTTGTATCTTTGTTAGGTCGGAAACTTTTCAGCCCACCCATGTACTGTGAATTTCGCCGTCAACAAAATTCAATGTCTTGAAAACTCAATGGTGCTTCTTGTCATCAAAGGCGAACCCCAAAGCAAATGTACTGCCAAGGAACTAGCAATCCCAGACAATCGGATTTATTCGACTCTTAATTGGAACAACCACATATTTGAAGCTGCGAGATGTGCTGTATGTGGTTCCTTAAGAAATCCAAAAAAAAAAATTCTTCACTCCGTCCAACCTGGCCGCTATTACGAAATCTACATTCGTTTTAAAATGGAATTCAACTCCCATTATTGGCCAGGCGCATCCAAAACTGGGCTATACGTGCTCGATAGGGTGCAAAAACGAGCAATGAAACTTATTGGGGACCCAGACGGAAGTTGTTTAATTCCGTCGTTAGAAGATAGGCGCAACGTATCATGCCTATCTCTTTTCTATATGTATTATTACGGTCGTTGCTCAACTGAACTTGCTGAATGTGATCCGCCTCTCCAGACATTTTTCCGCGATATTCGTCAATCTGAGAATGTGCTTCAGTACACATTGAAAGGGAACTTCAGATGCACAAATAAACAGAATTATTCTTTAGCCGAACCACACGCATGTGGAATACTCTACCTGGTCATGTGATTCCTTGTCGTTGCAATGGCCTGCCATTTAAAACAAGTGTACATCGATACCTCTTTTCTTTTTACCTCTTCTTCCGCTCGCAAAGTGTTTTGATATTTAAGGGTACTTCAAAACCTCCTTTTGTGCGCGCGTCATTGTAAAAAAAAGAGGATGGTGGTGTAGGCTTTGTCGTGTCACCGACATGGGCGCAGAGTTCTACTCAGTCCCCACGATAAAGTTCGCCGATGAAACACTGCACGTCGCACAAGTAAAAGTAAAACACTCGATTGTTGGTCGTTGATGTTTCTTTATTTTAATGTAACAAATTTGTAAAAAGCGCCCCGAGGAGGCAATTATTATTTAATTGTTTTGTATGGGACACTACACTAACCGAATACATTATTGTGGCACGCGACTCTCGACTCGACAGCGTAAAGACTCCGGGCCGTGTGCACTCCGATGCACACGCTAAAGGGGGTGGACAACGACCGCTCCGGTTAGTGGTTGGAATAAGACTCCACGATTCAACCCTCGTTTGGAATCAGGAAGATCGTGGTTTATGATGCGCATGGCGGCTAAATAAATAGACGACGATGCATCGAAGAAATGGTGTTAAAGAAAAAGATGGAACGAGGGCATTATAAAAGTCTTAGATGAGTGATGCCCTTGTGTAAATAGCCGAATAGACATTGGGAAAGGTGCTAATGGGTTGCGATACTTTATACAATGAAAATAGTGTATCGTATCTTGGATCGGTAGCCGAAACGAATCCCTTGCTTGCATATGTATATGTGGGGTAATTCGTTGATTCTATAGTTGCATTGTTTATGCATTGAATTCGATCCGGCGACTATGCGCGAAGTGGATGATTGTTTGGAGATTCAAACAAAGGAGCATTTCGGGGTAAAGTGCTTGCAGCTGTATCAATAGCTGCAGGTCATTGCGAAGGAAATGAGATGGTTATACAATGGCGGTTTGTATAACATCTATGCCAATTGTATATGGCATCTAAGGCGACTCAAGTGTCGAACTCTAGTGTGAGTGTTTATACTAAACGAGAATTCAGTTCTTGGTCGCTAATGCTGAGATGCATTGATGCCTGCATAAATGCCCTTGTGGGAGAAACTCTTTACAAGAATTTCCAGATAATGCATTGAAAGCATTAATTATGTTTGGGAAGGAAATGTTTGTTTACTAATTGTCTCCATTCTAAAAATATCTCATTCGAATTACTCAACCCGCATCTGTAAAGGAAAACTTCCCCATCCAATCTGCTAACAGACTTTCCCATCATATCTCTTAACAGCATACATTTTTCCTTTGCATCTCAAAAGCAGAATTTCCCATTGGACCTGGAAAGGAGAAATCTTACCTAATAATCATCATTATCACCATTCGTTGCTGGTGGTCGGAATCATGTTTCTTTTGTTTCAGGGTCGGGTGCCGCCGCTTATTCTCCGATCTTTCCGCGGTTTATTTGAACTGCACATCTGGCATGCGGCAATGATCTACTCCATTTTGGATGTGTACACGGACTATGGGATGTAAGAATTTGTTTGCCTTTTTCATCATGAACATCTATCAGGGATAGTGTTACGGGTTTATGATTGTTCGCCTGCTAATCAGCGGCACAACGAAACGTTTGTTTGCGCAAGTGTGCCTTAGCATTAGATCATGCGAGGGATTTAGGTGCTAATTGCGTTTAGCTACCCGAGAATGCATCCCGTGTTCGGATTACTTACCGACAATGGTATTTCGTGGGAACACATCGCGTTGCTGCTCAGGCTGGGTGTTCGATTTACATGCGATGATTTCCTGCATTGTTTAGATGCGATGCTAGCTGCCTTTTTGGATTGGTTTTGCATACGATGTATGGATGCGTTGAACTCGATATTGGAAGTTTTTGGACGTTAAGTTCCTTGGTTTTTGATATCGGGTTCAACGTTGTTGTAGTTTCATATGACCTTTGTTATATGTATGATTAAGGACTTTGGGACACGTGTCTGTGGGCACGTGTAATGAATAAATGTAAGTATATTCCTTGGCGGAAAGGACATCTCAACCTATAGTTGTTTGTGCGGTTCGTAGAACCGCCACAGTACCGATTAGGTTTTGGTTTTATGCTCCTGTATAATGGAAAGAATTCTTGTAGGGTATTTGTATGCGAAGAGATGCGTGAAAAAGTAAGAATTATTTTACAGGGACTTTTAGGTTATACCTTAGATAACCTAGATACGTAAAGCATTTAAGGTGCTAATGCGATTGCATTAGCGAACTTAAAAGATTGGGTCGAAGTTATAGGTGTTCTTCAGGTAAGTAGAGCGTGGGGTTTGGCGGAACCGCCACAGGCTCATAGGGAATTGAATCCAGTACATAGCTCGTAGTAATTGGTTTGCTACTTTTCAAAGGAATTTATGGCATCAAGTCCCTAAACTTTACCTATTTTTATAAAATAATTAAATATATTCAAAAAAAAATTGTGGTTAGCTAAATACCAAGTAAAGTATTGGTGTCCAACTGCAGTTTTTTAAGATTGACTCTTTTTTTGTTTCCATGTTTGTTATTTTGTGCAACCCCCTATACGCCTTGTGGTCTCCTTCTAAAAGTTTATGATATAAAAAAAGCCCATTGGTTTGATTCAACTGTCGACTTTGCTATATTGTTGTTGAATATAAAGCCTATTACCTTGAATTGTGACAAATTAAAGAAGCTGCGATTTCGGAAGACCAATGTTGTTGTTTGTTTTAACGACACAAGAAATAAAAATATTTTTCAATATAATTAAGTTTACAAATATGCAAAATTGCTGTTATTTATTAATTAATAGACAATGTTATGTAATAATTTCCGATATATTAATTTAATATAATAAATTATAAATAATAACCATTTTCTTTGAAGAAAAAAAATATACAACAAATATTTTCTAATTTAATATACGAATACATATAACATAAATCAAGCTTATCTACTTTGATATATAGCCAATTCATTTATAATTGAATAAGTTTACAATAATATAAATACTCTGGCGAGACCTAATTGCAAAACAAATATCTGAGGAGACAATCAAACAAAAACACAATAGAAAACAATTATAGTTTAATTCAGTCTGTAACAACAATTTAAAAAAATTAAAGCTTTTATAGTTCAAAATAACATATAAATAATAAAACAATAATAATAGATATGATCTCCTATTGAGACAAGTACTAATTGCTAAATGTATCGGAAGCGATTTTAAATTGCACTATTTCCTTAATTACCTACATAATATTAACGCGTCGAAAACACGAGCGACGCGAAGTATTTATTAAATGCATTTCAGCTACATCGAAATGAACGTCTGATTATGTTGATCTAAAAGAATACCAAAGAAAAGTCTTCCTCCAAACGTACTTTAGCACGAGCTGCAACCGAGCCCATTGGATCAGATGGCGGTGGGATTCCTGCAAAATAATGGGCGCTCTCCTTGAAGAATATCTCTGTCCGGGCCGATTTGTATCCGTATAATGTGCAGTCATTTGTTCTAAAATACAAACGATATAAATATAATTTTTATTCTAAGAAAAACATTAAGTTGTACATCGTTAAATAAAATTTAAATAAAAATTTTGCCTACACATTGTGGTGTTCAGCGTACATTTAAGTTTATTAAGGGATTACGTTTCAATAAAATCTTAAAAGGAAGAAGCAACAATATCAATTATAGGACGGTAGCTTTTTAAAGTGTCGTTTTTTATCTAGATCGTGGCCAGTGCAGCAGGTCTAGAGTAGCAGGAAACCTCGGCGCGATGGCACTAGCTGAAAGATCATTGTTTGAGGCAGCAAAAATGACTAGACAGTCAACAAAATCAAGAAATAAGGAAATATCAATAAGGAAGTTCAATTGTATTGCACCGACATGGTAGATACGTCAAATACGAGTTAAGGTGGGAGCGAACATACAGGGCAAAGTCACTGATTGCTTTCAGCCCGGCGAAGGCCAGGACGATCCTTGTCCCTGTTCAATCCAAGTTGACATGCAGTCTCCACGTGACACCCATGGATAGGTTTAAGTGCATTCAAATTAACTTAAACCATTGTGGAGCCGCACAAGATCTCTTTTCCCAAACGGTTAAGGAATATGGTGCAGACGAGGCACTCATCAATGAGCCGTACAGGATGCTTGGCACTGGTACAATTACATGGAAGGAATACAGCAGCGGAACAAAGGTCATCTGGGCAACTGGAAATTTTAAAATCAGAGGAATTCATTTTTACTGTAGTTACGCTCCGCCAAGGCGGGAAATAGAATTCAAATGCTTTTTGGACAGGGTAACACAAGAAGCTAGATATAAGAGCCCCCTTATAGTTGCTGGAGATTTCAACGCTTGGGCAGTAGAATGGGGAAGCACACGGACCAACAGTAGAGGCCAGGCACTCCTCGAAGTGGTGTTACTTAATTATGGTGGTGATGAGACCTTTGGCACCCGACAAGTAGTGAACCAAGGCATGCAGCGATATCCTGAGAAAGGTTGGCGCAAGGGTAATAACCTTGTCCGGAAAAACAAATTATTATGGACAATTTAACAAGCCTCGGATATGGACCGGATACACGACGACGACCACGGAAACGAAAATGGCTAAATGATTTTAGAATTTTGTCATGGAACGTCCGCTTACTATACAGAGCTCGAGTTGCACAGCAGCTAGCCGATGCCCTGACCGAATATAAGACTGACATAACAGTATTACTAGAAATAAGATGGACGGGGAGTGGTGTTATTCAAAGAAACAAGTATGACTTTTATAGCTGTCATAACACCATGTGCTCGGGGTAGGGTTTCTAGTCAGCCAAAAACTAAAGCCTGCTGTTAGGGCTTTAATGCAATAGACGAAAGGCTATGCACTCTTCGCGTGCGAGGCAAGTTTAAGAACATAAGCCTCACAAACGTTCACAGACCTACAGAGGAGTCCCCTGACGACGAAAAGGAAGAATTCTACGAGAACGTCGAACGGGGCCTCAATGCCTTCCCAAGATACGATGTGAAAATCGTTCTTAGTGATTTGAATGCAAAAATAGGTCGGGAGCCGATTTTCAGGCACTACGTAGGTTCCCATAGTTTGCATGAGAACACTAATGACAATGGACTACGAGTCATCGAACTGGCAGCACCAAAGAACTTGGTTGTTGCGTGTACCAAATTTCCGCGTAAAGATATCCACAAAGTCACCTGGGTATCACCTGATGGAGTCACTCGCAACCAAATTGACCACACGTTTATAGATCGCCACCACTCCTCGAGCCTAATGACGGTACGACCGTACCGAGGTGCCAACGTCGACTCGGATCAGTATCTTGTTGGTATAGTTTTCCGAGCGCAGATTGCCTTACGGAGACGTATTCCATCCGCGGATCATATCCGAATCAACATGGCTTCCTTACGCATTTAGAACACCAGCAACACCTTTGGGCATGCGTTAAGACTCGCCAATGAAGAGCTCGATGGAAGGAGATTAAGTCCTGGGACCAGAATGCCGGGCGTAGAACAGAAATGCACACACCTTAAGAATACTGTCATCAGTACTGCCAACTCAATCTTAGGCCGTAGTCGTAGAGATCGGAACGACTGGTTTGATGATGAGTGCAAACTAGCGACTGAACGTAAGAATGCTGCATAGCGGGCAATGCAGCAGTCTCATAGGACGCGCCTACGTGGGGACAAATACAAAGAGCTCAGATGATATGAAAAGAAAAAAACCTTGTCTATGAAATAGACAAAAGTAGAGAGCGAGGTCCGCACCAGGCGCGGAAGTTCTACTAAATAATCCGCAGTATGACACGGTACACACCACGCTGCACTTACTGCAAGGATAAAGAGTGTAATCTGATCACCGATCCTGAAGGCATTCTGAAGCAATGGGAAGTGCACTTCAATGAATTGCTAAATGGTCTGCTCACAGAAGAATTGGAGACTCCACCAATGCAAGATCAATACCAAATGCTCCCGCCACCAAGCATTGAGGAAACATTAAATGCCATAAGACAGCTCAAATCAAATAAAGCCCCCGAAGCTGATGGCATACCAGCTGAGCTGGTCAAACAAGGAGGGACAGCGTTACATTACGCAATTCATGAGATCGCGGCGTACTTATGGCAGCAAGAGGCGATGACAGGAGATTGGCGTCGTGGAATAATTTGCCCCATACATAAGAAAGGAGATATCACAATGTGCCGCAACTATAGGGGTATAACATTGTTGAGTACCGCCTATAAGATACTCTCGTCTACCCTACAAAATCGAATAGCTTCATACGCTAAAGTCATCATTGGTCAATATCAGTGTGGCTTCATCCCAAGCAAATCAGCGATTGATCAGATATTCGCCCTTAGGCAGGCAATGGAAAAATGTCTGGAATTTAATATCCCATTATATCATCTATTTATAGACTTTAAGGACACCCACGACAGCATAGCCAGGGTAGAACTATACAATGCCATGAGAGAGTTCGGCAGTTCAAACAAATTGATATGACTTTGTAGGTTGATCATGACCAGCGTAACAGGTCAAGTACAAATAACAGGATTGCTGTCCAAACAAATAAACATATTTAATGGACTCCGACAAGGGGACGGTCTGGCCTCCCTCCTCTTCAACCTGGCGTTGGAGAAAGCAATCGGTGGCTTTCGAATTACAAACAAATGGACTATTGTCACCAAGTCCTGCCAGATACTTGCCTACGCAGATGACATCGACATCATCGGTAGATCCGATTCGGCTGTACAGGACTTTTTCACCCAGATCGAGCAGGCGGCACAAAAACTGGGACTGCACATTAATGAGGGAAAAACTAAGTACATGGTGGCAACATCTACGAAGAGAAGACCTAACGTTGGTCAAACTCTCAGGGTAGTGGAACACGAATTTGAAGTAGTGCAATCCTTTAACTACCTTGGGTCAATAATGTCAGCCGATAACAATATGGAAGAAGAAATACGCGAACGGCTGATCAAATCCAACAAAGCCTACTATGGTCTATCAAGGCTCTTTAAATCCCGAAATTTATCCAGAATATCCAAACTACTACTGTACAAGACCATGGTATTACCAGTACTCATGTATGGATCCGAGACCTCAGTGCTCAATAAAAGGGACTCTGAACCCTTAGCCGCGTTCGAGAGGAAGGTCTTAAGGAGAATTGTTGACCACGTATGTGCGGAAGGACGATTTGGAAGCCGCTACAACCATGCGTTGTACGCGATCTACCTTGAAGCTAATGTTATAAGAAAAATCAAGTTTGGTAGACTCTGATGGGCTGGACACATAGCTCGAATGAGCGAAGAGAAGCCTGCCCGGAAAGTCCTTTGTGGCAGGATGTATGGAAGGCGACAGGGCAGCAGACCATGTCTGCGATGGATGGATGGCGTAGACCAGGACGCCCAGGGCCTGAGAGTGCCAAACTGGATGAATCGCCTCGAAATCGGTACTGGTGAAGAGACTTGCCGGTTGTAGTGCCGATGATGATTATTAATCCTATTACTGTATGCGATGTAAGTGCTGATTTTATTTTGAGAAGCCAAAAGGAGAGAGCAAAGGTCGTCAACGCACATCAGGCTGCTTTCCAAGTAAGAAATCTTATCAATGATCTTTCTCGAAGTAGACTTATGGGAAGCATCATTAATATCACTTGATCACACTTTATCGCAACCACATGAAAATTACGAGTTTCAGGGTACAAAAGTTACAAACTTGTATTTGTATTATTATGGACTTGACTTTAGTGGTAGATTGAGACGAGATGTAGGAAACTCTGACAACTCCTCCACACTGAACCGATGATTGTCGCTATAACCAGGATGTTGACCTTTTTGAACATCGCAGGTAATTTTATTTTTTAAATTAAAGGAGACTATGTAGAGCAATAAAGATTTTTTCCGAAATATTTGGTTTCCTTTGTTAGATCGGGTATTCTGAGTCTAGCCTCATATTCTTTCTAAATGAAAATGTTAACGTTATAGCTGACGCAATAACATGTGAGGTTATATTTGATATGGAGATCTTTAACCCACGCAGATTAAAATATAAAACCCAAGTCGAATCTGTAGTTCGATTCCGGATGCATGGTGGCTATTAGAGGTAAAGAATTATGTTTCCATATATATGAATCGAACAATACATTGGAAAACCGGGGACGTTTTAAGAGATCTAAAAATAACTAAAATGTACACATGATCAGAAAGTAAGACAAAAATATGACTTCTTCCGGTATATCATCATCATCATCATCGGCACTAGAACCGGGAACTGGTCTTGGCCGTATTTAGCAAGTACTGAGGCTTGTTAAATTTTCCATAATAATTTGTTTTTTCCGGGTAAGGTCATTAGTATTGCGCCAGAGGCTCCCCGATGGGGTATCGAACCCCGGTCTCCCCCGCGACAGGCGGGTATACTAACCACTATACTATCGAGGAGCCCTTTCCGGTATATAAATTCCCAATAATTTGTGAAGAATGTCAAAAACTGGTTCACTTCATTCATTCTGCCACTTGTAGTTTATGCCGATCCCGTAATCAACTATGGGGTCTTGGTCTTATTTAGCAAGTACTGAGGCTTGTTAAATTTTCCATAATGATTTGTTTTTTCCGGGCAAGGTCATTAGTCTTGCGCCAGAGGCTCCCCGATGGGGTATCGAACCCCGGTCTCCCCCGCGACAGGCGGGTATACTAACCACTATACTATCGAGGAGCCCTTTCCGGTATATAAATTCCCAATAATTTGTGAAGAATGTCAAAAACTCGTTCACTTCATTCATTCTGCCACTTGTAGTTTATGCCGGTCCCGTAATCAACTATGGGGACTGTGTCAGGGGGAACATCATGCAGATATCTTGATAAATAACCGAACTATAAGAAATACGTCATCGCATAATCGGACTCAGTCTCGAGCGTCTGTCCACGCTCGACTAGTAACGGTATTTTGTAACATCAGGGGCATCGGTTTCACCAATAAGAATGTGAACGCCGTCCACCAATAGTTGCAAACAGCGGAACCTGACGTCCTTGGCCTAACTGAGACCCAGGTCGATTCGTCAACTGATTCGGCATATCTTCCTTGCTCAGGACTAACATTTGAGATCTCGTTTTAAGGGCGGAGTCTGCGTCTTCGCGCGTTCCGATCTAGCTTGCCACAGGATGGAGCCGTTGGAACCCAATAACATGTATATCATATGGTTGAGGGTCGTGCTGAGGAATTCTGTTAAATTTCTTTGTTGTCTTTACTGCTCCTCGAATGAGGATCGACCGGCGACATGTTTCGAAAAAATCTTTCACATATCGTCGACTGGATACAGATTAACCAGCCATCTTCTAAAATGGTTGTCCTTGGCGATTTTAATGTGCACAATTCCGGCCGGTTGGTACATTCCAACAGAACCGACAAGGCCGGGAGACTGGCAGAGATATTTGCTGTTAGCCACAACTTCACTCAACTCGTAGAGAAACCCACCCGAGTGCCGAATGCCCGAGGCGATTATGTGAACATCTGTTTTTGACACTCGAACCGAGCACTTATATCGTGAAAGTTGCTGCGTCACTGGGGAACTCAGATCATTGCATAGTATCTGTCACACAACCACTTGCATTTCAAGCGAATAACCGGCCTAGGCAGCTTCGTCATGTATTGAAGTATGGGGCTGCTAACTGGGACGATTTGCGAGATTTCTTCGCATCCTTTCCATGGTCGAAGGTGTGCTTCGGAGACTCCGATGTTAACGCTTGTGCGGAGTCCTTCTCAGAGGTTATTCTTCTCGGAATGGAGATCCACATTCCGCATACCATCAAACGAAGCTCATCTGATAAGCCTTGATTTTGCGAGCAGATTACGGCGGCAAAAATAAAGCTTTTAACCAATGGTGGTCCAATTCCACCGATATTAACAGAACGAATTTTTTAGAATCAGAAACGCGTGCAACCAGGGGATTGATACCGCGAAGAAAGCTCACAACGCCAGAGTGACCAATAAACTCCTTCAGTGCCCGTCTGGTTCGCGCTCTTTCTGTTCAATGGCAAGGACTGTCAGCAGTAACTTCGCTTCCTCCTGTTTGCCTCCCTTGGTGACGGACAGCGGCACGTTAGTCACATTGATGTGTTCGCAAATTTATTTTCCGCGAATTCAAACCTCGATCCCGGTCTTTTGGAGCCACCTGTGATCGCGCCGGTACGGTCTTCGATGCGGGATGTGAAGTTTCGCCCGTGTACTATTCAACACATTCTACGTGAATTGGACTGGAGGAAGGCAACCGGCCCGGACGGAATACCAGCCAAGAACAGTGTTCCAGAACTATTACCGTTTCTTACCAGACTCTTCCGCTTATCTTATGCACGACCTTCCCACCTGCTGGAAAATCGCTCGAGTTCAGCCAATCCCAAAGAAGGGGAAAAAATATTTCCCACAAAATTACCGACCGATAGCTTTATTGTCTATGTTGTCTAAGGTGATGGAAAAAGTCATCAATACTCAGTTAATTACGTATTTAGAGTGCAACGGACTTTTGGCGGATGTACGTTGTATAACTTAGTCGTGATTCGTATTTGTCCAAGTGTTCCGCCGAACACTGTTTATCGCAGATGAAATTCAAACACACCGGAGCGCATACAGTACAAAAATTGAAACACGCAAGACTTCCGTGTATATATCTGATTTTATATTTAAGCTTTTAGATTCTTTCCTTACACTAGACATTACAAGTTCACTATGTCCATATAATACAGATAATGCTGACGATATTACAAGTTTTTCCTTACACTAGACATTATAAGTTCACTATGTCCATGTAATACAGATGATGCTGACGATATTACAAGTTTATCCTTACACTATTACAGTTAGTGCACGTACGACTTTCTTAATCACCACGGTTCGATATTACAAGTTAATCACCACGGTTCGATATTACAAGTTGCTGTTTACCCGCACGACAATTTGTTACTTCACAGCACGAGTTAGTTTCTACTACGTTAGCTCACAAACCTCACTTACTCCCGCTACCTTGATTTATTGTCTTTCTTCACTTTGCGTTTATCTCCGCGACGGGGTTTCTCAGGCTCTACTTCCGCTGGATGTTATCTTTCGACCTCTTAGTTCGGCGTTATTCGTCAGTCTCTGATAAAGACTCCTTTTCGTCTCGTTGACGATTCAAAACTCTCTGTCTGACGGATTGTCTGTATCTCACCGAATCCCCTCTTGCAACCTATCCGATACTGTTTTCCCAGTATCTGTGTTTGTTGTATCTGCAGTTGTGCAGACACATTTTACTGTAAGGAGAAGATTCTCACGCATACATAAGGAAGCTTCACCGTCGTTGTTGACGGTGGATTCTATTCCCACGCTGCTTGTTTAGGTCAACCATCTGGTGTTGACGATCGCCTGGACGTCTAGTCCGCTGGTATCTATTGGATTTGAGATCCCAGAGAATTTTTCACATGGTGTGAAAAACAAACATTCCGCTGATGCATTTCTGCTTGGCGGACAGTGGCAACGGCGCAATGCTGTGCCGTATTTATTTATTGCAGCTGGCCTTCGTAAAACTCCAAACAAAGTATTGTTTGGAGTTACGTGGTGCTTGGTTTTTCGCGCCATCTGGGTTTTTACGAGGCTAAGGAATGCGCTCCTTTGTTTGCGGTGAATATTTGGGTGATCTGATGTTTAGATCAACCGCACCGCGTCCGTTGGTCGGTTAATTGTTTTAATTGTAAATCCCTGCATCTCGTGCAGATGTTCAGGGTTGCCGACTTGAGGTGCTGGCATTCACTTAGCTTGCGATTGCACACGTCGAAGGATGCATGAATGTTTCTCCTTGTTTCAGGTCGTAGGTTTGGAGCGTTTAGCTCGGTATTAGAGGCTTTGGGGACGTTAAGTTCCTTGCCTTCTGGTGTCGACTCAACGTTGGTTACTGGCGGCCCCCGCTGGGCTTGGGATGGCGTCTGTGGACGTGATGTTATCCAGGTGAGTGCGTTACCTCAAGTTGGTCTGGACTTTTTCCTGTGGGGAATTTGTACGTTCGCCACAGACTTCTGAATGGTCGGCAATACGGATTCCGTGGCAGGCGGTCCACGGGAGACCTTTTGACACTTATAACTGATATATGGACATCTGCGATTGAGCGACATGGTGAGTCAAGAGCGGTCGCATTGGATATCTACAAGGCTTTTGACCGCGTCTGACACGGGACATTGCTGAGCAAACTTCGTTTATATGGACTTCCGACTGGACGAAGAGCTTCGTCGAAAATTGATCGATTCGGGTTGTTGTGGACGGCTCGAATCTGTATCCTATTAACTCGGGGGAAACTCAAGGTTCTATTTTGGCTCGAATCTTGTTTTTGCTTCACACCAATGACTTGTTGGAGACAACAGATAACAAAGTGTTCAGTTTTGCGGATGATAGTACGTTGGTTTCCTCTTTTTCCAGTGATCGGTCGATTGGTGCATCAACGTCACAGTAGCTGAGATGTAGACAGATTGACTCTCTGAATCGGGATCTGGATAAAGTCCTGCAGTGGGGAAAGGTCAATCTCGTCGAATTCAATGCAACGAAGACATAGTATACAACATTCACAAAGAAGAGCGGATCATCGGTTCCACAGCTGATGATGAATAGCCGAAAATAGTCGAAATTGGGGAAAGCTTGAAATTGCTCGGTGTCACGGTCTGGGGAATATATCGTGGCATAAACACGTGTCGAGCATCGCCAGATCAGCCTCAGGGAAAGTGAACTATCTTTTTAGAGTCAAGAAATATTTTACTGGGGCTCAACTTCCTCTGCTGTATAAATCCCAAATTAGACCCGCGCTCGAATATTGTTCTCATGTTTGGAGCTCGGCTCCTAAACATACCCTCGATCTACTTGAGAGCATACAGAGACGAGCGATCCGCCTGATCGGGGACTCGGCGCTGATATCGGGACTACAGTCGCTATCACATCGAAGGCGTGTAGCCGACTTCTGTCTGTTTTACAAATATTATCACGGGTACTGTTCTTCGGAGATTGGTGGTAATGTTCCGTGCAATTCGATTTATACACGTTTCACAAGACAATCCGGCGGATCGCACCAGTTTGCGGTTCATCTCCCGATGGCGCGAACATCCATGCATCAGAACTCGTCCCGTTACAGAGCGGGGAAGCTGTGGAACTCCCTTCCAGCGCGAGTGTTCCCGGAGCGTTACAACCTACAGCTGTCCAAAAAGAACTGCAACCGTTATTTGGTGACATCTCAGGGCGCCCACTCGGCGCTATATTTTATATTTAAATTTAGTGAGGGAAGAACCCTCGTTTATTTCACTTAGTATAAGCGGTGAAAAAATTTAAAAGTAAAAACTTACGAACTAACTTAAAAACTAGAGATTAAAAAAACTTAATTTAGATAATTAAGATTTAGGCATTAAAAATTAATTTGGAATAAATATGAAGGTGGCGGTGTACGTGGTGGGGTGGCGAAGACCGGGTAGTAGGATAACGAGAGGAGACGACGATTGAGTGCAGTATGGGCGAGGTAGAAATCGAAGGAGGTAGGGTAAACGTTTGCCCGCCTCAGCATTCGTGAAATGGGTTCATTACAGCCGTAAGAAGTGTGGTGGGAGGGCAAATGAAAGAGACGTGGGTTTCGTAGGTTACGGGGGTTGGTGTGGAGTGCGATAGTAGAGAGCAAGCTAGGGCAGTTGATTGTGCCGGAGAGGAGACGGTGGATGAAGAGGATATCGGCATGAATTCTGCGCTTCTCAAGTGTATTGAGGTTAATCAGATGGTGCCGTCTTGTGTATGGGGGGAGAATCCGAGGATTCTCGTTTGTGGGAGAAGGTAATGGAGTGAAATTTGACCACGTTGAGTTCCAGCCAGTTATTACGGCACCAAGTTGAGAAGCTGTCGAGGTCCTGTTGGAGAAGTGAGGAGCCGAGAGGGGAGATGATTGTTTTGTAGAGTTTGGCGTCGTCCGCATAGAGGGCGATGGATGAGTGTTTAATAATGGAGTCAACATCATTGATGGTAACGATAAAAAGGAGGGGACTTAGATGACTACCTGCCGGACCCCTGACGTGGAAAGAAAAGGATTGGAAAGGGAGGATCTCAATTTGACACGGTAGTATCGGTCTTTCAGATAAGAAGATAACCATTTGATCAATAGGGCTTCGAAACCTAGGGAGGACAGCTTGAAAAGGATGAGATTATGGGAGATTTTGTCAAATGCCTTGCTGAAATCGGTGGTGATAACATCGACTTCGTTGCCATTCTCTAAGGCACGGAGAGTATGGGATGAGAACTCGATCAGATTTGTTTTGGTCGACCTACCCGAAAGGAAACCGTGCTGGTTGGGTGAGATGATGGATTTACAACTGAAGGATAACGCATTGTACAGAAGCCCTTCGAACAGTTTGGGGATATGAGACAGTTTGGCAATGGGCCGGTAGTTGCTGATATCATTTTAGGTCCATTTTTATGTATGGGGGTGACAAGGAGGATTTCCAGATACTAGGGACGGTCCCTTGAGAAGGGATAGGTTGAAAATCTTTGATATCGGGAGAGAAAGAGAAGAGGAACAGTTCTTTAAAAATACAACGGGAGTCCATCAGGTCCAGGGCTGAACTCGTCTTTGAGTAAGTCTAATTTCTCCCCAACTACGTGACGCTGAATAAGTTGAGGGGTGAAGGGCCGGGGGAGAATTCGGGCAAGTCATTGAAATCCGACGGATTGGGTTCGAAGGAGATGTCTGTGAAGGATTTATTGAAAAACGACAGGTTGGCAATAGTTAGTTGAAGTAGTCGCGCCATAAGAGAGGGAGTTAGGATAGGCGTCGGATTTACGTTTATAATTTATAGAGTGGAAGAAAGATTTGGGGTCATTGATCAAATTGGATTGTGTTTTGGTAAGGTATTTGGAGTAGAGGGAGTTGTAGAGTTTGGAAAATTTATAAAAGGAACCGAGATAGTTGGAGTAGTTTTCAATGGATCACATTTTGAGGAAAGTGTTCCATAAATGATTCCTTTTGTTCTTAGATTGCGGAGATTGCGGTTCGCCTCTCCCGAGAGAAGTGTAATAAAAAAATATTAATAATAATAATCAGAACTGCGCATCAGTTCTTTTGAAAATCAACTTCAAACGATTACTTTAGCCGAACCACTGGAACGCTTTGCCTGATCATGTGTTTCCCCATATTTTCATAGTATTATCCAGACAGTCAAGATCAATGTATATCGATACTTTTCTTCGTTATCCTTATCGTCTTCTTCCGGTTGTAATGTTCTTTGACATTTAAAGGTACCTCAAAATTTCGTTTGGGGACCAAAACAGTTCATTTTTTTTGTAATGAAAATTTCACTTCCGATTTTGCCTAGTAGGGTCGTACTGGGGGTTTGAATGGTTGTTTGTTGTTGTAATTATAATTTCTTGTGAACGTATACAATATATTTTATGAAAGAGAATTGAAACCCACGAAACGGCTAGCACATATGCAGTACGAAATTATTCTTTCCTTTTCTATTTTTCTATCCCCATGGTTCCATTGTGGGGGTAGAAAGTATATGCCTAAACACGGGCACTTGGTTCACTTCCTTCCCACTTGTAGTTCCGCTGCAATCCAAGTCGCCAATTAACTTGTCCACAAAAATATATCCCAATGTCACGGGAAAAGTAAATGAAACCTGGAGCACAGGAATGTTGTTTTGGTATTAATCCGTTTTTTTTTTAATGTTCTGTCTTTCTTAACCTAACTTGGAACTTATGATAAGTGTGATTAAATAGAATTTTATAACTTCTATAATAGTGGTGAAACACTTCTCTTTCGACACTGTGACCGCAGTAATTAAAATTTCGATTTAACGTATTACTTGACCATAGATTGTACATCGAGTTCGAAGACGTGTGCTCCATTTAAGTGATGATCAGCGACAGATTTGAATTAAAGAAATTAATTTTTGGGCCCGAGCGGCGACATGACCAACCGCGATGATTATTGAATAGCGACTAACTCGAATCAGGGGTGAAATTCGTATTTCATTCCACACACAGGACAACCGAAAGAGACCACGCCTCTGCTCTCTCAACCTCACGCTCGTCGAAGTGTGGGTAACTTTTGTTAACTGGGTAATTGACGGACATGGAGAATGAGAGAACAGAAACATGATGTGCTGTGATCTCGGGGTAGCTTTGGTTGTGTGTGTTGGTATCAAATGCAGCTACTGACATGACCTACTGACCCAGTGGTACGGCTATGGTGTAATCAGAGCGCATTGAACCATGTAGACAGAATTTCAGAGGAGAGGAAAATTTAGGTGGTGGAATTCACCCGCAAAAAGAGATCATTGATCCCAAGCGAATGGATGATCTGATGAAAAGCCGAAGTGAACCAAATTGGCTAGTGTAATTTATCATGACAACTAATTAGATATTTTGATAAATTCCCCAGCGGTTTCGCTATGATGCGACGGGGTCGTTTGCTTCGACTTGTTGTTGCTACCCGAAATGACTTTGAAATTTCCGGTGGAAATCTCATGGGTTAATGCCATAGTGTTGCCGTATGGCAAGAAAACACTGAATGCAATTGTGCATTAACCGAATAGATTAATGACTTCCGGCCAGTCTTCTTTTATGGATTTATCTGTTGCAGGTGAAATAGCCGGCGGTAGGAATTGGGATTGGGTTGACGCGCTGTTAGCGGTCGAAATAAAGCGGACATTGCGGTTGGAATTGTGGGTTGGTTCTCCATGTAATATAGAAAAACGTCACACCATCTTCTATCTTTACTGGAATGTTATATATTTTGGCACTATTTGGATTAATAATCTGTTTAGGGCATGCATATTATAACACAGAAAGGTTGCAGTTGTTTTATTACAAATTCACTTACCTGAGGAGAATATCGGTGATTTGTCGTCCTCTATTGAGGTCTATCTGTATGTGTTCGAGAAAAGAATGGTCTAACGGTGTCCATGGTCCACTGTTAAGCAGCGTATCCCATTTGGAATCGAGACAGATTAGACTGTAGCCTCCTTCGCTCATATTCTCCATCATGTTGACATTGAGGGTTTGGTGGAGGTGTGCTTCCATTTTCCCCAATTTCGCCAAGCATTTATCAAACTTTTACGTGAAAAAAAAAACAGATATTGTGACTCCAGAACAACTAACTTTCTAAGTAACTCACCATTGACTGAACTATTTCCTGCTTACTGCTAGCACCTTGTTCTAACAGCAAGAACATTGTCATATTTTGTTGGCCACAGACATACAATTCAACCTTTTGGTATTCCTCTGAGGTTCTAGTGGGGGACTGCGACTGTGGGCCAAGCTGCCGATTGTTTGATCTTTGTCCATTATCATCAGAATGTCTTCCAAGGTCTTCCCTCTGATTGTTACGACTGTAAAGATTCAAATTATCTTCACCAAAGGAAAGGATGGACAGTTTGCTCATTAGTGGAGTGAGTTGTATTCCAGACAATCGCTTCCTTTCCAGGGTGATTGTGCTGTCGTTCTGTATATCATTGCAATTTTTCAAAGGCAGACTTAAGGACATTTTGTCTAGACGAGTTTTGGCTTTGGAGGATTTGTAATGACATTTTTCGGTGAGCTTTTCCGATAGATTTTCGACAGCTTCTGTACAGCATTGGGACTCGATTGAAGAATTTCTACTCAGATTATCTGGCTCGCTCTTTTCTTCGGTCTGTGTGGTGTTGCCTTCTTTGACGGGCTCCTCTTCAACCCAATCAATTATGATATCGTCATTATCGTCAAAACCGGGATGTGTAGGGTCACTAGCCGCACGACATATCTTATGCATTCGACGGGACACAGATCTGTCGGTTACGTCCTCCATTTCATCGCATATCGATTCATCGCTGTTGTTAAGCTTTGGTTTCGAAATCGGGAACTTCTTGAAGGAGAATTTTCGTGAGATTTTCTTTAAGGAATCCTGTAGATCAGACAATGAGTTTCTTCGTTCCATTTTACTTGTATTGATAAAATTGCTTAACATTTTATCAAAGTCTATTTTAATAGCCTTATTGATTTTGGATTTGGCAACACTAAAGTTATCCTGGGGCACTGCACAAATGGATAAAATACCATTGCCAGGTAGAATTTTATTCTCAGTCATTGGCGTCGAGCAGATACTTGTTCTTCCTACATATTCCTTGTAGTCACTCAAATCATTACAATTTGATGAAGTTGTTTCAGCTAGGATGGCGCGGGCTGCGTTTTTCGATTGTATGACATTTTGACGGGCTATCATTCTATTCGCTTTTGCGGAAATGTCCGCAATGTCGAACTGATCGCAATTATTTTCTTCAGGAATGTTTGTGAAAATTAAACTAATATCACGTTTGATTTTCCTCTTTTGAAAATGTCCACTGGGATTGATGCTAGACAAATTCTGCGTTTGTAGGCTTTGAGAACGACTAGCATTGGCTGATAGTAGACGGTATTGACAAATTGGAATGTATACAACGATCATTTGGACACCTACGGGGACGTGAAAATTAACACTTATGGGTTCTGCTGTTGACTTGATGCGATGAGGATCCGTGAAGACGATGTTTTTGGTAACGACATCGGATAGCTGAGTTGCTACAATTCTGGAATTGAAACAAATAAAATATCAACAACGGCGTAAAGAAAAACAGCGTTGTTTGTAAGACGCAAGCGTTTTATGATAGAATACTATTGTACGTAGAGCATCTGTAAATTTCAAACCTGATGCGATTTAGTAGTCAACATTTCTTGGAACAATTACAAAGTAAAAACACGTTCTGTTGTTCTGTTAATCTCTTTAGGATTGGGGCATCATTGTTTAAATTTTTTATTTTTTGTCACTGTAATCTGTTCGCATGTTTTATTAAACCAAGGTTTAGCGGATGAATTTCGTTTGATGGAGTGTGGAATGGTTGAATCCTTGCGGGTGTTAACATCGGAATCACCGATGTCATCGCAGTCAGCCTTCTGTCCACGAATAAATCCCACAAATCTTGCCACTTGGCAACCCTGTACCGCCATACTTGATAAGGCTACTTTGGTTGGTTATTCATTTCAGATATAAGTTATAAAACAAAGTACATGATTATGGCGAAAACAGGTAGACCTCAGGGAACACATATAAACGTCAGAGGCAAGATATTTCAAAAAGTTAAAGAATTTAAATATCTAGGAACAATACTGACGGCCAGTAATGAAATATCGAAGCAAATTAACAAAAGACTGCACTCTGGCAGCGTTAGCTGGCACGTAGTCAGTAAACTCTTGAAATCCAAACTGCTATCACGTAATATAAAGCTCCGTGTTTATAGAACCATAATCATGCCGATTGTTCTATACGGATGCGAAACATGGGCTCTCATAAAACGGGAAGAAAACAAATTCCGCCTATTCGAAAATAAAGTTTTAAGGAGTACCTTTGGCGGTAAATATGACTAGGAGGCAGGACAATGGTGGAAGCTCCACAATCACGAATTGGAAGAGCCATACCACAAACCTACAATAGTGAGAGTAATCACGTCGCGAAGATTAAGATGGGCCAGACATGTGACGCGAATGGGCAACGAGAGGACCGTGCGTAGAATTCTTGACGGTAGACCATCGGGAAAGAGATCGACAGGACGCCCGCGACTGAGATGGGGGGCAATGTTAGGTTTGGCCTTGAGGAGAACGGATCGCTTGGTCAATCGTGGAAGGAGAGTGCACAGGACAGGAAGCGATTGGGGAGCCGCGTCGATGAGATCACGAACTTCCGGGTTCCTACAGGCCAATAAATAGTGATAGTAAATAGATATAATTTACTGCCCAACCGATATCAAACAGTGACCTAAGTCCCCCAGTGCCGGAGTCATTTCCACGAAATATATGCTCAGACTCAGATGACAGAAAAATATCTAGGCTGGTCGTTGAATCACTTCGGTTATCTGGCGCTCGCGAGTTAGATATTGGAGTTATTTTAATGACCCGTAAATAAAACTTAATACTGACAATTCTTTCTCTTGTTACTACTGTTTCTCAACAGGGCAAATAAATACATTGCCTCCTTTAAAATATATTGCAATAAGGCAAATAAATACACTGCTCCAATTACTTCCAATACTTAAAGCAATAATGCGAAACGGCAGCCGGATACTGGCGGCGTAATTTTTTTTTCTTTTTTTTTATTACACTTCTCTCGGAAGAGGCGAACCTATAGCGCCGAGTGGGGGCCCCGAGATGCCACCAAATAACGGTTGCAGTTCCATTTGAACAGCTGTAGGCTGTAACGCTCCGGGAACACTCGCATGGGAAGGGAGTTCCACAGCTTGCCCGCTCTGTAACGGAACGAGTTCTGATGCAGGGATGTTCGCGGCATTGGGAGATGAACCACAAACTGGTGCGATTCGTCGGATTGTCTTGTGGAACGCATATAAACCGAATTGCGCGGAACAGTACCACAAATCTCCGAAGAACAGTACCCGTGATAATATCTGTAAAACAGACAGAGGTCGGCTACGTGCCTTGGATGTGATAGCGACTGTAGTCCCGACATCAGCGTCGGGTCCCCAATCAGGCGGATCCCTCGTCTCTGTATGCTCTCAAGTAGATCAAGGGTATGTTTAGGAGTCGAGCTCCAAACATGAGAGCAATATTCGAGACCGGGTCTAATTTGGGATTTATACAGGAGAAGAATTTGGGGCGGAGTAAAATATTTCTTGGCTCTAAAAAGATAGTTCTTTCCCTGAGGCTGATCTGGCGATGCTCGATACGTGTTTATGCCACGATACATTCACACAGACCGTGACGCCGAGCAATTTCAAGCTTTCCAGGATTCGAGGGCCCGGCCATTCATCATCAGCTGTGGAGCCGATGATCCGTTCTTCTTTGTGACTGTTGTATACTGTGTCTTCGTTGCATTGAAGTCGACGAGACTGGCCCTTCCCCACTGCAGGACTTTATCCAGATCCCGATTCAGAGAGTCAATCTGTCTACATCTCAGTTATCCGTTGTCTCCTACAAATCATTGATGTGAAGGAAAAACAAGGTTGGAGCCAAAATAGAACCTTGAGGCACCCCGGAAATAACAGGATACAGATCCGAACACACCGTCCACAACAACCCGGATCGATCGATTTTCGAGAAAGCTCTTCGTCCAGTCGCAAATCTGCTGGGAAACTCCATATGAACGAAGTTTGCTCGGCGATGCCCCGTGCCAGACGCGGTCAAAAGGCTTGGAGATATCAAATGCGACCGCCCTTGACTCACCATGCCGTTCAATCGCAGATGTCCATATATCGGTTATAAGTGTCAAAGGTCTCCCATGGACCGCCTGACACGGAATCCGTATTGCCGACCATTCAGAAGTCTGTGGCGTCTCTAACAGATACACACACAATACAATAGTGAAGCACACCGAACGAAAATCGAATAAGAAAATACATCAGAGCCGTATACCATAGGGATAACAAAACAATTCACATCAGAGTTTAAAAATCGAATTCTAAACACGGCCAGTAGCCTGATGGGTTGCGCTTTGGTTCAATTTTTTGTGATTCTAACTGTCATAGCGTCAGTTCGAATCACACGTTCTTCACTATCATTCTAAATGCTATAGTTTCTTCCAGCGAAGCCAAAGTTCCAACTTTTTACACGGGTGCGTCTGTCAGCCCGATAGATGGGCGGAGATTTCTCTCGAACATTTTACAAAGCCTACAGCATGATAGATAATTTGGACGGGTGGATGTCGTACCACCTGCCTCTGTTAAATGTGGTTCTGGTTATGTTATTGCAATAAGTAGACAATAAACTTACTATTTACTCCTATAAAATCGTAGTAAGTTGCGGAACCTGATATTTTTTTCAAATGGTTGGCGCTGTATCGCTTTCTAAAATTATTACTGTAATGCTCTTAACTTCTACGCGATCCTCACAAGTATATCGATAATAGAAACTTACTTATTGTGGTATAAGATGGTACCGCCTAAAACTCCCTTCACTTGTTGGCAACTTTGTAAAAATTGCATGGCGGTTAAAAATATGTTACTGGCAATCTATGAATTAAAGAGAAAGGAAATATTAATAACTGTATGATGAATTATTTTAGGAATGAAAATAATGTGTAGCAATGTCATATTTCGGGTTTTTAGTGAGAACTAAAAGTTCTGTTTACATTAATTTGGAGAAAAGAAAAACATTCTTTTTTGGTAGATGGAAGGTGATTTATGTATTGTAAAGTGTGGTGTATGCGAATGCGCAGGTGCGCGTGCATACTAAAATAAGAATATACAATAACAGAAAGGGTATAATACGTAACGCTATGGTGCCACACTATTAGAGATCAATAGGTATGTGTATGTAAGCATATAATGTGAGAGTAAGCCGACGAGCTAATTGCTGACAACTTTACCGAGCCAATAGTTGTCTCTAACTCAGCTAACAGTGCATACTTCGACGACACACGTCAAAATGATCACGGTTTCATCCCACCAAATACCCTACAGAACCTAGTTAAATCTCGAAACGCCAAGAAGTCACCCGGTATCGACAACATGTCGTACCACTCCTTGCGAAGGCTCTCTGCTTTATTCTTTATAAAGCTCTCCATTCTGCTCAACCATGCCTACAACATGGGATACTTTCCCCAAACTTGGAAGCATGTTGTTGTTTGTCCAATAGCGAAAGTTGGGAAACTAACGTATCACACCTCAAGCTTTCGTCCTATTTCGCCCCTCACTTGAATCAGCAAAATATATGAAAAATTCATATACGAAAAGCTAAATAACTTTATCAGTGGCAGAAATTTAATACCTGATTTCTAATTTGGATTTAGAAGAGCGCACAGCACCACTACGGCTCTCAACATATTTCAAAATCACGTCTGCGTGGACCTCTTTAATAAGGAATCCACTATTGCGGTGAGCCTGGTCATTGAAAAGGCTTTTGATACGACGTGGATCGAATGTCTCATTTTTAAATTACTGAATACTGGCCTCAGTAGAATGCTGTGTAGTATCATCTACCAGTTCGTTCTAAACAGAACCTTCCAAGTTCGAGTGAATGGAAAGCTTTCCCGAACTTTCAACGCTGCTGCGGGCGCTCCATTCTAGGCACCATCTTATTTAATATCTACACCTCAGATATTCCTCGCCCTGTGGACGTAAAAGTAAACCAGATATGCTATGCGGATGACGTCCTAGTATACAAGTCATTCAAAAGCCCTAAACTCGCAACAAATCGCCTCAACTGTCACCTAGACGAACTGTATCAGTATTACATCATCATCATCGGCACTACAACCGGGAACCGGTCTTGGCCTTATTTAGCAAGTTCTGAGGCTTGTTAAATTTTCCATAATGATTTGTTTTTCCCGGGCAAGGTCATTAGTCTTGCGCCAGAGGCTCCCCGACGGGGAATCGAACCCCGATCTTCCGCGTGACAGGCGGGTATACTAACCACTATACTATCTATCAGTATTACAGTCGATGGAAAATTCAACTTAACCCATCCAAAGTAGTAGCTATAATTCTGAGTAGTAAACACTCCTAACCTACTTCTCGATATTCACAGAAAATTCGAATACAAGTAGGAGGTACTACGATTAGACCACAGGACAGGATGAAAAATCTTGGGGTCGTCCATACCCCAAAAATGAATTTCATCAAACATATGACCCACATTCTTCAAACGGGGCTCGGTCGCTCTAAGCAACTGCACTACATTTTGAAGTGGAGCAACAAAGTTGACACCAAAGTTAAGCTTCTCTGCTATAAGCAGCTAATCCGATCTGGAATATCGTACGCGTTTCCCATATGGTCCTGCATGTCTTCGGCTCAAATGGAAAGACTTCGAGTTTTCGAAGGAATTTCTGAGAAACTTCGTTCATATGGACTTTCCCAACAGGTTTGCGACTAGACGAAGAGATTCCTCGAAAATCGATCAATTCTGGTTGTTGTGGACGGCGAGCGTTCGGATCTGAATCCTGGCATTTTCGGGGTACCTCAAGGTTCTATTTTGGCTCCAACTTTGTTTTTGCTTCACATAAATGATTTGTTGGAGTCGGCGGATAAAAGGGTGTTCAGTTTTGCGGATGATAGTACGCTTGTTTCCTCTTTTTCGAGTGTTCGGCCGATTGGTGCATCAACGTCGCACCAGCTGAGACGTAGACAGATTTACTCTGAATCGGGATGAGGATAAGGTTCTGCAGTGGGGAAGGGCCAATTTCGTCGACGTCAATGCAACGAAGACACAGTAGACAACATTCACAAAGTAAAGTGGATCATCGGTTCCACAGCTGATGTTGAATGGCCAGCCCCCCTCGAATCTGGGGAAAGCTCGAAGTTACTCGGCATCACGGTGTGTGGGAATGTATCGTGGCATAAACACGTGCTGAACATTGCCAGGCCAGCCTCTGGAAAACGGAGTTATCTTTTTAGATCCAAGAAGTATTTACCCCCCCCCCCCCCCCCACACACACCTCTATCTTCTTATCCTGTATAAATCCCAAATTGGACCCCCGTTTGAATATTGCTCTTATGTTTAGAGCTGTGCTCCTAAACATACCCTCCACCTACTTGAGAGCATACAAAGATGAGCGATTCGCCTTGTTACACATAACATTGCACTTTGCTGCTCGCAAACTGCCAATACCCCCCATATAAATGAAATTACAAATCTAACATGAAAATTGCATTTGCTGTACGCAAACTGCGAATCCCTTCAATACAAATTACAAATACATTCTACCAAACCTAACATTTATTCTGCAAAAAACAATATTGCATACAACATTAATTAATGCTAAAACCGAAAGCAATTCTCTCAGTGTAGCATCAATAAATTCTTGCTACAACCCATAGAATCATTTCGGTGTAGCATGTGAAACCTTATCACATGTCTACCTATTGCTAAACGCATTCCATATCCCATACTTAAAATTGCAATCTTGCATTTTCCCACATTTTTCCTATTCCAAACGAATAAGCTTGAAATGCATTCATTCCCATACCCACACCTGAATTGCAATTCTGTAATTCCAACACTCCATCATCGCGCAGGTAATTCTAGCTGCACACTGTTCGCTATGGGAAAATCAGATTCACGTTAGCGTGAATCGAAATATTCTCATGGCCCTGGAGTGAAGAATTTGCAGAGTTGCAAATTTGCGATTCTCATCGTTGTTGGCTTGGCCTTCGACTGCGACTGGCGTCAGGTGGCTGTCTGGAGGACAGCCATGATCGTGGGAAGGTATGTGGGTTTCTGATTTAGATTTTCAGGTATAAATAAAGAGTTCCGTTAGGAATTAGGTCAATCAGAATTAGAATCAGAACACGGACTGGGGTGCATCACGCACCAACTATTAATTGCAATTAGTACCAGATAGGCACAAGTGTGCACATCATTTCCAACCGTTCGTTAAATGGCCTGCTGTTGGTCCTAAAAGTAGTTTAACTTAAACATTAGTACACATTAGTAAAGTCAAAACACCAGACCAATAAAGTTAAAAGAAGAAGAAGCATAGACTTTCATTTGGTGGGGCCTAACTGAGGACGGTCACACACACGTAAGTTGCACCCATAAATAAATAAATAATAAGTGTTGTATAGGAATATACAACCGCCTGATTGGAGACTACAGTTGCTATTACATCGAAGACGCGTAGCCGACTTCTGTCTGTTTTACAGATATTATCACGGGTACTGTTCTTCAGAGATTCGTGGCATTGTTCGGTTTATATGCGCTCTACAAGAGAATCCGACAGATTGTACCAATTTGCGGTTCATCTCCTGGCGGTGCGAGCATCCCTGCATCAGAAGGTTACAGAGTGGGGTAGCTGTGTAACTCCCTTCCCGCCCGAGTGTTCACGGAGCGTTACAACCTGCAAGTGTTCAAAAAGAACTGCAACCGCTATTAGGCGGCATCTCGGGGCGAGCGAGAAGTGTAAAAAAAAAACTGAATTCGAACTAAATCAGATTAAAAAGGTTTCTACGGCTGATTCAATAACCAATATAGGCATACAAGTATACACAAATTCAATTCACAAAGTTGTCAACATTGATAAAGGTTCATCTGCAATAACATCTCCAGAAAAACAGCAACTACAAAATACTAAGATGAATGCGGAGACGCAACCTCTTCCTAGTGCAACACGCAATCAGTAGACATCACCAAACAGAATATCAGCAAAGTTCGAAGAAGATGTAGAATTTTGGCGATTCTAGTTGTTTAACTTAGTCGTGATTCGTATTTGTCCAAGTGTCCCGCCGAACACTGTTTATCGCAGATGAAATTCAAACACACCGGAGCGCATACAGAACAAAAATTGAAACACGCAAGACTTCTGTGTATATATCTGATTTTATATTTAAGCTTTTAGATTCTTTCCTTACACTAGACATTACAAGTTCACTATGTCCATATAATACAGATAATGCTGACGATATTACAAGTTTTTCCTTACACTATTACAGTTAGTGCACGTACGACTTTCTTAATCACCACGGTTCGATATTACAAGTTGCTGTTTACGCGCACGACAATTTCGTTACTCGACAGCACGCGTTAGTTTCTACTACGTTAACTCACAAACCTCACTTACTCCCGCTACCTTGATTTTATTGTCTTTCTTCACTTTGCGTTTATCTCCGCGACGGGGTTTCTCAGGCTCTACTTCCGCTGGATGTATCTTTCGACCTCTTAGTTCGGCGTTATTCGTCAGTCTACTTGATAAAGACTCCTTTTCGTCTCGTTGACGATTCAAAAACTCTCTGCCAGAAGGATTGTCTGTATATCACCGAATCCCCTCTTGCGACCTATCGGATACTGTTTTCCCAGTATCTGTGTTTTTTGTATCTGCAGTTGTGCAGACACATTTTACTGTAAGGAGAAAATTCTCACTCATACATAAGGAAGCTTCACCGTCGTTGTTGACGGTGGATTCTATTCCCACGCTGCTTGTTTAGGTCAACCATCTGGTGTTGACGATCGCCTGGACGTCTAGTCCGCTGGTATCTATTGGATTTGAGATCCAAGAGAATTTTTCACATGGTGTGAAAAACAAACATTCCGCTGATGCATTTCTGCTTGGCGGACGGTGGCAACGGCGCAATGCTGTGCCGTATTTATTTATTGCAGCTGGCCTTCGTAAAACTCCAAACAAGGTATTGTTTGGAGTTACGTGGTGCTTGGTTTTTCGCGCCATCTGGGTTTTTACGAGGCTAAGGAATGCGCTCCTTTGTTCGCGGTGAACATTTGGGTGATCTGATGTTTAGATCAACCGCACCGCGTCCGTTGGTCGGTTAATTGTTTTAATTGTAAATCCCTGCATCTCGTGCAGATGTTCAGGGTTGCCGACTTGAGGTGCTGGCATTCACTTAGCTTGCGATTGCACACGTCGAAGGATGCATGAATGTTTCTCCTTGTTTCAGGTCGTAGGTTTGGAGCGTTTAGCTCGGTATTAGAGGCTTTGGGGACGTTAAGTTCCTTGCCTTCTGGTGTCGACTCAACGTTGGGTTACTGGCGGCCCCCGCTGGGCTTGGGATCGCGTCTGTGGACGTGATGTTGTCCAGGTAGGTGCGTTACCTCAAGTTGGTCTGGACTTTTTCCTGTGGGAAATTTGTACGTTCGCCACAGGACTCCCCCCCCCAGTGACGTAGTCACGATAAGGAAAAGGTAGGAGTACGGAGGGTGCTGTTAAAGGTCGGAGAGTGCTCCTTTCCATCGTGGTCGGTGTTTAGGCGGTAAAGGAGCGAAAGCAATCGCGTTTGTTGTTTCCTTGTGGGTGTTAGTCGCGCTTTCGTTGTTGGTGGTTTCGGTTAGTGGTTGCCGTAAGTTGAGAATCCTTGCGGCGTCTTCTTGGGCGCGCAGATCTCGAGCGCGTTGCCGCGTTATCGGTCCGTGCAGGATATCCGATGCCCCACGAGCAACCATTTCGCGAGGGTTAGGTTGATTCTCAACTCTTACCGTGCCTGGTGTTTCCTGGGAGTGTGGTGGGTGGTACACTGGGCGGGTTTCGGCTGCCGCCAACGGTTGATGGTGCACCTCTCCTGGCACGGTATCTGGCGGTAGTTCCAGGTGGCACGGCTTCAGTCTCTCGACACTGACGGTGTACGGCTTTCCGTCGATGTCTACGGAGAAAACTCGGTCGTTTATTCGCTCCAGCACCTTGTATGGCCCTTCGTAGGGCGGTTCTAGAGGTTTCCTAACTTTGTCCACCCTGATGAAGACGTGCGTGCAGCTGTCCATATCTGGGTGAACAAATAACCTCTTGGAACCGTGTCTGGCGACCGGCGTTGCCCTGACCTTACGCATGAGTTTGCGTAGGTTTTCCAAATTTGGCAACTGTTCGAGCGGTGGTTCTCCATCGGCGAAGAACTCTCCTGGGAGGCGCAGATTGGTTCCGTACGTCAGATCTGCTGCTGAGGCTCCCAGGTCTTCTTTTATGCTTGTGCGCAAGCCTAAAAGAACAGTTGGTAGTGCGTCCAGCCATTGATTGTCGTCATGACACATCAGTGAGGCTTTAAGAGAGCGATGCCAACGTTCGATCATCCCATTGGACTGTGGGTGATAGGCTGTTGTGTGGCTTTGCTGGCAGCCGAGTAGATCGGTCAGCTGCTTGAAAATCGCCGCCTCGAACTGTGGTCCTCGATCGGCTGTGAGGGTAGCTGGGACGCCGAAACGTGTGACCCAAGTCGAATAGAATGCTTTGGCTACATTCTCTGCGGTCACTGTTCGTAGTGGCGCTGCTTCTGGCCACCGAGTGAAACGATCGATCATCGTCAGGAGGTACAGGTAACCTCTCGACGGCGTAAGCGGTCCCACAATGTCGATGTGAACATGGGCAAATCGTGCCTCGGGGAGCTTAAACTGTCCTGGGTGGAGCACATTGTGTCGATCGACTTTGCAACGCTGACATTGCAAGTTCACTATGTCCATATAATACAGATAATGCTGACGATATTACAAGTTTTTCCTTACACTATTACAGTTAGTGCACGTACGACTTTCTTAATCACCACGGTTCGATATTACAAGTTGCTGTTTACGCGCACGACAATTTCGTTACTCGACAGCACGCGTTAGTTTCTACTACGTTAACTCACAAACCTCACTTACTCCCGCTACCTTGATTTTATTGTCTTTCTTCACTTTGCGTTTATCTCCGCGACGGGGTTTCTCAGGCTCTACTTCCGCTGGATGTATCTTTCGACCTCTTAGTTCGGCGTTATTCGTCAGTCTACTTGATAAAGACTCCTTTTCGTCTCGTTGACGATTCAAAAACTCTCTGCCAGAAGGATTGTCTGTATATCACCGAATCCCCTCTTGCGACCTATCGGATACTGTTTTCCCAGTATCTGTGTTTTTTGTATCTGCAGTTGTGCAGACACATTTTACTGTAAGGAGAAAATTCTCACTCATACATAAGGAAGCTTCACCGTCGTTGTTGACGGTGGATTCTATTCCCACGCTGCTTGTTTAGGTCAACCATCTGGTGTTGACGATCGCCTGGACGTCTAGTCCGCTGGTATCTATTGGATTTGAGATCCAAGAGAATTTTTCACATGGTGTGAAAAACAAACATTCCGCTGATGCATTTCTGCTTGGCGGACGGTGGCAACGGCGCAATGCTGTGCCGTATTTATTTATTGCAGCTGGCCTTCGTAAAACTCCAAACAAGGTATTGTTTGGAGTTACGTGGTGCTTGGTTTTTCGCGCCATCTGGGTTTTTACGAGGCTAAGGAATGCGCTCCTTTGTTCGCGGTGAACATTTGGGTGATCTGATGTTTAGATCAACCGCACCGCGTCCGTTGGTCGGTTAATTGTTTTAATTGTAAATCCCTGCATCTCGTGCAGATGTTCAGGGTTGCCGACTTGAGGTGCTGGCATTCACTTAGCTTGCGATTGCACACGTCGAAGGATGCATGAATGTTTCTCCTTGTTTCAGGTCGTAGGTTTGGAGCGTTTAGCTCGGTATTAGAGGCTTTGGGGACGTTAAGTTCCTTGCCTTCTGGTGTCGACTCAACGTTGGGTTACTGGCGGCCCCCGCTGGGCTTGGGATCGCGTCTGTGGACGTGATGTTGTCCAGGTAGGTGCGTTACCTCAAGTTGGTCTGGACTTTTTCCTGTGGGGAATTAGTACGTTCGCCACAGAATCATACCGTTCCGCCTCACGGGGCGTTTAAACCTCCCCTATAAAGAATCAGTATCAGCTCGTTTCGACACAAAACATCCAAACGTCACCAATAAGTTCACCAACAAAGAATCACATGAAGGGAGAGATCCTCATAATCTCGAAATAATTGACCTTAAAACTCAACTCAAGGAACTTGCAGTGGTTGCTGAAACACGAAAACACCTTCTTGAGAAAGCTGACACGGAACTGCAGGGGTACAAGAGGTCCAATGAGGATGTTAAAACTGAGTTCCGAGAACTTCAAGGTCAACTCAAAAACCAGAAGATTGCCGATGCAGAGAAAAGGAACACTTCTCAAACGGGGATTGTAGAGAAAACGATTTTGTCCTTCCAATCACTAGTCGCTGCAAAAGGTAAGGCCATCCACTAGTACCAAGAACTACTTACGACTGAGATAAATCATAGCGAAACACTGTTTTGAATCTAGAAAAAGAAATTCAAATCATGAGTAGAGCGGTAGATGATCCTCAAGAAAGTGTAAAATGAAGAAATCCTTGAATTGAAAACTCAAAATGGAAGCTTCTAATGGTAAAAATAAAGGAAAACCGGAGAAAACTCCTGGAATGAACAATAATGGTGACAATAGCTAACAAGAAATATCAGATGAGAAAATTCAGGAAATGTTTAATAAGAAAAGGCGGAAGAGTTGTGGTATAAGCGAATGCGCAAGTGCGCATGTATACTAAAATAAGAATATACAATAACAGCAAGTGTATAATATGTAACGCTACGGTGCCACACAATTAGTAAACAATACGTATGTGTATGTATGCGTATAATGTATAAGTAAGCTGACCAGCGAATTGCGAGCTATACGCCCATATAGTACATGTATAGTAGTCAGTCAGAGTATGAGTCTGGTCCTGAGCGAACCGTGTACGCGTCTTATCTCTACATGTAACTATATGTAGCATTACTGATTTTCTATAATAAAATAACCTCCTGGTATTAACCAGAATAAGTGACGTTGTGGCGTTACTAACAGATATACACACAATACACAAGCACACAACAACCCGGATCGATCGATTTTCGAGAAAGCTCTTCGTCCAGTCGCAAATCTGCTGGGAAACTCCATATGAACGAAGTTTGCTCGGCGATGCCCCGTGCCAGACGCGGTCAAAAGGCTTGGAGATATCAAATGCGACCGCCCTTGACTCACCATGCCGTTCAATCGCAGATGTCCATATATCGGTTATAAGTGTCAAAAGGTCTCCCATGGACCGCCTGACACGGAATCCGTATTGCCGACCATTCAGAAGTCTGTGGCGTCTCTAACAGATACACACACAATACAATAGTGAAGAACACCAAACGAAAATCGAATAAGAAAATGTATCAGAGCCATATGCCATAGCGATAACATAACAATCCCACATCAGTTGAGTGTACTTGAGTTTAGAAATCGAATTCGTACAAGCGGCAGTGGCCTGATGTTTGAGCATTGGTTACATTTTTAGTGGTTCTAACTGTCATATCGTCAGTTCGAATCACACGTTCTTCACTATCGTTGCAATACGCTATAACGTATTTATTTAAATTCCGCTACATCACATAAAGTATTAGTCAAACTTACAATATGCGCTTTAAAAAAGTGACATCCCATACTAAAGAGGAATCCTTGTTTTATATTTGTATGCCGAATGTTTTTGCAGCCAATATTGAAACTTACCTTTGATTAACAATTACAAATGAAAATACACACCATTTCCTTCTAAAAAAAACAGCGACTTGTGCTTATACCAAGAGGAGTCAAGAATCCAAAAGCCCCGTCGTCCCACCGACCGTTGTGCATGCTGGACACAACAGGGAAACTACTTGAGCGATTAATTGCCACTCGCCTGGAACAATTCACTGAGGGGGCATCGGGGCTCTCTGAATGGCAGAATGGGTTTCAGAAAGGTAGATCAACCAATAAGGCACTATCTGTGGTGTGCGACATCGCTCGCAATGCGATAGCTGGAGCACGATGGCGAGGAGATACGAAAAAAAAAAAAAATTGTGACACTAGACGTTAAAACTGAATTTAACTCGGTGAACTGGAATAGGGTTCTAGAAGCGTTGGGTGATCTACAAGTCTCAACCTACTTGGTGCATATACTAGCAAGCTATCTCTCGGATAGAAAACTGCTCTATGACACAGATGAGGGACCACAGGAATATAAAATAACAGCGCGTGTACCCCAAGAGTGTATTAGGTCCGCTCTCATGGAATATCATGTATGATGGTGTGGTCAGGATCAATGTACCAGAAGGAGTTGGAATCCTTGGGTACGCAGATGATTTGGCGATGGTAGCCGTAGCTAAACATCTAGATGACCTGGAGAATATTTACTATTACTATTTATTGGCCTGTAGGAACCCGAAAGTTCATGACCTCACTGAGTCGACTCCGCCATTGTTTCCTGTCCCGTGTGCTCTTCTTCCACGTTCGACCATCCGATCCGATCTCCTCGAGGTCCAACCTGACATTGTCCACCCATCTCCGTCGCGGCCGCCCTGTCGATCTCTTTCCCGTTGGTTTACCCTCAAGAATTCTATGCACGGTCGTATCGTTGCCTATTCGCGCCACGTGTAAGGCCCATCTTAATCTTCGCGACTTGATTACTGTCACTATTGTAGGTTTGCGGTATAGCTCTTCCAATTTGTGGTGGAGTTCTGGAGAATATTTGCTCCCAAGCAATTTAGAATAAATGCTGACTAGATATGCCAGCACTGAAACTAGCCGGACCATAAGACGGTTGTAGTTTTAATAAACAGCCGCAAGAAAGTTGAATATCTTGGATTGGAAATTGAAGTACAAACAACCAAATCCAGCGTCTATATTAAATATCTTGGTATTATACTCGACAACAGGTTAACCTTCAAGGAACACCTGAGGAAAACGAGTGAAAAAATGGCAAGAGTATGCAAAGTTTTGGCGAGACTGCTACCCAACGGTGGTGGACCCCGGCCCCAGATAAAGAAACTGATCACCAGTGTCAACACCTCCATTATAATGTATGCAGCTCACATATGGGCAGAAGCCGCATAGTATAAGTCGTACATGAGGGGAGTGAACTCAGCACATATGCTGGCATCATTAAGAGTATGCTGCGCATTCCGAACGGTATGCGAAGATGCCATAAATGTCTTGCCCCGGAGGATACCACTTGACATTGCAGGTAAAAAAACGTTGCGATGCATGAGGTCTCACAAGAGAATCGTTTGCAAGAGCTCTCAAACCTAAGAAAATGGCAATGAAGGTGGGATTCTTCTATCAAAGGAAGATGGAGCCACACCTGATGTAGAAACCTGGGTGAAAAGAAAACATGGCGAGCTGAACTACCACTTAACTCAGCTGATATCAGGATATGGATGCTTTCAGCAATCATTACAATTGCACAAGTATAAGCATGCCAATCGCCCATACTGCTCGTACTGTAAAATAGAAAATGCGGAACACATACTCACAAAGTGCGTGAGATTCGAGAACGCACGAACGATTTTGGAGAGACATATGAGACGGGCAAGTACTCCGGCAGGAGTAATAGAATACATGCTAAGTTCCAAGCATGATGTGGCAGTTGTGACGAGAGGAGTAACAGGTAAACTCCGTCCCGCCCCGCAATGGAATATCTAAAAAGAAGTTCCTCGGAGATCAACGGGAATATGTGCCCGACGGGAGGTGGTTTTAATTTGTAAAAATCCGGCATGCCTGATTTTGGATCGGTCCAAAAGTATCTTTTGAAGATTTCTACCTTTCTACCGAAGACAAAAAAAACCATTTCCTTCTAAACCTAAATGATGATGTTATCAAATACCAAAGGGAAAAATCTATAACCTCAAAAACAATTGCATCACTGCCTGTGTGATAACCGAAAATCCTTTTTTGGACTACATTACATAAATGAGCTTCCAGCTAGTTAGCCAATTTTATATTACTTGTTAGAAAAAATAAAAAGATACCATTTGAATCCTTACCCTTGGAATATGAAGTTTTGGTACATTTTGAAATCGATTACCGTCAAATTGGAGAATTGGGAGATACGTTCCGAAAATGTGATACAATTTTTCTGAAAGGTTTTTATGACCTTTGGTTACGGAGAATTGGTCATATATATTCTGTAGGTCTCTATGAAAAAATTCAATCAGCGATGTAAGTAAATGAGCTCGGTGTTCCAGCAAGTAATCAGATATGTTGCGATCTGTGCCGATAGCCTAAAAAATGAGGTTAATTAAAGGTGCAACTTGAATTGAAATGTTAATTTACTCACCACTATGAATCGTCCGAGCTCCCTAAAAACAAATTTTCCATTTTGCAACGCTATAATTTTAGGGCGAAAAAAGCAGTTTTTTAGAAAGTGCGACGTTCCCATCAACTGTCCACACAGTGCGACTTTTTGAATATCGGAAACCCATCCTGGATGGAAATATAATACGGCGTTGATGGGATCGTATGTCTCATCTTTGCAGTATTCCGTGTCGTAAACAAACACTATCAAGGTCTCTCTGAAAATATATTTGTTTATTAGATTTTGGTTAAACCTGTTGCAAAATTTTATAGTAAACGAATTTTTTAGAGCTTATTTCAGGTATTGATTACGTGTTCTAATATGTTACTGCAAGACAGTACCACAAAACTGGAGTAACAAGGAGAATCATCACATGAAAACGCCAAGAGTACGGAATACTAGAAAAGTGTTATTATTTAATTCACGCGTAATGCAGTTACCTACTTATTTTACACACGTCTGCTGTTTCAGTGGCAGTTCGATCCCCATTGCCTCTTCCAAGACAATCACTGTGAAGTGATTATTATAACTTCTCTCCTAATTACTATTTTTTTCGTATACATTCCTCGCCAGTTGCTAGGATGAGGATGCATCCTACATACATAGACGCGGTTTTGCATATGGTCGAAGAAGCGATGGCGTTCATTTTGAAATTTCACACTTTTACGATGTTTCCTTTTGGCACAGAAGTCCGCTGTGCTTTATTATCCTAGACAAAGTGTTTTTGCGTACAGTGTTCGATCTAACAATATATACATCAACAATGAGCGACGTATTTCTCTGTGACACAATATTATGCAGGTTGTGCGCCATAATATAGGAAGTGCGCTTTAATTACCCTTTGGCGTATGTTTCGGTTCGGTTATTGTGTGTATTAAACTTTGTCGGATGTTGTTCTTCCTTCGGTTGAAGGTCCTGGTTGCAGCGTTTCGCCACACACTGCTAGCACACAAAGAATCCACCGAGCGAACAGCACAAAATAAAACATGAAGATCGTTTCTGGATTTACTTTTTTTATTTAATCACACTAATTGTTTATAAAGGACGGATTCGAAGTACACAAGATCTCAACAATATTTTATAAGAACGCAGCGAGCCACTCGAACGAAACACACGTTAACTCCCTTAGGATACATTAAATGAAATTAGGATACGGTACTAAAAATGCGTTACATTTAGTTTTTCACTACCTCCTCGACGTGAGAATTGTCGTCCCGTTGACGATTGAAATCTGACTGTCTTCTGCACTACCCACAAGTATCTTGATACAGATCGTATCTGTATGTTCCCCAGAGACAATTTCTCATTCTGCCCACTAACAGAATCGTCACTATCTCTGTTAGCAGCATGCTATTTCATCCCAGGGGAAATTTCCTATATTTCTGAAAGGAGAAGTCATTCCTTGCATACATCATTAAACATCATTATCACCATCCGTGGCGGTGATTGAAATTCAGGTCGACGGTTGTCGATTGTGTGCCGCATTATTTACATAGAACATCTGGCGCAAAGGCCGAAGGATATCCTGCATGGGTACGGTCCATGAGTTTTGTTTAACTTCTTTAGTAAAACTAACAATCCATTAGACCTTTCTAATGGGGTGTGAAATTCGAAAGGGACCGTGGGATCGAATAGTTCCTTTGTAGGTTTTGACTTCATATATTTTCCAAATTATCTCGTTGAGATAATTACGGTTGCCAGGAATATGGCAGCGGATAAGCGATATGCTTATGTTAAATGTTCAGGTTTTCCGATTGTGCAGTGCTGGAGTGCGGCGCATTTCAGTCTTTGGGGATAGGATAAATGAATATTTTCCTTTGTTTCAGGTATGCCATATTCGAATTGTTGAGCTTGACATTGAAAGCTTTGGGACGTTCAGTTCCTTGCTTTTTCGTGTCGGGTTCAACGTTGGCCAAATGTTTCAAGACCCTAGCGGACTTGGTGGCACGCGTCTGTGGGCGCGTGTAACGTTTTCAGGGTAGGTATGTTCCTTGAAGGGTAGGAGCCCTACCTGGGTGGAATTGTGCGTTCGTAGAACGCTACAACCCCTTTTTTTATTTTATTTTATTACACTTCTCACGGGAGAGGCGAACCTATAGCGCCGAGTGGGCGCCCCGAGATGCCACCAAAAAACGGTTGCAGTTCCTTTTGAACAGCTGCAGGTTGTAACGCTCCGGGAACACTCGCGTGGGAAGGGAGTTCCACAGCTTCCCCGCTTTGTAACGGAACGAGCTCTGATGCAGGGGTGTTTGCGCCGTCGGGAGATGAACCGCATACTGGTACGATCCGTCGGATTGTTTTGTGGAGCGCATATAAACCGAATTGCGTGGAACGATACCGAAGAACAGTACCCGTGATAATATCTGTAAAACAGCCAGAGGTCGGCTATGCGCCTTTGATGTGATAGCGACTGTAGTCCCGACGTCAGCGCCGAGTCCCCGATCAGGCAGATCGCTCGTCTCTGTATGCTCTCAAATAGTTCAAGGGTATGTTTAGGTGTCGAGCTCCAAATATGAGAGCAATATTCGAGCGCGGGTCCTATTTGGGATTCATACAGGAGAAGAAGTTGGGCCGGAGTAAAATATTTCTTGGCTCTAATGTTACGGACCTCGCGTCTATGTCTTCGCCCAACACTCAATTATTTCCGCAAATTTCCCCTCTCTGCCCGTAAAGGGAAGAAAAATCATCGTCAAGTAGCTAATTTGCATAAACTACTTTATGCAAATTCTAGTTGGCAGAAAAAAATAAAAAAATTAAAAAAATAAAGGCGTTGGCGTCGAATAAAACAATAAACGTCAACGGCGAAAATAAAAATAAATTCAATCTTCGTAAAAATTTCAAGTAACAACGTATTAACTGGTGATCCTGCCAGAAGTGAGTAAAGATCATCGCCTTGAACACATCACTCCAGTGAGCGGACCAACCAATATAGAAGAATCAACATCGTTGGGACAAATTCATACTGAGTTAACATAGTTAGCAGAACAAATACAGTTTGCAAAGGTAAAAAAAAGAATAAATCTCTTAACCCGCGTAGACGACAACTCTTCAGACGAAGAAACTACCAAGAAAGACTCGAAAACACAAACAACCAACAGCCAGCTGAACAGGTGAGCACAAACTTCAATACCCCCTGCAACCTGGCACCGGAAACAGCTTCAGCGACCGCTCCACGGTCGACCAAGTAAGTGAGTTTATTTACTTAACCCTTAAACAATATTCAAATATATTACCTTACTATATTAAATTGTGAAATTCTATAATACTAAAAAGATAACTCAGTTTTCCTGGCGAGGCTCGACACGTGTTTATGCCACGACACATTCCCACAAACCATGACGCTGAGCAATTTCAAGCTTTCCCCAGATTCGAGGGCCATAATCAGCTCTGGAACCGATGATCCACTTTTCTTTGTGAATGTTGTATATTGTTGCGGATTCGCACTGGATGCAACCAATTGAATACAACCATCGCCACCATTCGAAACAACAGTCAGCAAACAGTTGTCATGACAACGCATAAATAACTAAATTGCTAGCTGTTAACCAACTTCAATTACAATATCTCTTCTTCGTAAAGTAGTGTTAATCTATTTAAATCAAGTTCATCCTGGAATTAAAACAATTGTTAATAAGATCAAACCAACCCGTGTTATTATTCCATTGGATGGGGGTTATGTGCTTGGACTTGTTGCTCCACATGAGGATTATTTGCTTGGAATTGCTGCTCCACATTTAGGTATTATTTTCCTTTCATTCATTAGCTTATCAGTGTTTCAGAGCAACCAACTGAGAATCGCTGCACGACAGAAGCCACCAATTGCGAAAATAAGATAACTCTTCCCCGACGACATTCATCGGTCGGCAGAGATCAAAATACGTGTTGGCCGCCCAATTGCCAACACATTTGTTGGTCCTTCGAGCCGGACCCAGTCTGTGGATCCAATCCACTGCTGCCCGTTCGCAGTGGAACAAAGAGTTTCTTAAAGTGCAGCTACCAACCGTCGCCAAGTCCATGGAGCAACAATGAGCTCCCCACATGGTAACTACAATACTGCCGCCAGGTTCGTGGCGCAGTAACCAAAGCTGCCCCAACTACAGATACAGATACCGCTGCCCAGTTTGCAGCCCCAAGGTCCAGCCTAAGGACCGACCGCCGCCAAATTCGTGGCGGAACAAGAAGCTGCCCCCAGCGCAGCTACAACTAACCACACCGCGCCCAGGTCGCGGCGCACACAAGAAGGATCCAGACGTAAGGATGAACCGGTACCAAGTTCGTAGCAATCACCAGATCCAGACATAAGGATCAACCGCTGCTAAGTTCGTGGCAATCACCAGATCCAGACGTAAGAAACAACCGCCCAGGTTCACAGGTAAGAAAGAGTTTTCAATTACCACTAAATTACCGCCACCAAATTCGTGGCGCAAACAGCTGCCCCCAGCAGTTACTTACCACCAAACCGCGACCTATTCGCGGCGCAACTCGGATCTAGTCTGTGGATCCAATCCACTGCCGCCAGTTCGCAGCGTACTAAAGATCTGTCCCGAAGTGCAGCTAAATGGACGCCGTTAGGTTTACGGCGTACCAACGAATAGTTCCCAAGTGCAGCTGTCTTAACACTGCCAGGTTCACGGCACAACCGGGGACGTCTTTCAATTTATTGCGTGAAAGAAAATGTTGCTAATTCATCCACACGGAAAAGTTTTGGGAGACTTCCATTATTCTTCGGGTCATCGTTTGGGAAGTTCTCTCCACTAAAATCATTGACCACCAGGGATCCATCTGTGGATCATTTCCCGCTGCCCAGTTCGCAGCCCCAAGGTCCAGCCTAAGGACCGATCGCCGTCATTCGCGGCATAGTAGAGGATCCCGACGTACGGATCAATCGCGACCAAGTTCGCGGCGTCACTGCAAAGAATCTAGATTGTGGATCCATCCCGCCGCCCAGCTTGCGGCGCAACCGAAATACCGCCGTTAGTCGCGGCATATTACAAGGTCCAGCCTAAGAACCGACCGACGTCAAGGTCGCGGGACACACCAGAGTCCAGACGCAAAGACCCACCGTCGCCAAGTTTGCGGCATCCAAATTACACGGAGATGTCGGCCCCAATGTTAGAGAAGTCGAGAATGACAAAGTCTACATTGGCGGAAAAGCTCATCAGCGCCCAGTCCGCCTCCCAGGAGCGGATGTCCTGTGGTTTTCTCAACCTTGAGAAGAGAGGGCCGCCAACGTTATTCACGGTGGACATACGCCAGCACAACCTCCAGATCACATGGGAGTCATTCGACAGAATCATGAAGAGATAAAATGCCTGGCCAGTCCAGAGATGACCAGTGACCACCGATACTTCGTGGACAGATTCATCGGTCAAGCCGAGAAGATCTATATGGACGAGGTCACCAAGTTTATTGAGACAAGGACCGCCCTCACCGCCGACTGTCCGACCGTATCCAAGACTGCGACGGACATTGTCAGTCAACCACAAAGTCGTTCGCCGCCATTGATGTCGCAACCACTTTGGCGGTCGGGATCCCTTCAACACCTGGCATGCTTATGACAGTTGGCCCTCCACCCGGATTGCCATCACGGATGATGCGCCGGGAAGACACCAGCCATACGAAAAACAAAGATGTGACGACAAACACCAAAAGGCCAGCCAAGGCAGGTGTTGTCGAAAGCAAGACAGCCAACGGAGGAACGGTCGAGAAGAAACCCGATCCAAAGCCTGCAACCAACGCCGCCAAGGACATCAAGACGGTAACAGCAGCTGCCAGTGCACCAGCACTGACCAGGAGATCTGCCAAGAAATCCGCTGCACTCAGCCAAGAAAAAGAGCATACTGCAGAGACCAAGAAACCCGCCGAGCAAGGCAATGATATCAACATACCGAGGCTGCTCGAGGCCCAGTTCAGACTCGACCCAACGCCCCCAACTATGGCGAACAGCGCCGACCAAGAAGTCACCAAACAAGCTGTTAAGGCACCGCACACACTCCCCATGAGTATGCACAAGCAGGCGGCCGACCAGAGGGACGCCTGCCCACAGATCAACTCGGCACATGTCCCGATGCTTGGACGAACGCCGAAGCCCCAACAGAAACCGATGCCGCGCACGTGTTGTGGTGCACAACATCACATGGCCGTTTCTCGTGGGTTGCGAACTTACAACTCCGACCCAGAGGAACTGGTCCACATTGAACCAATGCATTTCACGAAGACGCCATCAACTGTCCCAGAAACAGTAACCAGCAATGTCACCAGTGACCGTGACAAACCACAGAGTTCGGTTAATAGCTAGTCGTATCAGCAACATCCCTTGCAACAGCAGCAACATTCATCAGGTAATGGCCTAGGAGCAGGACAAACACATTTGGCATTCACCACTCTATCGGTGATGTCGATCGACCCAGCCAATTCTAATTCGCTGCACTACGCAGATGGTAAGCTTCCATCAATCGGTGGTCTCTTATCAACTGTCAGTAGTACAGGCAACCGAACAGACACCCTATGGCCAAACTCCGACCGATGACAGGAATCATCAAGGACGACCGCTACCACAATAAAAATTTAATACATTTAATAATTTTCACAAAGGTTGTAGCTATGGATTAAACGAAAATTAAGATTGCCAGACGTCAAAAAGGATATTTTCAACACATTAAACCGGTGCAAATGCCAAATAAGAATATTCAGGACATGTAAGGTATTCCAGATAGAGGCATCAAAATACAAACTAACTTCCAGGGCACATGAAGAAGATAATTTTAAGAAAATTAACGTTGTGTTCGAGCTTATTACTAAATCATGATAAACAAAACAATTTGTCAACAAACTGAGATCTGAGTAAATAGCAGGGATCAAGTCTAAAGACCTGCCTAAGTCGCCTGAAAAAGCAATACCGTCAACAAAGATAGATGCTGACCACCTGCAATCAGAACGAAATCATCAGAAAATACATCAATATAGATCAAACAGAGCCTTATGTCATGTCTGTTGCTTCACTTTCTGGTACTACTAACTAGTGACAAGGTGCAACTGAAACTAATTAAGAAGGAAATAAATCCTGCTCTCTTAATTTCATTGACAAGAATCTATGGATGACCATGTCAAATGCTTTGGTAATGCCAGTAAAGAAATCGTGTGTACATTTCTTTTCTCATCGAAGTGTGACATTATTTGAGAGCAAAACTGATGGAAAACAATCACAGTAGATACTAGCTCTTAGAAAACCCAATTGTTCTACATTACACATTCTTATCGAGTACTTCAGAGCGAACAGACGTTCGCTCATAGCATAGGTGAAACACGTGTTTGTGAAAGTGTGTAAAACTCACGTGTCAGTAAAAGTGTGTGAAGTGCACGTGTAAAAATACTTTTAGTAATAAAACAGTGAAAACCAACAGTAATACATGCTGGGCGACGGCCCCAGTGATGACCAACAATTCATCATGAGCGTAAAAGAAGAACCACCGACGATTTACTGAGTGCAACAAAGAAACCAACAACCATGGAGACACAAGCTATGGACTACCAAAAAAAAGCATCTGGAAGCCGGGGATTATATCAATACACTTCGACTCCAGATGAAACAACTCCACGAGGAAATTAACTCCCTAAAAACAACCAATAAAATCAGAGATGACGTCTGCATGGAAGGAACGCCTGCTCAACACCTCGGACTAGCCCCATCATCTCCAAAGCAACAATTATCATCCTCCGAAACATCATCTCCCCAACAAAAGAAGGCAGCCGGGAATCAAATGCCTAACACGCACGCCGAAAATACAAAACCACCACCCATCTATATTAAAAATATAAAAAACATCAAAGAACTAATTAGAATGCTCGAAAGTACCTTAGGCCACCGCAATTTCACCACAAACACGAGAGGAGCTTCGACTTCCATCACAACAACAACTTGAACGGATCACAACAAGGCAGTAGAAAAACTTGCGCAACATAAGCTTGAATTTTTCAATTTTCAACATGGACAGTTGAAACCAGCGACTTTCATCTTAAGATATATTGATCCCGCATGGACTAATGAGGAACTTGCAGCAGAAATATTCAGGATCTGTCCGGAACTGAAAATAAACAGGTTGGACTACTTCCAAACACCATACATGCGAACTAACAAGACTCTGCATTTACGTATCATACAAATTCCTCCAAGCGATGTCACCCGGCTCAAACAAATAAAATATCTATTCACGCATCAAATTGCGATTGAGTAACCACATAAACAAAACGTCCTTCATTGCAAAAGATACCAAGGTTCAGGACACTTGGCCGCCGCATTTCATCTAAGCGTACGATGCGTAAAGTGTGCAGAGCAACATCAACCTGGAGAATGTAAGGTCAGCCCGCAGGGGATGTAACCAGAAACAATCCAAACAACAAACCCCGATGGATCCATTACAACGAAGAAAATCACAGTGACATGCTGTAACTGCGGAGGACCCCACCCTGCCATCTTCTCGCAATGTCCCCATAAGCTGAGGATTCTACAAAGGCGAACAGCACCCATGGCAACGAGCAAACCTTCACCAACCAAAACAACATCACCTCAATCAATAAATCCTACAAGTCCAGGAATGTCATACGCTAAGGTTGTCAACTGGAAAATGATTAGAAATCACCAATCCAACAGTAACGATCTGAATCTGGACATCACAGGATACATAAGTAGCTTATAGAAGATGCTGCCCACGTTGAAGCACAGCTCAGAAATAGAAAAAAGGTCATATTTTATCACTTATAACTTCACATATCCTCTCCCTTAATGGCTTATTTAACCATAATTTCCCTCAACGCAGAGTCCATATATTCCAATATTCGCAGACAACACCTCCGATTGTTCGTTGACAAGTTTTCTCCAGATATCCTCCTCCTTCCAGAAACGTGGCTTAAACCAAACTCCCGAGTATCTATCGCTAATTATACTTTTGTTTCTAATCCATCAACCACTGGACTTCGTAGAGGTACTAGAATTCTAATACACAAGAAATTCCAATTTTCCGAAATTAGGTTCACCAATATAAATAATATTGAGTACACGGCAATTAAAAACATTTGTAAAAGCAACAAAGTGCTTGTACTGTCGTCCGTATACATTCAACCTCCTCGTGAACCAAATTTTCCTAGTTCCGCCATCACTGAGATAATCCAACAGTCTCTACCTGCACCTTTCATAATAGGAGGAGACTGGAATGCTCGGCATACTTCATTTAACGACACTAAGTGCAATAAATGCGGTTGCCAACTTCTAGCACTCCTTCAACTCCATCCATATATCTATGCGGACTGTCCATTACAGCCAACACGTATCTCCAATACTACTAAATCAACAATCGATTTTTTCCTAAAATCCATAGGCATCTACTCACCTAACCCCCCTACAGTAACCTTCGAATTCCCTTCCGATCATGGGTCCGTCCACAACACTGTCCAAATCCCAGCCCTCGAACCATGTTACTCATTCAATCCGATCCCGAATTTCTCCAGGACAAACTGGAAAAGAGTCAATAGGGACATTGCTGCCAGTTTTACAGACTATACTTTGCCAGAGTCTTCAAACCTACTCCCTGCTGAAATTGATCAAGCAGCCTTAAGAATAGAGTAAATACTAAAAAATGCCCTCTTCAGCCACACACCTACATCCATCCCTCATAATCACCTAGGAAAACATTTACCCAACATCCTTACAAAACTGTTACGCGTAAAAAAACAGCTTAGACGAAAACTACATAGCAGTTACTCCTCTTTTATTAAGAATCAAATCCAACTCTTGACTACCCTGATAAATGGACAACTGAAACAATTTGCGGGGGGATGGATGCGAACATACAGGGCAAAGTCTCTGATTGCCTTCAACCCGGCGAAGGCCAGGACGATCCTTGTTGACATGCAGTCTCCACGTGATAGCTACTTTGGCACCCGCCAAGTAGTGAACTAATGCATGCAGCGACATCCTGAGAAAGGTTGGCGCAAGGCTAATAACCAGGCCCGTAAAAATGAATTATTATGGCAAATTTAACAAGCCTCGGATATGGACCGGATACACGACGACTTCCACGGAAACGAAAATGGCTAAATGATTTAAGAATTTTTTCATGGCACATACGCTCACTATACAGAGCTCGAGCTGCACAGCAGCTAGCCGATGCCCTGTCTGCATATAAGGCTGTCATAACAGCATTACAAGAAATAAGATGGACGGGGAGTGGTGTTTTTCAAAGAAAAGAGTATGACATTTATTACAGCTGTCACGCAAAACACCATGTGCTCGGGGTAGGCTTTCTAGTCAGCCAAAACCTGAAGCCTGCCATCATCGGCTTTAATGCAATAAATGAAAGGCTATGCACTCTTCGCGTGCGAGGCAAGTTTAAGAACATAAGCCTCATAAACGTTCACGGACCTACAGAGGAGTCCCCTGACGACGAAAAAGAAGAATACTATGAGAACGTCGAACGGGCCCTCAATGGCTGCCCAAGATACGATGTGAAAATCGTTCTTGGGGATTTGAATGCAAAAATAGGTCGGGAGCCGGTTTTCAGGCACTACGCAGGTTCCCATAGTTTGCATGAGAACACTAATGACAATGGAGTATGGAATTGGCAGCATCGAAAAACTTGGTCGTTGCGAGTACCAGGTTTCCGCGTAAAGATATCCACAAAGCCACCTGGGTATCACCTGATGGAGCCACTCGCAACCAAATTGACCACGTGTTGATAGATCGCCGCCACTCCTCGAGCCCGATGACGGTACGAACGTACCGAGGTGCCAACGTTGACTCGACTCACTATCTTGTTGGTACAGCTTTCCGAGCGCAGATTGCCTTACGGAGACTTATTGCATCCGCGGATCAGGTTCGAATCAACACGGCTGCCTTACGCAATGAGAATACCAGTAACATCATTGGTCATGCATTAATACTCGCCCTCGAAGAGCTCGACGAAGGGAGAGTAAGTCCTGGGCCAGAATGCCGCGCGTAGAAGAGAAATTGACGCGCCTTAAGAATACTGTCATTAGTACAACTCCATCTTAGGCAGTAGTCGTAGAGATCGGAGCGAGTGGTTTGATGATGAGTGCAAACTAGCGACTGAACGTAAGAATGCTGCATACCGGGCAATGCAGCAGTCTCATAGGACGCGGGTACGCGAGGAGAAATACAAAGAGCTCAGATGATCTGAAAAAAGACTTCACAGACAAAAGAAAAGTGCCTGGGAAAAAACCTTGTCTGTGAAATAGAGAAAAGTAGAGAGCGAGGTCCGCACCAGGCGCGGAAGTTCTATCAAATAATCCGCAGTATGACGCGGTACATACCACGCTGCACTTACTGCAAGGATAAAGAGGGTAATCTGATCACCGATCCTGAAGGCATTCTGGAGCGATGGGAAGTGCATTTCAATGAATTGCTAAATGGTCTGCTCACGGAAGAATTGGAGACTCCACCAATGCAAGACCAAGACCAAATGCTGCCGCCACCAAGCATTGAGGAAACATTAAAAGCCATTAGACAGCTAAAATCAAATAAAGCCCCTGGAGCTGATGGCATACCAGTTGAGCTGATCAAACAAGGAGCGACAGCGTTACATCACGCAATTCATGAGATCATGGTGCACGTATGGGACCAAGAGGAGATGCCGGAAGATTGGCGTCGCGGTATAATTTGCCCCATACATAAGAAAGGAGATATCACACTGTGTAGCAACTATAGGGGTATAACATTGTTGAGTACCGCCTATAAGATACTCTCCACTCTCCTACAAGACCGGATATCCCCATACGCTAAAGCCATCATTGGTCAATATCAGTGTGGCTTCATCCCAGGCAAATCAGCAATTGATCAGATATTCACCCTTAGGCAGGTGTTGGCGATGGATCACGAATTCCCAGGAAAGGCAAGGCAAGCGCTAACATACCACTTCCAGGGAAACGACGATCAGCGGCGCACCGATTCCGGGAAGCCACTAAGAAAAGCAGATCCCAGGAAACGAGCAAAGGAGGGGACGACTGCGGGCCTATATAAGGCGGGCACTTTCGATGGAGCAGCAGGAGTCGTCGAAGGAACTCCTAATGAAAAGGTCTTGTTCAAGACCAGCCGAATAAAGAGATCAAACAGAATAATAAATAATAAAAAATTATACAAGGCAAATAAAGAGTTGGGAAGATTCTCGTTTCTGACCGTATTGGTGCGATTTTTATATTGTTTACTTTTCATCGTTTGGCTAGCCTTCTTTCGCTAGTCGTGTTGTCCACTTCTGGTAGATTAAGGATTTGTACTGGGCAAGACTCAAACGCCCGCCAATCCAGAGAAGAGTCCGGCTCTGGTGGTACAATCCCTCGAATTTAAGGAGAAATCATCGTTGGCCGGCTAGTGCCGGAAGATACAGTCCACTCGAAGAGAGACTAAGGCAGCGCTAGAGAAGCACCGTTTGTTGGTTTCGGTTTCTTTTCGTTTCAGCAACAGTTTTGGCCCTTTGAGCCGTATCTTGACGATAGAACGACGATGCCGGTAACGAGATCGGCTAAGGCAAAGAGGACGCTGCCATTCCCTACGGGAGGACAAGGATCAAGCGCCACAGGAGAAGTATCTCACACGATTTGAAGGAGATGACGACGGACCTGTCAGAGCGCTTGACAGAAGAGGGAGAGCAGCACATGCGACGGAAGCAAAGGGCACCCAATCCGAACCCCACACCCCAGGCGGGGGACCGAGTTAACGTACGAAGCGTTAACACAGAAGACCAGCGTAGCCGGAGAAGACAGGACCCGAGAAAACCGTGCCAAGATCGAAGCGCGGCGCGAAACACGAGGCACAGTCTCCAGAGGAAGCTCGATAAAGTCATCGAGGCGAGCTGATGCCGCAGCCAGTTTAGAAGTTTCCATCCGAGAACTGGAGGCGGCCGAGGCGAAGGCGAAGGTGGCCCGAGAGAAGCTCGAATTGTTGAGGATAGACTCCGAGGACGAGGCGAGCCAGAGCGAGGCTGACGAAGACGAGGACGAGTACAAGCGGAACCCCTTCAATCAATGGGACGAACTGCCGAGGCCGCCCGGAGAAAGGCAGGAGGAGCTAGCCCAAGAAGACAAGTCACCACATCGCGAACAAGGAAGGAGCGAGATCCAGGATCTGACCCAGACCATAGCCAGGCTCTTGCGAGCACCACCCGGAGCAAGTACCTCGAGGCAAATTGTGGAACTACCTGACTTCAACGGTGCCAGCGAGGAGTGGCTGGCTTTCAGGAGATCGTTCGTGGATACCTTCGTCGGATTCACATACGCGCAGAACTTGGCGCGTCTCCGGAGAGCTCTAAAGGGAAGAGCAAGAGAGGCAGTTAGAAGCCTCCTGTTTATTGCCGAGGACCCCCAGGAGGTAATGGAAGGACTGGAGGCTCGCTTTGGAAGGCCGGGAGCGTTGGCCGTAGCAGAGTTGACAAAGCTGAGAGCCCTGCCTCGGGTCACCAAAGACCCGAGCGATATTGGAGTCTTCGCCAGCCGCGTTATGAACTCCGTGGCCACCATCAGAGCGCTGGGCAAGCAGCAGTTTCTAAATGCACCCGAGGCGGTAAGAGAACTGGCGACAAAGATGCCGTCATCCATGAGGTGCAGGTGGTTCGCGTACTACAACAGCCATGGAGGAGAGGACCAGCCGGAGCTGAGGGTTTTCAGTGACTTCATAAAGGTAGAGGCAGACATGTGTGCCAATTTCGCCCCACCAGAAGTATCATGGGAGCCGAGAAGAGGCTACCATCAACGTGCATCATCCCAAGGACGACGCGATTCAGAAAGGAGGCCAATCCATGCCGTTAGAGAGAATGGCGCACCCGGGAACAGAAGCAAACCAGAGTGTCCAGTTTGTCTAAAGAATCACGACATCCCCAGGTGCCCCATGTTCGAGAAAGCCAGTAATAGCAAGAAATGGGATCTGGCGAAAATGGCAAGGCTTTGCTTTAAGTGTCTTCGATCCAAACACCGAAAGGCAGACTGCAGGGCACCACCGTGCGATAGATGTTCAAGGGAACACCACGTCATCCTCCACCCAGATGAACTTCCACCAGGAACGGCACCCAGAAGAGGAAGAAGGTCACAACGGGTCACCTCGCCCTCAACTCGCCCTCGAAACAACGTTGAAAATGTACCCTACATCAGTGAGGGAGAAGCCATTTACGCCGACCCAACAACCAAGTACAAATACAAGGGGTGCGGTATCGAAGAGAAATGGCTGCCTTGGCGAGAAGATGATGGTCAACCCGACGACAGTGCAAATAGTCTTTACGAAAACGAACACTATCGCTGGTGCGGGAAAACAAATCAATGGATCCCAAAAGGTCTTGAGACGAATGGTGAACAATTTGAAACTGAACATTATCGTTGGGATGTTAACAAGAATCAGTGGATACCGATATCCGTGAATGAGGATAGGTATGGTTTTGAAAATGGTGAACAGACATACACAGATGAGAATGGAGCTATATTCCTTTGGGACACCGCGAAGAAAGCATGGTTTCCGAAAATCGATGATGACGTTATGGCAAGGTATCAAAACAGTTATGGCCGTATTGACAACACGACACCAACGGCGGGACAGCAGACAACGAAACGAACAAAACCGCCAGAGCAGGTGGTGAAGGGAGCGGTCAAAACTATTGCACCTGCAGAGATTGGAGCTGGTGAAAGAAAGCCTGCTACAGAGCCACCACAATGGTTCGATTTGGAATCGAACGACGAAGAATGCTTCACGTCGAACCACTCCCTGCTGGGGCGCTCTTACCGTGCGACGGCACCCGATGACTTCGATGACCACGAACTTGTTGATAGGACGAGCTGGAGAACAGCGCAGCGGCTGACGGACCATCTTCCAGAGAAGAAGGATAAAGAATACCTGCCGACACTGATGCCAAGAAGGATCTCCGGCCGAGATACCACCGACCCACAAGTTGGGGATATAGTCCTGGTGGCTGATTCATCGCTGCCCCGTAGTACCTGGCCCCGTGGAGAAGTGCAAGCGGTGTATCCCGGGCCCGATGGAAGGATCAGAGTCCTGGACGTGAGGACGACATGGGGGACATTACGAAAACCAACTCGCCGCGTCGTAGTGCTCGTTCCAGCGACAACATCGCCGCCACATGAGGAAGTGCTTCGCACTGCGAGGGCGACTGTTGGCGATGGATCACGAATTCCCAGGAAAGGCAAGGCAAGCGCTAACATACCACTTCCAGGGAAACGACGATCAGCGGCGCACCGATTCCGGGAAGCCACTAAGAAAAGCAGATCCCAGGAAACGAGCAAAGGAGGGGACGACTGCGGGGTATATAAGGCGGGCACTTTCGATGGAGCAGCAGGAGTCGTCGAAGGAACTCCTAATGAAAAGGTCTTGTTCAAGACCAGCCGAATAAAGAGATCAAACAGAATAATAAATAATAAAAGATTATACAAGGCAAATAAAGAGTTGGGAAGATTCTCGTTTTTGACCGTATTGGCGCGATTTTTATATTGTTTACTTTTCATCGTTTGGCTAGCCTTCTTTCGCTAGTCGTGTTGTCCACTTCTGGTAGATTAAGGATTTGTACTGGGCAAGACTCAAACGCCCGCCAATCCAGAGATGAGTCCGGCTCTGGAGGTACAATCCCTCGAATTTAAGGAGAAATCATCGTTGGCCGGCGAGTGCCGGAAGATACAGTCCACTCGAAGAGAGACTGAGGCAGCGCTAGAGAAGCACCGTTTGTTGGTTTCGGTTTCTTTTCGTTTCAGCAACAGTTTTGGTCCTTTGAGCCGGATCTCGGCGATAGAACGACGATGCCGGTAACGAGATCGGCTAAGGCAAAGAGGACGCTGCCATTCCCTACGGGAAGACAAGGATCAAGCGCCACAGGAGAAGTATCTCCCACACGATTTGAAGGAGATGACGATGGACCTGTCAGAGCGCTTGACAGAAGAGGGAGAGCAGCACATGCGACGGAAGCAAGGGGCACCCAATCCGAACCCCACACCCCCAGGCGGGGGACAGAGTTAACGTACGAAGCGTTAACACAGAAGACCAGCGTAGCCGGAGAAGACAGGACCCGAGAAAACCGTGCCAAGATCGAAGCGCGGCGCGAAACACGAGGAATCGATTGCATACCGGCAGAGCTTGTGAAGCATGGAGGAGAGGCAACCACTCGAAAGATCCACCAACTGGTTAAAATAATATGGGACAAGGAAGTCATTCCGGAAGAATGGAAAAACGCAGTAGTCATCCCCATCTTCAAAAAAGGTGGCAGATCTGACTGCGAAAATTACAGAGGAATATCATTGCTTCCAATTAAATACAAAATATTAACAAATGTCATGCTGGCAAGAATCATACCGTGCGCAGAAGAAATATTGGGAGACTACCAATGCGGATTCCGTCGGAACCGGTCAACAAGCGACCAGATGTTCACAATAAGGCAACTGCTGGAAAAGAAGTGGGAATACGGAGAGGCGGTTTACCAACTGTTCGTGGACTTCAAAAAAGCCTACGACTCAGTCGCAAGGCAAAGACTCTACCATATTGTGGTTGAGCTGGGGATCCCGAAAAAATATGCCGCCCTCATTCAAATTTGCATGAACGAAAACAAAGGGCGAGTTAGAATAGAAAACCACCTCCCAGAACCATTTGAAATCCGGGACGGACTAAAACAAGGGAATGGCCTCTCACCGTGCCTTTTTAACCTTGTCCTCGAGTATGTTATCATAAAGGTACAAGGCGACAACACGGCCGGATCATCCCTGAACGGGGTCACACAAGTGTTCTCGGATGCGGATGACATCGCCATTCTGGGCGATAATCTCGAAACTATAAGTAAAAACTGTGAAATCATTATGCAAGCAGCAGAAGAGGTGGGGCTAAAAATAAACGAAGACAAAACGAAATACATGATTACGACGAGAGCAGGTGGACCTCAGAGAGCACATATGAACGTCAGCGGCAAGATATTTGAAAATGCCAAAGAATTTAAATATCTGGGAACGATACTGACGACCAGAAACGAAACGTCAAAGGAAATTAACAAAAGACTACATTTCGGCAACGCTAGTTGGCATACAGTCAGTAAACTATTAAAATCCAAACTGCTAGCACGTAATATAAAGCTCCGTGTCTATAGAATCATAATCATGCCGGTTGCTCTATACGGATGCGAAACATGGGCTCTCACAAAACGGGAAGAGAACAAATTCCGCGTATTCGAGAATAAAGTTTTGAGGGATATATTTGACGGTAAATATGACGAGGAGTCAGGACAATGGAGGAAACTCCACAACCACGAATGGGAAGAGCAATACCGCAAACCTACAATAATGAGAGTAATGAGGTCGCGAAGATTAAGATGGGCCGGACACGTAGCGCGAATGGGCGATGATGGGACCGTGCATAGAATTCTTGACGGTAAACTAACGGGGAAGAAACCGACAGGACGGCCGCGACGGAGATGGGAGGACAATGTTAGATTGGACCTCGAGGGGATCGGATCGGATGATCGAACGTGGAAGGCGAGCGCACAGGATAGGGCACAATGGCGGAGCCGAATCGGTGAGGTCATGAACTTCCGGGTTCCTACAGGCCAGTAAATAAATAAAAATAAAAAATAATAAACTACCATCTCCTCTAGATAACAGGGCTCACTACCCGAATTGTTTCCACACCAGAAGTCTCTTCACCTCTGGAAGATTGGTTAATGACTCCAACGAGGTAGTGTACCATAACACCGAGCTGGCACCCAATCAGTTCAAATACTGTAACAAACAACCATTCTCCAACATTCTACGTTTTAACGAACTACCGGAAAGTGTTACCGCACCCGAGACCACTAACTGACCATATCACACGCCAACCTACTTCCTTAACCAGCAATCCCTATATTCCCCAATTCACATTACATATTTAACTTGTTATAATATAACTCCTCCTCGATAGTATAGTGGTTAGTATACTCGCCTGTCACGTGGGAGACCGGGGTTCGATTCCCCGTCGGGGAGCCCTCTGGCGCAAGACTTATGACCTTGCCCAAAAAAAAAAACAAATCATTATGGAAAATTTAACAAGCCTCAGGGCTTGCTAAATAAGGCCAAGACCGGTTCCCGGTTGTAGTGCCGATGATGATGATAAAATAATTTAGGTTAAGCTACAATAAGTTAGAGTTAAGTTAAGTATTAGATTAGATTAAATTGATGTAAACATTGAGTATTGGTTAACTTGACCACAGTATGTTAAAAAAAAAAGAAGCTAGATTAGAAAATTATTTTTTTTTCTTAAAACCTCACTGTTTCAATATTTATAATCTGTGGTATCTGATAATACGTGTACAAGTTTTTCAAAAACTTTACAAAAAAACTGAAGGAAGTGCTATTGGTCTGTAATTATTTTGCAGCAGAATCTTTCTTGGAAAGTGGAGCGACATCTGCATATTTAAGATATTGATGGATGGCAACCTTAGAATAGTCAATGAATAAAGAGAATGGATAAAACTTCGACTAGGAAACACACCGCACACGGTTTGCAATCCCATCGGCATCGCACGAACTCGAATCAGGTAAATAATCAGCAACCTTCAATATTTCTGAAGAATACAATGAGGGAACTAAAACTATCACACTGTAAGTGATCAGATTGGAGAAAAATGTGAGGACAAGTACAAGACGTTTGGACAAGACTAATTATTTAATGCATCAGCAATAGCAAAGATGTCAACATGTAAAACAGAAGGGTGTCCAGAAGTAGAGGATTTATTTATTATATTACTTACTTCATGCCACTTACCACATAAATTTCCCTGAGCAGATCTGAATTTAGCACGGAATAATTTCCGTGGCAAATGGGAATTTCATTTTGAGATCAACAAACAAATTTTTTATACTTCACTTTTAGTAGGCTAGTATCCTGGCAACCACGTTAATACAAATTGGTCTGTAAGCATTATGAATTATACCTGGACTTCACCATTTCGTTGGTTTTACTTTGTTTTTTAATCCGACAAACTAAATACCCCATTCATTGTTCATCATAAACTCAAGGGAATTTCGATAATTCTATAGCCACGAACCCACAAAATTAACCCTTGACATCAATTCACATTTTAATTGAACCAGACTTCAACACCACCCTGAGTTTTACCTTTTATTACAGAAACATTCAGTAAACACTCACTTTGACATTGCGCTGATTGTTTTAGAAAAACACTAAATTGTCTAAATCACAATACCGTGTTTCTCAAACTAGAAAATTGTAGCAACTCTATACAATTTATCGATACCAATTGACATTTGGCAGCAAAACATATTTTCACATTTTATTTACTTTATATGAAAAAACCAAAACTGTCAACTAGCGGTGGAGGTCAGGTATGTTATGTGAGGATGACGGTTGAGATTCAAAGTAGAATCTTATCGACAATTCCAGGAACCTTCTATCCAATCTCTCCAGGCCAACGGAGTGGTATAGCGTAAGGCTTCTGATATATTTGTGGGAGTCGCGCTGTCGACGTAGCCCTATGATTAGTCTGAAACACTTCCTTTTGAAGATACGAAGTTTTTCGATTTGAGAGGGAGAGATATGGAACCAGATGGGACAAGTGTAAGTAAGTGTGGGCCTGATGATTTGTTTATAAAGTAGAAGTTTGACTTGCTGAGAGAGACCATCTGCCTTCCACATTACTTTCCGACAAAGGTTCAGCTATATCCCCGCTTTGCGGATGACATTGTTTATGTGAGCCGTGAAAGAGAGATTATTTTCGAAAGTAATACCCAAGTATTTTAGTGATTTAGATGGTTTTATAAGGGTGTTGCAGAGGTTCAGTTGGATTTTTGAATGGTTACGTACCGTGTTATTGGTACAGTGAACGTTTCTACCTTTAAATACAATCAGTTGAGTTTTGTTGGATCTTCCATTTAAGGAAGCAGGCGGAAAGAATTTGGAGGAATTCATTTACGCGTTTCTGGCAGATAATACGAGCCTGCTGCTGGAGTAGACAAGGGTATCGTCTGCGTAGTTGAGGATTCGAGTATTCGGTGAGAGGGGTTAAGGAATATCAGATGTGTATAGTAAGTATAAGAAGGGACCCAGAATGGATCCTTGGGGGACTCCTGCTGTTATTGAGTACGTCTGGGAAAGGGTGGAATTTATCTTGACCATGAATTTTCTATTTGATAGGTACGAGTAGAGAAACTTGGAAGTGTGATTGTTGAGACGATACGTGGAATGTAATTTGTACAGAAGACCCGCAGCCCACACGCAGTCGAAAGCCTTGGATATGTCAAGGGAGATACACACAGTAGGGCACTGGTCGTTAAGAACCATAGTGATGTCGTGAGTAAACTTGAGGAGAGCGTGACACGTTGAGTGTTGTGCACGAAAACCGAATTGAAAATCAGGGTGTAATGAGTTAGTTTCCGCGAAGGAGAGTAGTGAAGTGGTGAATTTTTAATTCAAGTAATTTGCTTAAATTATTAAGTAGTGAGATGGGTCGAAAATTGGCCGCCATCAGGGATGCGCCTGATTTTTTAATGGGGATGACTATGGCAGTTTTCCAAGACTCCGGTATGTGACCAGCATTTATTATGTGGTTTAGCAGCGTCATAATGTATAGTCGATTTGAAGGGTTGAGGTTTTTGAAAAGCACATGTGGAATTTTGTCCAAGCCGGTTGAGTTTTTATTGCTACGAGAAGATATCATTTGGTTAAATTCCTGCGGTTGCAAAAAGAAGTTTGTATCGGTGGGTTGAGATGCTCTATTGTCATTATTAAATTCAGTTATGAATGGAGTGAATGAGGAGATTAGTTCATGGGATGTATAACGGTTGACCACTTCCTCAAACTCGGAGTTGCCTAGGCTATCATTTTCCCTATGCACTTGGGAGAAGTGTTCCGCTAAATAGTTTGCTATTTCAGAATCCGAGTACAGAATATTATTTCTAGGACCAATTAGTCTGTCTATTGAGGTGTGTATTTTTCGTCCTGTAAGGCGATTGATGTTTTTGTAAAGATTACGATCGGGTCTGATACTATTTAAAGTGGAGATGTAGTTCTGCTCTACGAAAGCATTTAACTGCTGGTTAATGAGGGTAGACAATAATTGAACCTGTACTTTCAGGAGGGGACAAAATCTTCGAAATAGTTTTCGGCGGAGCTTTTTTTTTAATGAGATGAGATATGGAAGTGGTTTACCTACGAAGGAGTGTGGCATCCTTGTAGGGGTATTAGAATACAGGGCTTGCTGTAAGATCCCTTCCATCTTACAAACTGCTTCTTCAATTTCGTTAGGATCCAAGTTATTCGTATCTGTGATGTGAAGCGTTTGAAACATATCGCCAACGGATTTGTTGACCTTTCTCCAGTTAGTTCTGGAGAAATTATGGACTGGGTTGAGAGATTGAAGCGGCTTTAAGGGGCCAAGGTCAATTACCGAGTGGATGGAGGCATGGTCCGAGGGGAAGAAGTGCGACACAGTAGGGGGAGATACAGAGCGTAGGATCGCAGATTTTAAGAAGAAGTCTATAGTTGATTGAGTAGAGCTGGAGCAATGAGTAGGTTCCGTAGGGGAGTCGATATAGACGTAGGGGTGGAGAGGTAGGAAAGCAAGTAATTGTTTGCCAAATTTATTGCAAGCGGTGTCGTTGAAGGCGGTATGACGGGCATTCCAGTCGCCTCCGATGATGAATGAGTGGGGGTGGGATTGACGGAATATTTCGTCGAAGTCTGAAGATGGGAAGTTAGGGTACCTCTTGGGTTGTAAATAGATGGCTACTAGAACCAAGACTTTGTTGTTGTCACAAAGCAGTTTGACAGCAGTGTATTCGACACAGGAGATGTTGTTAAATTTGACTTCACTGAATTGGAATCTTTTATGAATAAGAATACCGGTACCTCCTTTTTCACCGTCAATTCGAGGAGTTGAAACAAGTTGGTAATTTGGAATAGAAATGCGAGAGTTAGGTTTGAGCCAGGTTTCACAAAGAAGGAGGACGTCTGGAGAAAACTCCTTCACTAGCAGTCGGAGGTGATGCCTCCGTATGTTTGACGAAATTAAATCTACATTGAGGGCAACTTGTGTAGTTTGCAGGATGCGGTCCTCCACAGTTGCAGCATTCGACTGATAGTTCCTTCATGGAGATGGAGCCATCAGAATATTCAGTGTGTATTCGTTCTGGGACCTCCCCCGGTGCTTTTACTTTACACTGGTTAGGCTCATGTTCCTGCGCGCATTTTACGCATCGTCTTGGTAGGTGACACGAAGATGAGAGATGGCCTGATAGCTGGCATCGCTTGCAGTGGAGAAACTCCTGCTTGTGAGGTACCTCTATCTGAATTTTGTGGGTGAAGAGATATTTAATCTGTTTTAGCTTGTTAGTGTCTTCGGTTGGTGCCAATTGGATGATCCGTAGGTTGAATATGTTGCTCACCCTCGTGTGAGGAGTTTGATAGTAGTCGACTTTGGATATTTTCAAGTCAGGACTTAGTCTAGTCAATTCAGTGCTTATTTCTTCATTAGTCCAAGCAGGGTCGATGTGCCGTATTATAAACGTTTTCGGTTTGAGATCCGCCCTGAGGAAGGTGAAGAACTCCAATTTATTTGAGATAAGCGCTTTTTCAGCTAGCGCGTGGTCTTTTAAAGAGGAGAGTGTTACGGACACGTTGTCACCTCTCGATCTGGTGGTAAAATTCCGGTGCCCCAGGGCGCTCTCCAGAAGCTGAATAACTTGCTTGATGTTATTTACCTTTTTGATATTGATTTGTGGGGGCCTCTCGTTCTTTGGAACTCTTCCATTGGAAGCGGCGTTATTTATTTGGGGTTTCGGTTGGTGTTGATTTCCAGACATTTTTTGGATACTGGAGATTTTTAGTGTTGGCTTGGCAGCTGGTGCTGATAGATGAGGCGGTTGCTCCTCCATGTCAGACTCGTCCGACATTTCAGGAAAATTTGCAGAGCTGCTTTCCAATTCGTCGATTCTCTTGGTTAATTCCTTGATAAGCTTCTCCTGGGCCTTGATGTGATCCATGAAACACCAGGGCCTGCTGGAGTCTTTGATCTTGTGTTAAAGTCATATTTTCCATATTTTCCAAGATAGCTGCCGTCTTTTTAGGGGGGTTGCGAAGAAAGTCGATAGCCTTTCTTTTTCGCTTTAATAGGAATTCGTGGGCTGGTGCATTACTGCACAGCATGTACGGCCCTTTGAATTAAACTTTCACAACTGTGCTCAGATACAGATGCAGATACAACGATGATGATGCTAGAGAAGTCGACTGTGCTCAGATAGAGATGATCCTCGAATGTGTGAAGATTTTTGTCTACATCTGTTATTTATATACATTTCTTGTTTTTACTTAAGATCTATTATTTCTAAAGATAACAGAATCTACCTCAGGTAGTCACAAAATATCTACCTGTGTGTATGTTAATAGGTTATTAAGGGAAATATAATTACATTATTACGACATGTAGCGTATACATGTCGGGTTTTGTTAATTGGTCTAAAATATGAGATGCGTAAGTGTTGCAGTTCCGCAACATGTATTATACCATTATACATTATACCATTACGGAAAAAACACCATTGGCACTGAACGCTGCCAATAAGAACTAGCAGATTCAGTAAAATAACACAAAAGAGAAGAACGAAGTTTGATATTTTTTACCACTGTACTGTTCTCTCACAGTTTGTTTTTAACGTTAAGGTTAAGATTTTGTTGTGTATACGGTGCTTGCAGCACCTGTTGTTTTCTTAACGTTGGTAGATCATACAGTTGGTGCTACACAGTTTTACTTAAAAGATGTAACTCTAATCGTTCTAAAAATGGTATAGTCTTTTTGATGTTATGTTTACCTGTCAACGTGTTTTAAATCATTTTATTGTGAATTAAATTAAAGGGAATCTTCTTACGATTAATTGTTTCGTGTTCCTATTATTATGGTCGCAGTGTTGAATACTTTAACGCTCAACAGTGAAGAAGAGTTTATTTACCTAGTTTCTGCAGCTTTCTACAGCATGGAAAAGGAAGCATCTAGTGTATCAAATTGCCCTATCAACCACGAAGATTAACATTGATATACCTCCAGTTGTGATGAGAACTGGATTACCTGAAGAGGAATATTTTTGCTGTCACGTCGAGGAATCTTTCTCGATGCTGAACAGTAAGTTATTATTTATGAATCAAGGTCATGTTGTCTCTAGGTTTCGTATGTTGTAAGGGTCATGGGTTGGGATTGTGTTAACTCGTGCGTCCTTGATAATTTGTATACAACATGATCTTAAATGTTTTTGGCAGTTTATGAGGCGGTTCACCTTCCGAGAAAAGATGTCTAATAAACTGGAGGTGTCATTCCACTTTCATTTTTACAACATTTTTTTCTTTTCTTTTTATAATCTTAGTTTTTAAATTATAATGTTAAATTATAAGTTACTGGCCCTACGCAGACGCTCTAAGCTAAACATTACATGATTATTGTATAATTTGCCTTCCGGCGACAGAACTTTGTTTGTGGCTGTATTTATGACTATTTGTATGATGTAAACTGTTGACGTACTGATTCGCTTACGGTTTTCCAAAGGAAAGAAGGCGTAGTCCTTTGTTGGAAACAACTCCACCTTTTTCCGGTCAATGGTCTGGGGGCAATCTTTGATATTGAGAGCCTCAATTCGGGCACTTTCTGCCTTTTTAAAAAATACAATTAGGGAGTACCATACCTGATTGTACTTCTCTAGGTACTAAGATTACCTCCTCCCGGATTTTTATTGGGAGCCCAATGTTACGTAATACCCTCTCCCATTACCATTGCCCCACCGAGAGGCAGTAGAGAGGACGAATTCTATTTCATTATAGTTTTAGTTTATTTAAGTATGAAGTCTATTTCATTATAGTTTCAGTTTATTTAATTAACTCTATTCTAATACAGTTTTGGTTTAATTAATTAATTCTATTATTCTATTATTATTCTTTTCCTCATTAATTTGATTGATGGAGTAACGAATTTAAATTCTATTCTGATTCGACAATCCACTTTCACTTAATACTTTATATCGATCATTGATTATACGGTCTAAAATTAAACACGAGCGGAGGCGCGAACCGACATCGTGTTGATTGCAAAGGGTCGGGTAGGTGGGGTTTCCTGTAGGAATATTGGCGAGTTGGCGAATGTTGGGGAGAGAGAGAGAGAGTAGTATTTTTAGAGTAAATTGAATTCTGTTTTTTTTTTTTTTTTTTTCAGAAGAAAAAAAGAAGAATCAGATCTGATCTCCTCGAAGGAGCACGTACAAATCACATGAAGCGAATAGTTTTAGTTTTCTTTTTGTAATTTAAACCTTTGTTCCTTTAATTATGTGTTAAAATGAATTTTTGGTTGTAATGTTTGTGATAAATAAAAAGAACGTCTAAGAACGACATTTGATTTAAAAAGAATTCCATTCGTTTCAATGTGAAGTGGTTTTGTGAGGAAAATCCCGTGTACTTCGTTGTCCCGTTGCTGTCTTAGGGGAACACCACTTGCTTATCGGTTAGATGACTGGAACCTGGACACGAGACCAGGAAGGACTTTATATAACAAACCCCTTGACGAAATCCCCGGAATTTGAGGGTAAGTGTGGTGCGTGTTTATAACATTCAGCGTGGTCCACTGACAAAGTCAGAAGGTCTGCCGCGGGCCGTTGCGCTGCGCTCAACTGTCTATGCTGTGCGGAGAACGGGACATGGCGAAGAACCGAGATCATCCTAATTCCCAAGATAATATATACATAAATATACAAAAGAAAAATCATCACAACTACTGGCGCTGCGGGTGTTCTATATTCTAACGGAATATATATATTGTGACGCATATGACAATCAGTACTGGAATCTTCGAGAATGTTCGAATCAAAGTACTAGATTATTTTAGGAAGTACTGGAAAACTGGAATAGAACATTCAAGACTATGGAACGGGCGGAAACGATACACCAAATCAGAATGAGGAAAAACGGTATAAATACGTCGCACACAGAGCGGAAGAATAAGTTATAAAAAGGAAGTGAAGCAGACGATAAGTAGAGAGATATAAGTAAGACAGTGAAGCAAACGACACGTCTCGAGTGAGAAGTAAGCAGTAAAAGACGCGATAAGTACGGAAGCGATAAGTAAAGAAATCGTTAAGTGTACGGTATAAGTAACGGTTGTATTACGGACTAATAAAGTGTTATATTAATTCAAAATCGATTTAACGGCTCTTATTTGTTTTAAAATAATTAATCCAGCGAACCCTAAGCTCGCTACAATTGGTGTCAGAAGTGGGATTAATTATTGGTGAAATAAATAAGTCTGTGGAAGTGTACTGTGACGATGGCAGATCGACATTCGGAGAAGAGTTCGCAACCGTTGGACATTTCGGAGATGTTCAGGATTATGATGGCAAAATTGGACGTACAAGCTACAGATGATAATGCAAAATTCGACGCCCAAAATTCAAAATTCGACGCCGTAAATTCAAAATTGGACGGGCAAGCTACAGATGTCAATGCAAAGTTGGATGCCCAAAAACAATGGATGAAATGTAATTTTCAACACTTTAAGGACGAAATTCGCAACGAAGTAGAAAATCTAGATCTAAAAAACGAAGCTGAATTCAAGAAAGTCACCGATGAAATAACACGAATTGAAAAGAGACTTGAGTGTGTTGAGAGAAATAAGACATCGCCAGGCAATCAACATGACTACAAAGATACAAGGATGCAACCGCCAACCTTCGATGGAACGGGACCCTTCTCCGTATTTATACGTCAGTTTGACGCCGCGGCCAATTATAATAAGTGGTCGGATGAGCAAAAGTCAACATCACTAATCTTGTCAATCCGCGGGGCGGCTGCAGAATTGCTACAAACCATACCAGCAGAGAAACAAAAAGATTTCCAAGCGGTAAGAGACGGCCTTGATGCTAGGTATGGAGACAACCACATGCAGCAGGTCTACCGCATGCAATTACGGAGCAGAATGCAGAAACCTGGAGAAAATCTGCAACAGTTGTAGGCAGACATTGAGCGATTGGCAAACTTGTCTTATTCAAATATGACTAAGGAATTTCTGAACGAGGTAGCAATGGATGCATTCACAAACGCACTCCAAGATCGGGACTTGCAACAAGCCGTTCGTTTGGCGGGAAAGAAGACGACTAAAGAAATACTGGCGTTCGCATTGGCATATGAATCTGCTAAACTGGCTACCAGGAGTACATATAGAGTCCGAGAAATGTCCGTCCAGGAACGTTCCTGCCAAAGAATCGGGCATGTACATCGGAGAACCCGGAGACCTGTTATGAAGTGTTGGACATGCGGCGGAGTCGGCCACATCTCTGTTGACTGTAGGAAACGTCGACGAATGAATGAAACATCGAGTGAGAATTGTTGTTCATGCGCTTGTCATAAGAGGAAACTATCAACGGAACAACCTGAGGTGAAGAAACACATTGTACCTGTCAGAGTACTAAAGGCGTCCGAAGAGCCGGTCGCAATAAGAAAGGGAGAGTTAACCGCAGAATGTGCACCCGTATCAATGATAAGCTCAATTCAGCAAGGGAAGGAGCATAATAACGCTGATGCTCTATCAAGAAGACGATGTAAGCCAGATTTTAAACATTGTCATAAAGTGGACGAGAAAGAAGAGGCGTACGACCTGCGAAATGTACAAGTAGAAGTACTAGATGGGTGGACGAGTGATGCTATACGCGCAGCTCAACTTCAGGATGAAGATATGTCGCTAATTCTGGAATACAAAGAAAAGAACGAGCGGCCAACTTGGAACAATATTTCCGACAAGAGTGGAACATTTAAGGCATATTGGGCACAATGGAATTCCTTGCTGGTGGAAGATGGTATTCTTAAGCGTAAATGGGAAGCCGCGGACGGAAAATCCCATCGAATGCAGATTCTAGTCCCACCATCAAAAGTGAAAGATGTTCTAACAGAAATGCACGACGGGGCCTCCGGTGGACATTTGGGAGTTAATAAGACACTTTCAAAATTACGATCTCGTTTCTACTGGCTTCACATGAGAGATGACGTCGAGTCTTGGTGTAGGAAGTGCACAACTTGCACTTCGACCAAAGGATCAACGGCAAAACCAAGGAGCGCTATGAAGCAGTACAACGTGGGTGCCCCTTTCGAGCGAATTGCGATTGATATTTCAGGACCATTCCCAAAAACAAACGACAACAACAAATACATGTTAGTTATCATGGATTACTTCAGCAAGTGGGTAGAAGTCCTTCCAATTCCAAACCAAGAAGCAACAACCGTCATTGAGCAGCTAATCAATAATTGGATCAGCAGATATGGAGTTCCCTGTGAGCTTCTTTCCGATCAAGGCCGAAATTTCAAATCACAGATATTTCAAGGCATCTGTGCGGCACTGGACGTAAGGAAAACCAGGACCACACCCTTACATCCGCAGTCAGACGGAATGGTTGAAAGGTTCAACCGAATAATGAAAGAGCACTTATCGAAGGTCGTTAGTGATCACCAAAGAGATTGGGACAAATATGTACAAACCTTTCTCATGAGCTATAGATCGGCTAATCACGATACGACGGGCCATTCTCCAGCAAAAATTATATTTGGACGGGAGATACGATTACCAGCCGATCTGCGATTCGGAATACCTCCAGACGCCATAGACAAGACCGAAGACTACGTAGCCGAATGGAGAAATCGCCTCGATGAGATTCATCATTTGGTTCGAAAGCAAATCAAGGTATCCAGTGACAGGATGAAAACAAAGTACGACGTTGGAGCCAACGCATCCGGATTTAATGCAGGCGATTACGTATGGCTTTATAACCCTTATTGGCAAAAAGGAAGGTCTCCGAAGTTGCAGCAACATTGGGAAGGACCGTATAAGATTCTCACAAGAATTAACGACGTTGTCTATAGGATTCAGCGAAGACCGAACGCCAAAATGAAAGTGGTGCATCGTGACCGACTGGCGACTTTTGTTAACCCAGGAGATCAGTGAACTTAGTTCGGGGCGAACTAATCTAGGCGGAGGGTAGTGTGACGCATATGACAATCAGTACTGGAATCTTCGAGAATGTCCGAAACAAAGTACTGGATTATTTTAGGAAGTACTGGAAAACTGGAATAGAACATTCAAGACTATGGAACGGACGGAAACGATACACCAAATCAGAATGAGGAAAAACGGTATAAATACGTCGCACACAGAGCGGAAGAATAAGTTATAAAAAGGAAGTGAAGCAGACGATAAGTAGAGAGATATAAGTAAGACAGTGAAGCAAACGATACGTCTCGAGTGAGAAGTAAGCAGTAAAAGACGCGATAAGTACGGAAGCGATAGGTAAAGAAATCGTTAAGTGTACGGTATAAGTAACGGTTGTATTACGGACTAATAAAGTGTTATATTAATTCAAAATCGATTTAACGGCTCTTATTTGTTTTAAAATAATTAATCCAGCGAACCCTAAGCTCGCTACAATATATATACCTATACAATATCTATACTAATAAACGGTGGAAAACAAATTAATATGTTACAACTGACCCTGCGGACAAAATAATTATATGCCGCAACTGGCTCTACGGACAGCATTTCTATTTATAACAAACTGCCACAGAATTCCAGGTATAACAACACATAACAACTTAAATCTTATTGAATCGGCACATCACCTACCGTATTAACAATAGCAAATATATTGTAGCGAGCTTAGGGTCCGCTGGATTAATTATTTTGAATAAATAAGAGCCGTTAAATCGATTTTGAATTTATATAACACTTTATTAGTCCGTTAATAACAACCGTTACTTATACCGTACACTTAACGATTACTTGACTTATCGCTTCCACACTTATTACTTCTTACTTATTACTTTCTACTTCCGCACTTATCGCTTGCTTCACTTTCTACTTATCGCTCCTCGATCTGCGTGCGACGTATTTATACCGTTTTCTCATTCTGATTTGGCGTTTCGTTTTCGTCCGTTCCATAATCTCGACTTTTCTATTCTAGTTTTCCAGTACTTCCTAAAATAATCTAGTACTTTGTTTCGCACTTTCTCGAATATCCTAGTACTGATTGTCATATACGCCACACTACCCTCCGCCTAGATTAGTTCGTCCCGAACTAAGTTTACTGGTCTTCTGGGTTAACAAAAGTCGCCAGTCGGCCACGATGTACCACTTTCATTTTGGCGTTCGGTCTTCGCTGAATCCTATAGACAACATCGTTAATTCTTGTGAGAACCTTATACGGTCCTTCCCAATGTTGCTGCAACTTCGGAGACCTTCCCTTTTGCCGATGGGGGTTATAAAGCCACACGTTATCGCCTGCATTAAATCCGGATGCGTTGGCTCGAACGTCGTACCCTGTTTTCATCCTGTCACTGGATACCTTGATTTGCTTTCGAACCAAATGATGAATCTCATCGAGACGATTTCTCCATTCGGCTACGTAGTCTTCGGTCTTGTCTATGGCGTCTGGAGGTATTCCGAATCGCAGCTCGGCTGGTAATCGTATCTCTCGTCCAAATATAATTCTTGCTGGAGAATGGCCCGTCGTATCGTGATTAGCCGATCTATAGCTCATGAGAAAGGTTTGTACATATATGTCCCAATCTCTTTGGTGATCACTAACAACCTTCGATAAATACTCTTTCATGGTGGTCCTGGTTTTCCTTACGCCCAGTGCCGCACAGATGCCTTGAAATCTCTGTGATTCGAAGTTTCGGCCTTGATCGGAATGCAGCTCACAGGGAACTCCATATCTGCTTATCCAATTATTGATAACCTGCTCAATGATGGTTGTTGCTTCTTGGTTTGGAATAGGAAGGACTTCCACCCACTTGCTGAAGTAATCCATGATAACCAACATGTATTTGTTGTTATCGTTTGTTTTTGGAAACGGTCCTGAGATATCAATCGCAATTCGCTCGAAAGGAGCACACACGTTGTACTGTGGTGTATCTGCGGTGTATATGTGGTGTAAATAGGTGTACAAAGGTACAATCGCCATGAAATATTATTTTTGTATAACAATATATTGGCGCAAGGCTAATAACCTTGCCCGGAAAAACAAATTATTATGGAAAATTTAACAAGCCTCGGGACTTGCTAAAAAAGGCCAAGACCGGATCCCGGTTGTAGTGCCGAATGATGATGATGATGATGATTACAATATATGCTTTGGGTGACCAGTACGTGATCTTTAACCACTAAAAGAGTTGTTTGTGACCTAACTTTCCTAAGTTTGCTGTTTTCAAAGCGCAGCACGCTACAAGTTAATGGCGAAAGCGCCGCAGTTGGTTGAATCAAGAACTTGTGGTTAATGATTGATTTATTTCCGAAAATGCTGGGGTATTTATACTCCCAATCAATTACTCAATTATTTACAATTCTCATATAAATATTGCTTAATATGCTATTCTGTTCTTAATGGTAACTTCACACATATAAATTTTATTTACTTAAGCTATTTCATTCCTTAGAATCAATTAAGTGTGTAATGTAAAAACCACGATACGAATTGACCCAATTAATTCATTAATTGCTTGCCAATGATAAACTCATAAACGTTTCTTCGTAACCGGAGCTATTCGTTTGTTTATGAAAATGAAATGAGTTGACCTTGAATTTATGGTCAACAACGAATGCTGGTTATTCGATATTCGGAAATTGTGACACGTGCGTATGTTGTTACACTACAGTACTGCTTCATCGCGCTCCTTAGTTTTGCCGTTGCTCCTTTGGTCGCAGTGCAAGTTGTGCACTTCCTACACCAAGACTCGACGTCATCTCTCATGTGGCTTCACGTAAAAACGAGATCGTAATTTTAAAAGTGTCTTATTAACTCTCAGATGTCCACCGGAGGCCCCGTCGTGCATTTCTGTTAGAACATCTTTCACTTTTGATGGTGGGACTAGAATCTGCATTCGATGGGATTTTCCGTCCGCGGCTTCCCATTTACGCTTAAGAATACCATCTTCCACCAGCAAGGAATTCCATTGTGCCCAATATGCCTTAAATGTTCCACTCTTGTCGGAAATATTGTTCCAAGTTGGCCGCTCGTTCTTTTCTTTGTATTCCAGAATTAGCGACATATCTTCATCCTGAAGTTGAGCTGCGCGTATAGCATCACTCGTCCACCCATCTAGTATTTCTACTTGTACATTTCGCAGGTCGTACGCCTCTTCTTTCTCTTCCGCTCTATGACAATGTTTACAATCTGGCTTACATGGACTTCTTCATAGAGCATCAGCGTTATTATGCACCTTCCCTTGCTGAATTGATCTTATCATTGATACGGGTGCACATTCTGCGGTTAACTCTCTTTTTCTTATTGCGAACGGCTCTTCGGACGCCTTTAGTACTCTGACAGGTACAATGTGCTTCTTCACCTCAGGTTGGTCCGTTGATAGTCTCCTCTTATGACAAGCGCATGAACAACAATTTTCACTCGATGTTTCATTCATTCGCCGACGTTTCCTACAGTCAACTGAGATGTGGCCGACTCCGCTGCATGTCCAGCACTTCATAACAGGTCTCCGGGTTCTCCGTTGTACATGCCCGATTCGTTGGCAGGAACATTCCTGGACGGACATTTCTCGAACTCTATATGTACTCCTGGTAGCCAGTTTAGCAGATTCATATGCCAATCCGAACGCCAGTATTTCATTAATCGTCTTCTTTCCTGCCAAACGAACGGCTTGTTGCAAGTCCCGATCTTGGAGTGCATTTATAAATGCATCCATTGCTACCTCGTTCAGAAATTCCTTAGTCATATTTGAATAAGACAAGTTTGCAAATCGCTCAATGTCTGCCTGCAACTGTTGCAGATTTTCTCCAGGTTTCTGCCTTCTGGTCCGCAGTTGCATGCGGTAGAGCTGTTGCATGTGGTTGCCTCCATACCTAGCTTCAAGGCCGTGTCTTACCGCTTGGAAATCTTCTTGCTTCTCTGCTGGAATGGTTTGTAGCAATTCTGCAGCCGCTCCGCGGAGTGACAGATTAGTGATGTTGACTTTTGCCCATCCGACCACTTATTATAATTGGCCGCGGCGTCAAACTGACGTATAAATACGGAAAAGGGTCCCATTCCATCGAATGTTGGCGGTTGCATCCTTGTATCTTTGTAGTTATGTTGATTGCTGGGCGATGTCTTATTTCTTTCAACACACTCAAGTCTCTTTTCAATTCGCATTATTTCTTCGGTGACTTTTAGATCCAGATTTTCTACTTCGTTTCGAATTTTTGACTGAATTTCTTCCTTAAAGTGTTGAAAATTACATTTCATCCAATGCGTTTGGGCACCCAATTTTGCATTCAGATCTGCAGCTTGTGCGTCGAATTTTGAATTTTGGACGTCGAATTTTGAATTTTTGGGTATCCAACTTTGCATTAACATCTGCAGCTCGCGCGTCCAATTTTGTCATCATCATCCTGAACATCTCCGAAATGTCCAACGGTGGCGAAATCTTCTCCATTACATTGGCACCATCTTGACTCGCTGTTTCTTCTCCATCCGGACAGTCTGACCCACTTTTAAAAACATCTGTGCCGACATCAATATCCTCTTCCTCTATTGGTGCTTGTAGATGCTGTCGAAGAATTGGCTTCTCTCCTCTGCTATCCAGATTCCGGTCCTGAAGTTACTTCTTCAACTCAGGAACGCGAAGATCTGACATCGTCACAATACACTTTCACAGACTTATTCACTTCACCAATAATTAATCCCGCTTCTGACACCAATTGTAGCGAGATTAGGGTTCGCTGGATTAATTATTTTTAATAAATAAGAGCCGTTAAATCGATTTTGAATTAATATAACACTTTATTAGTCCGTTAATAACAACCGTTACTTTTATCGTACACAACGATTTCTTGACTTATCGCTTCCGTACTTATCGCGTCTTTTACTTATTACTTATCGCTTGCTTCACTTTCTACTTCTTACTCTTCTCTCCATGATCTGTGTGCGACGTATTTATACCGTTTCCTCATTCTGATTCGGCGTTTCGTTTCCGTCCGTTCCATAGCCGTGAATGTTCTACTGTTCCTAGTTGCTTCACTTTCTACTTATCGCTCCTTGATCTGCGTGCGACGTATTTATACCGTTTTCTCATTCTGATTTGGCGTTTCGTTTCCGTCCGTTCCATAATCTCGACGTTTCTATTCTAGTTTTCCAGTACTTCCTAAAATAATCTAGTACTCTGTTTCGGACTTTCTAGAATATTCTAGTACTGATTGTCATATGCGTCACTATATATATATACAAGTATTATTGAAACACAATATTTCGGAACACAACACAATATTAAAATATCAAATATTAACCGCACATATACAGATACTATTACCAAAGCATACAACAATTGGCATATATAAATATGTAAATATCAAAACTACTATAACTATTAATGTAATAGTGGCGGGCGATAATGTGGTCGCGTCCAGAGGAGAAAAGCGTTCCAAGAGTGAAGTCAAACGATGGAATCAGCGTCCAAAAGGATGAACTCGAACGGTAGAATTAGCACATAAGAAGACGAAGTCAAACGATGGAGTCAAGGCCCAAGAGGATGAAGTGAAACGATGGAATCACTGCCCGAAAAGATGAAGTCTTTTTTTCCTTGATATTGACTTTTATTAATTAATGTATGTTGTTGAATCGAGAGCCGATGGTGTTCATTCGATGAAGGTTGATTGCAGACAGACGAATTGGCATAACTGCCAATTCAAAAAGCGACGCTATGACATCATTGTGGTGACAATGATGGCCAGTTGGTGCCAGCTGCTGCGCAACTGGTATACATGCGAATGTATTAGATTTCTCCAGTACATTCCAGCACATTTAATTGCCAATCCGCAACAATAACAAACCATTACATCTATAACAAATTATAAGTATATATAATATTTATATATAAAACTGGCATTATATACAATATAAATATTGTGACGCATATGACAATCAGTACTAGAATATTCGAGAAAGTACTGGAAAACTGGAGACAAATAACAGTAGAACATTCAAGGCTATGGAACGGACGGTTACGAAACGCCGAATCAGAATGAGGAAACGGTATAAATACGTCGCACACAGATCGTGGAGATGAGTCATTATCAATAAATTAATAAATTTACACGGAGTTTAAAAATGGCGGAAAGCCATACATATACATGGAACGAATCACTTCAATTTGCATTATTGATCATGAGAATCGAAAAGACGCAAATCGTTTTGCCTAAACAATTTGCCAGTTTGTTTTCTCAGGAAAACAGTGTATATTTGAATTAAATATTGTTTTTATTTAACAGTGAACTTTAAAAAAGTTTTGTGTTTAACAAAAAAAAAAAAAAAAAAACTTGTGAGTGTGAACGAGAAACAGGACGTTTGGTTCGGACATTTTCAATTTCATTTTCATTTTCAATTCAATTTCATTTATATTTCTTCTTTTATACTTTATTATTTGTTTTATTCTTAATTTAATTTATATTTTCTAAATTTATATTTTACTATTTTGTTTGTTTTAGGTTGATTAGGTCTGTTTGTTTCCCTTCTTGGTTTTTGTTGTTCCTCTTTTCTTTTCCCCTCGCCCCACGCGTTCCTTGTTTCCTTTTCTTTTTGGTGCTCGATGGTGGCAACATCGAAATAGATGGACACCTACTCTTCTCGTGGTGTGGGCCATCAGCCCGATCAGGGCATGATGGCTCTCATAAAGAGATTAGGGGAGGACCTCGAGGCACTCAAGGCAGAGAACACTGTCTTGAGAGATAAATTGTCGCGACTGGAAGCAGCACCACCCGCATCCCCGTCCAGTGCCAGTTCGGAGGCTTCTGATTCGGAATCGGAGCGCGAGCCCGAGTTGGAGAGTCTCGCTGAGAGTTCCGACGAAACAATGGATGACGGTGACTCGCGCACCCCCACCCCAAACTCGTCTAGAGCCCCTAAGCGGAAAACACCGCTTCCCATAATAAACTGCGAAGGAGGACCTTCCAATAAGCGTGCGGCCACCGGCTCCCCGCCAACGCTGCACCCCAAACTGTTGTCGAACCCCGCGATAATACCAACTCATGTCAGGGTCGTACCTCCGCAGCAGCCTTGCCCACCACGACCAACTCCATTAGTTAACCCAAAACCAAAGGCTGCTGGTGTTACCAACACCGTTCAGCCAGAGGTCGGGGACCGCCCACCCGTTTCTAAGAAGAAACAGCAACCCGGGGTCTTTGCACGAGACCTCAATTTAAAAAATTTCGTCGGTGACATGAACCGGCTAGGGATTTCTAACTTTAAGGCAAAAACCTTAAGCCCATCCCTAAACAAAATCATAGCCTACGATAGGGAAACCTATCGCACGGTTAACGACAATCTCAAGACCAAGGAGGTGAATTATTACACCTTTACTCCGGCCGACGAAAAGTCGAGGACAATCCTCTTAAAACGAGTCGCTGCCTCTTGGGAAAAGGACGACATTGTAACTGCTCTTGAGGCAACATTTCCTAACGTCAAATTCATTGACATCAAAAAATTCTCTCCCCCACAGCGGTTTGTGAACATCAGACCGCAAAGATACACCAAGCTGAACATATGGCAGCTTCTCCTTGCCCCAGGAACCGACATAGACTCCATAATACGGACAAAGTCGCTTCCAACTTTGCATCAGCAAGTTGTCTTCGAGGTATTTCATAACAGAGAAATACCTCAATGCAGACGTTGCCAACGTTTCGGACATGTCTCCCGAAACTGCAACATGACTCGCCGTTGCGTTCGTTGCGGAGAATCCCACGATATTGGCAAGTGCGAACTTCCGCTAGCGAAATACGACCCGGCAACAAATGTGCAGGATGAAAAAACACTGCCAACTTGCTGCAACTGCGGCAACAAAGGGCATCCGGCCAGTTATAGAAATTGTCCTAAATATAAGGAAATTAAACTAAGATCCAAGGAGACTCGAGCTAAGCAAACAGCCAAGTCAGACTTCGGAAAACAGGCCACACAAAACCTCATCCAAAATGGATTCACATTTGCCGACATGCTTAGGGGTCAGCAGGCAAGGAATACAAAAACCCTTTCAACTCCTCCCCCTCAAAAACATATCCAAGTCCCTAAGCGATCCCCGGTAAAGGCCAACACGACGCCTCAAATTCAAGCGGTGGTGCAAAAGCCTCCGAGGGGGCAATCTTCAATGCTCGAGAAACTACTTAGTTTCTCCCGCTTAATTGAGGATATCCGACCCCGATATGAGAAACTATCAACCGAGGCAGAGAGGGAGGCCCTCCTTTTCACTGCATATGCAAGACATACCCTCCACAATGGATTCCAAAATTAAAGTTATCCTCTTAAATGTCAACTCCCTTGTTTCGCATTCCAAGCGTATGATAGTTTCTGACTTCATAAAGGAAAGCCGGGCGGACGTGAGTAGTAGGGATATAGCGGTTTCGCCTCAATTCTGGCTCAAAAGCTCTTTTCTGTGTGAAAGCTCTATGTGAAGGTGAAGATGTGTGTGTAGTGTGGTGAGTGTTGATAGTGGTATGTGGTTCATGGGTGGTGGGATTCTTAAGTGAGGTGTAAATAGTAGTATTTAGTGTATTTCTTATGAGTATTGGTATTAATAGTGATATTTTGTGGTTGTGATTAATGGTTGTGGGTTCTTATGTGGGGTGGAAATAGTAGTATTGGTATTAATTGGGTATAGTTTGTAGTGTTCTTATCGCTGTAGTTGTTGGATTTTGTGCTTTTTTTGTAGGTGGTGTTGAGTATTGAGCTTTTTGTAGGTGGTGGTGAGTATTGCGGCTTGTGGTGATGTCGGTGCTTTTTGTTATGGGTTTATGTTTTTGCTAATGGATTTATGCTTAGATGGTGATATCGGTGCTTTTTGTCATTCATGGGTGGTGTGTCTTAACTGAGGTGGAAATAGTAGTATTTAGTATATTTCTTATGAGTATTAGTAGTAATTGGGTATAGTTTGTAGTGTTCTTATCGCTGTAGTTGTTTGTTTGGGCTAGTGATTAATCGTTATCAGCGTGGTGGATCCGTGGATTTTGTGCTTTTGATGCTCTTGGGTTTTTGCAGGTGGTGGTGATGAATGCTTTTATTGACTATTGGGCTTTTTCTATGTGGTGGTGAGTATTGGGGCTTGTGATGATATCGGTGCTTTTTTTGTTATGGGTTTATGTTTTTGCTAATGGATTTATGCTTAGGTGGTGATATCGGGGCTGAATGGGTAGTGCTTTAGGCTTTTGTCTCGGTTGTAAGCTGTTAATTGTGGTAGAAATAAAAAACGTTGTCTGGGTAGTGCTTTAGGCTTTTGTCTCAGTTGTAAGCTGTTAATTGTGGTAGAAATAAAAAAACGTTGTCTTTGGTGTGCTTTTTAATCTTATTGTCATTAAGCTGAGTAATATAAACGGGGATTTTGTTGTTTGTGGGTTTGTATGGGAAATGGATTGTTTTTTAATCTTATTGTCATTAAGCTGAGTAATATATAAACGGGAATTTTGTTGTTTGTGGATTTGTATGGGAAATGGGGTGTTTTTGCTGGAACTTAAACTGACTTCCCCTAAGACGCAGAGCTAAGCTAGTTGAATTCACCTAAGACGCAGAGCTAAGCTAGTTGACTTCACCTAAGACGCAGACCTAAGCCATGATGATGAATGGGTTGTGCTTTAGGCTTTTTGTCTCGGTTGTAAGCTGTTAATTGTGGTAGAAATAAAAAACGTTGTCTGGGTTGTGCTTTTGGCTTTTGTCTCAGTTGTAAGCTGTTAATTGTGGTAGAAATAAAAAAACGCTGTCTTTGTTGTACTTTTTAATCTTATTGTCATTAAACTGAGTAATATATACGAGAATTTTGTTGTTTGTGGTTTTGTATGGGAAATGGGTTGTTTTTGCTGGAACTTAAAACTGACTTCACCTAAGACGCAGACCTAAGCCAGTATTCAAACAGATGCATTAACAAGGCGGGGGCTTTTTGCTGTATGATGTTGATGAATGGGTTGGGCTTTTGGCTTTTTGTCTCGGTTGTAAGATTTCTCTATGTTGTTATCAAAAAAACCAAACATGACTATGCTTGTCCGATCTTATGAGCTTGGATGCTATAGTAAACTCTTTTTTTTATTTCTAAGTGTATTTATGAGAACCAATTATTCTTATCATAGTTTCCATATTGAAGAAAGAATTCATTGCTTCCGCTCCCCACATACTAATGTTGATTTCTATATGTTGTTATCAAAAAAACCAAACATGACTGTGCTTGTCCGATCTTATGAGCTTGGATGCTATAGTAAACTCTTTTTTTATTTCTAAGTGTATTTATGAGAGCCAATTATTCTTATCATAGTTTCCATAATGTATCGTTTCCGCTCCCACAGACTAATGTTGATTTCTATATGTTGTTATCAAAAAAACCAAACATGACTATGCTTGTCCGATCTTATGAGCTTGGATGCTATAGTAAACTCTTTTTTTATTTCTAAGTGTACTTATGAGAGCCAATTATTCCTTATCTTATTTTCCATATTGAGCAAAGAATGTCTCGTTTTGATATTAGAAGGGGATTTCTTGTATAAAAAGGTCGGGTGTTAAATTTACATTCACTATTAGAAGACTTGACTAGAAGAAATTCACATCTACTCAAAACAATAAAACCGACTACGAAGACGAATCTCAAGGTAAGTCGTCCTATTGGTACTATTTTTTTTCATTTTTTTGATTAATTTTTTTTATTAAAGATGGAACCAACTATTGCTCAGGAGAAAGCAATTGATCGATATTTTTGCCAAATATAGGAAGCCAAGACCCATCTGCATAGTAAAACCCCATGTAGAAACATCAAATTATATTCCTACTGAGGATTATTTTATTCATGATGACGAGGACGATGACATCAGACAGCTAGGTTCAGGCCATCCGATTGATGAACCTAACATCGATGATGATATATTCCTGGACCTCAATTATCTCCAAGACGATGTTTTTATAGCAGATTACGATATGGTTAATAGCTATTCCGGGGATATTATATATACCAATGATTATCTCAATTTAAACAACAACGATCGTCTACTCACTGACGAGTTGTTACAACAAAGCTTAATAAATTTCGAGGTAGAGGAATCTACCATCAATGATCTTTTTTTATAATTATATAAAATAAAAAATTAAAATAAAAAACATCAAATTAAAAAAGCAATCTTATTTTTTTTTATTATTAACAGGTACATTGTTCTCCATATCATTGTTTGGGTTCATTTTTTTAACCATTGACATCAACATTAGTTTTTCCACAGTAATCATCGCGAGTAATAAAGTCCTATTTATAATGATAGACTATCGAATGTATCCAGTTAGTCTAAAACATTCATTCCATGGACACACAAGCGAATCAATAAAGAAAACAATAGTTAATTTTTTTTCTCATAACGTTATAATTTATTGCTTTTTTTTATTTTTTACTACAAATATCTCTTATATCTAACCTATTAGCTACAAAAAAATTATTTACATTATTTAAAAAAATATATAACAATCCTATTATTAAATATAAATATGAGTCATAATTTTTTAACTTAAACATTACTTAATCTATTATGCCCCCAAGCATATGTGCTTACGCGATCTTCACAAATATACCTTTTTGTGTCGCTATCGCTTAATGCTAACTTATTTACAGACTGTGTATAAATATTGTGTAACTTACTTCTAAATATTAACATAGGCTTATATAATAACTTACGTCTTAACAAACAATTTCTATAATCTCTTATATCTAAACTATTGGTAACAGACTTCTTTACCCCCTTGGCCTTTTTTGTTACTTCACTGGTGTCTAAAGCAAAAGAGTACATTTTAGCTCTTAACCCAATGAATTCAGTCATGTTTTTACCGTTGTTCTCATCTTTGAATTTTCCGAGAACTTTTCCATTTATTTGAGGGAAATTATGAATGTTATCTATTGGATATTCCGATGTATCAAACCTAGATTTTTCGGGATCAACAATATCGCTATATATATCCGAATAAAAATCATTAGTTGATATTGTATAGATAAAAGAGTCTGTATCCATGTGATTCAGCTGAATCGCCGTATCAAACTTTTTTCTCATGTAATCATAGTGAAAGTCATACATGAGCCATTTTGATAGTTCTAATACTGCGAATCCTAAATAAATGGGTTTATCAAATACTATTCGCGCCTTGCTCAGTTCAATAGCACACATTTGAGGTGTAAATATTGAGAGGCTATGGAAATTGGGACGAGCAATCAGTTTTCTGGCGCTGTGTGAATTTCTTTCTCCTTCCCATTGAGAGACAATTTTTACATCTCGTCGCTTCTCAACATTCTCCATGGTTTTGCCATACACACTATTGTTCATTAATTTAAAAAAGTCTTTTTCAAACTTATTTTTCGCCTTTTTTCTATACTCCGTGTTGAGGGTTATATATTTTTGCAACCACTCAGATTGTGTAAAAGACAACACTCTATGAACTCTAGTGAGAATCAGCCCATGTTTCAGACATTGTTGTAAATTCTTTAGATGAATTATATACTTTGTCTTTGAATGTAGACTAGCGACAAGCTTAGGAGTTTTGCACCCAGGCGTTATCATATTTTCTGGGCAAAATGGAAGATCATTGTGCTGATCGTGAAGATCAATTGGATAAGTTAAATCTACTTCCAACACATAGCCGATTTTATCGTTTCCATCACAATTTAAAATATAATCGGCTGTGAAGATTTGTGGATCACTCCATTGAAAATTTCCATCTGGAAGATGTTGCGACATTGCCCAACCGTACAGGTTATTTGCATCTAAATACATAAGATATTTATTTGGCTTGCTAGCATCGAAATTTTTCAAATATTTATTATTCGCAACGGTATGTCGATGACTACACTGACATAATCCGCCACGGATGCCATTCTTAAAGAAATTAAGCATCTCAACATCTGTTAGAAGTTCCAGATTGATTTCTGTTGTTTTCAACATTGCATCCCAAGATAAGCCGGGAGATGTATAGTAATGACATGGATCTAACTCATATATATCTAGACAAACCTTACGAAAATTCTCAAATACATCTGCCAGCAATAAGACATCGCTCTGCAGATATAAAAGCATGTACTCTTTTAATGTTTTACAATTGAAATGCTTCCACACTTTTTGAGCATGATCGTAATCTTCAACTAAACAATCTTCATTCGTTAGTCTATTAAAGAATTCTGTAATTGGAGGAAGAGAACAATCATCTAAACGAGCCCAACAATTAACATATTCATAGGGAAATACCCCCTTCCTCATCATTAACTTCAAAGAGGAATCGTTTTTGTAAAATCCCCTATTAATTATGAAATCGTCTTCGGATAAATTTTTAGTTAGCGAATCTATGCTAGACTGTAGAAATCGACATGAATCTAAAAACCTAATCTCAAATGAATTGTGCTCATCTAAATATATGCGTTTGGATATTGATATATAATTTTCCTTATTTAGTGGAATTATACGTATTTCCCCCTTAATACAACCCAGACTTTTCATAAATAGATGAGAATCATAACCCGTCAAATTATGGAAAAAGACTGGGAAAAAGGTTGGAACGCGAAAATCTAAATTACACTGAGAATGGGCTGGTCCTCTATAGACACCAGTGAAATGGCAATGGTCCCTTACTCTTACATCTAATTCATTAAATCTAACCTTACAAATACTGCAGATTGGCGATGTTGTTTGATGCTGCTTCTGTTGTTTTGTTAAAGGAGCCATTGGCTTTGGTCGACCAATGACTTCCTTGTGAATATGTATTAAATCGTTGAATAGCATCTGCACAAACCGGTTTGGTGTGTCTTCTCCTGCAAAAAAAAGAAAAAAATGTTTTATTAGTTTTATGATTTTTTTTTCTTATTAAACATGTTTTGACTTACCAACAAATATGCGGTGCTTGCTTAAATCATCATCAAAAGAGCATTTGATATGATATGAAAAAGCACACGGGATATGTTGTTGAACGTCTGTCGTTGAAGAAATTTCCGGATTCGGTGCACATTGGCTAATGGGGCGTAGAATGGATTCAAAATCCGCATACACCACAAAAGGAACAATTAATTTGCGATTATGCTTTTTAAATTTAAGTATTTTATTACCTTCATCAGGCATAATTGTTATTATTTTTTTGCATTCGCTCTTATGCATTTGTAGGATAGATTCTGAAGCGAACCGCAGCAAGCAGCCGTTGCATAGATGCATTCGATGTTCATATTTGGTGATCTGAGGTCTCAACAAACGTGAGATGTTTTTAATGTATACATAATGCGTTTTATTCACATCATCACTACTTATGCAATAAAGCAAGTTAATATGCTTTGCTTTTTCCTCACGAGTATGATAGTAGGGTCCAATTATCTTATATTGCCCTTTATCATTAATCTCATAACCAAAAACATTTATGCTAATGGTTGGATTATTTGCTTCGAATATGCTCGTGTCTTCGACTGCCAGAGGAAATTGCATATTCTTGAAACAAAGTACTTGATTATTGTATACTATTGTTTCGCTTGCTATGTTGGCAATTTTATAATGAGATGGTCTATCAGCATTAGTTGTAATATTAGTAAAAGCCGATATAATAGCCCATTTAAAACAATATTCATCGGTGTTTTTCACATTGATGCATGCGTTTTTCTTTAATATTTGTTCGGGCAAATTAAAATGTGGGGTTTTCAATAAACGCGAGATGTTTTTAATGTATACATAATGCGTTTTATTCTCATCATCACTACTTATGCAATAAAGCAAGTTAATATGCTTTGCTTTTTCCTCGCGAGTATGATAGTAGGGTCCAATTATCTGATATTGCCCTTTATCATTAATCTCATAACCAAAAACATTTATGCTAATGGCTGGATTATTTGCTTCGAATATGCTCGTGTCTTCGACTGCTAGAGGAAATTGCATATTCTTGAAACAAAGTACTTGTTCATTGTATACTATTGTTTCGCTTGCAATGTTGGCAATTTTATAATGAGATGGTCTATCAGCATTAGTTGTAATATTAGTAAAAGCCGATATAATAGCCCATTTAAAACAGTAATCATCGTTGTTTTTCACATTGATACAGGCTTTTTTGGTCAATATTTGCTTAGGCAGGCTAAAATGGGAAGAAGCTCTAAGTGGATCGTATTTGTTGATATTAATTTCAATGCTCTGAAATGTTAACAACGTCCATCCGCTCTCTTTTTCTTGAAACTCTTCCAATTTTGCTTTGATATTTTCAATTGCCGTGCTCAAATGTTCCCTTATGTCTTCCTCGTTCTCAATCGTGTACATTTTAGTTTGCATGCTTTTTATATCTATTTGCATTAACTCATCACATTCTTTGGTGAATTTCGCAAACTTAGCAAAAAGCTCCATGCTAAATTTAAATGTGCTCAAAATTTCCAATTGATTTTTCAATAATTCATTAATCAATGGAATATTTTTTTCAAACAGATTATTCACATTTATCATACTCTCATCTTTGTTGGTGATGGAGAATGTTTTCACACGATTTTTGAACGCGTTTGCTATCAAGGAAACATTTTCATTTAGAGATTGTTGAGCGTTTGCTTTATGGGTATTTTTTCTTTGATGTTGAACCCAAAGCTGCTCTTCAACATTCTCATAGCAAAACAAGCATCTTTTGTATGTCGACTGCTTAGATTTTTTTGCAGGTTGTTCTCCTGACATTGTTGGTGGTTGTTGTTGTTGTCCTGATCGCTTCATATTATTAAATATTTGGTTATATTATTAAATTAAATTTTTTTTTGGTTGATGTTTTTTATCTAAAAAGGAATGAATAAAATTTTATTGTTACTACTACAGTTTTGTTTTTTGTTTGGAAGAGAGGTTGAGTAGGTATTAGGCGGTGTCATTTTAGCAATAAGAACGAATAAAAAAGCAGAAAAAATCGTTATTACAAAACATCACTACGATAGACCGCGATTGTCTATTAAAAAGTGATAATTTTTGCTATATATATTTTTTTCACTATAAATTTCATATTAATATTTACTTCCTCTCTCTCTAAAACGATAACACCGTATTATTGTTAAGAACAAAACAATTTTCATTAAATATTGCGCTCTACATTTAAAACCCAGAACAAAATAAATACTAACACCGCATCAAAAAAAAAAAAGAAATAATAATTAATATATAAGATAACTTACCGTTTTTGGTGATGATTTTTATCACTAATTCCCCCGTCGAATTTTTTTATTTTGTTGTTGTTGAATATCTATATGGGTAAAAAAAAAAACTTCATTAAAACAATATTCAAAAAAAAGGATAAACAAATTCCAATAGCAAAACACTAGAAACTGCGTAATTGTTAACTAAAAATTTAAACGCGAAACATTATCACCACGTAATTGTTAACTAATAATTTATTCGAAAAAACACTAGAAGCCGCGTAATTGTTAACTAAAAATTTAATCTAGCACCGCCTAATTGTTAACTAATAATTTATTCGCAAAAAAAAAAACACTAGAACCGCGTAATTATTAAGTAAAATTTACCCGCGAAACATTATCGCCACGTAATTGTTAACTAAAAATTTAATCTAGCACCACCTAATTGTTAACTAATAATTTATTCGTAAAAAATACTAGAAACCGCGTAACTGTTATATATATCACCACGTAATTGTTAACTAAAAATTTAATCTAGCACCGCCGAATTGTTAACTAATAATTTATTCGCAAAAAACACTAGAAACCGCGTAACTGTTACCTAAAAATTTAATCGCAAAAAACACTAGAGCCGTCCACGTAATTGTTACCTAAAAAATTTTTTTCCATAATTAATATAATTATAAGATAACTTACCTTTTTCCTATTTTGGTATGATGATGATGATGTTGTTGATTTTTATCTTTTTTTACACACACTTTTTTGACTCACTAAATATATATCAAAAACAAAATGAATATGAATCTTTGCTTCGTCAAAGTAAACTGATACGCACTGGTTTTAACATTCGACATTTTATAGAAGAAATCCCTTCTAATACCGGAAACGAGACATTCTTTGCTCAATATGGAAAATAAGATAAGGAATAATGACCAGCGACATAGAAATCATTATTTAGTCATATCACCAGACCAGTAAAACATTTTTGAACAATATAACGAAAAAAAAAAGAAAAAATAAGATAAGAGAACTATGGGATTCAATTAATATTTCTTAGAATTCAAACAATTTTTTATGGTTAAATATGAGATTATTGGACTGGGTAAGCACTCACATTTTTTGATAAGAGAACTGTGGGACTCGATTAATATTTTCTTAGAGCTCAAACAATTTTTATGATTAAATATGAGGTCATTGGATCGGGTAAGTATTCATATTTTTGATAATAGAACTGTAGGACTCGATTAATATTTTCTTAGAGCTCAAACAATTTTTGTGGTTAAATATGAGGTCATTGGACTGGGTAAGTATTCATATTTTTTGATAATAGAACTGTAGGACTCGATTAATATTTTCTTAGAGCTCAAACAATTTTTGTGGTTAAATATGAGGTCATTGGACTGGGTAAGTATTCATATTTTTTGATAAGAGAACTATGGGATTCGATTAATATTTTCTTAGAGCTCAAACAATTTTTGTGGTTAAATATGAGGTCATTGGACTGGGTAAGTATTCATATTTTTTTTTGATAAGAGAACTATGGGATTCGATTAATATTTTCTTAGAGCTCAAACAATTTTTGTGGTTAAATATGAGGTCATTGGACTGGGTAAGTATTCATATTTTTTGATAAGAGAACTATGGGATTCGATTAATATTTTCTTAGAGCTCAAACAATTTTTGTGGTTAAATATGAGGTCATTGGACTGGATAAGCATTCACATTTTTTGATAAGAGAACTGTGGGATTCAATTAATATTTCTTAGAATTCAAAATTTTTATGGTTAAATATGAGGTCATTGGACTGGGTAAGTATTCATATTTTTTGATAAGAGAACATCAGTTAATTTTAATGTTTAAGCATATTTTTTTTTTTTTTTTTTTTTTTGATTTATTCTTAGAAAAACATCTCCTCATCCAAGATCTATGAGAATTCAAATCAGTAAACAGGTCTCTATGGATCGGATGTATAACAAAAAAGGGTGGCTTCAAACAGGGCGGTTCCAAACAGGGCGGTTCCAAACAGGTGGTTTCTTCAAACAGAGCGGGTTCTTCAAACAGGCGATTTCTTCAAACAGGGCGATTCCAAACAGGCTGTTTCTTCAAGCAGGGTGGTTCCAAACAGGCTGTTTCTTCAAGCAGGGTGGTTCCAAACAGGGCGATTCCAAACAGGCGGTTTCTTTAAACAGGGCGGGTTCTTCAAACAGGCGATTTCTTCAAACAGGGCGATTCCAAACAGGCTGTTTCTTCAAGCAGGGTGGTTCCAAACAGGCTGTTTCTTCAAGCAGGGTGGTTCCAAACAGGGCGATTCCAAACAGGCGGTTTCTTTAAACAGGGCGGTTCCAAACAGGGCGATTCCAAACAGGCGGTTTCTTTAAACAGGGCGATTCCAAACAGGCTGTATTATGTACCACCCCTCTCTGATAACTCTTCAATGCTGTAAGCAGGGCTTGTCATATGATGTTATGGTGGACTATATTTGATATTCTAAGACTCCTGGGGGGAAAAAATAACTGCTCAATATTCGAATAATACAGAACGATTCCAAACAGGGTTGGTCCAAACAGACTGCTTCTTCAATCTTATCATATGATGTTATGATGAGCCTATATTTGATACTCTAAGACTCATGGAGGGAAAAAATGAATGACCAGTATTCGAATAATTTTCTCACAAAATTAGCCAAAGTGAAAAACATCAATTAATTTTACTGTTTAAATATATTTTTTATTTATTTCTTATTTGAATTGTAAAAAAATGGCTGCGAATATAAAAATTCTGATTCGTCCGTTTCCGATGTTGTGGAATGAAACGTCAATTCGAAAGTATTTCCTACTGCTTGGAGCACCTCCATCTCACTCGAGGTAAGCATCTTCATGGTGTCCTCATCCATCATGTTGAAGCGAATCGGCAGGAACACCTTATTGTTCTCCAGTTCAACCAGTATCCTCGATCCATACTTGGTTTGGCACCTTATCGCTCGAAGGATTTTATATTTCCTATTTAGTATTAGAGTTTTTAAACTCTCTAGTGGTTTAATTTTACCCAATTGATTCAAACCCTCCATTATTATATATAGACAGAGCTGTTTTACTAGGTTTAATTTTTAAAGTAAACTGATACATACTGGATTAAAAACTCGACCTTTTATACAAGAAATCCCCTTCTAATACCGGAAACGAGACATTCTTTGCTCAATATGGAAAATAAGATAAGGAATAATTGGCTCTCATAAGTACACTTAGAAATAAAAAAAGAGTTTACTATAGCATCCAAGCTCATAAGATCGGACAAGCATAGTCATGTTTGGTTTTTTTTGATAACAACATATAGAAATCAACATTAGTCTGTGGGAGCGGAAACGATACATTATGGAAACTATGATAAGAATAATTGGCTCTCATAAATACACTTAGAAATAAAAAAAGAGTTTACTATAGCATCCAAGCTCATAAGATCGGACAAGCACAGTCATGTTTGGTTTTTTTTGATAACAACATATAGAAATCAACATTAGTATGTGGGGAGCGGAAGCAATGAATTCTTTCTTCAATATGGAAACTATGATAAGAATAATTGGTTCTCATAAATACACTTAGAAATAAAAAAAGAGTTTACTATAGCATCCAAGCTCATAAGATCGGACAAGCATAGTCATGTTTGGTTTTTTTGATAACAACATATAGAAATCAACATTAGTCTGTGGGAGCGGAAACGATACATTATGGAAACTATGATAAGAATAATTGGCTCTCATAAATACACTTAGAAATAAAAAAAGAGTTTACTATAGCATCCAAGCTCATAAGATCGGACAAGCACAGTCATGTTTGGTTTTTTTGATAACAACATATAGAAATCAACATTAGTATGTGGGGAGCGGAAGCAATGAATTCTTTCTTCAATATGGAAACTATGATAAGAATAATTGGTTCTCATAAATACACTTAGAAATAAAAAAAAGAGTTTACTATAGCATCCAAGCTCATAAGATCGGACAAGCATAGTCATGTTTGGTTTTTTTGATAACAACATAGAGAAATCTTACAACCGAGACAAAAAGCCAAAAGCCCAACCCATTCATCAACATCATACAGCAAAAAGCCCCCGCCTTGTTAATGCATCTGTTTGAATACTGGCTTAGGTCTGCGTCTTAGGTGAAGTCAGTTTTAAGTTCCAGCAAAAACAACCCATTTCCCATACAAAACCACAAACAACAAAATTCTCGTATATATTACTCAGTTTAATGACAATAAGATTAAAAAGTACAACAAAGACAGCGTTTTTTTATTTCTACCACAATTAACAGCTTACAACTGAGACAAAAGCCAAAAGCACAACCCAGACAACGTTTTTTATTTCTACCACAATTAACAGCTTACAACCGAGACAAAAAGCCTAAAGCACAACCCATTCATCATCATGGCTTAGGTCTGCGTCTTAGGTGAAGTCAACTAGCTTAGCTCTGCGTCTTAGGTGAATTCAACTAGCTTAGCTCTGCGTCTTAGGGGAAGTCAGTTTAAGTTCCAGCAAAAACACCCCATTTCCCATACAAATCCACAAACAACAAAATTCCCGTTTATATATTACTCAGCTTAATGACAATAAGATTAAAAAACAATCCATTTCCCATACAAACCCACAAACAACAAAATCCCCGTTTATATTACTCAGCTTAATGACAATAAGATTAAAAAGCACACCAAAGACAACGTTTTTTTATTTCTACCACAATTAACAGCTTACAACTGAGACAAAAGCCTAAAGCACTACCCAGACAACGTTTTTTATTTCTACCACAATTAACAGCTTACAACCGAGACAAAAGCCTAAAGCACTACCCATTCAGCCCCGATATCACCACCTAAGCATAAATCCATTAGCAAAAACATAAACCCATAACAAAAAAAGCACCGATATCATCACAAGCCCCAATACTCACCACCACATAGAAAAAGCCCAATAGTCAATAAAAGCATTCATCACCACCACCTGCAAAAACCCAAGAGCATCAAAAGCACAAAATCCACGGATCCACCACGCTGATAACGATTAATCACTAGCCCAAACAAACAACTACAGCGATAAGAACACTACAAACTATACCCAATTACTACTAATACTCATAAGAAATATACTAAATACTACTATTTCCACCTCAGTTAAGACACACCACCCATGAATGACAAAAAGCACCGATATCACCATCTAAGCATAAATCCATTAGCAAAAACATAAACCCATAACAAAAAGCACCGACATCACCACAAGCCGCAATACTCACCACCACCTACAAAAAGCTCAATACTCAACACCACCTACAAAAAAAGCACAAAATCCAACAACTACAGCGATAAGAACACTACAAACTATACCCAATTAATACCAATACTACTATTTCCACCCCACATAAGAACCCACAACCATTAATCACAACCACAAAATATCACTATTAATACCAATACTCATAAGAAATACACTAAATACTACTATTTACACCTCACTTAAGAATCCCACCACCCATGAACCACATACCACTATCAACACTCACCACACTACACACACATCTTCACCTTCACATAGAGCTTTCACACAGAAAAGAGCTTTTGAGCCAGAATTGAGGCGAAACCGCTATATCCCTACTACTGACGTGGTACTTGTAACCGAAACTAGGTTGCATCCATGTCACCGTCCCGTATTCCCAAACTTCTCCATGATTCGAAGAGATCGAACCCTCACTGGCGGTCCCACCATCAACGGAGGTGGAACTTGTATACTGGTTAATAGCGGACTTCGCCATGAACCTATTGACCTCCCACACCTAGAGTCCATAGAGGTATCTGGAGTTGAACTGCATCTGGCTAGTAATGGTAGAGTGAATATATACTCCGTATACCACTCGCATAAAACCAATAATGGCCCCATTAACCCCGAAGATATCGGCAAACTAATAAGGACCTCGGGGCATACACCCTTCATCATAGGCGGCGATTTTAACTCCAGACATCCCCACTGGAACAACTCTGTCTCCTGCCCAAATGGCACAAAACTGTACCAATGGTACACCGCAAATATGTATGCCCTCAACTGCGAAATAGTCGCACCTACTGTTGGTACTCGAGGTAACTCAATTCTGGACATATTTATTGTGTCCAAAGACTTACTTCCACAAATCACTCCTCCTCAAGTTTCAGCGGGTGTATCTGACCACAATGCTGTGACCACATTCATTCGCGGCTATCGAGCATCCCGGGCTCACATCAGATACATACCCGATTATGGGCGGACAAATTGGGACAACTTCAATATTACATTGAACGATAAACTCCACCACTTCTCTCTTCCCACTGACAGGAACCTAACGACGGTTGAAATAAACAACGCTGCAAAACGACTTCACGAGATTCTAGTTGAAACTTCGGAGACTCATGTCCCGAAGTATAAACTTGAAAAGACCTATCAGATTCCCCATGACGACATCACTCTTCATCTCATCCGGGAGCGTAAAAAGCTCTGCAGAATGAGATATCGTCACCGCTTTACGCAAAGGGAGCCATTATTGCGATCCATTATTCACAATATTGGTACACTGATAAAACAGAGAATCCAAAACAATCGTACCCGACAATTGGAAGACAAGCTGAAGGGTATTCAGATGGACCAGAACGTTTATAAAAATGTTAAAAAGATATGTGGCACTTCCCGCATCACTGGGCCAATTATGCACAATGGTGTTGTTGTCAATAACGACACCAATAAAGCAAATATCATCGGAGAGACCTTCGAAAACAATCACAAACTCACTCTCCAAGATGGCGACCCGGAAACTAATGCAATCGTTAGTTCAGAGGTCCACAGTAAGTTGGACGACTTCAACGAGCCAATTGTTGTCTTTAACCCAACTAACAGTGCATACTTCGATGACACACGTGATAATGGTCACGGTTTCATCACACCAAATACCCTACAGAGTCTGGTCAAATCTCGACACCCTAAGAAGTCACCTGGTATCGACAACATGTCATACCACTCGTTGCGAAGGCTTTCTGCCTTATTCTTTATAAAGCTCTCCATTCTGTTCAACCATGCTTACAACATGGGGTACTTTCCCCAAGCTTGGAGGCACGCTATTATTTGCCCAATAGCAAAAGTTGGGAAACCAACGTATCACCCCTCAAGCTTTCGCCCTATCTCGCTTCTCACTTGCATCAGCAAAATATATGAAAAATTCATATACGAAAAGCTAAATAACTTTGTCAGTGCCAGGCACCTAATACCTGATTTCCAATTCGGATTTCGAAGAGCGCACAGCACCACTATGGCTCTTAACCTATTTCAAAACCACGTCTGCGTGCGGCTCTTTAATAAGGAACCCACCGTTGCGGTAAGCCTAGACATTGAAAAAGCTTTTGATACGACTTGGATCGAAGGTCTCGCCTTTAAACTACTGAATACTGGCCTCAGTAGAACGCTGTGTAGCATCATCTACCAGTTTGTTCTAAACAGAACCTTCCAAGTTAGAATGAATGGAAAGCTTTCCCGAACTTTTCACGCCGCTGCAGGCGTACCACAGGGCTCCATTCTAGGCCCCATCTTATTCAACATTTACACCTCCGATATTCCCCGCCCCGCGGACGGGAGAGTAAACCAAATATGCTATGCGGATGACGTCCTGGTGTACACGTCAACCAAAGGCCCTAACCTCGCAACAAATCGACTCAACCGTCACTTGGACGAACTGTATCAGTATTACAGTCGATGGAAAATCCGACTTAATCCATCCAAAGCAGTAGCCATAATTCTGAGTAGTAAACACTCCCAACCTACTTCTCGATATTCACAGAATATTCGAATCAAAATGGGAGATACTACGATTAGACCACAGGACAAGATGAAATATCTTGGGGTCACTTATACCCCAAAAATGAATTTCATCAAACATGTGACCCACATTCTCCAAAGGGGCCTTGGTCGGTCTAAGCAACTGCACAACATCCTGAAGTGGAGGAACAAAGTTGACACCAAAGTTAAGCTTCTCTGCTATAAGCAGCTAATCCGATCTGGAATATCGTACGCCTTTCCCATATGGTCCTGCATATCTTCGGCTCAAATGGAAAGACTTCGGGTTTTCGAAAGGAAACTCCTCAGAAGATGCACCAATCACTCTAGAAGGCCTGACGGTCGTCATTACCCCAACGCTCACCTATACGAAGGCGCCTCCATTACCCCTATCGACGAGTACTTGCTTCAATTAGCATATAAGTACCTCGAAAACATTCAGAACAGCGAGAACCTACTTGTACGGGACTCTTGCGTTCTTGACCCCTCTCTCTCTCGATCTCTTCGGATCAAACCCCCACAATTTCTTCTTCAGTATAAAACTGAAGAAAGCACCCTTCCCAACAACATTCCCCTCTATAATAGAGGATTTCTGGACCCATCCCATAGGGTCTACAATTAACAAACCAACACACGAACGCACAGTACAAGACGGCACAAATACAAACATACACACCGACCAAAGAGCAGATTATCAGACGCCAAAGACGTGATCTGCGTTTACTACCGCACCCAAGACCCACCGGTCTTGTATGATTTCTTTCCCACCATCCCTCTATAAAAGTAGTTAGAGAACACTTGGACTAACACTGTCCACACTATCCTTGGATACCCCCCCTTTTTTCTTCTCTTTTCAGATGCCGCGAGACCGAGCCCAATATCCTCACGGATGTGGGTGATTCTGGTTATCGCAAGATGACCAGAAGTCAGAGACAAGATGAAGGACACATATGTCCTGTCTCGCCAAATTCGGCCTTCTCGCCACATTTTTTTTTTTTTTTTTTTTTTCGTGGAGATGAGTAAGAAGTAGAAAGTGAAGCAAGCCATAAGTAATAAGTGAGAAGTAAGCAGAGTAAGCAAGCGATAAGCAAAGAAGCGATAAGTCAAGAAATCGTTAAGTGTACGGTAAAAGTAACGGTTGTTATTAATGGACTAATAAAGTGTTATATTAATTCAAAATCGATTTAACGGCTCTCATTTATTAAAAATAATTAATCCAGAGAACCCTAAGCTCGCTACGATATATATACCTATACAATATCTATACTAATAAACGGTGGAAAACAAATTAATCATTTTTTTTTCGTTTCTTTGTTGCTTAGTTGTTAGCGATTTTTTTTAGTTTACCATTCTTTTTTCGAATGGATCCCACTTGCATGATTTGGGAATCAATTGTATTGTCAAATTTGATCTTTTCCAATTCGGGATTGTTTTTGTCCTTGTCTGGACGGAGTTAGGTTGTCGGGCCGTGAGCCGGAGGTGTTTTTGGTTGCTTAGGCCGAGTTTGTGGTTGATTGCTCTGGGTTGGCGGAGAATTAATTTTGTTCTGATTGCCCTTTGTCTGTTGAGGTTGTCTCCCATTTGAGGTGCACCGCGAGTCGTCCGTGCTCGCCGTTTGGTGGTTGGCTTTCATTCACTCTCGCGTTGGGTCCTACATTTGCCTGAGTTTTCTGCTCTTTGGGTGCTGACCAAATTGTCCGGTCTAGCCTGGTGAGGCTGAATTGGCGACCTTAATGCTGACGAGGCAGCGGCAGAAGGAGAACCGGGAGGGTACCCCTTCCCGGGCACAGCCTGAGATGTTCTGCGAGCCGCTCGGTGCCGCGGTGGACACGGAGCCTTCCTTGATTCGCGCGGCGACCCCATGGATGCTCCCTCCCCGACACCCATATCCCCCCGCGGTCCCAAATGCACTGCCGGGAACATGGATGACACGCCGAGTACGTCATCCGCGGCCAAGGGACGAGGAGTGGGCCCTCAGCCATGTCCTGCACGGACCACGTTGGGCGCGGACAGGGTCTACGACCTTGTCTCGAAGACGGCTCCTATGTTCTCGGGACAGGAAGGACCCAATGCAGCCGAGAAACTTACTTCATTTCGCAAGAGGACCTTGGACTGCTTGGCGGTGGAGGAGGAGCTTTCTCCGATGGCTGCCCTCTAGACTGTGTGGCGAGGCCTACCGCATGTTTGAGGAGGGTCCTCCCGCGACCTTTTATGAAGTGGAGGAGCGTCTAAGGGAGGACTTCGAGCCCGACTCCATACGAGGAGTTGTGCGCACAGCTATCCGCAATGCGACAGCTTCCTAGCGAGTACGCAACGAGTTTCGCTTCCCGCGTGAAGCGGGCCATTGTGAGGTGTAAAGAGGCCGTTGAGCGATATTACGGTCGACATGGTGGGACGGTTTTCGCCAGCCAGTTGGAGAGAATGGCGAGGCCGTAGTTAGTTAGAGGCGTAAGGGAGGACTGCCTCAGCCACTTCCTCCTTACGTTGGGTGAGGTCCCTTTTCATGGACTGGTGACCCACCTCATGCACTTCGAGCGTTCGGGGAGAGAAATGCTCCGGCAACACGGCTTTTCTCTTGTGGGGGTCCAGGCCGGGGTCATCAATTAGTCGACCGACCCATCGGTTTTTGGCCTCGGTCATTCTTCAACATGCATAGAGCACTCCTCAGCACAGGCGGCGGGTTTGTCGAGAATGAACCCGCAGGCTGTATCGTTTAGCGTCCCTGCCTCAGAAAAGTACCATAGCCACCAGGGTGAGAATAGGGCTTTTGCTCCGACTCAATCGTTTTGTCAACAGGGATACTACCGGCCGGGCACACCTACTAATACTTGTACATATGTTTCAGCCTCTTCCGACGAGGGAGCATGGAGAAACACAATTTCTTCCTTTGACCGGAATGGAGTGCCACGGGAGTCGGCTCAGGGGCCGTACTTGCCCCAGGGCCAATCGAGTCAGGCTGCTGGCGGTGCGTTTGGTGTGTCTTTCGACCACACCCAGACCCAATGGAGTCAACCCATGTATGCCTCGGGAGAGCCCACACGGCGTTTCCCCAATGAACCCCCCAAGCTCAACCACAGGGCGTTCATGCACCCGTGGGTTCAGGAATATACCTCCCACCGCAAGCTGGCGGTGACCAGTTTAACAGACGCCAGCCTGCCCGGGTTCCGGGCAGTGGATCGATGCACCCTCTAGAAGCGCAGATGTCCTGTAGCTTCTGCAGAAAGACGGATGCGTTGGTGGACGCGATCAACGGAGGTGAACGAGAATCGCGCGGGCCGCACCATCGTCGGCCCGTGGCAGGCGAAGGATACCCCAGCTCTGCAGAATCGGAATCCTTGAACGCACGTGCGAGGAGCGAGGACGCGTCGGGAGACTCTGGGAGTCAGAAGCAGCGATCCCTGCACCACAGGCCCAAAGTAGGCCATAGCCGCTCCAGTTCGGCTAGTTTGGAGTCTACCGAGACTCCCAAGCAGAACAATCCTGAACGGAGGAGCGCGGTGCGGTGCGAATTTCGCGGTCGACGCACACACAAGACGGCAGTATGTCGACATAAGGCAAACTGGGAGAGGCCGGGAAACTTCCAGAGGTCGGGTCGGGGAAATCCAGCCCGACCGCAATAGAATCGCAACCCAGTCAAGCTGTTCTCAGTTTTCGCCGATCCAAGTCCCGATTGTCAAACTTCCATTAGAAATTGGCCGTAGGAACACTACGCGCCTTATCGTGGACAAATGCGCTGAGGTCAGGTTGTTGAAGCTGAAGGCACTCCATCCTAGATATGGCATGGATGCGTATAAATCCACAACGTTCCAAGCGCTGTTTGGCAGAGGCAAGTCGAGGGGATGCTGTCATGGGAGTTTCATGTTGCACCACGAGATTCCCTGCAGCTTTCAAATAGTGGACTCCTTGCCGGGTTTAACAGAAGACGGGTTGTTGGGGTACGACTTCCTGTCGAAAAATTGCAAGGTCGATGGAACGGGTGGTTGTTTGGTTTTTCCCCGAACGACCGTAAATCCCGAACTTTTCTCCGTTGACTTTGCGAACAATAAGACAGGAAGGGTTGAACATAAGGTGGCCGAACCGGGAGCCGTGCCAAAGGGACCTGACAAGGTCGACATTGCGGCAGGCACTCACCCGGAGACCCTACCGACACAGGGGAAGGCTACGAAAGAATGTTCAGCCACGTGCTACTCATAAAACCGTGCCCATTAAAACCAAACAGTGCGCAGGAAGGTAAAGCTTCAAAAAAAAGCTAGGAAGTAAATTGTAAAACTTAAATTCCCTGATTTAACTGGCCAGACTCAGGTTTCTATCCAAAATTGTTGTTGCTGTTGTTTGGTTTATGAAGAGTAGGGGTACCGGCACGGCTAGCGGTCACGCTCGACTTTGTAGTCAGAACAGCCATGAGCAAGTAAGAGATACATACGTCTGTTGCGCAACGGATTATTATAACATTTTTAACAAATAAAGGCGTCAAACCCTCGGAAATTTTTTCTCGATTGAAGACAGAGTTTGGTGATGATACATTGTCTCAGAATCGTGAGTATACGTGGGCCAAAGAGTTTAAAAGTGGACGAGAGCGTGTTGAAAACGAAAGTCATGATCAACGCTCAAGGAAAAGTCGTATAGATGACAACATCGGTGCCGTTCGAGAGTTTATTGAAAGTGAAAGTGAATGCATATTACTTCTGTCAGTTGTTGCAGTCGGAAAAAGCCGCATAATAAATAAAAGACGAGATATGCCCATTCGAGAGGTCATCCTTCTTCATGACAACGCCAGGCCTCACACCGCATCCTTGACAAGGGACACCTTGGAAGAAATGGGCTGCGAAACTCTCGAACACCCTCCTTATAGCTTAGATTTTTCTTCCTGTGGCTATTTTTTGTTCGCAGCGTTAAAGGAATCACTTGGAGGAAAAAAATTCGAAAGTAAATACGATGTTGAGGAGCACGTGCACAATTGGCTAACAACTCGCCCCAACTCTTTCTACGAACAAGGGATATTTCAAATCGGTGGCAAAAGTATGTGGATCACGCAGGAGACTATATTGATAAATGTTGTTAGTATAGTCAGTTTGTAGCATTATTCAATAAATATATAAAAAGAAATCACCGTTTATATCGTACTTTCAGTAAATTTGAGTTACCATGTATTTCAAATAAATTTATCTTAGACTAACCGATCAGAAGTTAGAAAAACCTTTAAAAATACCTTCTTGGATTCTTACATAACTCTTACTGTGATGATAGATTTCTCTATCTGGGGTGACACGAACCAAATTAACATCAAAACCAATTACGAACTACCCGAAGGAGTTGGTATTTTAACTGGAACATGGTGGCGGGTAGTGTACGGCGCAGGATAGTGTTGCACATACGATTTTAGTTACAAATAGTTATTCTTCGGATTTTCATCACACAGTTCTGGAGACGTTTGCTGGAGTCGAAAAGCCAATTATTTATTATGTAATTGTTGGTAAATGAGAGACATAAAGTTGTTAGTCCCTTAGTAATGGCAGCCTTTACTTGAATACTTGTGAATTTAAGTCAGCTCACATTAGTTCTTGTGATCAAACGACTATGGGATCTTCTCGATTTACATTCAGTTAAAATAGTTCGCTGGCGCAAGACTAATGACCTTGCCCGGAAAAAAACAAATCATTATGGAAAATTTAATAAGCCTCAGGACTTGCTAAATAAGGCCAAGACCGGCTCCCGGTTGTAGTGCCGATGATGATGATGAAAATAGTTCGAGTCAAAAATGGTTTCCAAAACCGTCGAAGGCAAATTCCTTGTTGATTGTATCAACTAGTTAAGAATTATCAATTCGTAAATACAACCACAAACACGAACGCCCCACACACGTAGTTGGGCACAATATTAATTAGCACTTTGCCGAAATAGATCGTTTTAAACCACTTAATAGGGCGTTGCAATTACCTCGAAAGGTCCGTTACGAGTAGCATACTGATAGTGATGTAGAGCCTCACGCGCACCATCTACTGCTAACTATAGAGTAATTTCGGTCTTATCAACCTCTCCCGACAGTTCGTCTACCAGAACTGGTAGCTCCAATTCGACTCGACGGTGTGGTAAGTGAGAATAAGATCCTATGTGGTGATTTGATGGCATTAAATAAATGAAATGGAAAGTACGTGAACCATTGAGAGGATTCGGATCTCAGTCAATGGGACGGGCAACGATCAGGCATCGGGGAGATCCGTGAGTTTGAATATAAACATTCAACTACGGAGAGCGTGCGAATCCCTTGAAGCCGCTTCTTGGGGTAGTATGCTGAGGATAGTTGGAGTTAACAGCGAACCGTCGCAGGTGGCATCGGTTCTGACAACTTGAAATCACTTGATGAGGGTTGCAAACGCTTGACAAGTTTCGTGCCCCAAACCGTGATCATTTTTGAAGAATATTTGCTTAATGAAGATATGCAGTGGCGAATGCAAATGCATATAACGCTGGTCTTGTTAGATGAATGTGCATCGCAAGTAAATAAATACATGAGACAGAAAGACAACAAAAAAAAAACTTCAAAAGGAAATATAACATATGGTATTGTTCGGAGGATTTTGCCACTGGAAGTGCAGTGCTCGCTACGAGAAAAAAACCACCGCTGTGCTTTTTAACAAAGTTCTATGTCGACGTTGACAATCTATTTTATTGAGGAGTACATGCTAGTTCGAAAAACTGGATTTCTTTTTAACGGTTGTACCTGTTGAAGTCCGCACGCCGTGCTTCCTCGGTTGAGGGAAGAGCGTGGACCTTTTCTTTTCTAGAGGATGGTAAGACGTCTTCTGTCTGTCTTCTTTTTTTGCTCGTCACGACATCCACCTATGAATCTCGATTTAACCATTTATTTTTCGAAACGATCTTACCGCAAGGAATTTAACAGAGATTGATTTGATGTTTTATATTTTACTTTCTTTATTTCTTCAATGTATTTTAATTATTATCTTTTTATTACGCGGATTACAATTTATTTGTCTTATTTACTTTTTAATTGATATTGTTTATTTGTTTTTATTTCTTTTAATTCTTGTTTTAGTTTAAATTAATTTTTATTTATTTTGATACATTTTTCTTTTCATCTATTTAACTCAAACTGAAAAAACTGAACTAACTCTCCAGTCGACTGCTTCTCAACCACTTTTTTCTATTCTATTCTCTCTCTGTGACTTTTCACATTCAATCAAATTTGGACGAAAATCCAAGTTACTATGTTTTGAATAAATAAAAAGGTGCAAGTTATTAAGTGTGCTGTAACTGGTAATATTGTGAATGTTTATGAATGGTATGTATTAAGTGAGAATGTAATATATGTTAAGTGAAGTTTTTAAGGATGTGTAAGGAGATTCAGTGTTAAATTTAATAAGGGTAGTATTCTGGAATACAACATACCATCCAGCTGTTGAACTACGTTGCCGATTTTGATTTGGCCAATGGTTATATTCTTGCATTCGAGGAAGATTTCTTACACCGTTCAAGGCGCTGTCTCCTGTCGTGCAGCGATGTGTGCCGTACCTATAATCAATGGATTGAAATACCTTTTATGTGAAAGGATTACTTTTGCCCAAAAATAACTCTGCAGCTCCCAATAACAACTCGAGATATATTTAATTGCCGTTACCAACTTGCTTTATTCACGCTGATTACTTTTATTTTTATTGATTATAAGGATTGCGAACTGTGTCGCTTAAAAGTTCACGAAGAAGAAGAAGTTGTTGATTTTGCTTGCTTGAGAACCAGAATAATAATCGATTATGTCAGCTAGTTGCTGACATTTGTTATTCCGTTGCCACGGGTAACATTCAGTTGCGAATTCGCTGGTTGTGTCCAGTGCTTTCATTGGCGAATCTTTTGGCTCCAGAGGACGGTCCTCCGGAGCTTGATCGGGGGGTTCGTCCTCCAATGGAGTCGGGGGGTTCGTTTTTAAGTGGAAGGATGCCGATTGTGGCGATGGTTCTCGTGAGTGGGCTGGCAGCGGTCCGTCGCAGTCCACCTTCACATCGTTGGTCGATTAGGAGAGAGCCACCCGCCCTGAAGAGTGTTGAAGACGGACGTGTCTTGGACGGCCCGGAGGATTCGGGTTGATGATGACGGAATGGTCCCCTTTGTTGCTGGAGGCTATTATCTGTTGTATTCACGGAGCTGGCCATGTGATCTGTGTGATGTTGTGCCCTACGACACGTGCGCGGCATCGGTTTCTGTTGGGGCTTCGGCGTTGGTCCGAGCATCGGGACATGTGCCGAGTTGATCTATGGGCAGGCGGCACTCTGGTCGGCGGCCTGCTGGTGCATACTCACTGGGAGTGTGTGCGGTTCCGCAACCGCTTGTTCGGTGTTGACTTCTTTATTGACGCTGTTCGCCTCAGTTGGGGAGGGGTCGACCCCGAAGTGGGCCTCGAGCAGCCTCGGTAGTTGGGCATCATTGCCTTGGGCGTCGTTGTTCACCTTAACGGAGGAGACTAGGTCGAGCGCGGAGTGGGCCTCGAGCGGTACATCAGAATTCTTGGCATCTTTCTTCGCTGGTGCTGGTGCACTGGTAGCTGTTGGTGCCTTATTGCTGCAATCAGCCTTCTTTTGTGATGTCGCTTTAGCGCCGATGGGTGCTGCTGCAGTTTGCATTTCCTTCACTGCCTTTGGATCGGGTTTCTTCTCGACCGTTCCTCCCTTGGTTGTCTTGCTTTCGACAACGCCTGCCTTGGCTGGCCCTTTGGTGTCTGTCATTACATCTTTGTTCTTCATATGGCTTGTGGGTTTCGTGGGCATCATTCGTGATGTTAATCTGGATGGATGGCCAGGTGACATAGGCATGTCAGGCGAGGAAGGAGTTAGAGCTAAGATGTCCGCCGCCGTCTTGTAAACGGTCGGGCGGTCGACGGTGAGGGCGTGTCTTGCCTCGGCGAGCTCTGTGGCCTCGTCAAGGTATGTCTCCTCAGCTTCGTCGATGAATCTTTCTTTAAAAAGCGGATCGTCCATGGAGTTATCAGGCCGATAAGTTGTTCATGCCTATTCAGCTTCTTTTTGCATCATGAACTTGGCGGCGGTAATGTAGTTGTAATTGAAAAAGGCTTTCTTACCTGTGAACCTTGCTGCGGTTGTTCCTTACGTTTAGATTCGGGGCTGCCGATCCACAGGTCTGGATCCTAGATTACGTGCGCCGCGAACTGGTCGGGGTGTGGTTCGTTGTATCTGCGCTGGGACAGCTTCTTGCTGCGCCACTAACCTGGCGGCGGTCGGTCCTTAGGCTGGACCCTCTAGTGGCGAGCTGGGCATCGTTTTGAACCACAGATGGATCCCTGGCAGTGGCCACGAATTGGGCGGCGGACTGCACGGCTATTGCGTCTTGAACTTTGTGGCGTTAATGCACGGCGGTTGCATCTGATCCACAGATGGATCCCTTGCAGTGCCACGAATTTTGCGTCGGTCTGCACGGCTGTTGCTTGATCGACTATAATGTTCGAAAGTTCTTGAAGCCGCAGCGACGGCTGAGATGATAGCAGCATTTAGTGAAAAACTGTGTTTTCCGTTGTCTCTATAAAACTCGCAGTTAATCTAATTTATTCTTTGAGTGTAATTATTTTCAATTCGGTTACCGTATAAATTATAGTATTTGAATCTTCTAATGATTTGTTTTATAAATTTATCCTTTCAATCCCGAGGTGGGGAAAGCTTTGTACAAGTTGAACTTAACTTACTCAACTTATGTGACTTAAATTATCTGCAACTCGTTCGCCTCTTTTGGAAAAGTATGATGCAACGCCGTGGTGAACTTCGATTTATTTCTGCTATTAATTGTGATTGGCTGGAGGCTGGGCAAAATGTGATTATTTTCGGTTGCGCGAACTGGGCGGTGACATGGTAGCTGCGAACTGGCAGCAGTGGAATGGATCCACAGACTAGATCCGACTCGAAGGACCAACATGTTTGATCTCTGCCGACCGAGGAATGTCGCCGGAGAAGATTTCTTACACCGTTCAAGGCGGTGTATCCAGTCGTGCAGCGATGTGTGCCGTACCTATAATCAATGGATTGAAATACCTTTCATGTGAAAGGATTACCTTTGCCCAAAAATAACTCTGCAGCTTCCAATAACAACTCGAGATATATTTAATTGTCGTTACCAATTTGCTTTATTCACGCTGATTACTTTTATTTTTATTGATTATAAGGATTGCGAACTGTGTCGCCTAAAAGTTTATGAAGAAGAAGAAATTGTTGATTTTGCTTGCTTAACACCAGAATAATAATCGATTATGTCAGCTAGTTGCTGACATTTGTTATTCCGTTACCACGGGTAACATTCAGTTGCGAATTCGCTGGTTGTGTCCAGTGCGAATCCGCAACAATTTTATTTGATATTTTTTACTAGAACTACACCTTTTATGTTCTTATAATTTGGTTAAAATGAAATAGAATCCTATAATTTTAGTATGATTAGAACGTTCCATCACTGATAGCTTTCTTTCTATTTATCATGTTGCAGTGGACATACTTTAGATTTAGCTAGTAACAATGATGTAGTATAAAAATTCCACTAGATTTAGAATCGATACTCCAAAGAACAGACCAGCTAAGCCAGCGATCGCCACTAAAAAACAGAAAGAAAATGAAATTGAAAATTGATTTGAAAATTGGGGTGCTTGATGTATTAGTTTGGGGAAAAACAAATCTGATACTTGTTCGCTAGGGTGTAGTGGTATGGGTAACACAAAAGAAAACTATTGAAAAAACAACCGAAAAAATGAAATTTCCGTCCAGACCTCATTGAAAACGCTCCGGGCGACAACATAATTTTTACCAGGTCGCCGAAGAACAAAAATTCCATATAAATTAGTCGCCAGCTCATCCACTAATTTCTAACGTTAAGGCTGTATAAAAACAACTCCGTTCACTAACAAAGTCCTCAAATAAGTCTAAAAACTGAATGAAAACAAAAAACGAAAGAGAAATAAAAGTTTAATGAAACGTGTTCCAAAAAAAAAAAAAAAAAAAACATAAATAATAATAATAAATAAATAAATAAATAAAAAAATAAATAGATGTAAAGTCTTTTAATATACAGTTGGAAGTGTCACTCAGCTAAAAGCCTTTTTTTTTTTTTTTTTAGTTTTTAAACCACATTTATTTTCCTAATTCTTTTTACATGTATAATATTAGGGGTAAATGTTAAACCCTTTTCTACAATCACAGTCCTTAAATTAACTTGCTGGCTCTATGCGAGCTCTCTAAATTACACATTACAACTTGATTTTTATATATGCCTTTCGGCGTACATCTTTTTTTTTGTTTGTTTTGTTTCTTATATATATATATATATATATATATATATATATATATATATGAAATAGGTCATATATTAGAGGGACTCCTCGTTTACATCTATATGTATACATTATTATTACAATTTTTTTTTTTTTTTTTTTTTTTAATTATAACAAACAAAAACTTCAAAACAAAACGAATAAAACATAAAATAAGAAACAAAAAATAAAATAAAAATAAAAGTAATTGGGAAAGGAGGACTGGGGGAGGGGCGACAAGAGGAAGGAGAGCGTTGCTCTTGAGAGGCATACTATATCTGAGGAAGTGAAGTCCTCTCCTCGTTGAGAAGCCACCACCATTTGGGAGATGTTCGATCTTTGGCTGATTTATCTCTTTCACTGATCGCCGTGCTAAAACGCATGCGGTCTGGGGCATTGGAGATATCACTATCATGGAGAATTCGTTTGTCCCTGGCGCCACGGAGAGCAGGGTAAATAATCGGGACTCCAAGCACGTCTTGGATAAGGCCTTTTTGATCCAAGAAAGGGAACGCTTCTGGGGGAATAAACCCATTCTGGAGGGTATTCTCCAGATACATATCATTGGGATAGAATGCTCCCGCGATAAGATTATTGTCACTGCACATTGCCCTTGCTGTGTGACCACGAATAATTTTAATTATGAAATTGTCTATCCTATTTAACCCTGATTTGTTCTACAGGATAGAATTTTTTGTATTGCGACTCTGGTATTCTATAAAGTCCGAGGCAGGAACGCAAACACTGCCGTTCGAACACACGAAACTTCTCCATATAAAGTGGAGATATATTATACCATACTGGACAGCCATAAATCAAAACTGGTCGGATGAATGCCGAGTGCGAAATTATTTTGACTCTGGGGTCAAGAAGACTACTCCGCAATAGACTTCTTGTCATAGAATATGCGCTTTTAGCTGCTGAGAGGGACGCTGCTACGTGCTTGTCAAAATATAAATACTGGTCTAGCCAGATACCAAGGTATCTAACTACAGTTTTCACTTGCAGTGGAAGGTTATTGTTACCTACAATAGAAAAGTGTTTCCAGTTGTATTTTGTATCCCTCGAGGCCCTGGATAGGGGCGTTCTGAAAAGAATAGTCTCGGTTTTCTGGAAATTAATTTTTAATTTCCAGTCGTCGCAAAATTGTTTTATTTTGTTGAAGTCATCTTGAAGGTGCCTATTGATGTCGTCTATTTTTCCTCCTGTTCTGTACACCACTATGTCATCGGCGTACCCAATGGCGTTTTCGAGAGAACTCACTAGATCACTAGTGTAAATATTGAATAGAATTGGAGAATTCACAGCTCCCTGCTGTAAGCCATTTTTAATTTGGAAGGTCTTGTTGGAGAGTATGTCCCCCCATTTCACCACAAAATGTTTGTCCATTATCATATCATAAATAATGTATAGCAGATATTGCGGCATACCCACGTTTGTTAACTTATAGAAAAGATCTTCTAACCATACGGTGTCGAAAGCCTTTTCAAAGTCAACCAAGCAGGCGCCTGTACATTGTCGCTTTGCCTTGTTCCACTGTATATCGGAAACAAGTTTCGTCGCTGCATGAACTGTATCATGTCGCCCTCGAAAGCCAAACTGGTTGTTGGGGATGATATCGTTTTCATCACACCAACCTATCAGTGCTTTGTTTATAATTTTTTCGAATACCTTGCTGATGTTGGGAAGCAGGCTGATGGAGGGCAGATTAGCTGGATTGCTCTTATCCTTACCCTTTTTGGGGATAGGGTGGACTACTGCAGTCTTCCAATGGGTTGGATAGTGTGCATTGTTTAGAGCGTTGTTAAACAAAGTAGTGTATATGTTCACTGCTTCGCGAAGCAAGTGCAAATGCTATCTATTCCAGATGATTTCTTATTTTTTATTGAGCTAAGTATGTTTTTAAGTTCATCCTTGCTGACAAACATATTTGTATTTTCATTTCTGACGGGAGAATCCGCCCTATTATTTTCGCCGAATGTGATGAAACTATGGTTTTCGGATCGCCAGTTGTGAAGTTGATTGCGCAGCGAGCAATGTCTTTGACGGGCATTGCTTTCAATTTCAGTGTTAGCATGAACTGATTCGTTAACTCTGTACACTGCTTCGAAACAGGCTCCAATTGAATTCGCTTTCTTTTGCGGATCTTCGACTACTATTAGTTCATCATTGGAGTTGATGTGCTCTAAGGTGAGTCCTGCGTTCAGCATTATCTGACAATTCTCGGGAGTCCGTAGAATTCGGAGACAGGGAATGTCATTGTGATCTTTTCTTCGACATATTTTCTTGATTTGTGAAAACATGTTCGGTCCGTTTGCTTGGACAGCTCGAATTCTGTTGCTCCACTCCTCATTTATTACTGCTCGGTAATTATCCCGGATCAGTTTTTGAAGATTTTTAATCAAGGACTTGATTGTTTTGATTTCATTGCTATTTAGGTCACTGAACTGCCTATAGCACAATTTCAGCTTTGAGAGCAGGGTGCTCTTTTGCCTATACAAAGCATCGATAGTTGCATTTCTGTATCGGTGGGTATAACCATCCATATGAGCTACTTTGGGGGTGGAACGATTCATTGTGTTAGTAACAATATCGTTCATAGTTAGGAGGTAATGATCGATTTCATCATTACGGAGGTTTCTATTAGTCGGTGGGTCTATGCCAATGTTGCGTATTTCTCTTTTTACTATGCGATCGAAACGCGACCAATGTGCTTTTCGGAAATCGAAAGAGTGTACCTGGTCGTACTGTTCAAGTAGATGGTACTCGTTTGGCACGTGTATTACGGCTCCAAGTCCGTAATGATCGCTATCGTACTCAATTGTGCGAAGACAATTTCGAGTAGTTACCTCGGTATCTGGTAACTGAATTCGATCATCTGTCATAAGTAAATCCAGGAAGGAGTTACCTCTTGGATAAGACGGTGTACTTGTAGCGTACAATTCTAGTTTATGCTCGATCGCATTTGTATGCCACCAATCAAACAAGGCATTGCCTCTGGTGTTCGAGGTCAGATTGCCCCAGGCACTGTGCTTGGCGTTAAAATCACCTGCCATTAAAAAGTAATTGTTTTCCAAATCTAACTTGAGACTTGGGAAAAGCGTATCGATTTCACTGATAATTTGGGTACCTTGAACAGATTCAGGAGCGTAAGTAGCGACTATATATAGATGCCTTTGACTTTTTAGCGGAATGTCTATGATGCATGCCTCTAGCACCTGGAATTTGTGTACTTCCGTGCTGTAAACGACCTTATGGTGAAGACCTTTCTTAACTAAGATAGCGACCCCACCCCCTCGAGTAGAGTGTGGTCGATCTCGTTTAATTATGTTATAATTTTTGTAGCCCATTTTGTGCCTTTGGTTTAGCTTAGTTTCGCTAGCCAAGAGCACATCTGGGCATTCGGCTTGGAGCAGATTGCCTAAATTATCCCTTCTTTCGATGTGGATTAGTGAATTTACATTCACAGCTATAATTTTTAGGTTAAGTTCAGACGGAGGGTTGAAGATTTTAGAGTGGAGAGTTATTTGAGAACAGGGTTGAATAGAGAGTATCTATTCGAGCTCTTTGTTCAGTCAGTGTTCTTTGAAATTCGGCAAATTGTCCTTGCATGGTTAATAACATTGTTATTATTTCTGAATGTGCCTCTGGTGCATGCATTTTCCCATTACTATATGTATGTTCCATGGATGCTGGTTGCTTAGGAGCACCGGCCATTTGTGCATATGACACACAAGGAGCCACGAAATTGTTGTAAGAACGAGTTTTCATTTTTTCCTCTTCTTCAACTTGTTTCTTTTTGGATTCCAATTTTAATTTCATTTGTTGATATTTAGGACATCCTCTAAAATTAGCAGAGTGACCTGTATTTTTACAGAGGACACAGGACACTGTTTTCCTGTCTGGAAGCTGTTCCTTGCCCAAGGGGCATTCACCAATGATATGGTCGGAGAGGCACTTTACGCACCTGAATTGCATGTGGCAGTTTGATGCCGCGTGCCCGAAGCGTTGACAACGCATACACTGCAATACGCGATCGATTTTTCTAATTTTTTCCCAACTTATTGTTTGGTGGTTGAGGTGTTTGATGTATCGGAGAGCATCAACTATACTGTTGGGACTCAGTGATACAATAAAGAAAGGCAATTTGCAATTGCGTTTTCTGGAGTTGGCGGTAGAGAAGGGTTTCACACCTGTAAATTTTAAAAATGTCGGTTTCGATATTTTTTAATTCCTCAGGGGAAAAACATGGATCGACGCCTTTTAGGAGCATGGAGATTATTTTCTCCGATTTCGGGGTGTACGTGTAGTACTCGCTTTTTGTCCTACCCAAAGCAGTCATTACTTTGCGATAACCTTCAATATCATCGCACATTAATTTTATTTTAGAATTATTAATTTTTTTTGTTTTGAAATTTTTACAAGTTAACTCACCTAATTTTATAACGTCCTTTGTTTCCATGGACGTAAGTATTATAGGCGGCGCCTTTTCCTTTTTGTTGGTTACGATGTGCTGGCTTGTTTGCTGCTTCTGCATCTCCTTTGTTTGCTGCCTTTTGTTTGCTTCCTGATGTTGTTCCTGATTTTTCCATTGTGCTGTTGTATTTTCTTGGCTTTGTTGTTGCTGCACCAGGTCTTTTAATTTGAGGATTGCTTCTCTTTGTTTATTGACTTCCTCTTCTTTTGTGTCAATATCCGCAGGGAGTTTTTCTAATTCCGCCGGATCTGTTGCAGTACCTGTGATATTGTTTTCTTCCTCAGCAGGTAATTCGATTTCACTTGGGTCAAGGTCAACCAATTCGTTGAATTGGTTACCTGCGCCTGTGTATTCGTTTTTCTTTCCTTTTGCATTTTTTTCGCCGTCTGAATTTGGCTTGTGCCGTTTTGTTATAATACTCGGCTGTCGCTCGAGTCGGCTCCGTGTCATCGCTTTCAAGTCTGCCTGGCCCCTTTTCATGAAAGGCGACGAGCTCTTTAGCACTTTGTTTGTTTCCATAATTTTTTTTTTTTTTTTTTTTTTTTTTTTTTTTTTTTTTTTTTTTTTTTTAAAACAACCGCTCTCAGAGGCGGCCACACTGTGTAATCCACACTTGTTCACTTACACTCGCGCGACGAATTTATTTATTTATTATTTTTTTTCTTTGCTTTTGCTTTCTCCTGTTGTCAGGTATACGTCTTATCTCTTTGACGTGTTGGTAACGACTGAGCTAACAGTCTTATTTATTCAATAATTCACAGTTTGTTGGTACAATTTATATTTCGATGGGTTTGCTCAGTTGCCTTTACTTGTTATAGGCAGATTGTCCGAAGATATTGTAAGGTATATTTCTATTGATTCAGAGAAATCTCTTGGTGGAGATGAAACCCAGCTTGAGAACATCACTTTACAATATCCACCAAATTATCTATTATCTTTGACTTGAATATACTTTCAGAGTTCCTTAGCAAAAAAAAATTCATTATTAACATTGTTTTTAAGAAACTGTTATTTCTGTGATGTGCCGTGTGTTCTTGTGGGCTGTATTTAATTCGCACCGTTGTAAAAACTTCTTAGTGTTATCCAGTTCACCACCGATTAGAGGACCTAGCTTGAACGAGCAATTACGAATCGCGCGTATAAGCCCCTTGGATTGAATTAAGATTTGTATTAAAAGAGGCACTCGAAGTATTGTTTACGTTTGTTTATTGTATGTTGAATGTTTAATAAACTAATTATTCAAATATTTCGTATCCACTAAGAATAGTTAATAACACGATCAGAATGCCGCTCCCTGAATGTTGTTGCTTGATGTACTTGGAAAAATGTAATTCGTTTCCTCCTGTGTAGTGTTGGGTAATTACATTTTGAAATCCCTGTGTTCTCTTCTAAAAACGAAAATCACCTTTTACTTTCTTCATTTCTCTCGTCTTGAAACATCCACAATCCGATAGTATTTCGATGTCAACAATGTTTCGTATAATTGCTTTTTTTTTTTTTACTTTAAAAACGCATTTATTTCTTTGTTTAAACTACATTTTGTCTTATTATTTAGGATTAAATAGTAAATCCTATTTATAAAAGTACACATTTTTTTATTAGCTTACTGGCTCTTCGCGAGCACTCTAAGTACACAATTTTATTGCATTAAAGTGTTTGCCTTCGGGCTTTCTTTTGTTTGTGATTATGTTTATAATTAACTTAAATTATGTAACATAACTGTGTATAAAAGAAGGTTCTCTTACATTTTTACTAATTAGTATATCTATTACGGATCGGTGATCAGATTACCCTCTTTATCCTTGCAGTAAATGCAGCTTGGTGTGTACGGCGTCATACTGTGGATTATTTGGTAGAACTTCCGCGCCTGGTTTCTCATATCTTCTGAGCTCTTTGTATTTCTCCTCGCGTACTCGCGTCCTATGAGACTGCTGCATTGCCCGGTATGCAGCATTCTTACGTTCAGTCGCTAGTTTGCACTCATCATCAAACCAGTCGTTCCGATCTCTACGACTACTGCCTAAGATGGAGTTGGTAGTACTAATGACAGTATTCTTAAGGCGTGTCCATTTCTCTTCTACGACCGGCATTCTGGCCCAGGATTCACTCTCCCTTCATCGAGGTCTTCGAGGGCGGGTTCCAACGCATGACCAAAGATGTTGCTGATGTTGTCATTGCGTAAGGCAGCCGTGTTGATCCGAATTCGATCCGCGAATGCAGTACGTCTCCGTACGCCAATCCGCGCTCGGAAAACTATACCAACAAGATAGTGATCCGAGTCAACGTTGGCACCTCGGTATGTTCGTACCGTCATCAGACTCGAGGAGTGGCGGTGATCTATCAACACGTGGCCAAATTGGTTGCGAGAGGCCTCATCAGGTGATACCCAGGTGGCTTTGTGGATATCTTTACGCGTGAAATTTGGTACACACAACAACTAAGTTCTTTGGTGCTGCCAGTTCGATGACTCGTAGTCCATTGTCATTTGTGTTCTCATGCAAACTATGAGAACCTGCGTAGTGCCTGGAAACCGGCTCCTGACCTATTTTGGCATTCAAATCACCAAGAACGATTTTCACATCGTATCTTGGGAAGGCATTGGGGGTCTGTTCGACGTTCTCGTAGAATTCCCCCTTTTCGTCGTCAGGGGACTTCTCTGTAGGTTCGTGAACGTTTATGAGGCTTATGTTCTTAAGCTTGCCTCGCACGCGAAGAGTGCATAGCCTTTCGTTTCTTGTATTAAAGCCGATGATGGCAGGCTTCAGTTTTTGGCTGACTAGAAAGCCTACTCCGAGCACATGGTGTTTTGCATGACAGCTGTAATAAATGTCATACTCGTTTCTTTGAATAACACCACGCCCCGTCCATATTATTTCTTGTAATGCTGTTATGTCAGCCTTATATTCAGACAGGGAATCGGCTGGCTGCTGTGCAGCTCGAGCTCTGTATAGTGAACGGACGTTCCATGAAAAAAATTCTTAAATCATTTAGCCATTTTCGTTTCCGTGGTCGTTCGTGTATCCGGTCCATATCCGAGTGTTGTTAAATTTGACATAATAATTCATTATTACGGGCAAGGTTATTAGCCTTGCGCCAACCTTTCTTAGGATGTCACTGCATGCATTGGTTCACTACTTGGCGGGTGCCAAAGTAACTATCTAGGGTTACCACGTGGAGACTACATGTCAACTAGGATTGAACAGGGACAAGGATCGTCCTGACCTTCACTGGGTCGAAAGCAATCAGTAATTTTGCCCTGTATGTATGGGAGAGGCGAACCTATAGCGCCGAGTGGGCGCCCCGAGATGCCATCAAATAACTGTTGCAGTTCCTTTTGAACAGTTGCAGGTTGTAGCGCTCCGGGAACACTCGCGTGGGAAGGCAGTTCCACAGCTTCCCCGGTCTGTAACGGAACGAGTTCTGATACAGGGATGTTCGCGCCGTCGGGAGATGAACCACAAACGGGTGCGATGCGTCGGATTGTCTTGTGGAGCGCATATTAGCCGAATTGCGTAGAACAATATGACGAATCTCCGAAGAACAGTACCCGTGATAATATCTGTAAAACAGACAGAGGTCGGCTACGCGCCATCGATGTGATAGCGACTGTAGTCCCGACGTCAGCGCCGAGTCCCCGATCAGCCGGATCGCTCGTCTCTGTATGATCTCAAGTAGATCGAGGGTATGTATAGGGGCCGAGCTCCAAACATGAGAGCAATATTCGAGCGCGGGTCTAATTTGGGATTTATATAGGAGAAGAAGTTGGGCCGGAGTAAAATATTTCGTGGCTCTAAAAAGATAGCTTAGTTTTCCTGAGGCTGATCTGGCGATACTCGACACGTGTTTATGCCATGATACATTCCCACAGACCGTGACGCCGAGCAATTTCAAACTTTCCCCAGCCTCGAGGGCCCGGCCATTCACCATCAGCTGTGGAACCGATGATGCACTTTCCTTTGTGAATGTTGTATACTGTGTCTTCGTTGCGTTGAAGTCGACAAGATTGGACTTTCCCCACTGCAGGACTTTATCCAGATCCTGATTCAGAGAGTCAATCTGTCTACATCTCAGCTGGTGCGACGTTGATGCACCAATCGGCCGATCACTCGAAACGGAGGAAACAAGCGTACTATCATCCGCAAAACTGAACACTTTGTTATCCGTTGTCTCCAACAAATCATTTATGTGGAACAAGGTTGGAGCCAAAATAGAACCCTGGGGCACCCCCGAATTAACAGGATACAGATCCGAACACTCTCCGTCCACAACAACCCGGATCTTTCGATTCTCGAGGAAGCTCCTCGTCCAGTCGCAAAGCTGTTGGGAAAGTCCATATGAACGAAGTTTGCTCAGCAATGCCCCGTGCCAGACGCGGTCAAAAGCCTTGGAGATATCCAATGTGACCGCCCTTGACTCACCATGCCGTTCAATCGCAGATGTCCATATGTCGGTTATAAGTGTCAAAAGGTCTCCTGTGGACCGCCTGCCACGAAATCCATATTGACGATCATTCAGAAGTCCATTGCACTCCAAATACTTAACTAACTCTGTATTGATGACTTTCTCCATTACCTTAGATAAAATATACAGTAATGCTATCGGACGGTAATTTTGTGGGAGACACTTTTTTTCCGTCTTTGGGATTGGCTGAACTCGAGCGATTTTCCAGCAGGCAGGAAAGGTCCTCGGTGCATAAGATAAGCGGAAGAGTCTGCCAAGAACCGGCGATAGTTCTGGAACACAGTTCTTAAGGACTATTGCTGGTATTCCGTCCGGGCCGGTTGTCTTCCTACAATCCAGTTCACGTAGAATACGTTGAATAGTGCGCGGACGAAATCTCACATCCCGCATGGAAGACTGTACCGGCGAGATCACAGGCGGCTCCAAAAGGCCGGGATCGAGGTTTGAATTCGCCGAAAATAAATTCGCGAACACATTAGCTTTATCCTTTGGATTCGTGACTAACGTCCCGCTGTCTGTCACCAACGGGGAGAAAGAGGAGGATACGAAGTTACCACTGACAGTCTTTGCCATTGACCAGAAGGAGCGCGAACCAGTTGTGCACCGAAGGAGCTTATTGATCACCCTGTCGTTGTGAGCCTTCTTCGCGGTATCAATCGCCTGGTTGCACGCGTTTCTGATTCTAACAAAATTCGTTCTGTTAACATCGGTGGGATTGGAGCGCCATTGTTTAAAAGCTCTGTTTTTTGGCGCTGTAATCAGCTCGCTTTTTTATCAAACCAAGGTTTATCAGACGAACTTCGTTTGATGGAATGTGGAATATACATCTCCATCCCCAGAAGAATAATCTCTGATACCGACTCCGCGCAAGCGTTAACATCGGAGTTTCCGAAGCACACCTCCGACCATGGAAAGGATGCGAAGAAATCTCGCATATCGTCCCAGTTAGCAGCCCCATACATGCATACATGGCGAAGCTGCCTAGGCCGGTTATTCGTTTGATATGCAAGTGCTTGTGCGACAGATACCAAGCAGTGATCTGAGTTTCCCACTGGTGCAGAAACCTCTACGGTATAAATACTCGGTTCGGATGTCAAAAACAGATCCAGGGTGTTCGCGTAATCGCCTCGGGCATCCGGCACTCGCGTTGGTTCCTCTACGAGTTGAGTCAAGTTGTGGCTTACAGCAAACATCTCGCCAGCCTCCCACCCTCGTCGGTTCTGTTAGAATGTGTCAACCAGCAGGAATTATGCACATTAAAATCGCCAAGTACAACAATTTCAGAAGCTGGGTGGTTGATCTGTATCCAGTCGACGGTATATGAAAGATTTTCGAAAAATGTCGCCGGACGATCGTCATTCAGGGAGCGGTAAAGACAACAAAGAAATTTAACGGAATTCCTCAGCACGACCCTCAACCATATGATGTCCATATTATTGGGTTCCAAAGCCTCCATCCTCTGGCAAGTCAGATTGGACCGCGCGAAAACGCAGACTCCGCCCTTAAAACGGAATCTCGAATGTAAGTCGTATCCTGAACAACGAAGATATGTCGAATCAGTTGACGAATCGACCTGGGTCTCATTTAGGGCAAGGATATCAGGTTTCGTTGTTTGCAAATATTGGTGGACGGCGTTTACATTGGTATTGGTGAAACCGATGCCCCTGATGTTACAAAATGCCGTTACCAGTCGAGCGTGGTCAGAGCCTCGAAAGCGAGCCCGATTATGCGATGACGAACCTCTTAAAGTTCGGTTATTTATCATAATATCTGCATGAGGTTCCCCCTGACATAGTCCCCCCCGTTTATTAAGTCGAACAACTTGCATATACTTACCTGCCAAATCAATTTTCGTGTATAAAATGCCCCGCTTACACAGGACGTGCGGCATACTAGAAAGTTGAATTCCAATTTCAGTGAAATCATCCGATTTATATTCGTTCTTTCTAAAATTATAGAATTGGTTGTAGATATTATAATAAAAATTAATCTTTATAAAAATACGTAATATGAAAACATAAAATCACGCAGATATAAGAATAAAAGTTGAAATTTATAAAAATACGCAATGTGAAAAAATAATAATGGTTGAAGTAATAAAAAAAAAATCTGGATAGTTTGAAAATATTTCATAAAGACTGCTATTGGTATTTTATACATTTTATGCAGACTGTATAAATAACATGCATTCAGCGATAATACAGATTATTAAGTACGTATATGTAGGATCGATAATCATCATAATCATCATCGGCTCTACAACCGGGATCCGGTCTTGGCCTTATTTAGTAAGTCTCTCCACCGGTATCCGGTCCATATCAGAGACTTGTTAAATTGTTCATAATAATTTGTTTTTCCGGGCAAGGTTATCAGCCTTGCGCCAAATGATCGATAATACACATAGTAAAATCACTAGTGTTGATATAAATGGCTTTATTTTATTTTTGGCTTAGTGTAAGTGGTTGATTGATGTCAAACTGCAAGTCCTTTCGGGAAAAAGAACGGGTCACGATATGTCTGTCTGTTCCATTGGTTCTGTCGTATGTATTGTATCGTTCTCTGTAGTATTCGTGCACTGTCATTTGGTATTGTAGTGTGTTTGTGTCTGTTGTTTGGCCCTATCCCACAATCGGCTATCCTGAACCCTCATTCGCGGTGGGTTTCACTTCTTCATATATTCACTATGTTAGGTCTTTCCGACCGAGTACCAACTTTCTGAACTTCGTATCGATCGTGATTCATTTACTTGATTACGTTGTAGGGTCCAAGCTCGTGTCGTAGCTTCATCCCCGTGCCGAATTAAATGTCCTTGGAGTCCTCCAATTATGCTTGTTACTATTTTGAACCGCATCCCCATCACATAAACTCTCCATTTTTTGGCTGCTTCAATAACAGCTAGTACCTCTAGCTCGTACGAGTGATAGTTTTCTTCCACTGCCGTAGCATTGATCCTCAAGTGACACTACGCTGTACCGGTGATATTGTAGTCTGCTGTGTCTGTTTTTTGGACCTATCCCACAAGTATATCTCGATATAATTTTATTGATTGAAAACTGTTTTTCTTGTATCAGAACAAAACGTACTAGAACTAAGTTGTTGATAGTTCTAGGGTTGTGACACAAGTTGAACAACAACAACCAAATATATTCCAGTCACCTCTAGTTGCAATCCCAATTTAAATCAAACAATGGGGTTTCCCCTTTAAATGTCACTGAGTTGTCAAACAACCGCCGTATTGTGTTCTACCACATGAAATGTCCGATTTTCGCTCAGTCGGAAATAAGAAGTTCTCAAGTGAACATCTGTGCCAGAGTGTTCAGTTTTCTTTTTTTATAAAGTAAAGTGGTACGTGTGCTTAACGTAAAAGAATTTTAGGGTTCGTTACAAGTACAGTTTTTTTTTCTAGGAATTGTTTACCATGCTGGCAGCAGTTCAAATTCCCTCTTCCTTTATGACTTTAATTTCATTGGCAATAAAACCATTAATGACGCACTTGAGGATGTAGCGACGAACGAACGCACTATACGACGGTGGTTTGGAAAATTCCGTTCGGGATTTCAGCCTCGAAAATGAACCACATGGGAAGCCGGAATCATTAGTTTACGACGATGTTTTATAAGCAACGATGGATGTGGACCCAACGAAATCGATGCGAGAGATTGCACAAAGCATGGGCGTATCACCAATGACAATAAGTCGACACCTTTCTCTCTTAGGAAAGGTAAAGAAACTCGATAAGTGGGTGCGCCATGAACTGAACGAGCCCCGAAGACTACGGCGCCTGGAACTCTGCACATCGCTTAGATTAAGAATCCAAGCTGAACCGTTTGTGCACCGGATAGTCACCTGTGATGAAAATTGGATTCTGTATGATAACCGTAAAAAACCTGGGCGGTGGTTGGATGCAGGTGAAAAACCAAAACACACCCCCAAGCCCGATCGTCACATAAAAAAGGTTATAGTGACAATTTGGTGGACATCGAAAGGACCAATCCACATTTCATTTCTTCAACAAGGAGAAACGATAAACGCTAGCAAATATTGGCAGGAAATCGACATATTGCATACCAAATTGGTTGAAAAGCAACCTGTGTTGGTCAGTAGGCATGGCCCGATCCTTTTCCATGACAATGCTAGATCCCATGCCTCACATGTAACGGTGGAAAAACGGTTACAGTTGGGACTTGAAATTCTTCCGCATCCGCCGTACTCTCTTGACATTTCCCCAACGCACTATCATCTTTTCCGCAATCTGGATTCATTTTGGCGGCAGAAGGTCTTCCGGAACTGAGCAGAGGTCATAAAAGCCTTTGAAGATTTCATTGCCTTAAAAAGTCAGCACTTCTACGAAAAATGAATATTTGACCTTGTATCACGTTGAAAGAATGTCATAGATGCCAACGGCTCCTATTTTCATTGAATAAAAATTTACGAAAAAATAATATTGGCTTTTAAATGTTTACTATAAAATCGGACATTTCATGTGGTACAATCCAATATATTGTTAACAGCTGCTATTCCAACCATATGGCCACTACTATAATTTCTTGTTTTTTTATTTATTGGCCTATAGGAAGTTGATGACCTCACAGACTCGACTCCGCCATCATTCCCTGTCCTGTGCACTCTCCTTCCATGCTTGATCATCCGATCCGATCTCCTCAAGGTCGAACTCAACATTGATCCCCTATCTCCGTCGCGGACGTCCTGTCGGTCTCTTTTCCGTTGGTCTTCCGTCAAGAATTATACCCACGGTCCTATCGTTGCTCATTCGCGCCACATGTCCGGCCCATCTTAATCTTCGCGACCTGATTACTCTCATTATTATAGGTTTGTGGTATATCTCTTCCAATTCGTGGTCGTGGAGTTTCCTCCATTGTCCTGCCTCTTCGTCATATTTACCTCCAAAGATACCCCTTAAAACTTTATTCTCGAATACGCGGAATTTGTTTTCTCCCCGTTTTCTGAGAGCCCAAGTTTCGCATCCGTGTACAACAATCGGCATGATTATGGTTCTATAAGCACGGAGTTTTATATTACGTGATAGCAGTTTGGATTTGAGCAGTTTACTGACGTTTCTTTTGTTAATTTTCTTCGACATTTCGTTACTGCCCGTTAGTATTGTTCCCAGAACTTTTTCAAATATCTTGCCCCTGATGTTTATGTGTGTTTTCTGAGGTCCACCTCTCTCGCCATAATCATGTATTTCGTTTTGTCTTCATTTATTTCTAGACCCGCCTCTTCTGCCGCTTGCATGACGATTTCACTGTTTTTACTTAAAGTTTCTAGATTATCGCCCAAAACGGCGACGTCATCCGCATATGCGAGCACTTGTGTGACCCCGTTCAGGGAGGATCCGGCTATGTTGTCGTCTTGTATCTTTCTGATACTCGAGGACAAGGTTAAAGAGACATGGTGAGAGGCCATCGCCTCTGTTTTAGTCCGTCTCAGATTTCAAATGGTTCTGAGAGGTGGTTTTCTATTTAAACTCGCCCTTTTTTTCGTTCATGCAAATTTGAATGAAGGTGGCATATTTTTTCGGGATTCCCAGCTCAACTTCAATATGGTAGAGTCGTAGGGTTTTTTGAAGTCAACGAACAGTTGGTGAACCGTCTCTCCGTATTCCCACTTCTTTTCCAGTAGTTGCCTTATTGTGAACATTTGGTCGCTCGTTGACCGGTTCTTATGGAATCCGCATTGGTAGTCTCCCAATATGTCTTCTGCGTACGGTATGATTCTCGCCAGTATGACATTTATTAGTATTTTGTATGTGGTTGGGAGCAATTATATTCCTGTGTAGTTTTCGCAGTCAGATCTCTCGCCCTTTTGTCAGATGGGGACGACTATTGAGGTTTTCCATTCTTCAGGAGTCACTTCCTTATTCCATATTGTTTGGATGAGCTGGTGGATCTTTCGAGCGGTTGCCTCCCCTCCATGCTTCACGAGCTCTGTCGGTATGCAGTCGACTCCGGGAGCCTTGTTTTTTTTCAATCGATCTATTATGTCTACAACCTTATTGAAAGAGGGTTCTGGGATCTGAGGCTCGGGTGTATGTATGTCGGGTGCGTTTATTTGTGGTTGATGGGTGCGCACATTGAGCAGGTTTTCAAAGTACTGCTTTCATCATGTGACGATATTGTTAGTTTCGGTAACCAGACAGTCGTTTGCGTCTTGAATTATTTTGGTTCTCCCTCGGTAGCCATTTCTAATTGAATTTATGCCGGCATACGTACCTCTGATATTCTTTCCTCTGGCATTTTCCAGTATCTTTCCCATCCGAGTCTTCTCTCATTCGCGTTTTTTGCATTTGAAGAGTCGCATTGTCTCTTTCCGAATTGTCGCGTATCTTTCTGCGTTGACTTCATCATATCTTTCTAGGTGCATCACTCTGAGGCGTTTACGTTCTTCGATCTTCGCTCTGCACACATCGTCAAACCAATTTTTGGACTTAATTGTTTTCTTAAATCATAATACCTTTTGGACTGTGTGTTTGATTGTATCTCTGATTTATGTCCATTTAGTGTCCACATTATTGGCTTCCTCTTCCTCACTACTCTCATTCTCTAGAATGCTAAATCTATTCGTTAGTTCCTCTTGATATTCAGCCCTTTTGCGTAGGTCTTTTAGTTTATCAGTGTCGAACTTTTTGCTCGTCTCCCATGACTTCCCATATGGGTTTGCTTCGAGCTGACTCCTGATTTTGCCCATCACTAGAAGATAATCGGAGTCGCAATCTGCTCGTCAATATGATCTTACGTCAAGGATATTCGTGTGGTGTCTTTTGTCTAAGGGGAGGCGTCATATTTGGTTGGCGTTACGCCGTCGGGTGATATCCATGTGGCTTTATGAATTTGCTTGTGCTGGAATATCATACTTTCCACTACCAGATCTTTTGTCGCTGCGAACGTGATAATTCGATTTCCATTAGCATTTGAGACGACGTGTAGACTTTCTTTACCTATAGTTGGTTGGAAGATATCTTCCTTTCCAATTTTCGCGTTGAGGTCACCGAGAAGGATTTTAACATCGAATGATGAGATCCCCATCAAATACTTCCTCTAGGGTCTTGTAGAACGTGTCCTTCGTTTCTTCGTCTGTAGATTCTGTTGGGGCGTGTGCGTTTCTAAGTACAAAATACCATGGACCCTGTATTTTTAGCGCCGACATTCATCATCATCATCGGCACTACAACCGGCAACCGATCTTGGCCTTATTTAGCAAGTCCTGAGGCTTGTTAAATTTTCCATAATGATTTGTTTTTTCCGGGCAAGGTCATTAGTCTTGCGCCAAGCGCCGACATTCGGTCATTAATAAATTTCACATCTTTTACATGGGGCGTAATGTTCTTGGTTATGATGAAGCCAGTCCCGAGGTTATGTGTATCGGCACCTTCACACGCCAGTGTAAGCCCGTTGGTTTCGATTACTTGATATGGGATGATGCAAAATCCATCAGCACCAAACAAATATTTTCCTAAGGGCATAGTTTCATGAAACGCACCATTTCCTTAAAAGCGATTCAGTTGCACCACTAAGCAACCGACATAACTCGACCACCGCGGTGCAAATAGCCCCCATCGAATTTACAGCACACAAGAAGGAGATACTCTTGCTTTACTTCCATGCTGCAACCATATCGGTCGCTAAACCGAACGACAAGAAATGGTTAACTCGCACCTGGCCGCAAAGGGGAATCGAGTTCTCGTTAGTGTAAATACACACACGAGGGTTCGACCCTCTGATGACGCCAGCAACATACGCCCGATCAGCATAGATGCCTTACGCAGTACCGATCGGGTAAACATTTCCTTTTATGGCATTACGATGTCCGCGGTCCGCATGCTCATGGACACCCAGCATGAGTGTGCGAAGCAACCATATCTGTGTGCGTGCACATCCTCACCGTGACCAATGGAAGATCATCCCTCATTGGTCACCGAAACGACGAATGAAAATTCGGTATCCCGTCGTTCCGAATAAGTTAATCAGTCTCAATACAGATTCCGTGGAGGTCAGTCGGGTCCTCCACGTTAAACGTTAGTCGAGGGTTGAGTGGCGACGCGTGGTGTAGCGCGAATGGTTTGCTAAGTGTAACACTATCGTTTAAGCGAATTATATACAAATTATAAACTAAGTCGTGTCTTGTGCGTGCATAAATAAAAATATGTATGTAAAAACCAACTGTATACATATTATAAACTTAGTTCTAATTATATTCAAATTATAGACTAAGCTGAGCGTGTATTGAAAATAAAGTAGACACTTACGGAGTCAGATTATAAAGAAGATTTTTTAAAGAAATAAAAAATCTTTAGTTATCCGGTAACCTATGTTGTTTTCCAGGGGTGTACGGTTAGTAGCAGTCGGACGGGGTTGGCGTTCCGCTCCAACAACACGTGTGGGAACTTTAGTGAACCTGTGTTCTAGTGGCACATAACTAAAAGACTAAATATCCGTGGGAACCCATAAACCCCCACAGTAGTGTCGGCACATCACACCTACGCCTACCGGGTTTTTCGTGGGATTGTTTTGTATTGATTATTTATTTTTGTTCCCACGAATCTTGGGATTTCAAATAGCCCGCCATATTGGAGCCCCTCTTTGATATGGTAAGGTCTGCTTGCTGCTCTGATTCGACCCAGTGTCAGAGAGTTGCCGTTATAATACAGCCGGTATACCCCTGGCTGCAAACAATTCAATGGGCACGATGACGCGCAACACACTAGATTAGGGGTGGTAGATTCTGGTTTGTTACTCCTCGCTAGCTTGTCTGACATGGGTGGCCCTACTGGAAGCGTATGCTTCCGTCAGCATAGCCTGAGTAATTCATTCTAGTTTAAGCCCCCATACCACGTCAAGGTTTCACCCAACCGGAGAATAATTGCTGGTGCTCCAACTAAATTCTCCCTTTTGCAGACTAGTACCTGAAGACCGTGTAGCTAGCTCTGTCTTCAATAGTGTGCTTTCTCCAATACAGTAAACAAAAAAAAATTATAGTAATACTTTTCCTATGAAGGTGGATGAAAAAGGACGAGCACGTTACAAGCAATCATCAATCCGTAGCTTGCTTCTTCCAATTTGGACATGGATAGCCGTCCGTTTATTTTTCACTGTCAGCAATGGCGGAACTTATTAGGCTGAGACCTTGTAGGTATCTTTATTACTGTGGCATTGACAGGAATGCAGGTTCGATAAAAAACACCCACGTAGTTCACAGGGAATCAGCACTCGAAGACCGAAAACAAAATTAAGCTGACGAACACTGGCTTCAGCACTCAAGTTCCTGCGGCCGGTGCACTACGAAATCAAAACGTCAAATAACCAGAAAAAAAACTCGATGTCTTGTTTAGTTGAATGTTCATTTATTTCTGCCGGGCTATTGATGTATAATAATCCTAGACGTGAATTTGCATTAGGGTGAGTCTATACTTTATTGTGTTTGGAATAACATAAAATGCACTTATTGGTTAAACAAAGCAAACGGAAAAAAAACGAATGTAACACCTAATGTTGACACTGAACGTTTCTCTATTTATGCAGCTTCTTGATTCAATTAAATTAGTCCCCCGAATCGCCGCGGAACTCTTATTAGTCACACTAATATAATTAATTTTGGATGAACACAATTAAGTCTTTGCATGCACTTCAACGTATAATAATGCACGAGGTCTTTGGGTGAGAACGAGACTCTTTAAAAATGAATTTACTTAAATACGATTACTAAGGCAGTGATCACTAAGTTAAAGAAAATAAGTCTGCAATTAACGGTCTCCACTGCTACTAAACTCCGACTCCGAATGCACGTGAAGACTTTGGCGTATCCAATCTGACTAATCTCCATTCGCCACCATCAGAATGATATGGCAACGAATAGCCTCAAAAAGGGGAGGAGCTACACGATCAACTCCAGGCAGTTAATCGTGATTGGGTTGAAAGACATGGGTTACATTTTGCATGTACGTGTGGTGCGTCACATACTACCATCAGTGGACGAACATGGATAGATGCAGGCGTCGTTATTGCATCTCATCGTGATGATCATTAAGTGAAGGTATAGGTCTCTGCGATCTTATGTCAACAGAAACGCTATTTCCATGATCGAATGATGGATATGCATTGTTTGCGTTCACCAACATTGCATGGGTCGGCGGCTGTGTACACAATTGATTGTGTAATGCTTGTCGGCAACAGACCCTTCTGGGGTGGGAAACACACCGAAGATCTGTTCGCCCAAGGAGAGGCCATAAATCAACATTTAGCTGATGGACATGCCGTTTCTCAGGTCCGCGGACGGTTGGCGGCCGTTACTAGGAAATTTCGACATACCATAAACAATCCTGAAGATGTGGATGCGACGTTTAGATTTTGCAAACGAATATAGGATGCGACCGTTGCCAGTTGTTAAAAGTAAACACTTGATGGCCACATCCAATTCGTTGCTTGTTTGCGGTCCATGATCGGTGGAAACCGATAATGGAAAATTAGCTGCTACAGAACATGCGGGAAATGTTTGCTTGCGTCGGCCGAAACCTTGTTGACGGTGGCAAACTGGTGAGACTGGGTAGCCGCACGATTAGGGGTGGCATGGGCAAACAAAACAAGCACATTGGGAACTCTGTGTTGATATAGTTTTCATGGCATGACGTGGGTGGGCATAAGGTTATAGGGACGTGATGCACTGGGTGCAATGCATGCCTAAAGGCGAACGTTTTTTGATGCCACGGCCAGGTGGTAACCTTGGTCGTGGGCTTAATGATTTCAGGAGAAAGATACTCTTATGCAGGTGAGATGATTGACAGTATTTGCAGTGGAATATGGGGCAAGAGCGATGCGCGGTTCTTCGGGCCCTGAAAAATCCCACATCACTCCCCCCCCCAGTGACGTAGTCACGAAATAGGTAGGGAAGGTTGAGAGGAGGTTAGTCGGGTATGGACGCGCGCCTGAGCGCGAGTGCGTGGAGGTTGTGCCGCTGGAGTAGGAGTGGTGTCAGTAGATGGGGGTGGTTCTGGAGCGGAAGCTTCCAGAAAGCAGGGCTTAAGCCTTTCGACGCTGACCGTGGATCGCTTTCCTCTAATGTCGATCTCGAAGACGCGGTCACTGATGCGGCGGAAGACTTTGAATGGGCCATCATAAGGTGGGTCGAGGGGTTTTTTGACCTTATCCATTCTGACAAAGACGTGCGTGCAGCTGTGCAGTTCGGGGTGGACGAAAAGTTTTTTGGAGCCGTGCCTGGTTACAGGGGTTGCCCTACCTTACGTAGCAGGTCACGGAGATGTCCCAATTCACGAAGTTGGTCACGCGGTGTTTCGCCATTCAGGAAAAGTTCTCCTGGAAGAAGGAGGTTGGTACCGTAGGTAAGCACTGCTGCCGAAGCACCCAGGTCCCCCTTAATACTTGTCCTCAGGCCGAGGAGGACGGTTGGAAGGGCGTCAAACCATCGTGTGTCATTATGACACATGAGTGAGGCTTTTAGAGATCTATGCCAGCGCTCTATCATCCCATTTGATTGCGGGTGGTAGGCGGTGGTACGACTTCTTTGGCAGCCGAGAAGATTTGTTAGCTGCCTGAAAATTGTCGCCTCAAATTGTGGACCTCGGTCCGAAGTTAAGGTGGTTGGTACACCGAAGCGTGTGACCCAAGTTGAGTAAAAGGCTTTGGCGACTGATTCGGCAGTAACTGCCCGGAGAGGTGTCGCCTCCGGTCATCGCGTGCAGCGATCCATCATAGTGAGGATATAAGAAAATCCTCTTGATGGAGTAAGCGGTCCCACTATGTCTATGTGGACATGGGCGAAGCGTGCCGTGGGAAGCTTGAATTGCGCTGGCTCCAGTACATTATGTCGTGCTACCTTGCAGTGCTGGCACTGGAGACAAGCACGGGCCCAACCGGTGAGATCTTTGTTCATCCGGGGCCAAATGAATTTGCGACGGACAGCAGCGGCTGTTGCTCGGCCGCTGGGGTGGGCTGGGTTGTGGTAAACCTGGAACACGCCCTTACGAAGTTTCTCGGGAATGTAAGGTCTAGCGGTTCCAGTGGAAACATCACACCAGATTTCGCCCAAAGGGTCGCGAAGGGTAATTTTCTTAAGCTCTAGTGCCGTATCGGCAGTTAGGAGGGACTTGAGCTGTTCGTCCTCCTCTTGAGCTAGGGCAAGGTCAGTGTTGTTCAAGGCGGAACGCAAGTGAATCGTATCGATTCGAGAAAATGCGTCCGCCTTGACATTCAGTTTACCAGAGATGTGCCGGATCTCCGTAGAATATTGCCCAATGAGGTCTAATTGACGCTCTTGTCGGGGGGAGGCATTTCCCGACTTCTTCCAGAACGCATAGACCAATGGCTTGTGGTCTGTTAAGACGGAGAGTGAGCGACCTTCTATCATATGACGGAAGTATTTAACAGCGCTGTAGATCGCGAGTAATTCGCGGTCGTAGGCGCTGTAACGTCGCTCAGTGGCACTCAGCTTCCTTGAAAAGAAACCAAGTGGTTCCGGTCGGCCTTCAATGTCCTGTTCAAGGACGGCTCCGATTGCGGTATCCGATGCGTCGCATTGGATAGAAAGTGCCGCTCCCTCGAGGGGGTATCGGAGTAAGGTGGCATTTGCCAATTGTTCTTTGGACAGTTGGAATGCTCGATCAGAGACTTCTGTCCAATTAATGGGGCGCTTATCATTGCGCTTAGCTCCTTTCAAAAATTCATTTAAAGGAGCTTGAACTTGGGCAGCGTTCTTCAGTGTTGGACGGTAGAAGTTCAGCATGCCCAGAAATCGACGAAGCTCACTCACGTTAGTAGGACGAGGATACTTCATGAGGGCCTCCACGCGGTCTGGTAGTGGGCGAATGCACTGGTTGGCAACGACGTAACCCAGATAGGTGATTTTCTCCTTGGCGTATTGACACTTATCTGGGTTGATGACAAGACCGAATTCACGGAGGCGCTCTAGGACCTGACGTAAGTGGCGTTTATGTTCGGCGTGGTCTTTGGAGGCGATGAGAATGTCATCGAGGTATGCATGGCAGCAATTTAGACCGCGTAAAGCCGTGTCGATATAACGTTGGAATGTCTGTGCGGCATTCCTGAGGCCGAAAGTCATCACCTTGAACTCGAGGAGTCCAAAAGGTGTGATGACTGCAGTCTTGGGGATGTCTTCAGGTGCCACCGGAATTTGGTGGTATGCCCTGGTGAGATCCAGGGCAGTGAAGACATTGCACCCTCGTAACTTGTACGAAAAATCGTAGAGGTGTGCGATTGGGTATCTGTCAGGGACAGTTGCTGCGTTCAACAGCCTGTAATCGCCACATGGGCGCCACTCACCAGAACGTTTCTTCACTAAGTGAAGTGGGCTTGCCCAGGGACTGTCCGACGGTTGGCAGATACCTAATTCAATCATGTGCTCGAATTCTGCGCGCGCCGCACGTAATTTTTCAGGAGCCAGTCGACGTGGACGCTGGCTCACCGGGGGACCCCGGGTTTCTATATGATGAAACACCGTGGCTTTGTGTCGACGTTGGTTAGGTAGAGGAATTGTTGTACTAACAAATTCCTGTACCATGACTTGAAACGGGTCTGTGCACTCTGTGGCCCTTGAAGTTGCCGCTGGAGATGCCGTCGTGGGCAAGAGGGGTGCGGTTGGAGCCACTAGTCTGTTATGGGTCGAATCGACCAACAGATTATGTGCGCCTAATAGGTCGGAACCTATCAGGGGTTCATTTACGTCCGCAATGACGAAACGCCAAGTGATCGGACGACGAAGACCCAGTTGTAGTGTCAGCTTTTTACGTCCGTACGTAAGTATCGGCGTATTATTCGCAGCTGACAATTTAAGTGCGGCGGGCACGCGGTTACGCGGAGCAAACGATCGCGGGAGGACTGAAATATCGGCGCCGGTATCGACAGTAAAAGCGATATTCAGTTTAGAATCCCGGATGGTTAGGCGGCTTATCGTATGGGTGCCGGCCGATTGCGCGAGGGACTCGGTCGGCAAAATTATTTTTAAAGGGCGCCTTTGGGTGGTGGGTGGTTGTGTCCAACTACAAGGCGCCTTGCAATTAAATGCGCGATCACCATGTCGTTGGTGATTGGCGCACCAAGGAAGAGTAACGGCATTATCAGTTATATTCGTCCTATTGGTATTGCCGGTACGGGGCGGTCGAGCCGGAGCTTGCTGAGAATTGGCCCGGTGAGGGCCATTTTGAGAGGAATTGGCCCTCTGTGGGGCATTTTGAGAGATATGGGCCCTCTGAGGGGCATTTTGGAAAGAATTTTGCCGATTAAGAGGGCGGCTCGGCATGGCTCGATTCTGGGCGCTTCGAGGATTGTTTCTCACCTCCGCGCGAAACTGACTTATCTCGCGGAGGAGTGAGGTTTGGAGCGCCCGAAGGTCAGCAGGAGTTAATTGTGGTGGCGAACTTCCCTGACTAACGTTGGGCCTTGCCTCTGGATTCCTCTGTGGGAAATTGGTTGAGGCTGGCCGTCTGTGATGTAATTGGGTTTGAGGAGGATGGTGGACTGGAGCCAATTGAGGGGCTGTAAAAGGCAGACGAGGGTGCCGTGTAGGCTGGGCGGCGTGTTGAGAAACCGCCGCTACCTGGTACGCAGGAGGCTCAGAATACTGATCTGAGCTTTCCATAATTGCGTCCGCAATTTTGGATAAATAGCCCAAACTCTGGTTGGGTTGGGCTATAAGTGCCGAACGGGCATGTTGGGGAAGACACCTCAAAAAGTGAGGCCTTATTAGGTCGTCCCCGATCCTGGTCCCCGCTATAGAGCGTAAATGGGTCAGGAAAAGAGATGGTCTCATCCCAGAAAGGTTGGTTACGGCAGCTAAGCGTTGTTGCCGCACACTTCCGGGCTCGTCCAAAGCGTCGAGCAGAGCTTGACGCATGTTGCTATACGCGTTGCGGTCGGCCGACCTAATGATGTGGGCAACATGCGGTCGCTGAGTGCGGTCAAGCACTTTCAACAGCTCGACTGCACGAAGTTGTTCGTCGTGCAAGTCAGAGGCCTGGAAGATGCGGTCTGATAGTGCAAACCAAAGGTCTGGGTCCTCCTCATCGAAGGGGGGAAGCCCTATATTTGAATGACGAGTCCCATTCCCGAGGCTGGAAGCATCGTGGAACTCTTGGGGCTCTGATTGCCTATGGGCTTGTTGAGAGGTACCGCCACACGTTGTGGGCATTAAAATGCCGGAATTCACCAAAGGGCCGGTACCAGGAGTGCTAGAAGCAGTCGGGAGTGCATTAGAAGAGGCAGGTTGGGGTCGGTTAACGACACTGGGGACAACCGGTGGTGCCAGGGGGTAGACTGTGCACGCAAGTCTTGGTCAGCATCGACTTGCTCAGCAGGGAAATCGACGCTGGAGGCGTCGTGAAATTCAAGGGGCTCGGATTGTTCCTGAGCCTTTTTGGTCATGGTGTTCCGCATGTTGACCATTATAGGGTGTATAAAGTGAAACTGAAATTAAGGCGTAAGAGAACGCGGAGAAATGAGAGAAATCGCCAAAGAAAAGTCGCGTAAGGCGGGTTGTAATTGGGGATATCACCGCGGTTTATCTCAACGGGAGTATTGTAAAATAGGTCCGTTTAACTCCCGAATATAAAACAAAACCGAAGGATAACAGGAAAAATGCTTAACCACGAGGTGTCGGTCCGTGCGGAATTGAGTGGAATCTGAAGAGAGTTGTGCAGGGTCGAGTGGAGTCGCGGATATTGTCGCGTTTTTTGTGTTAATTATTTCTATGGTTAATATATGTTATCGGTGTGGTTAAATAAATTTAGTACTATTCTGAAAGAGTTTACTCTTGTTCGTATCCTTATAGTATATTATTATATGTAAGTATATATTTTTGTCCGTCTTTCATTTGTGGCGGACAGCAGTGAACAATGAGAAACAATTGTCCTTTTAATTAATTTTGGAATAGGTGCTTTTTTTTTTCTTTTTTTTTTTTTGGTTATTTTTATCTTATATCAATTGGTAGTACATTCAGGTTGGATGTAGGCGCTTAGGACATTTATAAATTTTACGGATGGACTATGAAACCAGAGAGGCGTCTGAAGTTACTTATTAGGTTTAGGTGTTTCTGTTGTTGTTGTCTGCTTATTTAAATTTAATAATATTGTTGTACAGTTTGGGTTTTTTTCTTTTAAGTTAATTATTCTAAGACGGTTCTCTTAGCTATGGTTGGTACCCAGAAGGGGCTTACAATGTTGCATGATTAGTTGATTTCAATAATCTATAATTTATTGTGCTCATTCACTGTTAACGTTCAGAATGTTGTTCCTGTCACTTTTACTTGTTAGGTAGTCTGAAAGTTAATCGTGCGTATAAATATTTCGCTATTTGAAAGGAAACCTGAGGGGCGTTAAAATGATACAATGCGGTGGCAACTAAGCTTGACACCTATTACAAATTTACCCTAGTCTGGGCTAGTCTTTCTTGTTTATGTAAAAGATACTATATTACTGTACTCGACTAAACTTAGTTGTATTGTTTGGAATTGGGTAGTTAATGTGTATTAATTAAACAAAATATTGAATTACTAAAATAAAAAAGTAAAGTATGAACATATGTGTATTTTGCAGTACTCTAAGAACTGCCAGCCTGAGACCGAATGGTGCAATTTTTCTACTTGCTTAATTATTGCAAATGGTAGTTGATCGTTTCGACTTTATTTTGAGAAAGAAGGCCATAAAATTGCATTGTAAGTGTATATTGAGTCTAAGATAATGCGTAATTTTTAAATGAAAAACAAAACTTTTTCGACAAATGTTTATATAAATACTATTATGAGAAACGCGTCTGCCTGCGACCTAAATATTTTCTTTCTAGTATGGCCTTTATGATGATAAACGCTTATTTTGCCATTAAACAATACACTTAATTAGCAGGCTGGTTGGGAATACTAGTTAGTTTTCTATCGCACTTGAACTTTTATGCATTTTCGATTTATATTATTTGGTTGTAAAGCTATTTCGAAATGAACCGGAACTGTTTGTTTAATTATGGTGACTCGGAAGGAGTTCACCACGAGGAGAAATGACAAAAAACATTTTAAATAAAAAATTATAAAAAGGAGAAAGAAAACCTGATGTAGTTATGATTATGTGACTGCAAGCGTTGCTGATTCCGTAGGTGTTGTTCCGGTCTCGGTAGTCCTCGACTGCTTCCGGTGATGTTAGCACTTGTCACTGGCACTGGTTACTGTTCCATTGTTACACCTCCAAAGGTCACTGGCACTGTCTTTTTATTAAGGTGTTGATTTAAACGTTACTTTAAGGCGCGTGTTCGACTGTCGCGGTTACCAATGTAGGTATGTTTATTACTGTGGCATTGACAGGAATGCAGGTTCGATAAAAAACACCCACGTAGTTCACAGGGAATCAGCACTCGAAGACCGAAAACAAAATTAAGCTGACGAACACTGGCTTCAGCACTCAAGTTCCTGCGGCCGGTGCACTACGAAATCAAAACGTCAAATAACCAGAAAAAAAACTCGATGTCTTGTTTAGTTGAATGTTCATTTATTTCTGCCGGGCTATTGATGTATAATAATCCTAGACGTGAATTTGCATTAGGGTGAGTCTATACTTTATTGTGTTTGGAATAACATAAAATGCACTTATTGGTTAAACAAAGCAAACGGAAAAAAAACGAATGTAACACCTAATGTTGACACTGAACGTTTCTCTATTTATGCAGCTTCTTGATTCAATTAAATTAGTCCTCCGAATCTCCGCGGAACTCTTATTAGTCACACTAATATAATTAATTTTGGATGAACACAATTAAGTCTTTGCATGTCTTAAATATCACTTCAACGTATAATAATGCACGAGGTCTTTGGGTGAGAACGACACTCTTTAAAAATGAATTTACTTAAATACGATTACTAAGGTAGTGATCACTAAGTTAAAGAAAATAAGTCTGCAATTAACGATCTCCACTGCTACTAAACTCCGACTCCGAATGCACGTGCAGACTTTGGCGTATCCAATCTGACTAATCTCCATTCGCCACCATCAGAATGTTATGGCAACGAATAGCCTCAAAAAGGGGAGGAGCTACACGATCAACTCGAGGCAGTCAATCGTGATTGGGTTGAAAGACATGGGTTACATTTTGCATGTACGTGTGGTGCGTCACATACTACCATCAGTGGACGAACATGGATAGATGCAGGCGTCGTTATTGCATCTCATCGTGATGATCATTAAGTGAAGGAATAGGTCTCTGCGATCTTATGTCAACAGAAACGCTATTTCCATGATCGAATGATGGATATGCATTGTTTGCGTTCACCAACATTGCATGGGTCGGCGGCTGTGTACACAATTGATTGTGTAATGCTTGCCGGCAACAGACCCTTCTGGGGTGGGAAACACACCGAAGATCTGTTCGCCCAAGGAGAGGCCATAAATCAACATTTAGCTGATGGACATGCCGTTTCCCAGGTCCGCGGACGGTTGGCGGCCGTTACTAGGAAATTTCGACATACCATAAACATTCCTGAAGATATGGATGCGACGTTTAGATTTTGCAAACGAATATAGGATGCGACCGTCGCCAGTTGTTAAAGGTAAACACTTGATGGCCACATCCAATTCGTTGCTTGTTTGCGGTCCATGATCGGTGGAAACCGATAATGGAAAATTAGCTGCTGCAGAACATGCGGGAAATGTTTGCTTGCGTCGGCCGAAACCTTGTCGACGGTGGCAAACTGGTGAGACTGGGTAGCCGCACGATTAGGGGTGACATGGGCAAACAAAACAAGCACATTGGGAACTCTGTGTTGATTTAGTTTTCATGGCATGACGTGGGTAGGCATAAGGTTATAGGGACGTGATGCACTGGGTGCAATGCATGCCTAAAGGCAAACGTTTTTTGATGCCACGGCCAGGTGGTAACCTTGGTCGTGGGCTTAATGATTTCAGGAGAAAGATACTCTTATGCAGGTGAGATGATTGACGGTATTTGCAGTGGAATATGGGGCAAGAGCGATGCGCGGTTCTTCGGGCCCTGAAAAATCCCACAACCTTATTCCCATTTAACTTAGAATGTAAAATGGTGTCACTGCGTTTCAGTTTGGCGATCAGCCCGAATTACGTTGCCGCGAATCTTTCCAATGTTTTTGTCGGTAACCTTGTCTGCTGCACCTCAGTAAAAGCAGATGAATGTATGGCGTTTGCGACGATAGTGAAGAGCGTGAGATTCGAACCGACGCTATCACGGTTAGAATTACTAAAATATAGAACCAAAGCTCAACGCATCAGGTCACTGCCGTGTGTACGATTCGATTTCTAAACTCAAGTACATTCGACTGATGTGGAAATGCTATAATATTGCTATGGTGTACGGCTTTAATGGATGTGCTTTTGGTGGTGTTGTTCTTCACGAATGGTTGTGTGTATCTGCTAGAAACGCCACACATTGCCAGAAGCTCTCTGTCATAAGTGATGTAGTGGTTTTGGGTATCCGAGAGCTTTTGGGAGAAGTGGCCTAGAGGTCGCCTTGTATTGTCGGGTTGTTGCTGCTCTAGCGCGGCCCCTATTGCGGTGTCGGAGGCGTCCGTCCTCAGCGCTAAATTCCCATCCGGACGGAAGAAGATGGTACAAGTTGCGTCGGCGATGACCTGCTTGCGAAGGCCTGGCCCCCTTCGGGCGTCCACGTTAAGGTTGCCCTTTTGGCAAGGCCCTTGAGGAGGTCGTGGTGGTGCTTGTAGGTTGGCGGCATCCGGGACGCACCACCGGTAGTAATTTGTGATGCCGAGGAAACGACGGAGCTCTGTTGAAGTGGGTGGTTTGGGGAAGGTCCTGATGGCGTTCACTTCTGCCGAGGGTGGTTGAAAACCTTTCTCCGAGATTTGGTAGCCCAAGTTGGTTACTTGGGGCTGGCCGATGGCACATTGTTCGCCGCTCATGAGCAGACCGGCTCCTCGGAGGGTGGTCAGCAGTTCGCGCAGGTGTTCGAGGTGTTGGTCGTGTCTGTCCGATACGACGAAGATGTCGTCGATGTATCTTCTAACGAACGGCAGTTTACGAAGAACGTGGTTGAAGGCACGCTGCATTGACTGCGGTGCGTTCCTCAGATCTAGCGATGTGTCCTCGAATTCGAAGAGCCCGAAGGGCGTTGTGACTACCGTTTTTTCGATATCTTCCTCGGCGATTGGCACCTGATAGAATGCTTTGCGCAGATCCACCGTCAAGGAGGTTGTTCCGTGGCTCTTCTGGAGCAAGACGTCAATGACTGGGAGCCGGTAGCGGTCCGGGGTGGTGCAGGCGTTTAGGTGGCGGCAGTCGCCTGTTACTCGCCAGGAGCCGCCTGGTTTGCCTACCACGTGGAGTGGGATTGTTCATTGGCAGGAGGAGGCCGAACGCTAGGGTCGCCTTGGCGGCATCGAGCTTGTCGCCGCTCATCCTGCATGGGGGTTCAAAGAACGGTAGACGTGTGGTGCAGGTGGCGTGCCTCGCCTTTATTCCGGGAATCTGGGCGGGCCTGGGGTGGGGGTGAAAACATCACGGAATTGCTCCAGCAATTCCGTGTATCGTTGTGCTGTTTTGTTGTTGTCGAACGGGCCGGCGATAGTGGAGACTGAGTGCAGTGCTGCTGGGGCGATGGTTTCGCGCGACGCCACATTGGTGAGTGAGTGGGTTAGGCGTTTGTTCTTGGTGTCCACCATAAGTCCGTATTTCGCCAGGAAGTCCGCCCCCAGTATGGCGTGGGGGACGTCGGCGATGATGAAGTTGCATTTGAGGCGCCGTCGCAAACCCACATCCAGTGTGCGTCGTTGGTGTCCGTACGTGGATATGGGCGTCGACTTGGCTGCGTACAGAATCCGGTCCTGTCTCCGGAGGTTTTTAGCCCGCCGGGGTAGCAGCGAGACGACCGAGCCCGTGTCGACCAGGAGCTTGGTCTGGGAGAGCCGGTCGTATAGGAGCAGGCGTGGGGGCACACCCCCGTTTCCCGACCACGCGAATGCGCAAGGTGGTCTACAGGTGCGGGCGTCGGCGTCGAATTCTCGGTGGTACCAGTACCATTGCTCCTGGGTTCCGGTCTCATGTCTGTTGTGTGTTCCGTGTGGTGGTCTTGGTCTCGGGTGACTTTGCTGTTATCGCCTGTTAAGATCGTCTAGGTTGGGTGGTTGAGGGTTGGCGGTTAGTTGTATGATGCCTGCTTCCACGGACGTCGATCCGCTGGGCGAGTGTGTCGTGGGACCCTTTCCTGTCGCCGACCACCATGAAGCCCTCCAGGGGATTGTCGCCAAGCTCGTTCGCCGGTGAGATTAAGTCTTCTGTATTTTCGCGCTTGAATATCCTCAGGGTGTTTTTGGGCATTTTGAGGTAGAAGCGATCTCCATTTCACCGACAACACCCTTTCGTCGATCTATGTTCCGATGAGAGTCTTCATTTTCCGCTGAGTTGGAGCTCTGTGAGCACTGTGTGGAGCCACTTCTCTTCGGAGTCCGTTGTGCGACGTAGGATGTTTCCCTTAAGCGTCCTGTATTTTTCAGCTGCTAGACGGCTGGCCAAGACGTCGGCCAGCTCGTCGATTGTGTTGGTATCGAGGGCGGCTAGAGCCCAGAAGAACTTTTGGCTGTCGCCATCGATGCCATTCATTGCGAGCATTCCTTCGGCTTGGATGAACCACGCATGGGGTGGTTGCGCCAAAAAGGTATTAATTGTACCTTTGGCATCGTGTCGGGCGGATCTTGGGCGGTAGCGTCTCGCGGATTGTAAGATTCGACGCCACTGAGCGTTGGGGGGGGGGGGGGGGGTCCTTCGTCGTTTCGTCGCTGCCGGCGCCTCTTAGCCTTCCTCCTCTGAGGAGCGAGCCATATCCAAGTGAACGAGTATTCCCGCCAATAGTCCACGTGTGTGTGTGGTGTCAAACGAAATTGGTGGGAAAGATCCGCCGTCGGTTCTCGTTCTACGCGTAAGTGAGACCCACGTGGTAGCGTGTCGACTCCGCGCCAATTCAGCCGTGACTCTCCTTTGTGTGTGACGGTAACCGTGAGTGTGCTTGACTTAATTAGTCGAAAGCCACTCTCAGCGTGAGTCTTTGCTTGTGACGGCCGCGCGGAGGTTGTGGTTTTTGCTGATCCGCCACAAATGTCCATGTTTGAATTCCTTGAAACAATATATCTAACGTTTATTATAGATGGTGCTCATAGATGTCATTCACCACCAGGTTTTGAAAAATAAACACTCGTTTCGTTTTATATCAACTTTATTTCACAGATTGCGATCACTTAATTTTTCCAAGTTCTAAACCGCCGTTATGATTGTCAGTGATATATGATTTATTTAATTATTCACGTGTGGGATGTCCGCGTGCTTTGCTTCTTAATGACTTAAAGGACCTTGTTTTTATGACAACGCTATGTTATCTGTGTGTGTGATTGAGAATGGTTCTTATTCCAAACTGTAGCTGGAGCTGCAGTCGCTTGAGTCTGGAAGAGCTCAGTGACGTTACTGAGAAGCCGGAGCCACTACAACCACCCCCATGAGTGCCTTTTAGAGGGTTGCTTAAAAGTTATGTTGCGATATGTTCTTTTTCGCGGATACAGTGAGGAGGCCCATGTGATTATATATGTTGAGACGTTGATGGTGTACTGTTTTTGACGAAGTCGTTGTCGGTTTTGGCGATGTTGCAGGCTTTCAGTTCGCCAGTGTATGTACGAATGGCTGAGGTGTTAGCTGCGCACATCTTGATAGGCCCGGGTTTACGCTTTTTGTTGAATGAGTTGAGCGGAATGATTGAGACTACCGGTCTAGAGTCAATCAGGAATTTTTGATGGCTAGAGAAGCCATGTATGTGTAAGCGGAGCTCTTGGGATAGTAATTTTGTGTTGCTGTCACGAACTTCCCCTATCAGCGACAGCGGATTTAAATTCCCAGTGCCACTGCTGCTACTGCTTTGTTTCGATGTCATGCAGTTGTTTTTGTATTTGCTGTTGCTGTATCTGCAGCTACTTGTGTCTTGGAGATTTTTTAAATATTATTTGAATTTGTAAAAGTGTAAACTCAAGTTGATCACTGGTATTTGCTTGAATTGTGCCCTGCTTGTGAATGGCGAATATGGCGTTGTTTGGGAAATGTAGTACGAGGCGATCTGCCAAACTGTCCAGGTTAAGGTTGGGTGACATGTGTAAATACGGTTGCATCATCTGCGGGATTTAGTCTTTCCACAGTTCATGCAGAACTTCGCATGTGACTCCTACTCTGGCCAATTTCTCGGAGAAGTTTTACCATCAAGGTTCATCTCTTTCAGTAATTTGTCAGAGAAGCGGTATAGTATACTCGTTGTCAAGGCTTGATAATTGTCCTGAGGAGGCGGTCGGCTGATGATGTCCCAAACTTGATTGTAGACTGCGATGGGAAGTGCCTCGAGGATCTGACTGTATTTTTGGTTGTTAACAATGGCGAACCACATATCCGGTGCATTATATGAGAGCTGAGGTAGGTTGGGATTGACAGCGCAAGGATGACCTGATTGAGGGTCGGGTTAGTAGTTTCTAATTTATGTTACCTCCTATTAATGTGTGATTTCTACCTAAATTTTCCGTTGTGCAAATATAAATCAATAATCTATAGAAGAATTGACATTATACGACTAGTTCTTATCGTGAATTAAGTAATGTATCTATTCATGTTTAATTCATTTAAAATAAAAAAAAATACACAAAAGGAACGAACATTAAAAAAACCAAACATAACAAAAAAAAACATCTATACAATTCAGAGTGTTCGCGGAAACCGCGCAAATCACTTTACGAAATATTGTTGCGTTTAATCTAGGAGTGTAAAATAGTTTTCTATCTTTTTATAAGCAAATGCATTTTTAATCTATCGATCAATTGTATAAAGTGTAATGACTCACCCCACGAAAATTGGAAGTATCTCATTACAACTCACTAAGCAGGGATGCTTTTCTACTGCCAGTCGAATAACCTTGGCTTTTATATCACCTATAAGAATTGTAAAAATAAAAAAAGTGGTTCATTATAATTGCATGTGCCAATGCGAGATAAATGTGTGTTTTATAAATGATGCCCCAAAAACCCACTTTTAGTTTTTTTTATTAATAGTACATTATTTTAAAATGACTTAATTTTCTTAAAACTAATTGTATTCTATTTTAAATTGCTCGGAGGCTAGTGGACGACTAACTTCATTTTTCACTATTCTAACTCGAAAACACAACTAGTGTTTACATATTCGAGATAACGATTCATAAAACGAATTGGATTTGGGTATTGTATACATTTTATTTTCGGAATAGTGTAGGATGAAAGGAATTGGGTTTAGGTTTTGTTTGTATATTCAAGATAACATAGGATCGAGGAATCGAGTTTGAGTATTCATTACATTTGAGATAACATAAGATAGAAGAATAGAACTGAAATATTGCTTACAATATGTGAATGCAATGTAAATAGGATTTAAGATAATGTTACCATTCCTTTGGAGGAAATTATTTCTATTTTTATTTTCGGCTTGTTTTGCGGTTAGGCTTTTGATGTTCTTATCTTGAGCCCCAATTAGCGGACACTTGGACGGTAGGTATGGTTGACATAACCCGCGCACAAAAGGGGGATTTTGAAGCACCCTTACATATCAGACCACAATGCGAACGGAAGAAGAGGAAGTGAATACGGATAGTTATACACATTATGCAATAATTCTTTGGGGGAGAATAAATCTATTATTTTCTTGTTAGATGACTGTAGTGATATATATCTCGTCAAGAAGTGATCAAACAAATTTAGATTTGTAATGTTTGGAAAAGTGGCATTTCGCGCCATAAAAAAATCTTGACCGTCTTTTGGTTGTATCATCCCGCTAGTATTTATAGGATGTAAAATATATAGAAATTAACAAAGAGAAATTTCGGCAAGTTCAACAATTTTGTGTTAAGTCGAAAATGCAAATCAGGAGGGTGAAATTGTAAAGAGTGTTTGTGGCCCCAATACTGTAACAGTTACTTACACACAATTTTGAGTTCGTTCAGTCCGTTCCGGTATTGTCGAAATTCCTAACCCGCACAAATAAGCCCTTCCTCGAAACAGTTGGTAAGATCGTTGAAATGAAAGGGGTAAACTCATACGCTTGCGACGTAGCATCGCCTAGAAGCTATAGATCGATCAGAAGCCAATTAAAAACCATCTGCATAAAGCTGGACGCAAAGATGGGATTTGCTGGCACTCGTAAATATTATGCGGAAGAAACAGGAAAGGATATAGAAAGAAGGTGTGGGGGTTCGAAGTATTGATGCCTGACACGGGCATGGCTTCACTTCGCCCGCCAACACTTACGTCGTCAAAAATTGTTCACAGAGGAAAGAGGACTAATGTTCACCAGGAGGAAAATTGAATTAACGAAAACGCACTGGGTTCTTCTTCTATTGTTAATGCTTTTTTTTTGGTTTTAACCGGAATATCCTTTTAATAAGATTTGGTGGGGATACCAGTCTATTTTTGTACAAGAAAACTTATTTTTTTAATACACTATTTAATAAATAACCTTAGTAATCACGAAACTACTTTAGGGCGAAAATACCCAACACAACTAATTCTCAATCGCGAGTTCACTCGGAACGTGCGCGCACTGTAATGATTGAATTACGACTCCGGTCACTTGTGCAGCGTATGGTGGATGATTAGCGACTGTTTATTCGGCGAAGAATTAAATTAAAATTTCGCGCAACGGCGTGACCTGACCGCGGTGATAAACGACAAGCGATTGATCCCAATTAGGGATGAAATTTTGATTTTGCAATACGCACGGCTATTAGCCAATCATCATTGCGCTCTTTTCATGAATCTTCTCATTTGCATGTCTCAGTGAGGTGAATAATACCCGCTAATACTATCCATTCGACAGTCGCTGGGCATGCGAAGGAAGAAAAGAACTAAAGAGAGAGTGCAATAACTGCGGGGTTGGCTTAGCTTGCGCTGGTATCAATGCAGTCTCTGACGATGACCTACGATGAAGAGGAAAATGTTATGTGGCTATTCACCTGTGAAAAGAGATCATTGATTCCCAGCGAATGTAGTGTCTGGGGAAAGTGAGTAGGACGCCGGCTTGGCTAGGGAAATCTGATCATGGGAACTAAATTAAATACTTTAATAATTTCCCCAGCGATTGCATAATTATGCAACCGCGTCGTTTGATCAGACTATGCCGTTGCTAACCGACATGATGCGATTTCTGGTGGAAATCTCATGGGTTAGCCAAATGGAGTTGCCGTATGGCGAAAAGATAGCTAAACTCAATTATGCATTATCTGCATAGGATAATGAGTTTATCTATGTGTCCTTTTGGGAAACATGTTTTGCAGGTGAATTACCGAACGGTGCGATAGGGGTTGATATGACGCGCTGAAAGCGATCGAAATAAGGCGGAAATTGTGGGCTGGTTCTCTATATAGTATAGAGAACCCCCACAAAGGTAGCTATGAACATTGAAATAGCGCAAGGCTAATAACCTTGCCCGGAAAAATAAATTATTATGGACAATTTAACAAGTCTCGACCGTGGACCGGATACTGGTAGAGAGACTTTGCTAAATAAGGTCAAGACCAGATCCCGGTTGTAATGCCGATGATGATGATGATGAACATTGAAAGTTGCCGCGTAAAGATATCCACAAAGCCACCTGGGATGGAGCCACTCGCTTCCATATTGACCACGTGTTTATAGATCGCCGCCACTCCTCGAGCCTGATGACGGTACGAACGTACAGAGGTGACAACGTCGACTCGGATCACTATCTTGTTGGTACAGTTTTCCGAGTGCGGATTGCCTTACGGAGACGTATTGCAGTCGCGGATCGGATTCGGATCAACACGGCTGCCTTACGCAATGAGAATACCAGTAACACGTTTGGTCATGCGTTAAGACTCGCCCTCGATGAACTCGACGGAAGGAGAGTAAGTCCTGGGCCCAGAATGCCGGGCGTAGAAGAGCAATGGACACGCCTTAAGAATACTGTCATTAGTACTGCCAACACCATCTTAGGCAGTAGTCGTAGAGATCGGAACGACTGGTTCGATGATGAGTGCAAACTAGCGACTGAACGTAAGAATGCTATATACCGTGCAATGCAGTAGTCTCATAGGACGCAGGTAAGCGAAGAGAAATACAAAGAGCTCAGAAGAACTGAAAAAAGGCTTCACAGACAAAAGAAAAGTGCCTGGGAAAAAAAATTTAGTTTGTGAAATAGAGAAAAGTATAGAGCGAGCACCAGGCGCGAAAGTTCTACCAAATAATCCACAGTATGACGCGGTACACACCACGCTGCACTTACTGCAAGGATAAAGAGGGTAATCTGATCACCGATCCCGAAGGCATTCTGGTGCGATGGGAAGTGCACTTCAATGAATTGCTAAATGGTCAGCTCACAGAAGAATTGGAGGCTCCACCAATGCAAGATCAAGACCAAATGTTGCTGTGGGTTTAGTGTATTTAAATACAAAATGGGGTTACCTGTTCTTCCTGCCGTTTTCTGTTGTTTTCTGGGGAGAGCTGAAGGTCCGTACAGCAGCTCTTTTTCCGATTCAATCTGGACAATCTGGTCATCAATTAAGTAAATCCTTCTCCAGCTCTTTGGATTCCTTCTCTTCTTCAGAGGCTGCTCCACCACCTTGGTTCTTCTGCAGGTTCCTCCTCCTTACCCGACCACGGCGGCCACCGCCAAATGGTGATTTTAGAGAGAAGTCGAATAGGTTTCTGCCAATCCAATCGCACCACAGCGATGGGATGTTCTCCGTTTTGCTTCCGTCTTTGACGGATTAAAACACGAGCTTTTAGTTGTGCGTTTAATTTCAACAACTTTACTTCTTATTTACTTTTAGTTTTATAACATAGTTATTTTACTTTTTCTTTCAATCTTTAAACTTTACTTTTTCAAAAAAAGGAACGGGGCGTTACTGCGACCTTCACCTTTTCTTTTTTTTTCCTCTCAATGATTTTTCAAAAACCAAAAAACGGGAAAAACAAATTCCTTTTTTTTCTTCTTTTTAACTGTAAGCCGAACTCGAACTCTCAACCAACTGTACTCAAAAACAGTATCGAGCAAGCAAAAACAAAACAAACGTAATCAAAATATCTTGCTGTTCTTCTCTCTCTCTCCCCATCAACATCCACTCGGAAAACAGAAATCGAACTTGCACACGATCCACACTCGAACAGGAGTATGTTCGCACACTCAACATGTGGATCGTGTGCTTTTCCCACCACCTTACCATCAAATTATATTAAAAACCCAAATTATATTAAAAGCAATTAAATGATGGGGGTGGCGGTAACCGCACGTAACATACCCCCCCCCCCCCCCCCCCACACAAGACTGCGTGGCATTCTTAGGAGAGGAATGTCACGCCGGAGAGTGGACGGCGGAGAGCTAACAAACAAACAATTAACAATATCAACAAAATAAATATATAAATAAATAAATTAACAAATCAAATTAACAATCAACTAACAAAAGTAGTTTTAGTAACAAATAAATAACAATAATTTACTAGGGGAACACCGACAAGAACTCCCCGAAGACAAGGACAGAACAAGCAACAAAGGCTTCACTTCTCACGGCGGACGAGTGTCGGCTTAGACCGACGGTTCGAACGAAAGTTTGACCGCCCACACGATCCGGTTAGGACCCCTCCCCCCCGCCAAGGCGAGGTGATCCCCTCTCATCAAACCACTCCAGTGCCGCCCGGCCGGCGAAATCATCCCGCTTCTATATATTTACTTTGATTTTCATAAACTCTCATTTTTTCGGACTCGCCTATTTGCCCCGGTCCATGGGGTGGCAGATCGGGGGTTGCCGGTTGGCGGCAAAACCTACCATCACCCGACATTATGGTGCGCTTTCGCAACTTCATATTATCGATCCAACCTCCAGCACTGGGGTTTGCCTTTGCAGTCTGCGCTGGGAATGCGCCTGCAGCATAAGGCCTGGCCTTAAAGACTGTTTCGTCAGACTCTCAATTTGGTATCCCCGGACGAATGTCCTTTACAAGGACGAAGATTCCGGAGATAAACCCGTGTCTGGCCAGGTAGGATCAGGGGCTCCAAGTTACAGGAAGGCTTAAACTTTCCTTATTTGTTTTTATATATTTATATATTTATATATTTTCTTTAACTATGTTACTTCCGCTGTTCGGGGTTTATCCGGATGACCATGCGGGTAGCACGTGGTTGAACATCTTTTCGCAGCCCTCCCCTGTATGGGTAGGGTCCCCGGGCGAGTACCTGCCGCCGTATCGACCTTAACAGGTCCCTTTGGCACGTCTCCCGGTTCGGCTGCCACATGTTCAACCCTCCCCGTCCCATAGTTGGCAAATTGAATGGAGAATGGCACGGGATTTACGGTCGTTCGGGGAAAAACCAAACAACCATCCGGCCCGTCTACCTTACAATTCCGAGACAGGAAGTCGTACCCCAACAATCCGTCTTCTTCCAAACCCGGCAAGGAGTCCACTATTTGGAAACTGCAGGGAATCTCGTGGTGCAACTTGAAATTCCCAGTGCAGCATCCCCTCGACTTGCCTTTGACAAACAGCGCTTGGAGCGTTGTAGATGTATGCACACCCATGCCATATCTAGGATGGAGTGCCTTCAGCTTCAACAGGCTGATCTCAGCGCCGGTGTTCACGATTAGGCGCGTAGAGTTCCTACGACCAATGTCCAAAGGAAGAGTGACAATCGGGACCTGTTTCGGCGAAAACTGAGAACAGCTGGAGCTGGGTTGCGTTTCTAGTGCGGTCGGGTTGGATCTTGCCGACCCGAACTCTCCCATTTTGCCTTATGCCGACACTCTGCCGCCTCGTGAGTGTGTCGACCGCAAAACTCGCACAATGATCCGTTCCTCCGTTCAGGACTGTCCCGCTCGGGAGTCCCACTGGACTCCGAACTAGCGGAACTGGAGGTATTTTTTCGCCCACTTTGGGCCCAAAGCGCCGGGGTCGCCATTTCCGATTCCCTGCGCTGCTTGATGCGACGTCATGCCTCGCACCCGTTTTCGAGGACTTCGAGTCCATGGAGTCGGGTCGTTTACAGCCACCGCCCGACACGGACGATCCTCACCTACTATCTCCACTCACCCCCCGGGAGTCCGAAGCCGCCGCGCGACTTCCACCGGGCCTAAGATCCCGCCGGCGCTGCCTTCGACGCTTTCTGCGCTTATTTCTTGTGCTTCCCCCAGTCTCCACCTGGGTGTCTTGCCATTGACGTGCAGCAGGTGCTGCTCCGGCGTGCCGCTCGCGGGGAGAAACCTGAGAACCCTGTTGTTGTTCCCATTTCTGCTTGTACTCGCACCCGCGCAAGTTATGACCGTGTGGGCCACAAAACTGACAACAGCACCGGACGCTGAATACTCTGGGGCCCGACATCGCCGGCCCGCCACCCGCAGAAGGGGGCCGCGGCTCCGACAGGGGTCTCCTCTGAAACTGCGGCCGCTGATGGGGCGCCCCATGTCGCGCGAATCCGCCCTGCTGTCCCCCACCCCTGTACGGAGTCTGGGGTTCGCGCGTCCGTGCCGGACAATCCGGGCAGTCTACTATATCGTGGCCATACCGCCAGCATTCGCGACAGAAAGGAGTGTTTCGTCTTTTCGGACATTCGTCGTACACATTTGCAAAAACTGCATGTTGTCTGGGATTCCAGGGGGTGCGCCGATCGATCCTGAGGCACATACGCCCCCTGAGCCAAGCTCTGCGACTCTCCACCCCGGCTCGAGGAAGACACGGTGTTTGACCACGCTCCCTCGCCAGAGGAGGCCGGAGCATAGGCACCAGCATCTGTTCGATAATTATGGGGCCCGTACGACCGTTCCCGAATAAAACTGCCCTCCTCTCGTCGACGACTGTATGGACCTACCCTGGCGACCATAATAGCGCTCAGCGGCCTCCTCGCGCCGTACCACGGCCCGCTTCACTCGGGAAACAAAACTCGTGGCATCCTCGGAGGGAAGCTGTCGCATTTTGGATAGTTGTGTGCACAACTCCTCATACGACACTCGGGGTTCAAAGGCCTCTCTGAGACGCTGCTCCGCTTCGAAGAAGGTCGTGGGTGGCCGCTCTTCGAACATTCGATAAGCCTCGCCGCTCAGCCTAGAGGGTAGCCACCAGAGGAAGGTATGCTCCCCCTCCACCGCCAGACCATCCAAGGTCCTCCTGCAGCCCTTGAGAAACAAAGAGAGTTTCTCGGCAGTATCCGGACCTTCCTGTCCCGAAAACATGGGGACCGCCTTCGACACGAGGTCGAAAACCCTGTCTGTGCCCAACATAGTCCGTACAGGACATGGCTGCGGGCCCAGTTTAAAATACGAAGGCATCGGTGTGTTCCCCATGCTTTCAACAGCTTGTTTGCTAACGGTGGGAGGAGGGCGAGTTGGTGATCGTTCGTCCACAAATTCGTCTCGCGAATCGTGGAATGCCTCCGGATCCACCTCGTCAGCCGGCGGCTCGGGAAGTGCCTCGGGCCGCGCTCGGGCAGGGGAGCCCTCTCGGCCGTCTCTTTGCCGCTGCCTCGTCTGCATCAGTAGGTCGTCTAACTAAACTCAAAACTTCTCGATACCAGGACCAAACCCGGAACCCCGACAAGCCCTATGGCCAACAGTAAAACCGGGAAAAACAACAGTCCAACCCCGGAATCCAACAAGAAATATAACAATAAATATAACACCTCCAACAAGAGAACCACCCCGAACGCGACAGAACCAATCCGCACACGAGCCGGTTGTATATCGGATACAAACCCACAACGTCTGAGCTGATTAGTGTTTTATTTCGAAATCCCTGATTGCTACAGGCCGCACACGAATCGAGGGGGCGCGAAAAACAACAAGGAACACAATCCCCACAACAGACACACAACACTCTCAAAGGGGAAGAGAAGAAAAAAAAAAAAGAGAAAAAAAAAGAAACACACTGCACCCGTCAGTCAAAACAAAAAAAAACCACAATTCAACTAACAAACGCAGTCCTCAGTGGGCGAGAAATGGAGACAGAGAATCCAGCAAAGATAAAAACTTCCAAAACACGAAACCAAACCAACGTTTGAAGATAATTCAAAAAACCTGACAGTTTGAAATTACATTAATAACTATAGACTTAATTTTCAAAAAGGAAAAGAAAAACTGAAAGCGCACCAAAATCTCGAATGGAATTCTGAAAAAGCTTAATAATACAAAATTGCCCCAATAAATCAACAATAAAAGAAAAATACAAAAAATTTGAAATTTACCAACACAAAAAAAAAAAACAATCTGGACGGAGATGTGAGGAAACTCAATAGTCCTCAGTTACAATAATAATCACAGAAAATTAAAACATTCAATCTCAATAAATATTCTTTAAGCACTCAATTCTCCAACTCTAGACTGCACTCTGCTATCATCGCTCGTCGGCCAGATAAATTAAATCATCAATTCCAACCAAGGTTCCACCTGTCCTGTCCGCAGCGCCGTTTGTGGCATATTTAGGCACAGAAAATTTTAGTGTATTTAAATACAAAATGGGTTACCTGTTCTTCCTGCCGTTTTCTGTTCTTCCTGCCGTCTTCTGTTGTTTTCTGTTCATCCTGCCGTTTTCTGTTGTTTTCTGGGGAGAGCTGAAGGTCCGTACAGCAGCTCTTTATCCGATTCAATCTGGACAATCTGGTCATCAATTAAGTAAATCCTTCTCCAGCTCTTTGGATTCCTTCTCTTCTTCAGAGGCTGCTCCACCACCTTGGTTCTTCTGCAGGTTCCTCCTCCTTACCCGACCAGGGCGGCCGTACGCCAAATGGTGATTTTAGAGAGAAGTCGAATATGTTTCTGCCAATCCAATCGCACCACAGCGATGGGATGTTCTCCGTTTTGCTTCCGTCTTTGACGGATTAAAACACGAGCTTTTAGTTTTGCGTTTAATTTCAACAACTTTACTTCTTATTTACTTTTAGTTTTATAACATAGTTATTTTACTTTTTCTTTCAATCTTTAAACTTAACTTTTTCAAAAAAAGGAACGGGGCGTTACTGCGACCTTCACCTTTTCTTTTTTTTTCCTCTCAATGATTTTTCAAAAACCAAAAAACGGGAAAAACAAATTCCTTTTTTTTCTTCTTTTTAACTGTAAGCCGAACTCGAACTCTCAACCAACTGTACTCAAAAACAGTATCGAGCAAGCAAAAACAAAACAAACGGAATCAAAATATCTTGCTGTTCCTCTTTCTCTCTCCCCATCAACATCCACTCCGAAAACAGAAATCGAACTTGCACACGATCCACACTCGAACAGGAGTATGTTCGCACACTCAACATGTGGATCGTGTGCTTTTCCCACCACCTTACCATCAAATTATATTAAAAACCCAAATTATATTAAAAGCAATTAAATGATGGGGGTGGCGGAAACCGCACGTAACATACCCCCCCCCCCCCCCCCCCCCCCACCCACCACACAAGACTGCGTGGCATTCTTAGGAGAGGAATGTCACGCCGGAGAGTGGACGGCGGAGAGCTAACAAACAAACAATTAACAATATCAACAAAATAAATATATAAATAAATAAATTAACAAATCAAATTTACAATCAACTAACAAAAGTAGTTTTTGTAGGAAATAAATAACAATAATTTACTAGGGGAACACCGACAAGAACTCCCCGAAGACAAGGACAGAACAAGCAACAAAGGCTTCACTTCTCACGGCGGACGAGTGTCGGCTTAGACCGACGGTTCGAACGAAAGTTTGACCGCCCACACGATCCGGTTAGGACCCCCCCCCCGCCAAGGCGAGGTGATCCCCTCTCATCAAACCACTCCAGTGCCGCCCGGCCGGCGAAATCATCCCGCTCCTATATATTTACTTTGATTTTCATAAACTCGCATTTTTTTCGGACTCGCCTATTTGCCCCGGTCCATGGGTTGGCAGATCGGGGGTTGCCCCGTTGCGGCGGCAAAACCTACCATCACCCTACTTTTTCAAAAAAAGGAACAGGGCGTTACTGCGACCTTCACCCTTTCTTTTTTTTCCTCTCAATGATTTTTCAAAAACCAAAAAACGGGAAAAACAAATTCTTTTTTTTTCTTCTTTTTAACTGTAACCCGAACTCGAACTCTCAACCAACTGTACTCAAAAACAGTATCGAGCAAGCAAAAACAAAACAAACGGAATCAAAATATCTTGCTGTTCCTCTCTCTCTCTCTCCCCATCAACATCCACTCCGAAAACAGAAATCGAACTTGTACACGATCCACACTCGAACAGGAGTATGTTCGCACACTCAACATGGGGATCGTGTGCTTTTCCCACCACCTTACCATCAAATTATATTAAAAACCAAATTATATTAAAAACCAAATTATATTAAAAGCAATTAAATGATGCGGGTGGCGGAAACCGCACGTAACACTGCCGCCACCAAGCATTGAGGAAACATTAAAAGCCATAACACAGCTCAAATCAAATAAACCCCTCGAAGCTGATGGCATACCAGCTGAGCTGATCAAACAAGGAGGGACAGTGTTACATCACGCAATTCATGAGATCGTGATGCACGTATGGGAGCAAGAGGAGATGCCGGAAGATTGGTGCCGTGGAATAATAGATTTAAGCTTATAGTCGTAAAGGAACTGCTGTCCTAAAACTCTGAAATACTAGTTGTAAAATATAAATGTATTTTCTATTAATAAAAAAATGAATTGAATTGAATATTTATAGATGGCAGTGCATTTAAAGTTACTGCGCGGGCAAATTAAAAAGTCACTGACTTATAAAACTGCCCTCGTATTAAAAATGACCCGGGGTTGCTGATCCCCTCTTGGAAAAAAAACTTGGAATGTACAGGGTTAATAGTATAAAGCTACTGATCAGATTATCAGTTGGTCACTCTATAACTGAAGTAACAATGTATTTCAAAGTTTTTTTTCCAATAAATACATCCTAAAATTTAAAAGTTAAAATACTGAAAATGATGTCAACCGTAGATTGGAATATAACATACTTCAGTGTAACTTTCGACACTCTAAACTAAAATAAAAAACCAAACTAAAAAATAAATGTGAAAGTTAGTGTATTCCAATGCAATGCTTTCAAAAATAAATTTACCGTTGGAAATGCACTGGATACCCGACGAGTTGCAATTATAGGAGCTGTCTAAAAAACTCGATTGATGATCACTCCTTGAGACAGATCTCTTACGTGAACTTAAAAACTTAAATGATTCCGGTAGCGCCGAAGAAGTGCAGTTGCACTCCTTTAGCTCCATCAGGATTCGCAGAAAGCGCATACATGTCGAAAAACTGCAAGAAAATGTAATCGTTATCGATATTACACATATAAGAGAGAAGGTGGTTTAAAGATATATATTGTGTGCCCAAATAAGGTTTAAGGGTTCTACAATAACTGACGTACTAGCATAAAACTGTATTGAACTATATCGTAACTATATAACATATATATTCATGTTATAACGTCATCATTCTTTCAACAAATGAGTGTGTGTCATTTGACTGAAGTATAAACAACGTTCGTACTTTGTGCTCTAACTATGTCGTCCTTTGTGCCAACAAGACATCATTTTGCGGAAACGCAGTTTTTTTTGTTTTAATTTAAAGGAAGAACAGCTGATGGACACCGATTGCTGTGTGAAGCATATGGGGAACATGCTCCTTCAATAAGAACATGTGAGTACTGCGTCCGGCATTTTAAAAAAAATGCGATTTTGACACCAGCGACTAAAAACGCAAAAGGAAACCAGTAAAGTTTGAAGACGCTGAGCTGGAGGCATTATTGGACCAAGATTCATGCCAAACTCAAGAGGATTTCGCTGAAAAATGGGAGTGACCCAACAACCGATTTGAAATCGTCTTAAGGCAATGGGTATGGTGCAAAAGCAAGGAAATTAGGTTCCGTATAAACTCAAGCCAAGAGACGTCGGGGCCGTTTTTTTACGTGCTCTGCATAGGCAAAATCAAAAGGGTTTTTTGCATCGAATAGACAGGGAATGAAAAATGGATCCACTACGACAACCCAAACCGCAGAAAATCGTGGGTGAGCCTGGCCATGTATCAACTTCAACGACCAAACCGCATATTCATGGCAAGAAGCTAATGCTGTGCAGCTGGTGGGATCAGGTTGGAGTGATCTACTATGGACTGCTGCAGCCTAAGGAAACCATCACTAGGGAACGTTACCAACAACAATTGTAGCAATTGAGCTGAACATTGAACCTCAAGCGTCCCCAATATGCCGAAAGACATCACAAAGTGTTCTTTCATCACGATAACGCTCGGTCACATGTTGCAAAGGCCGTCAAGGAAACTTTAGGGGTACTACAATGGGATGTCCTGCCTCACCTGTCATATTAACCAAACATTGCTCCTTATGAACACTACTGGTTCCGCTCCGCGACTTATGGCCTGGCCGAGAAGCACCTCATTTCTTACTAAAATTGGTTCGATTCTTGGATCGCCTCAGAAGACGAGGTATTTTTCTTATGCTGCCTCGCGAAAGCGGCTAAGCGTTCAGAGTGCCTTCTATTGAGCACACAGGTCCCAGCTCCATACATGAGTACTGGTAAGACCATGGACTTGTACAGAAGTAGCTTGGATGTTCTGGACAAATTTCGGGATTTAAAAATCATTGATAGTATGCCTAAACTCAATTATAAATGGCTACCGAGGGAACGCCAACATGTTGGAGACACAAACGGCTGTCTGGTCACAGGAGTAAACAATATCGCCACAAGATGGAAGCAGTACTTTGAAAACCTGCTCAATGTACGCACCCATCAACCACAAATAAAAGCAACAGACGTACATATAGCCGAGCCTCAGATCCAAGAGCCCTCTTTCAACGAAGTTGTAGACACAATAAATCGATTGAAAAACAACATGGCTCCCGGAGTCGACTGCATACCGTCAGAGCTTATGAAGCATGGAGGAGAGGTAACCGCTCAAAAGATCCACGAGCTCATCCAAGCAATATGGTATAAGGAAGTGACTCCGGAAGAATGGAAAACCTTAATAGTCATCCCCATCTGACAAAAGACCGACAGATCTGACTGCGAAAATGACAGAGGAATATCATGGCTCCCAACCACATACAAAATACTAACAAATGTCATACTGGCAAGAATCACACCGTACGCAGAAGAAATAATGGAAGACTACCAATGCGGATTCTGTAGGAACCGGTCAACACGCTACGCAATATTCACAGTAAGGCAGTGGAAAAGAAGTAGGAATACGAAGAGACGATTCAACAACTGTTCGTTGACTTCAAAAAAGCCTACGAGTCAGTCGGAAGGAAAAGACTCTACCATATTGTATTTGAGCTGTCTGTTCCGAAAAAATATGCCACCCTCATTCAAATCTGCATGAACGAAAACAAAGGGCGATTTAGAATAGAAAACCACCTCTCAGGACCATTTGAAATCCGGGACGGACTAAAACAGAGGGATGGCCTCTCACCATGTCTCTTTAACCTTGTGCTCGAGTATTTCATCAGAAAGGTACAAGAAGACAACATTGCCGGATCATCCCTGAACGGGGTCACACATGTGCTCGCATATGCGAATGACATCGGAGTTTTGGGCGATAATCTAGAAACTGTATGTAAAAACAGTGAAATCATCATGTAAGCGACAGAAGAGGTGGGCCTAGAAATAAATGAATACAAAACAAAATATATGTTTACGGAAAGAGCAGGTGGACCTCGGGAAACACATAAACATCAGAGGCAAGATATTTGAAAAAGTTAAAAAGTTTAAATATCTACGAACAATACTGACGGCCAGTAACGAAGGATATTAACAAAAGACTACATTCCGGCAACGCTAGTTGGCACGCAGTCAGTAAACAGCTGAAATCCAAACTGTTATCAAGTAATATAGAGCACCGTGTCTATAGAACCACAATCATGCCAATTGTTCTATACGGATGCGAAACATGGGCTCTCAGAAAACGGGTAGAAAACAAATTCCGCGTATTCGAGAATAAAGTTTTAAGGGGTATCTTTAGCGGTAAATATGACGAGGAGGCACGACAATGGAGGAAACTCCACAACCACGAATTGGAAGAGCTATATCGCAAACCTACAATAGTGAGAGTAATCAAGTCGCGAAGATTAAGATGGGCCGGACATGTGGTGCGAATGGGCAACGATAAGACCGTGCGTAGAATTCTTGACCGTAGACCAACGGGAAAGAGACCGACAGGAAGCCCGTGACAAAGATGGGAGGACAATGTTAGATTGGACCTTGAGGAGATCGGATTGGATAGTCAAGTGTGGAAGGAAAGCGCACAGGAGAGGGAACGATTGCGGAGCCGAGTCTGTGAGGTTATGAACTTCTGGGTTCTTACAGGCCCATAAATAGTAAGAGTAAAGAGCTTTGATAGACCATAGTAGGCTTTGTTGGATTTGATCAGCCGGATTTCTTCTTCTATATTGTTGTCGGGTGATACTATTGACCCAATATAGTTAAAGGATTGTACTACTTCAAATTCATGCTCCGCTACCCTGATAGTTTGACCAACGTTAAGTGTTCTCTTTGCAGAAGTTCCCACCATATACTTAGTTTTTCTCTCATTAATGTGCAGTCGCAGTTCTTGTACCGCTTTCTCGATCTGGCTGAAGGAGTCCTGTACAACCGAATCGGATCTACGGATGATGTCGATGTTATCTGCGTAGGTAAGTATCTGGCAGGATTTGGTGACAAAAGTCTCTCTAGTTGTAACGCCAGAGTCACGGATTGCTGTATCCAACGCCAGGTTGAAGAGGAGGCAGGCCAGTCCGTCCCCTTGTCGGAGTCCATTAAAGATGTGTATTGGTTTTGACAGCAATCCCGCTACTTACGTTGGTCATGATCAACCTACAAAGTATCAATTTGTTTGGAATGCCGAATTCTCTCATGGCATTATACTCGTATAGTTCTACCCTGGTTATGCTCTCGTAGGCGACCTTAACGTTTATAAATGAATGGTATAATGAGATCTTAAATTCCAGGCATTTTTCCATCACCTGCCTAAGAGTGAATACCGGATCAATCGCTGATTTGCCTGGGATGACGCAACACTGATATTGACCAATGATGACTTTAGCGTATGGGGCTATCCGATCTTGTAGGATAGTGGAGAGTATCTAATAGGCGGTACTCAGCAATGTTATACCCCTATAGTTGCTGCACACTGTGATATATCCCTTTTTGTGTATGTGGCAAATTATTCCGCGACGTCAATCTTCCGGCTTCTCCTCTTGCTCAGCTGGTATGCCATCAGCTCCGGGGACTTTATTTGATTTGAGCTGTCTTATGGCTTTTGATATTTCCTCAATGCTTGGTGACGGCAGCATTTGGTCTTGATTTTGTATTGGTGGAGCCTTCAATTCTTCTGTGTGTTGACCATTTGCGCAATTCATTGAAGTACGCTTCCCACGCTCCAGAATACCCTCAGGACCGGTGATCAGATTACCCTCTTTATCCTTGCAGTAAGTGCAGCGCGGTGTGTACCGCGTCATACTGCGGATTATTTGGTAGAACTTCCGCGCCTGGTGCGGAACTCGCTCTCTACTTTTCTCTATTTCACAGACTAGATTTTTTTTTCAGGCACTTTTCTTTTGTCTGTGAAGTCTTTGTTCAGTTCTTCTGAGCTCTTTGTAATTCTCCTCGCGTACCCGCATCCTATGAGACTGCTGCATTGCCCGGTATGCAGCGTTCTTACGTTCAGTTACTAGTTTACACCCATCATCAAACGAGTCGCCCCGATCTCTACGACTACTGCCTAAGATGGAGTTAAGATGGAGTTGGCAGTACTAATGACAGTATTCTTAAGGCGTGTCCATTTTTCTTTTACGCCGAGCATTCTGGCCCCAGGACTTACTCTTCCTCCATCGAGCTCTTCGAGGGCGAGTCTTTACATATGACCAAATGTAATGCTGGTGTTCTCATTGCGTAAGGCAGTCGTGTTGATTCGCACCTGATCTGCGGATGTAATACGTCTCCGTAACCCGGTACTCGCAACGACCAAGTTCTTTGATGCTGCAAGTTCGATGACTCGTAGTCCGTTGTCATTAGTGTTCTCATACAAACTATAGAAACCTGCGTAGTGCCTCAAAACCGGCTCCCGACCTATTTTGGCCTTCAAATCACCAGGAACGATTTTCACATCGTATCTTGGGCAGGCATTGAGGTCGCGTTCGACAGTTTTCGTAGAACTGTTCTTTTTCGTCGTCAGGGCACTCCTCAGTAGGTCTGTGAACGTTTACGAGGCTTATGTTCTTAAACTTGCCCTGCACACGATAACGGCAGGCTTCAGTTTTTGGCTGACTACAAAGCCTACACCGAGCACATGGTGTTTTGCATAACAGCTATAATAAATGTCATACTCATTCTTTTGTTAACACCACTCCTCGTCCATCTTATTTCTTATAATGCTGTAATATCAGCCTTATATTCGGTCAGGGCATCGGCTAGCTGCTATGTAGCTCGTGCTCTGTATAGTGAGGGGACGTTCCATGAGAAAATTCTCAAATCGTTTAGCCATTCTCGTTTCCGTGGTCGTCGTCGTGTGTTACGCGATATTAACAATTTAAAATTAGAAAGTGGTAAACAAGGGAAGGTGACTTACTTGTCAGGGTCTTCACGTGTTGGGCCATTCCTTGACCGTTGTGCCTGGTTCCTGAGTGCAAGGGGTATTGAGTCTTGATCCTCCTGATCTGGTCCGCTGGTCGTTGTTCCGGGACTTCATCCGCTTGGTTGTACAGAGATATCCTTTCTTTTCGGCCCGAGGTCCGCAACATCGCGTATCCGGTCCATTTCCGAGACTTGTTATATTGTCCATAATAATTTGTTTTTCCGGGCAAGGTTATTCGCCTTCCGCCAACCTTTCTCGGGATGTCGCTGCATTTATTGGTTCAGTACTAGGCGGGTGCCAAGTAGCTATCCAGGGGTGTCACGTGGAGACTTGGATTGAACAGGGACAAGGATCGTCCTGGCATTCGCCGGGTTGAAAGCACCCAGTGACTTTGCCCTGGATATTCGATCCCACCCCCTGTTTTCTATTGCATATGTGTTTAATTTAAAAATGTAAGAATTAATGTTAATGTTTTGAAATTGTAAATGAATTTTTTGTTTTGTTTTTGAATACTCGTTTCGTATATGTATACTTATGTTTGGTGAGGGAGTTACTTCGTAACAAACCTCTCCTCTCACGAATATACGTGTCATTCTTGGAAGAGGAATGACACGCCGACAGTGGAGTCAGTGGGTTCGCATCAGGCGTTGCAATTTTTGGGTGGGCTTGTAAATTGAAAATGAAAATACGCAAAATAAAACAAAACAAAACAAATATTGATATTTTCTTTCTGACCTCTTCCTAACGGCACTTTCCTAAGCCCGCTGGGTGCCTCTTTTTGGAGACGGGGGATGAGACTGTGGCGTTTCTTACAGATACACACGCAATACACACGCACATAGTGAAGAACACCGAAAGAAACTCGAATACGAAAATGCATCAGAGCCGTATACCATAGCGATAACATAATAATTGCACATCAGTTGAGTGTATATGAGTTAGAAATCGAATTCGTACACGCGGCAGTGGCCTGATGCGTTGAGCTTTGGTTCTATATTTTAGTGATTCTAACCGTGATAGCGTCGGTTCGAATCACACGCTCTTCACTATCGTCGCAAACGCTATAAGACGACCACCATTTTTAGTTACCACCTTGCCCCCCGTTAGGGCCTGTCCATCATGGGGCTTTAGACGGTTATTGTGAATTACCACCGTCTTTTTCCCTATTTTTATTGCGGAGTGTACCGTGTATCTACGATCTTCTGAATAACGGCGGAAAGTCTTCATCGCCCACACAATAACGGCTAATACCTCCTTCCCGATAGTGAAGAAGTTTCTCTCTGGACTATTCAAGGTGCGACTGGTGTAGGCAAAAGGGGGTCTTTGCCTATTTCGCTTTGAGATAGAACGGCTCTAAGTGCTTCGTTGCTCGCATCCGTGGTCATATTAAAGGGTTTGGTATGATTTGGGTAGACCCACAGTGGCGGCGATTTTGCCATTTGTCTGACCATCCCAATTTCGAAGGTATTTCATGCGAGGTAGGTGCACGTCAGGTCGCCTACGCCTTTGATAGTTTGATAGTTTAATGAGGACAGAACCCTCATTTATTTGGCTAAATTCAAGCAGTATAAATAAGCCTAAGGTCTAATTTAATATCTGGAGTATCAAAAGAAAAAGAAAATCAAAAAAAAAGAAGATTGTGTGAAAGGTGTGGTATGAGGCTAGAGGGGGGTGAGTGTACGTAAATGTGGCGTTTGCGATATTTGAGAGTCAGCGTGAGTGAACGATATATATAAGTGCGGTCTGGCGGGAGGGGGGGGGGGGTGGAAGTGGGGGGATGGGTGAAAAAGTGTGGGGGGTGTAGGCGTGGGGGAAACAAGTTTAAGAGCGGTAGAGGAGAGGTAGGACTGAAGGGAATGGGGGTTGTTGGGAGGAGGGGGGGCTAGGGCGGGTATGTTAGGAGATGGCGTTTGAGAGCGGGAGCGGAGAGGTTAAAGTCAAAGTAGGCGGAGAAGGAGTTGACCCTTCGTAGCATACACGATGTGGGTTTATTAGAGCCATAAGAGATGTGATGGGTGGACAAGTAGAAGTGACGAGGGTTACGTAAGTTACAGGGGTTTGTATGAAGTGTTATGAAGGAGAGCAGGCGGCTTGTAATCCGAGAACAGAGGTTTAATGTATTGGAGGTGTTGTACCTCTGAAGTGTTAGTTGGTCCACAATTATGCGCGCAGTGTGGATTTGGACAATCGGGACTTTGGTCGGCGAAAACTGAGACCAACTTTGCCTGAGTTGCAAGTTTAGTGCGACCGGGTTGGGGTTTCTCGTCCCAAACTCTGTAAAATCTGCACCGTTTTCCGCTCTTATTTGAGAAATGGCTCTGCTTTGGAGCCTCCGTAGATTCCGTGCTAGCAGAGCTAGAGGAGCTCCGGCCTACCTTGGGCCGACGGTGTTGTGGTCGGAATATCGAGCGTTTTGAGCCCTTGATGGATCCTTTGCTCAGTTTTTTAGTCTTAATAGGCTCAGCGCTGGTAGAGCTGTAGCGGCCTGCACTTGCCGTGGATCGACGGTGTTGTGGCCGGAGCATCTAGCGTTTGCCGCCCTTGATACCGTTTACACCGCTCTGATTTTGAGTCTTCGAAGGCTCGGATCTAGCAGAGTTGGGGCAGTTTTGACCAGTATTGGGCCGACGGTGTTGTGGCCGGGGCTTCCGGCATTTGCCGCCCTTGTCGCGTGCACCTCCGTGACTCTTTGTTTTTTTTTCCGTACCGCTTGCCACGTATATTTGACCGTGGAGGTCTGAAGCCTTTGGCGTAGACGTATAGTCATGGTCGCGTGGTATGTGTTAGGGTGGGTGTTACTGGGGAAACACGATTTTTTTTCATTTCACCCTGTATCCACACCTTTCCCACTTGTCAAATTCGCAGTAACATCGATTACTATAAGCCATGCGGTTTGATAGTGCCGGTTTTTTATAGTCATAGGGTTGGTGTGGTCCCAGATTTGTATTTTTCTCAGCCCCCCTCTGTTGGTGTGGTATCCTATTTTGTTGTGAGGGTTCGGGGTGGCGTTGTGGCGGTATATGGTGTGCACTCCTTAATGTCGTGCCCATATTGCTTGTAATCCCGACAGAAGGGGGTGTTTTGCGTTTTTAGGCACTCGGCAAACAGGTGGCACTTTTTGTTGCAAACGTTTCAAACCATACGTGTAGCTAAAAGGTGCATCGAGCGAATGCCTTGGACCCGGGTTGTTGGGCTATGGTGAAACTGGTCACTGCCGCCCCGTTGTGGTAATGGTCCAGGTCCTGTTGAGAAGAACCCGTCTTTTGGTTGGGACAAGATTGCAGCCGCTACAACCTAGGGTGCCTACCCGAGTGCATACTAGAATTGGCCTGTTGAGGTCCGGGTAGGGTCGAAGGAGCTACCAAACCTATCCCTAGTGGCATAACTCACTATATTCACCGGCAGATATTGCTCGTGAAGCAAGTCCTGTGGCACTTGACTTTGATTTTCGGAACGCATAGTGGTATCAAATGACCTCCCGCGGGGTAAGGGGAAATATATACAGATGTATTGGCGGGGATGGGGTACCTGTAACGTACTTCCTACGAAGATGGTGGTGGATTTGATTAGGGGGTAGGATTGAATGCCCCACCATCACTCTGTGACCCGTGGTGGTCTTGTGGGAGGAGAAGGGCGAAAGAATGGGCCTCTGTAGTCTGCACAAAGGGCGTGGCGTGAGCATTAAGAGCCAATGAAGGTGTGTCGTAGTCGATAGTTCACTCGACCAGAAACAGCAAATAGAAAATGAGTTTTTTATCGTTAATTCGAACACTGTTTTTTATTAGCAATTTTCTACAAAAATGACTCCAAACAAACAGAACTAAAGATATGATGAAGTCAACGCAGAAACATACGCGACAATTCGGAGAGAGACAATGAGGCTCTTCAAACGCAAAAAACGCGAATGGGAGAAGACACGGATCGAAAAAATCCTAGAAAATTCTAGGGCAAAGAACATCAGAGGTATGTATGTCGGCATAAATTCAATTAGAAATGGCTACCGAGGAAGAGCCAAAATAATTCGAGACGCAAGCGGCTGTCTGGTCACAGAAACTAACAATGTCGTGACAAGATGGAAGCAGTACTTTGAAAATCTGCTCAATGTACGCACCCATCAACCACAGATAAATGCACCAAGCGTACATACAGCCGAGCCTCAGATCCCAGAGCCGTCTCTCAACGAAGTTGTAGACGCAATAAAGCGATTGAAAAACAACAAGGCTCCCGAAGTCGACTGCATACCGGTAGAGCTTGTGAAGCATGGAGGAGAGGCAACCGCTCGAAAGATCCACCAGCTCATCCAAACAATATGGGATAAGGAAGTCACTCCGGAAGAATGGAAAACCTCAATAGTCATCCCCATTTTCAAAAAAGGCGACAAATCTGACTGCGAAAACTACAGAGGAATATCATTGCTCCCAACCGCATACAAAATATTAACAAATGTCATTCTGGCGAGAATCACACCGTACGCAGAAGAAATACTGGGAGACTACCAATGTGGATTCCGTAGGAACCGGTCAACAAGCGACCAAATGTTCACAATAAGACAACTGCTGGAAAAGAAGTGGGAATACGGAGAGACGGTTCACCAACTGTTCATTGACTTCAAAAAAGCCTACGACTCAGTCGCAAGGCAGAGACTCTACCATATTCTAGTTGAGCTGGGAGTCCCAAAAAAATATGCCGCCCTCATTCAAATTTGCATGAACGAAAACAAAGGGCGAGTCAGAATAGAAAACCACCTCTCAGAACCATTTGAAATCCGGGACGGACTAAAGCAGGGAGACGGTCTATCACCGTGTCTCTTTAACCTTGTGCTCGAGTATGTCATCAGAAAGGTACAAGACGGATCATCCCTGAACGGGGTCACACAAGTACTCGCATATGCGGATGACATCGCCGTTCTGGGCGGTAATCTAGAGACTGTTAGTAAAAACTGTGAAATCATCATGCAAACGGCAGAAGAGGTGGGCCTAGATATAAATGAAGACAAAACAAAATACATGATTACGGCGAGAGCAGGTGGACCTCAGATAACACATATAAACGTCAGAGGTAAGATATTTGAAAAAGTTGAAGAATTTAAATATCTGGGAACGATACTGACGGCCAAATGTCGAAGGAAATTAATAAGAGACTGCATTCCGGCAACGCGAGTTGGCATGCAGTCAGTAAACTGCTGAAATCCAGACCGCTATCACGTAACATAAAGATCCGTGTCTATAGAACCATAATCATGCCGATTGTTCTATATGGATGCGAAACATGGGCTCTCACAAAACGAGAAGAAAACAAATTCCGCGTATTCGAGAATAAAGTTTTGAGGGGTATCTTTGGCGGTAAATATGACGTGGAGGCAGGACAATGGAGGAGACTCCATAACCACGAATTGGAAGAGCTATATCGCAAACCTACAATAGTGAGAGTAATCAAGTCGCGAAGATTAAGATGGGGCGGACACGTGGCGCGAATGGGGAACGATAGGACCGTGCATAGAATTCTTGACGGTAAACCAACGGGAAAGAGACCGGTAGGACGACCGCGACGGAGATGGGAGGACAATGTTAGGTTTGACCTTGAGGAGATCAGATCGAATGGTCAAGCGTGGAAGGAGAGTGCCCAGGACGGGGAGCGATGGCGAAGCCGAGTCGGTGAGGTCATGAACTTCCGGGTTCTTACAGGCCAATAAATAATAATAATAATAATAATAAACAAACAGAACAAAAAAAAACGACTTTAATCTTTTTCACCGCACTTAGATTTTATTCAAAAGATGCGATCACCTTCTCATCATCATCATCAGCACTACAACCGGGAACCGGTGTTGGCCTTATTTATTTTCCATAATGATTTGTTTTTTCCGGGCATTAGTCTTGCGCCAGAGGCTCCCCGACGGGGAATCGAACCCCGGTCTCCCGAACGACAGGCGGGTATACTAACCACTATACTATCGAGCAGCCTTCTGGTGGGTTCTTTAATCAGCAAATGCTTAGCAAGCATTGATTTCAACACGAAGAAGATGCAATATACGGCGTTTACAAGGAAAAGGGATCGTCACCGTCAAACGATATGGAAGAGGAATTAAAGTTATTTCCACCAGTCTTTGCCATTAACCGAAAACGGCGTGAACCAGTTAGACTGTCTATCAATTTCTTAGTGATTTTGTTGTTGAGAGCTCTTTTTGGAGTCTCAATGATTTGGTTTCTAATGTTTTAAAATACTCGTTCTAAAGCAGATTTGCCGTAGTTCCGTGTTTCAATTCGTGGACTGCAGCTAGTATTCCACTCTGCTCGATCGATTTCGTGCAGTTGAGCACACACAGCACGTGTGGAACTGTATGTGGAATGTGTAATTCCATGCCGAGAATAACAATTTTTGTGAAGGACTGGCAAGGAAATTTTGCAAATCCTACAACTCTAACTTATATACTTCATATACAAACCTGTAATAATAATCAGATCCATAAAGTTTCTCGTGAGGAAATCTGCATCCTCTCTCATGAATTGACTTTCTCGCCTCATCCACAGGAGTCAAAACTGGCACTGTAAAAGGACTATATATTACTCGTTTGTTTTGTGTTATTCCTTCGCGGTTGCTGTCAGACGTGGGTAAGTCTTCAGGACCGTGAACGTAAAGCTGGAAATAAAAAATACGCTGTTGATTAATTTATATTTTACACTTGTATCTTACAATATTTGCTTTTTTATAACTTGCACCTTAAGCGATGCTCTACGTATTACTATATATTTTATAAACTATATAAAAAATCTCTATAGAAAGATACACAGTTACAAAGTGTATAACATCTATTGCTAAAATAATGAATCACTTAAATAGCCGACAATGTGAACTGGGCACCAACATCATGCGATATAATTCCATTGAACTGGTGTTATGTTAAATCATTAGGTTGCCCCAATAACCAATAAGCAGTTATTGATCTCAAAATCAATCTTGTTCGTGTCATTTGTGAAATAAGTGCAAAGGTGGCGAAATATTCGTGTTCCAAAATTGTATTTTAAAAAAACATCGAGACGCGGTCATTCAAATTTTTCTTAAATAAAATATTCAGGATAAAAAACACATTGATATCCTATACGGTTTCGTTTTTACTGTAAAATAAAATATGAATGTATAGCTCTTAATTGATCACCCTATATATTGTAGCGAGCTTAGGGTTCGCTGGATTAATTATTTTTGAATAAATAAGATCCGTTAAATCGATTTTGAATTAATGTGACACTTTATTAGACCGTTAATAACAACCGTTACTTTTTACCGTACATTTAACGATTTCTTCACTTATCGCTTCCGTACTTATCGCGTATTTTACTGCTTACTTCTTACTTCACTGCTCCTTACTTTTCGCTTCCTTCACTTTCTACTCCTTACTCAACTCCATAATCTGTATGCGACGTATTTATACCGTTTCCTTATTCTGATTCGGCGTTTCGTTTCCGTCCGTTCCATAGTCTTGAATGTTCTACTGTTCACGGTCTCCAGTTTTCCATTACTTTATAGAATATTCTAGTACTCTGTTTCGGACTCTCTAGAATATTCTAGTAGTGATTGTCATATGCGTCACAATATCTTACAGTATTTTTACTTTTTTTTTTTGTTACACTTCCCTCGGGAGAGGCGAACCTATAGCGCTGACACGGTTGCAGTTTGGAATGTAAATCTCCATCCCGCACAGAATAATCTCTGTGGCCGACTCCGGGTATGAGTTACCATCGGAGTCTCCAAAGCATACCTCCGACCACGGAAAGGTTAGCAGCCCCGTACTTCCATATATGGATATAAACTGCTTAGATCGGTTATTAGTTTGAAATGCAAGTGGATGCGCGACCAATACCAAACAGTGGCCTGAGTTTCCCAGTGGCGCAGGACCTCCACGGTAGAAACGCTTGGCTCGGATGTCAAAAACAGTTCCAGAGTGTTAGTATAATTACCTCGGGTATCCGGGACTCGCCTAGTTCAGTCAACTTGTGGCTAATAGCGAACATTTGCGCCAACCTCCCAGCCTCGTTGGTTTTGTTAAAATGTACCAACCAGCCGGAGCGGGGTATATTAAAATCGCCAAGGACGACAATTTTAGAAGCCAGGCGGTAGATTTGGATCCAGTCGATCGTCGGGAAGCAGTAAAACCAACAAAGAAATTTAACAGAGTTTATCAGCACGACCCTCAACACATGATGTCCAAGTTATTAGTATCTAACACCTCCATCCTTTGGCAACCTAGATCAGACCACGTGAGACGCAGATTCTACACTTAAACCGAAATCTCGAATGCAAGTCGTATCTTGAGCAACGAAGATATCTCGAATCAGTTGACGAATCGACCTAGGTGTCAGTTAGGGCAAGGATATCAGGTTTCGAGAATGAACCTGATTCCCCGATGACGAATTTTTTAAAGTTCGGTTATTTATCGTAATATCTGCATGATGCTCCCCCTGACATAGACCCCCAGCGAAGATCCGAATGGGAAACTAGTTTACATCCGGAATTCTTTATCTCAGAAGGTACCATCATGACTTATCTCCGTGTCAGTCCGGGTCATCGGCCATATACCTGAAACATAATCGAAAATTTCTTCCGACGATATGGTACTCGTACTCATCAATGAGCAGTACAGAATGATTGGCACTGGTATTATTACATGTGAAGAAGACAGCAGAGGAACAGCGGCCACCTGGACAACTGGAAATTCCCTAATGGAATGCAGAAGTGTCCAGCGGCTGGAAGGAATTACCTATGCTAAGATCAGAGGAATTCATTTCTACTGTTGTTACGATCCACCAAGGTGGGAAATAGAATATTTCAAATGCTTTTTGGACAGGATAACACGAGATACGAGCCCTCTTATAGTTGCTGGAGATTTCAACGCTTGGGCAGTAGAATGGAGAAGCACAAGGACCAACGGTAGAGGCCAAGCATTACTCGAAGCCTTCGCAGTCCTAGATGTGGTGTTACTTAATGATGGCGCTGATGACACCTTCATTAATGATAGAGGCCGGTTCAAAATTGACATCACATTTTCCACCTCCATGTTGGCAAGAAGTATGGAGTGCCGAGTTTTGGACACCTACATCCATAGTGACCACCAAGCCGTGATGTACGAAATATTACCGCACAGGGGATTCATCACTGGCAAATTGGCGAAGAGAGCCCAAAAAAATGGGTGGAAAGAGAAGGACCTCGATGCGGAACTGCTCGATTATATACTGGAAGGCCAAATCGCACAGTTTGACGCAGAGACCGATCCGAACAGGCAGGCTGGAAAAGTCATGAAGTGGCTAACTACCCCATATGATGCTGTAGCGGTTCTACGAACCGCACAACCAACTATAACTTGAGATGTTCTTTCCGCCAAGGAACATACTTACCTGTATTCATTACACGTGCCCACAGACACGTGTCCCAAGAGTCATGGCCATTCCTGAAACAAGCAACAACGTTAAACCCGATACCAAAAAGCAAGGAACTTAACGTGCCAAAAGCTTCCAATATCGACTTCAACGTTTCATACATCATACCTGAAACAAAGGTTAAGTGAGGATTGCAACGCAGTCATCCATCATATTCAAAAACAATCGAAAAGGCAGAAATGTATCGCATCCCAGCAATGCACAATTTTCAATCCTGAACATCTGCACGGTGTTTCCACAAAAAACAATGTCGGTAAGTAAACCGAACAAGGGATACATTCTTGGGTAGCTAAATGCAATTAGCACCTCAATCCCTCACATGATCTAATGCTAAGGCACACCTGCGCAAACAAAACGATTCGTTGCGCCGCTGACTAGCAGCCGTAGAGCCATAAACTCTTAACACTATCCAAGATAGATGTTTATAAGTGAAAGGCAAGCAAAAGAATTACATTCCATGGTTCCTATCGCATCCGAATTGCGTGGGACCCTTTTCTTCATGCCAGATGTGTTGGTTAAACAAAACCAGCGAAAGATCGGATAATAAGCGGCGGTATCCGATCTGTAAATAAAAGCAAAAAAAGATACCGACCGCCAGCAGCGAATGTAATGATAATGATCGCGAGGAAGATTTCTCCTTTTTCACGTCTGATGGGATATTCTCCTTTTAAGATGCAAAGGGAAATTTTATGCAGATACGATGGGAAAATCTGTTAGCAGACAGAATGAAAGATTTTCTTTTGCAGAGGCGAGGAATGACTTAGAATGGCATGTTTTTTGGATAGGGACAATTAGTCTGGAATAAAGAGTCGAACCGGAAAGACCTTAGCGAAGAGTCGAATTGAGGAGTCGATGTAGAGAACCCAAACGGGGAGGTAGTCCGCGCCAAGCAAATAGTCGACATTCAGAATCTCGCGGGAGTACCCCAAAAAGGAAACGACAGTACGTCGCGTGTGTTAGGAGTAACCGCAGACTAGAAATTATTGAAATAGATAAACGTGATGTGTGCGAAAATAGAAAAAAAAATAAAAGTAAATAAAAGAACAATAAATTAAAGGAGTGCTTGATAAAAGAAGAACTGGTGTTTCATTTGTGGCAGTGTTCTTCGTGTTCCGTTCTATTCTTCTCTTTTGTGTGAACAGTGTTCGGCAGAACACTTCCCCAAGAACAACCTAAGTACGACCTAATAGACAAAATCCGCCAAAATGCTTCTATGCCGCGAGAAGGACAACCAACAAGGGCTATCAAACCAGTGTATTGGTGGAACTCAGAAATCTCCCATGTGCGATCAGAGTGAAACAGGTTAGGACCTACCGTAACCGTAATACCTACCCACAGTTGCGTGCGGAATTCGTCAACAAACGGAATGAGTTGAAGAATGTAATCCACAAAAGTAAATATGACGCGTTCTGCTCTCTAAGGGATGAATTAAATAACAACCCACCGGACAGCGCCTACAGGATAGTCATGAAAAGACTACAGAGCAACAGTAGTCAAATGCAAAAAAGTCAAACTGACATGACAAGAATCGGTGCTGTCCTCCTCCCGCAGTGTAATGAGGTGTTGATAGTGCAAGAGGAGTGGAGTCTCACTGAAGGAGAGATACCTCCCGTGACCACCGAAGAGGTGCTCTTGGCTGCTAGGGTTATCAAAAACAAAACAAGCCCCGTATCCCTAACGCTGTAGTGAAGACTGCTTTAATAAAAAAGCCGGAAGTCTTCTGCAGTCTCTTCACAACCTGCCTTCAAACTCCCAAACGATTTAAAAAACAGCGGCTTGTGCTTATACCAAAAGGCGTCAAGAACCCAGAGGCGCCGTCGTCCTATCGCCGGTTGTGCATGTTGGACACAACAGGAAAACTGCTTGAGCGACTTATTGCCACTCGCCTGGAACTATTCACTGAGGGGACATCGGGGCTCTCTGAATCGCAGTATGGGTTCCGGAAAGATAGATCAATCAGCAGGACCTATCGGTGGTGTGCGACATCGCCCGCAGTGCGATAGCTGGAGCACGATGGCTAGGAGGTACGAACAAATATGGGGTGGTGACACTAGATGTTAAGAATGCATTTAACTTGGTGAACTGGAATCGTATTCTAGAAGCGTTGGGCGATCTACAAGTCTCATCCTACTTGGTGCGTATACTAGCAAACTATCTCTCGAATAGAAGACTGTTCTATGACACAGATGAGGGTCCACAGGAATATAAAATAACAGCGGGTGTACCCCAGGGATCGGTATTAGGCTCACTGTTATGGAATATCATGTACGATGGTGTGCTCAGGGTCAATGTACCAGAAGGGGTTAGAATCATTGGGTACGCAGATAATTTAGCAATATTGGCCGTAGCTAAACATCTAGATGACCTGGAGAATATTTGCTCCCAAGCAATCCACAGCATTAAATGCTGTCTAGATATGGCCGGACTGAACCTAGCTGGACATAAGATGGAGGCAGTTTTAATAAGCAGCAGCAAGAAAGTTGAACAGCTTGATTTGGAAACAGAAGGACAAAAAACCTTATCCAGTCCCTGTATTAAATATCTTGGTGTTATACTCGGCTGCAGGTTGACCTTCAAGGAAGACCTGAGGAAAACGAGTGAAAAAACGGCAAGAGTATGTAGAGTTTTGGCGAGAGTGCTACCCAATGTTGGAGGACCCCGGCCCCACATAACGAAACCAGTGTCAACACCTCCATTATAATGTATACAGCTCACATATGGGCAGGAGCCGCACAGTATAAGTCGTACATGAGGGGAGTGAACTCAGCACATAGGCTGGCATTATTAAGAGTATGCTGCGTGTTCCGAACGGTATCCGAAGATGTCATAAATATTTTGGCCGGGAGGACACCACTTGACATTGCAGTTAAAGAAAACGCTGCATTGCATAAGGTCTCCCAAGAGAATCGTAAGAGAATGCGGTCACAATTAGAACGCTCAACCCTAAGAGAATGGCAACGAAGGTGGCATTCTTACACAAAAGGAAGGTGGACCCACACCATGGTAGCTGATATAGAAACATGGGTGACAAGAAAATATGGCAAGCTGAATTACCACTTCAATACTTGCACAAGTATAATCATGTGAAGCACTCGTACTGCTTGTATTGCGAAGGCAAAATAGAAAATGCCGAACTCACAGAGTGCGTGAGATTCAAGAGCGCATGAACGATTCTGGAGAGACATATGAGACGGACAGTTACTTCGGGAGGAGTAATAGAATACATGCTGAGTTCAAAACAGGCATGGTCTGTAACAAACGGCATTCCATGTGACATGATGCAGCAGTTGGGAGGCGACGAGCGGAGTAACAGAAAAACCCCGTCCTGCTCCGCGATGGAATATCTAAAAGAACGTGCCGCGGGGATCAATGGGAATATGTGCCCGGCGGGAGGTGGTTTTAGTCGGTAAAAGTCCGGCATGCCTCTGGGTCGGTCCAGAGGTATCTTTTGAAAATTTCCACCTTCATACCGAAACCAAAAAAAAAAAACACTCACATATTGTGGTGACATATAACACCAGCCCAAATGGAGAAGCTACGCACTTTCGAAAGGAAATGCTTCAGGCTGGTCACTGGCCTCAACCGACAACCCAACTCTTACAAATATTACAATAACAGCTTGCTACACAATGCCTCTGATATTGACCGTCTCGATAAACGCTTCCTAGAGCTGTCTATTAAATTTATTGCAAACCTCCCAAATAATCCTAACTCCATAATATCTTCACTACTATCAACTCCTCTAGATCACGGGGCTCACTGCCTGAATTGTCTCCACGCCAGAACTCTCTTCAGCTCTGGAAGAATGGATAATGACTCCAACGAGGTAGTGTACCATAACACCGAGCTAGCACCCAATCAGTTCAAATATTGTAACATACAATCATTCTCCAAGATTCTGCGTCTTAACGAACAACCGGAAACTATAGGGTTATTTTATAGGGACTTGACAGCTTTAAATTTAATTTGTGAACGCACGCTTTCACAAATCATCGAACTGTCAGTGTCAATTTATTCAGTAAACTCAACATTTTTATCATGGGTAAGTACACGAACGAACAACGCCTGCAAATTAACTACCGAAATTTGGAGTCGGTGACCGCAACTTTAAGAGCGTTAACTCGAATTTTCGGTCATAATTCTCGCCCTAGTAGACAGGCAATAACAAGTTTAGTGCAAACATTTGAGTATACATATTCGTTGTGTGATGTTGCCGTGCCAGTGAGATAACGGGTTGGTCGAAGTGTCGAAAATATCGCTGCCGTTCAGGCGTCCGTAGCAAACTATCCAAATCAGTCAATTCCACGGCGTTCTCAAGAATTGGGCATCGCCCAGACCACTTTATGGCGAATTTTGCGTAAGGAGCTTGTTTTACACCCATACAAGATCAAGCTGACTCAAGAATTTAAGCCGATGGATCATTTGAAGCGACGTACGTTCTCCGATTGTGCTGTTGCAGTCCGGCGCCGTGCTTCTTCGGATGAGGGAAGAGCGGGGACCTTTCTCCTTTATTTAATATTCTGCTGTCATCAATTCGCGTTTCATTTATTGCAATTGATAATTAATTATCAAAGAAAAAACTGTTTCTTCTCTTTGATATTCTTTAATTGTTTATTTTAACTTTCAAATCTTCTTCCAAATGACTTCTTACTCCTTCAACTCAAACTGATTCAATCTCTAACTCACAACTCAAACTGATTCCAAATTCAAACTCTAACTAAACTCTACTGACTTTACAATTAAAATTTCTCTCTTCTTATGCTACTTATTGTTCTAATTGGTTGGAAATTATAATGTGAACAAAACAAATTTTCTCAAAGTATTCCTTTTAGTCTCTGTGACTTTTAAATTGAATAAACTTTGAACGAAAATCAATGTGCTATGTTTTGAATGAAAAAGGGTGCATGTTATGAAAAGGGGCATGTTATGAAATGTTCTGTAACAGGCTTGATATAGAATATTGTGAAAGTTTATTAATGTTATGTATTAAGTGAGAATAAGATATGAACAGAGAGAGTTTTAAAGGTGTGTTAGAAAAGTAATGAGATTCAGTGTTAAAAATCTAATAAGGGTAGTATTCTGGAATACAACATCCCACCCTTCTTCGAGAAAGAAAATTATCCTTGAAGAGAATAATTTTCTTGCAACTATAGGTTAAATTAAGATTAATTAAAGACTTGGATTTTCGTTCAATTACAATGGTTTTCACAATTAATCTTCCATCAAAGGTTACAATATTTAAATTTCAAATTATAAATTATAATAACTTAATTTAAATATTTCTCCTTGGAACCTTTTCTTTTCTTATCCAAAAAATTATTATATTAATTATATAATATCAATATTATGTTTCAAAATTCTCTTTTCCGTTCTAATATATATTAACTCAAAATTTCCCAATATATATATTAACTCAAAAAATTCCAATATATATTAACTCTAAAATTTTCTTTCTTTCTCTTTAACTTTTTTTTTTTTTTCATTTCCGTAATTTCCTACAATTGTTTGATTATTTCATGTATATTGAATAAAAAACAAATGCCATTTGTTATGTGTGTATCTTTTCCTTAAATTTATGGAAAATTTTGCAAAACTGTGTTGGGCTCTAATTTTAAGATAATTGTTAAAAATTTGGTTACGTTGTGTGTATGTGTTATTTATTTATTCCGAAAATAGTTTTATATTATTATTGTGTAAAATTTTAAATTTATTTCCTATTTTGATTTCCGAGTTCTCATCGGATACTATGTTGTGTATTTCGTAAGGACCCTCCCATAAAGAAGCAAGCTTATTTTTTCGGGTATGATTTTTTATGAGGACCTTGTCGCCAACGTTGAATGTTTTATGGCTTGTTCCTTTGTCATAACACGCTTTAGCTTTTACCTTTTTGTCATGCAATATGTTTTTAGCAATCTTGTAGCCGTACTGTAGGCGGGCTTTTAGCTCGTTAGCGTAGTTCTCATAGTTGTATGAGGTTTGCGGAGTTGTGCTGATAGAATTCGGTATCCGTGCAGGAAAACCATAAAGTAATTCAAAAGGGCTAAATGCGGTGCTACTATGAGGTGTGGTATTATACACAAACATTGAATATGGTAGCCAGGTATCCCATGAAAGTTGGTCCTTGTTAACGTAGTGTCTGAGATATTCGGCCAACGTTCGGTGGCTACGTTCTAAGGCTCCATTTGTTTGGGGATGATAAGGTGTTGTCTGTATCTTTTTGATTTTCAGGGTCTTACATATCTCCTTAAAAAGGTGGCTCAGGAAGTTGGTGCCTTGGTCAGTTAATACCGCGTCGGGTATTCCGAAACGACATATAATTTTCTCCACAAAACTACGAGCTACGGTGGGTGCTTCCGCATTAGGTAGCGGCATAGCTTCAGTGAACTTTGTTAAATCATCTTGAAAAGTTAAGATGTACTTATTATCTTCGTAACCAGTTGGGAGTGGGCCAACAATATCCAAAGCTATGCGTTTGAAGCGGGTTGTACTTGTGTGGTGATTTTCATGGGATTTTTCTATTTAGAGTTAGTTTATTTCTTTGACATGAGTCGCATTTGCGAATGAATTCTTTCGTATCTTTTATGAGGGTTGGCCAAAAGTACCTTCTTTTAAGACGTTTTATTGTGCGGGAGATTCCCTGGTGCCCTCCAAAAGGTGAATTGTGGAAGTCACGGAGAATTTTATCGATATCCTGCTGGTCTTTGATATAGATTCTTTTGTCAGAGTAGAGATACAAGATGATCTTGGTTTGGGCGAATGTTTGTATAATGGCATTTTTAAGGCGAGGGTTTATTGGCTCTTGTTTTGGCATAGAAATGTCGATGTGGTTTACATTTTCTTTTATACAATAGTGACGAATTGTTTTGAGTGTTCGTTCAAAGCTGGATTCGTTTCCTATGTCTAGCGGCAACGTAGTGACAATATATAAAGGGGATTTTATTGTGTTTGGGTATAATTTTATTTCGTTTAGGTTCGGACGTGTATAGTTAGGGATGGTTTTGAGTGATTTTTCGGCTTGGCCTTCTTTATTGGGTAGTATAAAGATCTGAATAGGTGAACGGGTTTTGGCATATTCTATGGGTTTAGAAATTTCGATTATCTCACATTCGGCATGTCGGAGAGTAATTTCCTCACTTGCGGCTACTGCTGGTTTATCGGTGACTTGACCTTTCGTTTTGTTTCTAGTGGTAACTAGTACCTTGCCTACCTCTTGTGTGTCTTGGAGGTTAATAGGGAGGCGGCTAAGTGCATCTGCGTTGGAGTTGTATTTTCCTGCTTTGTAAATAATTTGGTATTCATATTCGTCTAACCATATTCTCCAACGGGCCAATCTTGATGTCGGGTCCTTCAGATTCATGAGCCACTGTAGTGGTTTGTGGTCTGTGCATATTGTGAACCTTCGTCCGTAGATATAGGGGCGAAATTGTTTGACGGCGTAGATGATTGCCAGCAGTTCCTTTTCTGTAGTGCTGTACCGAGTTTCGGTGTCGTTAAGGTGCGACTAGCATAACAGATTGCTTTGTCCTGGCCAATTTCTCCCTGCGATAAGACCGCGCCTATTCCAACGTCGCTAGCGTCAGTAGTTACTATAATGTCTTTATTGAAGTCTGGGTAAGCTAATATGGGAGGTTCTATAAGTTTATTTTTTAAAGTATGGAATGCTTCATCACAGAAAGGGTCCCATTTAAATGCTTCGGTTTTCTTTAGTAACTTCGTTAGTGGCTTTGCTATGGTTAAGAAATTGTCTATAAACCGCCGGTAGTATCCTATGAATCCGAGGAATGATTTTACTCCCTTTACGTTTTTGGGCGTGGGGTATGTTTTAGCAGCTTTAATCTTTTCGGTGTCGGGTTTAAGACCGTGTTCGGAAATTATATGACCAAGATACATTAGTTCCTTCTTCAGAAAAGTACATTTATCTGGTTGAAGCTTTAGGTTATTCTGACGTAAACAATTAAATATTCGTATAAACTTTGAGTTATGTTCTTGCAGGTTATACCCGTAAAGCACTATGTCATCGATGTATACAAAGCAGTCAAATCCTTGTAGTCCCTGTGACTTTTAAATTGAATAAACTTTGAACGAAAATCAAAGTGCTATGTTTTGAATGAAAAAAGGTGCATGCTATGAAAAGGGGCATGTTCTGAAATGTGCTGTAACAGGCTTGATATAGAATATTGTGAAAGTTTATTAATGTTATGTATTAAGTGAGAATAAAATATGAACAGAGGAAGTTTTAAAGGTGTGTTAGAAAAGTAATGAGATTCGATGTTAAAAATCTTATAAGGGTAGTATTCTGGAATACAACAGGGCTCTGGAAAAAAAGTCGTCAAGTCCCTATTGAAAAATTCTATATTACCCCACCCGAGACCACTAACCGATCATGTCCCACGCCAACCTACCTCGTTAACCATCAATCCCTATATTCCCCAATTAACATTACACATTTAACTTATTATAATTTTAATTAGGTTAAGGTAGATTAAGTTAGAGTTATGTTAAGTATTAGATTAGATTAAATTAAAAAATAAAAATCCTGGTTTTCTGACCTTTTCCAGAAAAACTGTTAATATTAAAACTTATAATACTCAAATAGTTATTCACACATTCAGTTATGTTTGAAAAATGTGTAATGTACACATGTAAACACTTGTATCACTATAATTATAAGTTAGATGTACTACTTAATGTAAAACTTGATTATTGTTCAAATAAACACAGTACGTTAAAAAAAGGGTGATATAAAAATATATACATACAATAATTTCAAGCACTCAATGTCGTACACTTACTTGCTTCGCTGTTTGCAGTTAACTCTGGATATTTTAGAAAAGAAACAACGTGGCTGTTATAATTTTCCCTTTCATAAACCGGCGATCCACCGTGCTATGATATAAAACGTTCACATCGAGTGTGCAAACCAAGGAACGATCGAGTGCAGGTTTTTCGAAGCCACGAGATCGTGCGACCGGTTGAGTAGGGTCGTATTCGGTTGTCAGTATCGCGTAGTAATGTGGCTAGCATTTGAGCTATCCAATAGTTTACATTCGAGGCTCGGGAATGATGATTTCGTGTGTATTGTAGGGTCATTTGGAATAGAGAAGTTCGTGTTTTGTGTACTGACGTAAACTTTAGTTGGATTAGTTAAATTTAAATATCTACGTACTGGCAGACGTTTCATATGTTCTGAACTGGGTTCCGATGTGCTGTTGGACGTTGTGTTTTTGCAATAATTTCAAAACGCTTGCGACTGCCTTCTGACGAGAGCAAGTGATCGTCATTCATTATCACGTTGTCAACAATACCAACATTGGGAGCCGTCTCATGTCCGCGGTTATCATCTCTGTAGAAAGACAGTTCTTCAGATCCCCGAAAAGGGGCGATGAAATATATCAACGTTACTCGTGCGATCCAATTGTGTTACGATTTAATCTGCTCAAATCAAAGTTAGATGACACAGTCCTCTATGTCGGTCGTTCTTTAGTGTGCGTGCAGATTTGTTATCGACTTTTTATTTAGACTGTACACGTGTGAATAGATCTGGTTTATTTGACTTTGGAGCTGTGTCATTTGTCTCTGTAAATTGACTGAGATTGTGAACACGTTTGCTTGTGATGTTGTTTAAGTCTGTGTCGGATTATTTGTGGCTTCCAATGTTGTAGCCTGTTTGGTTATTCCCGACACAATTTACGCGCACGACCGCTTCGGCGTTATGGGTATTGTTGTTGTTCGAGATGTCTTTGTTTTATTTAGCCGAGTCACGCTCTGGGACATTAATTCTCGGAATTTGGGACATCCTCGATAGTTAGTTCATCATTCTGACATACTGCGCGTTTTCGTCTATCCTTTCCTTTCCCAGGGGGCTTTCTTCTGTTATGTGGTCAAGTCCACATTTTGACAGTTCGCCGCTGCGTGTCCAAACCTTTGGTAGCGGACACATTGTAGAATGTCTCTGCCTTTTTTGAGTTTGTCCCATGTCACAATTTGATCATCCAGGGCTGTTATTTTCCGTAGACCACCAATTCTGCTGCACAGTGTTGCCTGCAGCAGAATGAAGGGTAGCTCTCGATTTTCCCTCTTGACTTGACTGTGGTGAATGGTTTTGCCATGATGAATTCAAAGTCCTCATCCTTTAACTTTTGAAGCATTTTCAGAAGAATCTCCGGTTCCATTTCACGGCCCATGCCCTTTAATAGACCTGTTGTGTTGTTTGTTTGTTTCGGTGTGTAGGAGAAGAATCACAATGTATATTGTATCTGCATAATGTTAATATTTTTTCGTTGTCATCTTAACGTCTTGGCATTTGAGTTCGCGAAGGGTAAGTTTGTTTTTAAGTTCAGCGGCATACACTTAGCCCAAACCAAACAAAACAGTCTTAAAAGCTATTCCTCCTTTAAGATCGTGAGAAAAGAATTGACATTTTTCATCTTATAACTTTTTAATCTCGGAATTGTATGAATTTAGTGACTCGCACATAATTTGTATGCCAATTAGAGTGTTTCATTAAACTATGCACGTAATGACTGGACTTTTATAGACATTTTATTGATGGTGGAAGATTAATATTTTGATTTTGATTTTGATTTTGATTTTCCGGTGACACAATTTCGTCCATTACTCCACTCTCATTATCACTATCGGACAGATATAGGAGTGGTCACCAGTAATTTGCCCTTGCGTCTTTTCTTTTTTTCTTCGAGGACATATGGCATTTGGTGATGTTGCTCGTTTGCCAAGTGTGGAATCTATTTTGCAAGGTTTTGTAAGTCCCCGAATTTGTACACTACACGACATGGGGCTACAAAACCTACGCTTGTTTTAAAGCTATAGCTTGTTTTAAGCTGAGTACGAGGGTTGCCTCTTATGTTTCGGGATTTGGCAACCCTAGTGTTGCAATCCGGCAATTGACAGCTCTGTCGTAAAGTTGGACATTTTTGAGGTTATACGCACTCAGAACGTTTTGACATACGAGCGTTATTTGTGTTGTTTACAGTAACTTAAAAGATTCATCTCGGCCCAAAAATGGAATTAAATCGTCAACATTTTCGTGCGATTATTTTTTACAACTTTCGGCGTGGATTAACTCAGCAACAGTGCATGGATGAACTTAATTCAATTTTTGGCGATGAAGCTCCATCAAGGACCAGTGTTTATCGATGGTATGGTGAATTCAATCGTGGTCGTAGTTCACTCCAAGATGGATTTCGTGAAGGTCGTCCAAAATCAGTTGTTGTTCCGAAAACCATTGATGCTGTGCGCGAACTGATATTGGAAGATCGTCATGTGACCTATCGTGAGATTGAGACAACCTTAGGCGTTAGTGGTACCAGCATACATTCAATATTGCATAAACATTTGACTGTCAAAAAAATTTGTTCGCGTTGGATCCCACACAATTTGTCAATCGCCCAAAAAAAGGCTCGTGTCAATTGGTCGAAAGAAATGCTCAAAAAATACGGTCGCGGTGCTTCGAAACACGTCTATGACATCGTGACAGGTGATGAATCGTGGATTTACGCGTATGAGCCCGAAAGTAAACAGCAGTCAACTGTCTGGGTGTTTCAAGATGAGCCAAATCCAACAAAAGTTGTTCGCGCACGAAGCACTTCCAAGCAAATGGTCGCCTGTTTTTTTCGGAAAAACTGGACATGTCGCAACCGTACCACTAGAACATCGCAGAACAGTCAATTCTGAGTGGTACACAACCATTTTTTTGCCAGTTGTCTTCCAAGAAATCAGGAAAACCAACCGCCGAAGATGGATCACTCTTCACCACGACAATGCGAGCTCTCACACATCGGCTGCGACAACTGCATTTTTGAGCACCCAAAACATCGATTTGATGGGTCATCCGCCGTATAGTCCTGACTTGGCACCGAATGACTTCTTTTTATTCCCCTACGTAAAAAACAAACTGAGAGGTCAACGTTTTTCGACACTTGAAGAAGCGGTTGCTGCATTCAGAATGCATGTGTTGGAGATACCTCAATCAGAGTGGCAAAAGTGCTTCGACAATTGGTTCAAACGCATGCAAAAGTGTATAGATCTTCATGGGGAATATCTTGAAAAACAATAAAGTGATTTTCGATGATCAATATTTGTTTTTGTTCTCTAATCCCGAAATATAAAAGGCAACCCTCGTGAATGAGGGATCTGTCCTCACCAAACCTAAAACTAAGAGTTTTCACCTTTTTATGCGATTTTTGTTGATATTGATTTTAACTTTATTGTTCAACTTCCGTAAAAGTCTTAAATTCAAAACTACGTACCGTGTAAGTCCAGTTTTGCGATGGCTTTAATTTTATAAGGAGTCGCGTCATTGCGGAAAGATGGTTGTATCGTAACTTTAACTTTTCAAATGAATACTCACTGAAAAGAAGAAATGTATTATTTCTTTTTCGAAAGAATTTCAAGAGTAATTACTTACTAGTCTATAATGCTGTTTGCCACGAAGCAATATCCTGGCTCCAATATATGAAATTTTAAAATACTAGAACAGTTATATGACTTTTCGTCGTATTGTACAGTATCAACAATGTCATTGCAGTTTTTTGTTAGCAGCTGAAATATAAATAACAATGAATATGAAACAATAAACAAATGTCGGTCAGTTTTTGAGTTTCGTTTAGTTGTTGTTTGGTGTAAGCAACGTGACTGCCGTATTTGTATGTGTGTTAAGATTTGATGTAAGTGTTAGGAGTATACCCGCCTGTCACGCGGGAGACCAGGGTTCGATTCCCCGTCGGGGAGCCTCTCGCGCAAGACTAATGGCCTTGCCCGGAAAAAAAGAAATTATGGAAAATTTAACAACATTTAGTGGAGGGAAGGACGACTTGTGAGCTAGGGACAAGTATGTCTTTCATCATGTCCTTGTTTTTGGAGTATCCTGCGATAAGCAAAATCACGCACTTCCGTGGGAATCTAAAAACAGGAATTGGGGGCGGGTGGGGGGGGGGGGGGGGGGGGGGTACCAGATATAGATGGTCATTCCGCCAACACATTGGACCTATTTCTCACCTCCCAACCAAAAAAATACACAATTGAAGTTTCGTCGCCCTTGGGCACTTCAGACCACTGTGTCGTGTCAGCTAAATTTTCTCTAACCAACAGAAACGCTAACGACAAAACTCCCAAAAGAACAGTATGGTTCTACGAGAAAGCCAAGAGGGAAGGTCTGGACGACTTTTTTGGAAAAAGAAATTGGTTATTATTTTATATTTCCTCAATAATGCCGTTGATATTATAGCACCACACATTGACAGACACGATTCTGCTTGGCATGCGAACTGTTATTTCACACAGAGTAAAGAGTATCAAACCCAAGAGAAATATATGTTTGGATTCCGGGTGCAGAGAAGCCATTAAGGATAAAGAGTTGAGCTTCCGGCTGTATAAATCAAGCAATACTGAGGAAAACCGGAAAAGATTCAGGAGAGCTAGAAATGACTCAATACCCATATTCAACGTGCAAAGTTCTTGCATGACCAGAGAGTGAGACAGAAAATATTACACTCCCCCATGGGTAGTGGAGACTTCTGGGCACTCGTGAAAAACATCCAAAACCCGGTCTCGTGATCCATTCCTTTCCTAATAGTCGATGACAGACCACTTACCACTGCAATAGAGAAAGCGAATCTACTTGCTCCACATTTTGCAGCCAACCCAGAGCTGCCTGATACCACATCAGTTCCGCTTCAACTTGAGCATAAGCAGCACACTATGAGCTAGATTTACTTCCGAACTCGTACTGTTGCCGGCGCACTCAAGGAACTAAACACTAACAAATCCGCTGGTCCCGATGGAATTCCCCCAATTCTCTTGAAGAGATGTTTCTCTTCACTCGCTAAACCACTGCGGAAATTCTTCCATCTGTCTTATTCTACTAGCCGTTTTCCAAATAGATGGAAGTCAGTGAACATTCAGCCAATTCGCAAAAAGGGAGATAAATCGTTCCTCTCTTCTTGTCGACCCATTGCAGTAACTTTTATTCTCTCGAAGGTAATAAAATTACTTACCAGTCGTCATCTTTCCAAATATCTGGAATTAAATGACCTTCTCATTGGTCGCCAATATGGCTTTCGTAGTAATCGGTCCCCATGAGTTTTGATGGCGTACCTTACCGAAAAGTGGAACCATTCCATTCACTACCTCGGTGTAAGCAAAGTAGTGCAATGGATATTTGAAAAGCTATCGACAGAGTTTGGAATCCAGACCTTTTATCAAAATTGCGTTTCTATGGAGTGGATAGTTCCCTGATTCAATAGATAAGAGACTATCTTTCTGGCCGTTCGATTCGAGTGGTTCTTGATGGTGTCAAATCGGTCTCCCATCAAGTTAATGGAGGTGTTTACCAGGGTTCGGTACTCTCACCCACTCTCTTCCTCATCCTTATAAGTGATCTGTTGTCAATTACTCTAAAAACCAATTCATTCGTTTGCTGATAGCACGTTGAGTTTCTCATACTCATACGATCATTCCTGACCAAACCCTTCGAATGTCATTACCAGCCAGCAGCCTATGCTTAATACACTGAATTTCGACCTCAACAAGATATATCAATGGCGATCATCTAACCGAGTATAATTCAATGTCTTAAAAACTCAGTGCTGCCTTTTGTCGTCAAAGGTGAACCCCAAAGTAAATACATTGTCGATGAACGGCACTTGCATCGATGAAGTCAAGGAACTATCAATCCTCGGCACTCGAATTAATTCGACTCTTAATTGGAGCGACCACATATTTGAGGTACGAAAAATGCAGCCAAGGGATTCTTAAGAGATGCAAAAGATACTTCACTCCATCCAACCTAGCCACTATTCACAAGGGTATCATCATCATCATCATTATCGGCACTACAACCGGGAACCGGTCTTGGCCTTATTTAGCAAGTCCTGAGGCTTGTTAAATTTTCCATAATGATTTGTTTTTTTCCGGGCAAGGTCATTAGTCTTGCGCCGGAGGCTCTCCGACGGGGAATCGAACCCCGGTCTCCCGTGTGACAGGCGGGTATACTAACCACTATACTATCGAGGAGCCATTTACAAGGGTATATTCGTCCCAAAATGGAGTTCAACTCCCATATTTGGTCAGGCGCATCCATAACAGCGCTACATGTGCTCAATGGGATGCAAAAACGAGCAGTGAAGCTTATTGGGGACCCAGCTGTAAGTCGAACAATTCCGTCGTGGGAACATAGGCGCAACGTATCATGCCTGTCTCTTTTCTATAGGTATTATCACAGTCGTTGCTCAAATGAACTTGCTGAAGATGTTCCGCCCCTTCATATATTTTCCCCCGATACCCGGCAATCTGAGAATGCTCATCAGTTCACAAAGAAAGTCAACTTCAGGCCTACTCGTACAAATAAACATAGAGAGTCATTCTTTAGCCGAACCATACGAATGTGAATGCTCTACCTAATCATGTGTTTCCTCGTCGTTGTAATGTCTACGCATTTAAGGCCGAGGTACATCAATACCTCCTTTTCTTATCTGCTTCTACACCGTCCGATCTCAGTTTGCTCTGACATTTAAGGGTACTCTAAAATCCTTTTTGTGCGCGCTTTAAGGTAAAAAAAAAAATCGGAATACCCTTCAGTTTGCCTTCCAATGGTCGGGTGCGACTGTTTCTCTGCTTTACCTGTGTGTATCTCATTCTTCAGAGCCTTTTATGTTCCCGGACGAAACTGATAAATCTTAAAGACAAATAAGTCGCCAAGCAATGCACATGCAGAAAAAATTGACGAGATTACAAGGTTACATTAAATGTGAACCATCATTTTTCGGGGAAACGCAATGGTGCGTCGATGCAAGGAATCATGATGGCCTTGGTGATGGAAATGTGGTGTACACGTGTGTAGCACGATTGTTGGGGTTTCTCTATTCTACATGAGAAACAACCCACTATCTCAACCACAATTCCTACCTAATTTCGACCGCTTCCAGCGCGTCATACCTACTCATTTCCTTCATATGTTATTCCCCTGTAAAACATGTTAAACGGGCGTATAGCTAAACTCTTTATCCCATGCAAATAATGCATAATTGAGTTTAGCTACATTCTTGTCATACGGCAACCCCATTCTTGCTAACCATGAGTTTCCCATCGCAAATCTCATAATGTCGGTTAGCAACAACAAGTCTAAACGAACGACGCTGTTGCATCATAGCAAAATCGCCGGGGTTATTTCAGCGCCTTAGAGTCTGGCTCTCACGCTGATTATTTCCCAAGCACCAGCGGCGTCCTATTGACTTTCCCTCAGATCATCCATTCGCTTGGGATCAATGATCTCTTTTTGCAGGGGAGTGACATCAGCTAGGTTTTCCTCTCATTCGTATTTCTGTCTTCCCACGGTTCAATGTGCTCCGACTACACCTGGGTCACCAGGTCATGTCAGTAGCTGCATCTGGTACCAACACACACAACCAAAGCTACCCCGAGATCACAGAACATCATGTTTCTGTTCTCTCATTCTTCATGTCCGTCAATTACCCTATTAACAAAAGTTACTCACACTTTGACGGGCGTGAGGTTGGGAGAGCAGAGGCGTGGTCTCTTTTGGTTGTCCTGTATGTGGAATGAAATATGAATTTCACCCCTAAGTAGAGTTAGTCGCTATTCAATCATTACCGCGGTCGGTCACGCTGCACCGCGTCAGGAGTCACATCGTCTAATCACTTATTAAAAGTTTAAGGGAATCGCTTACCAACCGCAGTCGTGTGCACATCTTGGAGTTACGTTTAGTAAGTGGGTCGGAGTCTTAACGCAGCCCCCAGTGGCAGCACACACACTGGTCGAGGGTAGAGTTATCGAGTCTATCAGTATGTTGTCCGCGTATTCAGTTTCTTTATTCCATTACGTACAAAATATAATTACCATAGCGAAGTTAATATGGAGCCAGATCAAGAAGAAATATTCAGTTCCTGAAATAGAACCTATGCTTAAGTGTGTGACCGTTAACTAATACAACATATAATTAGTTTGTGACTGTTAATTCTAAGAGAACATATAATTAGTTTTGTGAACATTCATACAGGTGCCAAATAAAAGAAATATCAAAAAAAAAAAAAAATAAAGAACAAAACAGAATAACAACATATAAACTGGGTTTTACATTTCTTTGTGGGATTTAAGTGAATCTGTGCCATACGATGGTACCTAACTTCGAACCCCCGCAGGATTGCTTGGCATACAAAGGGTGCCGAATAGGTTTTGGGTTTATGATCCTGTGTGATGAAGAGAATTCTTGTAGGGAATTTTGAATGCGAATTGATGCATGAAAGGTAAAAATTCTTTTACAGGAACTTTTAGGTTATGCGTTAGATAACCTTGATGCGTAAAGCATTTACGGGTGCTAATGCAATTGCATTAGCGGGAAACAATGGGGTTTGAGGAGCTTCAGCACAGAAAGCTAATGGGTAATTGGGAAGAAGGTCGTGGCGTTTAGTGGAACCGCCACAAGGGCATAATACAAGTAACGTATGCATTGTCTGAATTTATCATCGCATACAGATAATGCACGATTTAACTTGGTTTTTCGTGCCATCGGGAGCATAACCAAAAACCTAAAAACCTGGCATAAGCATTTACTGCATTACCATGGGGCAACAGCCAAAAATTCCCCTAAACGAAGAAACGTTCGCTTGTGTGTTGCATAACATTAATTCCAAGAAACATGCATCACACATCAGGGAAACCAATCGGTGCCCCTTGCCAACATACGTACACCGCCATAACACGTGTGTAGTGTATTCACGACTTATTCAAGTCACCCCAAGTTATGTCTAACCGACAAAAACTTGCTCGAGCATCTCGCACCAGGCTGCCAAAAATTCAATCTTTCAGCACTATAACATGCAATGAAGAATACAGCATCGATGCGACGCACAATCGTCGTAGTGTGGGTATACCAACAGCCAATGCCCTAAGTCGCCCTACTGACGGACAAACCACGGTTCAGATGCAGCTGCTTCCTATTATGCCTTCTTTGATTTTTCATTTTCGTCGATTTTGTTGCCACGGTCAGGCAACAAGAAAGATCACGTACCCTTGCGGTGATCGAATCAGAGACCTCCTCTCTGATTGGTCACCGCACGAACAACTTTACGTTGTTATTGCGTGGATTGGAAACCCACCCTTAGTGTGCGGTGCACGTCCACGAATGGATTTTTAGCGAGTCGTGATTCAACTGGAGTCGACTACAGTAATGGAGTGCGTCAATTGTGCGCAATTAATAAAACGTTTTGAAAAATAGATACCCTGCGTGGACGTATAGCTTTTGTGACCTTGTGCGCCGACTTGTCTTTTAGTTAATTTCTATATTTTATGAAACAGTGCACCGAGCTGTCTTCTGAACTATTTTTATGTTTGTGAACTGACTTCTGAACAATTATTATGTTTGTGAACTCGTGTGCCGATTTGTCTTTCGTTAATTTCTATGTGTTATGAAACAGTGCACCGAGCTGCCTTCTGAACTATTTTTATGTTTGTGAACTGACTTCTGAACAATTATTATGTTTGTGAACTAGACAAGTCGGCACTGTCTTTTAGTTAACTTTTAAGTATATAAAACTGTGTGACGAATTTAGATCTAAGACTTCAACCGAAGATAGTTTTAAGTGAAAGTGATGAAAATAGAGAAGGTGAATTACAAACCAGAGTCGTGTTTTATTTGATTTCTTCGAGAGACGTTTCGAAGCAGCAGTTGCGGGGCTTTATGTGAACCCGTACCCGTGTTGGCACACAACATAAAGAAAACGGCGATAACACAACAACTCCAAACCTTATACCACCACCACCTTATAAAACCCCCCCACAGCAGCATTGTCTATCTCTGCCGTGGTTAAATTTCTGTCAGTAGGAAGAGAAAAATTGTGGAGTTTTCCGTTCAATGCAGAATTGAAATTGTCCCAGTTTGTGCGACCATAGTCGGGTATATATCTGATATGAGCACAGGATGCTTGATAGCCACTTATGAATATTGTCACAGCGCTGTGGTCAGAAAAACCCGCCGCCACTTGGGGTGGAGTGATTTGAGAAAGAAAATTTTTGGACACCATAAAGATGTCCAGAATTGAGTTGCGTCGTGTTCCACTGGTTGGTGCAATTACTTCGAAATCGAGGGTGTACGAATTTTGAGTGGTATAACTTTTTGCTGTTTGGGAAAGAGACAGAATTTTTCCAGTGGGGATGTCTGGAGTAAAAATCGCCGCCTGTGATCAAGGGTGTACGCCCTAAAGACCTTATAAACTTGCTGTTATCTTCGGGATCGGATCGTACCAATTCGCGGTTCATCTTCCAATGGCGCGAACATCTCTGCAACAGAATTCTTCCATTACACGAATTCCCCCCCCCCCCCCCCCGCGGTTGTTTCCGGAGCGTTACAACCTGCAACTGTTCAAGAAGAATTGCAACAGTTAATTAGTGACATTTCAGGGCGCTGACTCGGCGCTATAAGTTCGCCTCTCCTTAGAGAAGTACGACTATAATATTAAAAAAAGCGTGATATACAGAATTTGTAATTTGTTAGTTATATACAACTCAACCTCTTTGGAATCGAAATTTGAGAGGTCAATATCCTCGTGGTCACGTTGAGGATTGCCCCCTTTGGGAGCTTTGGTCCTGCCGGCTGGATTCGTAGCGTTGTGATAGTTTGCAGAACAGATTGTTTAAGGACTTGAATATGTTGTTGTGGGATAGGTGTTAGTAGACTTTTCATATTCTTCATCTGCGTTTGTTTAAGCTTATCCGCGAAAGTGAATCCATTTTGCATGAAACGCAATGCAGCCTGTTTACCAAGATCCGACTTTGCTTAGCTCAAGTTTCCGTTCGACTCTTGGGTCGTTGGACTGTCTCTTCTTATTTGGGGCGGTTTCGTTAACTAGCTGGATGTCATTTTCTGCCGCAGTTGCAGCAAGTTACCAAAGGTTTTTTTTCTCCACATTTGTTGTGGAATCTGGCGATAGTTCGCACTTGCCAAAGTGGTGAGATTTTCCGCAACGAACGGTATGGCGTATTGTAGCGTCTCGAACAGATACACATACAATACACAAGCAAATAGTGAAGAACACCGAATGAAAATCGAATAAGAAAATGCCACAGAGCCGTATACCATAGCGATAACCTAACAATTCACATCAGTGGAATATACTTGCGTTTAAAAATCGAATTCAAAAACACGGCCAGTAGCCTGATGGGTTGCGCTTTGGTTCAATTTTTGGTGATTCTAACTGTCATAGCGTCAGTTCGAATCACACGTTCTTCACTATCATTCTAAACGCTATAGTATTGTGGGCTTTTTCAGGGCCCGAAAAGCCACGCATCGCCCGAACCCCATCATATTCATCAAATATAGCTTAACTTTTTATGAGCTGTCCCAAGCCTCCTCGAGCGGTCATATCTGAAAACTTAAAATTCATGACAAGAATATCATCTTGCCATGACCATTGTATCAACCGAACTACCTCGATGCATCCGCTCTTAATTGACCGAACAATGGATGGCACATGTCCACCAACACACGCTAATCTTTCCGTGCGTTATCTTTGTACCCATCCATTGTCCAAGAAGACATTTCCGGCTGCTTGCTGGCTTGCACATCTCATAAAAATGTTGCTTTATACATCTTCAAATATCCAACATTAAGTGTTTTATTTATTAAACACTTTTCTTTGCTGAAAAACTTTAGGTGCTATTTAGTGTTGTGGTGTTTTCGTCCAACCTGCGTTCGTGCTAACGTCTCTAGCGAAAAACATCTACAGTATCATGTTGCAGATTCAAGAGACTTGTCCAAAGCATTGGTAATGTCAGTGTGGAGGTTATATTTTTTGTATATTACTTCTTACCTCCTTGGGGAGATCCGGTTGTTTCTGGGGTCCAATAGTGAAAGACGATTATATTTATTTAATAATTTATTAATCTTATTTTATTTGTTTCTTGTAATTCACTTGTTGCCGTTGCCTTGGCCTCTGGAGCCTTATTCATCATGAAATAAAAATGTGCCGCCCTTTTATACTCTGTAGCAACAGAGATTTGTTAAAAATTTTATTTAAAAATTCCAAGAAGCACAAACAAAATTTTGTGTGCTTCAATTGGAATAGGATTCTGGGAAGTGTATAGGAATTTACTTGAATAAATTCCCAGAAGGAGAAAGCATTTCATGATGTTAGGATTATTAGGAATTGAATCAATGTACGACAAATGGATTTTGGTTTAATTTTGTCGTGGTTGTGTTGCTGTTACTTGTTTTGCCAGGTAAGCTTCACGCCCTATAGATGAAATTTTTACCCTGGTCTTTCGCACTGCTCAAAGTTTGCCTCCGGCGTCCTTTTTTTGGAATTCGCCAGGTTTTACTGTCCTGAGACTTTTTAGGTACATTTTTTCTTTAACTCTGGTGTTGTAGCCCCAGGTACGCGTTTATAATATTTTTTACTGCCTTACCGCTGATTGTTGTAGGTCGCCTTTTCCAATATTTCCCAGTTCCTGTCGTCTGTTCCTAGGGTAGATGTTGTTTTCCTGCTGTGGCTGATTCGTCCTTCTAAGTTGGTTGGTTTTTCTCGTTTTGTTTTCTCCTTTTGAACATTTTTCTTTGAATTTAACTTTTTTGTCTCCGTTTTTTTTTTTTTTTACACTGGTATTTAAGCTCCAGGTACGCTTTTAATTATTTTTTGTTTTTTATTTTTTTTATAGCACGGTTCCTGGTGTTTTAGCCGCAGGTACGCTTTATCCTTTCTTTTCACTATTTTAAAAATTTTTTTGTGCTTTGATTTTAATTACCATATCGTACCTCCGAAGCCAGACTCAGCTCCGGACGCAGGGTAAATGTGTCTTGCCCAGTACGATCGGATTTATATTATTGTAGTGATCAAGGGTTTTCGAGCACTTACAAGTGTTTAACTTTGGCTTCCCTGATCCTACCGGCTGCGCCAGTTGTGGAAGTTATATTTTTTATATATTACTTCTTACCTCCTTGGGGAGATCCGGTTGTTTCCGGGGTCCAATAGTGAAAGACGATTTTATTTATTTAATAATTTATTAATCTTATTTTCTTTGTTTCTTTGCCATAATTAACCTGATCGGGGACACGGCGCTGACATTGGGACTACAGTCGCTATCACGTCGAAGGCGCGTAGCTGATCTCTGTTTGTTTTACAGATATTATCACGGGTACTGTTCTTCGGATGCAGCCCTCAATGCTACTTTCTCCTTCTCGAGAACCGTAATTCTTGCTAGAGTAATGGAGAGTTCATTTCTTGATCTTTGTAATGGAGCCATTAAATGTTGGTCAGGCTGATGTCCCATCCTCGGGAAGAGCAAAAATCCATTAAGAAGTACACATTATTTTAAACACGAAAATAACGAACACATCCACGGGTACCCAAAAAAAAATAGAAGAAAAAAGTAGGATTTCCAAAAAAAGTTACTCTACAAAAACCAATGGATAAAAAGACTAAATCAGAAGCTGATAGCGGAAAGAAGGAATACAGAATGAAAGAAAGGTAATTCAGGCCCTAAAAATCTGTAAAAATTGGAAATGAAGAACAAATAAAATCAAAGATAAATTTATAAATATATCAGGAATTAAGCAATAAGTAATTAAATAAATTAATAAGTGAAATAAATGTCGACCGTCCGCTTTTTTGCCATGAGGATAGTGATATTATTTCTCGAAAGTATGGAAAATGAAAGTACGATGTGTATATTTGTTGATTTTATCATTAACTTAAATACTCCTTTGTCTTGAAAACTAGGTAGAATACAAGAATAATATTTTTGTTTTAAGAACTTACCTGTTCCTTTGCTTTTTCATAACTGAGGTTGTGTTTTTGCGATAGTGCCTCACAGGTATTGTATGTGGTGTCCATCGAATTTGAAGTCATAAATATGCATGCCTGAATATGTTTTAGAACTTGACGATCCACTTCGGCACCGGATGTTTTCGGTACCAATGATTTAATTGGTCCTAATCCTTTACCCTTAACTAGGCATATACTTACAGCTGGGAATGGTAAATTCCATTGGTTGTACCCAGTATCATAGTACAAAATCATTTGCCGGTTACCATGTCTCTCGAGAGTAGTCTTTGTAAAGATGCCCATTCCATACAGAGATGCTAGAAGAACGACCGCCCAGAACAACCTATTATGAGAAAATATAAATAAGAAATATCAAAATTTATTTGAGCACAATATGGAATTGGGTAATGTGCGTGTTAACATGATGAAGGAGGACATCATCATCATCATCATCAACGGCACTACAACCGGGAACTGGTCTTGGCCTTATTTAGCAAGTCCTGAGGCTTGTTAAATATTCCATAATGATTTGTTTTTTCTTTCCGGGCAAGGTCATTAGTCTAGCGCCGGAGGCTCAGCGACGGGGAATCGAACCCCGGTCTCCCGTGTGACAGGCGGGTATACTAACCACTATACTATCGAGGAGCCCGATGAAGGAGGACAGAACCTCAAAAATCGTTGAAGCGATCACATCGTCAATAAAAAAATATTAAAAGTGTTGTTCGCGTAGACGTGTTTTTTTTTTTCGGTAGGAAGGTTTTCTTTTCACCAATGTTTCTATATGGGTTCATCTTCATTTGGTGGAAGAATCCCACCTTCGTTGCCATTCTCTTAGGCTTGAGAGCTCCGACGATTCTCTTGACAGACCTCATGCAGTGCAGCATTTTCTTTAGGTGCAATGCCAAGTGGTGTTCTCCCGGCCAATACATTTATGGCATCTTCGGATACCGTTCGGAATGAACAGCATACTCTTAGTGATGCCAGCCTATGGGCTGAGTTCACTCCCCTCATGTACGACTTATACTGTGCGGCTCCTGCCCATATGTGAGCTGCATACATTATAATCGGGGTGTTGACACTGGTTTCCTTATGTGGGGCCGGGGTCCTCCAACATTGGGTAACAGTCTCGCTAAAACTTTGCATACTCTTGCCGTTTTTTCAGTCGTTTCCCTCAGGTGTTCCTTGAAGCTTAATCTGTTGTCGAGGATAACACCAAGGTATTTAATATATGGACGGGATCTGATTATTTGTCTTTCTATTTCCAAATCAAGGTGTTCAACTTTCTTGCGGCTGCTTATTAAAACTGCCTCCGTCTTATGTCCAGCTAGTTTCAGTCCGGCCATATCTAGACAGCATTTAATGCTCTGGATTGCTTGGGAGCAAATAATCTCCAAGTCATCTAGATGTTTAGCTACGGCCACTATTGCCAAATTATCTGCGTACCCAATGATTCTAACCTCTTCTGGTACATTGACCCTGAGGACACCATCATACATGATATTCCATAACAGCGGACCTTGTGGGGAAAAAGGTATGGTGCGCCGGCGTACGGCACTGATTCTGTTTAATACCCATCAATCACAAGTTCGGTCAAAAATTGTTCGCATATACACTAGAATCACCGCGCTGCACCATTAGACTCCGGATACTGCCTGTTCAGCCTACTGTCCAACAAATGAAACACTAGTATCGGTTGGTGATCATCACTTTAAATTTAATGAATAATCTACACATTTTTCGGCTTGGTTTTGTTTTAATATCTAGGTGCTACACGAATTTGTTTTACAAGACAGGAGCATTCCACGACACCATGGGTTATTGTTTTAATAATAGTTCAACTTGACACATGTTTACCGAATCAATTCATACGTATTAGATCCTCGTTAAAACACCACAAGACAGTACATAATTATATTGAAAAGCTCCGGACACTCTCGGCCGCACTCGACTACACTCGGGGGTGTTAATTCGCGACTCGGGAATTTACGCCTCCCCGGCGCGCCACGGAGAGCGGAAGCCGAATCGACCGGATCGGCGGCTGGAAAACGACTTAGCGATGTGGAGTCGCTAGTAAGGGAAATTCGGCCAGTGGTGCAAGCTCTCTTAATTAAGGGTGCGTTTCCTATTACAAGAGAAACGTGGAGTCTCTCTTTGGGGTAGGTAACCGGATCTCATAAAGAAGATCACGGCGGTATGTATGTGTGAACATTGGTTTTCTCATGGGACAAGGCCATGAGAACGAAGCTGAAAAATCGAAAGGGAATAATAGGCATCAATGAGATGTGAGTTCGGCTAAGTAAACAAGCTGTATCTCATTGGGTGCTAATGGGTTTCTGTTTGCTCATGCCGCGAGATCATGAGCAACGGATCCAGAAATATTGAAAGACATAGGGATCATGTAGATCATTATTTAATGGTCTGCATTGCAGCTGTATAGATAGGCCGCAATGCAACGTGGAAATGGTGCTAATTGAGGTTTTAGCATACTCACTGGGAATTGGATGTTTATGGCATCGCTGCCAAGGGTAAGAACACAATTCGTATTTGCTTTTGCTTATGCCATAGGATTTGGTTTATGACACTAGGCGCAAGATGCGTGTATTTGCTTTTGTTCCTTGGACGATTGGTCTGCTAGATATGTGCATGTGGGAAGATTAGGGTGAACATGAGGGACAAAATTGCTTGGCAAACAATGGTGCCGGAATAGTTTTCCTGCGAATTCTAATGATGCATTGAATTATGAATGCTAAGAATACTTTGTTGGGAGCATTTTTGCCGATGCGTTGATACATGGAAAAATGCCCTTGTTGGTGGAATTCTCTTCAGGAATTTCTAGATAATGCATTGGGAGCATTGATTGTCCTTGGACAGGGAAAATTTTTTTAGGTGCTAATCTAATTGAATTACCGGATAACGATGGAGTTTGAGGAGCTTCAGCACAGGAAGCTTGGGGGTAGTTGGACAAGTAGACAGTGGCGTTTGGCGGAACCGCCACAACCTAATACAGGTCCCTGAGGCACACCCGCTGTTATTTTATATTCCTGTGCTCCCTCATCTGTATCATAGAGCAGTCTACTATCCGAGAGATAGTTTGCTAGTATACGCACCAAGTAGGGTGAGACTTGTAGATCGCGCAACGTTTCTAGAATCCGATTCCAATTCACCGAGTTAAACGCATTTTTAACATCAAGCATCACCACCGTGCAAACATTTTTTGTTCCACCTAGCCATCGCCCTCCAGCTATCGCATTGCGAGCGATGTCGGACACCACAGATAGTGCCTTACCGGTTGATCTACCTTTCCGGAACCCATACTGCGATTCAGAGAGCCCCGATGTCCGCTCAGTGAATTGTTCCAGCCGAGTGGCAATTATTCCCTCAAGCAGTTTTACTGTTGTGTTAAACATGCACAACGAGCGATAAGACGACGGCGCCTCTGGATTGGTGACTCCTTTTGGTATAAGCACAAGCCGCTGTTTTTCCCATCGTTTGGGAAATTGTCCTGTTTGAAGGCAGGTTGTGAAGAGACTTCTGAAGGCTTCCGGCTTTTTTGTTAAAGTAGACTTTACTACAGCGTTCGGGTACACGTGTGTGTGTGTCCTCCTCGTAGAGGAATTAAAAATAAAGTGCCGACGTTGAATACACCCACAAGTGAACAAGGGTCTATTCCAGTACACACGTGTTACAGTGAATTCAGTGGTGATTATATATAATAAAGAAATGTTATAACTGCTTGTGCAGACGTGTGTGCGTGCACAGATGTGCACTTTCGTGAAATCACTCGCGAAACAATTAAAACTTATAAACAATAGAAATAATAATAATAGAAGAAATGCGGAAATAAATTTGTGTCATGTGAAAACCAGTTCAGCAAAACGACAATTCATCAGGAAAATTACCGATCCCATCCCAACTGGTGGTGGATTGACAATGAAGAAAGGACTTAACATCCCGAAATATAGTAAGATGTTCAGACGCTACGCTTTTCCTTCCCATTTCTCATTTCCCTTTTCATAAATATTTTTCCTTTCTTTTCGTTTCCATTTTTCATTTAGATTCATTTTCCTTTTCGTTTTAAAATCTCTGTATGTTAACATTTTTGTTAATATTTTTGTTAATATTTTTGTTAACATTTTTGTTAATATTTTTGTTAATATTTTTTTTTATCTTATGTTATTAACAAAAAAAAAAAAGATGGAGAGAGAGAGAGCTAACAGAAAATATAAAAATATTATTGTACGCCGAAAGGCATTCCACAAACCTATATCGTGTAATTTAAAGAGCTCGTGTAGAGCCAGTAAATTATTTTAAAAATAAGAAAAGTCTGTAATTTTAATTAACATTTGTTAAATTATTGTACAATAAATGCATTATTCATCATCATCATTGTGGCTGCTGAGCTTAAGTACTAACGCCTTGGACTGCCTTGTCGTGTACTAGTATTGAACAGTAAGAAACAAAACAGATTTCTGTTTAAATTAAGGATTTCTATTTATTACGTCCGAACGGCACGAAAGCTGGATGCTAAGAAGAAAGAAAGAAGTGAAAGTTGACAAATGTGAGTTTGGCGTTTCTTGGTGTGAATGACAGTTGTGTGCCTTAAGGGCCTGAATGCAATGAGAGGAGTGAGTGTTATAATTTAGCTTTGACTGCGTACAATTTGAATACAATTTTTTAATTTGTTTAACAAGTAGTTCCTGATGGGTTGTGAATATTGCTGATTGCGCTAATACAAATTGTTGTTGCGCAATAATCATTTCCCGTTCCACTTGATCACTGCCCCAGGAGGTTGACCTTTGCAGCAAGCTTTTTTTAATGGAACTAGGAGTGTGGGGTTGAATTTTCTCTCGACTTGAAAAACAAAAGCATCTGTTTGTTGGCAATTCCAGATTTGTTATCTCTTTCGTTGACAAAATCGTTTGTGGCTTCGCTGTCTGGTTTCCTAGTCCGGTTGTTTAGGATATGGATGCACCGCTACAGGTTCACATTAACAAAAACAAAGAGTGTGATGTTGCGTGATGATCCTGTTGTTCACTGATGGTTTGGCTTGTACCAATTGTTGAGCCAGCGCGGAATTATGCACAACCAATTGTTGTTGAGTTGGTATGTTGTCGATGTCATCCTCAAGAACCCTTTGATTGACCAGTCTCTTCGGTAGGGGATGTTGGATATTCCAGTTGATCTTCAGTCTCTTCGGTAGGGGATGTCGGATACCCCAGCTGATCTTCAGTCCCTTTGGTAAGGGATGTTGGATATTCCAGTTGATCTTCAGTCTCTTCGGCAGGGGATGTTGGATATCCCAGGTGATCTTCAGTCTCTTCGGTAAGGGATGTTGGATATTCCAGTTGATCTTCAGTCTCTTCGGTAGGGGATGTTGGATACCCCACCACTGCCACCAAAATTTTGTAGTAGCTTCACTTGGGGGGATATTATTTTTGGTCTTTTTGAACCAGATCTCTTTATAGATCCCCCAAGTTCGTCTGTTGCGGTCGTCACCGTGCTTTCGGAGTGAACCGGAAAGGGTAGCAACCGATCGTTGTTTGGAGAATAGTGTCCTTGCGCTGAGCAACCCAGCAGCTTCCGCTGGCATCCGTGCCCAGTAACGGCAAAGCTGAAAAGGATGTTTTTCCACGACTCTGCTCTCACCTGTTCCCACCTGTTCTCGCCTGTGTAGATGCAGCCAGAACTTAACAGAACGCACTTTTTTAAAGAAAGAACTCACTACTTTTACTAAATTAAACTACTTTTATTAAATTCAATGGCCTAATTTTAATGGATACAATTTAATAGCTCTATAGCATTTGCGACGATAGTGAAGAGCATGTCATTCGAACCGACGCTATCACGGTTAGAATTACTAACAGATAGAACCAAAGCTCAACGCATCAGGCCACTGCCGCGAATTCGATTTCTCAACTCAAGTACACTCAACTGACGTGGAATTGTTATGTTATCGCTATGTTAAACGGCTCTGATGCTTTGCTTCGAATTTTCTTTCGGTGTTCTTCACAACTTGCTTGTATGTTGTGTGTACATCTGTTAGAAATGCCACACTACTCACTCCTCAGTAACTTTGTTACGATCAAGTTGGTGTGCGAACGACGGAGCGAGGAAGGAGCGAACGAGAGGACATCGGAGCAGGCGAGTGTGCCGGTGCTCTATGCGGAAGTCGTAATCGTAGTAGTAAAGTTCTGTTTACTATGGTGTGTGCTGTGTGTACAGATCACGCGAGAGGATAGTTGTGTTTAGCAAGGATAGTGAAGACGGTAATTTGAACACACGATGAAACGGGTGGGAAGCGAAGCATTGAAGCATCAGACTACTGGCCGCGTGTCTCGATATGGCGAAAAACGCCGGCTTTGGCTCGTCACGAACTGTCGCAACAGGTCACTGAATGGGCCGTTTGCAACGATGCATGATAACGTCAACGCTTCTCCCGCTTACTGGCTTGGAAAGTTTTCGGGTCCAACAGCCTGTTCCGAGCTAAGTCGACTATCAACTTGTAATGTCTTAATAAGTCTGAACCTATTAAGGGCTCACTTACATCGGCGACGACGAAGTGCCATCAGATGGGTCGTCGAAGACCTAGGTTGAGGGTGAGCAATTTCCGTCCGTATGTTGTGATTGGGGAATTGTTCGCGGCAAACAATTTTAGCGAGTCCGGCAGCTGATCGGCAGGTGCACATGAGCGAGGGAGAACGGAGATTGTATTTTTACGGTGCGTTTACCGTATAAATTCGAAAATGTTAAGCAATACGAGCGATTCGAAATAATGATTAAGACACGAAATGTTTTATTATACGACAGTTTATTTTTGCTCTGAGGCAATCGAAAACGAACATATTATGCACATGCAAATTAGCATATGTGCCACGACACGAAATACAAAAACTCGAACTTGGCAAATCGACTGCTAATCTTGCGAGCGACGAACGAAGAAGTGAACGAGTTGTGGAAGGATCTTCGCCATTGAAATCCTTAATGTCCGCCATCTTAACGAAAGTCGTTTGATGAACGGAAGTAGGCGGGGCTATGTCTTGCAGAACGATAACTGGACGAAACTGGAACGTACGACTTATGACAGTTAAGGTGTCAATACAATTTTCGATGATCGTCGTCTTTTGATTGATGTTGGCTATGCTATTTTGTTAAGCGAGATGCGACAGAGATGTCGCACCTGTGTCGATCGTAAAGTCCATGTTTGAAATCCTATCGTGGATCGACAAGCGACTTAATTGGGGGGCGACGCCCGTTTCGGGTTGGTTGATGGTCGGCAGTTCTAGTTTAAAGAACTAGAGTGCGTAGACTGCGCTCGCGACCAATTGCACGGTTGTTTGCACTTCCTGGCCTGCACACCGAAACGGAAATGAAAATAACATATGCCAGCGGGGTTTGCATCGCCTGGCGTGCGGGTTCCGCTACGCCGATGTTGTGAATTTCCGCGTAACCTATCCCTGCGTCTTTGTCGGCGGCGATCCGGCCATTGTGAATTTCCGAATTCGAACCAACTTAACTGTGTCTCCAACTGCCGAATTCTCAAGCACATACTCTCGAAGTCTTCGTTCCGATGAGCTGTACAATTGTGCATCGTTGGGGGGTGCTGACCTGGAAATTGGTGCACATGGTTGCACATGTCTGTGCCGGCTAAAGAGCGGATGTGGGCGGCATGTTGGGATGGTCTCATTCCTTGTGTGTTTATTTGTGGGAGCAAACGTCGCAGGCTGTTTTGGCGCGTCTCTTGAAACGCTCTTATTACCATCCCTTAAAAAGCGGCACCGGGTCGCGGCGGGGGAGACTTAATTAGGTGTTTGGTCTATGGGAGGAGGATTGGGTCGATGTCTCGCGCGAGCAACAGGAATCTCGATCGGTCGTCGGTGATTCCTTCCAGTTCGAAGGTCTGCTCTACGTAGCAAAACCAAAAATCAGGGTCGTCTGAGGTGAAATTCAAAAATTTTATGTTTCGCCCTCGTGTGTCCGAATTGGGGGCGTCGTCGACCTCTGGGGGGTGAGGGCGGGCTTGTGGCGCTGCCGCGCACGAAGGTTGCGACCTAGTTGTTGGCATCGTTGTGCTGATTTTCATTGTCGCTCGGTACGCGGAAGTTGTTTGTACCAGAAGGGTCGCATTTGTTTTTAACGAGGGGCGTCTATACGAGTGGAGGGCGGCGAAACGACCTGCGGGTTCCAAAGATATTTTCAACGATGGGCCTAACTACAAGGTAGAATTTTGGGTGGATGAAATATGGCGCAGGCGTTTGGGCGTTATTAGGAACGCGAAAGCGTAACAAGTGGGGAGAGTGAGGTCGCGGGATTTTTCTTGTTCGAGCGAGACGGAGAAAAAAAGAAAGAAAAACCAAGAATTCTTGCGATGTGCAACTACGTCTGAAGTTGCTTTTCCTACGGAGTCCACTTATTTATATGAGAAGAAAAACGGTCGAGTGTGTCGTAGAATTACGAGTACACTTTGGGGCTCTGAAGAAGCTTACAACCTTTAACCCATTCGTTTTTAAATGTACATATATATATTTATAACTGTTTGTATATTTTTGTTATTTATATGCATCTCAGAAGGAATTAAATCAATTTGTCTTTATGCGTATTGCCGGCTTGGAAGGAGCTTCACAGTCTACTTTTGGACCAATTTTAATGTGTTTACATATGCGGGTGGTCAAAATGAACTTACCCGATTTATTATTACAAAGTTTTTAAACTGGCTCGGAGGGAGATCACACAAGAAAACACACAACAACAAAATTATTAATAAAATATATTGTAAATCAAGAAAAGGATATACTGAAGAAAAGACATATATATATATATATATATATATATATATATATATATATATATATATATATATATATATATATATATATTTTTTTTTTTTTTTTTTAACTTGTGGTTGTCGTCGGTTGTCTGTGGGTGTTGTTGCGGATCCATAGCACTTTGTGGGGGTTAGGAGTATGGTGCCAGGCATGGGTACTCGGTTCACTGCTATCCCCATCCGGCTGTCACTAAAGTTCCGCCAAAAGTTAATCACAAATAAATGAACGAACGCCGCCTCGCCCGTTCACAACCTGGGGTAAGTGTGAAAGATAAACACCCAGGACACTGCGACACAGCAAGGAGACAAAACCGTGGAAATAAAACACACACTATTGTTCGGATAATGTCTAGACATTTATTATTCATTTTATATCACTGCCGCTTAAATTAGAACTCGCACAGCAGACTCGCGCGATGCCACTCGACGTTACTTTACACACGATATCGGCTCTGCAAAGGAATACGACCTTTGTGCCCCCCACCGTACCGGTGCTCTCGGTACGGCGGATAGTGACTCGACCGTCGCGAACGGCGGTTGGAATAAGACTCGACGATATTCGTTCGTTGTCAAAAGGAATTCGGCCAGTGAAACTGGCTCTCTTAACTAAAGGGTGCATTTCCCTATTCCAAGAGAGACGTAAAGACTCTCTTTGGGGTAACCAAACAGATCTCATATAAAAGATCGCCAGAGTGCACATGTATGTGTGTACACTAGTTCTTTTATGGATCAAAGCCATGGGAAAGACTCTAAACAAAGAAAAGGATAATGTGCATTCATGGGATGCGAGGCTGGTAAAGCAAACAAAATCGAAACTCGTCGGATGCTAATTGGATTTTTGTTTGAGATGTGCGTCGCGGTTAAATAAATAGACGCGACGCGCCGAAGAAATGGTGTTAATGGGTTTTAGCTAGATTACCGGGAAATGGTGTTTATGGCATCACTGGTAAGGGTAGGTATTGAATTCCTATTTGCATATGCTTATGCTGTAGGATTGATTGGTGCCAAGAGACGCGAGATGCGTATATTTGTTTTGGTGCCTTGGGTGTAGGTCGCCAGCCAACGTGTATAAAAGGGGATTTGTTGTACACATGAATGAAGCTGGGAATAGGCGACGCAATAATCATTATCCCTGGTTGGGATGGTTATATGATATGTGAACCGATAAGTTTTCTTTTCAGGGATATACTGTTTGGAACAGTATTCTTAAGAGGAATTTTGAATTCAAATAAATGAACGCAGGTAAGAATTGTCTTCCAGGAATTTTGTTGCGTGAAGCATTTAAGGTGCTAGTGCTATTGTATTAGCGAAAGCTTATGCAGACTGGGTTGCAGGGATGGGGGTTCTTTAGGTAAATAGTCAGGGGGGGTTGGCAGAACCGCCACAACTTCGCTGCAGCAGGGGGCCGCTGTTAGGAGGTGACTGCTTTGGTAATTTAGGCGCTCTACACTTGCACTGCTACAGTTACTAATTGCCTCGATTTCTATGGCACTGGTACTGTCCGGTATTGTTTTCGGTCACTCTTTTACACTATTGTGCGAGTTGGGGTTGTGCGCGGTTTTCTGATTATACTGTCTTAATATTTTCCGTAATGTTTTTATTCGGAGCAGAAATGTGTCACTTGCTTCGTCGCTGTTACTTGAACTTATATCACTAGGAGGGCGCTTCACTGATTTCTCACTTAGTCACAATTGAGTTTTTTTTTTTTTTTTTTGTTATTTGTTTTTTTTTATTTTTATTTATCACTTGTTCGAGGACCACCGTCTCCTGCTTGTTAACTGTTTGTTGTTGTTACCTTGGTAGATTGTTTTGCACGGTTTTCGGGTGTTCGCTTTGTTTTCAGTTTCGATCACGTCGGGGTCAGCAGTTATAGCGTTTACGACGATAGTAAAGAGCATGTCATTCGAACCGATGCTATCACGGTTAGAATCACTAAAACATAGAACCAAAGCTCAATGCATTAGACCACTCCCTCGTGTGCGAGTTCGATTTCTAAACTCAAGTACACTCAACTGACGTGGAATTGTTATGTTAACCCTATGGTATACGGTCTGATGCTTTGCCTATTCGAATTTTCTTTCGGTGTTCTTCACTATTTGTTTGTATCTTGTGTGTGTATCTGTTAGAAATACCACAGCTCTCCTGGGGCACAATCTCCAAATGCTTGCTCTTTTGCTCTTCAGGTACTCAACGGGCGAGATCACGATTCATCCCTTTTATAAATAAAACCAAATCGAGGTTTTACATCGCGAAGGCATCGAAATGTAAGCAAATCAATGTGAGCCCTGTGAGTAGGGCGTTAGAATATACTCACAGCTAGGCCGGCTTGTCGTAAGAGGCGACTAAAGTCGAGTGGTAGCCGGGGTCCCAACGCCCTATGCGCCCGGTGAAATACCACCCCATCAAGCTTTAGGCTCCGTGAAATGTTCGGGAGAAATCCCCGGCCATCTTTCGGAGCTTGGCTGATGGGCCGGTTCGAGAAAAGGTTGGTTAGGTGGTAGTCGGTCCCAATGTGAGATACCACCCCGTCACGCTGTGCATTCCGCGATATCGCCGAGAAATCTTCGACGGTGTTTCGGATGTGTGGCTGATGGCCCGGACTGACACGGAGATAAGTCATGATGGTACCTTCTGATATAAAGAATTCCGGAGGTAAACTAGTCTCCCATTCGGATCGCTGGGTGGGACTGTGTCAGGGGGAACATCATGCAGATATCATGATAAATAATGGAACTTTGCGAGGTTCGTCATCGCATAACCGGGCTCGCTCTCGAGGCTCTGCCCACGCTCGACTGGTGATGAAATTTTGTAACATCAGGGGCATCGTTTTCACCAATACCAATGTAAACGCCGTCCATCAATAGTTGCAAACAACGAAACCGGATATCCTTGCCCTAACTGAGACCCAGGTCGATTCGTCAAGTGATTCGACATAACTTCGTTGCTCAGGATACGACTTACATTCGAGATTCCGTTTTAAGGGCGGCGTCTGCGTCTTCGTGCGGTCCGATCTGGATTGCCAGAGGATGGAGGCGTTGGAACCCAATAATATGGACATCATATGGTTGAGAGTCGTGCTGAGGAATTCCGTTAAATTTCTTTGTTGTCTTCACCGCTCCCCGAATGAAGGTCGACCGGCGACATTTTTCGAACATCTTTCACATACCGTCGATTGGATACAGATTAACCACCCAGCTTCAGAAATTGTAGTCTTTGGCGACTTTAATGTGCACAATTCCGGTTGGTTGTTACATTCTATCAGAACCGACGAGGCTGGGAGGCTGGCGGAGATGTTTGCGGTAAGCCACAACTTGGTTTAACTCGTGCGGGAGCCAACGAGATTGCCGGATACCCGAGGCGATAATGCGAACACTCTGGATCTGTTTTTGACATCCGAACCGAGTATTTATACCGTAGAGGTTTCTGCGCCACTGGGAAACTCAGGTCACTGCTTGGTATCTGTCGCGCAAGCACTTGCATATCAAGCGAATAACCGGCCTAGGCAGCTTCGCCATGTATGGAAGTACGGGGCTGCCAACTGGGATGATTTGTGAGATTTCTTCGCATCTTTTCCAAGGTCCGAGGTGTGCTTCGGAAACTCCGATGTTAACGCTTGCGCGGAGTCGGTATCAGAGATTATTCTTCTGGGGATGGAGATGTATGTTCCACATTCCATCAAACGAAGTTCGTCTGATAAACCTTGGTTTGATATAAAATGCGAGCTGATTACAGCGGCAAAAAATAGAGCTTTTAAGCAATGGTGCTCCAATCCCACCGATGTTAGTGGAACGAATTTTGTTAGAATCAGAAACGCGTGCAACAAGGCGATTGATACTGCGAAGAAGGCTCACAACGACAGGGTGATTAATAAGCTCCCTCGGTGCCCAACTGGTTGGCGCTTCTTCTGGTCAATGGCAAAAGCCGTCAGCGGCAACTTCACATCCTCCTCTTTTCCTCCGTTGGTGACAGACAGCAGGACGTTAGTCACGAATTCAAAAGATAAAGCTATTATGTTCGCGAATTTATTTGCCGCGAATTCAAACCTCGATCCCGGCCTTTTGGAGCCACCTGTGATCGCTCCGGTACGATCTTCGGTGCGGGATGTGGGATTTAGTCCGGGCACTATCTACGTGAACTGGATTGTAGGAAGACAACCGGCCCGGACGGAATACCAGCAATAGTCCTTAAGAACTGTGCTCCTGAACTATCGCCGGTTCTTGGCAGACTCTTCCGCTTATCTTATGCACGGAGGACCTTTCCTGCCTGCTGGAAGATCGCTCGAGTTCGGCCAATCCCAAAGACGGGAAAAAAGTGTCTCCCACAAAATTGTCGTCCGATAGAATTACTGTCTATTTTATCTAAGGTAATGGGAAAAGTCATCAATACAGAGTAGGTTATGTATTTGGAGTGCAACGGACTTCTGAATGATCGTCAATACGGATTCCGTAGCAGGCGGTCCACGGGAGACCTTTTGACACTTATAACCGATATATGGACATCTGCGATAGAACCGCAAAGTCAAGGGCGGTCGCATTAGATATCTCCAAGACTTTTGACCGTGTCTGTCACGGGGCATTGCTGAGCAAACTTCGTTTATATAGACTTTTCCAACAGCTTTGCGACTGGACGAGGAGCTTCCTCGAGAATCGGTCGATCCGGGTTGTTGTGGACGGCGAGTATTCGGATTGGTATCCTGTTAATTCGGGGGTGCTCCAGGGTTCTATTTTGGCTCCAACCTTGTTCTTGCTTCACATAAATGATTTGTTGGAGACAACGGATAACAAAGTGTTCAGTTTTGCGGATGATAGTACGCTTGTTTCCTTCTTTCCGAGTGTTCGGCCGATTGGTGCATTTGTGTCGTATCAGATGAGATGTAGACAGATTGACTCTCTGAATCAGGATCTAGAGAGGGTCCTGCAGTGGGGAAGGGTCAATCTCGTCGACTTCAATGCAACGAAGACACAATATACAACATTGACAAAGAAAAGTGGATCATCGGTTACACAACTGATGATGAATGGCCGGGCCCTCGAGGCTGGGGAAAGTTTGAAATTGCTCGGCATCACGGTCTGTGGGAATGTATCATGGCATAAACACGTGTCGAGTATCGCCAGGTCAGCCTCAGGAAAACTGAGCTATCTTTTTAGAGCCAAGAAATATTTTACTCCGGCCCAACTTTCTTCTCCTATATAAATCCCAAATTAGACCCGCGCTCGAATATTGCTCTCACGTTTGGAGCTCGACTCCTAAACATACCCTCGACCTACTTGAGAGCATACAGAGACGAGCGATCCGCCTGATCGGGGACTCGGCGCAGACGTCGGGACTACAGTCGCTATCACATCGAAGGCACGTAGGTTCTGTCTGGTTTACAGATATTATCACGGGTACTGTTCTTCGGAGATTCTTGGTATTGTTCTGCACAATTCGGCTTATATGCGCTCCGCAAGGCAATCCGACGGATCGCACCCGTTTGTGGTTCACCTTCCGACGACGCGATCATCCCTGCATCAGAACTCGTTCCGTTACAGAACGGGGAAGCTGTGGAACTCCTTTCCCACGCGAGTGTTCCCGGAGCGTTACAACCTGCAACTCTTCATATAGAACTGCAACAGTTATTTGATGGCATCTCGGGGCGCCCCCTCGGCGCTATAGGTTCGCCTCTCCCGAGAGAAGTCTAATAAAAAAAAATCTCGATAAAGACACTTCGGGTGGATTTTGTGGTAAGAATTCGGTTAAGCGAATTCTCGGAGATCTGGGATATGAGTATGGTAATTGAACATCTAGTTCCACTTACCATGTGTTTGTTTTTAGTTTGGGGATTATTGGAAATTGGGTGTATGGATGAGAAACGAATATTTGATTCGTTTACCAGGAATTTTAATTTATCGGGAGAGTGTATTTGTGTATTTGTTAGTTAAGGGTTATGGGGAGCTGGATGCAAGGGCGATAAACGATCATTTGATTCGTTTATCGCGAATTTTGCTGGATCGGGATAATGCATTTTTGAATGTGTGGGGGAATGGAACGGCAGGGCTTTTCAGAACACTACATATGCATACGGGTTCAAATCTTTAGTCAAAATCCTGAACAACATAATCGCAGCAAGATTAAACGTTTCGGCAGAGTGAGAATCGATATATCGGGATATTTAGACACTCTATCACGACCAGCGGCGATAATCTCGATGGTTCCGCCCCGAAAAATGCTTGTTTCCGTGCTACTTTCTGAATTTTGATAATTTTTGAATTTTTTTAATGCGCGACACTTCTTTTAACGGTCGTGCATGTGAAAGGATTGCACCATTTCACCGGATTACTTACTTGATGGTATTAATTCACGAATGCTTAACTTATCTGAATGCCCAAAATGGGAACGATATTTTAATTTCGATATGGTTCGTAATTTACATTCCATACCTTTAGTGTGAAGCCGCTATACTTTCTGTAAACAATTACTAAGGAGGACCATATATGTGGTAAATGAGTTTACGTCAGCCTCTGATCTGGTATATCTTAGCTTCCCAAGTAAATACAAATGATCTACTGTTACACTAAGTTTCACCGCCGATATTCAGGAGAACTCAAAAGAACTAACAACAACTGCAAAATGTTTACTGCTTTATTAGCACTTACCTCTCAAAGGGATTGTAAGCTGTCCAAATATTCCAAAGTCTGGACATCATTATTATTTCAAATATGAAGTGAAACTAAAACACTAACAACAGGGCTATTAGTCAAATGACCTGAAACAGTAACTTCGGATGAGCACAAAGGTGGGAAAGCCAATTATTAGTAATTTTCTCTCTAACTATGTTTTGCACTTTTCAAATGTGATTTAATTGTGAGGAGAACATCAATATGCCATCAAGAGTGATATGGGGTCACGCAGTGTTTGCATGATGATATGGAATGTGGCAAAGACTCCAGCTGTCCTATTTCATCTTTTTTCTCATAATTAGCAAACTGTTTTGTTGGCAAACGTATTACTTCTGAAGTCGACATAAGATCATATTTGTTGATCCGTAATCCCTGTTATGTGCCAGGAAGATGCATTGCACGAGTTGCTTGTTTGCTATCCACGTGTTATTTTTTGATCTCAGGTGCATGTGGGTAAATGTTGATTGGTTAGGGCTTTGCGGTATTAAAATTATTTGCTACTTACGCTACAATGCGAGATATGACTACATTTTAACAAAACAAATGCTATAAAACTTAATGCTTTAAACGTTTACAAATTTAGTTTTTATCTCCTTCGAAATGTACCCTCTCTCTATCCCTTTAATTATTAGATTCTTCTGTAAGCCCATCCATGGTATTTTTTTCATTCATAACTTCAACGATTTAAAAACTTGGTTTCAATTGTGTTGTACCCAGTAAGGTTGAATTTATGTTAAGTGAATCCCACTATTGTGGGAGCGGCCCCAGTGGGTAAGTATTTGGGGGTAGCAGTTTTTGTGTGGAAGCAACTAACCATACTAAATAAGCCAACTTATTTATCAACACAGCCACGACGTTGCTGTTTTGTTCACTAACTAATACAATGTGGTAACTCGCCGCAATTTGGTAAAAAATTCAATAAAGAAAATTTTGTGCAAGCCGAAAACTGTGTAAAATATCGATTGTTTTTACAAGTTTTCTCATCCGCCAGTGTTTCTTTCTTTTACTATTAATCTATCTACATATATATAAGAAAAATATTGGGTTTGTGGCGGTTCCGCCAAACTCCACTGTGCTTACCCGAAGAACCCCCGTAACTACAACCAAACTTTCATAGTTTTCCGGTAATGCAATTGCATTAGCACCTGTAAATGCTCCACGCATCAAGTATCTAATGTACTTATCTAAAAGCTCCTGGAAGAGAGTTCTTACCTTCATGCATTAATTCGCATGCAAAATTCCCTACAAAAATTCTGTCCAAACTTGTCGGATCATAAATCCAAACCCAATTCGCCACCTTCGGTTGCCAGGCAAATCCCAATCTTATCATATGCATTTTCCCTAGACGAATTCCTGAAAACGAAACAATTTGGTTCACATATAATGTAACCATCATAACATGGATAATAAACATAGCGTCGCTTATTCTCAGCCTCATCATGTGTACTACGAATTCCTTTACATACACATTGGCTGGCGACCTTTTCTCCCCACGATAAACAACCCAACACAGCTGCACACAATTAGCGCAAGCGACGTTGAAACCAAAACCTATAGCATAGGCAAATGCAAATAGGAATTGTGTACATACCATTGGCAGCGATGCCATAAACACCAATTCCCTGTGAATATGCTAAAACCAATTAGCACAATGTCCACCAGCATTGCGGTCTATAAATACAGCTGCAATGCACATCATAGACAATGATCTATACGATCTCTTTGTCCTACGATAATGGATCCGCTTCTCATGACCTCGCGGCATGAGCAAACAGAAATCCCTTACTAATCAATGAGATACGGCTTGTTTACTTAGCCGAACTCACATCTCATTGATGCACATTATTCCCTTTCGATTTTCCAGCTTCGTTCTCATGGCCTTGTCCCACGAGAAAACCAATGTTCACACATACATGTGTACCGCTACGATCTTCTCTATGAGATCTGGTTATCTACCGCCAAAGAGAGACTTCGCACCTCTCTTGGGATAGAAAATGCATCCTCAAATTATGAGAGCCAGTACCACTGGCCGAATTTCCTTTGCCAGCGAATTCATATCGCAGAGTCGTCTTACACCCATCGACCGAGCAGGTCGTTACCGCTCCCGCTCCCCGGTGCGCACGGGGACGCGAATATACTGCGAGTCGTGGCTAGTGTTGTGTTAAAGACAGTAGTGGTAATTAACGCCCACTTAAACGTAATCCGATTCCCGTAACTTAGTTAAATACAAAAACGATCATGGTGGAAATAACTTGTTAAATATAGTAGTGATAATTAATATTCACCTAAACGTAATTATAAATCCGTTTCCTGTAATTCATTTAAATACAAAACTATCATTGTGAAATAATCAATTCAATAATGAAACCAGCAGCAAACTTTTAGTGGTTCTTTTCATTCCTCCTGTGCTTGGTGTTTTCTCCTTTACTTGGTGATCATGTTTGTGCGTTTCGTTAGGAGGTACTCGAGAGAACATTGTTTAGCAGCGAGTGAGTTAGCGGTAGAACTCTCGTCCATGCTGCCGTCGCGACGACCTACCCCACAGGTTAGTTACACCATTTATAACTCAAGAACGGCTGGACCGATTTTAATGATCTCTGATTTGTTGGATTCGTCTTAGCCCTGAATAGCAGAATATTCTGGTCGTTTTTCGACCAATGCATGGTTCAAATTGATCATTTGTTGTCGGTAGCGTTGCGCATCAACAGTTTCGCCAGGTTTTAGAAGTCCACGATATAGCACCCTCTTCTGCAGAGCATTGTCTTTTTTTCCGAACCGATCAGGCTTTGCAGTTGATGTTGACGCTTCTCCTGGATGTACTCATGATTTTTTGGGTTTGGGATTTTTTAAAATAAATCCATTTTTCATCACCAGTCACAATTTGATGCAATACTGACTTCCTTTCGTATCGTAGAAGCAACGTTTCATATGTGGTGTTTCGCTTTTTCATCTGCCTGTCATTCAATTCATGTGGCACCCAGTTTCCACACTTTTGGATCCTCCCCATAGCTTTCAAACGGTCAGAAATTGTTTTTTGTGCAACATTTAACATGTGTGCCATTTGTTTTTGACTTAAAGTGTCATCTTGATCCAATATTGCTTGCAATTCGGCGTCTTCAAACTTTTTTGGTGGTCTTCCACGTTCTTCATTGCGCACATCAAAATCATTATCTCTGAACCGCTTAAGCCATCTTTTGCATTTTGCTTCTGATAGAGCATGACCACCATAAGCCTCGACAAGCATTCGATTGAGGCGGAGTACATGGCATTGACTGAAGCCGCGAGAGAAGCCCTATACATACAGAGATTCTTGTCGGAGTCCGAGCGTGAAAGAGTTCTGATGATGAACGACAACCGTGGGGCGCAACTACTGACCCAGAATCACACGTTTCACGCGAGATCGAAACACATCGACATCAGGCACCATTTCGTCAGAGATGTCTTGCGCCGAGGTCGACTGGACATCAAGTACCTTCCTTCGAAAAAGATGCCCGCGGATTTTCTCACGAAGGGATTGACAAAAGAAAAACATCGGACGTGTCTGGATTTGATCGACGTTGGGGGTTCTTCAGAGGATCGACCAGCACTACAGTCGAGGGGGAGTGTTGTGGATCCGCCCTAAGCTGCGTGCTCTATGCGATTGCAGCGTCGGGCCGGGCGTTACGAGTAAAGGGCAAATGAATTCACGCCTTAATGGGCTCACGCTACATCTGACAGTTGTACCAGAACCAGTGCGCCTTTTGCTTCAACATGACGTAACACTTGAATTGCTTTTATACTAATCATTGTTAAGTTCCTTTTTAATAAATAATATCTTTCGCACGAGTAGTCGCCCGTTCATTTCATTTCCTGCTACAACAAATCCTAATAAACTATTGAACATTTTTTGTATTTATTTTATACGTTAATAAAAACCTAAATTAAGTTTAGCTAAAAGTTAACACGACATTCATTGAGTATTAGGTTGTACGAAGTTCGCCAGGTCAGCTGGTTTTTAATAAATGACGGTAAATTCTAATATAAGTAACCACCCCCTCTAAGAAGCCTTTTAATTATTTTATTTTGGACTTTTTGAGATTGAACGGGGCGACGATTTTTCCGAGAATTCGATTTAGATGCTCCACTGCAGACTACACAAAGCACACAAAGCACCGACACTTTTTTTTTCTATTCTCTATCAAAGAGTGCAAAAATGTTCATTCTTATCAAGTACTTCAGAGCGAACAGACGTTCGCTCATAGCATAGCTGAAACTCGTGTTTGTGAAACACGTGTTTGTGAAAGTCTGTAACACACGTGGGTGAAGTGCACGCGTAAAAATACTTTTAGTAATACTTTTAGTAATAAAACAGTGAAAACAGTGAAAACTAACAGTAACGCATGCTGTGCGACGGCCCCAGTGATGACCAACAATTCATGATAGAGCGTAAAAGAAGAGCCACCGACGATTTACTGACCGCAACAAAGAAACCAACAACCATGGCGACACAAGCTATGGACTATCAAAAAAAGTATCTGGAAGCCGTGGATTATATCAATACACTTCGACTCCAGATGAAACAACTCGACGAGGAAATTCGCTCCCTAAAAACAACCAATAAAATCAGAGATGACGTCTGCATGGAAGAGACGCCTGTTCAACACCCCGGACTAGCCCCACCATCTCCAAACCAACAATTGTTGTCCCCCGAAACGCCATCGCCCCAACAAAGGAAGACAGCCGGGAATCAAATGCCTAACACGCACGCCAAAAATACAAGACCACCACCCATCTATATTAAAAATATAACAAGCATCAAAGAACTAATTAGAATGCTTGAAAGTACCTTAGGCCACCGCAATTTCACCACAAACACAAGAGGAGCTTCGACTTCCATCACAACAGCAACTTTAACGGATCACAACAAGGCGGTAGAAAAACCTGCGCAACATAAGCTTCAATTTTACACTTTTCAACATGGACAGTTGAAACCAGCGACTTTCATCTTAAGACATATTGATCCAGCATGGACCAATGTGGAACTTGCAGCAGAAATGTTCAGGTTCTGTCCGGAACTGAAAGTAAACAGGTTGGATTACTTCCAAACGCCATACATGCGGACTAACAAGACTCTACATTTACGTATTATACAAATTCCTCCAACTGATGTCACCCGGCTCAAACAAATAAAATATCTGTTCACGCATAAAATTGCGATTGAGGAACCACATAAACAAAACGTCCTTCATTGCAAAAGATGCCAAGGTTCAGGACACTTGGCGGCCGCATGTCATCTAAGCGTACGATGCGTAAAGTGTGCAGAGCAACATCAACCTGGAGAATGTAAGGTCAGCCCGCCTGGGATGGAACCAGGAACAATCCAAACAACAAACCCCGATGGATCAATTACAACGAAGAAAATCACAGTGACATGCTGTAACTGTGGAGGACCCCACCCTGTCAACGTCTCGCAATGTCCTCATAAGCTGAGGATTCTAGAAAGGCGAACTACACCCATGGCAACGAGCAAACCTTCACCAACCAAAACAACATCACCTCAATCAATAAATCCTACAAGTCCAGGAATGTCATACGCTAAGGTTGCCAAGGATTCCCATAACATAACAAGAAATCACCAATCCAACAGTAACGATCTGAATCTGGACATCACAGGATACATAAGTAGCTTACAGAAGATGCTGCCCACGTTGAAGCACAGCTCAGAAATAGAAAAAAAAGGTCAGATTTTATCTCTTATAACTTCACATATCCTCTCCCTTAATGGCTAATTTAACCATAATTTCCCTCAACGCAGAGTCCATATATTCCAATATTCGCAGACAATACCTCCGATTGTTCGTTGAAAAGTTTTCTCCAGATATCCTCCTCCTCTCAGAAATTTGGCTTAAACCAAACACCCGAGTATCTATCCCGAATTATACACTTGTTTCTAATCCACGAACCACTGGACCTCGTGGAGGTACTGGAATTCTAATACACAAGAAATTCCAATTTTCCGAAATTAGGTTCCCCAATATAAATAATATTGAGTACACGGCAATTACAATCTTTTGCAACAAAGTGCTTGTACTATCGTCCGTATTCATTCACCGTTTTCGGGAACCAAACTTCCCTAGTTCCGACATCACTGAGATAATCCAACAGTCTCTATCTGCACCTTTCATAATAGGAGGAGACTGGAATGCTCGGCATACTTCATTTAACGACACTAAGTGCAATAAATACGGTTGCCAACTTCTAGCACTCCTTCAACTCCATCCATATATCTATGCGGACTGTCCATTACAGCCAACACGTATCTCCAATACTACTAAACCAACAATCGATTTTTTCCTAAAATCCGTAGACGGCTACTCACCTAACCTCCCTACAGTATCCTTCGAATTTCCTTCCGATCATGGGTCCGTCCACATCACTGTCCAAATCCCAGCCCTCGAACCATGTTACTCATTCAATCCGATCCCGGACAAACTGGAAAAGAGTCAATAGGGACATTGCTGCCAGTTTTACAGACTATACTTTGCCAGAGACTTCAAATCTACTCTCTGCTGAAATCGATCAAGCAGCCTTAAGATTAGAGCGAACACTAAAAAATGCCTTCTTCAGTCACACACCTACATCCATCCCTCATAATCATCTAGGAAAACCTTTACCCAACATTCTTATAAAACTGTTACGCGTAAAAAAACAGCTTAGACGAAAACTACATAGCAGTTACTCCCCTTTTATTAAAAATCAAATCCAACTCTTGACTACCCTGATAAATGGACAACTAAAACAATTTTCCGACCAGGCTTACACGTCTATACTTAAAAATATTAAACCCAATCGTGATTTATTCAAAAATATCAACAGACTAACGGGTCGAAAATACAAACCTCTAATCGATTATATTACCAACCCTACTAACAATCACCCAGTCCAATCAGATATTGACATAGCAAACTGTCTAGCTAATCACTTTTATAAAATCCATCAACAAAACGACTCCCTCGCAGTCTCCAATTTTCAAGATACTGTAAGCGACTACATCTCACGCACAATGATTCCATCCTTCACCCCTTTCATCGTGGAATTTAACGAAACAAACAAAGCGTCTCATCCTCTGGATAATGCGACCTTCCTAACAGCAGGCGAATTATCTGAATTTATAACATCACGCAATAACAACAAGTCGACAGGCTTAGATGGAATTCCAAAACTTCTTTACAAAAGACTTCTCCCGTCAAATCTAGTCCCTATTCTCGTTCTTCTCAACCACATAATTAACGGATCACATTTCCCAGATAACTGGAAAACCACGGTTATAGTCCTTATCAGTAAGTCCAGTCCCTCCAACAACCCCAGCAACTATCGTCCGATTTCGTTATTAAACACATTAAGCAAGATATTGGAATACAAGATATATCGAAATCTCCTTTCATTTGCTAATGACAACGCTATTATCCCAAATTCCCAGTTTGGCTTTCGCTCACAACACTCGACCTGTCATGCTCTGTTAAAACTGTGGCAACTCTAACAGATACACACAATTCACAAGCAAAAATAGTGAAGAACACGAACGAAAAAATCGAATAAGAAAAATACATCAGAACCGTATACCAAGCGATAAATAAAAATAATTCACATCAGTGGAATATAGTCGAGTTTGGAAATCAAATTCTAAACACGGTCAGTAGCCTGATGTGTAACGCTTAGGTAAAATTTTTGTTCGTGATTCGAGCTGTCATAGCGTCAGTTCGAATCACACGATCTTCTTCACTATTATTTCAAACGCTATAAAACTAACGCACGATGTCACAACTAATCTTCAAAACCAAAGCCCGATGGTCCGTATCTCTCTCGAGATATCTAAAGCATTCGACTGTGTTTGGATCTCAGGACTGCTTTACAAGCTGCACTACATATTTGTATTAAACACCCATACTACCAAACTTCTTACTTCCTACCTCTCTGGTAGAAAATTCATGGTGAAAATAAATTCTTCTATCTCCCAATCGTATAATATAGCCGCAGGGGTTCCGCAGGGTTGATATCTTGGACCACTATTATACCTCTTTTATACTTCAGATATACCACAGCCTCAATTACCCAATACCAATTACCGCTGATGACACCATAGTCTACTCCAGCAGCAAGTTTGTAAAAGAGGCAAGAAACCGCATTAATAACTTCCTCCCAAATCTATCAACATACTTCAATAAATGGAAAATTCGCCTAAATCCTGATAAATCCCAACTTATAGTGTTTAATGAGCACTGCACAAACAACACAAGGCGCACCCACAACAAAATTAGACTCAAACTGAATAACACCCAGATAAAACCTTCTAAAACTTTTAAAATATCTGGGAATAACCTTTTCCAATGACCCTTCATTCTCCACCCACATTAAAAATACTTTACGTAAAGCCACAATACAACTGAATCTCTGTAGAAGAGTGATGTGGAAACCCAACGGTCTCTCTCACAAAGTCAAACTGCTCATCTATAAACAAATAATCAGACCTACACTGACATATGCGTGTCCACTGTGGTATCATATATCACCAGTCCAAATGGAGAGGCTACGCACTTTCGAAAGGAAATGCTTCAGGCTGGTCACTGTCCTCAACCGACAATCCAACTCTTACAAGTATTACGAGGGTTGCCTTATATATTTCGGGATTAGAGAACAAAAACAAATCTTGATCATCGAAAATCACTTTACTGTTTTTCAAAATAATCCCCATCTATATCTATACACTTTTGCATGCGTTTGAACCAATTGTCGAAGCACTTTTGCCACTCTGATTGAGGTATCTCCAACACATGCATTCTGAATGCAGCAACCGCTTCTTCAGGTGTCGAAAAACGTTGACCTCTCAGTTTGTTTTTTACGTACGGGAATAAAAAGAAGTCATTCGGTGCCAGGTCAGGACTATACGGCGGATGACTCATCAAATCGATGTTTTGGGTGCTCAAAAATGCAGTTGTCGCAGCCGATGTGTGAGAGCTCGCATTGTCGTGGTGAAGAGTGATCCGTCTTCGGCGGTTGGGTTTCCTGATTTCTTGGAAGACAACTGGCAAACAAATGGTTGTGTACCACTCAGAATTGACTGTTCTGCGTTGTTCTAGTGGTACGGTTGCGACATGTCCAGTTTTTCCGAAAAAACAGGCGACCATTTGCTTGGAAGTGCTTCGTGCGCGAACAACTTTTGTTGGATTTGGCTCATCTTGAAACACCCAGACAGTCGACTGCTGTTTACTTTCGGGCTCATACGCGTAAATCCACGATTCATCACCTGTCACGATGTCATAGACGTGTTTCGAAGCACCGCGACCGTATTTTTTGAGCATTTCTTTCGACCAATTGACACGAGCCTTTTTTTGGGCGATTGACAAATTGTGTGGGATCCAACGCGAACAAATTTTTTTGACAGTCAAATGTTTATGCAATATTGAATGTATGCTGGTCCCACTAACGCCTAAGGTTGTCTCAATCTCACGATAGGTCACATGACGATCTTCCAATATCAGTTCGCGCACAGCTTCAATGGTTTTCGGAACAACAACTGATTTTGGACGACCTCCACGAAATTCATCTTGGAGTGAACTACGACCACGATTGAATTCACCATACCATCGATAAACACTGGTCCTTGATGGAGCTTAATCGCCAAAAATTGAATTAAGTTCATCCATGCAATGTTGCTGAGTTAATCCACGCCGAAAGTTGTAAAAAATAATCGCACGAAAATGTTGACGATTTAATTCCATTTTTGGGCCGAGATGAATCTTTCAAGTTACTGTAAACAACACAAATAGCGCTCGTATGTCAAAACGTTCTGAGTGCGCATAACCTCAAAAATGTCCAACTTTACGACAGAGCTGTCAATTGCCGGATTGCAACACTAGGGTTGCCAAATCCCGAAACATAAGAGGCAACCCCCGTACAATAACAGCTTGCTATACAATGCCGCTAATATTGACCGTCTCGATAGACGCTTCCTAGAGCTGTCTATCAAATTTATTGAAAACCTCCCAAATAATCCCAACCCCATAATAATTTCACTACTACCAACTCCTCTAGATAACAGGGCTCACTATCTGAATTGTCTCCATACTAGAAGTTTCTTCACCTCTGGAAGATTGGTTAATGACTCCAACGAGGTAGTGTACCATAACACCGAGCTGGCATCCAATCAGTTCAAATACTGTAACATACAACCATTCTCCAACATTCTGCGTTTTAACGAACAACCGGAAAGTGTTACCGCACCTGAGGCCACTAACTGACCATATCCCACGCCAACCTACTTCCTTAACCATCAATCCCTATATTCCCCAATTCACATTACATATTTAACTTATTATAAAATAAATTAGGTTAAGCTAGAATAAGTTAGAGTTAAGTTAAGTATTAGATTACATTAAATTAAAAAATAAAAATCCTGGTTTTCTGACCTTTTCCAGGAAAACTGTTAATATTAAAACCTATAATACTCGAATAGTTATTCACACATTCAGTTATGTTTGAAAGATGTGTAATGCATTCATGTAAACAATTGTATCACTACAATTATAAGTTAGCTGTAGTACTTAATGTAAACATTGATTATTGGTCAAATAAATACAGCATGTTAAAAAAAAAGCAAAAATGTTTTTAAGAAAGTTTTATAGTATAATATTATTTAATAAAGGAAATGAGAAAAAGAATCTTTGATAATTTAATTTTTTTCCATCTTATTCCGTAATAGTCTCTTAATTTCAGTTACACATTAAATTGTTGGTACTTGATAAACAGACTGATTAGAAGAATTATTGGTTTTAATTTTATTAATAAAATCCTATTAATATCATCCTGCTACCTTGGAACAACATCAGAACCAACCCTTAATTAACATACGACCATTATACTTGTAAATAGATATTTAATGTACAAAAACCTAACCAAGTCATTAAGCCTATAATAACTCCCTTTGCATTGCCAACCTCATATCCATCCCTAACACACAGAAGACGACATCCCTTCTAACTTCTATATTCAGCTCTGCTCATCTGCTGTACTCGATAGTTTTAAACCCATAAAACAGTCGCCTCGAGAATTTTCTTAGCTTAAATTTTAGGTCTACTGCGCATGGTCCTGTGCCCAGTATAAGTGTTAGTTTCCGTGTTGGAACCCCTTCTAGTGCATTATCAACCCTTGCACACACCACTGCAGCTGCTCAAGGAAATATAACTAAGTATCACAAAACGTAAGGCGCATGTGCATCAGACGACATTGCGCAGAAAAGGCCAATAGCAATGTGTGTAGGTGTGTATTGTACTTTACTTTTCGATGCCAACTCAAGCGCAGTTGAATAAAATACTTTGCATTACAAATGTAAACTAGATTAGCAGCGCACATTTCTTTTTCAAACGGAGTAAGCAAAAGGATTCACCTGTCCGCACCGTAAACTTTTATTTATTCGGACAAAGTGGCGCATCGATTTTTCATTCCTACCAGGACCTGTGTTGTGTGTAAACTTGAAAAGTGAGTTTAGAAAATGTACAGATTAAAAAGCAAAACAAAAGGTAAAACGTGGGTATGCAATAACCGCGCACTACTAGGTTCGTGGAACAAGGATCCTGGCCGAAATCCCAACTTCGACACCGAAGAGACAAAACTTCTCATATCACTTTGGGGTGACCCGAAAGTTCAAAGGACTTTGATAACAACTCACAGAAAAAATGTTGTTATCGCAAAGCTAGCCGACAAAATGTGCGAACACGGATACAACAGATCCGCCGAGGAAATTAACACACGAATAAAGAACTTAAAATGTTTTTACAACCGCGTGAAAAAGGACATCGAATTGGGTGTGAGTAATGGCTCCACATGGAAACATTTCAAGGCGATGGACGAAATTATGAACCTTTCGATATTCAGCGTACGTCCCAACGAGATACCAAAGCCATCTCTAAAATACCAAATGGAAATTGAACAAAGTGAAAAGGAGCAAGAAAAACAACTACAAATGGTTGCCGCCAAGAGCAACCAGTCACCTGCTACGCACAATCCACATGTCACCAGGGAAGGTGCCCACAGTTCCTCGGATAATTATGAAAATGACGATGGGGACGGTACTGCGCACAATCAGTTCCAGGATAAAGCGAATCTGACAAATACCTCAGAGAGTGGTGTGCAAATCACTAAAATTAAGGAAGAGGTGATGTGCATCGAGGACAGCAATGACAGCAAGGAGATCGCCGAAGATGTTCCCCTAGTTATCCCCAAAGAGGAAATTATTGATGATTATGGTGAAGGCGATGCGAATAATGACCAGTAAGTACAAGTTCGATTATCACTATTTTTTTTTTAGCTTTTATGAATAAGTTTTGATTGAAAGGTGAAACAACTAAATTACAATAGTATTTTAATCATGGTGGGGGTTTAAATGTCTTTAATTTCGGTCGTTATGTTTGAATCATTTGAGCTATAGAGTGTGATGTATAAAGTATTTTTCTTGATCCACCTTTGTTGTTAAAACTTTATAATAATTAAGCAACGTGATAATTACACCGAATATCTAAATAGATAAAGTATTCCATGTCGAATTGTAAACGCAAATGGCTTATTTAGAAAGCTCACCTTAGCGAGATAGAATTCAGTTCTTACTAATTCGTGCGGTAAAGGGATTGGTTGTCTTAAGACTTTGTTCATGCTTAAGAGGTTTTTAGGACTCCTTGCTATCAAAAGTAATACGAGGGTGGGGTGAAAAGTTTCCGGCATAATAAAGAAAAACAATTTTTTTTGGTTTTTTTTTGGTTTTTTTTTTGTTTTTTTTTTTCGCTTTACCATTAAGACTATTACATTTTTCATAATGGTGAGCCCATTTCTTTAGTGCGAAGTGTTCTTCAAAATACTCGTTTATAGACTTCCTGGTTGCTGTCAAATTTTTTACCTCCGAGCCATTTTTTAAAGTTGGGAAACAGATGATGGTCACTGGGAGCTTCATCTGGCGAATATGGTGGTTGGGGGAACCGTTTTAAGGGCGGAGTCTGTGTCTTCGCGCGGTCCAACCTGGCTTGCCAGAGGATGGAGGCGTTGGAACCCAATAATATGGACATCATATGGTTGAGGGTCGTGGTGAGAAATTCCGTTAAATTTCTTTGTTGTCTTTACCGCTCCCCGAATGACGATCGACCGGCGACATTTTTCGAACATCTTTCACATATCGTCGACTGGATACAGATCAACCACGCGGCTTCTGAAATTGTTGTCCTTCGCGATTTTAATGTGCACAATTCCGAGTGGTTGTTACATTATAACAGAACCGACGAGGCTGGGAGGCTGGCGGAGATGTTTGCTGTAAGCCACAACTTGACTCAACTCGTGGGGGAACCAACGCGAGTGCCGGATGCCCGAGGCGATTATGCGAACACTCTGGATCTGTTTTTGACATCCGAACCGAGTATTTATACCGTAGAGGTTTCTGCGCCACTGGGAAACTCAGATCACTGCTTGGTTTCTGTCGCGCAAGCACTTGCATATCAAGCGAATAACCGGCCTAGGCAGCTTCGCCATGTATGGAAGTACGGGGCTGCTAACTGGGATGATATGTGAGATTTCTTCGCATCTTTTCCATGGTCCGAGGTTTGCTTCGGAGACTCCGATGTTAACGCTTGCGCGGAGTCGGTGTCAGAGATTATTCTTCTGGGTATGGAGATATATATTCCACATTCCATCAAACGAAGTTCGTCTGATAAACCTTGGTTTGATAAAAAATGCGAGCAGATTACAGCGGCAAAAAATAGAGCTTTTAAGCAATGGCGCTCCAATCCCACCGATGTTAACAGAACGTTAGAATCAGAAACGCGTGCAACAAGGCGATTGATACTGCGAAGAAGGCTCACAACGGCAGGGTGATTAATAAGCTCCTTCGGTGCTCAACTAGCGCTCCTTCTGGTCAGTGGCAAAAGCTGTTAGCAGTAACTTCGCTTCCTCCTCTTTGCCTCCGTTGGTGACAGACAGCGAGACGTTAGTCACGAATTCAAAGGATAAAGCTAAGGTGTTCGCGAATTTATTTTCCGCGAATTCAAACCTCGACCCCGGCCTTTTGGAGCCACCTGTGATCTCGCCGGTATGGTCTTCGATGCGGGATGTGCGATTTCGTTCGCGCACTATTCAACCTACTTGAACTGGATTGTAGGAAGGCAACCGGCCCGGACGGAATACCAGCAATAGTCCTTAAGAACTGTGCTCCAGAACTATCGCCGGTTCTTGGCAGACTCTTCCGCTTATCTTATGCACGGAGGACCTTTCCTGCCTGCTGGAAAATCGCTCGATTTCAGCCAATCCCGAAGACGGGAAAAAAGTGCCTCCCACAAAATTACCATCCGATAGAATTACTGTCTATTTTATCTAAGGTAATGGAAAAAGTCATCAATACAGATTTGGTTAAGTATTTGGAGTGCAACGGACTTCTGAATGATCGTCAATACGGATTCCGTGGCAGGCGGTCCGCGGGAGACCTTTTGACACTTATAACCGATATATGGATATCTGCGATTGAACGGCATGGTGAGACAAGGGCGGTCGCATTGGATATTTCCAAGGCCTTTGACCACGTCTGGCACGGGGCATTGCTGAGCAAACCTCGCTCATATGGACTTTCCCAACAGCTTTGCGACTGGACGAGGAGCTTTCTCGAAAATCGATCGATCCGGGTTGTTGTGGACGGCGAGTGTTCGGATCTGTATCCTGTTAATTCGGGGGTGCCTCAAGGTTCTATTTTGGCTCCAACCTTGGTTTTGCTTAACATAAATGATTTGTTGGAGACAACGGATAACAAAGTGTTCAGTTTTGCGGATGATAGCACGGTTGTTTCCTCCTTTTCGATTGATCGACCGATTGGTGCATCAACGTCACACCAGCTGAGATGTAGACAGATTGACTCTCTGAATCGGGATCTGGATAAAGTCCTGCAGTGGGGAAAGGCCACTCTTGTCGACTTCAATGCAACGAAGACCCAGTACACAACATTCACAAAGAAAAGTGGATCATCTGTTCCACAGCTGATGGTGAATGACCGGGCCTTTGAGGCTGGGGAAAATTTGAAATTGCTCGGCGTCACGGTCTGTGGGGATGTATCATGGCATAAACACGCGTCGAGTATCACCAGGTCAGCCTCAGGAAAACTGAGTTATCTTTTTAGAGCCAAGAAATATTTTACTCCGGCCCAACTTTCTTCTCCTATATAAATCCCAAATTAGACCCGCGCTCGAATATTGCTCTCATGTTTGGAGCTCGGCTCCTAAACATACTCTCGTCCTACTTGAGAGCATACAGAGACGAGCGATCCGCCTGATCGGGGACTCGGCGCTGACGTCGGGACTACAGTCGCTATCACATCGAAGGCGCGTAGCCGACCTCTGTCTGTTTTACAGATATTATCACGGATACTGTTCTTCGGAGATTCTTGGTATTGTTCTGCGCAATTCGGTTTATATGCGCTCCACAAAACAATCCGACGGATCGCACCCGTGTGTGGTTCATCTCCCGACGGCGCGAACATCCCTGCATCAGAACTCGTTCCGTTACAGAACGGGGAAGCTGTGGAACTCCCTTCCCACACGAGTGTTCCCGGAGCGTTACAACCTGCAACTGTTCAAAAAGAACTGCAACAGTTATTTCATGGCATCTCGGGGCGCCCACTCGGCGCTATGGGTTCGCCTCTCCCGAGAGAGGTCTAATGAAAAAAAAAAAAAAAAACCGAAATTCATTTCGTTGGGTTCAGCCATCGCAACGACCGATGAATGGGCAGGTGGCTTGTCATGGTGATCAAGGCGTCTCGTTCAATAGGCACTTAAATGTCCACTTCAGAGCAATCGACCTGAAAATTTATATACAAGCTAATGAGACATCATCATCATCATCATCGGTCTTGGCCATATTTAACAAATCTCGCCACTTTTTCGAGCCGATTTCATCCACTTTAGCAGTCTCAGGCTCTGGGCCTCCTGGTCTACGCCATCCCTCCATCGCAGACAAGGTCTGCCGCGCTATCTCCTTCCATACATCCTGCCACAAAGGACTTTGCGGGCAGGCTCCTCTTCGCTCATTCGAGCTAGGTGACCCGCCCACCGGAGTCTACCGAGCTTTATTTATCTTACAATATTAGCTTTAAGATAGATCGCGTACAACTCATGGTTGTAGCGTCTCCGGAATCGTCCTAATGAGCTACTGCGACATAGTACTATAAAATACAAGCCAAAACGGTCTAGCTGGTGCCATCTCTAGGTCAGGTCGGACAATTTTCACCCCACCCTCGTAGCGGACAAAAACTTGGTGAAGGTATAATGGGAATCGAAAAGACAAAAAAAGTAATTAAAAAAATAAATAAAACTGGGCACATGCGCGCCCAAGAGATGACGCTCCATTTTGTGTATTCTATTTGATGTTTAAAATAAATAGGTACACGGATTTGTTCTGAACTAAAAAACGATTATAATATGTGTGCAAGTAGCAACTCGGCTTTTTTGTCAAATACAACATATTGGCAAATGTAGTAAATTCATTTTAGATAAAATGATCTGTTACATATTTTCGGAAGTCTGACTTGGCTATTTGTTTATGTCGAGTCTCCTTGGATCTTTGAACTACCTTTTTATATTTAGGACAGTATCTGTAACGGGTCGGATATCCTTTCTTGCCGCAGTTGCAGCGAGCGAAGCGTGCGATTAAACCAAGGAGATGAGGAGGTAGTATTTTCTTTTCTTCTTTGATTGTTTCCGCAGTTGCACTAAGTTGGCAAAGTTATTTCATCCTGGACATTTGTTGTGGGATCGTATTTTGCTGGTGGCAGTTCGCAGTTGTCAATATTGTGGGATTTTCTACAGGACGAAACGGCGGCTTATATTGCACATTTGGGAGACATGTCAGACATTCAGACATTTCCCCACGATACCCGTCAATCTGTGAATACGCATCAGTTCACGTTGAAAGTGTACTTCAGGCGCACAAATAAACATAGACAGTCATTCTTTAGCCGAACCACACGAATGTGGAATGTGCTGCCTGATCATGTGTTCCCAGGTCATTCTAATGTCCAGACATTCAAACCAATACACATCGACACCTCCTTTCCTTATCCACTTCCTCTCCATCCGCTCGCACTGTGCTCTGACATTTAAGGGTACTTCAAAAACCCCCTTTGTGCGCGCGTTAGTGTAAAAAAAAAATTTCCAAATTGTTGCCAACGTCTGCATTCAGGTATTTCGTTGTTATAAAATACCTCGAAGACAACTTGCTGATGTAAGATTGGAAGCGAGTCTGCCCGTCTTATGGAATCTATGTCGATCCACGGGGCAAGATGTTTTTTTTTCACTTTGCTGTATTTTTCTGGTTTAATTTTCAGAAACCGTTGTAAGGGACAGAATGTTTTTACGTCAGTGAATTTGAGGTTAAGAAATGTTGCTTCAAGGACAATGATGATGTCATTCTTCTCCCAGCAAACAGCACCTCTTTTTAACAGGATGGTCTTCGGCGAATCTGTAGCAGTGCACCTCCTTGACCTTGAGGCTGTCGTTAACCTTACGATAGGTCTCCCTATCGTAGGTTACAATTTTGTTTAGAGATGGGCTTAAAATCTTAGCCTATAAGTTGGAGATTCCTAGTCGGTTGATATCAACGACGAAATGCTTCAAATTGAGGACTCGTGTGAAGACCCCGGGTTCCAGTTTCTTTTTATAAACAGGAGCGTAGACCTCGACCTCTGGCTGCGCAGTTTTGGAAACATAAGCGGTCTTTGATTTTGCATCGTTTATTGAAGTTGCCATCGGTGGGTACGACTTTTTGTATGTATGGGGGTGTCGAACGGATCGACATTGTTTTAAGGACAGATGATCGGGTGGTGTTGGTGTAGAGCCAGCGTCAATACGTTTACTGGGGGGCCCTCCCTCGCAGCTTAATGTTGGCAGTGGTGTCTTGCACCTTGCTGCCCTGAATCAGTTTGGTGTGGGAGGACGGGGGTCACCGTTGTCTATAAGACATCAGAGCTGTCGGAGACGTTTGCTAGTTCGGGCTCGAACTCTGATTCCGAATCAGAAGTTTTCGAACCAGCATTGATGAAGATGGCTTCTAATGCTAGTATTTTGTTGTTGAGAACACCGTTCTCAGCCCTGACAGCATCGAGTTCTTCTTTTAACCTCTTTATAAGTGCCATCATGCCCTAATCAGGCTGATGACCAACGTCACAAGAAAAGAAGGTATCCATTTGTGATGAATGGGTGAACAAGACGATAAGCGATACAGGACATCAAGAGGACGAAAAGGAAACAAGAACCACAAAGAAAGCAAGAAAAAGAACCAATAAGAAAAAAGAAACAAACTTAATTTTAACCGAACTGAATTAGTAATCTACATTTGGGGAATTGAGATAATTAAAACAAGAGATTAAAACAAAAGATTAGAATAATTAAGTAAAGAATAGTGAAAAAAGAATAAAGAATAGGGAAAAGAGAATTAAGAATTAAGAATTAAGAATAAAGAATTAAGAATAAAGACTGAGGAATAGAGAATAGAGAATATAGAATATAGAATAGAGAATAAAGAATAAAGAATAGGGAATAAAGAATAAAGAATAAGGAATTGAGAATAATGAAAAGGAAATAAAGAATAGAATATAAAGTATAATATAGAATAGAGAATAAAAAACAAAGTATTAAGAACAGAAAATAAAGTATAAGGAAAAAAGAATAAAAAATACAGAATAACGAATAAAGATTAGAGAATAGGGAAAAGGGAAAAGAGAATAAAGAATAAAAATAAGGAATATAGAATAAAGAATAGACAATAAAGATTAGGGAATAAAGAATAAAGAATAGAGAATAAAGAAAAAGGAATAGAGAATAGGGAATAGAGAATAAAGATTAGGGAATAAGGAATAAAGAATAGAGAATAAAGAATAGGGAATAAAGAATAGAGAATAAAAAATAGATGTTACGTGGTAACTTCTCGCCGCCCTTGTCTCGGCGAAAAATATATTTGAATATAGAGTAAAAATATATCAAATATAGTTGAAACATACGATGTGAAAATCGTTCATGGTGATTTGAATGCGAAAATAGGTCGGGAGCCGATTTTCAAGCACTACGCAGGTTCCCATAGTTTGCATGAAAACACGAATGACAATGGACTACGAGTCATCGAAAAACTTGGTCGTTGCAAGTAGCAGGTTTCCGCGTAAAGATATCCACAAAGCCACCTGGGTATCACCTGATGGAGCCACTCGCAACCAAATATACCACGTGTTAATAGATCGCCGCCACTCCTCGAGCCTGATGACGGTACGAATGTACCGAGGTGCCAACCTCGATTTAGATCACTATCTTGTTGGTACTGTTTTCCGAGCGCGGATTCCCTTACTGAGTCGTATTGCATCCGCGGATCAGGTTCTAATCAACACGGCTGCTTCACGCAATGAGAACTTCAGTAACACTTTTGGTAAATGCGCTAGGACTCGCCCTTGAAGAGCTCGACGGAGCGAGAGTAAGTCCTGGGCCAGAATGCCGGGCGTAGAAGAGAAACGGACACGCATTAAGAATACTGTCAATAGTACTGCCAACTCCATCTTAACTCCATCTAGGGCAGTAGTCGTAGAGATCGGAGCAACCGGTTTGATGATGAGTGCAAACTACCGACTGAACGTAAGAATGTGTACATACCGGGCAATGCAGCAGTCTCATAGGACGCGGGTGCGCGAGGAGAAATACAAAGAGCTCAGAAGAACTGAAAAAAGACTTCACAGACAAAAGAAAAGTGCCTGGGAAAAAACTTTGTTTGTGAAATAGAGAAAAGTATAGAGCGAAGTCCGCACCAGGCGTGGAAGTTCTACCAAATAATCACACTGTGCAGCAACTATGGGGGTATAACACTGCTGAGTACCGCCTATAAGATACTCTCCACTATCCTACAAGATCGGATAGCCCCATACGCTAAAGCCATCATTGGTCAATATCAGCGTGGCTTCATCCCAGGCAAATCATCGCAACCAAATTGACCGCGTGTTGATAGATCGCCGCCACTCCTCGAGCCTGATAGAGAGAAGTAGAGAGCGAGGTCCGCACCAGGCGCTGAAGTTCTACCAAATAATCCGCAGTATGACGCGGTACACAACACGCTGCACTTACTGCAAGGATAAAGAGGGTAATCTGATCACCGGTCCTGAAGGTATTCTGGAGCGATGGGAAGTGCACTTCAATGAATTGCTAAATGGTCAGCTCACACAAAAATTGGAGGCTCCACCAATGCAAGATCAAGTCCAAATGCTGCCGCCACCAAGCTTTGAGGAAACATTAAAAGCCATAAGACAGCTCAATCAAATAAAGCCCCAGAGCTGATGGCATACCAGCTGAGTTGATCAAACAAGGACGGACAGCGTTACATCACGCAATTCATGAGATCGTGGTGTACGTACGGGAGCAAGAGGAGATGCCGGAAGATTGGGTTCGTGGTATAATTTGAACTATACATAAGAAAGGAGATACCACAGTGTGCAGCAACTATGGGGGTATAACATTGCTGAGTACCGGCTATAAGATACTCTTCTCCATCCTATAAGATCGGATAGCCTTATACGCTAAAGCCATCATTAGTCAATATTAGTGTGGCTTCATCCCAGGCAAATCAGCGATTGATCAGATATTCACCCCTAGGCAGGCGATGGAAAAATGTCTTGAATTTAAGATTCCATTATATCATCTGTTTATAGACTTTATGGCCGCCTACGACAGCATAGCCAGGGGTAGAACTCTACAATGCCATGAGAGAGTTCGGCATTCCAAACAAATTGATACGAGTTTGTAGGTTGACCATGACCAACGTAATTAGTCAAGTAAAAATAGCGAGATTGCTGTCCAAACTGATAAACACCTTTAATGAGCTCCGACAAGGGGACGGTCTGGCCTGCCTCCTGTTTAACCTGGTGTTGGAGAAAGCAATCCGTGACTCTGGCATTACAACTAGAGGGACTATTATCACCAAGTCCAGCCAGGTACTTGCCTACCCAGATGACATCGACATCGTCTGTACAGGATTTCTACACCCAGATCGAGCAGGCGGCACAAAAACTGGGACTGCACATTAATGAGGGAAAAACTAAGTACACGGTGGCAACTTCTGCGAAGAGAAGACCTAACGGTGGTCAAACTATCAGGGTAGTGGAGCACGAAATTGAAATGGTGCAATCCTTTAACTACCTTGGGTCAATAGTATCAGCCGATAACAATATGGAAAAAGAAATACGCGAACGGCTGATCAAATCCAACAAAGCCTACTATGGTCTATCAAGGCTCTTTAAATCCCGAAATTTATCCATATCATCCAAGCTACAACTGTACAAGAACATGGTCTTACCAGTACTTATGTATGGATCCGAGACCGGGGTGCTGATTAAAAGGCACTCCGAACTCTTAGCCGTGTTCGATAGGAAGGTCTTAAGGAGAATTGTTGGCCCCGTACGTGAGGTAGGACGATTCGGCAATCATCTTTGAAGCTAATGTTGTAAGAAAAATCAAGCTCGGTAGACTCCGGTGGGCGGGATACCTAACTCGAATGAGCGAAGAGGAGCCTGTCGGAAAGACCTTTGTGACAGGATGTTTGGCGGATTTAGTCTTATTGTCGGAGGAAGTGTTCCGTTCGACCTCGTCGGTGGGGTTCGCTATCAACTGATGCTTGAAGTAGACTGTCCTAATTAATTTTTCCTATTCATTCCCAATTCTCTTCTGTAAAAACAATTTCCATCATGATCATCATTCTCCTTTCTCTTATCTGTAAGTAAAAATTTCCATTTCGATTTCTTATCGGAATCTTTTTTCTTTGTTCGAAGGATCGAGCGTTCCGTCACTTATTTCTCGATCCTTTCATGGGATTTGTTTGCGTTACCCACCTGGCTTAAGACAACAAGAGTTTTCGTGCCTTCAGATGGGTAACAAAGGAACCGTGGGATTTGAATGTCGGTTCCTAGATCGCAATTCCAAGTCATAAAAATCTGGCGTGAGATTTGCGTTAAGATGTTTATGATTGCACGGATTGTGTGTCGGCGGCGAATCGCTATGCCTTTGTTTGCACACGTGCTCTTCTTGGTTTTGGAATCTTGCCAGGAATTTAGGGTGCTAATTGCTATTAGCTATATGAGGAGATATGCATTATTCTGTTGGCTTTTAGACAAATGCGTTTAATTGGATGGATTGAGTAAATGGGGGAATTTCCTTGAATTGAATTGAATGGATGCATTGAATTCAATATTAGGAAATTTTGAACGTTTAGTTCGATTGGTTTTGACCATTGAATTCAATGTTGGATGTATGGAATGTTACCTTTTGTTTCAGACGAAAAAAAGGACTTTTGAGGACACCTGTATGTGGGCACGTGTAATCTGGATATCTCAACCTATAGTAGATTGTGTGGTTCGAAGAACCACCACAAATGTATGGAAGGAGACAACGCGGCAGACCTTGTCTGCGATGGAGGGATGGCGTAGACCGCGACGCCCAGAGCCTGGGAGTGCCAAACTGGATGACATCGGCTCGAAATCGGGACCGATGGAGAGATTTGTTAAATTAGTCCAAGACCGAATCCCGGTTGTAGTGCCGATGATGATGATGATAGTTGAATGTGAATTTACATTGCTGATAAATAACAGCTTTTGCTTTATAAAATTATAACAGTGGGTGCGCCAACCCAGTAAGTTGGGAAGGCGCTGGTGTTGTCGACCAGTGAGCCGAGGCAATGACATAACGAGGAAGAAGAGATGAGGGAGGAGGAGATGCGGAAGACAGTTGGGTCTCTGATCGTCATGTTTTGTGACGGTTTGTTTTTTCCCGTTCCTGTTGCGCGAGAACAAAAGATAAAAGATAGACGTTTTTTGCCTGTGCCGTTGTTGCACTTTTTTTTGTGTGCTGTTGTGTCGTTGGAGGGTGGAGGCGGCGGTTTTGTTTTATTGTCATTTGCAAGTTGAAAGATGTTAAAGAGTTACTAAGTGAAATATATGTAAAACCGTTATTGTGGTGTTTTTGTTTACAAAACTTGTGGTTGGTGAGGTTCCGGCAGATTGGGAAGGCGGACGAACTACTTGCGCCCGGTTGAGCAGACAGAGGTATCTGCCTGGTAAGAGTGATTCAAGTTTTAATTGAAGACCCTGTTATAGATCCAGAGGCCAACATCGGGGGACACTACAAACCGCGCACTCCAATTGCTAGAGTAGGCATTGGTCAAGCTGTTCAAGCGTACTCTGAAGGACCAACGGTCCCTGAAAAAGGAACTTTTGCCAGCCGTATTGAAAGAGATTTTTCGCTGGAGAGGCTGACGCTGCTGACCCGACTACGACCGGACTGCGCCCTGAGGAGGCAGAAGTTGTCGGCATAGATTGTGGATTACTGCATGGAGACCCCGGCAGGAACAACTCCACATCTGCAGAATAAAGAATAAAGAATAGAGAATAAACGATAAGGAATAAAGAATAAAATAATAAATTAATGAGAAAATATGAATTATAAAAGATAAAAATGTAAACCACTGTATTACATTCCTTTCCAAAATACTTGCAAACCTCTTTCACATAGAAGTATGCTTAAATGGTCACACTTGAATGAATGATTGATGTATGGAATCTATCAAGGATAAAAATGTTTTTTATATAATGCATTGGAATAATTCTGCTAGAATCGCACGTTTTGATTTAAACGAAAGAGACAAACAAAATTCATATAAAACTGGAGTAAAAACATAGTTTATCATCCCCTCTCATCACTCCGACAAGGTACTTTTGTGAATGAAGTGATCGGAAGTCTTTTGAACTTTCAGGCGCACGATTTCCTCGTTTCTTAACACCTGAGTTGTCCCGCTATATTCGTATAGGGAACAAAATACATTCAAAACGGATTTGGGGATACCATGTATTAAACGTTCCCATAATGATGCTTGAAAATATGAAAATGAGCGATTTAAAATGTGAACTTTTGTAACATCATCTCAGTTGCCTAGAAATAGATTTACATGCTCCCAAATATTACGAACTTTTTGCTTGCGTCCAGTTGTTGGAGCAGCGTTAGACATGCTGAACTATAAAATATAATTGAATACTATATTTAAATAAATACATTTAAACTATGGTGGTCAGAATATTCCTTTACATCCACGACTTCTTTTACATTTCCTCGCTTTTCTGTGACTCACAAGAATAAAATGACACCCCACAGTTTGTTCCTTACGTATTGTGCATGTGTCATTATCTCTTACACAATTGCATCCCAGGCGCATGTGCGTTTAAAAAGAGAGATGTCCATATAAAATGTTTTCACTTTTACTTTGTTACTTCAATCCTCTGCATCAATCCATGAAATATAATATTTAATACGAGTGAAGCCCACATATAGATGGTGAAAAATTAGTTTACATTAAATCACAATTATACGGACTTCAATTATATTACAATACCCATGTTTGAAGTATCGATTGTTCTCAATCACAATTCGCATTAAGTGAATGTCCTGATTCCTGCTCAAAATGAGATTTAAACGAGGTCGAGTGAAGTGTAATAAGAAACGATGGGTTTCCAACAATCGTGTTTTGGTTGGGTCAGCAAAATCAGATCCAGGACGAAATCCGAATTTTGATGCAGAAGAAACTAAATTGCTTATATCGCTATGGGGTGATCCGGTCGTCCAGAAGACGCTGATAACGTCGTACAGAAAGCAAAGTATATTATCCAGATTGGCAGAGAAAATGCGGGAGCATGGTTACAGGAGGTCCACTGATGAGATTAGTACCCGGTTGAAGAATCTGAAGTGTTTCTACAAACGCATGAAGAAGGATATCGAGATGGGGACAATTAGTGAGCCGAATTGGAGACACTTTCAAGAAATGGATGAAATTATGTCCCGTTCAACGTACCATGAAAGTTGCGAATATTCATCGTCCACAGTTTCAAAATCTCACTCCGGAGTGGAGCGCAAAGTATTTGATAAAGAGCAACATGCGACGAAGACTTTTTCCAACGCAGACTATCAAACGCATAGTCGGCAATTAGGTAAATTTGAAATAAATTAAAGAGTAACCGTTTGTCGGTGCTTCCTAAACGAAATACTATGACTTCAGAATGTTTTGACGTTTTAACGGAAAACTACAATCGTGGAGATTGCAACTCTGAGGATGTGAACCGTATTCAAATAAAAGCAGAAAGTGATGATATCATGTAAGTTACATAAACGTATGTCATTTAGTTCCTCAATTTCAAAACGACTTTTGTTTTAATGGCAGAGTTCCTTTTAAATTGTGTTCACAATAGAGTATTCGCCGTGTTAATATTGATACTGGTGAAAACAAATCAATTTGAATAGCTAACATTTAATTTGTAAGTGTTCGTAACTGTTTCTGGTTTTAATGAGGGTTTGTTTACAATGTTTATTGTTCCAAGTGAAGAAACATTAATGAATGTAAACTTTAATTCAAATGTAAAACCACAATCTGTGTCAATTATAGCTAAGTAAAGTGATGGCATTAATTCCGAACGTGACTTTACCCTCCAAAAATAATCCCTTCTTCAGCTTGCAATCTTTCCCGCAGGCCACTATCTTCAAGCTTTTTCGCCACAATGTTTTTTTTATTACCCGGTTACTTCTGTCCCATCAAACGAGGTGTTTTGTCCTATGTCATGGTTGTTAAAGATTTTTTAACAATTATTATATATTGGGTTTATACCAAACTTACCCCTAACAGACTTGATTGTGGTCAATTCCGAGTTTTGGATTTCTTGCACCCACACCTTCTAACGAAGAACTTCCTTAAATGAATTTTCACAATGTTCTTTTTGAATCATATTTGATTTATTTTCGTTTTTTAATCTTTCTTTTTCTTTTTCGACTTTTCTCACGAGCCGCACACGCACACGACTTAACTGAACAAACCAATCTCATTCAACGCACGTTTAACAAGCAGGAAATCTCGTGTCCTTCGTTTTCATTATCCACGATTGCTATTTCTAGGAAGCGGAATTGGCTAATAGGTGGCTGGGCTATGGTTGATAGGGAGACTATGGCTAATAGAGAGAATATGATTTCAAAATAGGGGTTTTACTTTATTTAAATTATTTAACTATTATATTTGGGAATATTCTATTGTAATGGGAAAGTGATGATTTGGAGGGAAGGGAAAGATATGCATGTGAAGACACGAGATGTTAATTATACATACGGGGGGGGGGGGGGGGGGGGGGGGGGGCGATAATTAAATGAATTTAATTATATCACATGGTGTGAGTGGACTGTAATGCTGGTTCGATGGGTTACAGTGTCGTGCTATGCGGACTTATTTCCAGACGAAAATGAAACTCAATATTATTTTCGGTTAATTCATTACTATTACTATTTATTGGCCTGTAGGAACCCGGAAGTTCATGACCTCACCGACTCGACTCCGCCATCGTTTGTTGTCCTGTGCAATCTCCTTCCACACTTGACCAGCCGATCCGATCTCCCCAAGGTCAAACCTAACATTGTCCTTCCATCTCCGTCGCGGCCGTCCTGTCGGTCTCTTCCCCGTTAGTTTACCGTCAAGAATTCTACGCACGATCCTATCATTGCCGCCCATTCGCGCCACGTGTCCGGCCCATCTTAATCTTCCCGACCTGATTACTCTCACTATTGTAGGTTTGCGGTATAGCTCTTCCAATTAATGGTTGTGGAGTTTCCTCCATTGTCCTGCCTCCTCGTCATATTTATCACCAAAGATACCCCTTAGGACTCTGTTCTCGAATACGTGGAATTTGTTTTCTTCCTGTTTTGTAAGAGCCCATGTTTCCCATCCGTATAGAGCAATCAGCATGATTATGGTTCTATAGATAGGCAGCTTTATGTTACGTGATAGCAGTTTGGGTTTCAGCAGTTTACAGACTGCGTGCCAACTAGCGTTGCTGGAGTGTAGATTTTTGTTAATTTCCTTCGACATTTCGTTACTGGCCGTCAGTATCGTTCCCAAATATTTAAATTCTTTAACTTTTTCGAGGATCTTGCCTCTGACGTTTATATGTATTTCCTGAGGTCCGCCTGCTCTCGCCACAATCATGTATTTCCTTTTGTCTTCATTTATTTCTAGGCCCACCTCTTCTACCGCTTGCATAATGATTTCACTGTTTTTATCTACAGTTTCCAGATTATCGGCCAAAACGGTTATGTCATCCGCAAATGCGAGCGCTTGTGTGACCCCGTTCAGGGATGATCCGGCAATGTTGTCTTCTTGTACGTTTCTGATGAAATACTCGAGCACAAGGTTAAAGAGACATGGTGAGGGGCCATCGCCCTGATTTAGTCCGTCCCGGATTTCAAATAGTTCTGAGAGGTGGTTTGCTATTCTAACTCGCCCTTTGTTTTCGTCCATGCAAATTTGAATGAGGGCGGCATATTTTTTCGGGATTCCCAGCTCAACCACAATATGGTAGAGTCTTTGCCTTGCGACTGAGTCGTAGGCTTTTTTGAAGTCAACGAACAGTTGGTGAACCGTCTCTCCGTATTCCCACTTCTTTTCCAGTTATTGCCTTATTGTGAACATTTGGTCGCTTGTTCACCGGTTCCTACGGAATCCGGATTGGTAGTCTCCCAATATTTCTTCTGCGTACGGTATGATTGTTGCCAGTATGACATTTGTTAGTATTTTGTATGCGGTTGGGAGCAATGATATTCCTCTGTAGTTTTCGCAGCCAGACCTGTCACGTTTTTTGAAAATGGGGACGAGTATTGAGGTTTTCCATTCTTCCGGAATGACTTCCTTGTACCATATTTTTTGGATGAGCTGGTGGATCTTTCGAGCGGTTGCCTCTCCTCCATGGTTCATAAGCTCTGCCGGTATGTAGTCGACTCCGGGAGCTTTGTTGTTTTCCAATCCATTTATTGGGTCCACAATTTCGTTGAAAGGGGGGTCTGAGGCTCGGCTGTATGTACGCCTGGTGCGTTTATTTGTGGTTGATGGGTGCGCACATTGAGTAGGTTTTCAAACTACTGCTTCCATCTTGTCATGATATTGTTTGTTTCTGTGACCAGACAGCCGTTTGCGTCTCGAATTATATTGACTCTCCTTCAGTTTCGATTTCTAATTGAATTTATGCCGGCATACATACCTCTGCTGTTCTTTGCTCTAGAATTTTTCTCAAGGATTTTTTCGATCTGAGTCTTCTCCCATTCGCGTTTTTTTGCGCTTGAAGAGTCTCTTTGTCTCTCTCCGAATCGTCGCGTATCTTTCTGCGTTGACTTCATCATATCTTTCTAAATGGATCACTCTGAGGCGTTTACGTTCTTCGATCTTCGCCCTGCACTCATCGTCAAACCAAGGTTTGGACTTAATTGTTTTCTTAAATCCTAATACCTTTTGGGCTGTTAGTATGATTGTGTCTCTGATCGATGCCCATTTAGTGTCCACACTATTAGCTTCCTCTTCCTAACTGCTTCCATTCTCTAGAATGCTAAATCTATTCGTTAGTTCGTCTTGATATTCAGTCCTTTTGCGCAGGTCTTTCAGTTTATCAGTGTCGAACTTTTTGCTCGTCTCCCGTGACTGCCCACGTAGGATTGCTGCGCGGCGACTCCTGATTTTGCCCATCACTAGAAGATAATCGGAGTCGCAATCTGCTCCTCTATATGATCTTACGTCAAGGATGTTCGAGTGGTGTCTTTTGTCTCTGAGGATGTAGTCTATTTGGTTACGCGTTACGCCGTCGGGTGGTATCCACGTGGCTTTATCAATTTGCTTGTGCTTAAACATCGTGCTTTTCACTACTAGATCTTTTGACGCTGCGAGCGTTATAATTCGAATTCCATTATCATTTGAAACGTCGTGTAAGGTTTCCTTAGCTATCGTTGGTTGGAAGATATCTTCCTTTCCAATTTCCGCATTGAGGTCCCTGAGGATTTTAACATCGAATGATGAGACCCCATCAAATACTTCCTCTAGGGTCTCGTAGAACGTGTCCTTCGTTTCTTCGTCTGTAGATTCCGTTGGGGCGTGTACGTTTATAAGTATATAATTGTACCATGGGCCCCGTATTTTCAGTGCCGACATTCGGCCATTAATAAATTTCACATCTTTTACATGGGGCGTAATGTTTTTGCTTATGATGAAGCCGGTTCCGAGGTTATGTGTACTGGTACCTCCACACGCCAGTGTTAGCCCGTCGGCTTCGATTACTTAATGTAGGAGTCGGACATCCTGAAGCGTGACGATGTCCATTTTATATTGTTTCGTATTTTCTACGACCGTTTGTATTGCGCCTGGTTTATATAACGTTCGAACATTCCACGTCATCATCATCATCGGCACTACAACCGGGATCCGGTCTTGGCCTTATGTAACAAATCTCTCCACCGGTCCCGATTTCGAGCCGATGTCATCCAGTTCGGCACTTCCAGGCTCTAGGCATCCTGGGCTAGGCCATCCCCCCATTGCAGACAAGGTCTGCCACACTGTCTCCTTCCATACATCCTGCCACAGAGGACTTTCCGGGCAAGCCCCTCTTCGCGTATTCGAGCTAGGTTTCCTGGCCACCGGAGTCTACCGAGTTTAATTTTTCTTACAACATTAGCTTCAAGGTAGATTGCGTACAACTCATGGCTGTAGCGTCTCCGGAAACGTCCTCTCTCACATACGGGGCCAACAATTCTCCTTAAGACCTTCCTATCGAACACGGATAAGAATTCAGAGTGCTTTTTTTTTGGGCACCCAGGTCACGGATCCATACATGAGTACTCGTAAGACCATGGTCTTGTACAGTAGTAGCTTGGATGTTCTGGATAAATTTCGGGTTTTAAAGAGCTTTGATAGACCATAGTAGGCTTTGTTGGATTTGATCAGACGTTCGCGTATTTCTTCTTCCATATTGTTATCGGCTGATACTTTTGACCCAAGGTATATAAAAGATTGCACTACTTCAAATTCGTGCTCCACTACCCTGATACGAGGGTTGCCTCTTATGTTTCGGGATTTGGCAACCCTAGTGTTGCAATCCGGCAATTGACAGCTCTGTCGTAAAGTTGGACATTCTTGAGGCTATACGCACTCAGAAGGTTTTGACATACGAGCGCTATTTGTGTTGTTTACAGTAACTTGAAAGATTCATCTCGGCCCAAAAATGGAATTAAATCGTCAACATTTTCGTGCTATTATTTTTTACAGCTTGCGGCGTGGATTAACTCAGCAACAGTGCATGGGTGAACTTAATTCAATTTTTGGCGATGAAACTCCATCAAGGACCAGTGTTTATCGATGGTAAGGTGAATTCAATCGTGGTCGTAGTTCAATTCAAGATGAATTTCGTGAAGGTCGTCCAAAATCAGTTGTTGTTCCGAAAACCATTGATGCTCTGCGCGAACTGATATTGGAAGATCGTCATGTGACCTATCGTGAGATTGAGACAACCTTAGGCGTTAGTGGGACCAGCATACATTCAATATTGCATAAACATTTGACTGTCAAAAAAATTTGTTCGCGTTGGATCCCACACAATTTGTCAATCGCCCAAGAAAAGGCTCGTGTCAATTGGTCGAAAGAAATGCTCAAAAAATACGGTCGCGGTGCTTCGAAACACGTCTATGACATCGTGACAGGTGACGAATCGTGGATTTACGCGTATGAGCCCGAAAGTAAACAGCAGTCGACTGTCTGGGTGTTTCAAGATGAGCCAAATCCAACAAAAGTTGTTCGCGCACGAAGCACTTCCAAGCAAATGGTCGCCTGTTTTTTCGGAAAAACTGGACATGTCGCAACCGTACCACTAGAACAACGCAGAACAGTCAATTCTGAGTGGTACACAACCATTTGTTTGCCAGTTGTCTTCCAAGAAATCAGGAAAACCAACCGCCGAAGATGGATCACTCTTCACCACGACAATGCGAGCTCTCACACATCGGCTGCGACAACTGCATTTTTGAGCACCCAAAACATCGATTTGATGGGTCATCCGCCGTATAGTCCTGACTTGACACCGAATGACTTCTTTTTATTCCCCTACGTAAAAAACAAACTGAGAGGTCAACGTTTTTCGACACCTGAAGAAGCGGTTGCTGCATTCAGAATGCATGTGTTGGAGATACCTCAATCAGAGTGGCAAAAGTGCTTCGACAATTGGTTCAAACGCATGCAAAAGTGTATAGATCTTCATGGGGAATATTTTGAAAAACAATAAAGTGATTTTCGATGATCAATATTTGTTTTTGTTCTCTAATCCCGAAATATAAAAGGCAACCCTCGTAGTTTGACCACCGTTAGGTCTTCTCTTCGCAGAAGTTGCCACCATGTACTTTGTTTTCCCCTCATGAATGTGCAGTCCCAGTTTTTGTGCCGCCTGATCGATCTAGGTGAAGGAATCCTGTACAGCCGATTCGGTTCTACCGATGACGTCGATGTCATCTGGGTAGGCAAGTATCTGGCTGCACTTGGTGATAATAGTCCCTCTAGTTGTGACGCCAGAGTTTCTCCAGCGCCAGATTGAAGAGGCGGCAGGCCAGGCCGTCCCCTTGTCCGAGTCCATTAAAGATTTTTGGTTTGGACAGCAATCTCGCTATTTTTACTTGACTAATTACGTTGATCATGGTCAACCTACAAAGTCGTATCAATTTGTTTGGAATGCCGAACTCTCTTATGGCATTATATAGTTCTACCCCTGGCTATGCTGTCGTAGGCGGACTTAAAGTCTATAAATGGATGATATAATGAAATCTTAAATTCCAGACATTTTTCCATCCCCTGCCTAAGGGTAAATATCTGATCAATCGCTAATTTGCCTGGGATGAAGCCACACTGATATTGACCAATGTTGGCTTTATCGTATGGGACTATCCGATCTTGTAGGATGGAGGAGAGTATCTTACAGGCCGTACTCAGCATTGTTATACCCCCATAGTTGCTGCACAGTGTGATATCTCCCTTCCTATGTATGGGGCAAATTATACCACGACGCCAATCTTCCGGCATCTCCTCTTGCTCCCGTACGTACACCACGATCCCATGAATTGCGTGATGTAACGCTGTCCCTCCTTGTTTGATCAACTCAGCTGGTATGCCATCAGCTCTGGGGGCTTTATTTGATTTGAGCTATCTTATGGCTTTTAATGTTTCCTCAAAGCTTGGTAGTGGCAGCATTTCGTCTTGATCTTGCATTGGTGGAGCCTCCAATTCTTGTGTGAGCTGACCATTTAGCAATTCATTGAAGTGCACTTCCCATTGCTCCAGAATACCTTCAGGACCGGTGATCAGATTACCCCCTTAATCCTTGCAGTAAGTGCAGCGTGGTGTGTACCGCGTCATACTGCGGATTATTCGGTAGAACTTCCGCGCCTAGTGCGGACCTCGCCCTCTACTTCTCTCTATCAGGCTCGAGAAGTGGCGGCGATCTATCTACACGTGGTCAATTTGGTTGCGATGATTTGCCTGGGATGAAGCCACACTGATATTGCCCAATGATGGCTTTAGCGTATGGGGCTATCCGATCTTGTAGGATAGTGGAGAGTATCGTATAGGCGGTACTCAGCAGTGTTATACCCCCATAGTTACTGCACAGTGTGATTATTTGGTAGAACTTCCACGCCTGGTGCGGACCTCGCTCTGTACTTTTCACGATTTCACAGACAAGATTTTTTCCCAGGCACTTTTCTTTTGTCTGTGAAGTCTTTTTTCAGATCTTCTGAGCTCTTTGTATTTCTCCTCGCGCACCCGCGTCCTATGAGACTGCTGCATTGCCCGGTATGTACACATTCTTACGTTCAGTCGGTAGTTTGCACTCATCATCAAACCGGTTCCTCCGATCTCTACTACTACTGCCTAAGATGGAGTTTAGATGGAGTTGGCAGTACTATTGACAGTATTCTTAAGGCGTGTCTAATTCTCTTCTACGCCCGGCATTCTGGCCCCAGGACTTACTCTCCCTCTGTCGAACTCTTCGAGGGCGAGTCTTGGCGCATGACCAAAAGTGTTAGTGGTATTCTCATTGCGTAAGGCAGCCGTGTTGAGTCGAACCTGATCCGCGGATGCAATACGTCCCCGTAAGGCAATCCGCGCTCGGAAAACTATACCATTAAAATAGTGATCCGAGTCGACGTTGGCACCTCGGTATGTTGGTATCGTCATCAGGCTCGAGGAGTGGCGGCGATCTATCAACAATTTGGTTGCGAGTGGCTCCATCAGGTGATACCCAGGTGGCTTCGTGGATATCTTTACGCGGAAATCTGGTACTTGCAACGATCAAGTTTTTTGATGCTGCCAGTTCGATGACTCGTAGTCCATTGTCATTAGTGTTCTCATGCAAACTATGGGAGCCTGTGTAGTGCCTGAAAACCGTCTCCCGACCTATTTTCAAATCACCATGAATGATTTTCACAGCGTATCTTGGGCATGCATTAAGGGCCCGTTCGACGTTCTCGTAGTATTCTTCTTTTTCGTCTGCAGGGGATACCTTGTAGGTCCGTGAACGTTTATGAGGCTTATGTTCTTAAACTTGCCTCGCACGCGAAGAGTGCATAGCCTTTCAATTATTGCATTAAAGTCGATGATGGCAGGCTTCACTGCAGTACCCTTGCCATTATCTTTTAGCGGGCTGCGCTTTGTACAGCAACAGTAGGAAAGTCTGGTTTTAGACGTAGGGCGATTATTACATTCTCCATACTATTGTTACCCGTGGTGCTACACACTGACCCAGTGAAACAGCTACTGAAGGATCACATTCCGAAAACGCAATCAGATTTCGTTAACCATTGCAAATTGCAACTCGAAATTACACTAACTCCAGGGACGTTTATTGGGCACAAAAAAAAAGTCCGGTGCACCACATGCGGTATAGTCCAGATGTAGGTCCGAACAATATTTTTTATACCCCATACTTTGTAAATGTATTATATGCGATTTCAAGTACATAAATTGATCATTCTATTTTATTTCAATCCACAGAAGCACCAATCAAGATGTCACCGCCCCAACATTTCCTGATTACACCCCGACAACAATACCTCATCAAAGTATTGTAGACAGTAATTGTAACTCTACAATACAACCGACTCTAACATCGGCTCTAAAAACCGCAGTAAACGCTCCAATTCTTATCGCTAATCAAAAAAATTTCATGACAACCGCAGGGAAAATTTCTCTTGTACCAACGAATTTTCTCCTGCAGCCAAATACAAGTCAACGACCACAAATTCAAATTCGACCCCAAGCGCCGTCCAGATTAATTTATTCACAGCCGACATCACAAGCGACTACGAGCCTAGTCGGCCCTGCCGGAGCGGGGAGAATGAAAGTACTTCTGGTAAATACGCTTCAAAATGGAAAAACCAATTTAACCACTGGTGAAGAAAATACATTTACAAGCCCGAATATTTTAACAACTGGTAACATCCTGACGACCAAAGTGATCGACTCTGCTGCATCCAAACCTTCGACGGAAAACACATCAAGGACAGAAGAAAATGGTTATAACAGAAATGCAGGTAATTTAAAGAGAAAGACAATCAAAGGGTGGCTATGTAAAATTTGTTGACACTTTTAATGTACACTCCTCCGAGTGTTGGAATTACTTCACGGCAATCTACATCTAAGACAGAATAATTAAGTTTAGTTAGGTTAAAAGTAAGTCTGGGTTGTGGAGATCAAAAACCTTTCCTAAGATATTCGGATTCAATTATAGTAAAGCAGCTATGTTAAATCAAAAGTAGGACCTAAAAATATTTTATGAGATATTCAGGATGTCCAAGGCATAGCAGTAAAGTTAGGTCAATAGTGAAGACGGAACATAATCCATAACACCGGAGATTCTGGAAATCCAAGACAGATCCGCTAAGTTAGGTCAAAAGTAGAAACCAAAAATAATTCATAAGAAATTCGGGAAATCCAAAACAGAGCAGTTAAGTGAAAAATAGAGACCAAAAATAATCCATACGACCAGAAATTTGAGAAATTCAATGTAGAGCAGTTAAATTAGGTCAAAATTAGTTCCGGTCTGCAGAGACCAAAACCAATTCAAAATAACTTTGATAAATCCAAGGCACAGCAATAAAGTTACGCCAAAAGTGGGTGCCAAAAATAAATCGTAAGAAATAGTAAATTTGGGCTGTAGGGACCTAAAATAATCCATTAGACCAGAAATACGGAATATTATCCCAGTAAAGGGTCTGTGGCGGGTATTTGGTTATATAGTCTGCTGTTGTTATAAGCACTGTTCCTATTTCCAACCACCAGCAAAAACCACTCACAAATAGTCACTAATTATGGGGTTTGTTTAAATAATAACAAAAAAAAGGAAAAAAAAACGAAACACACTCTCCACATTAAGTGAATGTTCTTTATTTCGTATTTATTAACTTAAGGGTGGTACTCCGTTTCACAAGATTATTGTTCGACAGTTAAAACAATTTAATTCCAGTATTCGTTCGGAATATGATTGGTTCATCCACTGGTTATTATTATTTATTTACTGGCCTGTAGGAACCCGGAAGTTCATGACCTCACCGACTCGGCTCCGCCATTGTTCCCTGTCCTGTGCGCTCTCCTTCCACGTTCGATCATCCGATCCGATCTCCTCGAGGTCCAATCTAACATTGTCCTCCCATCTCCGTCGCGGCCGTCCTGTCGGTCTCTTCCCCGTTAGTTTACCATCAAGAATTCTATGCACGGTCCTATCATCGCCCTTTCGCGCTGCCTGTCTTCGCGACTCTTACTATTGTAGGTTTGCGGTATAACTCTTCCAATTCGTGGTTGTGGAGTTTCCTCCATTGTCCTGACCCCTCGACATATTTACCGCCAAATATACCCCTTAAAACTTTATTCTCGAATACGCGGAATTTGTTCTCTTCCCGTTTTGTGAGAGCCCATGTTTCGCATCCGTATAGAGCAATCGGCATGATTATGGTTCTATAGACACGGAGCTTTATATAACGTGATAGTAGTTTGGACTTTAATAGTTTACTGGCTGCATGCCAACTAGCGTTGCCGGAATGAAGTCTTTTGTTAATTTCCTTTGACGTTTCGTTTCTGGTCGTCAGTATCGTTCCCAGATATTTAAATTCTTTGACATTTTCAAATATCTTGCCCCTGACGTTTATATGTGTTGTTGTGCTCCGCGCCGTGCTTTGACGGTAGACCCGAGAGAAGAGCGCGGAGTTGTCGAGTGAGCAAAAATAATAGACAAAGGCGAGGTGTTTGGTCGAAACAATCCCGGTAAGCTTTATGGTTATTTATTTAAATTTAAAAGAGTGACTTTTATACTATTGATCGGCCAGGTTGAAACAGTCCCGGTAAGCTTTATTGTTATTTATTTAAAATTAAAAGAATGACTTTTATACTATTGATCGGCCAGCGGTTCGGGCTTTGAAGAGAGACTGAATCCCGAAATTGAAAAGCACCGCCCTTTTATAGTTTTTGTAGTTGACTTTTGTCCACTATTTTAATGTCAAAATTCCAAGAAGCATATGCAAGACGGCGTGCTTCGATTGGAATTTTGTTCTAGGAATTGTTTGAGGATTTTGTTGGATAGATTCTGGGAAGGGAAATCATGAAATGCATTTTGAATTTAGCATTTCATGATGTCAAGGTTTTTAGTAATTGAGTCAATGTATGATGAATTAACTTTTGGTTAAATTTGTTGTACATGTGACTCAATGTGGAATTTTGATGTGTTATGTGGTATTGAATCAATGTGCGACAATTGACTTTGGTTTAATTTATCGCTCATTGATTCGATACGAAATTTGGTATTGTTTGATGATATTGGGGTTTTAGATAGGGGTAGCGATTTAGGATCGCTACAGTGTTCTCTGAGGTCCACCTGCTCTCGTCGTAATCATGTATTTCGTTTTGTCTTCGTTTATTTCTAGGCCCACCTCTTCTGCCGCTTGCATGATTATTTCACAGTTTTTACTTATAGTTTCGAGATTATCGCCCAGAACGGCGATGTCATACGCATACGCAAGCACTTGTGTGACCCCGTTCAGGGATGATCCGGCCGTGTTGTCGCCTTGTACCTTTCTGATAACACACTCGAGGACAAGGTTAAAAAGGCACGGTGAGAGGCCATCCCCTTGTTTTAGTCCGTCCCGGATTTCAAATGGTTCTGAGAGGTGGTTTTCTATTCTAACTCGCCCTTTGTTTTCGTTCATGCAAATTTGAATGAGGGCGGCATATTTTTTCGGGATCCCCAGCTCAACTACAGTATGGTAGAGTCTTTGCCTTGCGACTGAGTCGTAGGCTTTTTTGAAGTCCACGAACAGTTGGTGAACCGTCTCTCCGTATTCCCACTTCTTTTCCAGCAGTTGCCTTATTGTGAACATCCGGTCGCTTGTTGACCGGTTCCCACGGAATCCGCATTGGTAGTCTCCCAATATTTCTTCTGCGTACGGTGTGATTCTTGCCAGTATGACATTTGTTAATATTTGGATGTGATTGGGAGCAATGATATTCCTCTGTAATTTTCGCAGTCAGATCTGTCACGTTTTTTGAAAATGGGGATGACTATTGCGGTTTTCCATTCTTCCGGAATGACTTCCTTATCCCATATTATTTAACCAGTTGGTGGATCTTTCGAGCGGTTGCCTCTCCTCCATGGTTCATAAGCTTTGCCGGTATGTAGTCGACTCCGGGAGCTTTGTTGTTTTCCAATCCATTTATTGGGTCCACAATTTCGTTGAAAGAGGGCTCTGGGGTCTGGGGCTCGGCTGTATGTACGCCTGGTGCGTTTATTTGTGGTTGATGGGTGCGCACATTGAGCAGGTTTTCAAAGTACTGCTTCCATCTTGTCAGGATATTTTTTGTTTCTGTCACCAGACAGCCGTTTGTGCCTCAGATTATTTTGGCTCTCCCTTGGTAGCCATTTCTAATTGAATTTATGCCGGCATACATACCTCTGCTGTTCTTTGCTCTGGCATTTTCTCTGATTTTTTCGTTCCGAGTCTTCTCCCATTCGCGTTTTTTGCGTTTGAAAAGTCTAGTTGTTTCTTTCCGAATTGTTGCGTATCTTTCTGCGTTGACTTCATCATATCTTTCTAAGTGGATCACTCTGAGGCGTTTACGTTCTTCGATCTTTGCCCTGCACTCATTGTCAAACCAAGGTTTGGACTTAGTTGTTTTCCTAATACCTCTTGGGCTGTTTGTTTGATTGTGTCTCTGATCGATGCCCATTTAGTGTCCACACTATTGGCTTCCTCTTCCTCACTACAGTCATCCTCTAGGATGCTAAATCTATTCGTTAGTTCGTCTTGATATTCAGCCCTTTTACGTAGGTCTTTCAGTTTATCAGTGTCGAACTTTTTGCTCGTCTCCCGTGATTGTCCATGTGGGTTTGCTGCAAGCCGACTTCTAATTTTGCCCATCACTAGAAGGTGATCGGAGTCGCAATCTGCTCCTCTCTATGATCTTACGTCAAGGATATTCGAGTGGTGTCTTTTGTCTATGAGGAAGTGGTCTATTTGGTTACGCGTTACGCCGTCGGGTGATATCCATGTGGCTTTATGAATTTGCTTGTGCTTGAACATCGTGCTCTTCACTACCAGATCTTTTGACGCTGCGAACGTGATAATTCGAATACCATTATCATTTGAAACGTCATGTAGACTTTCTTTCCCTATAGTTGGTTGGAAGATATCTTCCTTTCCAATTTTCGCATTGAGGTCGCCGAGGAGGATTTTAACATCGAATGATGAGATCCCATCATATACTTCCTCTAGGGTCTCGTAGAATGTGTCCTTCGTTTCTTCTCATCTACTAGTTACTTAAGTAATATAGGATATATGTTCCATTAAAACTTTAGACTAATCACTTAAAGGTGGTAAGTACAATATATATACAAAGCGTTTGGTACACTATAATTCATCAAACGGTTAACAGTGCAAAGATATATATAAATTAGTAAGCGACGTTCACATCAAGCGTGAATGTTCCCACCGTATAGTTTGTTGTATTCGCGGCCTGGTGTTAAGTCAAGTATTCGACTTAAGGATTTCTTTTTGACCAGGTGACTACCGATATTGATTTTTATTTTGATTTTGATTTTGACCTTAAACCTCCGAACGATGCAGCGACTTCACTCATAGAAAACTCAAATACGACTCTCGTATCTCCGTCGGCACAGTCGCTTGCTAAGGGTGGATCTTTGTTCGCATACACCTAAAGAAATCGTTTCGCGCCACGATCAACCGGCGCTGGGGGTTTTCTTATTTTCTTGTTATGTTCGATCCAATACTGTAGCAAGTCAAGGGTGTGTAACACAGCTGCCTTGTTTCTTGTTCTGGACTTTCGGAATTCATATCCACCGGTGATGATGTTAGTTCTATGCCACGACGCACATACATTGTGTTTCTCGTTGTTTACCCCTTTGAACATCTCAGCACTCCTTTTATGGGCATAATTTGTGCTTCGTCGATGGCTTGGGTAAACCACTGTACGTTTGGATTGTTGCACGCTTGTGCGACCGTTGTATGTTCTTGTACTGTATCTTTACATGGAAATACGTGATTCGACGCTACTTGAAGTCAGTTTCATAATCATGGAAGTTAGTTTCATAATCATGGAACCAATTTGTCCTGGGGAAATGTGATGCCTTGTTCGGAAACGATTTCGTACTTTGGTCGCGTGTATGCCGTGCTATTTACTTTCAGGAAATTCTAGGAAAGCTTTGCGTAATTGCAACTGTCTGCATTGGGCAAGCTGTTTGATTGGAATTTATACAACCCTTTTTTCCTATACACCATGCCTCCCGGCTATTTTTGGGTATGACACCTGTAGTGCAGGATTGTTATGGGCCTTATTGGCCAGATTGCCGTGTATTATAAGGAAGGGTAATTAGTGGGGTTTACGTAAACCGCCACAGGTCTATGGCTTGCTTCATAACAAATTGGGTAATTATCTTCAAATTTTCTTGAGGGATAATAGTGAGTCCGTGTTTCGTGCAAAATTATGAAAAGACAAAAACTCGGTTAAGCAGTACAAATTCCTTTTTGCTGTTAGTGCAACAGAAACTTTCCAAACTTTTTGTGGCTTTTCTTTTATTGTGTCAGTTAAAACCTGAATTTTAATTCAGCTACGAAATTCTACAACCAATGTTGAAATTTTGAACAGATTCATTTAATGCATTCTGACTTTTTTTATTACACTTCTCGGGAAAGGCGAACCTATAGCGTCGAGTGTGCCCCCCGAAATGCCACCAAAAAGCGGTTGCAGTTCCTCTTGAACAGCTGCAGGTTGTAACGCTCCGGGAACACTCGCGCAGGAAGGGAGTTCCACAGCTTCCCCGCTCTGTAACGGAACGAGTTCTGATGCAGAGATGATCGCGTCGTTGGGAGATGAATCGCAAACTGGTGTAATCCGTCGGATTGTGGAGCGCACATAAACTGAATTGCGTGGAACAATATCATGAATTTCCGAAGAACAGTACCCGTGATAATATCTGTAAAACAGACAGAGGTCAGCTATGCGCCTTCGATGTGATATTGACTGTAGTCTGGCGGATCGCTCGTCTCTGTATGACCTCAACTAGCCCTAGAGTATATTTAGGAGCCGAGCTCCAAACATGAGAGCAATGTTCGAGCGCGGGTCTAATTTGGGTTTTATACAGAAGAAGAAGTTGGGCCGGAGTCAAATATTTCTTGCCTCTAAAAAGATAACTCAGTTTCCCAAAAGCGGATCTGGCGATGTTCGGCGCGTGTTAATGCCACGAGACATCCCCACAGACCGTGACGCCGAGCAATTTCAAACTTTCATCAGATTCGAGGGCCTTGCCATTCATCTTCAGCTGTGAAACCAACGATACATTTTTCCTTGTGAATGTTGTATACTATGTCTTCGTTGCATTGAAATCGACGAGATTGGCCCTTCCCCACTGCAAAACCTTATCGAGATCCCAATTCAGAGAGTCAATTTGTCTACATCTCAGCTGGCGTGACGTTGATGCACCAATCGGCCGATCACTCGAAAAGGAGGAAACAAGCGTACTATCATCCGCAAAACTGAACACTTTGTTATCCGTTGTCCCCAAAAAATCATTTATGTGAAGCAAAAACAAGGTTGGAGCCTGTGTGTTCAACAAGTGTTGAACACACCTTCCACGAACACCGGGTTCTTATTGTGTTGTGGGCTGGCGTCAGGAACAATGCGGTCTCCTGACGTGCACGTTGGTTCGGCGTTGTTGGACTTCGCCGACTGATGAATGTCGTTCTGCAATAAGTTTAAAAGTAATGCTGAGAAAAAAAGGAATTAATACCTATGTTGAATGCGCAATCCAGGAAAGAAACGTCCACCAGACTACCTCAATGAAACGTGGTTGGTTTACTGTTAATGATTCTGACTTTCATTGGTCTGATTATTCTAATATATTCAGATGAAATATGGTTGCGACTGTCTTCGCCAACAGCTAAAATCCAAGAGAGTAATCAAAACATAAAGATGGTTGTCAAGTGACAAACAACAGAATTCATAAATGTCAGCTGATTGCTGACATTGTTAAAGGTGATGCCACAAATTTAAATATTGCGAATTCGCCGGTTGTTTCGAATGCGAATCCGCAACAGAGCCAAAATAGAATCTTGAGGCACCCCCGAAGTAACAGGATACAGATCCGAACACTCGCCGTCCACAACAACCTGGATCAGTCGATTCTCGAGGAAGCTCTTCGTCCAGTCGCAAGGCTGCTGGGAAAGTCCATATGAACGAAGCTTGCTCAGCAATGCCTCGTGCCAGACGCGGTCAACAGCCTTGGAGATATCCAATGGGACCAGCCTTGATTTCCCATGCCCCTCAATCGCAGATGTCCATATCCCGGTTATAAGGTTCAAAAGGTTTCCCATGGACCGCCTGTCACGGAATCCGTATTGACGACCATTCAGAAGTCCGTTGCACTCCAAATACTTAACCAACTCTGTATTGATGACTTTTTCCATCATCTTAGATCACATAGACAGTAATGCTATCGGTCGGTAATTTTGTGGGAGACACTTTTTTCCTTCATTGGGATTGGCTGAACTCGTGCGATTTACCAGCAGGTAGGAAAGGTACTCCGTGCATAAGATAAGCGAAAGAGTCTGCCAAGAATCGCCGATAGTTGTGGAACACAGTTCTTAAGGACTATTGCTGGTATTCCGCCCGGGCCGGTTTCCTTCCTACAATCCAGTTCACGTAGAATGTGTTGAATAGTACGCGGGCGAAAACTCACATCCTGCATGGAAAATCGTACCGGCGCGATCACAGGTGGCTACAAAAGCCCGGGATCGAGGTTCGAATTCGCGGAAAATAAATTCGGGAACACTTCTGTATATATCATCATCATCGGCAGTATGGGGGGCGAAGTGGGGACGCCAGCATGGGCACAGAGTTCTATCTCGTCCCCACAACTCCTTAACACAGTTCCGCTGTTGATCGTTCTCCAAGAGCAAGCAATACAAACGAAATAAAACGCACTGTTCACCCGAAAGAAAAGAAAAGCAACCAGGCATCTCAACTCAGCGTCCGCAGGCAACAAGGTAAATGAAACACTAAAAATCTTTATAACATATTTAAAGTTCTCCTTATTAATCCGTACGTTGACTACCATATTGTGTTGGCATCCAAGTACACATGATGCCGCGAGAATAATTCGAATTTTATTTGTGAATTCACATGTTTCTAATTAATGCGCACTGTTTTTATATTTAAACTCAGTGACTCTGGACAACTCTGTACATCCACTTGTTTGTTACTTTATCCGCGACCCGTGTAATTTCAATAACAGGATTTAAGTTAAAAGTTCTTGCTTACACTTAACTTCGTGATATTTACGCTTCTCTGTCCCGCAACGGAGATCGGGGGATAGGCCGACCGGCTTGGTCGGATGATGGCAAAGGACTCGGCGATAAACGGTCAATACAGAGCCGACTCGCTAATGGGGTTGAGTTTCCCCGAGAGAGAAAGTGTTCCTCTCGTGGTGAAAACGAGGACGGAGGACCTCACTGGTGAGTTCCTATAGTGGTGTGCGTGAAGTCGATCGTTGAGATCAGATTGTTTACTAACGCTCAAAGCGAACGAAACCTAGACAAGGGATGCCGAACAAAGGAAGTATCGACCTAATGCTTCGTCCGGTAATGAGGGTCAGCTGACTAAATAGCAAAAGGGATTGAGATAATGGAGATCGTATATCGTATCTCTGCCGACTGTGAGGGTCGGATTCTTTTGGTTGCATATGTTTATGCTATTGAATCCAATCCGGCAGCTAAGCGCGACGTTGGTGATTGTTTGAAGATTCAAACAAAGAAGTATTTCCGAGAGAAGTGCTTGCAGCTGAATCAATAGTTGCAAGTCTTTGGAAAGTAATTTAGATGGTTACACAATGACGGTTGTGTATACCATCTGTGTCAATTGTGCCTGGCATCTATGGCGATGCCAGATCGAACACTAGTGTGAATATCACACTAATTGGGAATTCGGTTCTTGGTCGCTAATGCAGTTGTTTTTGCTGCGGGGAGATTATGGTGCAGATGTGGGAAGGTTGGAATTTGCCTGGCAACCGAAGGTACCGAATAGATTCTAGTTTTATGCTCCTGTATAACGGAAAGAATTCTTGTAGGGATTTGTATGCGAAGAGATGCATGAAAGGTAAGAATTCTTTTACAGGGACTTTTAGGTTATACCTTAGATAACCTAGATGCGTGAAGCATTTAAGGTGCTAATGCGATTGCATTAGCGAAACTTATAAGGTTGGGTCGAAGTTATGCTGGTTCTTCAGGTAAGTAACAGTGGAGTTAGCCGGAACCGCCACAGCACTACAACCGGGATCCGGTCTTGGCCTTATTTAGCAAGTCTCTCCACCGGTATCCGGTTCATATCCGAGACTTGTTAAATTGTCCTTAATAATTTGTTTTTCCGGGCAAGGTTATCAGCTCTGTGCCAACCTTTCTCAGGATGTCGCATGCATTGGTTAACTATTTGGCGGGTGCCAAAGTAGCTATACAGGGGTGTCACGTGGAGACTGCGTGTCAACTTGGATTGAACAGGGATAAAGATTGTCCTGACCTTCGCCGTGTTGAAAGCACAGGGTTTACCCTGTATGTTCGCTCGTTTTCGATTTTTTTCTGTGTATTTTTTTTACATTTTTTGTTTCTTAAGTAAACTCGCAACTCTTTTTTCGCACTCTCCGTGGTTAGCACCCTAGTCACCTTTTCTTCGTTCGCTCGTCGGTAATTCCTTCGAGCTCGAACGTCTGTTATACAAAACAGAACCAGAATTCGGGGTCATCCAAGGTGAAATTCAGGAATTTTATATTCCGACCGTGCGAACGCCGCTCTGGATTTGGGACATCCTCAACCCCTGGAGGATTAATTCGGGCTTGTTGTACTGCCGGAGGCGAGGGTCCCACTCTAGTTGTTGATATGGTTCTGTAGATTAGCGGTCGTTGATCTATACGGGGTCGCGTTTGCTTTCAAAGAGGAATGTGTCTGTCGGGCTCATCAATTTGGCGCTTCACAAAACGGGTCGTAGTTTTTTTCTTTTTGTTCGCGTGTATCACTTTATTTTAGATCATGTCGGGGTCGCCAATTTGGCGGTTATTTTATTCGTTAATGTTCCGCCGAACATAGGCCACATCGAAAAGAAATAAGGACGTTTTTTACTCGTTTTCGATTTTTTATTTTTTCTGTATATTTTTCTTTTACATTTTTCGTTTCTTATGTAAACTAGCGACTCTTTTTTCGCACTCTCCGTGGATGGCACCCGAGTCACTTTTTCTTCTCCGTTGCTCGGATGTCTTCCTCTTGTTGAGGTTAATATCGTACTAAATAATATATGTCGCGACGGCAAAAATTCTCACCGAAAAAAGATTCGTCAAATTCTCTTTTTCCCCCCGTTCGACCTTTTTGTAGTTCCTCCATACCTGATGACCTTTCTACCTCGACGGTACCTTTTGTTTTTCCTGGTGCTTAATTACCCAGGGTATTTTACCTGGCCGCGATCATTATTTTCGGCTGCGTAACTTACAGGTAATTGTTTCTACAGTAGGGTACGTGTTAAAAATAATTGCCGTATTTGAGCCTGTACCTATGGTGATGTTTTTGCGACGGAAAGACCGAATTGCGGCTGGCTCCAGAGGAGCTCACCAGTATTGTCCAATATTTGGCCGCGTGGTGTTTTAGTAATTTTTGACGCGTTGGTTAATGAATTTTTCAGCTAATGCATTTCCAACGAATTTTCTGTCCGTTAGGTACGAGGAGTTTGTTAAAACATGCAACCCCAGTGTAAGAGAGCACGTGCGGTTGAGGATGAAAGTATGCCTGGACGAACTGAGGAATTTACCTTACAGTGTTTTGTGGGGTTCGTAGAACCGCCACAGTATGTTCGATAGTTGTTCTAAAATGGCTCCCTAATAAGACGTTTTGGCGCAAGACTAATGACCTTGCCCGGAAAAACAAATTATCATGGAAAATTTAACAAGCCTCAGGACTTGCTAAATAAGGCCAAGACCGGTTCCCGGTTGTAGTGCCGATTAATGATGAATAAGATGTTTTGCTGACATTTTACATTCTTGTTGTCTCTCTTAATTTCCACCACTGTCCACTTTTATGTTAATTAGGAAAGTGAACAATCCTTTAATGCTACTGAAAAATTAGTATTACATTGTCCTTGTTTGGTTATCATTTCAGGTATGGAAATGCTGGTAAATCAACTAATTCACTTGCAAGAGGAAAACAACAAAATACAAAGACAACACCTTGAGGTTGAGAAGCAACGCTTAGAATTTGAAAAATCTATTTCGGAAAAGATATTGCAAGCTCTGATGACTTTTGGTCGACCAGAACCAACAGAGAGCACTACAATTGCGGGGAGTGGTATAGAACAACCTGTAGACAATGGGCAGCAAAAAGAAATGAACACTGACTTCAATGGATTTACTCTCCTTACACCGAAGGTTGAAATGGATAGTGATGATTAAATGTTAAGTGCTTACACAACAGTGTCATAAGTTTTGTATGATAGTAAAAAGTGTGATACAAATAATTAACTAATAAAAAATATTTTATAACATTTTTTTTAAGTTCTCTTATGTGGTGTTGAGACAGCGAATATAAGACTGTTGGCGTTTTTTCTTTTTCTTTTGTACCATTCTGAAAGTACACGTGGTGAAAGGATGTTCCAAAGATTCCCGTTCTGTAACAAGAATAAATTTGGTAAGGAGTTGGGCCCGTTAATGAAAAGTGAATTATAAATTGGAGAGATCTATCGTGTGATGATCCCAAATCACTAATCGGTAGTGTACCCATTTAAACAAAAATATATTTCTCATAATACACACCGATGTAGCGTCCCGCTATATAAACCCCATATATCATTAACGCACACGATGCAATCATCCTCAGCTCACAGTTAATTAATGCTCATATCGCACACGTTGCGATTATCGCATATCGTCAATTCGTATTCATATTCCACACGATAAAAATAGCGTATGACGCATTTTTCTCTTCCCAAGGCTACACGCTAAATGCATTCCTTTGCTTCGTATTCAAAAAACACACTTTACAACTGGCATAAGGCACTTTCGCACGGTCTTATATTACGGATGCATTTTTTGCTTCATATCCGAGAACAGGTGTCACACAAGTCATATGACACCACCGATGCCTTCAAAAGCAATTAGCGACGACTTAACCGAGCTTCGATCATATTTCTGAGATCTGCGAAAAGCCAGACATAGCAACGAAACGCAAATAGATCGAACGATACGAATGGCTTGAACGAGGGCGTTTGTACTTTAATTGGTTCGGTCAAATGCAAAAATCAATTAAGTAGGAAATGTGAATGATGCGTGCCAGGCAATTGGACTCAATGTGAGTCATGCGTTCTGGATCGAAGTCCAAGCTGAATGAAACGCATGTTAAGTGTGTCGATGACGTTATACCCAATGATAACATGCAAGGGGTCATCGATACACTTAATAGAAAAAGTACCACCAGATTCTGAACTCCAATAACCCTAAAGTCCAACGAGTGCATCAGAATCATCATTTCATAGGAATCAATCGGAAAACGATTAATCGCGATTTCCTAAAAAAACAATTACAGCCAACTTAGCACTTCATGGGCAATTGGCAAACAATTAAAATGAAGAGAAAAAAAGAAAAACAATTAAATTCATTTCCCTAAAGCAATTATCATATGCATAAGCCAAATTGCGAAAGCAATTAAACGGCATATCAACAGAAATGCAATTAACTGGGTCAGTTCGCAACCGTAAAAGGTGAAGCGAGTTCAAACCAATAAAGAAATATTGGACAATTCTGCAAGTTTGCGAACTAAGGCCAGTAAACGATAATTGGGGCAATCGAAACTGAAAGGCTATGTGAAATAAGGAAATCGTTAACCCCGGAAGGTGTTGCGAAAGAGGTAATGATTTGGGTAGGGGTTTTGGATGATGATAGGGATTGAATTAGGCAGTTGAGATTTGGAGGTAAAGACGGAGAGTCGGTAATTGGAGGTCCATCACTAGTGATCGGTGAAAGATATGAGGGGATTCTTTCGGAAGTTGAAGAAATGTAAAAGACAAAATTAAAAGTTGAAATTAATCCTAGTGAATCAAACTTAGTTGAATAAATGTGCATTAAATAAAGTTGAATTATTAACTATATCTAAAGACAAAATTAAAAGTTGAAATTAATCTTAATACAACTCATCGGAGTTTAGCACTTAAGAAAATTGTCATAGTAAATGTGTAACGGAAAGTAGTTGAGCAAAAAGAAAGAACTGGTGACAATAAAAAGAAAAGGCATGTATAAGATTTTTGTGTAAGGTTATATGTAAAGGATATTGTAAAAACGAACCGGTTAGAGTGCGGTCAATCTAACATAGTGTAAATTACTGTACGTAATCTAGTACTAGAGTAACGTGAAGAACAATAACTCTAAGAAAATAAAGAAAAGAAATAAAGGAAAAGAAAAGTGAAAAAAGGATTTGTTTACTTGTTTTGACTTCTGAGGGTATTTTATTACTGGGGTATACCCAGATCCCATAACTGGCGCAGTCGGCGTTCCTCTATTCGGTAGAAACAGAGGAAAGTGATCGGACAATTACGTTTTAAATAAGTGGACACGTAGCGGATCAAGGCACAATTTAGTGATCCACCACTATCCAAAAAAACAAAAAAAAAAAAAAAAAAAAAAAAGCAAAAACCCTCAGGACCAAGGAACGAAAAGTGATAGTGATATTAAGCAACAGACAGTGACAACACGAACTAAAGATCTAAAATAAAAATAAAGCCCATGAGAACTGAAAAAAAAAGAGAAGTTTTAATAGTGACACTTAATGAAAGACAATACTAGTTAAAAACTGAAATAAAAAACTGAACCGCCAAAAATAATAAATAAATAAAGAGGATATCATCAACGACAACAACGGCAGCAGTGTCATCACAAACGAATAAATAAAAGCAACATTGGAGAGCCAGCAGGAAGACAACAGTCAACACCAGCAACAGCAGCGGCCAGAACAACACAATAAAATCACCGTAAGTTTGTAATTGTTATTTAATAGTGTTAAGGAAAACAAAATAATGTATTGTTATTATTATAAGCGATTAGCTCAATTGTTAAGTATTTCTTTTTTTAATAATGAATAGGGTAGATATGTCAAAAAAAAAAACACAATCACCAATGTTCAAATATATTGCACTAATAGCCACCACTTCCATTTAAAGAATAACAACTAATATCAATGCAAGTGTAGAAAGAAATACGAAAGTAACTGTGATGCATTTATTCAAATATAGCCATAATTTTGGTGTAAAATAAGTAGAGAGATACAGCCGTACATTCTTCCTTGCTAGGTGATCATTCGGTCAAAAGACATGATCCAAAGACAGACTCCTAAATAAGCATAATAAGTCAAAGGGATTGTTGGAACTGCGGGAGGATTAACAATTTTACTAGGGTAGGTACTACAAAGAAAAAAAAGAAGAAACATTTAACTCGGTCGGAAGCAGAATGGAGTCGTGAAAGGAAAGAAGGAATTTTTTTTCTCTCTGGTATAAGTAATCATTTTATTAGCCCTAGTTGTTTTGTTTCGTAGAGAGTCCTTGCTACGTGGTTGCTAGTTCAAAAAGGTACTTGTCGGCAGTTTTGCGACAGCGTACCCATTATAAGTACATGACGGAAAAAGGAAGTAAGTATCCAACCACTCCAGGGAAGGCAGTCGTAAAATCGAAATTATTTTCCTTGTAGGTGGCCGTTCTATTTCCCCCAATTAGTGTGATACAGGCAAAGTCCCTGCAACGTTGGTTAATGTTTCAGAAATATAATTGTGGGTAGTTGTACAGTTCAGTAGTCGGTACAGAGTATTAGCGAGCCAAGGGAGAAAGAAATTCGCAATCGATTTCAGCGGAAAAAACAATAGTCACGGTACGTAAAATAAGAGAAACTGTCGTCGTGTTCATCGAGAAGATAAGATTCGGTACGGGTATATCTAGCCGACAAAATTGATCGGAGAGAAGCGCGAAATAGACTGATAGACGAAAGAAGAGGAATGGCTCAGCAAATGGAGCAATGTATAGCAGCACTGACTCAGCTGATGGTCCAGAACCAGCAGCAGAGCACGAGTCAGAGGCTGGAAAAAGAAATTCGTCACATTCGCGAATTCGATGGGGCAAAAGGGACCTTACCTTCGTTCATAGATGCGGTATCGAGAAAGCTGGGCGAATACAGAGCTGGACAGGAAGAGGAAAAGGCGAGAGCTTTCAGTATGATCTACGATCAAAAAATACTGTGCTCAGCAAAGAACCTTTTAAGAGTAAACCCTCCTCAAAATTGGGAAGAGTGCCAGCAAAAATTGAAGCTGCACTACAGACCAAAGAGAGACCAAATGGCCCTGACGAGAGACATTATGTTATTAAGGGCAAACTCGATCCTCGACCTCAGCAACAAATTGAAATATCTTGTGGATGACATTGCAGAGTATTCCGTATTTTGTACAGACGGTAATGCAATGATAGATATATTCAGTGGGATGCTAGTCCAGAAAGTTAAGAGCTTAGTTTCAGGTACCTTGGCATATAATATAATGAACATGACAAACTTGACAGAGGTAAGAAATATAATAGACTCTTTTGTTGGTATGGATAGAAGCAATTTAAATACTACCAATAATATCGAACACAGAACAACCGCGAGAAATAACCACTTTAACAGGAACCAAAGACCAAACCAGGTGATACATCGGAACAGGTACGAAAATAGGCAGGGCGAAGGCAGTGTCATAAGACAAGGTGGCAACCATAATAACTTCAGAGCAAACCGGGGACCAAGACAAAATATAGGTGATAACCACAATTGGAGGTCAGGACCAAACAATGTTAGGCAAAACAACGAGAGATCTGTACAAAGACATCCACACCCAGGTAATAGTTTACAGAGCAGGCAAAGGCCAGACCACATGTCAGTGGACATGATAAATAGGCAGGAATCTAGGGACGTAGCAGATGCATTTTTTACAAACTAGCCTCGGAAAATAGAATAGTATTAACCCTGACTATAGAAGGAGAAAAGTACCTAGCACTTTTAGACACAGGATCTACGATAAGTATCCTGAACGAAAGTAATACCCCAAGACTCAAATATATAATAATAGATACGAATACGACAGCAATAACGACAATCCAAGGAAAGGTGAACGAGCCGAGTAAAACGGTATCATCGGTGTGCCCAGTAGAGTTTAATTATCCAATTAACGCAAGAATAAAATGGGTGGCATTGAAGATAGAAAAACCATACAATTTTATTATAGGGATGGATTGGATAGGTAAAAATGTTAAGAAAATTTGCTTGCAAAGCCAAGAGATTCAGTTAGTAAATGGAGTGAGCCTTCCATTCGGGACAAAATCTATTGATGAGGAAGTCAATATACTCGAAGTAAGCGAAGTGCGAGATATCCAATTGAATCACTTGAGTGAACAAGAAAAGAGAGCAGTAGAACCTCTAATTAGGAAATTTAGCACGTTGCTGTACAGAGAAGGGGATATGTTAACAAAAACAAATACAATCGTTCATGAGATTAGGACAACTACTGACCAACAAATAAATTCAAGATTGTACAGGTACCCAAGGGCTCATGAAGCAGAAGTTAGAAGGCAAATGGAAGATATGGAGAGACAAGGAATCATACGAAAAAGTCGATTACAGGAGATTAAACCAAGTCACGATAGACGACAAATACCCAACACCTAACATGGATAGTATTCTAGATAAGCTAGGAAAAGCACAGTATTTTAGTACATTAGATCTCGCAAAAGGCAATCATCAAATTAAGATGGCAGAGAAAGACGTAGAAAAGACAGCTTTTGTTACCCCAGGGGGACTCTACGAATTTATCCGAATGCCGTTCGGACTAAAAAATGCATCAGCCACTTTTCAACGAATGATGAACAATATTCTTCGCCAATACATCAATAAGATATGCGTCGTATACATTGATGATATTCTGATATTTTCTACTTCGTTAGAAGAACACATAAGCTCCCTGAGAAAAGTATTTACCAGGCTTCGAGAGCATAATCTAAAGATTCAGGCAGACAAATGCAGCTTCTTGAAGAAAGATACCGAGTTTCTAGGTCATGTTCTGACCAAGGAAGGTATGAAACCGAATCCGGAAAAGATAAGAGTTATACAAGAGCTAGAGGTACCCAAAACCGAGAGACAACTGAAAGGATTCTTAGGAGCAACTGGATTCTATAGAAAGTTTGTTAAGGATTATTCGAAGATAGCATATCCAATGATCAAATATCTGAAGAAAGGATGTAAGATTAATCCAAGAGATCCGCAATACATAGCGGCGTTTGAAAACCTGAAAAGTCTGCTATCTTCCCATCCAATTCTAAGATATCCAGATTTCGACCAAGCGTTCGTAGTAACAACAGGTGCAAGTGACAATGCCATAGGAGCAGTACTGTCGCAACAAGGACACCTAGTATGCTTCATATCCAGGACTCTCAACAATCATGAGAAAAACTATAGCACCACGGACAAGGAATTTTTAGCAATAGTGTACGCAGTCACTTACTTCAGGCCATATCTATACGGGAGCAAATTTAAGATCGTAACAGACCACGTACCAATCAAATACCTAAACAGCAAATACAAAGGTAGAGAATTTTCACATAGGCATCAACGATGGTTGCTAAAACTCCAAGAGTTCAATTATGAAATCGAGTACCTTCAAGGGAAAGAGAATAAGGTAGCAGATTTCCTGAGTAGATTAGAGCGCTCAGAGAAAATAAACGAAAACAACGAACACGAATCTAACCTAGCAATCTCTAACAGCGCAACTTGTCATTCTGCAGATGAGCAGAGATTGGATCACATAGGGATAAAAGACGAAATAGTCAACAAGTATAGGACACAGATCATACTAACTTACAGCCCTATAAAAGAAGTCCAAGTGGTCCATAAAAGAACAATACTAGAGATAGATCCGCTGGGAAATAGAAGTAGCATAGAAGAAACGCTGAAAAGGTATATCAGAAGAGGCCGCATCGGAATTTACTCAGAAGTTCAAGATGCAGACTACCACAAGGTGCAGCTAATCCTAATATCGCTGTTCTCGTTTGATGAAAAGATCAAATTCATACGATGCTCCAGAAGGGCCCAAGAAATCAAAACAGAGGAAGAATTGCATAAGCAACTGTCCCTGTATCATACAAAAGGATCGATGCACAGCGGAATCAACGAGAGCTACCATAGTCTGAAAGAGAAAATATACTTTCCCAAGCTTCGCGAACTCATTTGCCTCATAATTAGCAATTGTAGCAAGTGCAGAGAGATAAAGTATGATAGGAAACCCATCAAAGCTAAATTCGAAAGGACGGAAACGCCTCAAGAAAAGAATGAAACTATTCACCTCGACATATTTCACTTCAAAAAGCATGCTTTTGTGATAACAATAGACAAACTAACAAAGTTCGCAACAGCATACAGCATAACCGATAGAAACTGGAGGGCTAAGAAAGCCATAATGATAGAACAGTTCGCAAAATTCGGAAAGCCAAAAAAGATCATAATGGACAACGAATTTAGGGCAGAGCAGCTGATAGAATTCCTACGCAACGAACTTGTAGAAGTTCATCTAACCAAGCCAAACAGTCACACTGGCAATGCGGATATAGAGCGCCTACACTCAACCTTATTAGAGATAATAACCGGAATTGAGGATAGAGAGCTCTCGGATGAGATGAAGATACAGATAGCTATAGGTTACTATAACAATCGATATCACTCCACAATAAAATGCTCCCCTAATCATGCGGTAAAAGAAGTGGCAAGGCAAAAGTTGAGTCAAAGGATAGAAGACACCAAACATCGGGCGATAAGTAAAAGGAACCTAGACAGGGAAAGCTATAAGGAGAGTAGGAAAGAAGGTCACATAAGAAATTACAAAAGACTGAGACATAAGGATGAACCATATTATAGAATAGCTCCGCTAAATAATATTTATGCGACCAACATTAAAAGACCTCTCAAAATTTCAGATGATGATCGTGACGGTAGTGTTGCTATTAATGCAACCGATGGTGCATGGGCAGCTACAGATCAACCCAATCCAGGAAGAAATAGGCTACACCATAATCAAAACAAAGGAGGTAAACGTGGTAAACCAAACCGACACCATCCTACACGTAATTAATATAAGTAGTATAGAGAGCATTTTATCGCAAATAAATAACGATGTAGAGAACTTAGAGTTAGATAACAAAGAACTAGTAAGGGCAGTAATCTCAGATATAAAGACAAAACTGAGATCGATAACATCCAGGCAAGTTAGAAAAAAAAGAGGGATCCTTAACATAGTAGGGTCGGCAGAAAAATGGCTTTTCGGAACTATGGACGATGCAGATAGGCAGGAGATCTTACAGCATTTAGAGGTTAACGAGAATAATAACCATAAGGCTATAGAGAATCTGAACAAACAGATTGCCATTAATAAGCATTTCAGCGATTCGTTCGGTGTATTAAAAGAGGCCATAGAACAGGGTAGAAACAAAACAGCAGACATGGTCAATACGGTATCTAGGCAAGAAAACGTTCTGCAACGACACTCGGTATATTTGGACCAAATGCTAAAACTAAGATATATAGAAAGCAAGGTGGACCAAATACAAGACAGCGTAGCGGCTGCGAAAAATAATATATTCCACCCGAGCATTTTGACGGCAGAAGAAATAGACAAATACGACGTAGATTTTTACAAATTAAAAATGATAAAAATGGGAGTATTAATGTACTTAAACCAATCGCTGGTTATAGCTATAAAAATCCCGAAAATCTACGTAAAAGTCGATTTGAAACTATTTCTGCCAATTCCCAACTCAAAGTCCTACGAGGTAGACGAAGACAAACAATTTGTCGTAACGGTAAAAGGTAAGAACCTCGCCTACAAAGAAGGTGAACTCTTGAAGGACTTGAGGCCTAGCGCTAGTTGTATTTGGAGAAATAACTGCAAATACAAATTCAGCAACAGGACAGAAGTGGAACCAGTAGACGAAGATATCGTAATAGTCAAGAATGCCATGCGGGAGAAATTGTATCAAGACTGTGACGATAGGTCAATAATGGTGAACGGCAACACCATGATAAGTTTTAATAATTGTACTATTGAAATTTGCCACCAAAAATTCAGCAACAGAAAGATGATAGAGCATGCAAAATATTTTTATCCGAGTACAAATATCAACCAGACTATACCGAATCCAATCTCATTCGAGGAGATTATATCAGACCACTTTGAGAAATAAAGCAAATAGAAGAGCTGAAAGTGCATAAGAATGTCTCATATGGTATCAGTACAACCCTGCTTGTAGCTATCATAATAGCCATAGTGTTCATGTACATGAGGTACAGAAAGAGAAATCTCGAGGTTAAAGTGATTGACTTGGAAGGGGCGGTAAGCTCAAGAATTCCGGAGAATTCAAACTCTGGCGGTGGGGGTGTTAAGTGTGTCGATGACGTTATACCCAAAGATAACATGCAAGGGGTCATCGATACACTTAATAGAAAAAGTACCACCAGATTCTGAACTCCAATAACCCTAAAGTCCAACGAGTGCATCAGAATCATCATTTCATAGGAATCAATCGGAAAACGATTAATCGCGATTTCCTAAAAAAAACAATTACAGCCAACTTAGCACTTCATGGGCAATTGGCAAACAATTAAAATGAAGAGAAAAAAAGAAAAACAATTAAATTCATTTCCCTACAGCAATTATCATATGCATGTTACGTCTCCAGTCGCCGTGCTTCCTCTTTCGAGGGAAGAGCGTGGAGGTTATTATATCTTTTCTTATTTGAAATAATTATCGTTTCTTAGTTATTAAATAATTTATAAAGTTTTATTTATTTTTATATTTTATTTTATTTTTATTTTATTGAACTCAGCTATCTCAAGCTGAGCTCTCTTCTTTCTAATTTTTTCATATAAATTTACTTGTTTATATAGAACATTTTGTTCTAACTGACTGTGGCGTATAAACTGAACAAAACAATCTAGAAGTCTCTGTGACTTAGAATTTTGAATAAACTTTGAACGAAAATCAAAGTGGCCATGTTTTGAAATGAAAAATGTGCTTGTTATGAAAAGGGGCATATTTATGAAATGCGCTGTAAGTGACTGGATATAGAATATAGTGTCTGTTTATTTATGAAATGTGCTGTAAGTGACTGGATATAGAATATAGTGTCTGTTTATTTATGAAATGTGCTGTAAGTGACTGGATATAGAATATTGTGTCTGTTTATTTATGAATTGTATTAACTGAGAATGTTAGATATGTGAGGATGTAGTTTTAAGGGTTGTGTTTGAAAGGACATGAGTTAGTGTTAAAGCGAATAAGGAGGGTAGTATTCTGGAATACAACATCCCACCCTTCTTCGAGAAAGAAAATTATCCTTGAAGAGAATAATTTTCTGTTAACTATTGTTTAGATTAGGTTTAATTACCGACTTGGATTTTCGTTCAATTACAATGGCGTTCAAAGTTAATCTTATATCAAAAGTTACAAAAATCCAAAAGTTCTTAATACTAGAAAAATAGGTTACAATAATCTAAAAGTTTACTTATAGTCTACTTACATTATCTTTTAACTAACTTTAAATATTTCTAACTAACTTAATATTTCCACTTGGAACCTTTTCTTTTATTATCCAACAACTTTTTTTTTTTCTATATATATAATTAATATTAATTCTCAAAATTCTCTTTTTCGTTCGAATTATATCCCAATATATATTTTAAAATGTATTGTATCCCAGTATATAATAAAATTTTTTTTTCTAAAATTTTCTTTCTTTCTTCCCCTTTTTTACCTTTTTTTTTTTTTTTTTTTTTTTTGTCGTTTCCGTCATTTCTTACAATTGTTTTATATATTGAATAAAAACAAAGGCCATTAGTTAAGTGTCTATCTTTTCCTTAAATTTATGGAAAATTTTCCAAAACTTTTTTGGGCCTATTATTATGATGACTGCATAGAATTGCATAATATCAAACATTTTCTTAAGAAATGATCTCAGTTGTCCTAAATGACTGTGTACCTTTTTATTTTTTCTTATTTTGTGTTCGAATACATGTTTATTGTTGTAAAATTTAATTTGTAAGGTATTTATAAGGTTTTTCTTTTCAATACCTATTTTAATTGAATTATTATTTTCAATTTTCATAACTTCGTGTTGGTGTTTAGTATCGTTAGTTAAAATGTTTAGTGTTTTCGGCTCATTGTCATCATTTTCTATAGCTTTAACTTCTTTAATTGAATTATTATTTTCAATTTTCATTACTTCGTGTTGCTGTTCAGTATCGTTATTTAAAATGTTTAGTGTTTTCGGCTCAATGTCATCATTTTCTATAGCTTTAACTTCTGTCGGAACGTTTCCCTTTTCAGTCTTACTCACTGCTGAATTTTCAGTCTTTGTTGCTGAAGTGTCGGGGTTGTCTATAGGGATAGCCGAAATGTGAGGGATTTTTGTTAGTGTATTTTCTGCAAGTTCTGAATTTTCAGTCTTTAATATTGCTGAGTTTTCAGTATTGGTTGCTGAAGTGTCTGTGTGGTCAATAGGGATATCCGAAATATTAGGGATTTCAGTCTTTACTACTGCTGAAAATTTCGAATTTTCAGTCTGTGTTGCTGAATTATTTTCCAAAATTGGAGTATGAATCAGAATATTTATATTAGTGCTTGTTTTCTCTTCGTTTATCTGTATCGCTTTAGTTATTTGGTTAGGAGCTTCATTAAAATTGTCGTTATCTATTGCCAAAGATCTAATGTTATAAATAGAAAAGTTTTGTCTGTCTTCCATAAAATTGGGTTGGCGTCAGGCCTCGTTTTCCGACTCTTGCACCCGAGAAAAGTGAACATTTTGCCTATCGTTTTGTCTATTGGTGATTCTAGGATTTTCACTAAAACGATTTTCGGTGTTTGCGGGATTATTTCGGAATGGATTACGCGTTCTTGTACCTTGTTGGTAATTTGTTAAGCATGGTCCATTCCTAGATATCTTGTATCTACACTCGTTCTCTGTGTGATTATTCCGTCCACAGAAATTGCATATAATGTTATATTCTCTTTTTATTGGTTGTCTATTCGGAAAATTGTTGGACTGTATGTTCCGATAACAAGTGTCTTGAGAATGACCTGGCTTACCGCAGGTTTGGCAGACTATTCGATTAAATCTGTCATTATAGTTATATGGCCTGGGAGAGTTGTCCATTCGAGCAGAATGTGATACTACATTTGCAATAGACTGTTTTAAACTACTTCCCCCATGGACTTTGGCTAGGATTTTCAGTTGTTCATTCTTGAGACCATCCTCAAATATTTGCACTGCCAATTTTGAGTTTTCTTCTATCAAGAATTCTCTAACCACCGCGTCTGCTGTTATTTCACACGTAGCAGAGTTCAGCGTCCTCAGAGCATTCGCAACTCTATCTCCGTATTCCCGAACGGTTTCTCTGAAGTTTTGTTTCAGGGATATCAACTCATTGTGTGCCGTTGACCGAGATTGCTCCTCTTTATATTCTGATTCAAGTTTATCCTTTAAATCCTCCCATTTAACAATTGTGCTATACCTAATTAGATCATAGGCAGGACCCTCTAGTCTATTTTTGACTAGCTCCAAAAATGTTTCATATATCTCCGGGTCTGCCCTTTTTATAGATCTAAATAAAACGTCTCCCCCGGAAATAAATTTATCTAGGTCGCAGGGTTTTCCGTCAAAGGTAGGGACGATTCTGAAAACATCAGAAATTCCGACAGAAAGAGCCATTTCAAGGGGGTTATGGTGTATTTGTAGAGAGTGGATTTGTTCTTCCCCCTGCCTAGCCGCCTGTCTCGTGTAATACGGACTCGTAATCTTGAAAACTCTGAAATCAATGTATGGCAAAATCACTTCTTAAAAATACGGTATATAAAAATGGCCTTTCTTTTAGTTATTCAATATATATGAAAAAGAAAGTTAATTTGGTCTCAAAGCTGTAGAGAAAGAAAATTCGGCGAAAAAGACAAAACGGAAATGTCGTCGAAATACTGGAAAGAGAATAATAAATAATAATTTCGAAATAATTTCTATCGGACAGAATTGTTAGAAAAAAGGAAAAGTTAAAAGTTCCAAGGTAAAAATATTCCTACGGAAAAATGAACAGAAAAATTGATATTTCGCTAACGATTCTTACTACTAATATATGTTGATTGATGTTTTGTTCTCCTTTTTTTTTTTTTTTTGTTGTCTTCTTGTGTTTTTTTTTCTCTGCTGCCACTGAGGTTAATTTAGATTTCCTCTGGAACTCATCGGCAGACCTTCCTTCCCTCTTTAGGGTTTTATCTTGCACTAATCTTCGTCTGGGATCGATTCCTCCTTCGAGGATTAAGTCGTCCTTCGGAGATTGGTCTTCCTTCGAGAATTTAGTCGTCCTTCGAGGATTAAGTCGTCCTTCGGGGTTTGGTCTTCCTTCGAGGATTAAGTCGTCCTTCGGGGATTGGTCTTCCTTCGAGGATTAAGTCTTCCTTCGAGGATTGGTCTTCCTTCGAGGATAGAGTCGTCCTTCGGGGAGTCCACCAGTCTTCGTGGATCGGTCTTCCTTCGAGGATTGGTCTTCCTTCGAGGATAGAGTCGTCCTTCGGGGAGTCCACCAGTCTTCGTGGATCGGTCTTCCTTCGAGGATAGAGTCGTCCTTCGGGGAGTCCACCAGTCTTCGTGGATCGGTCTTCCTTCGAGGATTGGTCTTCCTTCGAGGATTGAGTCGTCCTTCGGGGAGTCCACCAGTCTTCGTGGATCGGTCTTCCTTCGAGGATTGGTCTTCCTTCGAGGATTGGTCTTCCTTCGGGGAGTCCACCAGTCTTCGTGGATCCCACCGCTGCCACCAGTGTTACGTCTCCAGTCGCCGTGCTTCCTCTTTCGAGGGAAGAGCGTGGAGGTTATTATATCTTTTCTTATTTGAAATAATTATCGTTTCTTAGTTATTAAATAATTTATAAAGTTTTATTTATTTTTATATTTTATTTTATTTTTATTTTATTGAACTCAGCTATCTCAAGCTGAGCTCTCTTCTTTCTAATTTTTTCATATAAATTTACTTGTTTATATAGAACATTTTGTTCTAACTGACTGTGGCGTATAAACTGAACAAAACAATCTAGAAGTCTCTGTGACTTAGAATTTTGAATAAACTTTGAACGAAAATCAAAGTGGCCATGTTTTGAAATGAAAAATGTGCTTGTTATGAAAAGGGGCATATTTATGAAATGCGCTGTAAGTGACTGGATATAGAATATAGTGTCTGTTTATTTATGAAATGTGCTGTAAGTGACTGGATATAGAATATTGTGTCTGTTTATTTATGAAATGTGCTGTAAGTGACTGGATATAGAATATTGTGTCTGTTTATTTATGAATTGTATTAACTGAGAATGTTAGATATGTGAGGATGTAGTTTTAAGGGTTGTGTTTGAAAGGACATGAGTTAGTGTTAAAGCGAATAAGGAGGGTAGTATTCTGGAATACAACATGCATAAGCCAAATTGCGAAAGCAATTAAACGGCATATCAACAGAAATGCAATTAACTGGGTCAGTTCGCAACCGTAAAAGGTGAAGCGAGTTCAAACCAATAAAGAAATATTGGACAATTCTGCAAGTTTGCGAACTAAGGCCAGTAAACGATAATTGGGGCAATCGAAACTGAAAGGCTATGTGAAATAAGGAAATCGTTAACCCCGGAAGGTGTTGCGAAAGAGGTAATGATTTGGGTAGGGGTTTTGGATGATGATAGGGATTGAATTAGGCAGTTGATTTTTGGAGGTAAAGACGGAGAGTCGGTAATTGGAGGTCCATCACTAGTGATCGGTGAAAGATATGAGGGGATTCTTTCGGAAGTTGAAGAAATGTAAAAGACAAAATTAAAAGTTGAAATTAATCCTAGTGAATCAAACTTAGTTGAATAAATGTGCATTAAATAAAGTTGAATTATTAACTATATCTAAAGACAAAATTAAAAGTTGAAATTAATCTTAATACAACTCATCGGAGTTTAGCACTTAAGAAAATTGTCATAGTAAATGTGTAACGGAAAGTAGTTGAGCAAAAAGAAAGAACTGGTGACAATAAAAAGAAAAGGCATGTATAAGATTTTTGTGTAAGGTTATATGTAAAGGATATTGTAAAAACGAACCGGTTAGAGTGCGGTCAATCTAACATAGTGTAAATTACTGTACGTAATCTAGTACTAGAGTAACGTGAAGAACAATAACTCTAAGAAAATAAAGAAAAGAAATAAAGGAAAAGAAAAGTGAAAAAAGGATTTGTTTACTTGTTTTGACTTCTGAGGGTATTTTATTACTGGGGTATACCCAGATCCCATAACTCGCATCGCTTGCACTTTTACGCCCATAATTTGGGTATAAAATGGTTTGAGCAAGATGGTTTGAGCAAGAGTGAATTAGCAACCCGCAGGTGAGGTTGTGAATAAAAACTAAAGTTAAATAAGGAATAACAAGAGTGAATTAGTAACCCGCAGCAACACGAAGTTTTTTACTTCTGGATCAGCCACAAAAGGAAACCAAGGAAGAGTACGGACCTCAGTATGACAACTATCTTAACTCCTCTTTTAAAACGAAAACCATACTAGTAGGGGTATCCCCTAAACCAAATGGAAAAGTTGCCAAGTGGGCCCAGGATTGGGGCCATTAGGAGTACCAACAAAACCAGTGGCACAAGTTGCCTCCCAGGGCCCAGGAAGGGGGTAATTAAGAGAAGGCCCATTCACAGAACATGGGATAAATTGATCATAATTCAAAATCGACGATCTTGAAACAAAATACCGGACGGTACACGCCAAAGTAAAGACAAAAAGCACGACATAACAATATTCATTTCCCAGATGTTCCGATCAATGTGTGTCATGAATTGTATACGATATCGTGGAGCATGATACTCACCTATTAACGTGACATCTGAGAAGTGACTCATTATAGATTTGCTATGCAATGTGCATTGTGTTTGAAATTAGGAACATATAATAGCATTCAGGTAATGATTGAGAGACCAATATGCATCGGAAATATTGACGGCGGCAATAGTATTTAAGATCCGATTTTTGGAAGAATAAATCAGGCACAAGCTAACTCCAAATACAACTGCGTTTCTTTATTTCTGGCAGACATTCTTGGCATTCGAGCCTTGCCCAGGGATTATTATTTGGTAGAAACCTCTGGCACTTGTGCCCTGCTTCATTGTTAAGCAAAGGTCTCTCTCTTAGGATACTCACCTCCCTTGTTGATATTATTTGAAGCAATTGGACCTGACATTATATTACGCGCCTGTTTTATCCTTTCTTGGCGTTCTGACATCATCTTACCTAACGGAGTAGCAGTCTTACATTATTTCATTTATTAGGCTTAATCCAAGCTTAAGTTAATATAATACAATACCTTACAGACTAACTTAAAAACTAAAGTAGTAATAAAACAAAATATATAATTTAAAAAAAGAAGAAAAAGCAAGGAATGAGAGGAGGACTTTGGGGTTGGGGAGGTAGGAGGCTGGAGAAGAGCGAGTGTATGTGGGGGTAGCAAATGTGGCATTTGTGAGACATCGACAGTGAACGGCATACATATGTGTTAGAATGTAGACGGGTTGTAAGGGTATAGACGGCGAGCGGGCCACGGTATGCCGGGCGCGGGGGTTGAGTGCAGTGGATGTAAGGTAGAAATTTAATTCCGTAATTCAAAAACCAATATTTCAAGGCAACATTCCTTAACGTCAAATTCACTGTTGTCAAAAAATTCCGTCTCTCACAACGGTTCCTAAAAGCTAGACCGGAAAAATACTGCTAGGTGAATATATGGGACTTGCTAAATAAGGCCAAGACCGGTTCCCGGTTGTAGTGCCGATAATGATGATGATGATGAATATATGGGAGCTACACTTTGCCCTAGCGACCGACATAGATTCCATAAGACGGGCAGGGTCGCTTCCAATTTTGCATAACCAAGTTGTCTTCGAGATGGCGCAAAGCTTGCCCGTAAAAATAAATTATTATGGAAAATTTAACAAGCCTCGAGACTTGCTAAATAAGACCAACACTGGATCCCGGCTGTAGTGCCGATGATGATGATGATGAAGTTGTCTTCGAGATCCTGAGAAAGGTTGGCCCAAGGCTAATAACCTTGCCCGGAAAAACATGGTATTATGGACAATTTAACATGTCTCGGATAAGAACCGGATACCGGTGGAGAGACTTGCTGAATAAGGCCAAGACCGGATCCCGGTTGTAGTGCCGATGATGATGATGATGAAATTGTTGTCGAGGTATTTTATAACAGTAAAATACCTCAATGCAGACGTTGCCAACGTTTTCGACATGTCTCCCGAAACTGCAACGTAGGCCCTCGTTACGTCCCTTATGAAAAATCTGACAATATTGGCAAGTGCGAACCACCACCAGCAAAATATAATTACACAACAAATGTGCAGGATGAAACAACTTTTCCAATTTGCTGCAACTGGGACAAGAAAGGGCATCCGGCCAGTTACAGATACTGTCCTAAATATAAAGAGGTAGTTCAAAGATCTAAGGGGACTCGACCTAAACAAGACTTCCAAGAACATGCAAAACACAACATTTTATCTAAAATTGATTTACATTCGCCGATATGCTTAAAGGAACACAAACGAGGAATACGAAAAGCCTCCCAACACCTCTTCCCCAAAAACATATTAAAATCCGTAAGCGGACCGCCGTACATGCCAACATAATGCCAACATCTACCACTCGTATAAAACCAAAAATATCCCCATAAATCTCGAAGATATCGGCAAATTATTCAGCATTTCAGGGGATACCCCATTCATCAGAGACGGCGGTTTTAACTCCAGACATCCCCGCCCGAACAAATCTGCCTCTTGTCCAAACGTCAAAAAATTGTATCAATGGTACACATATACTCTCATACCGTCAAATTTAAATACTCGCATCAACGGTTGGTACGCAAGGTAACTCACTTCTGGACATTGGACAACTCACTTCCTCTATTGCGTCCAAGGACTTACTTCCTAAAATCACTTCTTCCCAAGTATCGGTCGGTGTTTCTGGCCGCGACACTGTGACAACGTTCATTCATAGCTATCGAGGATCCCGAGGCCATATCAGATACGTACCCGATTATGGGCGCACAAATTGGGAAAACTCCAATTTCACATTGAACGACAAACTCTCTCTTCCTACTGACAGGAACGTAACGTCCGTTGAAAGAAATAATGCTGCAACTCGACTTCTCGACATTCCCAACCTACGATGGAATTTCTGCTCTGTGTCTGCCCAAACCAACAATCCTTGCAAAACTAACTGATACGGATATTTCTGATTTTACTATACCCCGTTATGACTTAGTGCCTCTGTTCGTTCCACATTAGGGTCTAGGCACATACATACGAAGTTATATTGCTTCTCAGCTTCTGCCACAAGATGGCATCTGCCCCAATTCGGAATTTAACTTCTCGTGGTTAAAACTTCACGTCCGTAAGCATATCATACGTTACTGCTTTCTTTGCAGAAGTCCAAACTTGGATAGAAAAGCATCCTTTAACAAATTTGGTGGTCTATCTAAATCTATCGATAGAATCTTGACCCTGTATCCGCACACTGCAATCATTATTGCGGGTGATTTTAATGTGCAAAATTCTGAGTGGCTTCGTCACTCCGGATACACAACACCTGAAGGTCAGTATATTCAGCTCTTTGCTGACTCAAAAAATTTAACTCAACTCGTCAATGAGCCAACACGAGTACCAGATATAGATGACCATTTCGCCAATACACTGGACCTGTCTCTTACGTCCCACCCAAACAAATACACAATTGAAGTTTCTTCGCCATTGGGCACTTCAGACCACTGTGTCATGTCAGCTAAGTTTGCTCTAACCACCAGCAAAGCTAGCGAGAAAACTTACAAAAGAACGGTATGGTTCTACGAGAAAGCCAACAGGGAATATCTGAACGACTCTCTTGGGAAGTTAAATTGGTCGTTTTTTTTCCTCAATAACGATGTTGACTCAATAGCGGACACATTGACAGACCTTTATTCCACACAGGGTAAAAAGTCTCAAACCCAAGAGAATTATGTGGTTCGATTCCATTTGCAGAGAAGCCATTAAGGGTGAAGAGTTAAGCTTCCTTTATATCTAACAACCCCAGTCTACTAATATAATTAATTATAAATAATCTAATTAACTATTCCTACCCTACTCTTACACTGTGTCTCTGTTCATCGGCAACACAAGCATTAAGCGTATTCTCAATCACAAGTACCCGTCCAAACCGCGACCAAGACCACCACTGCGCTGATACACCTCACCTGGACAACAGGAAGGAAGAAACGCCTAATGATGCTTCGCCGCCGGCCTGAGAAGATGTTGCAGAAGCAACAAACCAATCAAGAAATGCAACGCCATTTTGAATGATTGTGGAAGTAAATTATAGCTTCTACCACTGTGTCTGAAAGTAGTGACGAATTAACTGATAATTGAAACGCATTTAAGGCGCACAAAACATTACATCGCCTGAGAGTTGAGCACGAAAGTTGGTGCTGACAAAATTGGGGTCAGAAAATTTGGAGTGTGCTCTCAGGCGACTGGAGTAGTAGTGGAATGACATTCAGTTGGAACTGTTGCCAGCCAAAGATCTTTAGGTGCGGTAATCAAAAACAGGCTCGGAGCAATGAACTCCACTGCTGTAACTGCCGAAAAGCAATTGAAAAAAAAACTGTCTTAACTGGTGTTTTGGTTTGACCTATTTGATGAATTAGAGAACTCTGGATTTGGCGATAGTTTTTTGAGATTTGATTTCGTGAGTCCAAATTCAGTATATATAGACGGTATATCGCTCAATAAATTCGACGCTTTCATTATTGATATTAATTTGCCTTTTTTGTTATTGCGAATTTCGTAACGAAAACATAAACAACCAAACGAATTAAAACCAAACGAAAAACCAATAAAACAATAAGAGATTTAAGAGAAAGGGGAAGAATAAGAACAAACAAAAGGGCAATGGGAAAGGGAAGCGCTGCATCTGATATGCGTTCTATATTTGGGGATGTTCAGTCCCTTCTTCATTATTGAGCCACCACCAATTGGGTTGGGTTCTGTCTTTTATGAATGGTTGTTATATAATTAATGTCGGTTAATTATCATGCAACATTATAATATGCAACATGGCCTGACTCCCGCAGCTCATTTTATTGGCAACTGTGTAGACTTCCCACATAGACTTAAATTTCCTCCAGTTCCCCTTAACATTACCGTCCATTGACAACGAACCTGGCTTTTGATCACACATTTCACCCATTGTTCCCGCCGAATTGTTTTATTTATATTTTATTTTATTTATTCCTTTATTAATTTTTTTCTTGCACTTCTTAAACCGACTGCCCCACGTTGTATTTGCTGTTTAATAAATAAAACGCGTACACTTTGCACATATATCTTTTATTTCATGTCCATGCACTTCGGTTATTCAAATACAACTACAGTCACTTACGTTGATACATGAGATGAGGAGGACATCACCAAGTTTGTCACGGTGCTGCCAGCATCTATACATCAACATTCATTCCCACTTTACGTTTGCCGGATTTGATCCGTTTTGCTCCAGCAGTCTATGGCCATAACCCCGCATTCTGAAGTTATAAGGAAACTTAATATTATTGACTTTTAGCTTTAACTGATTTTGCTTCTTCTGGTATTTTTGGAGTTTAAAATGTTTAGCACTGAGCAGGTTGTTATTTGAGATTTCTTTTTTTCTGCCGCCAATTTCCAACAGTCTGGTGTAGACGATTCATACTTCTGGGTATTTGCTTTGTGCATCAAAAGCAGGTCTTTTACCCTTGTAGTCTTCTGACAATCCACCGAGAAGCACTACAACCAGCAAATCATAATGCAACGTCGTTCCCAACTCCTTTAGTATGTTGGTTATAGTTTTGAATTCGGCAACATATTCGGTGATTGATAGTCCTGTGATCAATTCGAGGCTGGTCAGTTTGCGATACTCGACATGCAACGCAGTCATCGACATAAAACATATTTTGGGCTTAGGACAATGTTCACTGCCCAGTTCGATTATAAACGATATTTTTAAAAACAACTCTGCTTTATCAATTTTAGAAGCCCCAAATACAGAAAATATATTAATAATTAACGAATTTGTAAAACTGTATAATATTCCTATATAAATTACATATATTCATATAGAAGAAATATATATAAATACAAGTTATTATTTTATCTAAATATTCAATTAATATTAGAGCCGATAGTCCCTGCAGCTTGTGCTCTTTAATTAAGATTAGCATTGTAATTATGTCTGTAATTATTTTGTTAATAAAAAATAATAATAATAATAGAATATACTCACAGCTAGGCCAGTTTGTTGTATAAGGCGACTAAAGGCCGAGTAGTAGGTGGGGTCCCAACGCCCTGCCGCCCGGTGAAATACCACCCCATCAAGCTATAAGTTCCGTGAAATAGTCGGGAGAAATCTCTGGCCATCTTTCGGAGCTTGGCTGATGGAACGGGTCGGAAAAAGGTTGGTTTAGTTGGTAGTCGGTCCTAACGTAAGATACCACCCCATCACGGTGTACATTGCGGGATATCGTCGAAAGAAATCTTCGACGGTGTTTCGGATGTGTGCCTGATGGCCCGGACTGACACGGAGATAAGTCATGATGGTACCTTCTGATATAAAGAACTCCGGAGGTAAACTAGTTTCCCATTCTGATGTCCGGGGGGGGGGGGGGGGGGGGGGACTATGTCAGGGGGGACATCATGCAGATATTATGATAAAGAACCGAACTTTAAGAAATACGTCGTCGCATAACCGGGCTCACTCTCGAGCCCCTGTCCACGCTCGACTGATAACGGCATTTTGTAACATCAGGGACGTCGGTTTCACCAATATGAATGTAAACGCCGTCCACCAATATTTGCTAACCGCGAAACCTGATATCCATGCCCTAACCGAGACCCAGATCGCTCGGGATACGACTTACATTCGAGTTTCCGTTTTAAGGGTGGAGTCTACGTCGTCGCGCAGTCCGATCTGGCTTGTTAAAGGACGGAGGCGTCGGAACCCGATAACATGGACATCATGTAGTTGAAGGTCGTGCTGGGGAATTCTGTTAAATTTCTTTGCTGTCTTTACCGCTCCCCGAATGACGATCGACCAGCGACATTTTTCGAACATCTTTCACGTACCATTGACTGGATACAGACCAACCACCCAGCTTCTGAAATTGTTGTCCTTCGCGATTTTAACGTGCACAATCCCGGCTGGTTGGTACATTCTAACAGAACCGACAAGGCTGGGAGGCTGGCGGAGACGTTCGCTGTTAGCCGCAATTTGACTCAACTCGTGGAGGAACCTACGTGAATGCCGAATAATCGAGGTGATTATGCGAACACCCTGGATCAGTTTTCGATATCCGAGCCCAGTATTTATACCGTGGAGATTGCTGCGCCACTGGGAGGCTCAGATCACTGCTTGCTATAAGTAGCGCAACTACTTGCATTTCAAGCGAAGCAGCTTCACTATGTATGGAGGTATAGGGCTGCCAACTGGGACGATTTGCGAGATTTCTTCGCACCCTTTCCGTGGTCGGAGGTGTGCTTTGCAGACCCCGATGTTAAAGCAGGGGCAGAATCGGTCACCGAGATTATTCTTCTCGGCATGGAGATCGACGTTCCGCATTCCATCACACGAAGTTCATCTGATAAGCATTACTTTGATAAAAAATCTGAGCAGATTACAGGGGTAAAAAATAGAGCTTTCAAACAATGGCGTTCCAATCCCGCCGAGGTCAATAGAACGAATTTTGTTAGAATCAGAAACGCGTGCAACCAGGTGATTGATACCGCGAAGAAGGGCTACAGCGACAGAGCGACCAATAAACTCCTTCAGTGTCCGACTGGATCGCGCTCCTTCTGACCAATGGAGGTAAAAGAGTCAGTCGAACGCGTCGCGTGTGGAATGTTAAACCCAAAGTAATACAAATAATTAAGAGAAATACCGTTTACTTCGCAATGTATTCGTGAGACACTCATCACCACATCTAAAAAACAGCCACAGTGCTACTTAGGGAGTAACCACGCGATTGATACCGCGAACAAGGCTTACAACGACAGAGTAACCAATAAACGCCTTCAGTGCCCGACTGGATCGCGTTGCTTCTAGTCAACGGCAAGGGCTGTCAGTATTAACTTCGCTTTCTCCTCTTATTTTCCGCGCATTCACGCCTCGATGCCGGTCTTTTGGAGCCACCTGTGATCGCGCTGGTACGGTCTTCGATGTGGGTGTGAGATTTCACCCACGCACTATTCAACGCATTCTACGTGCACTGGACTATAAGAGGGCAACTGGTCATTAAGAACTGTGCTCCAGAATTGTCGCTGGTTCTTGGCAGACTCTTTCGGTTATTTTAGTACGGACACAACTTCCCATCCTTTCCCTGTTCGGTGGTGTGCTTTGGAGACCGCGGTGTAAACGTATGTGCGGAATCGGTCACGGAGATTATTCTGCTCGGGATGGAGATTTAAATTCTGCATTCCATCAAACGAAATCCATCTGATAAACCTTGGTTTGATAAAAAAGCGAGCAAATTATAGCGGCAAAAAATAGCGCTTTTAAGTAATGGCGCCCCAACGCCACCGATATTAAAGAACGGGTTTTGTTAGAATCAAAAAACGTACAACCAGGCGATTGATACCACCAAAAAGGCTTGTGGCGTTTCTAAACAGAAGCAAACACAGTGCACAAGCAAATAGTGAACAACAACACAAAAATAAAGTCGAATAAGCAACAGCATCAGCCATATGCCAAGCAATAACATAGCAATTACAAATCAGTTGAGTATACTTGAGTTTAGTAATAGAATTTGTAAAAAAAAAATACGCGGCAGTGACCTGATGTGTTGAGCATTGGTTTTGTGGCGGTTCCGCCAAATCCCACGGTTCGCCTTCCTGAAAAAACCCCAAAAACGGCTACCCAGTCTGCATAAGAGTTCGCTAATGCAATCGCATTAGCATCTTAAATGCTTTACGCATCTAGGATTATCTAAGGTATAATCTAAAAAGTCCCTGTAAAAGAAAACTTACCTTCATGCATCTCTTCGCATATAATTTCCTGTAAGATTTCTTTCTATCTTTCCAAGAACCCCAGGCAAATTTCAATTTCCCACACCTGCACCGCAATCTCCACCCAGCATACCTGAAACATTTCCTTTTGCAATGACATTAATGCATACAACGCGTTAGATAAGGTTCCTGGAAATAATTCGTTAAAGTGCATATGGCATCAAGAATCCCAAGCCTGTCGGCACCCTTTGGCTGTGTTAAAATTCTAGGTCGGACAACTTGTTTTTACAGATGCCATAAACCATATTTCTACGCATGTTAACATGCATAGGATTCAAATCGTTGTTTGTTTTCCCACTAACAAACAGTCTTCAATTTCTTTCCCTGCCGCAACGAATTACCCGGCATATACAAATGTAAGCAAGAGATTCGTTTTGGCCACCGATCCAAGATACGATATACAATTTCCATTGTATAAAGTATCGCATCCCGTTAGCACATTTTTTTTCCTAACGTCTATCATAGCGACGTTGCACAGCATAGACATACTTCATGAATCTCCTTTGTCTTTGCCGCCTGCCTGTTTCGTTGTTCGGCTGCCTTCGAACCCGTGTAAATAATATGGTTCTGTTCGAGTGCATTTCTGTGGGTGCAACACCCTTAAGAGAAAAGTTTTTCTCTCTCTTCCTTTTTTCTTAACCCTAACCTAGGATGGAATTCATGTCAGAGTTCTATCCTTGGGGAGTCTTAATCCAACCACTAAACAGAGCGGTCGTCTTCCACCCCTTTTAGCGTGTGCATCGGAGTGCACACGCCCCGGTGTCGTGAATTTAAACCCCCGAGAGTTTAGTAACAGTGTGTTTTGTGGATGTAGAGCACCTTTTTCTAAACGAAATCCGGGACATTTCCCGACACCATGGGCGAGTAATAGTTAAAGTGGAATAAAACATATCGTTTACATAAAATTAAAATATATAAATAATATGAACAATGTGATGTCCCATTGACTAAACATTAAAAAATAAAAAAATGGAACTTTTTTAATACAGTATACTGAGTGTTTTATTTTCACTTATGTGACTTGTGTTGTGTCCGCTCCGCATTTTAGAGTTCAATTTTTCCTGTGCTACAGCTTTCAGGTTGTGTTTATCCTTTCTTTTGGAATATCGGCCCAAATTCGTACAGTGATGATGGAGGAAGAAGGGAATCAGCGCCGTACGCCGGCACAACATACTTCTTCCCCACAGTTTAATCTCGTAATGGTTTTAACCGTAATAGCGGCGGTTCGAATCATACGTTATTCGCTATCATCGTAAATGCTATAGACTTACAACGACGAAGTGACCAATAAACTCCTTGAGTGTCCAACTGGTTCGCGTCCCATCTGGTCAATGGCAAGGGCTGTTAGCTTTCTCGCTTCATCCTTTTTCCCCCGTTAGTGACGGGCGTCAGGACTCTAGGCACAAATTCAAAAGAAAAAGCTAATGTGTTCGGGAATTCAAACCTCGATGCCGTTCTTTTGGAACCACATGTGATCGCGCCGGTACGATGTTCGATACAGGACGTGAGGTTCCGCCCACGTATTATTCAAGGCATTCTACGTCGACTGGACTATATGAAGGCAACCCGCCCGGACGAAATACCAGCAATCGTCCTTAAGAACTGTGTTCTACAACTATCGCCGGTTCTTGGCAGACTCTTCCGCTTATCTTATGCACGGAGGAAAATCGTGCTGGAAAATCGCTCGAGTTGAGCCAATCCCATAGAGGAAAAAAGTGTCTCCCACAAAATAACCGTCCGATAGCATTGTTATCTAAGGTCATGGAAAAGACCGCCAACGCCGAATTAATTAAGTATTTGCAGAGCCACGGACGTCTGAATGATCGGTAATATGGATTCCGTGGCAGGCGGTCCACGGGAGACCTTTTGACCCTTATAACCGACATATGGATATCTGCGATTGAGGGGCATGGTGAGTTAAGGCTGGTCGCATTGGATATCTCCAATTTACCGCATCTGGCACGGGGCATTGCTGAGCAAACTTCGTTGATATGAACTTTTACAGCAGCTTTGCGACTGGACGAAGAACTTCGTCGAAAATCGATCGATCCGGGTTGTTGTGTACGGCGAGTCTTCGGATCTGCATCCTGTTAATTCCGAGGCGCTTCAAGGTTCTATTGTGGCTCCAACCTCGTTTTTGCTTCTTATAAATGATTTGTTGGAGGCAACAGATAACAGGGTGTTCAGTTCTGCGGATGATAGTATACTTGTTTTCTCTTTTTCGAGTGATCGGCCGATTAGTGCATCGACGACACACCAGCTGGGATGTAGACAAATTGACTCTTTTAATCGGGATCTGGATAAGGTCTTGCAGTGGGAAAAGGCTATTCTCGTCGACTTTAATACAACGAAGACACAATATACAACATTCACAAAGAAAAATGGATCATCGGTTCCACAGCTAATGATGAATAGCTAGGCCCTCGAACCTCAGGGAAGCTTGAAGTTACTCGGCATCACGGTGTGTGGGAATATATCGTGGCATATACATGTGTCGAACATCGCCAGATCCGCCTCAGGGAAAGTGAGCTATCTTTTTAGTGCCAAAAAATATTTTACTGCGGATAAACTTTTTCTCTTGTATAAGACCCAAATTAGACCCGCGCTCGAATATTGCTCTCATGTTTGGAACTCTGCTCCTAGACATGCTCTAGGCCTACTTGAGGTCATACAGAGACGAGCGATCCGACTGATGGGGGACTCGGCGCTGACGTCGGGACTACAGTCGCTATCACATCGAAGGCTTGTAGCTGACCTCTGTCTGTTTTACAGATATTATCATGGGTACTGCTCTTCGGAGATTCGTGATATTGTTCCACGCGATTCACTTTATGTCCGCTCCACAAGACAATTCGACGGATCGCACCAGTTTGCGATTCGTCTCCCGACGGCGCGAACATTCCTGCATCAGAACTCTTTCGGTCACCGAGCGGGAAAGCTGTGGAACTCCCTTCCCGTGCGAGTGTCCCCGGAGCGTTACAACCTGCAGCTGTTCAAGAGGAACTGCAATCGTTTTTTGGTGGCATCTCGGGGCGCCCACTCGGCGCTTTAGGTTCGCCTCTCCCGAGAGAAGTGTAATAAAAAAAGTCAGAATGCACATAATGAATCTGTTCAGAATTTCAACATTGGTTGTAGAATTGCAGCTTTTAACTGACACAATACAAGAAAAGCCACAAAAAGTTTGGAAAAATACTGTTGCACTAACAACAAAAAGACATTTGGACGAGCGATCCGCCTAATCGGGTACATGGCGGTGACATCGGGACTACAGTCGCTATGACATCGAAGGCGCGTAGTTGACCTCTGTCTGTTTTACAGATATTATCATGGGTGCTGTTCGTCGGAGATTCGTGGTATTGTTCCGCGCAATTCGGTTTATATGCGCTCTACAAGACAATCCGATGGATTACACCAATTTGCGGTTCCTTTCCCGACGGAAAAGTTGTGGAATTCCCTTCCTACGCGAGTGTTCCCGGAACGTTACAACCTGCAACTGCTCAAAGAGAACTGCATCAGTTATTTGGTGGCATCTCGAGGCGCCATGTCTTATTCCGAGAGAAGTATATTTAAAAAAAAACTGTTCACTACTCAAAACACATGACGAATATACTCGTCATAACACAAAAGTTTACAATTTTTTCATGACGAATATCTTCATCATAAACAGATGGATTCCACTTGATCAAATTTGAACCTAATTATGCACTACACCTTCATTTGATGTTTGCAGTAAATATTGTCCATTTCCCGAAACCCCGCTGTCGAAACGAACTACCTTTCGTTTGAGATTTTACTAGTTTATTTACCCGCAGATCAATAGAACTTATTTTCTTCCCCATCGATAAACGAGCAATAAGCTTATATTTTGTACGCTTTTATAAAGAAAGTTATTCAACGGACATGATGTTTTATTTATTCGCTTGATCACATATACAATTCAACTGTTCCTCAATGTCCTCGTACTCGTACAAGACAAAACAAACTAGTTTCAATTTTCAATGCTCCTCTTAATAACTATTTAATAATTACAATAATTACATATATGAAGTAATCTCTTGCGTGCAATAGTAACTTCAAATTTATATAGTAAAATAAATTTAAACCAATATTTAGATATGAGTTTGGAACAAGAAGTCGTATTATGCTTTACAAATCTTATTACAATTTCCTGTTTGTTTGACGTTCAAATTCTGTTTGCCAGGGATATAAGTAGTCTACATATATTTGGGCAGAACGCTAATTATAATTTATAAAATAGCGAATATCATTTATATACACGTTCCAAAAAATCTGTATGTGGATTTTTTTTTACAGTTCATTCATCTTATAAAGAATATTCGATTTGATTTAAGTATAAGAGTCAATATACATAACAGACAAGATTTTCTACTATGTAGTATTAGAGTTCAACGCGAACGAGTTTTAATATAAAGTTCTCCTGCTATTGTCTTCACGTCGCTACGGAATCATATCAATCCTGCATTTTATTCTTGCATTTAATTTTTCATAAGGTTTCCACTTTTGTCTACACTCTCTAGACTCACACAAGTTGGTATTGCATTAGACCATTTACCATTCTTCAGGCATTTCACCATGGTTGCACCTCTAAGCTGCAATCCAACGTCACAAGAAAATGTTATACTCTCTCCAATGCTGTAATAAAATTTAACTGAAGACATTCGTCCACTAATTACAGTTCCAGGATATGAGCATGCTTGTACACATTTTGGCAATGCACCAGACCACCGGCCACTATCCTGGCAAGCGATGATTGGTTGCCCTTGCATCATGTATTCGGGATTACAGTTAAGCTGAACAACATCCCCCGCTCTGTAAGGTGCTGAGCCTTGAGCATATCCATTTTCTGGAGCACCAGGATCATCGCATTGTACCTCATTGCACGTTGGAAACGGTAATGCCCATTCACCTGTTGGTAGACATATCGTTTCGATTGGTCCTCTCAGACCATAACCGGAAGCACATGAAAACGATGCTCTGCCACCTACTTCTCGAGAGAGAACCGCCACTCGTGGTGAAGTTTTATTCTCCATATTCAAATTGATGTCACCACATTCTATGCTTTCGCAAACCGGAAGTGGCGCATTCCAGTTTCCGCTGGGAAGACAAACAATTTCCGATGCTCCAATCAATGAGTTGCCATTAGCACAAGATAAACTAACTCTGGATCCCATTTTGGTCTCATTTACACTGATGATTAAACCACGCCGCACTGGAATCACAGGACACGTTATTATTTTGACGACAACTTCAATTGAATGCTCATGGCGAGCCGGAGTTTGACAAGCATAAATTCCGGAATCTCTTTCTTCAGCGTCAATGATACTTAACCGGTATTCGAGTTGCGCATCTCGTCCTGCGTCTGCGTCAGTTACCCATCCTTCAGGATATTCCCTATAATTAGATGATTTAATATGCGGTAAATTATATTCTGTGATTTGACGTCCTTATTGTTTAACTTAATACCTGTAGCCGTTGGTAGCATTCCATTTAGGATTCCCAAAACGTCTCATCCACAGGCACTCCATATGAAGTGTTGTGCCCGGATAAACGATAAGCTTTCCATCATTGCTCTGAGCTATGGGGCCATTCAAGTGACGAAATAAGATTGTTGGAGGCTTCTCCACTATAATTTACATTTAAAATAAAACTATAGTACATTTTTCTTTTTTTAAAGATTAAGGTGAAAAAATTGTTATAACACATAATTAATAAAAAAGCATTATTAAAGTTATTAAAAAAACGTGTAGTCAGTGTTTTAAATGATCATTACAATTTTAAATAAACACAAAGTAATTATTAAAAAAAAAACTACATTTTTAAACCATTCACTCTGCCACACGTCAATGCATAGTGCCATCTACACAACCACTCGTCCAGCCATTCATTCACGTTAGCCTATTTTAATGAACATCCACTAATTTAAAACCATACTTGCGTAATCATTTTCCTGGTTTAGGCCATAGCATGATGGTTGACTTGATGTCCATTCAGAGTGAATACAAGTCCGCTCCGTGCTTCCAACCATTGCATATTTGCCTATGTCTACGCACCTATCCAATAACAATAATAAGAATATATTTGGGGCTTAGTTTTAGTTCGTATAGTGTTTTCTAGTTCAGTGTAATAGAATATTAAAGATTGATAATTGAGCAATAAGCTTATATTTTTAAAAGGCTTTCTTTATATAGGGTGATCCAATCAACGTCTCAGGAATATCTTCCCTCGATTAGATTGCTTCCAAACGTCAGTAAGGTATTCAAGAAAATTATAAATAAAGCATTCATAAACTTGTATAGTGCCCCCCCCCCCCCCCCCCCCCCCCCCCATTTGGCCCTTTTCCTTTCCTACAACCCAATTCATATCCATAAATGATTCCCACACCGCAACAGCATTGCACACGCATGCTGCGGCAGCATACCAAAAACCACTTTCCACACGCTTTTTCCCATATGCCCAACCTAGTATTTCCTATGCTACTAGCGCATATCAAACATATCCTTTCACACGTTTTTGCCCACGGATACCCATCCTAATGTTTCCTATGTTATAAGCGCATATCAAGCATGTCCTTTTACACGCATTTCTGGCACACGCAAAACTCTTACCGGCGGATTTTCCTTCGATTTTCCGGAAAACCTGCGGGTCCTTGCAAAAGGGATAAAGGGGATTCGAATGGACAGAGAGGCAAGTGGTAAGGAATCAAGAGTAGCAAATGAGGTGTGGACGTCGTTCTGCTCAAAAGGATAAGCGAAATAAAAAGATATTTAAAAGAAGACGAGAGACCTTCTTTTTCTCGACTTAACAACAGTTGCCACTCTTCCCACAATCGCAAATAAGCACGGTGGTGGTATCACGGGGGGGGGGTGGATGCGAACATACAGGGCAAAGTTACTGATTACTTTCAACCCGGCGAAGGCCAGGGCGATGCTTGTCCCTGCATCTTTTTTTTTTTTTTAAGGTTTCAATTCAATTTTTATTTGGTAGATAATTACATTGATGGTATATTTTACAACTAGTACTTAAGAGATTTAGGATAGCAATTCCTTTACAACTATAATCTTAAATCTATATAACGACAACAATGCACTCTTCGCGTGCGAGGCAAGTTTAAGAACATAAGCCTCATAAACGTTCACGGACCTACAGAGGAGTCCCCTGACGACGAAAAAGAAGAATACTACGAGAACGTCGAACGGGCCCTCAATGCCTGCCCAAGATACCATGTGAAAATTGTTCTTGGTGATTTGAATGCGAAAATAGTTCGGGAGCCGGTTTTCAGGCACTACACAGGCTCCCATAGTTTGCATGAGAACACTAATGACAATGGACTACGAGTCATCGAAAAGGCAACATCCTTGGTCGTTGCAAGTACCAGGTTTCCGCGTAAAGATATCCACAAAGCCACTCGCAGCCAAATTGACCAGGTGTTGATAGATCGCCGCCACTTCTCTAGCCTGATGACGGTACGAACGTACCGAGGTGCCAACGTCGACTCGGATCACTATCTTGGTACAGTTTTCCGAGCGCGGATTGCCTTACGGAGACGTATTGCATCCGCGGATCAGGTTCGAATCAACACGACAGCCTTACGCAATGACAATACCAGTAACATCTTTGGTCATGCATTAAGACTCGCCATCGAAGAGCTCGAGGGAGGGAGAGTAAGTCCTGGGGCCAGAATTCCGGGCGTAGAAGAGAAACGGACACGCCTTAAGAATACTGTCATTAGTACGGCCGTGGTCATAAAGATCGGAACGACTGGTTTGATGATGAGTGCAAACTAGCGACTGAACGTAAGAATGCTGCATACCGGATAATGCAGCAGTCTCATAGGACGCGGCTACGTGGGGAGAAATACAAAGAGCTCAGATGATCTGAAAAGAGACTTCACAGACAAAAGAAAAGTGCCTGGGAAAAAACCTTGTCTGTGAAATAGAGAAAAGTAGAGATCGAGGTCCGCACCAGGCGCGGAAGTTCTACCAAATAATCCGCAGTATGACGTGGTACACACCACGCTGCACTTACTGCAAGGATAAAGAGAGTAATCTGATCACCGATCCTGAAGGCATTCTGGAGCAATGGGAAGTGCACTTCAATGAATTGCTAAATGGTCAGCTCACAGAAGAATTGGAGACTCCACCAATGCAAGACCAAGACCAAATGCTGCCGCCACCAAGCATTGAGGAAACATTAAAAGCCATTAGACAGCTAAAATCAAATAAAGCCCCTGGAGCTGATGGCATACCAGTTGAGCTGATCAAACAAGGAGCGACAGCGTTACATCACGCAATTCATGAGATCATGGTGCACGTATGGGAGCAAGAGGAGATGCCGGAAGATTGGCGTCGTGGAATAATTTGCCCCATACATTAGAAGAGAGATATTACACTGCGCAGCAACTATAGGGGTATAACATTGTTGAGTACCGCATATAAGATACTCTTCTCCATCCTATAAGATCGGATAGCCCCATACGCTAAAGCCATCATTGGTCAATATTAGTGTGGCTTCATCCCAGGCAAATCAGCGATTGATCGGATATTCACCCCTAGGCAGGCGATGGAAAAGTGTCTGGAATTTAAGATTCCATTATATCATCTGCTTATAGACTTTATGGCCGCCTACGACAGCATAGCCAGGGATAGAACTATACAATGCCATGAGAGAGTTCGGCATTCCAAACAAATTGATATGACTTTGTAGGTTGACCATGACCAACGTAACTAGTCAAGTAAAAATAGTGGGAATGCTGTCCAAACCAATAAACATCTTTAATGGACTCCGACAAGCGGACCGTCTGGCCTACCACCTCTTCAACCTAGCGTTGGAGAAAGCAATCCGTGACGCTGGCATTACAACTAGAGGGACTATTGTCACCAAGTCCAGCCAGATACTTGCTTACGCAGTTGACATCGACATCATCGGTAGATCCGATTCGGCTGTACAGGACTCCTTCAGCCAGATCAAGAAGGAGGCACAAAAACTGGGACTGCACATTAATGAGGGAAGTACTAAGTACATGGTGGCAACATCTGCGAAGAGAAGACCTAACGTTGGTCAAACTATCAGGGTAGTGGAGCACGAAATTGAAATGGTGCAATCCTTTAACTACCTTGGGTCAATAGTATCAGCCGATAATGGTATGGAAGAAGAAATACGCGAACGGCTGATCAAATCCAACAAAGCGTACTATGATCTATCAAGGCTCTTTAAATCCCGAAATTTATCCAGAACATCCAAGCTACAACTGTACAAGACCATTTATCCAGAACATCCAAGCTACAACTGTACAAGACCATGGTCTCACCAGTACTCGTGTATGGATCCGAGACCTGGGTGCTCAATAAAAGCCACTCTGAACTCTTAGTCGCGTTTGAGAGGAAGGCCTTAAGGAGAATTGTTGGCCCCGCATGTGAGAGAGGACGATTCCGGAGACGCTACAACCATGAGTTGTGCGCGTTCTACCTTGAAGTTAATGTCGTAAGAAAAGTAAAGCTCGGTAGACTCCGGTGGGCGGGACACTTAGCTCGAATGAGCGAAGAGGAGCCTGCCCGGAAAGTTCTTTGTGGCAGGATGTATGGACGGAGACAGCGCGGCAGACCTTGTCTGCGATGGAAGGGTGGCGTAGACCAGGATACCTAGAGTCTGGGAGTGCCAAACTGGATGACATCGGCTCGCAATCGGGACCGGTGGAGAGATTTGTTAAATAAAGCCAAGACCGGATGCCGGTTGTAGTGCCGATGATGATGATGGTGTGGTGGTATCACACTGGTGTGATGAAAATGGTATTATTCCGAACAATCAGTTCGGTTTCAGATCGAAACACGACACAGTTCATGCCGCCATGAAACTTTTTTCCGACATACAGTGGAACAGTCTAAGCCAGGGGATTTTCGGTAAGCTGCATGGTGACCGGGGCAACCACGCGGCTAAGAGTCTTGGACAGTTGTGAAAGTCCTCATGTGCTAATACTGATAAACGGTGAGTTAAAGAATTTAATTATAGACACCAGAGCAGAGATATCCTTAATAAAAGCCAACTGCATCCATTTAGACGAAGTGAAACCGAGAAAGAAAATGAAATTCAGTGGTATAGGAGGAAAGACACAGGAAACGATAGGTGAAGTGAATAGTGAAGTTCAGTTTTGCCATACCCCGAGTAGAGGCAAGCCAAGAAGGATAAAATTCTAAGTGATCGAGAATAATTTATTAGGAGAATACGATGGATTGATCGGTAACCATTTCCTACGAGAGAGTGTCTTCACGATCAATTATAAGGACAATATTATAAACGGTAGTTGTGGAAAGATTCCACTAAGATACTTCAACGAAGAGAATGCGGTCAAAGAAAGGTCAGAAGTATTTAGGTCTATAGCTTTAATAGGGAAACTAGATAAAGAGGTGGTGATACCTAGACAGGAAATTACCGGAGGCATCATCATCTCCAGATGCATAAGTGAAAATAAAAACGGTAAATGTCTTGTATCCATCCCCCGCTTGGTAGAAACCTTGACATGGTGCGGTACAATGAATCACTCAGGCTATGTTGACGGAAGCATACGCTTCCAGTAGGGCCACCCATATCAGACAGCCTAGCGAGGAGTAACACAAAACGATCTACCACCCCTAATCCAGGGTGTTACGCGTCACCGTATCCATGGGATGGTTTGCAGCCAGGGGTATACCGGCTGTATTATAACGGAGCCTCTCTGATACCGGGTCGAATCAGAGCCGTATGCAGACCTTAAAGAGGGGCTCTGATATGGCGGACTAGTTAAAACCCCAAGACTCGTGGGAACAAAAATGAATAATCAATATACAAAAAACAATCTCACGAAAACCACGGTATGCTTAGGTGTGATGAGCCGACACTACCATAAGGGAACAAATAATCAAGAAAACACCGACTCGGCAAAAAGGAAACTTAGGGGAAAACGGAAAAAGTGGGAACACGCGTCGGCACATGGATTGTTCGAGCGTTATATAAACCAAACGCGATACAGACGGTCGTAGCAAACGCGAAACAATATAAAATGGACATCGTTGCGCTTCAGGAAGTCCGACTCCCACATCAAGTAATCGAAACCAACGAGTTTACACTGGCGTGTGGAGGTACCGATACACATAACCTCGGAACTGACTTCATCATAACCAAGAACATTACGCCCCATGTAAAAGATGTGCAATTTAGTAATGACCGAATGTCGGTGCTAAAAATACAGGAACCATGGTACAATTATGTATTTATAAACGTACACGCACCAAGAGAATCTACGGACGAAGAAACGAAGGACACATTCTACGAGACCCTAGAGGAAGTATTTGATGAGATCTCATCATTAGATGTTAAAATCCTCCTCGGGGACCTCAATGCGAAAATTGGTAAAGAAAGCCTACACTAGGTTTCAAATGATAATGGAATTCGAATTATCACGTTCGCAGCATCAAAAGATTTGGTAGTGAAAAGCACGATGTTCAAGCACAAGCAAATCCATAAAGCCACATGAATATCACCCGACGGCGTAACGCGTAACCAAATAGACCACTTCCTCATAGACAAAAGACACCACTCGAATATCCTTGACGTAAGATCATATAGAGGAGCAGATTCCGACTCCGGTCACCTTCTAGTGATGGGCAAAATTAGAAGTCGGCTTGCAGCAAACCCACATGGACAGTCACGGGAGACGAGTAAAAAGTTCGAGATTGATAAACTAAAAGACCTACGTAAAAGAGCGGAATATCAAGACGAACTAACGAATAGATTTAGCATCCTAGAGAATGACAGTAGTGAGGAAGAGGAAGCCAATAGTGTGGACACTAAATGGGCATCGATCAGAGACACAATTAAACAAACAGCCCAAGAGGCATTAGGATTTAATAAAACAACTAAGTCCAAACCTTGGTTTGAAGATGAGTGCAGGGCAAAGATCGAAGAACGTAAACGCCTCAGAATGATCCACTTAGAAGCGTATGATGAAGTCAACGCAGTAAGATACGCGACAATTCGGAAAGAAACAACTAGACTTTTCAAACACAAAAAACGCGAATGGGAGAAGACTCGGATCGAAAAAATCATAGAAAATGCCAGAGCAAAGAACAGCAGAGGTATGTATGCCGGCATAAATTCAATTAGAAACGGCTACCGAGGAAGAGCTAAAATAATACGAGACGCAAATGGCTGTCTGGTGACAGAAACAAACAAGATGGGAGCAGTACTTTGAAAACCTGCTTAATGTACGCACCCATCAACCACAAATAAACGCACCAGACGTACATACAACCGAGCCTCAGATCCCAGAGCCATCTTTCCACGAAGTTGTAGACGCAATAAATCGATTGAAAAACAACAAAGCTCCCGGAGTCGACTGCATACCGGCAGAGCTTGTGAAGCATGGAGGAGAGGCAACCGCTCGAAAGATCCACCAACCAATCAAAACAATATGGGATAAGGAAGTCACTCCGGAAGAATGGAAAACCTCAATAGTCGTCTCCATTTTCAAAAGAGGCGACAGATCTGACTGCGAAAATTACAGAGAAATATCATTGCTCCCAACCACATACAAAATACTAACAAATGTCATACTGGCAAGAATCACACCGTACACAGAAGAAATATTGGGAGACTATCAATGTGGATTCCGTAGGAATCGGTCAACAAGTGACCAAATGTTCACAATAAGGCAACTATTGGAAAAGAAGTGGGAATACGGAGAGACGGATCACCAACTGTTCGTTGATTTCAAAAATGCCTACGACTCATTTGCAAGGCAAAGACTTTACCATATTGTAGTTGAGCTGGGAATCCCGAAAAAATATGCCCCTCACGTCCAAATTGGCATGAACAAAGAGCGAGTTAGAATAGAAAACCACCTCTCAGAACCATTTGAAATCCGGGACGGACTAAAACAGGGCGATGGCCTCTCACCATGTCTCTTTAACCTTGTGCTCGGGTATGTCATCAGAAAGGTACAAGACGACAACATGGCCGGATCATGCCTGAACGGGGTCACACAAGTGCTCGCATATGCGGACGACATCGCCGTTTTGGGCGATAATCTGGAAACTGTAAGTAAAAACAGTGAAATCATCATGCAAGCGGCAGAAGAGGTGGGCCTAGAAATAAATGAAGACAAAACAAAATACATGATTACGGCGAGAGCAGGTGGACCTCAGAGAACACACATAAATATCAGGGGCAAGATATTTGAAATGTCAAAGAATTTAAATACCTGGAATTAATACTGCCGGCCAGTAAGGAAATGTCGAAGGAAATTAACAAAAGACTATATTCCGACAACGCTAGTTGGCATGCAGTCAGTAAACTGCTGAAATCTAAACTACTATCACGTAATATAAAGCTCCGTGTCTATAGACCCATAATCATGCCGATTGTTCTATACGGATGCGAAACATTGGCTCTCGCAAAACGGGAAGAAAACAAATTCCACGTATTCGAGAATAAAGTTTTAAAGGTTGGAGGTAAATATGACAAGGTGGCAGGACAATGGAGGAAACTCCACAACCACGAATTGGAAGAGCTATACCGCAAACCTACAATAATGAGAGTAAGATTAAGATAGGCCGGACACGTGGCGCGAATGGGAAACGATAGGACCATGCATAGAATTCTTGACGGCAATCCAACGGGAAAGAGACCGACAGGGTGGCCGCGACGGAGATGGGAGGACAATGTTAGGTTTGATCTTGATGAGATCGGATCGGATGGTCGAACATGGAAGGATAGTGCACAGGACAGGGAACAATGGCGGACTCGAGTCGGTGAGGTCATGAACTTTCGGGATCCTACAGGCCAATAAATAAATAGATATATAGATAATATTAAATGTTAATGGAGCAAATATTGTACGCCCAAGGGCAAAACAAATCAAAAAGACATTGTAGAATTTAGAGTGCTTGTGAACACCCAGTTAGTTAATTAAGAAAAATTACTGTAAATAGAAGAGTTTAGCCTTAAGTGAAAAATGTGATTTTTTTTTGGAAAATAAATATGAATTTAAAAAAAAAACATTGTGTAAACACATTGTTTTTGGTACTTTTCTTATCCGTAGTGAAACCGCACCAACTTTTTTGATTACTGGTAAATCAAAATGTTCTCTAAATTATGTTAAAATATGTTGAAGGCGGAAATTGGATCACTCTATAACTGTAAATTTTGCATATAGTTGCTTTTCCTAGAAGATTAGGGTTATTTTTAAAAGAAAAGGTAACCTGGATATTATAGTGGCTCCTGGGGGAAACTCAACAACGTCCTCTCTGATCTCCAAATCATTATAAAAGCTGACGACATTCTTTTCATTATTATGAAACAAACACGTTCCGTTAGCTGCAAATAAATGGAAATACGAAGATTTAAACAAATGTATAGCATATTCAAATTTTCGTTATCATACTTTACATAAAGTTACTATTCTATATTCATACGAGACGTGGTTAAATAACAACCGGCATTTTTGCTTTTCTTAAAGAATTTTTATTTATTAATCAACATTAATTTTATCACCTTCAAAGTAATCCCTCACTATTTTTTGATTTTGGAAGCATTTCTGGAACTTATTTTAGCGCTTTTGTTTTTATTTTATCAACGGTTTTTTGAGGATCGGGAAGAGAGAGAAATCACAAGATTACATTTAGGGCGTGATGTTACATTTTTGTCGAAAAAATGTTTTTCAAAGATCGCAATCACACCCAGACTATAGGACTGCAGTGTAGAAACTTTGACGCGCTATGTCTTTGGAATAGTGAGAAGATTCTACACATTTCATCGAACTTTTCCGGTGACATCATTTAGCAATTCCTGAGTGATATTTGACGTTGTTTTTGGTCGAATTTTACTAATTTCGTACATGGCTTGCTGCAACATGTTCCACTCCCGAAACATTCAAAACTCCCAAAATTTCCAATGAAGTCTGTGGGCCAGGTACCTACAACATATTAGCGAAGAAGAATCTGTGCGGAAAGTACTACGTGAATAGAGGGGTGCCAAATCAGACACTTTAGCCAAACCCCAAAAAAAAATTAAGAAATTGGGTACCAAGAACTCGGCGGATACGGCAAAAGATGCCATCGTGTGAACGATCACATTTTCATTAAGCTAGCTACGCTTGATCGGCGCAAAAGTGCACGCGTGACATTAATGTATTCCCGAGTAAAAACTTGTTCGACAAGATAAGTTTCCTCGATTCTCATTTGTGTCGCGTCGCTTTGTTCCCTTTCGTCTAGAAAATATCGTAAATCAATTCTGCAGTTAAACACATAAATTTATTTTTAATAATGTGTCGCATGGCGAATTTCTTCCGAAATCCAGTCGATAATAGGGTAAAATAATACCCGCAAAGTGTTCTTGTAGGCAAATACTAATTCATTTATTTAGCTTAGTACAAGCAACATAAATGGCGCAACGCTAATAACTTTGCCCGTAAAAATAAATTGTTATGGACAATTTAACAAGCCTTGAGACTTGCTAAATAAGGCCAAGACCGGATCCCGGTTGTAGTGCCGATGATGATGATGATGAAGCAACATAAATAAACTTACGAACTAACTTAAAAGCTAAGGTATAAAAAAAAAAACTTGGAGAAAGGAGTGATAACGGGCACAGGACAGGGGTGCGTGTAAGTAAGTGTTTTGGTGTTGTCTGTGTGCGTCACGGGGGGTATACGTATACGTACAGGACAGGGAAGGACGACGATAGGCCGGGAGCCAGGGTGTGAGTATTAGGATGAGTGCGGGTTTTGCGAGTGTAGGTGATGAGCAGAGGAAAGGAGGTCCGGAGGGGTGGGCGAGGAGACGAAGTTTAAGAGCAGATGAGGTGAGGTTGAAGTCAACAGAGGTGGTGTAAGAATTTGCCCACCGTAATATTCGCGAAATTGATTCATTAGCGCCGTAAAAATGATAGGCGGGTAAATAGAAGAGACGAGGGTTTCGCAGTTTTTGCGGGTTACTGTAAAATGTAATGAAGGAGAGCAGGCTTGGGCAATTGCTTGAACCTGCGAGAAGACGGTGGATGAAGAGGATGTCGGCATGAATTCTGCTCTTTTCAAGTGTGATAAGGTTAATTAGATGGAGACGGCCTGAATATGGAGGTAGAATCAGAGAATTTTCCAAATTCAATCTTCGGAGGGCAAACTGCAAAAAATGACGTTGAACGCTAGCGAATATGGGACGAGTGGTGAGGATACCAGACCTGACTAGCATTTTGAAGAAGGGGGCGGCGGACAAAGACTATGTAGAGCGATCGGGTAACAAAACCAGGGGCAGAATTGGCCTTGAGGATTATGTCGTGGGATGAATTTGAGCTCAATATCACATAAGATTCCAATGTCATGAATCGATTGTAGAAATGATATCTGTTGATTAAGTAAGAAATAGGAACGCCGCGACTGGCTCCTCGATAGTATAGTGGTTAGTATACTCGCCTGACACGCAGGAGACCGGGGTTCGATTCCCCGTCGGGGAGCCTCTGGCGCAAGACTAATGACCTTGCCAAAAAAAAAAAAAACAAATCATTATGGAAAATTTAACAAGCCTCAGGACTTGCTAAATAAGGCCAAGACCGGTTCCCGGTTGTAGTGCCGATGATGATGATGAGGAACACGGTGGGGGAGGGGAGCGCTTCCGGAAGAAGGCGGTTGAGTGACATATGACGATACCAGGTTGAAAAGCTATCGAGACCCGTTTGGAGAACTGAGGAGTCGACAGGAGAGAGAATCGTCTTGAAGAGTTTAGTGTCGTCCGCGTAGAGAGAGATGGAGGAGTTTTTTTTTTACACGAACGCGCAGATTTTGAAGTACCCTTAAATGTCAGAGCAAAATGTGAGCAGGAAGAGAGGAAGAAGGAAGCTTGGTACTGGAGTATATATCCTTAATGGTAAGAATAAATAGGAGACCAAAATGACTGCCCTAGAAAACCGCTGAAGTGGGAAAAAAGGATTGGAAAGGGTGGATCCAAATCTGACACGGTAGGTTCGATCGTTAAGATAGGAAGAGATCCACTTAATCAGTAGGGGTTCGAAACCAAGGGAGGGTAGCTTAAAGACGATGATATTGTGCCAGATTTTGTCGTAGGCCTTCGGTAGGAAGGCTCGTAAGGTTGGATGAAGGATATGCTAAAAGCGATGGTGATTACGTCAACTTCGCTGTCGTTAAAGAGGGCGTGGGAAGAGAATTCCACTAGATTGGTGGTGGTAGACCTGAGGGTGAGGAAACGATGGTGGTAAGGAGAGATGACTGATTTGCGACAACGTAACGCTTCGCATAGAATACCCTCGAACAGTTTCGGAATTGCGAAAGTGTGGCGATGGGACGATAATTAAATACGAGGGTGAATCAAATATAAACGGTAATTTGTTTTCATGCACTTATTGAATAATGTTACATACTAACTATGCTATCAACATTTTTCAATTTAGTCTCCTGAGTAATATACACTTTTGCCACCGGTTTGGAAGCTTTAATATCCCTTGTTAGTACACAGATTTAGGGCGAGTTGTTAGCCAATTGCGCACGTGGTCCTCCACCTCTTCATTACTTTCGATTTTTTTTTTGTTCCAAGTGATTACTTCAAGGGTGCGAACACAAAATAGTCACAGAGAGACAAGTCTAGGCTGTGGGGGGTGTTCCAGGGTTTCCGAGCCCATTTTTTTCAAAGTATCCCTTGTCAAGGACGGGGTGTGAGGCCTGGCGTTGTCATGAAGAAGGATGACTTCTCAAATGGGCATTCCTCGTCTTTTGTTCCGATACCTACTTCTGATGAGATTTCTCCAACAGTTAAATGGCGATCATCTTCAATAAACTCTCGAACAGCACGGATGTTATCTCTACGAAATGTCCTTGGGCGTCGATCATGACTTTCGTGTTCGATACGTTCTCGTCCACTTTTAAAATCTCTGGCCTACGTACACACGATTCCGAGACAATGTATCATCACCAAACGGTGCCTTCAAACAATTTCCGAGAGTTTAACACCTTCACTTGTTAACAATTTTATAATAATCCGTTGCGCAACAGAGCTATGTACCTCTTGCTCGCTTATGGCCGTACTGACTACAAAGTCGAGCGTGACCACAAGCCAATCCAGTTCCCCTACTCTTCACAAACCAAACAACAAGCTCGCACAAGTTTATCTAACTCGCAACTTGTTGCTAAGCAAAAAAAGTAAAATTGTCGTTTGTATTTGGTTCACTCTCGTATATCGTTTTAGGTCCATTTTTATGCATGGACGGGATATAAGAGGATGTCCAAATATCTGGGAATTCACCCTGTGTAAGGGATAGATTAAAGATCGTTGAGAGCGGGAGAGAAAGAGAAAATAAACTTTTTTTTTTAAAGTACAGCAGGGAGTCCCTCAGGGCCGGGGCTGAACTCGTCTTTATATAGGTTTCATTTTTCTTCAACTATGTATGTTTTGCTGTATATGTTGAGTGACGAAGGGGCCAATGTATAATTCGGGCAAGTCTTTGAGGTAGGATGGATTAGGCCCAAAAGAGTTGTTCGTGAAGGATTGTTTAAAGAAAGAGGTGAAAAGATTGGCAATAGTTTGGGTGTCGGTTGAAGTAGTCGCGTCATAGGTAGGAGAGGTGGGATAGACTTCAGATTTCCGTTTGTAATTGATAAAGTGGAAAAAGGATTTGGGTCATTGATCAAATTTGTTTGTGTTTTATTGAGATAATTGTGGTAGAGGAGGCTGCAAAGTTCAGTGAATTGATAAAAGGAACCGAGATAGTTGGAGTAGTCTAGGGGAAAACTCGTTCTTAGGAACATGATCCACAAATTATTCCTCTTGTTCCGAAGAGTGCGGAGTTTGTGGTAATACCACGGGGGCGACAAAACCGATATCCTATGTCGAGAATATGGGACATATAAGAAAATGTCATCGTAAATTTCTTTGTAGAGAGTGGGACTAGCGTCTTCCACATCTAGATGGTCAAAGCGAAATGCGATTTTGCTACGATGATCATTTATAAGGCGAAAGTTGGCTTTGTGGAAGTTGTAGGAAAGATGTCGTGGGGTGGTGGTAATTGTCAAAGGTTAAGATGGCATGAAGGCTAAGGGTAACTGAGGAATTATAGGGGTCCGTCGTACACAAGGTCAATTTGCTTGTCCATATGATTTGGGACATTATTTATTTGACAGAGGCTTGAGTCGGTGAGACGTCTATAAAGAGACATTCCTTGGCACTTGCGGGAATTGAGATGTAGAGACTGTCAATGCCCACTCGAGATGGGGGAGGTTAAAATCACCAAGAACAACGATATCGTGTTAGAAAGTACTTAACTCGGTTAGATGAGCAACAGCAGTTATTGCGAGAAGAGGCGAGTTTATTTTGGATGGCAAGCAGCAGACCACGGCAGAGGGAGTCAGACAAGGTCAGTGAACAGCGTCATCACGAAAAACGTTAAAGAAGGAAGGGAACAATTCTTGACTATTGATACTCGGGATCAGAGCGTATATATCGAAAGGAAGGGAATATGCATTTTGTAGGATCGATTGGGTTTTAGAGCGAAGTCCTCTCAAACACTGATAGTAGAAGGCTAGGTAGAGAATATTGACAAACTCGAAATGGTGTGGGGACGGCAATTGATTTGGGGTCTAAAAAACTTGTCATTGTTGGTTCCACTACGTTGGAAACTAGAATGTCATTTTCGTGTGAATGTATTGACGACAAGCCAAGAGATCTTTTGATAGTTTTTGTGGGAGCATATTGAAATTTTCGTGGAATTTCATAAAACGGTAACGGAGGCTAAGAATGTCGGTAGGTAGTCCTTCCTGTTGAATGGAAACCATGACACTCGTTTTCGTTTTACCATGATAGTAGACTGATTCAGATTTGCCATGGAAGTGAGCAAGATAGATGCAGACATTTTCGTAGGTCAGTTTATATCCGAGTTTAGACAGGGGGTAGCGACATTCAGATGAATTAAGGGACTGCTGTGTGATTTTAACAGTTGTAGGTATCAATAATTGATCGGGGGGCGAGGGGTGTTGAGTTGGGGCGAGATGCAGGTGTAAGGTGGGGGGATGTGAAATTCAATCTTGAGTTGGGTTTAGAAGACGAGTGGGATGTCCCTTGATGGGGGGTTTATAGGATTGAGAGTGTGTGATCTGTAGAAGATGGTATACTTCGTCCCGGTTTTGAGGTTGAAATTAGGGAAGAGACTAGAGATAGGGACAGAATGTGATGTGAGACGAGCAGTTTTGTAAGATTACGAGAGATTTTTTTTTAGGAGGCCGTGGAGGAGAGTTAAGATTGAGAGGTTTTAATGCGGTTATATTCAGGGAGAGGAGCTAGATTATAACTCGACTTGGAAAAGGATTTTATGGTTGTTTGGTTTGGGAAGAGGAGTGCGAACGTGGCTAGATTTAGGGAAAGGACTATGAGTATACATTGGCTTGGAGTGAGATTTTATGGGACGAGTTATGATTAGAATGTGGGGTGCAGCGGAGAGCCGAGAAAGCGAAGTGGGGATGTGTGCTGGTTTGGAAAGGAGAGTACGGGTATTAACAGATACTAAGATTTCGGGAAAGTGGGGCAGGTGGTCAGTTGGTTTGTTGGGGTTCCTATTGGATATAGTCAACCTGCCGATTCTTAGGTAACCGTTGTTGTTCGGGTGTAAAATCCAATCATACCTGGGGGGAAGGACTGTGCGGCTTTTCAGGGCCCGAAGAGCCATACATCGCTCGATCCCCACTATTCCAGGCGAAGCGACTTACCTCAAAGTCGAACCTTCAGCAAGGTTGCGTAACCTTGCTACGGCATTTACCGCCAGCCAAATTGCTGGAATTAATTCAGTTACCCAATAGGATAACTGACATGAGTATCTTTTGGGCAGCTTACCTGTCTTTGGGGGTTTTTCCCCAAACCCCTTTTTCTCCACCACCATACCTGAAAACATTAAGTCCACGGCAAAGATTATCACCTAGCCGTGGCATTGAAAATTTCATCCTCGGGCATGCATTGCACCCAGTGCATCTCGTTCCCATAGCCTTACGCCATGGAAACAAAATCAACACGGAGTTCATTGATTACTCGTTGTTTTTGTTTGTCCATGGCACCCCTAGCATGCGGCTATCAGGTCCCATCAGTTTGCCACCGCCGACAAGGTTTCGGCTGATGCTAAGCAAACATTACCCTAATTACCAGCAATAGCTGGTTTCCTATTGTCGGTCTCCACCGATCAAGGACCGCAAACAAGCAACGAATTGGATGCAGCCATCAAGTGTTTACTTTTAACATCTGGCAATGGCTGCACCCTATATTCGTTGCAATACCCAAATATAGCATTTGCATCACAGATTGTTTATGGTATATCCAATTTCCTATTAACGGCCGCCAACCGTCGGCAGACCTAGGAAAATTCACACCCATCAACCTAAATGTTGATTTATGGCCTCTCCTAGGATGGCCGGATCTTCGGCTCGTGTTGTTTTTACCCCAGATGTCCCTGTTGCCGGCAAGTGTTGCACAATCAATTGTGTACACAGCCGCAGGCCACCCATTGTTTGTATTCGTAGGAGATGCAGTTGCGACGCTCGCAACCACCATCGATCACCGGACGATTGTATGCGATGCATACACATACATACGAAATGTATGCCGTATTCCCCGGCCCAATCACGATTGACTGCCTCGAGTCGATCGTGCAGCTCCTCCTCTTTTTGCGGTTTCCTTTGTGGTGTCCTTTTTTTTTGTCGGCAGCGAATACTAGTCAGATAGTAACCTTTGAAGCGCGCACACGTACCGGGTACGTGGCGTTTTGCTGAGTCAGAATTCTACAGTCGAGGAAGGTTGTCGAGAACCTTACGTGTTAAGTGTTACGTAATATAGTGTCTTTTTCAGCTTGTAATTAGAGGAGCATTTTGTCAACTTTTCTTCCGATAAAGGTTGTTTAATTAAGTCGAAATATTTCGTGTCACTTCTAAGCTAATGTGTCATTGTTGAAAATCGTTAGAACAATAAAAACAAACTAAATCAATGTCCCCGTGTAATACTCAAGAACAATGCTCAATAAAGTTCAATAATTAAATACAATTAGATATCTGTGTGTTTCATTTCTACCGGAGAACTGTGCTTTGAGGAATCAGCTGCCGTGAATTAAATTGTGGTGTTTTTGTTGAATCTGCGTCCGTGCTGACGCACTAATAAAAATACCCACATTGGTGACTCCGAGTTTGAACAATCGCGCCTTCGGAACAATAAGTTACATCCAGTGAGCAATTGGGGCGGCAATTGCCGAAAGACAATAGTGACAGTGACAATCGGTGATAATAAAGACAGTTAGAGGGGTACCCACTACCCCAACACCGCTTTGCTACTAACATCAACAGATGAGACGCAGCCAACAACACCAGGCGATACGACATCACCGGAACAATAACATCAGTCACCTCAACAGCAACGTCCAGGAGTTTGTCAGCTAAGTATCCTTACGTTTTTCTTTGTTTTATTCTGACCAAAAATAACAGTGCAACATCGTACACAATGGCAACGCCGACGGTCGCATCAATCGTTGGTTTGAAGTAACTTCAACAATTGCAACATATAGTTTTCCCTTAAGCAAATTCTGCACATCAATAAGTGATCCCTCATCAACTAAGCCACGCTTAACTCTTCCAACAATACCTGCACAGGAAATGCACGCTCATAATCAATAAAGGTGCACCTCACATCAAGAAATCCTGTCCTTATTGATGGAATTGCAGCTACTAAACAACAGAAGAAAAGAAAGCAACGAAACACAGAAACAAAACTTAACTAGTGTACAATTTGCCTTTCATCGACGGAACCTTGTTTGTGGCAGTACTTGTGATAACTTACGACAGATTGAAATTTTAAAACTTCGTGTCGAAATTCTTCTTTATCTTTTTGTTTTCACCATACAATATGACAATATGTTTTTTGTTTCTATATAAGTACAATTGTTTTAGTATCTAAATGAGCAGTTAGTAAACAAGTGCGCATTGTAAATCAATTCATCCATGCTAAAAAAAAGTAAATTATCCTTTGTATTAACAAGGTCGATTAAATGTAAAGTAAAAATATTTCCCTTTTTTTTTCTTCGAACGAATCATATAATTAAAAGCTTTATTTTGCTATCTCAATTAAACCAGCTATCAAACATGCTTTGTTTCTGATTAATTAACATTATTTTAGACAGTAAACAGTTTTTCATTTTTTTTTTTTTTTTTTAAATTATTTTGTGCATATTTATCTTTAACTTAAGCTTTGAGAAAACTGATATTACGTTCACGATTTTCTTTTCCTTTCAAATACCGAAATATTTATACGCACGATTAACTTTCAGACTACCTAACAAGTAAAAGTGACAGGAACAACATTCTGAAATTAACAAGAGTTTACAGTTACAATTTTCAAATAACCAAATTAAAAGGGAATTGAACTAATTTTAAACTATTGCAATCTTTACCAAAGCGGTGCGAAAATCAAATAAAATACAATCAAAAACCTTTTTATTAATTTCCCTTTGCGGTTCCCTCTTCGTTAACAGTAAATGAACACAATAAATTATAGATTATTGAAATCAACTAATCAAACAACATTGTAAGCCCCTTCTGGGTACCAACAATAGCTAAGAGAACGGTCTTAGAATAATTAACTTAAAAGAAAAAAAAACCCAAACTGTACTACAATATTATTAAATTTAAATAAGCGGACAACAACAACAGAAACACCTAAACCTAATAAGTAACTTCAGACGCCTCTCTGGTTTCATAGTCTATCCGTAAAATTTATAAATGTCCTAAGCGCCTACATCCAACCTGAATGTACTACCAATTGATATAAGATAAAAATAACCTAAAAAAAAGAAGCACCTATTCCAAAATTAATTAAAAGGACAATTGTTTCTCATTGTTCACTGCTGTCCGCCACAAATGAAAGACGGACAAAAATATATACTTACATATAATAGTATACTATAAGGATACGAACAAGAGTAAACTCTTTCAGAATAGTACTAAATTTATTTAACCACACCGATAACGTATATTAAACATAGAAATAATTAACACAAAAACCGCGACAATATCCACGACCACTCTCGACTCCACTCGACCATCTTCGACGCCTTTTGACTCTTTTACTCGGCCTCCCTTCACCTTTCTTCGCGTCTTCTTACGCTTTTAACTCCAGTTTCGCGTCATATAACCTACAATGGTCAACACGCGAAACGCGACGGCCAAAAAGGCTCAGGAACAACCTGAGCCCCTTGAATTCCACGACGCCTCCAGCGTCGATTTCCCCACTGAGCAAGTCGATGCTGACCTAGACTTGCCCGGACAATCTACTCCCCTGGCACCACCCGTTGCCTCCAGCGTCGTGAACCGACCCCAGCCTACTTCCACAAACACACTCCCGACCTCTTCTAACGCCCCTGGTGCCGGCCAATTGGTGGATTCTGGCATAATAATGCCCACAACTTGTGCCGGTACCTCTAAACAAGCCCATAGGCAACCAGAGTCCCAAGAGTTCCACGATGCTTCCAGCCTCGGGAATGGGACTCGCCATTCAAATATAGGGCTTCCCCCCTTCGATGAGGAGGACCCAGACCTTTGGTTTGCAGTGGCAGACCGCATCTTCCAGGCCTCAGCCTTGCACGACGAACAACTTCGTGCAGTCGAGCTGTTGAAAGTGCTTGACCGCACTCAGCGACCGCATGTTGCCCACATAATAAGGTCGGCCGGCCGCAACCCGTATAGCAACATGCGTGAAGCTCTGCTCGACGCTTTGGACGAGCCTGGAAGTGTGCGGCAACAACGCTTAGCCGCTGTAACCAACCTTTCTGGGATGAGACCATCTCTTTTCCTGACCCATTTACGCTCTATAGCGGGGACCAGGATTGGGGACGACCTGATAAGGCCTCACTTTTTGAGGTGTCTTCCCCAACATGCCCGTTCGGCACTTATAGCCCAACCCAATCAGAGTTTGGGCTATTTATCCAAAATTGCGGACGCAATTATGGAAAGCTCAGATCAGTATTCTGAGCCTCCTGCGTACCAGCTAGCGGCGGTTTCTCAACACGCCGCCCAGCCTACACGGCACCCTCGACTGCCTTTCACAGCCCCTCAATTGGCCCCAGTTCTCCATCCTCCTCAAACCCAATTACCACATAGAAGGCCCGCCTCAACCAATTTCCCACAGGGGAATCCAGAGGCAGGCCCCAACGTATTTAATCAAAGAAGTTCGCCACCTCATTTAACTCCTGCTGACCTTCGGGCGCTCCAAACCTCACTCCTCCGCGAAATAAGTCAATTTCGCGCGGAGGTGAGGAACAATCCTCGAAGCGCCCATAATCGAGCCATGCCGAGCCGTCCTCTTAATCGGCAAAACTACTCTCAAATTGCCCCTCAGAGGGCCTACATCCCTCAGAATGCCCCACAGAGGGCCAATACCTCTCAAAATGGCCCTCACCGGGCCAATTCTCAGCGAGCTCCGGCTCGACCTCCCCGTAACGGCAATACCAATACCCAGAATATATCTGATAATGCCGTTACTCTCCCATGGTGCGCCAATCACCAACGATATGGTGATCGCGCATTTAATTGCAAGGCGCCTTGTGGTTGGACACAACCACCCACCATCCAAAGGCGCCCTTTAAACTAATTTTGCCGACCGATACCCTCGCGCAATCGGCCGGCACCCATACGATAAGTCGCCTAACCATCCGGGATTCTAAACTGAATATCGCTTTTACTGTCGATACCGGCGCCGATATTTCAGTCCTCCCGCGATCGTTTGCTCCCCGTAACCGCGTGCCAGCCGCACTTAAATTGTCAGCGGCGAATAATACGCCGATACTTACGTACGGACGTAAAAAGCTGACACTGCAATTGGGTCTTTGTCGTCCGATCACTTGGCGTTTCGTCATTGCGGACGTGAATGAACCCCTGATAGGTTCCGACCTATTAGGTGCACATAATCTGTTGGTCGATTCGACCCATAACAGACTAGTGGCTCCAACCGCACCCCCCTTGCCCATGACGGCATCTCCAGCGCAACTTCAGGGGCCACAGAGTGCACAGACCCGTTTCAGGTTATGGTACAAGAATTTGTTAGTACGACAATTCCTCTACCTAGCCAACGCCGACATAAAGCCACGGTGTTTCATCATATAGAAACACGTGGTCCCCCGGTGAGCCAGCGTCCACGTCGACTGGCTCCCGAAAAATTACGTGCGGCGCGCGCGGAGTTCGAGCATATGATCGAACTAGGTCTCTGCCAACCGTCGGACAGTCCCTGGGCAAGCCCACTCCACTTAGTGAAGAAACGTTCTGGTGAGTGGCGCCAATGTGGCGATTACAGGCTGTTGAACGCAGCAACTGTCCCGGACAGATACCCTATTGCACACCTCTACGATTTTTCGTACAAGTTACGAGGGTGCAATGTCTTCACTACTCTGGATCTCACCAGGGCATACCATCAAATTCCGGTGGCACCAGAAGACATCCCCAAGACCGCAGTCATTACACCTTTCGGACTCTTTGAGTTCAAAGTGATGACTTTCGGCTTCAGGAATGCCGCACAGACATTCCAGCGTTATATCGACACGGCTTTACGTGGTCTTAATTGCTGCCATGCATATCTTGATGACATTCTCATCGCCTCCAAAGACCATGCCGAACATAAACGCCACTTACGTCAGGTCCTAGAGCGCCTCCGCGATTTCGGTCTTGTCATCAACCCAGATAAGTGTCAATACGCCAAGGAGCAAATCACCTATCTGGGTTATGTCGTTGACAACCAGGGCATTCGCCCACTACCAGACCGTGTGGAGGCCCTCATGAAGTATCCCCGGCCTACTAACGTGAGTGAGCTTCGTCGATTTCTGGGCATGCTTAACTTCTACCGCCCAACACTGAAGAACGCTGCCCAAGTTCAAGCTCCCCTAAATGAGTTCTTAAAAGGAGCTAAGCGCAATGATAAGCGCCCCATTAATTGGACAGAAGTCTCTGATAGAGCATTCCAACTGTCCAAAGAACAATTGGCAAATGCCACCTTACTCCGATACCCCCTCGAGGGAGCGGCACTTTCTATCCAATGCGACGCATCGGATACCGCAATCGGAGCCGTCCTTGAACAGGACATTGAAGGCCGACCGGAACCACTTGGTTTCTTTTCAAGGAAGCTGAGTCCCACTGGGCGACGTTACAGCGCCTACGACCGTGAATTACTCGCGATCTACAGCGCTGTTAAGTACTTCCGTCATATGATAGAAGGTCGCTCACTCTCCATCTTAACAGACCACAAGCCATTGGTCTATGCGTTCCGGAAGAAGTCGGGAAATGTCTCCCCCCGACAAGAGCGTCAGTTAGATCTCATAGGGCAATATACTACGGAGATCAAGCATATCTCCGGTAAACAGAACGTCACGGCGGACACCCTTTCTCGAATCGATACGATTCATTTGCGTACCGCCTTGAATAACACTGACCTCGCCCTAGCTCAAGAGGAGGACGAACAGCTCAAGTCCCTCCTAACTGCCGATACGGCACTAGAGCTCAAGAAAATTACCCTTCGCGACCCTTTGGGCGAAATCTGGTGTGATGTCTCCACTGGAACCGCTAGACCTTACATTCCCGAGAAACTTCGTAAGGGCGTGTTCCAGGTTTACCACAACCCTGCCCACCCCAGCGGCCGAGCAACAGCCGCTGCTGTCCGTCGCAAATTCATTTGGCCCCGGATGAACAAAGATCTCACCGGTTGGGCCCGTGCTTGTCTCCAGTGCCAGCGCTGCAAAGTAGCGCGACATAATGTACTGGAGCCAGCGCAGTTCAAGCTTCCCACGGCACCCTTCGCCCATGTCCACATAGACATAGTGGGACCGCTTACTCCATCAAGAGGATTTTCTTATATCCTCACTATGATGGATCGCTGCACGCGATGGCCAGAGGCGACACCTCTCCGGGCAGTTACTGCCGAATCAGTCGCCAAGGCCTTTTACTCAACTTGGGTCACACGCTTCGGTGTACCGACCACCTTAACTTCGGACCGAGGTCCACAATTTGAGGCGACAATTTTTAGGCAGCTAACAAACCTTCTCGGCTGCCAAAGAAGTCGTACCACCGCCTACCACCCGCAATCAAATGGGATGATAGAGCGCTGGCATAGATCTCTAAAAGCCTCACTCGTGTGTCATAATGACACACAATGGTTTGACGCCCTTCCAACCGTCCTCCTCGGCCTGAGGACAAGTATTAAGGAGGACCTGGGTGCTTCGGCAGCAGAGCTTACCTACGGTACCAACCTCCTTCTTCCAGGAGAACTTTTCCTGAATGGCGAAACACCGCGTGACCAACTTCGTGAATTGGGACATCTCCGTGACCTGCTACGTAAGGTTAGGGCAACCCCTGTAACCAGGCACGGCTCCAAAAAACTTTTCGTCCGCCCTGAACTGCACAGCTGCACGCACGTCTTTGTCAGGGTGGATAAGGTCAAAAAACCCCTCGACCCACCTTATGATGGCCCTTTCAAAGTCTTCCACCGCATCAGTGACCGCGTCTTCGAGATCGACATTAGAGGCAGGCGATCCGCGGTCAGCGTCGAAAGGCTCAAGCCTTGTTTTCTGGAAGCTTCCGCTCCAGAATCACCTCCATCTACGGACACCGCTCCTACTCCACCGGCACAACCTCCCCGTACTCGCGCTCAGGCGCGCGCCCATACCCAACTAACCTCCTCCTAACCTGCCTTACCTGTTTCGTGACTACGTCACTGGGGAGGGAGTGATGTGAGGCTTTTCAGGGCCCGAAGAGCCATACATCGCTCGATCCCCACTATTCCAGGCGAAGCGACTTACCTCAAAGTCGAACCTTCAGCAAGGTTGCGTAACCTTGCTACGGCATTTACCGCCAGCCAAATTGCTGGAATTAATTCAGTTACCCAATAGGATAACTGACATGAGTATCTTTTGGGCAGCTTACCTGTCTTTGGGGGTTTTTCTCCAAACCCCTTTTTCTCCACCACCATACCTGAAAACATTAAGTCCACGGCAAAGATTATCACCTAGCCGTGGCATTGAAAATTTCATCCTCTGGCATGCATTGCACCCAGTGCATCTCGTTCCCATAGCCTTACGCCATGGAAACAAAATCAACACGGAGTTCATTGATTACTCGTTGTTTTTGTTTGTCCATGGCACCCCTAGCATGCGGCTATCAGGTCCCATCAGTTTGCCACCGCCGACAAGGTTTCGGCTGATGCTAAGCAAACATTACCCGAATTACCAGCAATAGCTGGTTTCCTATTGTCGGTCTCCACCGATCAGGGACCGCAAACAAGCAACGAATTGGATGCAGCCATCAAGTGTTTACTTTTAACATCTGGCAATGGCTGCACCCTATATTCGTTGCAATACCCAAATATAGCATTTGCATCACAGATTGTTTATGGTATATCCAATTTCCTATTAACGGCCGCCAACCGTCGGCGAACCTAGGAAAATTCACACCCATCAACCTAAATGTTGATTTATGGCCTCTCCTAGGATGGCCGGATCTTCGGCTCGTGTTGTTTTTACCCCAGATGTCCCTGTTGCCGGCAAGTGTTGCACAATCAATTGTGTACACAGCCGCAGGCCACCCATTGTTTGTATTCGTAGGAGATGCAGTTGCGACGCTCGCAACCACCATCGATCACCGGACGATTGTATGCGATGCATACACATACATACGAAATGTATGCCGTATTCCCCGGCCCAATCACGATTGACTGCCTCGAGTCGATCGTGCAGCTCCTCCTCTTTTTGCGGTTTCCTTTGTGGTGTCCTTTTTTTTTGTCGGCAGCGAATACTAGTCAGATAGTAACCTTTGAAGCGCGAAAACGTACCGGGTACGTGGCGTTTTGCTGAGTCAGAATTCTACAGTCGAGGAAGGTTGTCGAGAACCTTACGTGTTAAGTGTTACGTAATATAGTGTCTTTTTCAGCTTGTAATTAGAGGAGCATTTTGTCAACTTTTCTTCCGATAAAGGTTGTTTAATTAAGTCGAAATATTTCGTGTCACTTCTAAGCTAATGTGTCATTGTTGAAAATCGTTAGAACAATAAAAACAAACTAAATCAATGTCCCCGTGTAATACTCAAGAACAATGCTCAATAAAGTTCAATAATTAAATACAATTAGATATCTGTGTGTTTCATTTCTACCGGAGAACTGTGCTTTGAGGAATCAGCTGCCGTGAATTAAATTGTGGTGTTTTTGTTGAATCTGCGTCCGTGCTGACGCACTAATAAAAATTCCCACAGGACTATGCTGAAATTGGATCTGTTCTTGGATAAGGAAATCCTGTAGTTTTTCAGAAAGAATTCAGAAACCAATGGCAGTTCGTGGATTTAGGAGCGCCCTTTAACCAATATGAGGTAATTACTTGGTTGGAATAACTCAGTTTATTGAGACGGGCCTGCCATTCTGCGCAGACCGATGATGTGCCAAAATGAATGATCGCGGGGGAGGGTGTCGAGGGGAAGGGGGGGTGTTGGTTGGTGAGGGTTGATGATTACATTATTAACGTGCCGCCTAGACCTTCTTTCGAAACCTAAACGATATGAGCACAAACAATGTACACACGGCAATCAATATCATGTGTTCGTTATCGGTCTGGCAGCCACCAGTCACGGGCATAGGTATGAGCATGTGTGCAATTATGGGTACAATTATGGGGAAAAGTTCTCATCGAGAGTGGAAGAAAATCAGGTCAGTCGAATGTTGTCCTTTGGGGGATTTAGTGTTTGCTACTTCATGATGTTAGTGTCGTACTGCTAATTTCTTTCTTATACAAATGCACGCATAAAAGATTATTTTAAGGTACCTGTTATGTTATATTAAGGTTAAATGCCAAAGTACAGTGCGAGAAGGAGGGGGTAAGGAAAGAAGGTATCGATATACATTGGTCGTGAATGCTTGGATATTACAACGAGGCTTTTATAAGCAGAAATGACTAATTTAATGGTTTCTGTTTAGTTTATCAATCTCCCTTTGAAACATTAAGCTCAATATAGAGAATCGAAGTAATATTAATACTGCCGATGCAAATCTTAATACCGGTACGAGTACCATTGAAAGCATTAATATCATCATTAAGTGAATAAATAATAATCTTGAAAAGTGAACTCAATAAAAAAAAAAAAAATAGAAAGTTAAAACTAACATGCGTTGGCCAAGGTTTTTTTTTACACTAACGCGCGCACAAAATGGAATTTTGAACTACCCTTAAATGTCAGATCACAGTGAGAGCGGATGGAGGGGAAGTGCATAAGGAAAGGAGGTATCGATGTACATACATTGGTCTTGAATGTCTGGACATCACAACGGCCAGAAATCACATGATCAAGCAGCACATTCCACATGCGTGTGGTTCGGCTAAAGAATAGCTATCTATGTTTATTTGTGGGCGTAAAATCCACCTGCAACGTGAGCTGTTGCGCATTCACAGATTGACGGGTATCGCGTAAAAAGGTCTGAAGAGGCGGAACATATTCAGCAAGTTCAGTTGAGCAATGACCGTGGTAATACCTATAGAAAATTGACGAAATTGGTCGGCTCACAGCTGAGTCGCCAATCAGTTTCACTGCTCGTTTTTGCATCCTGCCCAGCACGTGTAGTGCAGTTTTGGATGCGCCTGACCACATATGGGAGTTGAACTCCATTTTTGGACAAATATACGCCTTGTAAATAGTGGGCAGGTTGGATGGAGTGAAGTATCTTTTGCATCTCTTAAGGGACCCCATACATTTGGCTGCACTTTGCGCAGCTTCAAATATGTGGTCATTTCAGTTAAGAGTCGAATTAATTCGAGTGCCTAAGATTGATAGTTCCTTGGCTTCGCCGATACAAGTGCCGTTCATCAACAGTGTCTTTACTTTGGGGCTCGCCTTTGACGACAAGAGACAGCACTGAGTTTTTTGGTCATTGAATTTTACTCGGTTAGATAATCCCCACTGATATCTCTTGTTGAGGTCTGAATTCATAAGCATAAGTTGTTGGTTGGTAGGGACGTTCGAAAAGTTTGGACGGGAGTGTTCGTATGAGTATGAGAAACTCAACGTGCTATCATTAGCAAACGAGTGAATTGGGTTGTGAGTAATTGACAAGAGATCATTTATAAAGATGAGGAAGAGAGTGGGTGAGAGTACCGAACCCTGGGGAACACCTGCCTCAATTTGATGGGAGACAGATTTGACACCATCAAGAACCACTTGAATTGAACGGCCAGAAAGATAGTCTCTTATCCATTGGATCAGGGAATTGTCCACTTCATATGAATGCAATTTTGACAAAAGGGCTGGATGCCAAACTCTGTCAAAGGCTTTTGAAATATCCAATTCGACTACTTTACTTTCACCGAGGTAGTAGATGGAAAGACTCCACTCTTCAGTAAGGTACGCCATCAGATCTCTTGTGGACCTATTGCTACGAAAGCCATATTGGCGGTCATTGAGGAGGTCATTTGATTCAAGATATTTCGAAAGTTGACGGTTGATAAGTGATCCAATTACCTTGGAGAGAATAGAAGTTAGTGCTATGGGTCGATAAAAAGAAAGGGATGATTTCTCACCCTTTTTGGGAATTGGCTAAATGTTCGCTGACTTCCGTCTATTTGGGAAACGGCCAGTAGAATAAGACAAATGGAAGAGTTTCCGCAGTGGTTTAGCGAGTGAAGAGGAATATCTCGTCAAGAGGATTGGGGGAATGCCATCCGGACCAGCGGATTCGTGTGCGTTTCACTCTTTGAGTGCGTGGGCAACAGTACGCCTTCGGAAACGAATCTGGCTCATTGTGTGCTTATGCTCGAGTTGAGGTGGTACTGATGTGGTATCAGGCAGCCTTGAGTTGGCTGCAAAATGTGTGGCAAGTAGATTCGCCTTCTCTATTGCACTGGTGACTGGTTTGTCATCGACTATAATTTTGCTATTCCAGGTTAACTGTACCAGAAAGAAAGGTAGTTTTCGGTTCTTCCTTTCAGACCTGGTGAAGGGTGTGACGGGCTCCTCGATAGTATAGTGGTTAGTATAGCCGCCTGTCACGCGGGAGACCGGGGTTCGATTCCCCGTCGGGGAGCCTCTGGCGCAAGACTAATGACCTTGCCCGGAAAAAACAAACATTATGGAAAATTTAACAAGCCTCAGAACTTGCTAAATAAGGACAAGACCGGTTCCCGGTTGTAGTTCCGATGATGATGATGATAAGCGATGGAATGGATGAACAGACTGAGTTTTGAATATTTTTCTTATTTATATAAGTTTCTACTACCTGTGGGAGAGTGTAGTATTTTTTGTCTCACTGTCTGGTCATGCAAGAACTTGCCGCTTTGAATATGCGCATTGCGGTCATTTCTAGCTCTCTTAAATCTGTTCACCACACAAGCTAAAAGTTCGATGAGCACCAAAGAAAAACACAAACCGAACTTCACACCGCACCGTCCACAAGAAGTAATTAATTGTTCTTATTTGTTCCGCTAAAAAGTAAACTGGAAAAGCGCAAACAGAACTCGATGACGCAACATCCACTTTGCACTACTCTCGGACGCATGTGTGAAGATCCGTTTGTTTGTTTAGGATCCCACAGTAAGACTTCTCCCCCGAACCGATAGTGCAATTGGGTATTTTATGTTCTTTTTTTTTTATTATACTTCTCTCGGGAGAGGCGAACCCATAGCGCCGAGTGTGCGCCCCGAGATGCCATCAAATAACTGTTGCAGTTCTTTTTGAACAGTTGCAGGTTGTAACACTCCGGGAACACTCGCGTGGGAAGGGAATTCCACAGCCTCCCCGCTCTGTAACGGAACGAGTTCTGATGCAGGGATATTCGCGCCGTCGGGAGATGAACCGCAAACGGGTGCGATCCGTCGGATTGTCTTGTGGAGCGCATATAAACCAAATTGCGTGGAACAATACTAAGAATCTCCGAAGAACAGCACCCATGATAATATCTGTAAAATAGACAGAGGTCGGCTACGCGCCTTCGATGTGATAGCGACTGTAGTCCCGACGTCAGCGCCGAGTCCCCGATCAGGCGGATCGCTCGTCTCTGTATGCTCTCAAGTAGGTCGAGGGTATGTTTAGGAGCCGAGCTCCAAACATGAGAGCAATATTCGAGCGCGGGTCTAATTTGGGATTTATATAGGAGAAGAAGTTGGGCCGGAGTAAAATATTTCTTGGCTCTAAAAAGATAACTCAGTTTTCCTGAGGCTGACCTGGCGATACTCGACACGTGTTTATGCCATGATACATTCCCACAGACCGCGCGCCGAGCAATTTCAAATTTTCCCCAGCCTCAAAGGCCCGGTCATTCACCATCAGCTGTGGAACAGATGATCCACTTTTCTTTGTGAATGTTGTGTACTGGGTCTTCGTTGCATTGAAGTCGACAAGAGCGGGCTTTCCCCACTGCAGGACTTTATCCAGATCCCGATTCAGAGAGTCAATCTGTCTACATCTCAGCTGGTGTGACGTTGAAGCACCAATCGGTCGATCACTCGAAAAGGAGGAAACAACCGTACTATCATCCGCAAACTGAACACTTTGTGGCGTTTCTACTAACGCCACTGCTACCTTTTTCAACCTACCTCCAAATCTTCCCTCCTAAAGCTCCACCAATTTCATCATTTTTACCATGCAAGCGCAATAACTTCCCCAAGCATTCTCCCGCCGATTGCATTACCTTTCGATTATGCAAATCGCATCCATCAAGCGTCCAACATCAAGCATCTGCCCATCAAGGACATTCACGCAATTAACGCGGTATATCCATTTTCCCTAGAAGAAATTCGGTACGCCAGTACCGCATACGTCAATGCATCTCAGCATTGTTCTAAAAGGAAAACATTTCGGTTGCCATACTAGATAACCGAAGTGGATTATGAAAACAATCAGCAGAACCCCTGTCTGCCTGCATTTACTGTCCCACACGTGCGCAACAGATTTTCATGTGCACCAGTACTCACGGCGGCTTTTATGCAATCTTCAAAGCACCGGCGCAATTCGCGCCTAGCTGCCAAGAGCCGAATTCAATGCCAGTGTAAATACTCACACTGGAATTCGACCCATGACTCCCTAGGATTGCAATACACAATTAACACGGTTGTAAACACAACCATCATTGTGTAATTATCACAAATGCATCAAAATCCCAAAGATGCTTGTTAATGAATTTTTATTCCCACGGTTCGATCACCCATGAGCTCGCGAAACGAGCCAACAAGGTGATCCGCGCGCAAAGTTAGCGGTCGATGAAACAGTAGCAAAGGAGTCGAGCCTGATAAGTTGTCGAGTGCACACCACGAGTTTTTAATCACGAGTTGGAGTGAGTCGTCTGAGCGAATATCGCAAGTTAAGTTTGACATTGTGTAGAGTGCTGGTCGTGTCGCGTACAGTTTATTAATAACAAAGTGTCCTGTGTTTCGATTAAGTAAGCACATCATGCTAAGCTTTCTTTGGTAAAGTGCTCCCGAATGTTCTTAAATAAAATAAACTCAAACAGATTCATATGCAACACCACATCAAGTTATCAAATTAAGGACCTATAATAAAGTTAATCTCAGAGAGAGCTTGTGTGTTTTACTTCTTGTGGACGGTCCGTCGCGGAGTTTTGTTTCCTTGGAGGACAGTGTTCGGCGGAACTATCGTTAGGAAATCTTGGTGAACCTTGCCAAGGCCGGCATATAACCAGGTGAAATTCCTACAACTTTGTTATCCGTTGTCTCCAATAAATCATTTATGTGAAGCAAGAACAAGGTTGGAGCCAAAATAGAACCTTGGGGCACCCCCGAATTAACAGGATACAGATCCGAACACTCGCCGCCCACATCAACCCGGATCGATCGATTTTCGAGAAAGCTCCTCGTCCAGTCGCAAAGCTGCTGGGAAACTCCATATGAACGAAGTTTGCTCAGCAATGCCCTGTGCCAGACGCGGTCAAAAGCCTTGGAGATATCCAATGCGACCGCCCTTGTCTCACCATGCCGTTCAATCGCAGATATCCATATATCGGTTATAAGTGTCAAAAGGTCTCCCGCGGACCGCCTGCTACGGAATCCGTATTGGGGCGATCATTCAGAAGTCCGTTGCACTCCAAATACTTAACCAGCTCTGTATTGATGACTTTTTCCATTACCTTAGATAAAATAGACAGTAATTCTATCGGGCGGTAATTTTGTGGGAGACACTTTTTTCCCGTCTTTGGGATTGGCCGAACGCGAGCGATTTTCCAGCAGGCAGGAAAAGTCCTCCGTGCATAAGATAAGCGGAAGAGTCTGCCAAGAACCGGCGATAGTTCTGGAGCACAGTTCTTAAGGACTATTGCTAGTATTCCGTCCGGGCCGGTTGCCTTCCTACAACCCAGTTCACGTAGAATGCGTTGAATAGTTGGCGGACGAAATCTCACATCCCGCATGGAAGACTGCATCGGCGAGATCACAGGTGGCTCCAAAAGGCCGGGATCGAGGTTTGAATTCGCCGAAAATATATTCGCGAACACATTAGCTTTATCCTTTGAATTCGTGACTATCGTCCCGCTGTCTGTCACCAACGGAGGGAAAGAGGAAGCGAAGTTGCCGCTAACAGCTCTTGCTATTGACCGGAATGAGCGCGAACCAGTTGGGCACCGAAGGAGCTTATCGATCACCCTGTCGTTGTGAGCCTTCTTCGCGGTATCAATCGCCTGGTTGCACGCGTTTCTGATTCTAACAAAATTCGTTCTGTTAACATTGGTGGGATTGGAGCGCCATTGCTTAAAAGCTCTATTTTTTGCCGCTGTAATCAGCTCGCATTTTTTATTTAAGTTTCCAAAAACGGATTGCACAATTGATCCGATGGTACGGATCACGAGGCAGAAGCGCACGTGCTGTCTGGTTGGCGGTTTTAAATCGACTGGTGGTCGAGATACTGAAAATTGGTGATCTGGATAGACAATGTGCTCATCTACAGGCCAAAAATTTAGTTGTATTAGACATATAGTCAACAACAATTAATATATTTCGTATATACAACGTATATTGGGTTAACAAACGCAGTATATTAATGATAAATACGATTAACTTACCACAACCATAAGATCGTCCTATCCATTCTCCATTTTCACAAATGATTTTCCAAGTATTTCGTTCATTTGCTACACTAGAAATGCAGTTGAAGAAAATTTCAGTCCCATTCGGATAGCCCTCGTCGTCATTAGGGTTTTCATTATTCCTACAAAAAAAAAATGTAACTAATCATTATCAATAAATAAAGTTGTCGCTTACTTGTAAACTAGTGCACCATCTACTTTTAAAGGTGGCTTGCAGAACTTCTGTTCGGGGCTGTCTTCGGTAAAATTATTTTCCTTGGCCTTCACATTTGACCTATTCGGATTATCTGTAACTCTGAGCTCTTCTTCGTTACTAGCTTGTAGACTTCCTTTGGTTGCATAAGTTTCTGGGGACTTTTTTAATCGATTCGAACAATTGAGAGGACTTGGTAAAATTTTTCCCTTATTACATGTCACTAAAATAGTCTTATTCGTTTTCGTTCCGCAATAAGCAGTAACTTGACTATCATGAGCAATAGTAAACCCTCCTCGATATCCTCCCTATTCAAAACCACGATTTAATACAAGGTCTGTGCTTGGGCAAGAATTTACTTACTTTATAGAATATTTTATCCGAATGTGGTAATATACAAGGTGATGGTATACAATTCGGAAAAGTATTCACTGACCATTTTCCCCGCCAACAATGCAATTGGGATACTCCCTAAAAAATAATGAAGTTTAATTACATACTGAAACACCTAATTTTTTACACTGGAACCGCACACATTAACAAGTTAGGAATCACTTGATGTGAACTCCCCCGGGCTGATTAATGCTAAATTGGTCAACTCACCAAATAAAACCTCGATGGTCTTGTTAGCAGCGGTGCCACTAGAGATTTTCGTTTCAGATGTGTATCTGAGCTTTGTAGTCTTATTAGTACCAGTGCCACTATCGTGTTTTAATTTGATGAATTATTTATTTAGCGGTAATGAACTCAGGGAAGCTCACGTTAAGTGATTCCAAAAGTAATAGGGCTCGACCTCAGTAGATAAGTGTATTGGGGTGCTTCTAATATGTAAAATTAATCTTGGTACTCGCCCTAAAAGCGAAGACCCCGCCAAAACAAAACAAAAAGAAAAACCAATAAACAAACAGAAAATAATATAATCTTCTTTTTCTGTATGGCGATTTCTTGATCAACCTTTCCCGAGGGTAAAATCAGTTATAATGTTCTATACCATATATCGGCAAAAAAAATGTGAATTTTATAACATACCTGAACATTAAAACCGTCATCGCATTCAAACGTTGCGTGGAAACCTGAATTAAGTTCTGTATGTGGAAGAAGAGCGAATTCACCTTTGCTCGAGGAAGTATTTGATATAAACTGGCCATTGTCGATATCTGGTATGACACAGGGTTCTAATAATAATAATAATATTAGTAATTTTTTTCCTGAATGTTAAATGTAAAATAACATATAATTTTGTAACCATATCAGTTGTTCGTCAATTTAATTGTAAATGTATATTTGTTCAGAGCTTAATATTAAGTATATAAATTAAAATAATACGACAAAGCTCCATAATATTGGATAACAACATTGGCATAAATATGGGAATGTTTATACATCGTAGTGGAGTCCTCTCTGAAAGAAAAATAAATGTACAGATTAATAAAACTTTCTAATGGAAGTATAAAATGCAAAGTCGATTTAAAGTCTTCGGTGTTCAAGCTGAAGATTTACAAAGCCAACAGTTAAAGATTGACCATCATCAGTTATGTATTGCTTCTGTAAGTAAATTTAAAAAAATATATTGTTTGCACAATAATAATAAAACATAGAACAAACAAGAAAAGCCTATCTCTTTTCTATAGGTATTAGCACGGTCGTTGCTCAACTGAACTTGCTGAATGTGTTCCGCACCTGCAGACATTTTCCCCGGATACCCATCAAACTGTGAATGCGCATCAGTTCATGTTGAAAGTGGACTTCAGGTGGACAAATAAATATAGAGTTATTCTTTAGCCGAACAACACGAATGCGGATGACTCTAACTGTTCATATGTTTCCTCGTCGTTGTATTGTCCAAGTATTCAAGGCCAATATACATCGATACCTCCTTTGTTTATCCGCTTCCTCACCATCTGCTCGCAGTGTGATCTGACATTTAAGGGTACTTCAAAATTCTCGTTTGTGCCCTAGTGTAAAAAAAAAATAGTTTTGGTGGTTGAATGGCAAATAAAGATATGTGTACCAAAGTCGGAGGTAAAGTAACTCTAACACAAAGCAGCTTACACATATTTAGCTTTTCTAGGATTAGGGTAGAATAAGAATTAAGTTAAGTAAGTTAAGATTTTAAGCAATTAAAAAAAAAGATGTAAGTTAAATTTCAGTTAAAAAAAAACTAAATTGGCGCAATATTTTTTTTTTAGTTTTTCTTTGTGATTAAAATAAACAAAAACAAACAAAGTTCTGTCGATCAAAGGCAAATTGTACAATAGTCATGTAATGTTTAGCTTAGAGCGTTTGCGTAGAACCACTAAGTTATAATACGAGGGTTGCCTTTTATATTTCGGGATTCGAGAACAAAAGCAAAGATTGATCATCGAAAATCACTTTATTGTTTTTCAAAATATTCCCCATGAAGATCTATACACTTTTGCATGCGTTTGAACCAATTGTCGAAGCACTTTTGCCACTCTGATTGAGGTATCTCCAACACATGCATTCTGAATGCAGCAACCGCTTCTTCAGGTGTCGAAAAACGTTGACCTCTCAGTTTGTTTCTTACGTACGGGAATAAAAAGAAGTCATTCGGTGCCAAGTCAGGACTATACGGCGGATGACCCATCAAATCGATGTTTTGGGTGCTCAAAAATGCAGTTGTCGCAGCCGATGTGTGAGAGCTCGCATTGTCGTGGTGAAGAGTGAACCGTCTTCGGCGGTTGGTTTTCCTGATTTCTTGGAAGACAACTGGCAAACAAATGGTTGTGTACCACTCAGAATTGACTGTTCTGCGTTGTTCTAGTGGTACGGTTGCGACATGTCCAGTTTTTCCGAAAAAAACAGGCGACCATTTGCTTGGAAGTGCTTCGTGCGCGAACAACTTTTGTTGGATTTGGCTCATCTTGAAACACCCAGACAGTCGACTGCTGTTTACTTTCGGGCTCATACGCGTAAATCCACGATTCATCACCTGTCACGATGTCATAGACGTGTTTCGAAGCACCGCGACCGTATTTTTTGAGCATTTCTTTCGACCAATTGACAGGAGCCTTTTTTTGGGCGATTGACAAATTGTGTGGGATCCAACGCGAACAAATTTTTTTTCACAGTCAAATGTTTATGCAATATTGAATGTATGCTGGTCCCACTAACGCCTAAGGTTGTCTCAATCTCACGATAGGTCACATGACGATCTTCCAATATCAGTTCGCGCACAGCATCAATGGTTTTCGGAACAACAACTGATTTTGGACGACCTTCACGAAATTCATCTTGGAGTGAACTACGACCACGATTGAATTCACCATACCATCGATAAACACTGGTCCTTGGTGGAGCTTCATCGCCAAAAATTGAATTAAGTTCATCCATGCACTGTTGCTGAGTTAATCCACGCCGAAAGTTGTAAAAAATAATCGCACGAAAATGTTGACGATTTAATTCCATTTTTGGCCCGAGATTAATCTTTTAAGTTACTGTAAACAACACAAATAGCGCTCGTATGTCAAAACGTTCTGAGTGCGTATAACCTCAAAAATGTCCAACTTTACGACAGAGCTGTCAATTGCCGGATTGCAACGCTAGGGTTGCCAAATCCCGAAACATAAGAGGAAACCCTCGTAATATAATTTAGATTAGAATTTAAGCATTTTTTGTCTAGCCCATAATTTAGGATCTAAGAAAAAAAAAGGAAATAAAAAATGTTGGAAAAATGAAAAATTAAATGAATCATTGGACTATCCTTTTTTGAAAATGAAAAGGAGTTGCCATGTCGAGGAAAACTGATAATTCGATGACCGTTTAATTTGTTTAAACAAATATGATCAGCATTTCATCTGGCTAAAATTAAATCAACTTAATAATAGTGCCCTGTGAGTAGGGCGTTCGAATATACTCACAGCTTGTCGTAAGAGGCTATAGCGTTTGAAATAATAGTGAAGAAGATCGTGTGATTCGAACTGACGCTATGACAGCTCGAATCACAAAAAAAATTTTACCTAAGCGTTACACACCAGGCTACTGACCGTGTTTAGAATTTGATTTCCAAACTCGACTATATTCCACTGGTGTGAATTATTTTTTTGTTATTTATCGCTTGGTATACGGTTCTGATGTATTTTTCTTATTCGATTTTTCGTCCGTGTTCTTCACTATTTCGCTTGTGAATCGTGTATACCTGTTAGAATCGCTACACCACTCCCGCCGCAGTAACTTCGTTACGATCAGATTCGTATGCGGACGACGGACGAACGAGAGAGAGAAACGAGAAAACGTCGGAGGCTGTGCTCTATGCGGAAGTCGTGAGCGTGTGTGAAGTTCTGCTTTACTATGGAAAGTGTATGCTATGCTGTGTGTACAGATCACGTCGTAGTCACCAATTATAGCGTTTGAAATAATAGTGAAGAAGATCGTGTGATTCGAACTGACGCTATGACAGCTCGAATCACGAAAAAAAAATTTACCTAAGCGTTACACACCAGGCTACTGACCGTGTTTAGAATGTGATTTCCAAACTCGACTATATTCCACTGGTGTGAATTATTTTTTTGTTATTTATCGCTTGGTATACGGTTCTGATGTATTTTTCTTATTCAATTTTTCGTCCGTGTTCTTCACTATTTCGCTTGTGAATCGTGTGTATCTGTTATAATCGCTACAAGGTGACTAAAGGCCGAGTGGTAGCCGGGGTCCCAACGCCCTGTGCGCCCGGTGAAATACCACCCCATCAAGCTTTAGGCTCCGTGAAATGGTCGGGAGAAATCCGTGGCCATCTTTCGGAGCTTGGCTGATGGGCCCGTTCGAGAAAAGGTTGGTTAGGTGGTAGTCGGTCCCAGGGTGAGATACCACCCCGTCGCGTTGTACATTCCGCGATATCGCCGAGTGAAATCTTCGATGTATGGCTGATGGCCCGGACTGACACGGAGATAAGTCATGATGGTACCTTCCGATATCAAGAATTCCGGAGGTAAACTAGTCTCCCATTCGGATCTCCGGGGGGGACTATGTCAAGGGGAACATCATGCAGATATCATGATAAATAATGGAACTTTAAGAGGTTCGTCATCGTATAACCGGGCTCGCTCTCGAGGCACTGCCCACGCTCGAATGGTGACAGCATTTTGTAACATCAGGGGCATCGGTTTCACCAATACGAATGTAAACGCCGTCCACCAATATTTGCAAACAACGAAACCTGATATCCTTGCCCTAACTGAGACCCAGGTCGATTCGTCAACTGATTCGACATATCTTCGTTGCCCAGTGGATGAAGGCGTTGGAACCCAATAATATGGACATCATATGGTTGAGGGTCGTGCTGAGAAATTCCGTTAAATTTCTTTGTTGTATTTACCGCTCCCCGAACGACGATTAACCGACGACATTTTTCGAACATCTTTCACATACCGTCGACTGGATACAGATCAACCACCCGGCTTCTGAAATTGTTGTCCTTGGCGATTTTAATGTGCACAATTCCGGCTGGTTATTACACTCTAACAGAACCAAGGGTGGGCTGCTGGCGGAGATGTTTGTTGTAAGCCACAACTTGACTCAACTCGTGGGGGAGCCAACGAGATTGCCGGATGCCCGAGGCGATTATCCGAACACCCTGGATCTGTTTTTGATATCCGGACCGAGTATTTATACCGCAGAGGTTTTTCTGCCACTGGGAAACTCAGATCACTGCTTTGCATCTATCGCGAAAACACTTGCATATCAAGCGAATAACCGGCCTAGGCAGCTTCGCCATGTATTGAAGTAAGGGGTTGCTAACTGGGACGATTTGCGGGATTTCTTCGCATCCTTTCCATGGTCCGAGGTGTGCTTCGGAGACTCCGATGTTAACGCTTGCGCGGAGTCGGTGTCAGAGATTATTCTTCTGGGTATGGAGATATATATTCCACATTCCATCAAACGAAGTTCGTCTGATAAACCTTGGTTTGATAAAAAATGCGAGCAGATTACAGCGGCACAAAATAGAGCTTTTAAGCAATGGCGCTCCAATCCCACCGATGTTAACAGAACGAATTTTGTTAGAATCAGAAACGCGTGCAACCAGGCGATTGATACCGCGAAGAAGGCTCACAACGACAGGGTGATCAATAAGCTCCTTCGGTGCCCAACTGGATCGCGCTCCTTCTGGTCAATGGCAAAAGCCGTCAGCGGAACTTCACATCCCCCTCTTTCCCCCCGTTGGTGACAGACAGCGGGACGTTAGTCACGAATTCAAAGGGCAAAGCTAATGTGTTCGCGAATTTATTTTCCACGAATTCAAACCTCGATCCCGGCCTTTTGGAGCCACCTGTGATCTCGCCGGTACAGTCTTCCATGCGGGATGTGAGATTTCGTCCGCCAACTATTCAACGCATTCTACGTGAACTGGATTGTAGGAAGGCAACGGGCCTGGACGGAATACCAGCAATAGTCCTTAAGAACTGTGCTCCTGAACTATCGCCGGTTCTTGGCAGACTCTTCCGCTTATCTTATGCACGGAGGACCTTTCCTGCCTGCTGGAAAATCGCTCGAGTTCAGCCAATCCCAAAGACGGGAAAAAAGTGTCTCCCACAAAATTACCGTCCGATAGAATTACTGTCTATTTCATCTAAGGTAATGGAAAAAGTCATCAATACAGAGTTGGTTAAGTATTTGGAGTGCAAAGGACTTCTGAATGATCGTCAATACGGATTCCGTGGCAGGCGGTCCACAGGAGACCTTTTGACACTTATAACCGATATATGGACATCTGCGATTGAACGGCATGGTGAGTCAAGGGCGGTCGCATTAGATATCTCCAAGGCTTTTGACCGCGTCTGGCACGGGGCATTGCTGAGCAAACTTCGTTCATATGGACTTTCTCAATAGTTTCCTCGAGAATCGATCGATCCGGGTTGTTGTGGGCGGCGAGTGTTCGGATCTGTATCCTGTTAATTCGGGGGTGCCCCAAGGTTCTATTTTGACTCCAACCTTGTTCTTGCTTCACATAAATGATTTATTGGAGACAACGAATAACAAAGTGTTCAGTTTTGCGGATGATAGTACGCTTGTTTCCTCCTTTTCGAGTGATCGACCGATTGGTGCATCAACGTCGCACCAGCTGAGATGTAGACAGATTGACTCTCTGAATCGGGATCTGGATAAAGTCCTGCAGTGGGGAAAGGCCACTCTTGTCGACTTCAATGCAACGAAGACCCAGTACACAACATTCACAAAGAAAAGTGGATCATCGGTTCCACAGCTGATGGTGAATGGCCGGGCCCTCGAGGCTGGGGAAAGTTTGAAATTGCTCGGCGTCACGGTCTGTGGGAATGTATCATGGCATAAACACGTGTCGAGTATCGCCAGGTCAGCCTCAGGAAAACTGAGTTATCTTTTTAGAGCCAAGAAATATTTTACTCCGGTCCAACTTCTTCTCCTATATAAATCCCAAATTAGACCCGCGTTCGAATATTGGTCTCATGTTTGAAGCTCGGCTCCTAAACATACCCTCGACCTACTTGAGAGCATACAGAGACGAGCAATCCGCCTGATCGGGGACTCGCTGCTGACCTCGGGACTACAGTCGCTATCACATCGAAGGCGCGTAGCCGACCTCTGTCTGTTTTACAGATATTATCACGGGTAATGTTCTTCGCAGATTCTTAGTATTGTTCCACGCAATTCGGCTCCACAAGACAATCCGACAGATCGCATCCCTCTAATAAAAAAAAATAATAATAAATAAAAAAATAAATTGGATAGATAGGTTAAGTGTTATTATCTAATAAACGACTATAGATCTTTGATAAATAAAAACCTTCTTTCAATATCCGGCAAACTAACCAATTATTAAGTCGCGCGAGTCTGGTTTTAAAGGATCGAGAATGTTAGCCATATATACGAAAGTATATTGGTACGTCTGTGTAATTCGATGACCGTTTAATTAGTTTGAACAAATATGATCAGCATTTCATCTGGATAAAATTAAATCAACTTAATAATAGTGCAGGCTACGATTGGAGCACCGCCTCTTATAAATAACACAGCAATATTCTCATCAGACTAATGACCTTGTCCAGAAAAAATAAATCATTATGGAAAATTTAGCAAGCCTCAGGACTTGCTAAATAAGGCCAAGACCGGATCCCGGTTGTAGTGTCGATGATGATGATGATGAACATTCTCATCTAATGTTTTTAATCTTGAGAAATCCAAAGACAGAGAATTACATGACCATTATAATGATGAAAATTCTGTCGTTTTCAACGAATATGCGACCGATGTAGATACGACCTTTCATCATTCTTATTCTTCCCCTCTTTTCATCCAGCACGATGTTTTAAGATTTGAAAATATTTCACAATTCCGTTTGTGCGTTTCGTCAAAAAAAAAAAAAAAACTCTAAGAACTAAAATGGGGAAACATGACAAGAAGATTGGTTTTAAGAATTAAAGTTATATTTATCAATAGAATTAATAATATTGAAGCCATAAGAATCACGGCGGCCTGGTAAATAGAAGAAACAAGGATATTGCGATTTAAAAGAATGGCCCGGACACGTGGCTCGAATGGGCAACGATAGGACCGTGCATATAATTCTTGACGGTAAGCCAACGGGAAAGAGACCGACAGGGCGGCCGCGACGAAGATGGGAGGACAATGTTAGGTTCGACCTCGGGGAGATCGGATCGGATGGTCGAACGTGGGAGGCGAGCGGACGGGACAGGGAACAATGGAGGAGTTGAGTCGGTGAGGTCATGAACTTTCGGGTTCCTACAGGCCAATAAATAGTAATAGGTGTTAAAAATAGAGCCACAAGATCCATAATCGAGAGAACCTGTGAGGAATCAGTGAATAAAAAGAAGTTTTACTACATCTTTGAATTTCCCAAATAATTTCAAGTTTGTGAAGATCAGGTGGTTTTTATTTTAGGGGAGGCCAATGGAATCTAAGAGAGAGTCAAACATAACAACAATAAATATTGCAGATTCGATTCTAGATTAATGAAAGAGTTGAGAGAAACATCGCGCTTGTCTACCGTACGATTGATTATGTAAAGGGGATCAGCAGGCCAGCTTTTGATGATTATTTTAGAGTGAACAAACGGTCTTAAGAAACATAGTTTCTGCAGACTAAAGGGGGAGAGGGTCGACCATTTCGGAGAACGTTTCAAAAAAAAAAATAAAAGAAAAGGTTGTCTTGTAGAACATTGGAAGTGAAAGGGGAAGAAGCTAATAGTGCTGCCATGAAATTAATAGATATGACAATTTTATTAACATACGTTCAAACCGAGAACCAAAGATACAAACATGACAAATTTATTGATATCATGTTAAAAACGTTGCTACAATTAACGACAATGCCATCGACATCTATCCGAAAGAATTAAACAATTCAACAGACAAACTAACTAACTCTAAGAATTTTTTTTTTTCATTTTTATAAAAATCAGTTAAAGTGATTAAGTTTTTCATTTAATCAATTTCATCGTCTTTATGCAGACTTTCATCCTTGCAGTCGTTAAATAACAACCTGACACTGAATCTTACGCAATGATAAGTGAGACATTTTTGTATCCTGAAGCTGTTGATGCTGGATAACACAAATAGAATATATTTACATATCTCGGAATGTCATACATAAACAAGAGATGAAATCATGTGCGTCGTCCACCTCAAATCAATATATGTTAAGAAAGTCTTATTATTTTCCACTTGGTTATCACAAAGTTCAAGGCAGCTTTACATTTGCCATTTGCTAATAACGCTGTATAAACACTAATTACACTTAGTACTTCGTTGCTAAAAAATTAATGTTATAAAACGCGATTTATTGTTCAATGAATGTATTTCGACTTACTTAACTACGTTAACGGTGTTAACTAAACTAGTTAGTTAATGGGTTGATGGCCCAGAAGTCTAGCAGTTAACTTATTGCATTGCTCAAAATACCAATTCAATTATTTATATTCATATTAACATGATATTGGTTTTGCACTTTTATAATTTCTCTACTGACTCCGAATATCACTCAATTGCGTCTAATGTGTTGTAATAGAAAACAAACCATACTCATGTAACACGTTATCCTGATTTAAATGTCATTGCTTGTGCCAGAGATCATGCGCACGAATAATTGTGCAAATTTTAATAGTGAAGCACATGAAAAAAACAAAACAATCTGCAGCAAGTCATAATGTTATACTAAACACGTACAGTGAATCTCCAGATGACCCAACCGGAACCACTTTCTCATAGAATTCTGATAACGATTGTAGTTCAAAAAATAACGTTCACGGTTTTATCAATAAAATTATTCGCTCTTTTGATACAGAAGTACTTTGTATACCAAGTATCGGAGTGCTAGATGAAAATCTATTCAATTCAATTCAATTCAATTTTTATTAGGTAGATAATTACATTTATGGTATATTTTACAACTAGTATTTTAGAGTTTTAGGACAGCAATTCCTTTACAACTATAATCTTAAATCTATATAATGACAATAGCACAATTTTAATGAATAATAAATAATAAATTAAGGGAAAACTACAAGAAAAAACCCTTATTTGAATCTTAAGACTAATATTGCAAAGGTTTCCGGTTATTTTATGTAATAATGACCTAGATATAATTTTAATAGACAGGGTACATATGTAGTGATTTAGGATAACGCAAGATGGGAAACGAGAACATTGTCAGAAAAAGAACAATTGACGAAGAAGTTTCGATTGATTTTGTCAATAAGGAACTCTACCGGTTTAATGTTAGCGTTTTCATGTAGTTCATGGGTCGAATAATGCCATGGCAAATTCAGCAACATTTTCAATATTTTATTTTGACACCTTTGCAATTTTATTTTGTGTGTGCGAGCACAATTACACCATACAGTGGGCCGTACAGGAGTATAGCTTGAAAAATGGTTTTAAAAATTATAATTTTATTTTCGAGGCGAAGCTTTGACTTTCTACACACTAATGGATACAGAACTCTTACGGCTTTGTTTATTTTATTTGATTGGGATAGTGATGTGTTTTTGGAAGATAAGTTTTTTATCTAGAATAATATTAGGTGTACAACTTTGCTTCCGCCGTTTTGTAATAGATGGCTGTAGCGGTAAGTGGTAGTTGAAATAAATAGATCATAGATGTCATACAATAAGCTTAGGCATTTTTAAACATAACGCCATCGAAATGTTAGTCGATTTGTGTCTGCATCATAAAGTTATTCTCGATTAAACATGTCAGCTTACGAGCCTGTTTGTTGATAACTCTACGTAGTCCGCGTGCAAACCAATAACTTTGTCGTAGGAGACAGAACAACAAAAGGCAGAAGTGAACTAGAAGGCAGCTTTATTAATAGACGTGTTGAAGGACAATTATTGACCGATGGTGTTTATTCCGCGAATGTTGATTGCAGACGATGATTGTAACGAGCCCGTTGAAGGTTGATTGCAGACTGACGAATTGGCATAACTGCCAATTCAAAAAGCGACGCTATGACATCATCGTGGTGACAATGATGGCCAGTTGGTGCCAGCTGCTGCGCAACTGGTATACATGCGAATGTAGTAGATTTCTCCAGTACATTCCAGCACATTTAATTGCGAATCCGCAACAAGCCAAATTCTCGTCATTTGCGGGAAGTTTTAATTTTCTGCTTTAATATGAAGAAATCTGCGATTGAGGCTCCTCGAATGCTCTCAAATACCTATGGTGAGGCCGCTATTAGTGAAAGAACGTGCCGAGAGCGGTTTCAACGCTTCAAGAACGGCGATTTTTTTTACAATAAAGCCTCGAATTTCGGGGAAAAACGGCGGGAGCAAAGTTGTGCACCTGATAGTTGTTTAGTTTTTTTTTCTTTATTTGTTAATATAACGGTTTCTTTTATTTTACATTAAAATAAATTATCACTAGATTTAAATGGAAGGACTTGTATTAGTATTTACAATAAAGCCTCGAATTTCGGAAAAAAAACGGTAGCGGAAGCAAAGTTGTACGCCTAATATTTACCTTGTTGGTATTTTAATTTCCGGGTGGTTTGGGCTTGTTGATTTTCCATAAACAAAAGTCCAGAGTTCGCAGAATTCTGATTGAATTTATTGACTTACTATCAAAAGTACAAATTCTTTTGTACATTCAAATAACACTTGTTCTCATAAACAAATTGTCGCTAAACAATTTACGGATTGATGCGCGATATTTTATAAAAATTAAGATTACAGTTTGGAGCACGTTTTCCTTTCGCCATTCAATTTCCCGGTCTTTATTGAATCCGTCAGCAATTTCGATTACTTCAATCAGTGCCAACTTCGACTCTAAGAACAGAAAGGAAGGTGTGAAGTTAGGACGGGTTGAAGGTTGTGTTGGGTAAGATCAGCTGTCAATTGACCAATTCTCAACACTCCTCCTTGATCAATTTACGGCGGAGCGTCTCAAAGACTCTCCTGTTGAGTGGCTTGGTCAGAATGTCTACTATTTGCCTGCTGCTCTCAACGCTGCAGTGTCACCGTCTTGTCGACGTGTTGCTGGATGTACTTTCGTGGTATCTCAATGTGCTTCTTTCCTTTACTCGTCTTTCCCTCGTGTGCATTCTGTAACATGTGTATGGCTGACATGTTGTCGACGTACAAGGTGATTGGCTGGTCGGCTTTCAGGATACCCAGTCCCAGCGCGATTCGTTTGATCCAGCACATATCGTCAATCACTGACACCGCTGCTCGGTACCCGGCTTCTGCAGTTGAAGTCGCTACCAGACGCTGCTTTTGTGAGTACCAGATCACTGGTCCTTCCCTCATCACCAACACTCCACTCGTCGACTGTCCTGTCTCCGAGTCTCCTCCATAGTCTGAATCGGTGTAAGCCATGAGTGTCTGGCCTCCTCCAAAGTGAATTCCGGCTGTCGTTGTCCCTCTCAGGTACTGGAATTCACGTTTCACCATCGCCTGATGGCTCTTCATTGGCTTGTTGCAAAATCGACTGAGTTCACGTCGAAGCTGATGTCTGGCCTGGTGATTGTAGCTAAGTACAATAGACTTCCTATCGCCTCTCGATAGTTGTTGTTCGCGGGAAGTGGCTCATCGATCTTGAAGCCTGTTTTCTTGGTAATCATCCCTTGCTCAATTGGTGTGGACGCTGGATTGCATTGTTCGAGTTTCATCTTCTTCAGTATTTTCTCCGTGTAGCTAGGCTGGTTTATGAAAATACCTTCTTGATCAGTCTTGATCCCCATGCCCAAATATGTCATTTGTCCTGTACTTTCTTGCTATATGTGATCTCAAATTCCTTGCTTATCTCGTCCAAAAGTTTGTATATTTGGTCTTCATCTTTTCCAGCTACCAATCCATCATCCACGAAGAGTGAGAGCATAATGCTCTTGTCCTTGTTGTAGTAGATATACGGGTCGTCGTCTGTGCTGATCAGGCCTATCTTCTTTTCAAGGTGTGTGGTGACCCTCTCGTTCCACATCCTTGGAGCTTGTTTGAGCCCGTAAAGACTCTTGTCCAACTTGCAGACGTTCCTTGATCCGTCGTCGAACCCTTCAGGCTGGTTCATGTAAACATTCCGTTCCAAGTTCCCATACAAGAATGCCGTTTTGACATCGAATGATACCAACTTCATTTTCTCTGACGCTGCGTGACTTAGAAGTAGGCGAATGGATGCATGGCGGGCTACTGGGCTAAAAGTTTCTCCATAAGCCACTCCCTCTTTCTGTTCAAATCCTCTGGCCACGAGTCTGGCCTTGAGTCTCCCGTCTGCCTTCTCCCGAAGTGCCCAACGTGATCGGCTTCACTCCTTCTGGACAGTCCACCAGCTTCCAAGTTTTCATTTCTATGAGAGAATCGTATTCCTCCTGCATCGCCCGTCTCCACTTCTCATCCTTGAGTGCTTCGCTCACCGGGATATCTTCTGTTTCACCAATCATGGCTGCTCTGTTGCTGTTTCCTCGGTTGGACATGTTTCCAACGTAGTCCCTGTACCTTGGTGGTGGTTGCAGGTTCCGACGATTTCGCAAGGTTCTTCCTTCTGGCTGCTCTGCTAGCGGTGTTGTCTCTTGTTCGTTGTCACTTGGCTCTTCGGTACTTCTACCGGTCTCTTCTGCATCTTCATAGTCTATCTCGCTGCTACTTTCATCTTTCTTCTCAATCTTGTCCTCGGGTGCTCGTGCCTCAGTACCTTGTCTCAGTATCATTTTCTCCTCGTCGAAGATTACGTTGTCGGAGTTGATGATGTCTTTCGTATCTTTCAGGTAAACCCTGTAGCAGGGTGAATCAATATCATAGCCAACCAAAATTCCTTCTTCTGTCTTTTTATCAATTTTGCCTCTCTTCTGTCCTTGTATCAGCACGTAACATTCACATCCAAAGGGTCGCAGCTTTTCAATCTTTATCTTTATTCCGAACCAGAGTTCCGCTGGGCTTTTCCCTGGCACATTGCTGGTTCCAGTCTGGTTGTTCGTGAAGATCACATGGTTCATTGCCTCTGCCCACAGTCTTTCGTCCAAGTTCTTGGCGTGTATCACTGTCCCGACTGCCTTGACAATTGTCCTCATTTCTCTCTCAAGCCTTCCGTTTTGTTCTGGCTTGTGCACATTCGTAAATGTGTGAAATATTCCCAACTTGTCCAACATCTGTTTGGTTTTTGCATTTTTCAGTTCCGTGCCGTTGTCAGATCTCAAACACTTGACTCTCCTCCCAAGCTGATTTTCCACGAGCCTCAAGTAGCTTTCTATCTTCTCAGGTGCCTCTCCTTTCGTCTTCATGAAATAACAGCTTCGGTAGCGGATGAAGTCGTCCTTGAACATAAGCCAGTACTTTGCTCCTCCTAACGACGGAATATTCATTACTCCAGTGTCGACGGGTACAAGATCAGGCGGTTGCTGGGCTGTCTTTGGGTTGATTCGGTGTGGGGCTCGATGATTCTTGCCGTGTGCGCATCCCTTGCACACATAATTGTTCCAGTCATCAATGTGTTTGATCGCCTTGCGTTTCAGTATGTCCCTCACATACTTCACATTTTGATGGGCGAGTCTCTCGTGCCGGGTTTTGATTGACATTGTCATCAAACTTGTCTCTTCTTCTATCCTGAGCATCATTTTGTAAAGGTTTCCCATGCGCTTTGCAATTGCCACAACTTCCCTGCCATACTGACTGTAAAAGGTTGACTGCTTTCCATTTGCCTTCTGAAAGTGTCCCTTGTCCAGCATCTAACTTACTAAGAAAAGATTACAGTTGAGTTTTGGAACGTTAATAACATCCTCAAGTACCACTGGATACCATTCCTGACCATCGAAAGCCTCCATCTCGATGTTTCCGACTGCAACGCCATCTAGCCTGGTTGAGTCTCCAATCACTATTGAGATTGGTTCGTCCAGCTCGACCAACTGTGCAAACCACTCTCGATGAGATGTCATGTGTTGACTAGCTCCGCAGTCTTGATACCATGAAGTTGCCCTGTTCTTCGAGATGTCACCGTCCACTGTTGAAAAAGCTGTGGTCAGGAATGCCCTTGGTGGTTTTCCACATGTAAACTTGCTTGACTCTTCCTTGGAAGTGCATTCTTTGGCGAAATGTCCTTTCTGTTTAGATATGTTACATGAGTATTTCTTCTTACAGTAGGCAATGTACTTTTCGCACGGTTTGCCTGTGCACTGCTTGATCATGTGACCTTTTCCTCCACACTTGTAGCGTACGAGCGTTAACTTGTCCTGCTTGCCCTTTGACGACTGCCTTTGCTTCTCACGTCTTGCCAGGAGAGCGTTGTTGATGCTGACCTCTGAGTTTGTCGTCTCCTTCAGTCGCTCGTCCTCAAGTCTCAGACGTTCGATGAGAGTTTCCACGTTCTTTGTTGCTCCGGTCACATTATCCCAAGAAGTCCTGAAGTGCGCTAATTTTGGCGGTACCACACTCATGATCCTTGTCATGATCCAACTTTCTCTCATAGGATCATTTTCGCTTGACACTTCTTCAGCCAAATCCAAGATCTCCAAACAATTTTCCACTGCTGACTTGCTGTCATCGTATTCAAAGGTAAAGCATTTGATTCGGGACATTTCTAAAGTTACATCAGTCTTTGTGTCTAGGCTTTTGCTCCTGTTGCAATCTCGCACAAGTCCTTATTCTTGAGTGCTAGGTTTAATTTATATCGCCATGAAATGAAATTGACATTTCCCTGAGTGTCTTCACTTAACATTTTCAACTGAGATTTCACGGAATCCATTTTGTTCAAAATCTTACAATTCGACTGACTTCGGACAAATTTTTTTTTTTTAAATAAACAAAATAAATTTACAATCTTTCGTGGCGTTTTTCTGACTGAAAACGACTTGCGTATACGTTGCTCAACGTTGACTTGCTGTGCGATGGCTGCTCAAATGTCGACGATTTGTAGGTTATTCCTCCTTGCCGGTTCTCCCGCTCTGGGCTGCTTTTCTCGATTTTTCTGCCGCTTTCCTTGCTTGATGATCAACAAAACCCTTTTACGGCTGTTCTGGGCTCATAACCTGTTGGTATTTTAATTTCCGGCTGGTTTAGGCTTGTTGATTTTCCATAAACAAAAGTCCAGAGTTCGCAGTGATTGAATTTATTGACTTACTATCAAAAATACAAATTCTTTTGTACATTCAAATAACGCTTATTCTCATAAACAAATTGTCGCTAAACAATTTACGGATTGATGCGCGATATTTTATAAAAATTAAGATTACTGTTTGGAGCACGTTTTCCTTTCGCCATTCAATTTCCCGGTCTTTATTGAATCCGTCAGCAATTTCGATTACTTCGATCAGTGCCAACTTCGACTCTAAGAACAGAAAGGAAGGTGTGAAGTTTGGACAGGTTCAAGGTTGTGTTGGGTAAGATCAGCTGTCAATTGATCAATTCTCAACGTACCTAGATATCTACAGTCTTCGGACCAATCAATATCAACTGCACATATACTGAGTTTAGTGCCATTTGGTAGGTAGCAGAGTTGTGTTTTATTACCATTTATTTTTATTTTCCATTTCCTGTAATACACTGCTAGTTTGTCAAGAGCTGCTTGCAAAAAGTTGTAGACGTTAGTGAATAAGGCACCCGGAGAGAAAATAGCCGTATCATCGGCAAACATAGCTACCTGAATGTTTTCACCTAGACATGGTAAATCTGCGACAAACAATGTGAATAATATGGGACCAAGGACCGAGCCTTGGGGTACACCATAGTGGATTTGGTGAGTTGAGGATTTGTCGGTTCCTATACTCACAACAAATTTTCTCGAACGAGGAAAGCTCTGGATAATTTTGATCAGCGGTATTGATAGCTTAAGTTTTAGTAGCTTATAAATCAAAGCATCGTGCCATACCGTATCAAAGGCTTTTTCGATGTCTAGAAGAACCAGTCCCGTTGACTCCTTGTCGATGAATTTACCAGCTATGTGGTTTTTAATGCGCAAGACTTGGTAGATTGTGCTGTGACCACTACGGAAACCGAACTGAAAGTTTGGTAAGATGTTATTGGCTTCACAAAAAGATCAATCTTTTCCTTAATGATTTTTTCTAAGAGCTTACTTAGACAGCTAAGTAGACTAATAGGTCTGTAGCTTTCGGGGCTGTTCTTCGGTTTGCCGGGTTTCGGGATAGGTATTACTTTTGCTGTTTTCCAACAGTCCGGAAAATGTCAATTTTTAAGACAAGCGTTGAAAATGAACGTTAAATACTTGCAGCAGGTGGAAGTGCTTTAATTAATTTGTTGTTAATATTATCAAGCCCGATTGTTTTATCAATTCTCTAACTTTGCTAATATTAGTTGCGTAAGTACTTTCCGCTGGTGATTGAGAAAGTACATGGATGTTAGCAACTTCAGCCTACGCGTCGCTTAGATGCATAGATATGGAGTGGTTCTTACTAAACGTGTTAGCAAGTAGGTTCGATTTCTCCACTGAAGAAATAAACAACTTGTCGTGAACTTTAAACGGAGGAATACTTGACCCCCTCTTTTTCATAATTTTTGATATTTTCCAGAACGGTTTGCTTGCTTTGTCAAGAGAGGAAAGCTGTGTATTCCAACACTTGTTCCTATATGCTGAGATTTCTTTTTTAATGATATTATTTAGGACTTTAACATTAACTAGAAAGCAATCGATTCTAAAACGAAGCCATTTTCTTCTTTCAGAGTTTCGTAGCCTAATCAGATGTAAGATATTTTCAGGAAGTGGTGCCTTATCAACTGGAGCAGTCGAACATTTAGGTATCGCAAGGTATCGCTCTATTGATAATAGAAACAAAATTGTTGCATAGGATATCAATGTGCTCGCTGTAGGTTATAGAATTTAGGCTGGTATCACCTAGAACCAAGTTCGTGTTTATATATGATTTATAACAATTCCAGTTGGCGGCGGAATAGTTGTAGTATAAACTGGTACGATTTACAGATACAGTATGATTCACTGTGAGGCTGATCGGAAGGTGGTCTGAACTTAACGCATTTAGAGTTAATGGTACTGAGCAGTATTTTGGAATATTAGTGATACGAGGGTTGCCTTTTATATTTCGGGATTAGAGAACAAAAACAAATATTGATTATCGAAAATCACTTTATTGTTTTTCAAAATATTCCCCATGAAAATCTATACACTTTTGCATGCGTTTGAACCAATTGTCGAAGCACTTTTGCCACTCTGATTGAGGTATCTCCAACACATGCATTCTGAATGCAGCAACCGCTTCTTCAGGTGTCGAAAAACGTTGACCTCTCAGTTTGTTTTTTACGTACGGGAATAAAAAGAAGTCATTCGGTGCCAAGTCAGGACTATACGGCGGATGACCCATCAAATCGATGTTTTGGGTGCTCAAAAATGCAGTTGTCGCAGCCGATGTGTGAGAGCTCGCATTGTCGTGGTGAAGAGTGATCTGTCTTCGGCGGTTGGTTTTCCTGATTTCTTGGAAGACAACTGGCAAACAAATGGTTGTGTATCACTCAGAATTGACTGTTCTGCGTTGTTCTAGTGGTACGGTTGCGACATGTCCAGTTTTTCCGAAAAACCAGGCGACCATTTGCTTGGAAGTGCTTCGTGCGCGAACAACTTTTGTTGGATTTGGCTCATCTTGAAACACCCAGACAGTCGACTGCTGTTTATTTTCGGGCTCATACGCGTAAATCCACGATTCATCACCTGTCACGATGTCATAGACGTGTTTCGAAGCACCGCGACCGTATTTTTTGAGCATTTCTTTCGACCAATTGACACGAGCCTTTTTTTGGGCGATTGACAAATTGTGTGGGATCCAACGCGAACAAATTTTTTTGACAGTCAAATGTTTATGCAATATTGAATGTATGCTGGTCCCACTAACGCCTAAGGTTATCTCAATCTCACGATAGGTCACATGACGATCTTCCAATATCAGTTTGCGCACAGCATCAATGGTTTTCGGAACAACAACTGATTTTGGACGACCTTCACGAAATTCATCTTGGAGTGAACTACGACCACGATTGAATTCACCATACCATCGATAAACACTGGTCCCTGATGGAGCTTCTTCGCCAAAAATTGAATTAAGTTCATCCATGCATTGAGTTAATCCACGCCGAAAGTTGTAAAAAATAATCGCACGGAAATGTTGACGATTTAATTCCATTTTTGGGCCGAGATGAATCTTTTAAGTTACTGTAAACAACACAAATAGCGCTCGTATGTCAAAACGTTCTAAGTGCGTATAACCTCAAAAATGTCCAACTTTACGACAGAGCTGTCAATTGCCGGTTATGGTGCTTTAAACACTAGGGTTGCCAAATCCCGAAACATAAGAGGCAACCCTCGTATATAGATCGAGAGTTGAGGGGTTCTTGTTAGCAGTCGATGGGATATAGGTGTGGAGAAGTGGATAAAGTATGGAAAAACATGGGCTGGATTCAGTAGCATCTAGTAAAATGTTACCCCAGCAGTTTGCCCTAAGACAATTCCACGACTGATGTCTACAGTTTAGATCACCACCAATATTTACCTTGTTTCGAGTCTTGAGTCTATACAATTTTGGCAGATCCCGCTTAAAGTAAGTAGATTTCTCAATGTTTCTATTTCCACCAGGGAAATAGACCGAAAAAAGACTCACCTTGGAGTTATCACTTAATGTTACATCTATACCAATTTCCTCAATTAACCTAAGGTGCAATGAAGGACGCAAGGAATGTTCTATACATTTTTTCACAACAAGGACGACACCTCCACAACTAGCATGTACCCTGTCTTGGCTATAACATATGTAATTTTGATGTGAGAAAGAAATGTCTTGTTTGAGCCAGGTTTCTGAAACAAGTGCAATGTCAATATTAAAATTTATCAAGAAACTAAAAAATGCATGCTGTTTGTTTTTGATGCTTCTCGCATTCCAAGTAATGATGATAAGAGAGTTTCTTAACATGACTTTTCCGAATATAGATACTTAATAGCTAATGAGGTAATGGCGTTAAATTGGTCAGATTTGGTGTGACAAGCACTAAGCTTGGTTACAACTTCATTAAGAAGAGAGTTTATCTCGCTAAATGAAAACAAGTTATCATTAGTTATAGTTTCAGACGGATTTTTCTTCGTGTGTGTCGTATCACTGTTGGAAGGTTTCTGGATTTGATGGAGGCAAGAAGCCCAGGTGGATGAAGGAGGTGGAGGTTGACGCACAGATCGGGGTAGTAGAGGAAAATTATCAATGGAAAATCGGTCGGGCAGTGGCTGCTGTTTGTCACTCGGAGGCTGTAGGGACGTTGTATTTCCTGTACCACGTCCACGTGAGGATAATTTGCGGCAAATGTCTATGTACTGCTTTCGGCTAATGCATTCAGGATCGGTGGATTTATGTGGCCCACTGCAATTTGCACACTTGACCTCATTCGTTTTGCAGTCGGAGATTTTTTGGTTTCCAGAACACATTTCACAGAAGCTATTAATGTGACAATGCATCGGGCCATGGCCGTAAAGCTGGCAATTGTGACATTGTGTGATCTTACCTGGATGATGTTTTTTAAAGTCCCATCGAACGATCGTTTGAAATAAAGTGGAGTAGTTATGTTTGAGTTCATTTAGTTTAATAGTACCGCGTTGAATGTAGACGATGTACAAGTAGTGTTTGTACAGGGCTTTTGTTGACGAATTTAATGTGATGGTTTTAACATTTAGGCACTTAATCCCGAGTGTAACTGGTTCATTTTTTTATTATGTCATTGCTAACTAAGTCTAATCCGGATAACGCTACCTTTAGTGCGCGATATTCCTTTCGCGAGTGGGTAAAAAACTGACATTTTAACCGCAAGAGTTCGGTTCTAATTTTGTTGTATATGTCCATTGTTGGGGAACATATTTTTTGTCCAAGTGATATGTTTTTAATTAAGTAGTTGTCTATTTTAACGTTATTCAAAATATTTCGCACTTTAGCACTGGTTTATTTTCAAACCACAATCGGCGGAACGGTTTCTTTGGTAATTTCTGCACACTGATCGACGTTTTTTGGCTCCTAGATAGTATAGTGGTTAGGATGCTCGCCTGTCATGCGTGAGACCGGGGTTCGATTCCCCGTCGGGGAGCCTCTGGCGCAAGACTAATGACCTTGCCCGGAAAAAACAAATCATTATGGAAAATTTAACAAGCCTCAGTACTTGCTAAATAAGGTCAAGACCGGATCCCGGTTGTAGTGCCGACGATGATGATACGATAGTTATACGATGACCTTTCCCATCACCTTGGATAACATAGACAGTTATGCTATTGGCCGATAAATTTTGCGGGAGACACCTTTTCCCCTTCTTTGGGATTGGCTGAACTCGAGCGATTTTCCAGGAGCTAGGAAAGATCCTCCGTGGATAGATGGAGCACAGTTCTTAAGGACTTTTTTTTTACACAAACTCCCGCGCAAGGGGGATTTTGGAGTACCCTTAAATGTCAGAGCAGGGTGCGAGGGGAAGGAGAGGAAGTGGATAAGAAAAAGAGGCATCGATGTGTATTGGTCTTAAATGCCTGGACATTACAACAACGGGGAAACACTTGATCAGGTAGTGTATTCCACATTCGTGTGGTTCGGCTAAAGAAAGACTATCTATATTTATTTGTGCGCCTGAAGTTGACTTTCAGCGTGAATTGATGCGCATTCACAGTTTGACGGGTATCGCGGTCTGAAGGTGCGGAACACATTCAGCAAGTTCAGTTGAGCAACGACCGTGCTAATACCTATAGAAAAGAGATAGACATGATACGTTTCGCCTGTGTTCTAACGACGGAATTGATCGACTTACGACTGAGACCCCAATAAGTTTCACTGCTCGTTTTTGCATCCTTTCGAGCACGTGGTGTGCAGTTTTGGATGCGCCTGACCAAATATTTCCGCGAATTCAAACCTCGATCCCGGCCTATTGGAGCCATCTGTGATCTCGCCGGTACAGTCTTCCATGCGGGATGTGAGATTTCGTCCGCGCACTATTCAACGCATTCTACGTGAACTGGATTGTAGGAAGGCAACCGGCCCAGACGGAATACCAGCAATAGTCCTTAAGAACTGTGCTCCAGAACTATCGCCGGTTCTTGGCAGACTCTTCCGCTTATCTTATGCACGGAGGACCTTTCCTGCCTGCTGGAAAATCGCTCGAGTTCAGCCAATCCCAAAGACGGGAAAAAAGTGTCTCCCACAAAATTACCGTCCGATAGCATTACTGTCTATTTTATCTAAGGTACTGGAAAAAGTCATCAATACAGAGTTGGTTAAGTATTTGCAACGGTCTTCTGAATGATCGTCAGTACGGATTCCGTGGCAGGCGGTCCACAGGAGACCTTTTGACACATATAACCGATATATGGACATCTGCGATTGAACGGCATGGTGAGTCAAGGGCGGTCGCATTAGATATCTCCAAGGCTTTTGACCGCGTCTGGCACGGGGCATTGCTGAGCAAACTTCGTTCATATGGACTATCCCAACAACTTTGCGACTGGACGAGGAGCTTCCTCGAGAATCGATCGATCCGGGTTGTTGTGGACGGCGAGTGTTCGGATCTGTATCCTGTTAATTCGGGGGTGCCCCAGGGTTCTATTTTGGCTCCAACCTTGTTCTCGCTTCACATAAATGATTTGTTGGGGACAACGGATAACAAAGTGTTCATTTTTGCGGATGTTAGTACGGTTGTTTCCTCCTTTTCGAGTGATCGGCCGATTGGTGCATCTACGTCGCACCAGCTGAGATGTAGACAGATTGACTCTCTGAATCAGGATCTAGATAAAGTCCTGCAGTGGGGAAAGGCGAATCTTATCGACTTTAACACAACGAAGAGCCAGTATACAACATTCACAAAGAAAACTGGATCATCGGCTCCACAGCTGATGATGAGTGGCCGTGCCCTCGAGGCTGGGGAAAGTTTGAAATTGCTCGGCGTCACGGTCTGTGGGAATGTATCATGGCATAAACACGTATCGGGTATCGCCAGATCAGCCTCAGGAAGACTGAGTTATCTTTTTAGAGCCAAGAAATATTTTACTCCGGCCCAACTTCTTCTCCTATATAAATCTCAAATTAGACCCGCGCTCGAATATTGCTCTCATGTTTGGAGCTCGGCTCCTAAACATACCCACGACCTACTTGAGAGCGTACAAAGACGAGCGATCCGCCTGATCGGGGACTCGGCGCTGACGTCGGGACTACAACCACTATCACATCGAAGGCGCGTGGCCGACCTTTGTCTGTTTTACAGATATTATCACGGGTGCTGTTGTTCGGAGATTCTTAGTATTGTTCCGCGCAATTCGGTTTATATGCGCTCCACAAGACAATCCGACGGATCACACCCGTTTGTGGTTCATCTCCCGACGGCGCGAACATCCCTGTATCAGAACTCGTTCCGTTACAGAGCGGGGAAGCTGTGGAACTCCCTTCCCACGCGAGTGTTCCCGGAGCGTTACAACCTGCAACTGTTCAAAAAGAACTGCAACATTTATTTGATGGCATCTCGGGGCGCCCACTCGACGCTATAGGTTCGCCTCTCCCGAGAGAAGTCTAATATAAAAAAAAAAAAAAAAAAACTCCACTTTGGGACGAATATACGCCTTGTAAATAGTGGCCACGTTGGGTGGAGTGTAGTATTTTTTGCATCTTTTAAGGGGACCCATGCATTTGGCCGCATTTTTCGCAGCATCAAAAATGTGGTCGCCCCAATTAAGAGTTGAATTAATTCGAGTGTCGGGGATTGATAGTTCCTTAGCTTCGTCGATGCAAGTGCCGTTCATCGATAGTGTATTTACTTTTGGTTTGGCCTTTGACAATGAGACAGCACTGAGTTTTTAAGGCATTGAACTCTACTCGGTCAGATAATCCTCATTGGTATATCTTGTTGAGGTCGAAATGCAGTGTAATAAGCATAACCTGCTGATTGGTATTGACGTTCGAAGAGTTTGGCCGGGAATGTTCATATGAGTATGAGAAACTCAATGTGCTATCATCAGCAAACGAGTAGATTGGGTTGCAGGTAATGGACACGAGATCATTAATAAAGATGGGCAAGAGAGTGGGCGAGAGTACAGAACTTTGGGGATCACCTGCATTAATTTGATGGGACAGATTTGACACCATCAAGAACCACTAGGATTGAGCGGCCAGAGAGATGATTTCTTATCCATTGGATTAGTGAATTATCCACTCCATAGGAAAGCAATTTTTATAACAGGGCTGGATGCCAAACTCTGTTGAAGGCCTTCGAAATATCCAATGCAACTACCTTGCTTTCTCCAAAGTACTGGGTGGAATGGCTCCACTTTTCGGTAAGGTACGCCATCAAATCTCCTATGGACCTGTTGCTACGAAGCCATATTGGCAGTCATTGAGGTCATTTGATTCCAGATATTTCGAAAGTTGACGGTGAATCAATGATTCCATTACCTTCGATACAATAGAAGTTAGTGCTATGGGTCTATAAGAAGAGGGGCATCATTTATCGCCCTTTTTGGGAATTGGCTGATTGTTGGCTGACTTTCATCTATTTGGGAAACGGCCAGTAGAATAAGACAAATGGAAGAGTTTTCGGAGTGGTTTAGCCAGTAAAGAGGAACAATTCTTCAAGAGAATTGGGGGAATTCCGCCAGGACCAGCGGATTTGTTTGCGTTTAGCTCCTTGAGTGCGCGTTCGGAAGTAAATCTGGCTCATGGTGTGCTGCTTATGCCCAAGCTGAAGTGGAACTGATGTGGTATCAGGCTGCGTTGAGTTCGCTGCAAAATGTGCAGCAAGTAGATTCGCCTTCTCTATTGCACTGGTGACTGGTCTGTCATCGACTATAAGCGACGGGGTGAATGAAGAGACCGAGTTTTGAATATTTTTCGCGAAAGCCCAGAAGTTTCTACTACCTGTGGGTGAGTGTAGTATTTTTGTCTCACTTTAGGTCATGCAAGAACTTGGCGAGAATTGGGGGAATGCCATCAGAACCAACGGCTTTGTTTGTTTAGCTACTTGAGTATTGCTGGTATTCCATCCGGACTAGTTGCCTTCCTACAGTCCAGTCCATATACAATGCTTTGAATAGTGGGCGAGCGGAACCTCACATCCCGCATCGAAGACCGTACCGACGCGATCACAGGTGACAACAAAAGACTGGCATCGAGGTTTGAATTCGCGAACACATTAGCTTTATCCTTGGAATTTGTGACTAACGTCACGCTGCCCACCACCAATGCAGGAAAAGAGGAGAAAGCGAAGTTACGGCTGACAGCCCTTGCTGTTGACCAGAAGGATCGCGAACCAGTCGGGCATTGAAGGAGTTTATTGGTCACTCTGTCGTTGTAGGCCTTCTTCGCCGTATCAATTGCCTGGTTACTCCATAAGTAGCACTTTGGCTGTTTTTTAGATGTGGTGATGAGTGTCTCAGGGGGGATGGGGGCGAACATACAGGGCGAAGTCACTGATTGCTTTCAACCCGTCGAAGGCCAGGATGATCCTTGTCCCTGTTCAATCCAAGCTGACATGCAGTCTCCACGTGACACCCATGGATAGCTACTTTGACACCCGCCAAGTAGTGAACCAATGCATGCAGCGACATCCTGAGAAAGGTTGGCGCAAGGCTAATAACCATGCCCGTAAAAATGAATTATTATGGTAAATTTAACAACCCTTGGATATGGACCGGATACACGACGACGACCACGGAAACGAAAATGGCTAAACGATTTAATAATTTTTTCATGGAACGTCCGCTCACTATACAGAGCTCGAGCTGCACAGCAGCTAGCCGATGCCCTGTCCGAATATAAGGCTGACATAACAGCATTACAGGAAATAAGATGGACGGAGAGTGATGTTATTCAAAAGAAACGAGTATGACATGTATTAACAGCTGTCATGCAAAACACCATGTGCTCGGGGTAGGCTTTCTAGTCAGCAAAAAACTGGTCTGCCATTATCGGCTTTAATGCAATAAACAAAAGGCTATGCACTCTTCACGTGCGAGGCAAGTTTAAGAACATAAGCCTCATAAACGTTCACGGGCCTACAGAGGAGTCCCCTGATGACAAAAGTAAGAATACTACGTGAATGAGGAACGGGTCCCAATGCCTGCCCAAGATACGATGTGAAAATCGTTCTTGGTGATTTGAATGCAAAAATAGGTCGGGAGCCGGTTTTCATGCATTACGCTCGTTCCCATAGTTTGCATGAGAAGACTAATGACAATGGACTACGAGTCATCGAACTGGCAGCATAAAACAAATTGGTCGTTGGGAGTACCAGGTTTGCGCGTAAAGATATCCACAAAGCCACCTGGGTATCACCTGATGGAGCCACTCGCAACCAAATTGACCACGTGTTGATAGATCGCCGCCACTCCTCGAGCCCGATGACGGTACGAACGTACCGAGGTGCCAACGTTGACTCTAATCACTATCTTGTTGAGTTTTCCGAGCGCGGATTGCCTTACGGATTTGCCCCATACATAAGAAAGGAGATATCACACTGTGCAGTAACTATAGGGGTATAACATTGCTGAGTACCGCCTATAAGATACTCTCCACTATCCTACAATACCGGATAGCGCCATATGTTAAGGTTATCATTAGTCAATATCAGTGTGGCTTCATCCCAGGCAAATCAGCGATTGATCAGATATTCTCCCTTAGGCAGGCGGTGGAAAAATGTCAGAAATTTAAGATTCCATTATATCATATATTTATAGACTTCAAGGCCGTCTACGACAGCATAGCCAGGGTCGAACTATATAATGCCATGACAGAGTTCGGCATTACAAACAAATTGATAAGACTTTGTAGGTTGACCATGCACGACGTCAAGTAAAAATAGCGGGATTGCTGCCTAAACCAATAAAAATCTTCAACACTACAGCTACCGACATTGCATACATACGTATTTCTACCACTAGAGGTGAAATGGCCTATAGCGTTTGAAATAATAGTGAAGAAGATCGTGTGATTCGAACTGACGCTATGACAGCTCGAATCACGAAAAAAATGTACCTAAGCGTTACACATCCGGCTACTGACCGTGTTTAGAATTTGATTTCCAAACTCGACTATATTCCACTGATGTGAATTATTCTTATTTATCGCTTGGTATACGGTTCTGATGTATTTTTCTTATTCGATTTTTTCGTTCGTGTTCTTCACTATTTTTGCTTGTGAATTGTGTGTATCTGTTAGAGTTGCCACAGCCCCGTGTTTGAAAAATAATATATTTTACGATTTATAGCATGTAACAACTCTCTCTCAATTCCATCTTCTTTATTTATTAAATTGAAAGAAACATACAAATTTTCAATTTGGAAATAACTAATGTATAAAGCTTATGTACGTTCACCGCGCGGGTCATTTGACCCGTCTGTGGTAGGTTTAGTGTTAAAGGAGGACGTTGGAGAAAGCAATCCGTGACTGGCGTTACAACTAGAGGAGCTATTATCACCAAGTCCAGCCAGATACTTGCCTACGCAGATGACATAGACATCATCGGTAGAATCGAATCGGCGGTACAGGAATCCTTCACCCAGATGGAGCAGGCGGTACAAAAGCTGGGACTGCACATTAATGAGGGGAGAACTAAGTACTTGGTAGCAACTTCTGCGAAGAGAAGACCTAACGTTGGTCAAACTATCAGGGTAGTGGAGCACGAATTTGAAGTAGTGCAATCCTTTAGACACCTTGGGTCAGTAGTACCAGCCGATAACAATATGGAAGAAGAAATACGCGAACGGCTGATCAAATCCAACAAAGTTTACTATGGTCTATCAAAGCTCTTTAAATCCCGAACTTTATCCAGAGCATCTAAACTTCCCGGTTGTAGTGCCGATAATGATGATGATGATCCAAGCTACTACTGTACAAGACCATGGTCTTACCAGTACTCATGAAGGGATGGCGTAGACCAGGACGCCCAGAACTGGGAGTGCCAAACTAGATGACATCGGCTCGAAATCGGGACCGGTGGAGATTTGTCAAATAAGGCCAAGACTGGACCTTGGTTGTAGTACCGATGATGATGGTGATGATGAGTGTCTCACGAATACATTGTGAAGTAAAAGACATTTCTCTCAATTATTTGTATTACTTTTGGTTTAACATACCACACGCGACGCGTTCGACCGACCCTTTTACCTCTATTGATCGTTTTGGACTAATTTCTTCCCATAAGATAAAATTCAACCTTGAGTTGTTCTCCCTATGATTTCCTTTCTCATCCTCAGGAACCCCTTCGTTTCCAGAGGTTCTTTCTTTTCCATCCATTCGCCGAGACTTAGGATGGATACACCCAAGACAGACGCGAACGATGCGAGGGTAGCTAGGGTTTTCACACTAGTGCGGTATCCCTTTGAGATAAATTATACGCGTGTTGTGTGTCAGTGACACCATGGACAAAGATGATGTACATGAGGTCACTGATGCACTCAAATCAAAAAAACGCTATCCATTTATGAACACTCGGATAACCCCCAGATCGGTAATGCAATTAATTGCACAATTCATCGCAATCGGTAAATCACAAAAAAAAATAAATAAATAAAAACAATTAATTGCATATTCCAAAACGATTGCCAAATACAGGTATTCCCCGACTTAAGACCGAGATAGGTTCCTGGTCATCGGTCGTAAGTCGATTAAGTCGCAAGTCGAATTTCATATAAAAAAATTCCGACTTAGCTAATGTAATGTATTATTTCTACTGAAATATGTATGTAAATCGAATTTTTTTACTTTGTTTTTTTTTTTTAATTTCTCTCATATTTTAGGGATTCCCCGCAACTACATATTTGTCTTCTTTAAGTATTTTCTATGAAAAAAATTGGAAAAAAAATGGTCGTAAGTCGAACGGTCGTAAGTCGTAAGTTGCATATTCCGGAACAATTAACAAATCACGGAGAAGCAATTAATTGCATACGAAACATAAAAGAATTGGGTCAGTTCGCAACTACGGATATTGAACTGTGGCGCAATTCGATGAAGAAATATCGGCTGACGCCACAGTACAAAGCGATTGCGAATTGAAGTTAAAATGCGGAAATTAGGTCACTGCGAAATGTAATTGCATTATCGTCATCGGGAGGTGTTGACCCCGAGGTGACGAGAAGTGCTGGGAAGAAGTTAGCGGGCAGTCTGTTGTTGGTCATAGAAGTGGAGTGGGAGTATGATAGTGAAAGTGGAATAAAGATTAACAAGTAAAGACTAGTTGATGTAAAGTAAAGGCAATTTAAACGGAACACTAGAATACTATTTGAAATGTGGAAAGTGGAATAAAGATTAACAAGCAAAGACTAGTTGGTGTAAAGTAAAAAAACAATTTAAGCGGAATACTAGAATACTATTTGAAATAAGTTGAAAGTGGAATAAAGATTAACAAGTAAAGACTAGTTGGTGTAAAGTAAAAAAACAATTTAAGCGGAGCACTAGAACACTACTTGAAATATATTGTAAATAGAATAAGGAGTAAGTAATAAGCAATAGTCGATGTCACACAACAATGAGTGAAGTGGAAAGTAAGGAAAGCAATAAAAACGATTGAAGAACTAAGAGTAATTCCGAGTTTTGTTATTTAATGACTTTTGGTGTGTAAAGGAAGAGTGATCATCATTCCCTGGGCGTAGTGTCTCTAGTTACTCTTCAGCAGATATCAAAAACCATAACTCGCGTGTGATTTATTACCCTTCGTGATCATCTCAATCGAAGACGTTATCTTCAGGTGCAATATTGTTTACTTGATTTTCAATGGTCCTATGGGTTGTATCCCATTGTAGGAACAGTGTTAGTTTTCGTTAATTGTTTATTTTTCTTTCGATGCTGTTGTTCTTCACTATTGTTTGTGTGTGTATCTGTTAGGAACACCACAGCACTACAACGCATGCCGGGAAATAGCTAGCAACATAATCCGCTCATAATTGATTTTTATAAAATATTCCATCGTTCATATATTTTTCGCAGTATTTTTAATGTAATCAAGAAAAATGACGAACGCATTAAATGGAACCATAATAGCAGTAATAGCAAAATGATATAATAAAAACCTCCTTTTTATAAACATACCACGATTATTACTAAAAAATTCATGTTTAAACTTAAATCTTAACAATATGTACACATAAATTAAAATAAGAATACAAATATGTTGAAAAAATAAAACATATAATTAACTTTTTTCATTTTTGTGCTTAACATAGTTTTTTTTTTCTTTTTTGTTTGATTTGCAATTAAGGACATGAGTGTTGTTATCTCTAAAAATGTCTGTTGTAAGTATAATGGTTTTCTTTAAATAAGTAAACGTTTCACAAATAACCTGTTTTTCAATTTATAAATACAAAATATTACCCTCACAAACATTATTTAAAAAAGAATAAGAACGCGAAAAATAATAAAATAAACACATCAACAAAACTGAGATAAAAATATTTCGCGACTTCCTATTTTTACTTTTGAATTTGATTTACAATTAGGGGAGGAAATACAGATTACATTTATTTGATTATAAAAGCGCAAATACGTGTAATCATAAATTCAATACATTACATTATATCATATATATATGTACGTTTTTAGTTTTCCAGTTTAGTATTTATGTAGTTATACTTATAATCAATAAAACTCCAATCTAGGTTATGAACGAAATTAAAATGTTATTTATAAATTTTATAATTTGGTGTTTCATTAAAGTTAAACAAACGTGCAACAAAACATATTTCTTCTAATACACAACAGAATGCTGAATCAATTGAAGCATTTAACTTAAGTTTTAGTTTTGATTTCTTATTTACATATTAACACATTTTGAGTTACATCGTCTTTGACGATGACTTACTTCGCGGTGTTCGCTAGCACCGACGACTTCGTCGGCTAACTAATCGGAATCGGAAATGATATTTTTGTTGTATTATAAAGCCTTTTATGGGTGTTTGTCCTAGAAACAAGCTTAATCAATCACAAAATAATTTCGCAATGCAAAACTCTATATAACACCCAACCTATCCATCTACCTATCTCATAAATATCTGTCCGTACCTGTATTCGCGTTCAGTACAAATATATATTTCAATTACATTAGTTGTTGCCCAATTAATAGCTGGGTGAATATACGATACGATTCGAAAAACTTCATTTTTCTTATAGGGTAAATACAAATTCATATATATGGCGACTTTTTACTTGTTTAAAACACTTAAGTCCGACCCAACAGCTTCTGGTCGCACAGATTTGCTATAAATTAACAGACAAATAAGTTGAGTGTTTTATTTACTTCGCTCGCGTAGGGTCTTCCTGTTCTATCTTCTCATAGTGCTGTTGAGTGGTATGTAGGCGCTGTAGGTGGGATACATGGAGCCTTGCTGTGCGGCCCTTTGAATGGCACTGGCATCCTGGTATTGCGACTGCATGTTCATTACTCCCATCTGGACAGGAATTTGCGTTGCGGGACTGTTGATGAAACCAGAAGCGGTGGCGGAATTGGCAATGTATCCGGCGGTTTGTTGCGTCGTCATCCTATAGCCATTTAGAGCACCATAGGGAGACATCAGATTTGGATTGAGAGCTACACTTGATGACCGAGAGCTGGTGGACATGTGTTGTACAGGCGCTGATGACGTGTTACGCAACGGACGAGTTGAGTTCTCCGACAGGGATGTGATCGTTGGCGCCCCATTCATATTACCAGAATAATACTTGTGGTACTGCAGTGGAGATATTTGCGCTTGCAGGGATGTTGGGGGTGTCGTCAGACTCCTGTTTTGATTAATGATGTGGCTGGGCGGTGGTGTCAAGGTGCTGTGTGGATGATGATTTGGTGGAGGTGTTAAGTTGACCTGGCCCCCTGGAGATGTATTGCTTGTTTGAACTTCCAAATCATTTGTTAGCTGTTGTAATTTAGAAAGGCTAGACAAATTACCAACTAATAATGATGCACCTCCTGTCGATGATGCTACGACTACGTTCCCTTGTCCTTGAGAAGCTTGCCCTCCAGTTGTAATACTTTGCGTCGGCCCTGGGACAGTGGTTGATGTGTTTATCTGCATGGAACTGGCAGATGATGACATTGACGTGGGTGTAGGCATCGGAATCGGTGTTTGAGGTGTAGTATTACCACCTCCAGCATAGAAATTGTTAACAGAAGATGAAACAGCACATGATGGTGATGGACCAAGTCTCTGGTGAGGACTAGGCAAGCCATGTTGAACAGATATATTCGTATGACTACCTGCCATTCGGTGTTGTATGACAGTTGGCATAGAAACACCATTGTAGGCATTTGGTGAATTCCCAGAATAGTTTTGACCCATTTGTGGCAAAGCTAAATACTCTGTGGACTGGTGCATCCCCTGATGATGATGTGCATGTGGCACAAGAGAACCAGTCAAGTGACCATACTGCTGTATGTGCTGAAGATTTTGATGGTTCTGCTGCTGTTGTGCTAACTGCTGCATGGATTGATTTGGACTTGCCAGCTGTTGCTGTACTGTGCTATTGTTACTAGATGCCGTACTATTTCTGGGTGGGGTATTTCTACTACTTTGCCTTTGACTGTTATTGTTGTTACTAGATCTGCTTATTTTGGGGGTTGACGATCGTTGGCCACCAGACGTTGCAGCTCTGACCTAAATTATGAAATAACCGGAATTAATTAAGAATGTCTCTTACAAATACGATTATGTTGTATATTTTTAAATTTAAATATTATATTTGTATGACTATCAAAATGTAAGGGCGAAATCTAATAATATAAAATATAAAAATAATAATAATATAAAATATAAAAATAATAATAATATAAAATATAAAAATAATAATAATATAAAATATAAAAATAATAATAAAATAAAAGTATTCACAAAACTGAGTACCAAACTATTCGACGGTTAGTTATTTTTTACTTTTAACTGTTAGTGTTATAACGTCGTGTGGTCAAAAGGTATAGACTCCCAATCAGTACAATGAGGCCACAAATTTTGCAATTGATTTTCGCTCTTTATATAAATATTTATTGCCCTGTGGGAACCCGGAAGTTCATGACCTTACCGACTCGACTCCGCTATTGTTTCCTGTCCTGTGCACTCTGCTTCCACGCCCGACCATCTGATCCGATCTCCTCAAGGTCAAACCTAGCATTGTCATCCCATGAACATGAATTCCTCAATTACGAGCGAGCGGTGCACACACAACAACGAGCTGACAGGAACTGACCAAAAACCATTAGTCACATTTGAAATGTGTGACAGTCGACAGACTAATTTAACACCTATACAATAGCCGATCTACTAGAAACCATCCATCTGTTCTATCTATCTATTTATTAGGCTATAGTAACCTGGAAGTTCACGACCTCATCGACTCGGGTGCACCATCGTTACATGTCCTGTGCACTCTCCTTCCACACTTGACCAGCCGATCAAATTTCCTTAAGGTCAAGCCTAACATTGTACTCCCATCTCCGTCGCGGCTGTCCTGTCGCTCTCTTTCCCCTTGGTTTACCGTCAAGAATTCTACGCACGGTCCTATCGTTGCCTATTCGCGCTACATGTCCGGCACATCTTAATCTTCGCGACTTGATTAGTCTCACTATTGTAGGTTTGCGGCATAGCTCTTCCAATTCGTGGTTATGGAGTTTCCTCCATTGTCCTGCCTCCTCGTCATATTTACCTCCAAAGATACCCATCAAAACTATATTCTCGAATACGCGGAATTTGTTTTCTTCCCGTTTTGTGAGAGCCCATGTTTCGCATCCGTATACAACAATCGGCATGATTATGGTTCTATAGACACGGAGCTTTATGTTACGTGATAGCAGTTTGGATTTCAGCAGTTTACTGATTGCGTGCCAACTAGCGTTGCCGGAGTGTAGTCTTTTGTTAATTTCCTTCGACATTTCGTTGGTGGCCGTCAGTATCGTACCCAGATATTTAAATTCTTTAACTTTTTCAAATATCTTGCCTCTGACGTTTATATGTGTTCCCTGAGTTCCACCTGCTCTCACCGTAATCATGTATTTTGTTTTGTCTTCATTTATTTTACTCTTTATACCTGTTGGAAATTTTGTACCCGGAAACATATACTACCTGTGAATAGGTACGTATTTTCCCAGAAGGGATTCCTAAAATTAAAGGGTAATTAAGAAACGACCGTGGAATTTCCCAAGATCAAATAATAAACTTCTTAAAAAGGGTATAAAAAAGTGCGTCACTTGGACAAGGCCATTGCGAATATTTCGTTGTAGGAGTGCACATGGGCGATTTTTTAAAAACTTTTGTTTAGATTATTTAAAAAAGTATTGAGAAGAAATTTGATACACAAAAGGGATCCGGAAAGACGCTGACAGCGACAGAAAGAAGACAAATAGATGCTTTCAAGGTGGTTTAGGATGTGAGCCTGGCGGTGCGACTACCAGGGAGGTGACGTCCAAAATTATCCGCTATAATTTTCTTCGGCGAATCGCAGACTTTCAATTATGAACTCACGAACATGCAAACAAACTAGCTACACGTGAGTTGATTAGCGAGCGGTGCGCTGCCGACAACGAGCTGGCAGAGATTGACCAAAAACCGTTGGTTACATTTGAAACGGGTGACAGTCCGATGGCGTCCAGGCGATGACCCCCCCCCCCCCCCCCCCCCCCCCTAAACAATACAATAGCACATTCCCACCAAGCAATAGACAAATTTTAAAATAAAATAACATCCCCAAAAATGTATGATCCCCACCCCAATACATAATATTTGGTTTGCCATAGTGTCCCAAATATTATACACTAAATACAACAACACTTCCCCCAATAAGTTTCCTTGGTAAGATGTGCCGTTATAAAGTAACGGTGCATTGAACAATGAAACGAAGAAAAGGGATATGAATTGGCGTACAAAAGGATTCACCCCTTTCGAATTCAGTCGTGGCGCGAGGCGGTTAATAAAATAAAATAAATTGAAATATCTTTTTAGATCGTGCGGTTCGGTGCCGTAAAAAATATAGAAATTAATAAATAAATTGAAAAACAAATAGAACAAAAATTAATGAACAGAAATTGTGAAATCGGTATATCAAAGAAATAACAATTAATAGAAATAGTGTAAATAAATTAAAAATAAATAGAAACTAGTTACCTTATGTAAATAAACTATACCTCTAGTAAAATGAAATAAACCAAAGCTAGTTATAACTCGGTTGAAAAAAAAAAACATAGACAAACAAAGTTTTCATTTGGCGAAACGCCCACGACGCGCTCACCCTCCAAAGACAGATTAATCCGGGGTAAGTTTGGTAACTAAAAATCATTTATTTCAATTGTTTCTCACCTGTGAGCATAACAGTCTTAACAGAAGTAAGACTGTTGTAAACAGTTAACTTGCGAATCCACAAAAATATGGGAAAAATCAAAAAGAACGCACATCTGAAGCAACAGCATCACGAGAAAAGCGGTTGATTATACGGCTTGCCTCAAATTCGACTCTACCAGCGACTAAAGTAAGGGCCAAAAGCGGAGTATCAGCCAGCATAGCAACAGTCCGAAGGATAATAAAAAAACAGTGATACTATCAAGAGAAAAAAATTGAAAAGGAAACCTGTTTTGAGGCAAGTACACAAGGAGCGTCGAATGAATTTTGTAAGAGAACATGTCGCTTGGACCAGTGAGTGGAAAAGCGGTCTTTTCGGATGAAGAAAAAAGTTTAACATTGACGGTCCCGATGGTTTCAAGTTTTCTTTCCATGATCTGAGAAACAAGGAGCTTATATCGGCAAGACATCACAGCCGTACATCAGGTGCCATGGGGCGGGGAGCAATTACCTACTATGGCACAATCGAGTTGGAGTTTTTGTCCACAACAATAAGCGGAAACAACTACAAATGTTTGCTGGAACGGTCATTTCCAAAAATTAAAAACATTTTCGGACCCCTGTCTTGGATTTTCCAGCAAGACAATGCCCCCAGACACACTTTCAGGGCTGTTAGAAGTTGGATTCAATCAGAAGACGTGGAACTTTTGCCATAGCCCCTATTCGCCGGACTTAAACACAATCGAAAGCGTTTAGTCATGGCTATGTCGTAAAGTTTATGAAGGCGGCAGATAATTTGAAGACAAGGACACCTTAATCGAAGCTATTCGTGATCAAAATTTCCCCAGACTATTTAAAAAAAAAACTCTATGATTCTATTCCAAACCGTCTTATAGAGGTCATATCCAAAAATGGCGGACTTACTCAGTATTAATGTAGAAAAACGTTGTAAATAAATGTTTTAAAACCATAAAATGTAAACATTTCATTAATTTTTCCTTCTCTAAACTTTTGCATTCTTGTGATACACATACTCGTCGCGAATGTTGACATTTGTAGCCATTTTGAATGTTTAGTTTACCTTTGACAGCCGAAAAGTTATACTTGATGAATTTTAGTTCACTGCGTGTTTCTGAATTTATTGTAAAAAACTGATCAAAAAGTAATTGTATATTTTGTATTTCGAGGACATTAAAGGCCAGATTTTGAAAAAGAAAAAAAACTTTATCTTGCGATACACATACTCGTCGCGAATGTTGACATTTGTAGCCATTTTGAATGTTTAGTTTACCTTTGACAGTCGAAAAGTTATACTTGATGAATTTTAGTTCACTGCTGGTTTCTGAATTTATTGTAAAAAACTGATAAAAAAGTAATTGTATATTTTGTATTTCGAGGACTTTAAAGGCCAGATTTTGAAAAAGAAGAAAACTGTTTATCTTCCTATACACATACTCATCGCGAATGTATTTTTGACGTTTTACCTGTGACAGTCGAAAAGTTATGCTTGGTGAATTTTAGTTCACTGCTTGTTTTCAATTTATTGTAATACAATGATCAAAAGGTAATTGTATATTTTGAATTTCGAGGATTTAAAGTCCAGATTTTGGAAAAGAAAAAACTGTTTATCTTGCTATACACATACTCATCGCGAATGTATTTTTGGCTTTTTAGGCAGGCTGTTCCGCTATGGTTATCTTATGTACGGAGGACATTTCCTACCTACTGGATAGTAGCTCGAGTTCAGTCAATCCCAATGAAGGGGAAAAGTGGCCCCCAGAAAATTACCGGCCGATAGCATTACTGTCTATGTTTTCTAAGGTGATGGAAAAGTTCATCAATGCCAAGTTAATTAAGTATATGGAGTGCAACAGACTTCTTAATGATCATCAATGCGGATGACAAGACAAACCGACGGATCGCACCAGTTTGCGATTCATCTCCCGACGGCGCGAACATCCCTCCATCAGAACTCGTTCCGTTACAGAGCGGTGAAGCTGTGGAACCCCCTTCCCGCGCGAGTGTTCCCGGAGCGTTACTACCTGCAACTGTTCAAAAAGAACTGCAACACTATTTGGTGGCATTACGGGGCGCTGTGTCGGCGTTATAGGTTCGCCCCTCCCGACAGAAGTGTAATAAATATAAAAAAAAAAAAAAAAAATTCAAAGATATCATCGCCGGGAAAACTTAAACTGGGTTTAAGTAGCGGCTATATATTTTTTGTTTTCAATTTGTATTCAATGTTTTATGAGTTTAATTATGTGAAATTGTAATTGAATGTAATGTACTTTTATATTTGATCTATGATGTGTAAACGAAAATGTACATTGTGGTTTGTATTTAAATTTAAATTGAATCTGTCATAATTGTGTGTAACGTATGTGTTTAATTTTTAAATCGTTTAAATGTTTTATATGTTATGTATTTTGTTTATGTTTTAATGCTCTCTCGTTGGGACAAAGGTGGTGGGGGAGTTACTACGTAACATCAGTATTCACCCGAATTTCATTGCTGGCATCTAGTTGGACTGTCGGCAGACACAGTTTAGCAACCGCCACGTATGCTGAAATAGGTGTCGTGAAACTCTAGACACAAATGACATACCTGTCTCGAAGTGGAATGAATGCTGAGGTCCACAATCGATAGGAGGAAGCGACAGCTATGGGTATCGTGCTCTTATAACAGTTGCCCCAGTGAATCGCTAGAGAATCTTTACTCAACAAGACGCCAACACCAAACACAAACTCGCATCCGTATTAAAATCACTTGAAATTACTACTTTGGCACCCGCCAAGTAGTGAACCAATGCATGGACCGGATACCGGTGATGAGACTTGCTAAATAAAGCCAAGACCGGTTCCCGGTTGTAGTGCCGATGATGAATTATCATCATCGGCACTACAACCGGGATCCGATCTTGGCCTTATTTAGCAAGTCCTGAGGCTGGTTAAATTTTCCATAATGATTTGTTTTTTCCGGGCAAGGTCATTAGTCTTGTGCCAGAGGCTCCTCGACGGGGAATCGAACCCCGGTCTCCCGCTTGACAGGCGGGTATACTAACCACTATACTATCGAGAAGCCCGATGATGATGAATAGATGCGCTAAAATAAGTAAACTGGTGAAGATGTTGCGAACTATATACAAGACTACGACACACTTTGCCAGACAGATTCTGGTCTAATGTGGGATTTAGTTGTGACAACACGAGAAACAACGACCACGTGGCCGAAGGTCTGATGAACTATTATTTCGCTTGCCTCTAGTTTCTTCGTGAGTCCGATTCTCCGAGCTATAGACGCCGTGAGACCCTTTATTCGCGTCGTTAATCGATAGTTGTCAATGCAAACGGATACTCGATCTAAGGCAACGTCTTAAAAGATGATGAGCAGAACCACACTTACTGTTTCGTTGACGTTTGGCTAATGATTCCCGGCGTATAGTAGTATAGCTAGTTTACCGGGATGGACATGTCGTAAGTTGGAATTGCGCTCTACCACGCAACCACACTCACGTCTCATCCTCCTCACCCACTCAGCTGAATAGAATTATATTTAACTAAAACCCAGTGCATTCTTACCTGTTGGGATATTTTCCTGTTTTGGTTCTGTTGCGGCTGTTGCTGCTGATTGTTCATATTTCCAGAAACACCCATTAGGCTTATGTTTTGCGGCGGGCTCGAGGTCATATTTAAATTATTTTGCTGCTGGTTGGTCTGGTGTATAGACATGTGTATAGATGCAGAGTTTTGTGACTGTTGCATGGAGCAGTCGGAGAATTGTTGATGAATTTGCACACTTGGCGGGCGGGCACTCTCTACAGAATTCTGTGATGTTATATCGCTGGCGATACTTGCTGGGGATTCTAGTCCCAATTGGGCCACATCAATTTCACATTGATCATAATGATGTAGGGCATGAACAGAGCTGTTGGCATTGTTATCAGATGCATAGACGACCATTGACGATAGTTCTGTTGATGGTGAATTGTGTTTCATGTTCTCTAGTCGGTTTGAGTTGCCAGTGATGTCTTGGTCGTGATTAGTCTTTTGGGGCAGATGAGTTTGATTCATTAAATTGAGGGTATTGTGGTTGATTGTACTCGGTGATTGATTGTGTTGCTGCAGTGAAACACCGTGTTGTGATATGGCTTGCTGATGTTTGTGAGCTTGATCCATTGCCTTCAAGTTATTTTTATGAGTCACATTTCCGTTTGATACCTTCGAGGAGTTTTGATTGTATTGTTGATTGTTCTCAAAATTACTTTGCTGTTGCTGTTGTTGTTGCTGCTGCTGCTGTTGTTGCTGCTGTTGTTGCTGCTGCTGCTGCTGTTGTTGCTGTTGCTGTTGTTGTTGCTGTTGCTGCTGCTGTTGTTGTTTTGTGAGACTACAACTATTCGAATTGTCTTTAGACAATTTTTCGTCTTTCTTCGAATTAGTGCTGTTAGACATTTGCTTCTCAGTATTCGATGCGCTACTCTTCCTCTCGACCCTTTGTTTCTCCTTCTGAGCGGCGATCACCTGTTGCATTTGATGCGTTTGCTGCTGCTGTTGCATGGCTAAAGTGTTTTGATAAAGATTTTGTGGAAAACTGTGCCCATAGGCCATCGATGTCGCCAACTCTTTGTGGTACTTATTCTGCGTCTTTTGAACGGTGCTTGCTTCCAAATGGGACAAGTTGTAGCCTGGATAATAGTCCCACTGCCAGTATTGTGGATGGTGTGATGCATGATAATTCGGTAATTGATTCATTGCGAATTGTGGTGCGATTTTATTGAGATCCACAGCAGAATGGGACTGCTTTTGTTCAAGACTCTTGGCAGCTTGAAATTTGTCATGCTGCGAGGGAGAACAGGAAATTGAGGATAGCCCCAAGGACGATGACGTAGTGAACGGTATGTGCATGGCTCCATATGAATTTGTTTCTTGTTTGATTGTGGCAGCACACCGGGCGATGTTGGCGTTGTGCGTTTTGTTACTTGTACTAGTTACACTCTTATTCGTTGGAGTGGAGAGCGTTGTCGTCCAGCTTGTTGTGCTGTTAGAAGAGACCGAGCACGACTGGTGGACTTTTTCAACTTTAATTTGTTCAGAAGGCTTTTTGGTTTCAGTTTTAATCTTTTCATTATTTTTCTTCTCTTCCGACGTTTCATTTGTCTGGGTGTTATCAACAGGGTTCTTGGCTGGAGGTTCACTTTGTAATTCATTTGCTTGCTTTTGTTTTGCTGCTTTGTAGGCACAGTGAAGTTGAAAATTAGTGGTACGTCGACTTTCTTCATTATCCACGGGCTTCTTAGATTCCACAGACTTTGTGACTGTCAAATCAATTTGTGGTACTGCAGGAGGTCGTTGGACTTCGGGTTGGTTAATCGCTGGTGGTTGATCGGATTTTACAATTGAATCCTTTACTGGTGGAGTAGGGAATGGAGCAACTTTTTCGTCAGGTGACTTCTCGACAGATGGCGCTACTGAAGGAGGCACAGGATCTTTTTTCTCAGAGGGAGTAGAATTCGTTTCCAACTCTGAAGAGGAATTTGCAGGAGTCTCTGTCTTGGGAGATTTTATTGGTTGCGGCGGCGTACTTGTTGGTTTTATATTCGCCGAGGTGTCGACTTTTTGAGCGTCCGGTTTGTCATTTTCACTTGTCCTAGTTATAACTGTTTCAGTGGGTAGAGGCTTTGGAACAGGTTCGGTTTCTGTTTTAATTTCTGTTGAGGTCTCCATTGGTATCTTTTCGGTTGGTGTCGCTTTTGATTCAACAATTGGAACTTCCGGTTCAGGCGTCGATTTCAAGGCTACAGTCTCGGACGAAGCTGTAATGTGATCTGGACTCAGTTTAACTTCTGGGTTAGTCGTCTCAGTCGGTTCCTTTTTATTATCAACTATGATTTGTGGCCTTTGTGTGGGCGTTTCATTATCCTTGATATCGTCTTGTAGGCACTTAGGATTCGGACTTGAAACCGGCTTGCTTGAAACAGGCGGGGCTACAGTCTCACTTTTTATTTCTGGACTTTTACTTTCTTTGATTTGATCAATGGTGGGTGTCTCATTTGATGATTGTGGAGTGATGTCCTTTTTGGGAATTTCAGGCGTATCAGTAGTTGCGGCCTCAACCTTTGGCGGATCAAGCTCAATCTTAGGTGGCTCCACCTTCGGCAATTCAATTGTGGGCTTCTCCACCACCTCTTTCAGTTCTTCGCTCTTCACTGGCTCTTCTTGTTTCTTTTCGGTAATTTGTATGGTAGGTGGACAAGGGTGAGTCGATGGTGGTTGTGTGTCCAAGTGAGAGGTGCTGATGTTAGTACTGCTTCGGAAGGCTTCCGACATAAGGGATTTCTTTGTTTTCTTAGCTACCGCTTCAAGAACTTTATCCTCCACTTCATTTGTACTAAGAGTAGGCTTTGTGGTAGGAATTTCAAATGTCGCAGGAGCAGGTTTTATAGTCGAGGAATCTTCATCATTTCCTGTTTTAGTAGAATCTTTCGCAGCAAGTTTGGTAAAATCTTCACTTTTACTATCATCTGTAGTGCCGCTGTCGGAATATAAATCATTCCTCTGTTGAGTTGCATTCCTCTTGCCCCGCAATTTAGGTGCAACATTTATTGTCTTGTTTACTTCAACTACCTCCTTATTAGTTGCTACTATTAAAGGTGTTATGCCGCTGGCAAATGAATCGGTTTTCACATCCCCCAATTTTTCGTCGTTTATTTTTTCGACTTTTTGCAATTCTGGGACTTCCGATTCGGTCGCTGTTACGCTTTCAGATCGCTTTGCTGTTTGAGGTATAGGATCACATGAAGGATTTTCGGAATTTGCTAAAATACTCTTCTTTTTATTAAAGCGCCTTCGTCTATTTAATTTAGATGCATCCGATGGTGAGTTAGCACTTTCGTCATCTAGATTTTTTATCTTATCTCCTTCGACCGGCGATTTAGCTAACGTAACGTTCTCATTGGCGAAAGGATCACTTGAATCATAGTTTTCACTTGTTTTGGGAATCTTTGAAGGCGGTTTCTTGTTTGCTAAACGTGCTGATCTCGAGGTACTAGAATATTCCGGTGCTGATTGATTCATTAGCTCCCGCCATCTTTTGCGCGTAGATATAAATCTATCTTGTCGTCTGCGTAAAATGTTTGACGGATAGTCCTGATTCTTTTCCGCGTCAGCTCTAGTTGTTCTCATGCTAAGGCGGCGCTTTTTTATTGAAGCTTCAGACGGTGAATCCTCGTCCAGTTCCATTGCTGTCTTAGATCGTTTCCTTCCCACCCTAGTCTGATGATCGTTAATGTTGTCTTCTACAAATACATTATTTCGATGATGTTGGTCATTTCTCGACGATCTTTTCGTCTCGCCAAATGTTGTTTCGAAAAACTTCATAGGGCGCAATCGGCGTCTTCCGGATGATGTAACTTCAATGATGTCTTCGGTATCGATTTTTTGGGATGGCACTGGCGTTGACGTCTGCTTCTTAACAAGTTTCTCGTCTTTTGCTACGACTTTCTTTCGTTTGTTAGCGTTTGTTTTGTCTTTTCTTAAATCTGCAGTTATTGATGACTTCTTTTTATCCATGTACGATGTATCATGATCGTCGGCATCATCATCGCGCGTCGCTTTTAAACGATGAAAAGGAGAGGAAGAGTTCCTTGCGGATAATTTTCGGATACCTGAAATGTTTGGATTAAAAGTCTTCCGTTTTACATCCACTTCGTCATCATCTTCTTCATCCTCGGTACTGGAACTGCTGTATCTGGTCTTCGACGAATTCATGGTATTCGAGAGCAACGGCGTCCATCGTAAACATTCTGGTTCAATTGGAATCCTATTCTTCAATTTGATCACTTTTTCATTATGCATCAACACTTTGGTCCAATCAATGTTGATGTATATTTTAAATCGAATATCACCTTTTTTCCTCCCCAACTTAACAAAATTTAGTAACTGGAAAGCTAATGCAATGTCGGGCAAAAATAGGCCTGTTTCTTTTGCGATATCTCTAAATGTGATTTTCCCTGAATTTCGGTGCTTATAGAGATATTCTAAGACCACTGATTTCCAGTAGGCATGGTATGACACTCTGCCTAAATCAGACAGTGGCTTTTCCGGTGTGCCGAGTTGACCCTCTTCTCGGCTTAGTAAATAACTGAAATCTATCAGGAATCTTCCAAAGCCCTGACGTTGATATTGTGGCATGGTCATTATGCAGGATACATTGTATTTTTGGGCACAATGCTTTTCCTTTGAGAAGTAGCCAATTAAGTGGCATCCTTTTTTGTCGTTTTTAGTAAGAATGTAAAACAAAAACGGCTCCACATCGTAGTACAAGGTTTTGTGGTCTAGAAATAGCTTCGCCAGGAGGCATAAATTTTGACAATATATTTTGTTGACATTCCCATCAACTTCGAAAACGGAAATACCGTCATTCCTATAGATTTCAGTACCAGGCGGATGCCGCCAACAGCATTTATCTTGATGACGTGTCAGGACAGCTTTGCTCTTCGTATATTTTAAACAAAATTCACATAAAAATAGTTTGGGCAATCTGAAAATAATAGGGCATTAAAATGAGTTATTGATTTAAGCAAATAAATGCTTTACGAAGTTACCTTGCGTATTCCTGAGGAAATGGACTAGAGTACCATGTTTCGATTTCCCATTTGCCAAACTCAATAGCTGCAGGACAACGTTCTTGTGCAGCTATCGCAAACGAAGGTGGACTCAACAAATTTGGATTCATACCTGGAACAGCTAGGTTTAATCTTCCACAAGGATTCACTATTTCTGCGACAGCTTTTGCTGATTTCTCTCTTATTAATTTATACATTTGGACGTCTTTCTCTGTAATCCCTGGTGGCAAGTGATTTTCTGAAAATAAAGAAAGATAAAGGTTTGATATGTGTGTCCCTTAATTGCTTTACTCTTTTTGTGAAGTTCGTATTCAAAGAATCTCATCGAAATGAAAGAATTACATTTTAATGAGCATTTAATGTTTAGTTCTCTTGAAACAGATTTCACATTCCGAACGATTTTATAAGACGTAATAAATTTTATGCAGACAACATAACAAGGTCATCAATCTAGCTGCATTCACGCGAATTTTAAAAATCTTTACCATATGTACCACTACAACATTTAAATCTCATCGGTTACCAATATTTAAACCTGTTTGACTTTATTTATCTATCTTAGTTCTTAAGTTTTTTCCTTGTAAGATTTAGATTTATATAACTATAAATAAATGAATACTGATTCAATTTTTTTTTTTTTACACAAACGCGCACACAAAAGGGGATTTTGGAGTACCCTTAAATGTCAGAGCACAGTGCGAGCGGAAGGAGAGGAAGTGGATAAGGAAAGGAGGTACCGATATACATTGGTCTTAAATGCCTGGACAATACAACGAGGATAAATGAAGACTTGTCTGCCTTCACAATTAAAGCGGATTGTGCCTTTTATGATATTATAACCCTCACCGAAACTAGTCTTACCGCCTTCATTAATGACAGGGAACTTTCTTCTTCGACTAAAACACATTATGGATGGCGTACAATACTTCGCCAGCACCGTGGGATGACCCATCCTAATTGCAACCAAAGTCTCAACCTAACCGGTATTGCAGTACTATACACATCTCAAGCAGAGGTTCTGTGTGCTAAAATCCATTTTTTTATATAAATATACTTCAAGCAAACTTCACTCGCTAAGGAAGCCTTCTCGAGTCACTTAACTGCATTTACTGATTCACCGGGTTGCTTGATCTTGAGTGGATCGGTAGAGATACCGCGGTACATTGAACTGGGGACATCCTTCGGCTGAACGGATAGAGTACTCGGCTCAGCGAATCGTCTTTTAAAGACAGGTTATCATTCCCTGGGGGAATCGGCCGAAAACTCTACTGATTAACATTGGTGGCCTCAATGGGATGTAATCACGATATTTTTTGTCTCAATATATTTCTCCAGAATAGCGAGCCTATAGCACCAAATCAGCCCCTTGAGTTACTACGAGGGTTGCCTTTTATATTTCGGGATTAGAGAACAAAAACAAATATTGATCATCGAAAATCACTTTATTGTTTTTCAAAATATTCCCCATGAAAATCTATACACTTTTGCATGCGTTTGAACCAATTGTCGAAGCACTTTTGCCACTCTGATTGAGGTATCTCCAACACATGCATTCTGAATGCAGCAACCGCTTCTTCAGGTGTCGAAAAACGTTGACCTCTCAGTTTGTTTTTTACGTACGGGAATAAAAAGAAGTCATTCGGTGCCAAGCCAGGACTATACGGCGGATGACCCATCAAATCGATGTTTTGGGTGCTCAAAAATGCAGTTGTCGCAGCCGATGTGTGAGAGCTCGCATTGTCGTGGTGAAGAGTGATCCGTCTTCGGCGGTTGGTTTTCTTGATTTCTTGGAAGACAACTGACAAACAAATGGTTGTGTACCACTCAGAATTGACTGTTCTGCGTTGTTCTACTGGTACGGTTGCGACATGTCCAGTTTTTCCGAAAAAACAGGCGACCATTTGCTTGGAAGTGCTTTGTGCGCGAACAACTTTTGTTGGATTTGGCTGATCTTGAAACACCCAGACAGTCGACTGCTGTTTACTTTCGGGCTCATACGCGTAAATCCACGATTCATCACCTGTCACAATGTCATAGACGTGTTTCGAAGCACCGCGACCGTATTTTTTGAGCATTTCTTTCGACCAATTGACACGAGCCTTTTTTTGGGCGATTGACAAATTGTGTGGGATCCAACGCGAACAAATTTTTTTGACAGTCAAATGTTTATGCAATATTGAATGTATGCTGGTCCCACTAACGCCTAAGGTTATCTCAATCTCACGATAGGTCACATGACGATCTTCCAATATCAGTTCGCGCAGAGCATCAATGGTTTTCGGAACAACAACTGATTTTGGACGACCTTCACGAAATTCATCTTGAATTGAACTACGACCACGATTGAATTCGCCATACCATCGATAAACACTGGTCCTTGATGGAGCTTCATCGCCAAAAATTGAATTAAGTTCATCCATGCACTGTTGCTGAGTTAATCCACGCCGAAAGTTGTAAAAAATAATCGCACGAAAATGTTGACGATTTAATTCCATTTTTGGGCCGAGATGAATCTTTTAAGTTACTGTAAACAACACAAATAGCGCTCGTATGTCAAAACGTTCTGAGTGCGTATTACCTCAAAAATGTCCAACTTTACGACAGAGCTGTCAATTGCCGGATTGCAACGCTAGGGTTGCCAAATCCCGAAACATAAGAGGCAACCCTCGTATTAGAAAGCTGTTTGAATTGGAAATGATCGTCAAAAATGTCCCCGTTTTGTAGTAAAACAAATGTTGATATAGAGATGTATGTTTGTTTAAGTACCTAACGTGCGCACCAATCAATAAATGTACCAGACATACATACAACCGAGCCCAGAGCCCTCCTTCAACGAAGTAGCAGCCACAACAGATTGACTGAATGCTCACTGAGTCGACTGTATGGAGGTGAGTCAACGGCATAAATTGTCCACCAATTATTCAAAACAATATGGAACAGCACGGTATATAGATGTCGATTGTTGTCGTCCTGAAACAATTGCTATTGTAAGAAAAAGGAGAAACGAATACTTTAAGTTGAATGAACTGCTGACGGAACCTCAAGTAAAGAATCCTCCAGATAATGTAAAACACGGTAGTTTAACTGTTGTGAACCTTTTCTCTTTATTTGTCTTGATTTCAATTGATTTATCTAGATTTGACTCAATTTGGAACTGTGTCTCTACAAATAGATTTACGAAGTGTGACTTCATCCGGAAGAATGGAAAACTCAACAAGCTGACAAGCAGCTTCACCAGCGACCGCTCAACGGTCTATATAAGTAAGTCCACTTAAACAAAATATTCAATGAAAAAAATTATTACTATATTCAAATAAAACTTTAATATATATTGTACTTTAATATATATAAATTGTTAATAACACCATAACAAGTTTGGCGCAGCCGGTTACCACCAACTGAGGTTGTACCAAATCCGTCGGGGATACAATCCAGTGGTAGGAAGAGCCCCGAGGCTCTAACGTCCCTACGCCGACTAGCGGAACTAGCGGCTAGGAGGAAAAAGAAAAAGCCGTATAACAAAATAACATAAATAAAAATATTGTTTCTCTTTTTCTCTGTTTATTTTCCAATTACAGGAGAGAGGACGAGATCAACGTTGGGAGGAAAATTTAGAGATACCATACCCAATTATTTTCTGTTGTTTCTAGTGTTCTCTTTTCAGGTTTTTACCTTCTTCTTTCTTTCCATTTATCTAGATTGGGTCTTGTCCCTCATCGTTGGGTCGGGTTTTTTAAACTCATTCTTGCCTCTCATCGTTGGGAAGTTTAGTTAAACTGATTTAAACCCTCATCGTTGGACCGTTTGTTCCGCTATCGCTATTTTGTACGCTACGGTTAATAGCGAACAACGGTTAGAATAATCCGGGTAGTCCCTCCACACGCAAATAATTAAACGCTCGTAAGCATTGCCATTGATGCAGACGAGGAGCCACACAAGGAATCTATCCGCGGAAATAATAACGGTAGAACCCATCGCCGCTATGCTGGGTGCGGAAAAAATGTTGGACCTAGTCCAAGGTAATGTGGAAGTCTACAGTGGCCAGAAAGGGTCTAACGCAGCGAGGGAATTACATAATTTCCTCGAAAGCTGTGACAGGACGCTGGACTGCCTATCGGCGGAGGAGGAAAAATTTTTCCTGCGGTGGTTGCCCATGAAGCTAACTGGGGAAGCTCGCCGCATGTTCAAAGAACAACTCCCAACGACTTTCAAGGAGTTTGAACAGCGACTCCGGAACACAATACTACCACACGTGTCATACGAAGAGTTACACTCGAAACTCTCTCGTATGCGACAATCCCGCGAAGAGGATGTCGCCGAATTCACCCATCGCATAACGCAAGCAGTAAAGGACTGCAATGAAGCGGCAACACGTAAGTATGGGACTAGGAATATAATAGGGTTCACCATCCAGACCGAGAGATTAGCTAAATTCTGATGGTAGGAATCAGAAACGACCAACTGAGGCACCTGATAGTACAATCAGAAAAGGACCCTTTGGATAGGATTATTGCTAGGGTTCTCGAGTTAGAGAAAACCGAGAATGAGATGAGGAGCGATGGGTGGTACGAAATACCAACGAGGTATCATGACCAGTCACCTTCACCGGAGAGGAACGACGAATACCATGCCCCCACCTCATCAAATAGGCAACCAATGCTAAGGAATAATCCATTCTACAATTGGGAGGATGAACAAGATCCCCCGGAGCAAACAAACAGGGTTTTAGATAGGACCTACGGGGATACTCGACCAAAACCCCAGGAATCGAGGTCCCCCCAACATCCACTAATCCCCGTTCGTTAGTTTCCCCTCTTTACCTCTAAACGGGGAACAACTCGCCAAGTAGTTAATTTGCATAAACTACTTTATGCAAATTCTACTTGGCAGAGAAAATAATAAAAACCGGCGTTGGCGCCGAATAATAAAAAAGAACGTAAACGGCGAAAATAAATAAAGTTTTGACATTCGACGTTAAACTACGCACGAGGTCACACAACGGTCTATCCAAATCACAATCGACTAGTTAACCAACAGAGTAATAGTGTCGCCAAGAGTAAACAAAAGCATTGCTGGTAAAACCGGGTCAAGTGGTGTTACAATACCTTCTAGTACATCATTATTAGCAGTGACCGATAAGACGAGCACAACGGCTACGGCTGAACAGGGGAGCAACCAATCAACGCCCCCTGCACCCAGTCACCGAACAACCAACAGCTGACAAGCAGCTTCTCCAGCGACCACTCAACGGTCTATATAAGTAAGTCCACTTAAACAAAATATTCAATGAAAAAAAAAATTACTATATTCAAATAAAACATTAATATATATATTGTACTTTAATATATATAAATTGTTAATACCATAACACATCAAACAAATATCCTAATGTCATCAGAACCCATTCTATTAACCCACCACACCCGTCATTACCCCACTTTTACCATTCTACCCAACTATTTACCATCCCAAATAATTCTAGCCACTCATCGCATTCCCCCTCCTTAGATGGGTAGTAAGATGGACTTTGTGACTGTCAAAATTACTCTTTCTCACAAATCAATCTTTGTCATGTGCTCCTATATCTTGCCACCCCAGCCTATTTAAGTTTACGAGTTCGCTCTTAATGCTATCACCCACATGATCGAGCTGAGTAATTACGAGGGTAACATCACCATCTTTGGAGATTTTAATCTTCCACAACATATTTGTGCTTTATCGGACGATTAAGCACACTTTATCTCTCACCCCACCTCTGCCAAGGAATGTCTCTTCATCGATCGACTAAATGATTCTTAGATCTGTCAGATCACCAACGTTCGAAATTCCTTGGGTAGGCAGACCCAATCTTTACAACATACCCTATCAATACATCTGCCCCACCCAGCCCCCTCATCCTTACATCTATAGAAAACCACCCCCGCCCCCTTCTCGTGACCTTCTTTATCTTTATCGCATCTATCTTACCAAAACTCAGACCAATCTCAAAATGACCCCAAATTCTTCTTTCAGTTCGTCAATCATAAACGCAAATCCGATCCCCCACATCGCTTACCTTAAACTCTCATATCTCATCTTATCCTGTTACTATTGCTAACCTCTTCGCCACTCAGTTCAATCAGTCATTCACTAATGACTTCTTTGTCCCTGCCCCGTCTTACTTCAACTACCTACCTTACTTTTCCATCGGGTCCCTTTTCCACAACTCCTTTGATCGGCCTTTAATTGAATTTAAGCTACTGCAACTCAAAGATGAGTTTACAGCGGGCCTTGATGGTATCCCTGGAATTGTCCTCAAGAAATGCTCACCCATTCTCTCTGCTCCCCCCTCATCCTCTCAAGACGTATTCCCTCACATTTGGAAAACCCCCTTCATCACTCTAATCTACAAGAGGGGTCCCAAAAACGATGTCGGGAACTACCGCCCCCATCGCTAAACTGTCCGACCTTAATTGAATCCAAGCTACTGCAACTCAAAGACGAGTTTACACCGGGCCCTGATAGTATCTCAGCATTCCTCCTCAAGAAATGCTCATCCATTCCCTCTGCTCCCCTCTCACTGATCTTCAAGCTCTCACTCTCTCAAGGCGTATTCCCCCACACCCGGAAAAACAAAAGGCAAATGCAACATGGTTTCCTCAATGGCCGATCAACAACAACCAACCTCGTTGAGTTCACTTCCTTTACACTCTCAGCACTAGAGGAAGGTTACGAGGTCGATATGGTCTCGACCGACCTCAGTACACCATTCGACAAAATCTCCCACATCTAATCCTCTTCAAATTATCCGCCGCCGGCTTCGAACCTGAATTGCTGAAATGGATTTCTTCTTATCTAAAGGATAGACTTTATTCCGTTCCTCTGGGGTCCCACAAGGTAGCCACCTGGGTCCTCTCCTATTTATACTTGCAACTAATGACATTAATAAGGTCATTAAGAATTCCAGCTTGTCCCTATACGCTGATGTCACCAAGATATACAGGATAATCGAGTCACTACTTGATTCTGCACTGCTCCAATCAGACCTTGACAACTTCCCGACTTGGTGTGACAAAAACTGCTTTGTACTTAACATCGCCAATGGCAATCTATAACCTTTTCCCGTAAGCGTATTCATTCATCCTCACGTCCCTATTTCCTTCATAACCCACCCTCAACTATTGTGCAATCTATTCGAGACCTCGGAATCCTTTGCGGGCAGGTAGCTTAACTTCCTCTCTTACATTGACGAGACGATCCGGAAAGCAAACTCTGCCCTCGGGTTCGTGAAAAGATGGTCTAAGAAATTCTCCGACCCCTAAATAACTCGCCTTTACCTTACCCTCGTCCGTCCACTGTTAGAATATGCTATCCAGGTATGGTCTCCTTATCACAAGACCCATATCCGTAGAATCGATCGTCGCTTCCTTCAATTCCCTCTCCGGGGGCTAGGATGGGAAGGCCCTTAATCCTGTCCCGTACATTAACCGCCTCAAATTAATTAACCTCAGAACCCCTGAGGAGCATATGGTCCTGGCTGACATAGTGTTCATTCATTCGACTGCTCCTACCTCCTTAACTTAATTGCTCTAAACACAAACCCTCAAAAGATGCGTATTCCGTGCCTTTTCTATATCCCCCCTCATCGAATTCTTCGCGGATGCTGAGAAATGTCAACTCCAACTCCACCATGTTCGACTTTGACCTCTCTACCCATACTCTTAAGCAACGCTTCCTAAACCATTCTCACCATTAATCTTAAGCGGCACTTTTCTCTCTAACCTGCCCCCGCCTTCCGCCCCAACTCTTGCCACCATAATATGTCCTGTTCACCTTAAGTTAAGCTTAGTTAAGTTAGTTCTTACGTTCTTTAGTTTGAAAAGTCATATATACCTGTTAAGGGTCCCACACCCACAATTTCGCCCACGATAATCTAGAAACTGTAAAAACTGTGAAATCATCATCGCACTGTGCTCTGACATTTAAGGGTACTTCGAAGTCCCCTTTCGTGCGCGCGTTACTGTAAAAAAAAATGCAAGCGACAGAAGAGGTGGGTCTAGAAAGCAATGAAGACAAGACGGAATATATGGTTATGGTGAGGGTAGGCGGACTCCTGGGAACACATAAATGTCAGGGAAACGATAATTGAGAATATTAAATAGCTTAAATATTTGGGGTCAAAACAGACGACCAGAAACGAAATGTCAAAGGAAATCAACAAAAGATTGCATTCCGGCAACGTTAGCTGATACGCAGTTGGCAAACTGGTAAAATCGAGACTGCTGTTACGTAATAGAAGGCTCCGTATTTATAGAACTATAATCGTGCCGATTGTTCTACATGTATGCGCGACATGGGCACTTACAAAACAAGATGATAACAGGTTCCGCATATTCGACAATAAAGATTTAAGAACTATCTTTGTCGCTAACTATGATGAATATGCAGGACAATGGAAAAAACTCTACAACCGTGTATTGGAAAAACTATACCCCAAACCTACAATAGTTAGAATCTTCAGGTTACGAAGATTAAGATGGGCCGGACATGTAGCGAGAATAGGTAACGACAGAACCGTACTGTACGGAAAGTACGCAAGACAGGGAACGATGAAGTAGCAGAGTCAGTGAGGTTGACCTTTCGGATTTTTACAGGCCAATAATTAGTAGTAGTATGTTTGTTTAAGATATAAAATGCAAATTTATGGGATACATCCGATTCCGATGCACAAATAAATCGAGTTCCTTAAAATAATATATCTCTCATCTCCAAGTAACAGTCCTATTCTAATATCTGGATCAAGGATATAAGGACTGACAATTAAGTTGTATGCTATCGCGTAGGAAAAAATCCAAGACAAGTGGACAGTATTCGAGCCGGGTGTTACACCTCGCCTTGCAACCCCCTCTTAAACAATTAATACTTCAAGCATCCTCACATCATCTCAAGCAATCAATCCTCACACCACCTCAAACAATCAATCTTCCCATCATCCCAAACAATTAATCCTCAGAAGTATTTTGCATACAATGCAAAATACGCCTTCTTCCCATAGACATTCAGTTAAAACACATATCGCATACGTTGCGATAAACGCCTATCCACTCCAAAGCATATCACACTTCATGATATTCATAATACCGGCCGATTTCTTCCCTTAAACGATTACAATACATATCGCATACGTTGCGATAAACGCCCAACCACTCCAAAAACATATCATACTTCATGATTACTCAAACGAGCCCAAGGTCACTCGCCACAATCAAGCAAGGTCAGCAAGCTCATGTTTCGACTACACGTCTTTACAATGTTATACAAACTATATGACACGAGCGGTGTTGTCAAAGGCCACCAACGACGAAGTAATTGAGCGTCGGTAAGATGCTGAGTTCGGCGAAGTAGCGAACACAGCAGTGAAGCGCAATTAATCGTATGATACGATTAGCACACACGGGCAATGCCCTATAATTGGTTCTCCCCATTTAAGCAATTAAGTAATTGCGCAATTCATTACCGCTGCATTTTTAGCAGGGCAAACTGGACAATTACTGAAAATTGCAAATTACCCATGACAGGCAAATAACGTCAAAATAGGTTACACATTCTGGGTGAGGAAAATGCATCGTCTGCATTAACTCCCCATTAATTTGGTATATAAAGGGTGGTTGCAAATGGGTATTATTATTATATTAATTAGTGTAGTGTAATGACAAAGCAAGGAGACTGCGGCCTATTGCACAAGTACAGCGGGTCTCCTTGTTATTAAGAGCCATAACTTAAGGGATCAACACCCTCATTTAAATTATAAATAAAGTTTGTGAGTTCAAATGAAGTGAAGTGTGTTTAATTTCTTACATCACAAACTACGGGAAGCAATCTAAAGAGAAGACAACACTACGTGGAAGCCACGACAAAGTAGAAGACCGTACCACGTGTACGCCGCAAGTAACCCCGAATTACTATTACCTATAACTTAAAAGTGGAAGCTGAGAAACGTACGCCACTGATTCTTATAAACACACTCTCAGATAACTAAATAATAGATGCTAATATCTGAAATTACACTCAGATGTTACATTTTGGCGCCCAACGTGGGGCCTAATAAAAGAGAATATAAATAATATAAACCAACATTATTTCTGATAACCAAATATTAAATGTCAATGTCAGAGGTTTGCACATCTGGTGTTACACGGGTCTAATTTGGGACTTGTAGAGGGGCAGATGCTGTGCTGAAGTCAACTATCTTTCAGCTCTGAAAAGATAGCTCAGTTTATTTGAGGTGGACTTGACCATATATTCTTTCTATATTACATACCCACTCTCTTGACAACACCGAAGAAAATTCAGGTTTTCCTTATGTTAATATATATGAGCATGAATTCATCAACAAAGGATACATGCCGCCATCCTAAAGCAGGTAGCACATTCTGCACGCACATCTATATAATTGTATTCGTGCAGCATCATAAACACGGACGCCACAATCATCAACATGTCACCGACAACTGCCGCATACATCATATCCCACAATGACCGGGAGCACAACAAAGGACTCATGATGATGCAAACGATCGTGAGTCGTCACCGAAGAACTCATGTAATCATCTATGTGTGTGAACCAAACAAACGAACGCATAACCAGAGTGCATGGCAATAAAACGATTGTGGTGAAACTATGCCATTGTAAGCTGATGATTTGTGGCTACAATGATTAGGTAGTTTTACATTAAGTTAAAATAATGAGCTTGAAGTAAGAAAAATTTGTATATATAGTCCAGCAAGATAAAACAAACTTCCTGATCTGACATATCTCAAATAATCAGACATTATCTTGTGGCGTTTCTAACAGATACACACACAATACACAAGCAAATAGTGAAGAACACCGAACGAAAATCGAATAAGAAAATGCATCAGAGCCGTATACCATAGCGATAACATAACAAATCCACATCAGTGGAATATACTTGAGTTTAGAAATCGAATTCGTACACACGGCGGTGGCCTGATGTGTTACGCTTTGGTTCAATTTTGTGATTCTAACTGTCATAGCGTCAGTTCGAATCACACGTTCTTCACTATCATCCCAAACGCTATAATTGGTGACTCACCGACGTGATCTGTACACACAGCATACACTTTCCCATAGTAAACAGAACTCCACGACACGATCACGACTTCCGCATAGAGCACTGGCACACCCGCCTCTCGGACGTTCTCTTGTTCGCTCCGTCGTTCGCGCACGAAGCTGATCGTAACAAAGTTACTGAGGAGGGAGTAGCGCGGCGTTTCTAACAGATACACACACAATACACAAGCAAATAGTGAAGAACACCGAACGAAAATCGAATAAGAAAATGCATCAAAGCCGTATACCATAGCGATAACATAACAATTCACATCAGTTGAATATATTTGAGGTTAAAAATAGAATTCAAAACACGGCCTATAGCCTGATGTGTTACGCATTGGTTCAATTTTTGGTGATTTTAACTGTCATAGCGTCAGTTCGAATCACACGTTCTTCACTATCATCCCAAACGCTATTCTCTCACCGCACCATTCATAATCGGTGGAGACTGGAACGCTTAGCATACAGCATTCAACGACATCAAGAACAACAAATACGGTTGCCAACTTTTGGCCCTCCTCCATCTCACCCATATACATACATCGACACCCCACTGTATCCAACTCGTATCACCAACTTAAAGCAGTCAACAATCGACTTCTTCCTCAATTCCGCTGATGTCTCCTCAACGAGCCCCCTAACTAAATTGCTGCACGTCCAACTCCGACAAAAGCTTCATATATGATTCTGGCCCTTTATTAAAAGTCAAATCCAACTCTTGGCCACCCTAATATATGAACATTTAAAAAGGTTCGCGGATCAGACCTATACCATGACACTTAACAATATCAAACCGGAGCGTGATCTCTTCAAATACATCAACCGACTAACTGGTCAAAAGTTTAAACCCCGAATAGATCACCTTAGCAACCCACTCAGCAACAATCTTATCCAATTCGACATTCCAAACAAATTGATACGACTTTGTAGGTTGACCATGACTAACGTAACTAGTCAAGTAAAAATAGCTTGATTGCTGTCCAAACCAATAAACACCTTTAATGGACTCTGACAGGGGGACGGTCTGGCCTGCCTCCTCTTCAACCTGACGTTGGAGAAAGCAATCCGCGTCTGTGGAAATAATAATAGAGGAACTATTGTCACCAAGTCCAGCCAGATACTTGCCTACGCAGATGACATCGACATCGTCGGTAGATCCGATTCGGCTGTACAGGACTTCCTTCACCAAAATCGAACATGCGCTACAAAAACTGGGACTTCACATTAATGAGGGAAAAACTAAGTACATGGTGGCAACATCTGCCAAGATAAGACCCAACGTTGGTCAAACTATCGGGGTAGCGGAACAAGAATTTGTAGTGCAATGTTTTAACTACCTTGGGTCATTAGTACTAGCCGATAACAATATGGAAGAAGAAATACGCGAACGGATGATCAAATCCAACAAAGCCTACTATGCGAGGGTCTATAAATCCCGAAATTTATCCAGAACATCGAAGCCACTGCTGTACAAGACCATGGTCTTACCAGTACTCATGTACGGATCTGAAACCTGGGTGCTCAATAAAAGACACTCTGAATTCTTATTCGGGTTCAAGAGGAAGGTCTGAAGGAGAATTGTTGGTATGTGAGGGAGGAGGATTCCGGAGACCCTACAACCTTGAGTTGTACGCGATCGATCTCGAAGCTAACGTTATAAGAAAAATCAAGCTCGGTAAACTCCGGTGGGCGGGACACCTAGCTCGAATGAACGAAGAGGAGCCTGCCCAGAAAGTTCTTTGTGGCAGGATGTATGGAAGGAGATTGACCTTGTCTGTGATGGAGGGATGGCATAGACCAGGACGCCCAGAGCCGGGGAGTGCCAAACTGGATGACATCGGCTAGAAATCGTGACCGGTAGAGACTTGCTAAATAAGGCCACGGCCGGATCCTGGTTGTAGTGCCGATGATGATGATGATAAATTGAATACTTCGAATCGTAACAAATACGGGAAAAGTGTACCTCCGACGAAAAATTCACCTCCAGCTCTGACCTGGTATTTAGGAGTATCGTGGGTTTTGGAATATCGCGATCGTCGGCGTGCGGTTCGGTTGCGGTCGCTCGTGTGGTTTATTCGTTCATTCGGTCGAGAAATTTCAAGTTGTAAAGTGTTTGTACAGTATCCGAGTTACCTGTGCTTCGGTTACGTGTAATTTTACTGAAAATTAAATCCCGTCGTCAAAACTTAAAAGAACCGCATTTGTATGTATGAAGTTTGATATTCAAATTTCGAAAGAAGTGAGTCGAATTACAAAGTCTACTTGTTGTGACACATCGCAAGTGGATTTGCCCAACTGAGTTGTTTTATTTTACTTTGTGTGGATGTGGCTGAGAGCTTCGCCGAAGAATGCAACTTCGTCGCTAGTCATATACTTCAATTGGATTTATATAAGCACCAAAAACTCTGTTGGCAAATGAACATTTACGCTACCGCCAGCCGCGACTACGACACCAATGGACTGGAATTAGATTGCAAGATTGTCGGTGCGAATGCAGAAAGTGATCACATCGATCACTCAGTAATTCAAGGACAGAAGGGACACCGACTCACTCCCGAGCTGATGCCGTTCGTTGGAACCAAACACCTATACTGTCCACGTCGGCAATTTCCCTTAAGAAAGCAGAACGTTAATCACGCTGGTTAAGGATCGGAAGGTGGCTACTGTCGAGGATCTCAGCGTTAGCGGCCACGATACGCTTGAACCGGAACCCAAAGAAGACAAGACAGTGATTACGTACGGTGACCCTCACCGCAGTTACTATACTTGCTCGTGTTTTTTCAGAGTCATCTGAGCGTTACGACCCTGCTGGCATAGGTATCAATTTTTAACAACCCTCCGGACATAACCTAGTCGCGACCAAAGGCATGGCCACAGCGGCTCATCGCCTTTCGAGTGACAGAGGAGCCAAGTAATCAATGCAACATACAGTCCACGTCAGCCCAATCGAGGTAGGCGAGATTGTTCTTAACAGTTATCCCAACACAGTGATGGAGAAACAACGAAAGAGGTGATTTGCACTTCCTTTTGGAAACATTTGCAGACTTCTAACCATTTGGGAATTGGCCTGTAGGAGGGAACAAACAAAAAGTGCCGCGAGTGTTTTACATATGCATTACTCCGTTTTGTATTGCAAACTTTCTAAACAATCATCCTTAACTCACTACTTCTCATTTTACTAACAGAATCCAGTCATAGCCATAAACATATCACGCACAAACATCAAACAGAACTGACAATTGCCAAGCAAAACAACCATGTAATCCAGCAGTTCTGCAGCCACATTCCGTATAAGACGAGCAAACTAAAAATCCAGGACATTCCTTACCTATTTGTGGTAGACAAAATGGATTCGCCGGCTCATTGTTCCCAGGGTTGTCAAAGATGTTGCAATGGTAGCTCTTCTGCCGTAACTGCGCAAAGTCCAGTTGTTCTTTATCATCAAAGATTCCATTTCCAAATTCTCTCTCCTCGGCTTTGTACAACGCTTCAGCATTTAAAACTGTGTTTTGTGTTAGATAAGGAACATCATTTAAGGAATTCGAATTTGAGGAGAACACATTATCCTTATCCAGCGGCATAGAGATGAGCGGTGTAATGCGTTTCTTATTTTTCGCACTTTGTTGATTTAAAGTGCCACAGTTTCCTGTCGCAGTCACAAGCGGAGAGTTTGATCGTGATGTTTTAATTTCACACGTTGCAGTTTTTTGACCATGGCTATCCTTCTCCTGGGCATCTATAATGAAACAGTTTAAGGATATGTTGTGTTGTGAATATCCATGATATACCTTTAGCATGATTTTGTTGAAACGTCGAAGGTACAAAGACACTGGATAAACCATCAACTGATCCTTTCATTTGGTGATTTCTCTTCTTTGGATCTTTATTGGAGTTGTTCAATTTGGAAAATATATCAACTTCGCTTTTAGCGACGGCCGCGAATCCCCAAACATTCTCATCTGTACTGTCACTTTGGAAAGGAACGCAGCTGTCAGTTTTTATCTCGTTCTTTTTACTGTTTCGAGACACCATCTCGGATTTGTCACTTTTTTCTGTGTCATTACCATCACCATCCTCGTCTTCGTCATCATCATCATCTGAAGAAGAGCTCTCACAACTACTCCCACTGGAATCAGTGGCCGAACTGCTTGATGAGCACGTGTCTGATGTACTGCTGTCACCCTCCTCGTCATCGTCATCATTGTCACTGGATGAACTGGAGGACGATGTTTCAGATAATTTCTGTTGGCGCTCAAATTCAGTTTCTAGGAATTTTTTGTCCGATTGCGGAGAACTACTTGAGGAAATTTTTTGTACTTTACTACTCCGACCTACAGACGGTTGATTTGCTGCTGCTTTCACTGGTCGATCACTATTAAAAGCTGAGTGTCGGAAAAACTTTTGTTTTTCCTTCGACATTTTATCAGAAACTTTTATATCTGAATATTGATATGACGAAGAGGTAGATGGCTTTGATTTGACATCGGTAAATAGCGACTGAACATGCTTCCGTTTGGATTCGTTTTCTTGGGCTAATATTTTATCCTTCTCCTCGTTGTAAGACTCATCACTGTCATTCTCTTCCGAGGATTGTTTTTCCTCTTTAAATCTGTGGGGAGTTTTTGAAGCCCTAAGAAGAACAATAGACGTTGATAAAGGTATTGAGTTGGAAACTAAGTGATGCAAACCATTTCCTTGACATCCTGCTGTCGGTCGAACTTTGAGCCTCTTTCGGCGATGTCTCTGCATCAAGTGAATACCCCTTGTTACCCACTCGTTTTTTCGAACTTATTTGAACGTCTGAACAGGAATTGCACCTAAAAACAGTTTTTAAATTATGAAAATGTATATGACGATATCTGGCGCAATATATTACCTCCATGGATATTTTGGTTTTTTATCGGACATAGGATTCAAACAGGTTAGATGAAAGTTCTTTTCACAAATATAACACCCCAGCAAGCAAGGTCCTTTCATGTTATCATTGCAGGCATCGCACTCCTTACATTTGAAGCAATACCACTTATTTCCTTTTATGGAAAGAATATACAGGAGAACTTGTGATTGTGATCTACACTTCCCTGCGATGTTTGCACATGTTGTGTGCAATGATAGCCCGCAACTATGACATGAACTCAATGGCTCTGGAATACCGCTCCTATTTCGTTCTGAACTACCGCCACAATGTGAACATGTGGGATCCCCCTAAAAATCAAAATTGAATACAATGACTTCGGTAACATGACCATAAACGTTTATCATTATCGAAACTTACTTTTATAAATTTCTCAGATGCTGTTTCAGTGACCGTAGTTGATTTTCGCGGAGTTGTTAATGAGCGACCTTTTTTATAGAATTTACCCTCTTGAATTAAATACCCAGCATCTATGGCTTTCTTAATTGAATTCTTAACTACAACACGAAAATCTGTATCTGGTCCTAATTCAATATTATTAAACTTTTGAACATAATTCTCTATAGACTTCAAGGTTGAGCCTTCACATTCGCCCAAATCATGAACAGCCTTAGCTACAATTTTAAATAAATTTGTGTTTTTCTCTATTTTGATTTTTCTTTTAGCCATTGGCGCTTTATAGGAATGTAATCCTTTGTTGTACACTTTAATTACAGCACCAGAATTAACAGCCTCTTCGAGTTTATCAGCAACAATATCTTCGTGGAATTTGTGATGGCTTCCAATTGCTTGGCATATCCTTTGCACACTTGGTCTCTGTTTTTGGGAACGTATTTTCGCAATGGCATCTAGTATCCACTGATGCCACACATCAAGACTGATTTCTTGAGCACTTTCCCTCATTTTGAATGTCTGTAAAAGTAAACAATTAGCATCTACATTTTTCTGAGTAATCCTTGTATTAGTTTTTCCTCTCACATACGTAGATTCATCCAATTCACTTAAAAACAAAAACGATTTTATATTAAATTGCCTAAATCAGAGTTTTTTTTTCGGTTATTTAACTAAACGTGAGCTTGGAGTACCAAAATAATATTATTACTAACCTCAACTTTAATTAAAGCATAATGTATGTTCATTTACATTAAAGTATGTATTCTATTCCAAGGACGCGAGTTCTCGACTCTCGCCCGGGAAATATGTCCGCTCCACAGGTTCGGCAGCCATCTCGTCCGTGGCTTTGTCCAGCTAATGTAATTCACGCGCGCCATATTTAAAAAAGATCAATGATATTTGGGACCATTTGTGGTGACTGTTTCTGTGGAAGCAACGATAAATATTTCGGGCACTTATATAATTGTTCATTCGCATGATTCGCTGTCATACAGTCACGGCCAGCGAAAATGCACCAATGTAAACATGTAAAAATTGCTGTGTATTTTTTCCACGGTAACATTTCGTTTCTAATTTCGTTTTTCAGGTAGCCTTACATAAATCGGATTATAGTCCACTCAACAGCTAGGATCAGCGTTAATTTTATTGATTTAGTATAATTTCCATTAAATCGTAAGGTTAGTGATACTTTAATGCAAATGAACATACACCATGATTTAATTAAATTTACGGTAATTATAACATTATTGTGGTACTTCAAGTTCACATGTAGCTAAATAACTTAATTCTTTATATGGCGACTAAGCACTATACTAGAACATTGTGAGAAACTCCGTTCAAAATCCTTTGTTGTGCTAGAAAACGCCAATTCATAATATAAGTTCGTCATGCGGGATTAGGGTATCCGTTGCCATTGGCCCATGGCAATCATCAATAGGATATTGTATAAACAATTGACCGTAAAAAAAATGTTCGCGTTAAATCCCCGCTTATTTGACAACCGCTCAGAACATCTGACATCTGCACAGGCCACCGGTCACGGATCTATACACAAGAGTTCGAAACAAAACACCAATCGGCCGTATGGATCCTTTAAAACTAGCCAATTCAATAAAAGTTGTTCGCGGAAGAAGCAAATTATTGCCTGGTTCTTCGGCATTTCCAGCTGCAGTGTCATTAGAGCAATTGGACGGTGAATTCGGAATGGTACACGACAATTTGTTTGTCAGAAAACTCTGCAGAGCCGAAGTTGTCAATTTAAACGAACAGGATCGAACCCCCATAATTTTGATGGTCGCAAGACAAAGACAACGATGAGGAGCATACTACTCCTTGTCTTTCAAGCCAATCTGCGTCGATTGCAAGAAGTAATGCACTCGTGACTGTAGTAAAGAACGCAGCACCAAGATAGTACCAGAGCATTACCATAGCAATAACAGCTTATACAGTGTGTTGAGAGATCTTTGCATTATGCGGCCGTGGTTCGATGTGTCGATGCCTTGATTCTAACCTTGTTTTAACGATTTCGAATCACGTTATTCACTAAATTCGCCCAATGTCGAATTAGTGACCCCCATGTGATATATACACACAACAAGACAATCTTATATAGTTAACTAGGACTTGGTCACTTCTTCGCTCCGCCACTCGGCACAAAGTGATCGTAACGTTGTTATTGACGAACGAGTATTGCGAAGATCTCAACAGATTACGCACATACCGCAGTGATCAGCATTGCCAAAGGTGAAAGGTGGGGAATTACCCCGGTGATCACAGCTTATATAGCGAGTTAAGAGACCCTCGCATACACGCGACAGTGGCCCAATGCGTCGCTGCTTTGCCTTTTCTAATGGGGGATCAAACCAATTTCTTAACTACCGTCTCAAAACGCGCCCTACATAACATCTCGTTTTTTTCAGAGAGGGGGGGAGATAGATAGAGAGAGAGAGAGAGCAAGAGAGAGAGGGAGATAGATAGAGAGAGAGCAAAAGAGAGAGAGGGGGAGATAGATAGAGAGAGATAGAGATAGAGAGGGGGACAGCGAGATAGAGTGAGAGTGAAATAGAGAGTGAGATGGAAATAGAGAGAGCATGAGATAGAGATAGAGAGGGAGAGTGAGTTAGAGATAGAGAGTGATATGGAGAGAAAGACAGGGGGAGTGATATGGAGAGAAAGAGAGAGAGAGAGAGAGATGGGGAGAGAGTAAGATAGATAAATACAGGGAGAGGGTGAGGTAGGTAGATAGATAGATAGAGAGAGAGGGAGAATGAAGAAAAAGAAGAGAGAAGGATGAAGAAAAAGAAGAGAGAGCGAGGGAAAAAGAAGAGAGAGCGAGAGAAGGGGGAGGGGGCGGTCGAGGGGGGGGGAGCGAAGGCGAAAGAAAGGCGCGAGAAAGGGGTAGAGGAAAAGAGATAGAAAAGGAAAGAGTGGGAGAAAGAGAAAGTTAGAGAAAGAAAAGGGGGGGGGGGGGCGGGGAGAGATTGGGCGAGAGAAAGAAGGAGAGAAGAGGGCGAGAGAGAAAGCTAGAGAATGAGAGGAAGAGAACGCGAGATAATGAGAGGAAGAGAGAGAGGAAGAGAGAGAGGAAACGAGAGAGAGGAAGAGAGAGAGGAAGAGAGAGAGAAGAAGAGAGAGGGAGGAAAAAGAGAGAGTGATGGGAAGAGTGAGAGAGAGAGAGAGCGCGGCGAGCCACGTGGAGGAAACCGACGGGCAGACGGAGAGAAAAAGAAGCAGAGGTAGGGAGAAACTGAAAAAGAGAGGGAGAAAGAGAAATATTAAGGGCAGGGAAAAATCAAGGAAGGGAACAGAGATAAAAAGAAAGACAGAGAAAAGAAAAGAAAGAGAAAAGAAGGAAACAAAGAGGGAAAAGAAAGAAACAAAGAAATAAATAGATAAAACTGAACAGAAGGAAAGAGAAACAATTCAACAAAGAGAGTATAAGAGGAACAAACTAAACAAAGAGAGGGAAAGAGAAGAGGAAAAATAAGGAGAAAGAAATACTAGGAGGGGGGGGGGGGGGGGGGGGATACAAGAAAAGCAACAACGGATACAGAAAGAAAGAGGCACTAAAATAAATGGTACTAAATAAATGGGGACTAACGTAAATAGAGAGGATAGCAGAAATTTGTGAAGATTATCAAATATATATAGTGCGACAAGTGAGAGAAAGTCTTATAATTATAAGAGAAAAAGTTAGACAAAATTAGAGAAGAATGAAGAGATCAATCCAGCAGCATTGGTTTCTCCTTCAAAAGAAAAGTAAAAGTCTATTCTTAGCGTCATAAAACACATTAGTAAATTCCAGGTGTACCGGTGTGAAGTGAGGGTCAAGATACAAATGTATCGATAGGGAACGTTTGTTGTGAACGAGCCCATATATATTTTTTTATTTGGTTGCTATAACATGCTATGGCTCTTCGATAGTATAGTGGTTAGTATACCCGCCTGTCACGCGGGAGACCGGGGTTCGATTCCCCGTCGGGGAGCCTCTGGCGCAAGACTAATGACCTTGCCCGGAAAAAACTAATCATTATGGAAAATTTAATAAGCCTCAGGACTTCCTAAATAAGGCCAAGACCGGTTCCCGGTTGTAGAGCCGATGATGATGATGATGATGATGATGATGATGATGATGATGATGATGATGATGATGATGATGATGATGATGATAATGATGATGATGATGATGCTATGACACCTGTCAAACATATTTAGTATACATCAAGTCATTGTACAAACAACATAATTTTTTTAATCCTGTTAAAAATGTCGAATTTTGTACCATAAAATGATGATTTGCGGAAAGCATTAATTTTTTGTTTTCATTTGAAGAAAAGTGCTGCAGAGTCGCATCGAATGCTTGTCGAGGTTTCCGGTGATCATGCTCCATCGGAAACAACATGCAAAAGATGGTTTAAGCGGTTCATAGATAGTGATTTTGATGTGCGAAATGAAGAACGTGGAAGACCACCAAAAAAAAAACTTTGAAGGCGCCGAATTGCAAGCAATATTGGATCAAGATGACACTTTAAGTCAAAAACAAATGGCGCAAATGTTAAATGTTGCACAACAAACAATTTCTGACCGTTTAAAAGCTATGGGAAAGATCCAAAAGTGTAGAAACTGGGTGCCACATGAATTGAATGACAGGCAGATGGAAAAGCGAAACACCACACGTGAAACATTGCTTCTACGACACGAAAGGAAATCAGTATTGCATCGAATTGTGACTGGTGATGAAATATGGATTTATTTTAAAAATCATAAACGCAAAAACTCATGGGTACATCCAGGAGAACCGTCAACATCGACTGCAAGGCCTGATCGGTTCGGAAGAAATACAATGCTCTGTGTTTGGTGGGGCCAGAGGGGGGTTGTGTATCATGAACTTCTAAAACCTGGCGAAACTGTTGATGGGTAACGCTACCGACAACAAATGATCAATTTGAAACATGTATTGATAGAAAAACGACCAGAATGGACCACAAGACACGGAAAGGTAATTTTGCTGCATGATAATGCTCCGAGTCATACGGCAAAACCCGCCAAAAAAAAAACAATAAAAGCTCTTGGCTGGGAAGTGTTACCCCACCCGCCGTATTCACCAGACTTGGCTCCTTCCGACTACCATTTGTTTTCATCGATGGGACACGCATTGGCTGAGCAGCATTTCAATTCCTACGAAGAAGTCGAAAATTGGGTCTCCGAATGGTTTGCCTCAAAAGACGACCGGTTTTATTGGCGTGGTATCCACAAATTGCCAGAAAGGTGGTCGAAATGTGTAGGAAGCAATGGCCAATACTTCGAATGTTTTTTACTTAAAAAAAAAAAAAAAAAAAAAAAAAAAAGTTTTTTACTTTAAAAAAAACGCTCACTTCATACCGGTACACCTAGTAAAATTGGATTGTGTGAAAAAGAATAAAATTAATAGTGTCGACGTAACATTAAGAGACATTATCGCCTTCCTCATTTCAAAGAGGTCGTATTAATCAAAAGTACCTCAAAGTAGAAAATTAACAGGGATTATTTTGTTTTTGTGTTATTCATTAGGTAGATAAAAAAAAAGAAGAGAATAACGCCAAAAATTGCAAAAGGTAAGCACAATAAGGCTACGTCAGTAACCCAATTTGACAATTTGCCCACCGCAAAATCTATAGTTGACAAGTTCAAGCCGCTCCAAAATTATTACGTTCATTTTAATTGAATTTCTAGCAGCTGCACGCAATTACGTTCCTTCCCTTCACCTGTTCGTTCCGAATTACATACGCAAAGGGCAGTTGTTTCAATTTCTTACAATTTGCCAGCGTATTGCATTTCTTTCAATTTTTAATTCCTTAATTTTACACGGCCGTTCTTTGTCTTGCAAATTCATTTTCCTCGTATGTAAATCGGTTCGACAGTAAAGAAAATGGGGAACGTCTAGGTAACGCATAACAAAATACAAACAATGCTGTTTGCGAAAACAACCCACCTACAAATACAAATCATTAATTGAACAGAAACAAAAAACGACTGAAGCATTAGAGTCATTTTAACTTTCTTCCTCTACGAGTCTTGTCTTTTTTCCCCCCTTTTTTTTTTGGTTTATGGTTTTTTTTCTAAGTTTTTTTTAATATAGTTTTAGCAAATTCTGACCTGGTATCACCAATCAATTGCTTGACATGTCTGCAAATTCACATATTATAAGGAGAAAATACATGAGTATATTGCATTTCCAAACGATTAGAAACTATTTTAATGCACACAAATTATAAAATGTCTAACACTTGTTTTACACGGCGAAATCCAACATTAAACAAATAAAAAACAACAAAATTTCCAATAAGTAAAATAAATAATATCAAGATAAATTCCACTCTCTTTCATTCATTCCGCCATTTTGTCTGATTATCTCAATGAGAAAGTGGGAATTCCGCAGTAGAACTTGGTAAGACACTTTGATGGAAAACTTTACACATCGACAAAAAACTCGAGAATTTATCAACGTGTGATCGATATTGTACAACACTTTACCTGAGTTACGTTTAATGTATTTCGAAAATATTCAATTAACTCTATTTCTCACAGTTCCTTTTAAAGCGTTGACAAATTTTGACAATACTTTATTGAGTTGAAAAACTTGGAACTAGTATATACACTCTTCTTTTTTAGGTTGTTATGCTCATACATAGAAACGCAGAACTGTCATATGTACGATTCCTTCACTGGATTATGCTTGTCGCTATGTAGTTACTTAATTTTTTTATTTTCATTTAATTTTTTTCTTGTCTGCATTCCAAAAAAATCAAAAAGTATCTAACAACTCTTACCTCTTTTAATACGTATCAATTCTAGGTTTCTAAATGTTATGCACATTCGATTTTTGGTAGTTTGAATGTCGCCGGGGTGTTATTGGCGTTGTTTGTTAAACAAGTCTAACAACATTGCTGCAAAACTTAATATCACTTCTTTTACTATTATTTTCAAATGTCAATTACATTCGATATATATCAGTTTTATTTAATTAACTCAAATCACCTCAATCGATAACCGAAATTAATCGTTTTTGGAAATAAAGAATCGGCCGAAAATTAACGCGAATACACTAAACTCATTTTAACAGCGCAATGAATTCCATGGTGGACTGTTATACTCGTGGTTGGGTTTATTGACTATTATGACAAATCGCCACAAACGTCACATCTTGCATCACCTGACAAGTTATGGAAATATATAAATTGAAACCGAGCCTTTCCACTAGTGGTTGAACTTGGTTCAATTTCATTTTTATTGAATTGGGTCACGTCCTGCCATGAATGATCAATAACTTCAAAGGAGCATTAAAAGTGATGATTGTAGAAAATGTTGATTGTTTTTAAAAGTACATATTCAAAGAGGTAAAAAGACTAAAGGTAGTCAAGTACCACTGATTATTTTATTTCCAACTTTTTGGGAGCACTTTTATTGAAACCGATCTATTATTTTGATTGATTTTGATTAAAGTAACCTTAAAACAACATCATCTAGATAATAAAGCTGAATAATTGATTTATGTGAAGAAGAAAATACAATATTAATAATTCCTACATGTGAAAACAGAAATCTTCAGCAAATTCATTTGAGCAACGACTGTGATAATACCTATAGAAAAGAGACAGGCATGATACGTTGCGCCTATGTTCCCACGACGGAATTGATCGACTTACAGCTGGGTCCCCAATAAGCTTCACTGCTCGTTTTTACATCCCATTGAGCACATGTAGCGCTGTTATGGATGCGCCTGACCAAATATGGGAGTTGAACTCCATTTTGGGACGAATATACCCTTGTAAATGGCTCCTCGATAGTATAGTGGTTAGTATACCCGCCTGTTTCACGGGAGACCGGGGTTCGATTCCCCGTCGGGGAGCCTCCGACGCAAGACTAATGACCTTGCCCGGAAACAACAAATCATTATGGAAAATTTAACAAGCCTCAGGACTTGCTAAATAAAGCCAAGACCAGTTCCCGATTGTAATGCCGATGATGATGATGAAAACAGAAATCAGATAAATGTTTGTTTCCAATTTATATTATAAAAACAAATAGTAAATAATTTAATAAGAACGTTAAAGTAACTATAATAAATAAATAAAAAATATATTTCAAGAAAATGTGTGCAGCACTTTATTCATTAACAATCTTCAACGATATATGTCAACATTTCATGACAATCGGACCATAAAGTACTAAGTTATAGTGATTTAAGTGACGCTATTTTTACAATACTGGAAACAATGGACGGATGCGACTTTCATCATCCATTGTCACATACTGATACAAAAACCCCTTTTTGTTCCAAGTAAATAGTGCCCAACTGTTTGTTGATAGCTCTACGTAGTACGTGTGCACCGATAAAAAACTCTGTCGTATGGTGACAGAATCACAAAAGGCAGAAGTTAACTTGAAGCCAGCTTTATTAAGACACGTGTTGAAGGAAAATTAATGACCGATGGTGTTTCTTCTGTGAATGTTGATTGTAGACTGACGAAATGGCATAACTGCCAATTCAAAAAGTGACCCCATGACATCATCGTGGTGACAATGATGGCCAGTTGGTGCCAGCTGCTGCGCAACTGGTATACATGCGAATGTACTAGATTTCTCCAGTACATTCCAGCACATTTAATTGCCAATCCGCAACATTTCGCCCGCCTTCGCCAATCATTGGCGAATCATTTCGTTCCAGGGGACGGTGGCTAAGGGCCGGGAGTGTGCGGGCTGCTGGTGGCGGTTGGTCTTGGTCGGCTGTCCACTTTCACGTTGATGGTCGGTTGAGAGGGGGCCGCCCGCCCTGAGGAGCGCTGGAGGTTTGAGGGTTTGGGATGGCCCGTATGAGCGATGGCGACAGGAACCTCTTTCCCATCGCTGGTGTCCGTCGCCTCTTGTGGTCGCGGAACCGGCCAGTTGATCCGGGTTAGAGTTGTAAGGTCGCAACCCACGATCAATGACCACGTGATGACTGGTGATGGGTCTAGCTATGTCGAGACCGGTGGTGGTGCCATGTACTGCGCACGTTGGCGCCCGTCTGGAGTGAGTGGCCGGCAGGTTGCGACCGTTGGGGGTGTGTGCTGTAACGTGGAGTCGGGTGCGGTGTCTACCCTGGCACTGTCCGCGTGTCCTTTCGTAGTGGCAGTCACGGGCCAAGTGCCTCCCGGGGTCGTCGGAATGCAGCCTCTGTGGATGCACAGAGGGCGTGCTTTCTTGCTGGAGTTCGAGAGACCGCTGGTTGCTGGGTAGCGCCGCCCGCCAAGCGGGGCATTGCGCGCTCCTGGTCCTGTTGTGGTGGCTACAGTTGGTAGCGGTTGGCCTGGGTAGCTTTGGACCTGGGCAGGAGCTTGACCACGTGATGTCCTGGGTGTGGTGGGATGCCTTGAAGTGTTCAAGTGGGTAAGCTCCTGGTTCCTCGATTGCCCCTTGTCCCTGCGGTGGTTCAGCGGGCGGGGGGTATGTCTTGTAGTTGGGTCGCGCAAGTGGTCGGTGGCTGGTAGTTGAATGGGCTTCGTATGTGGCCACTGGGGACGATGCCGGCGAGGCGTCCTTTGGGTTCTCTGATGGATGCCGCGGCCGTCAGTCGGAAGGACGACCAGTTCCTCTGGGTCGGAGTTGTAAATTCGTAACCCACGAGGAATGGCCATATGATGGCTGGTGACAGGCCTTGTCACCTTTGCGCTGGATGATGTGGTGGGTGCTGAGCCTGTTAGCACCCATCCCAGTTCAGTGGCCTGCGCGACGAGGCCGGAACGTTGGTCCTTCCTTATGCCTTCGAGGATGATGTTGGGGTATATGTCTGCCCCAAGGATGATGTCCACCTTCTCAGCGGAGGCGATGCTCGGATCTGCAAGTTCCAGATCCGCCACGAACGAAAGATCCCTTGTCGTTGATTGTGGTGGTGGTGTATACACTGAGAGCCCTGACAGGATGAAGGGCCTTAGTGTCCATTGGCTCGAGCCGTGGAGGCGAGGAGTGATGCTGATGGCGGCCTGAGTCCTGGTGGCAAGGCCACGAGTGCCCCCAACACCGTAGGTGGGGACGGGCGATGCTTGGCGTCGGAGGTGCAACCTTCGGGCGAGTGATGTTGAAATGAAGGTGCCACTGGAGCAGGGGTCCAGCAGAGCACGGACTTCAATCCTCTGTTCGGTCTCCGACGTCACGATGACTCTGGCTGTTGGCAGCAACGCGGAATGCTGTGAAGGGGTGCTGATTGTATGTGCGCAGACCCCTTCCTGGCGGTCGATCCGGGGGGCGGATCCTTTGGCTCGTTGCGGCGGTGATGTTGTCCCGTCGATGGCGGTAGACCGGACATGCAGCAGGGTGTGATGTCTCCGCTGGCATCGACGGCACGTCTTGTTGGAGTGGCAGTCGCGCAGGCGGTGGCGACCCAAGCAGTTGGTGCACAGGTTTCTTTTGTGTGCGAAGGACTTCCGACGGCCAGGTGTGAGTGATCGAAAGCCCTCGCAAGCGTAGATCGTGTGTGCGGCCCTGCAGAATGTGCAAGCGCCCTGTTGCTTTACGGGTGTTGGCGGTGTTTTGTGCATCGGGACACTGGGCTGGTTAGTCATCGGGCCGGCTACTGTTGCTGGAACAGTCGAATTCGTGGAAGGCATTGGCGTTGGATCTGACACGGATCCTATGTACGCCGTGCCCACAGCTTGCTCTGGAGTCCGTGTGATGGTAGCCAGTTCCTCTGGGTCGGAGTTGTAAGTTCGCAACCCACGAGGAACGGCTATGTCATGGTGTGCCCCACAATGCGTGCGCGGCATCGTCTTCTGTGGGGGCTTCGGCACTGGGTCGATCATCGGGACCTTGGGTAGGTTGGGCTTTGGGCAGGCGGCACTCTGGTCGGCGGCCTGTTCACTCTTATCCACTGTTCTGGGGTGCAGTTCCGTTTCTGATGGCTTGATGTCGGCCATTGGCAGCTGCACTGGGGGCAGCTCGCTAGGGTGAAGGCGGTTGGTGCTGTTGACCATGGTTGGGGAGGCTGACTTGAGCGCGTACTGAGCCTCGAGGAGCTTCGTCTGTTCCTCCAGGTATATTTCTTCTGTTTCGCCGAAACAATCCTCCGCGAAGTATGCGTCTTGTAGATGGTCCGGTGTCGCCGTGACGAAGATGTCGTGGTGCCGTTTGGAGAAGGCTTCCCATTCGGCGCGGAGTGCATGTTTGGTTACCTCGATTGTTGTCGGACTTGGTTGTCCCTTTTCCTGTATGTTGAGGAAAGTGCCAGAGATGGTGGCCTGTGCCGCGAACTGAGCGGCGATGAGATCCTCAATAGTGGTCGGTTGTTGTATTGGATCAGCTGTCAAAGACACGTTGGTTTGAACTATCGTTGTAGAAAGTTCGTCATCCTGCTTTCGTTTTGCATCAACAGCGGTTTCCATTGAATTTTTCTCCAACAAATCACCCAGCGTTTGATTTGCAATGATCATCTGGCGGCCGCTGTCCTCCGATCCACGACTTAAGGAATCCTTGGAACTGTCATCTTCTTTTATACATGTCCTTACATTTGTACTCGACTCAGGTTGGTGATGAACAGATGTATGATCTCTGCCGACCGAGGAATGACGTCGGTCGAGATCTTTGGTGTTCCGCCGATTGAGGATTGTCATCGGGGAACCGTTGTCCAAGTGTTCGCCGTCGCCGCCGCCACCACTGTCGTTACCATTGTCGGCTCCGTTGTGCATAGTGTAGTGAGAAAACGTATGATCTCTTCCGAGCGAGGAATGTCGTCGGTCGAGATCTTTGTTGTTCCGCTGACAGAGGAATGTCGTCGGGGAACCGTTGTGTTGCCTTTTCGATGTATTTGCCATCATTCGCTGCTGTACTGAGCTTGGCCTCGGTAGATCGGTGTCTCCCTTTACTGTAGGGTAATCGGGTCGGCGATTCGTTCTTTCAATTCCTTGGAGGTGGCAATGATCTCGTCTGCCCTCTTCTGGTGGCAGCGATTCTAATATAAGATCATGATCGGCCGCTTGCCCCGCACTCCTTTGTTCAAGTGGCTCCTCATTCTCATTGAGCGATGCACCTAACAAAGGTGATTCAGAAAACAAATATTTAAGGGGTGATCTATAGCTGGCATGGAATGAAGGATATAGCGTTTTGTCTCTGCCCAGCAACTTCGCCTCTTGGTCTGGGGGAGCATTTTCCTTATTATCGAGAAGACATGAAGTTGAGTCGTTAGATTGTAAAATAAGATCACATACAATTCCCTCTAACAAGATCGGAGTAATTTCGGCACTGTTAAGCAACTCATCGGACGGGTTGTCTACCAAGGCTTCTTTGTCATTGTTATCGTTAAATGCAGCAACCACAGCACCTGGTCTCTCTCGGCTGTCGTCTACTACATCGGAAAATTCAAATTTGTCTTTTGCTTGGCTTGTGGGAGTGGAATACGCTGAGAAGTCAACTGCAATATTCTTGTAATTCTTTTTGGCCATAGCTGCATCGACTGTTCCGTTCTTCACTGTTGTCGTGTTGTTCTTCAGGTGTTGTGCCGCGAGCTGGGCGGCGATGGATTTGATCCAGAGGTTGCTGAATCCGATGTGTTTTGCCACGAACTGGGCGGCTATGGATTAGATCCACAGGTTGCTGGATCCGATGTGTTTTGCCATGAACTGAGCGGCGATGGATTTGATCCAAATCGGCACTGGATCCGTTTCGAAGGACCAGAAATGTTTGTTGATAGCTCTACGTAGTACGTGTGCACCGATAAAAAACTCTGTCGTATGGTGACAGAATCACAAAAGGCAGAAGTTAACTTGAAGCCAGCTTTATTAAGACACGTGTCGAAGGAAAATTAATGACCGATGGTGTTTCTTCTGTGAATGTTGATTGTAGACTGACGAAATGGCATAACTGCCAATTCAAAAAGTGACGCCATGACATCATCGTGGTGACAATGATGGCCAGTTGGTGCCAGCTGCTGCGCAACTGGTATATATGCGAATGTACTAGATTTCTCCAGTACATTCCAGCACATTTAATTGCCAATCCGCAACACCAACAGAGTTTTGATTTATCGACGCGTTGTTGTTTTTGTTCCAACTTGTTGTAAAAATAACGTTACTTAAGTTACTATAACTCAGTACGTTATGGCCCGATGGTCATGACAGATATCATTATTAAGTTAATACTACCTAAAAGATATAAAAATTGTTCATTACAGGCGTTAGTCTTAGGATGTATTGAACAATGCGTTATTTTATGGACCCCCATGCCATTTTCTTCTGGCTACCGAGCATCGGGCGATGTCACCCACAACAAATAGGGCTTTACCAATTTTTTTACTAAACTCATAGATATTCGAAAAGTCGTGGTATGTCATGTCCCGTCCCAGCCACTTGTTGACCCATTGGAGTATGTTGTAATAGAGGCGGGCGATAATGAGGTTGCATCCAGGAGGACAGCGTTGCACGGTTAAGGCGTCCAAGAGTGGTGTTTGGTCTGTATTAGAGGGCAGCGTCCAGGAGCGGTGAGCTACATCCAAGAAGATAGCCGAAAGCTGCAATGATGGGAGGAAGTCGGTGGAGACAGCGAGAAGGAAGCACAAGCAAAGTCTGAAGTCTTTATTGCAAGAGATTCAGTTTATTTCTCTTATTATTTAATTCGTATACACTTTGTTTTGTTGTGGTTAACTGGTACCTGTGATGTTTGCCCTGACAGTAAGAGCGCGGTGAAGGTTGGTTGCAGACGGTGATTGAGTAACGACGTCGAATAACTGCCAATTCAAAAAGGGACGCTGCTGGCCTCATCGTCGGTGACAACCCACCAGCTGGTCCGTGACAGCTGCCGCGTATCTGGTATACTGCGAATGTACTAGATTTCTCCCGCACATCCAACTGCCAATCCGCAACATTCCGCCCGCCTTCGCCAATCATTGGCGAATCATTTTGTTCCAGGGGATGGTGGCTAGGGGCCGGGAGTGTGCGGTCTGCTGGTGGTGGTTGGTCTTGGTCATTGAGTCTCTGGTGGCCGGATGTTGCTGTCCACTTTCGCGTGGATGGTCGGTTGGGACGGGGCCGCCCGCCCCGAGGAGTGCTGAAGGCTCGGGGGTCTGGGATGGCCCGTAGGGTAGATGGCGACAGGAACCTCCTTTCCATCGCTGATGTCCGTTGCCTTTTGTGATCGCGGAACCGGCTAGTCGATCTGAGTTGGAGTTGTAAGGTCGCAACCCACGACCAGTGACCACGTGATGGGTCTCGCTGCATCGGAACCGGTGGTGGTGAAAGGTACTGCGCACGTTGGCGCCCGTCCGAAGTAAGTGGCCGGCGGGATGCGGCCATTGGTGTATGAGGCCGTGGCGTGGAGTCGGGTGCGGTGTCGTCCCTGGCACTGTCCGTGAGTCCTGGCGGAATGGCAGTCGCGGCCAAGTGCCTCCCGGGGTCGTTGGAGTGCAGCCTCTGTTGATGCACTGAGAGGCATGCTTTCTGGTTGGGGTTCCAGCGACCGCTGGTTGCTGGTCCTGTTGTGGTGGCTACATGTGGTAGCGGTCGGCCTCGGCGGTGGTGGTGGTCTTGAGCAGGAGCTTGACCACGTGTTGTCCGGGGTGTGGTGTGGTGCCTTGAAGCCTCTGGGGGGCAGGCTCCTGGCTCTTCGAATGCCCACTGCCCCTGCGGTGGTTCAGCGGGCGAGGGGCATGCCTGATACATGGGTCACGCAGGTGGTCGGTGGTGGGTGGTTGCATGGGGCTCGTGTGTGGCTCCCGGGGTCGATGCCGACGGGACCTCGATTTGTGGTGCTCAGAGGAGTTGCGATCTGCAGTCGCATGCTCGACCAATTTCCCGGGGTTGGAGTTGTAAATTTGCAACCCATGATCAGCGGCTGCAAGTGCCCCCGACACCGTATGTGAGGGCGGGTGGTGCTTGGCGTATGAGGAGCAACCTTTGGGCGAGTGACTTTGAAATAAATGTGGCACTAGAGCAAAGGTCCAGCAGAGCACGGACTTCAATCCCCGGTTGGTGTTCTGACGCCACGATGACTCGAGCAGTTGCGAGCAGCGCGGGTTGCTGTGAAGGGGTGCTGACTGTGTGTGCGCAGGCCCTTTTGTGGCAGTCGATCCGGGGGGCGGGTCCTGCACTTACTCCTGGCGGTGGTGAGGTTGTCCCGTTGGTGGCGGTTGTCCGGACATGCAACAAGGTGTGATATCTCTGCTGGCATTGCCGGCACGCCTTGCTGGAGTGGCAGTCGCGTAGGCGGTAGCGACCCAAACAGTTGGGGCAGAAGTTTCTTTTGTGTGCGAAGGACTTCCGACGGCCAGGTGCGAGTGACCGGCAGCCCTCGCAAGCGTAGATAGGGTGTGAGGCCCCACAGAATGTGCATGGAGCCTGTTGCCTTAGGGGTTCCGGCGGTAGTCTGTGTATCGGGACACGGATCCGGTTGATCATTGGTTGATCAATGCCGGCGGCATTCTGGTCTGTTTCTTGGTCGGGACTCACTGGTCTGGGATGCGGTTCCTTTTCCGCTGGCTTAGTGGTGACCGTTGGCAGCTGCGCTGGGGGCAGCTCGCTAGGGCGGAGGCGATTGGCATTGTTCGCCTTTATTGGGGAAGCTGATGCGAGCGCGTACTCAGCCTCGAGTAGCTTTGTCTGTTCGTCGAGGTATACTTCCTCGGACTCGCCGATAAAATCCTCCGCGAAGTACTCGTGTTTTTGATACTCGGGGGCCGCCGTGTAGATGATTTTGTTGTGCCACCTGAGAATGGCTTCCCATTCGGTGCGGAGGTCTCGTTTGATGGTTTCTATCCTGGTCAGGGTTGGTTGTCCCTTGTCCTGCAGTTTGAGGAAGGTGCGAGAGATGGTGTCCTGTACCGCGAACTGACCGGCGATGAGTTCCTCAATCGTCATTTGTTCATTAGTCTGTGTTTCACCCACTCTTCGGCTTCTTCTTTTGCTTTCTTCTCAGCTTCTTCGGAGTTAAGCCTTTCTTCTTCTTTGCGCCTGTTTGCTTCCTCAGCTTTGCGCTGTTCTTCAGCAAGACGAGAGCTTCCTTCTCAAATTTACGTTAGTTTCAGTATCTACATCTGATGGTGAACTATATGTAGTGTATTGTTGAATATCAGTTAATTCTTCTGTGTTCACAACATTTAAAGCGTTCTTCTCGTCTTTGTTTTGGGATTGAAGCTCGAGAATGCTGAACCTTGGGTTGATTCGTATCCTTCCTTAATGGGGTTGGTCTTTCAGCACTAGACGCACGTGGTGATGGTGTTGAAGTAGTTATAAGGTTTAGGCGCTTTGGAGTTGAATTAGTGTTACTCTTCACAGGTATCCTGTGCCGCGAACTGGGCGGTAATGGTGTGGATCCATACGTCGCTGGATCTGGTTTGTTGTGCGGCGAACTGGGCGGCGATGGAGTAGATCCACAGGTCTGGATCCGGCTCGAAGGATCAGAAAATGTTGTAATAGAGGCGGGTGATAATGAGGTTGCATCCAGGAGGACAGCGTTGCACGGTTAAGGCGTCCAAGAGTGGTGTTTGGTCTGTATTAGAGGGCAGCGTCCAGGAGCGGTGAGCTACATCCAAGAAGATAGCCAAGAGCTGCAATGATGGGAGGAAGTCGGTGGAGACAGCGAGAAGGAAGCACAAGCAAAGTCTGAAGTCTTTATTGCAAGAGATTCAGTTTATTTCTCTTATTATTTAATTCGTATACACTTTGTTTTGTTGTGGTTAACTGGTACCTGTGATATTTACCCTGACAGTGTGAGCGCGGTGAAGGTTGGCTGCAGACTGTGATTGAGTAACGACGCCGAATAACTGCCAATTCAAAAAGGGACGCTGCTGACCTCATCGTCGGTGACAACCCGCCAGCTGCTCCGTGACAGCTGCCGCGCAACTGGTATATTGCGAATGTATTACATCCCAGCACATCCAACTGCCAATCCGCAACACCTTCACTCCTTCCCTTGGTTGATGAATTCTTCTTGTTATAATCATCATTGGCACTACAACCGGGATCCGGTCTTGGCCTTATTTAACAAGTCTGAGGCGTGTTAAATTTTTCATAATAATTTGTTTTTCCGGGCAAGGTTATTAGCCTTGCGCCAAGAATTCTTCTTGTAGCTGTGGTCAAATGGCTGAGCTGATAAGGAGGTTGTGTCTTGCGTTTTATTGAGCAAACCTAGGTTCAACTGACGACCCTTGCTATTGTGCAGTTCGGCACAATTACTGCGTGGTAGATAGAGTCACAAAGCCCAGCTGTCCAGTGAAATACCACCCCATTAAGCTATAGGCTTCGTGAAATGGTTGGGAGAAATCCTGGAGCATCTTTCGGAGCTGGACCGATGCACCCGGTCGAACAAAAAAAAAGTACCATCTCAGGGAGCTGACTCCGCGCTATAGGTTCGCCTTTCCTGGGAGTAGTAAAATAAAATAAATAAATGAATGAAAATAAAAAAAAAAAAAAACAATTTATAGTACGTTGTGTAACCGATTGTTTATTTGTAAGAATATGAAAAAAAAAATTATAGGTATTGTGTTTGTCAACTATCTCCATACACGGTGGTGGGCTAATTGGTTCTTAATTTCTTTGCCGTGTGATTAAAACTTCTCTCTAAGTTGATGATACATTTATTTAGAGAAATCTTATATATGAACACAGTGATTACAACAGATTCCCCGCATCCACATCCTAAAATTTCCTATTCCTAAGTCAAATTACATGCGTGAACCAGATGTTCACGCATAGAGTTATTTTATCTAAGATCATAAAATTCGCATCTCCATCTTTTACGATCTTCTTGGGATGTATTATCGCAAATCATTTTCTATTATAAAATGTGTCTAGACACCATTTACCTTAATCCAAAAAAACCCAAAATATAGCGGACGGCCACCAGTAACGCTGGGAACAAGGCGACCAGGGAGATGACGTCCGAGCTAATGGCAGAACTCCCTTCGGCAGTCTTTGAATTTCACTTGTACGTTGCCTTTTGTGGCCGCGGAACCAGACAATTAATCTGGGTTGGAGTTGTAAGGTCCCAACCCACGATCAGTGACCACGTGATGGCTGGTGATGGGTCTCGCTACATCGGGACCGGATGGCGTGATAGGTGCTGCGCCCGTTGACGCCCGTCCGAAATAAGTGGCCGGCGGGATGCGGCCGTTGGTGTGTAAGGCCGTACCAGCGCGGAGTCGGGGGCGGTGTCGTCCCTGGCATGGCCGCGTGTCCTGGCGTAATGACTGTCGCGAACCAAGTACCTCCCGGGGTCGTTGGAGTATAACTTCTGTTGGTCCACTGAGAGGCGTGCTCTCTGGTTTGGGTTCGAGTGATCGCTGGTTACTGGGGAGCGCCGCCCGCCAAGCGGGACATTGCGCGCTCCGACCCCTATTGTGGCGGCTGCATGTGGTAGCGGTCGGTCTTATTAACATAATTTGTTTTAAGGTAGTATGATGGTAAGGTGGTGGAGGAATTGCACGATCCAGAAGTGAGTTTTTGAACACGCCCCGATTCGGGTGTGGATCGTGCAGTTCTTCGAGTTCGAATTTGTTTTTCGAAGTGGACGTGAGTGGGGCGCGAGAGAGACGGAGGGTCAATGTTTTTGAGGTACGGTTTTTGGTTGACGTTCCGTTGTCAGAAAAAAGCAGTAAAAAAAAAAAAGAAAGACGTGTTCCGTTTTTTTGGAGAAGTTGAAAAAGGTGAAAGTCGCAGCAACGCCCCGTTCCTTTTTTTTTTTTTGAAAAAGTAAAGTTTAAAGATTGAAAGAAGAAGTAAAATAACTATTTTTATAAAACTAAAAATAAGAAGTAAATTTGTTGTAACTAAAAGCTCGTGTTTCAATCCATCAAAGACGGAAGCCAAGGGGAGAACATCCCATCACTGTGGTGCGATTGGATTCGCAGAAACATTTGACTTCTCTCTAAAATCACCATTTGGCGGTCGCTGCCCTGGTCGAGTAAGGAGGAGGAACCTGCAGAGGAACCAAGTTGGTGGAGCAGCCTCTGAAGAAGAGAAGGAATCCAAAGAGCTGGAGAAAGATTTACCTAATTGATGACCAGTTTGTCCAGATTGAATCGGATAAAGAGCTACTGTACGGATCTTCAGCTCTCCCAAGAAGACAACAGAAAACGGCAGGAAGAGCCTGGAGAGAAATAAAACAGGTAACCAAATTCTTTATTCACACTCACAATTTTATGTGGCATCGAACCTGTCACACGACGAGACCCTCTTTTGGTCTGCTTAGTGGAGTTGCGATTTGCACTCGCACGCTCGACCAATTCCTCTGGGTTGGAGTTATAAATTCGCAACCCACGATCAATGGCCATCTGGTGGTTGGTCAGTGGTCGCCTGCCGCTGGAACGGTGTGGGCCGGGCGGAGTCGCACCCGCCAATATCCACTCCAAGTGCATGGCCTGGTCGATTAGGCCTGAGTGGTCGGACTTCCTTAGTTCGGCCGTGATGATGGCCGGGTATACATCGGCGCCGATTATCAGTTTCACCGTGTCCGTTGAGGGGATGTCTGAGTCTGCGAGTTCCAGGCCTGCCGTGGTGCGCAGGTCGCTGGGCAGGAGTCGTGGGGATGGCATGTAGTCCGAAAGGTGGGGCGTGATAGGGGCGTTGGTCGTCCAGCTTCGTGAGTAGTCGTGGCGAGGCAGTATGGTGATTGAGGACTTGGCCTTAGCCCTCTGGCTGCGAGCGCTCCCGACTCCATGAACTGCAACGAACGATGCCCGGGGGCGGAGGCGCAGCCGCCGAGCGAGCGATTCGGAAATGAAGGTGGCCTCCGAGCAGGGGTCTATCAGGGCACGAGCCCCCATCCGGCGTTGGTCGCCCGATTGGATGATGAGGCGTGCTGTAGCCAGGAGGGTCGCCTGCGGGGGCGGTTAGGGTCTGTGACGACACTACGAGGGTCTGGCGGTCTTGGGACTTCGGGCTGGTGCCCGCGTCTGGAATGCTACCGCACTGGCGTGGTGTAGGGTGTGGTGTCGTCCTTGATATTGTCGGCATCGTTTGGTAGAGTGGCAGTCGCGGAGCAGTTGAAGCACAACCTTTGTTGGTGTACGTGCGACATTCGCTGGCCCGGGCTGAGTGCTTCGAATCCCTCACACGCGCCGATGTAATGAAGTGAGTTGCAAAGCGGGCAGTGGCGGGGGGCTCTGGACAGGGGGTGGGGGCTGTGTGCACTGAGAGGCGTGCTCTCTTGTTGTGGTCCGGGTGGTCGCTCCTAGTCCCCTGAGAGTGATCGGTGGCGGTCCTGGCCAGCTCGACGAACTCCAACGCCTTGATCCTGGTTTTTAGGAAGGCGTCGCGCTGCTGGTATGTAGGTGCTTCGGTGGTATTGCCTTGCGCTGTCTGCCAGTCACGACCCGTACGGGGGTCCAGGCGCGGGGTGGTCAGGTAGACCAGTATGTCGTCCCAGGTGGCTACGGAGCGGCCGAGTGCGTCCAGGGTCTCGACAGATTCATTGGTGGCGTCGCGGAGTTTGCGCAGGCCCGCGGCGGATTCTTTGGTGATGGCGCTCAGGACAGGGCGGACCGGGGCACGAGTAGTGGTGCACCAGCTTGCCCCAAGCTCGATGGTAATTCTTTTCCGTGACGGGGGTGTTCTTAATGGCTCTGCCGGCCTCGTCCCGGAGTCTGGACTTTAGATAGTACAGCCGATCCACATCCGAGAGGTCTGGGTGGTCCGCCAATGCTGCCTGGAATAGGTCCTTAAACCGTCGCCATTCCGAGTATCTGCCGGAGAACGTTGGCAGCTGTACTGAGGGCAGTTTGCGGGAGTGGGCGCAATTGGCGTTGTTCGCCATTGTTGGGGAAACTGAAGCGAGGTCGTACTGAGACTCGAGTAGCCTCATCAGTTCATCGAGATATACTTCCTCGGCCTCGGCGATAAAATCCTCCGCGAAGTACTGGTGTTGTTGATACTCAGGGGCCGCCATGTGGATGATTTGGTTGTGCCGCCTGAGGATGGCTTCCCATTCGGCGTGGATGTCTCCTTTGGTGGTTTTTATCCTGGTGGTCGTTAGTCGCCTCTTGTCCTCCAGGTTGAGGAAGGTGCGCGTGAAGGTGTCCTGTGCCGCGAACTGAGCGGCGATGAGTTCCGCGATCATTGTTTGTTCACTAGTATGTGTTTTTACCCACTGTTTCTTCCTTTGCTTTCTTCTCAGCTTCTTTGCATTTAAGCCTTTCTTCGTCTTTGCGTCTGTTTGCTTCCTCAATGGCTTGACGCAAACGTTCCTTTTCAGCTTCTTGACGTTTAGCTTCAGCTAAACGTTCTGCTTTGGCGAGTCTTCGGCGTTCGGCCAATGCAGCCTTTGTTACTTTTGACTTAGCTGTCATTGATGCCGGCATTTCGTTTGAGTTCACTTCCTGTTCCTCTAGAACTGTTTTCACTGAACTATCTTCACTGTTGTCGTGTTGTTCTTCACAGGTGTGTTGTGCCGCGAACTGGGTGGCGATGGTGTGGATCCACACGTTGCTGGATCTGGCTCGAAGGACCAGAAATGGTGGCGTGCGGACGGCCACCAGTAACGCTGGAAACGAGGCGACCAGGGAGATGACGTCCGAGATTATGGCAGAACTTCCTTCGGCAGTCCTTGAATTTCACTTGTACACTCACGGACACGCAAACAAAATGGCTACTGCAACCAACAATGACTATTTTATATTTTCTGTATTTCTTAATAACGTACACAAATTAATCGTATTCTAGGGAGCTTTGGTCCACACGGTTGGCGAGTTGGCAGAGACTGACCAAAAACCGTTGGTCATATTTTAAAAGGGTGACAGTCCGGTGGCGTCCCTAGGCGGTGACGCATTGTCAGCTGGCGGCTGACAGGCGTGGTTAGTATGTTGGTTGGGGAGTGTACTAGACGGTGAACGTGTGGGGTACGAGGTCATTGTGCCGGCGCACGACACGGGGTTCTACCTCGTCTCCACCGACGTCACTACAACTTCATCCGCGCATTGTCCACAACGAAAAGAACAAATCCACCCAAGATAAAACGTACACGGCAGGAAAAGGAATCACACTGACTTTGTTTATTCCGTTTCATTCTCTCACTTAGACTTATTGTTAATATTAAATTGATAGGTATTAATTTTGAACAAGGCGAACACTTCTTTGCACGACCCGACTTCAGGTATTTTCGCGTCCTTGGCGCGCGACGAGGAGCGGGAGCGGCATGTGACCAGCGTGGTCAGCGGATGAAATTCGACTCAACGATATTCAATCGTTTGGGGTGAGTTTCCCCGAGGGATAAAGTGTTTCTCTCGTGGTGAAAACAAGGAAGAACGACTTGGCAATGTATGTGTGAGTGAAGATCACATTGGTTTTTTTCATACACACGACCATGGGAAAGAACCTGAAACAAAGAAAGGGAAGCTATGCATTCATTAGATACGAGTTCGGCAAAGCAAACAAAACCGAAACTCGTCGGCTGCCAATTGGATCTTTGTTTGAGATGTGCGTCGCGGCAAAATAAATAGATTCGACGTATCGAAGAAATGGTGTTAATGGGTTTTAGCTAGGTTACCGGGAAATGGTGTTTATGGCATCACTGGTAAGGGTAGGTATTGAATTCCTATTTGCATTTGCTTATGCTGTAGGATTTAATTGGTGCCAAGAGATGCGTATATTTGTTTTGGTCCCTTGGGTGTAGGTCCCCTGCCAATGTGTTCGTATGGTAATTTATGATACACATGATAAAGCTGCGATAAGCCAACTCAAGGGTAAGATTTTCTGATATGCGGTTGTATTATATATGGACCGATGAATTTTGTTTCAGGGAATTTATGATAAGCTTGGAGAGAATTCTTATAGGGGATTTTAGATGCGAAGTTATGCATGCAGGTAAGAATTCTCTTCTAGGGAATTTTAGCTAAATGAACTTGATCGATTTGATGCGTGAAGCATTTAAGGTGCTAATGCGATTATATTAGCGAAAGCTTATGTAGACTGGGTTGCAGGGGTGGGGGTTCTTTAGGTAAGTAGTCAGTGGGGTTTGGCGGAACCGCCACAAACGTACTAGATTCTCCCCACTGTATTTAGTTACGAATCCGCAACATAAAATATTAAGAAACAAGCCACATGTTCGTTTGTCGTGCATTCATACTTTGGATCATTAAATGCACATTAGTAGATCTCTACATTAAGATAAAAATTAAGTATGAATAGCTTTAGAAGGGCCGAATGAATACAGTGCAGTATGCAGAGCAGTGCAGTACACATGAGGCCACATATAGTGTAACTTGAATAAACTGTTCGTAAGAAAATAAAAAAACCGACTATAAGTCGGAAGACAGACAAAAGTCTTTTCTTTATATTTTCCACGGGACGAACAACTTAACTCGTGTCACAACGGCCGTATACATTAAAGAACAACATAAAAGATTATAGATTTATGTTTATTTAAACTAAGAAGCAAACATGTGATATTATTTAAGTAAAATAAATAAATGTTAAAAAAACTGGCAACCTGGAGATCTTGGAAATAACCCTACTTAGATCTTGTGATGCGATGCACTACCAATCACAAAACAAAAGATATTCCAACAGCCACGTCGACATGAGTGCTTAAGTTACTCCACTAATGGGCTATGTCGTTAGAGCGACGGTCATCAGAATCGCAAAAATGTCTGACAGCGAAGACTATGTGATCACCAGAAACTTATTTTGTAGACATGCTAATAACGACTTGAAAACATCCCATGACCCAATCTCAATAAGAGTAACCACGAGGAGGTTCAACGAGAAACATCTAACTCCACAATCTGGCGAACTCTTACCGTGATACTACAAAAAGGCCAACCTGGGCTAAAACAAAAGCTAAAATATGATCCCAGTAAGTGTTTCAGTAGGTGCCCTTGTATCAACATCATCATCGGCACTACAACCGGGAACCGGTCATGGCCTTATTTAGCAAGTCTCTCCACCGATATCCAGTCCATATGCGAGACTTGTTAAATTGTCCATAATAATTTGTTTTTCCGGACAAGGTTATTAGCCTTGCGCCAAGGTGCCCTTGTATGTGTTTATTTAAAAAAAATTAAAAAAAAACAATGTATATATATATATATATATATATATATATATATACACATATATATATATATATATATATATATATATATATATATATATATATATACACATATATATATATATATATATATGTGTATATATATATATATATTGTGACGCATATGACAATCAGTACTGGAATCTTCGAGAAAGTCCGAAACAAAGTACTAGATTATTTTAGAAAGTACTGGAAAACTGGAATAGAAAAGTCGAGACTATGGAACGGACGGAAACGAAACGCCAAATCAGAATGAGGAAAAGGTATAAATACGTCGCACGCAGATGGGTAAGAAGTAGAAAGTGAAGCAAGCGATAAGTGTGGTAGTAAGAAGTAATAAATAGAAAGTAAGAAGTAAGCAGTGAAGCAAGCGATAACTAATGAAGCGATAAGTCAAGAAATCGTTATGTGTACGGTAAAAGTAGCGGTTGTTATTAACGGACTAATAAAGTGTTAGATTAATTCAAAATCGATTTAACGGCTCTTATTTATTTTAAATAATTAATCCAGCGATCCCTAAGCTCGCTACAATTGGTGTCAGAAATGGGATTAATTATTGGTGAATTAAATAAGTCTGTGGAAGTGTATTGCGACGATGTCAGGTCAATATTTGGAGGACCGGAACATGGATAGCAGAGGAGAGAAGCCAATTCTTCGACAGCGTCTGCAAGCAGCAATAGAGGAAGAGGATGTTGATGTCGGCACATATGCTTCTACGAGTGGGCCAGACTGTCCTGATGAAGAAGAAACGGCGAGTCAAGATGGTGCCAAGGTAACGGAGAAGAGTTCGCAACCGTTGGACATTTCGAAGATGTTCAGGATTATGATGGCAAAATTGGACGCGCAAGCTATCGATATTAACTCAAAATTGGACGCGCGAGCTGCAAAATTGGATGCGCGAACTACAGAGTTTAAGGCAAAATTGGATGCCCAAAGGCAGTGTATGAAAGTATTCTGGGACTTGGAAGCGGAAGAGTCTGAGGATGAGGAGAAAATGCGGAGCCACATAAAAGGAAGAAACTCAGGAAGAGCAAAGCTATGGCCGACAGCAGTGAGGAAGCGGAGGAAGATGACGATGATGTGTTACGTGAAGAACTGAAGGATCTCATCGATGATAACCCGATTGAAGAGGACGGCAGTGATGGTGAAGACACTGATGCTTCAGGCCGTTCCCTGAAACGGATTTACAATGATGATGACCAGTTGGACGACCGACTGGAAGACGACGACTGTGACCTTATTGAACAGAATCTTGGTTTGAAAGTCGAAGGCAGAAAGCGTTCCAAGCGTCTGCGTCGTACACAGGACGAAGAAAGTGATGGAGAGGAACAGCAAGTCGATGAAGGTTCAGCACGTGAAGCTATAGCCGAACAGCTATTCGACGACGAAGACGATGTTGAACGTCGCTCTGAACGTAGTCACAGGGAAACTGAGGCGGCAAAACATTTCAATGATGAAGAGGAATCGGTGTCTGGTGCTGAGGATATTATTGTAAACGACGAAGGAAGGCCAATTGCTGAGAAGAAGAAGAAAAGACGACTTCTAGTCACTGACGCGTCATTGCAAGAAGGTCAGAACAGTTTCGGTGTAGATTTCGACTATGAGGATTTCACTAAATATGACGAGGATGGAAATGAACCCGAATCAGATGGCGATGACTACGAAGAGGAAGACGATATTGGGAAACATGAAAAACGACCCAAGAAATCAACCAAAAAGAAATCTACCCGAAAGACTATTTTTGAAGTATGTGAACCTAGTGAATTGAAAAGAGGTTACTTTACGGATTTAGACATTGACATCCGTAAAATGGATATTCCTGAGCGAATGCAATTGCGCGAAGTTCCGGTTGCGCCTGGTCCAGAGGGATCGAATGAACTACAAGATGAAGCTGGATGGATTTACAAACAGGCGTTTTGTAAATCAACTGTTTCCGAACAAGAGAGATCAAAGGATGTTGGAGGCCGAGACCGCTATTGTAAGCCACCACATGCGGGGGGAAAGATCAAGCAAGCCCTAGATTGTGGGCGTAATCAACGGTTAGAGATTCCGTTCATTGCGTTCTACGGAGAAGAACACGTGAAACCAGGATTAACGTGCGACGATCTATGGAAAGTCTATTACTACGAAGCACGTTGGTGTTTACTATCAGCTCCAAAGAACAAACCGCTCCAGTTGTTTGAAAAGATGCGGCACTATCAGTTGGATACGGTTATGAAATCGACAGATGCTCCAATACCAGATGATGTAATTGCGTGTAATTAAAGATGAAGATCTAGACCGCTTACGTGATGTGCAAACTCCAGAAGAGCTTAAGGGTGTGCACATGCATTTTCTCTTATACTATTCGCATGAGATCCCTAAAATGCAAGAGGAATTCCGTCGTCAGGAAAAGGAAGAATGGCGGCAGGCTAGAGCTGACGCGAAAAGGAGAGCAGTAGATAATTTGGAAGAAGGCCAAGAACTTCCACCGCCGAACGCCAAGATGAAAGTGGTGCATCGCGACCGACTGGCGCCTTTTGTTGGCCCGGGAGACCAGTGAACTTAGTTCGGGACGAACTAATCTAGGCGGAGTGTAGTGTGACGCACATGACAATCAGTACTGGAATCTTCGAGAAAGTCCGAAACAAAGTACTAGATTATTTTAGAAAGTACTGGAAAACTGGAATAGAAAAGTCGAGACTATGGAACGGACGGAAACGAAACCCCAAATCAGAATGAGGAAACGATATAAATACGTCGCACGCAGATGGGTAAGAAGTAGAAAGTGAAGCAAGCGATAAGTGTGGTAGTAAGAAGTAATAAGTAGAAAGTAAGAAGCAAGCAGTGAAGCAAGCGATAACTAAGGAAGCGATAAGTCAAGAAATCGTTATGTGTACGGTAAAAGTAACGGTTGTTATTAACGGACTAATAAAGTGTTAGATTAATTCAAAATCGATTTAACGGCTCTTATTTATTTTAAATAATTAATCCAGCGATCCCCAAGCTCGCTACACTATATATATATATATATATATATATATATATATATATATATATATATATATATATATATATATATATATGAGGGTGCATCAGATATAAACGGTAATTTCTTTTTATACGTTTATTGAATAATGTTACAAATTAACTGTACTATCAACATTTTTCAATATAGTCTCCTGTGTGATCTTCACTTTTTCCACCGATTTGGAAGCTTTAATATCCCCTGTTCGTAGAAAGATTTAGGGTGAATTGTTAGCCAATTGCGCACGTGCTACTCAACTTCTTCAGTACTTTCGATTTTTTTGTGATTACTTCAAGGATGCGAACAAAAAATAATCACAGGGAGAAAAGTCTAGGCTATAACGAGGGTGTTCGAGGGTTTCCCAGAACATTTCTTCCAATGTATCCCTTGTCAAGGACGCTGTGGGAGGCCTGGCGTTGTCATGAAGACGGATGACGAAGGGGCGTATCTCATGTTTTGTATGCTGATACCCACGTCTGATGAGATTTCTCCAGCAGTTAAGCGGTGATCACTTTCGATAAGCTCTCGAACGGCACGGATGTTGTCATCTGTACGACTTGACGATTGAAAGATTACAACTGAAACTTATTTCTACAAGAATTCTTAATTTATAGTCGGCCAACATGCTGTTTTGTGTAGTGTCGGCGTCTGGATATTTACCGATGACCAGATACTCGTTGGATGGAGTTGACGGTTTGTTGTTAAACAGACACCTATGTTGATTTGATAATTGATGATGCATGAGGTGTGAGGGCTATTGTACTGCGTATGGGAAATAGCTGATGAAGGCTTCCTGCAGTTGCATACAACGATACACAGTGAACGAGTGCGGACGTGTTTTCGGTTCGGCGGTCGAATTAAATGAAAAAAAGTTGCTTTTATGTGTCGCGAGTGCCTGAAGTATTATAAAGAGACTATTTGTGGACAAATAAATTACAGTGATAAAAACAGTCAAAACAAAGTAAATGTAAATAAATAAAATCAATTAAAAGAGAACGAAGCCGCGTGTTGTGACAGTTAAAACGAAGAACACAGTTTAATACAAAAAGTGTGTGAGTAACACGTTAGCGGTATCTACGTGTGAGTGCGCGAACATTGTGAGTGTGTGCGCGAGGCCACAATTTGTTTGTCACAAAAACAGTGGAAAAAAAGAATAAAATAAAAAAAATAAAAAAAAAAGTGAGAACTCACGGTCCATAATATGGACGTAAAACAAATTGATGCCAAAATGGCAAATCGGAGAAGGCAAAATACTGACCTAAACCTAAAGACTAAACGCGTTAAAACAAATGAAAATAAGAATACAGACACGTCGATTGTAACCAACGATGACAAAGACAACAGACATGGTGCCCTGTGTCTGTTGTCATGGTGCCCAGTACTCAGGTCATGGTGCCCAGTACTCAGGGGCTGGAAACCAATTCAAAGAACTAGCTGTCAGCGAAACAAATGCAGGCGCTAGCAATCAAATCGAGGTCCTCAACAGACTCATCCATGAGATTAGTCGTAAAAAAGAAGAACTGGATAGACAAATGGAGGAAGTTGTTAAACTAAAAAACAACCTGAGCCACAACGAGCGAAAAACGAAAATGCTAGAACAACAACAGCAAGAACAAAGACAACAGCAACCCACGAAGGCAGAGAAAACACGGCTAGATAAGGAAACTAAACAGAAGGAATCACATCAACAACAACAGCAGGAACCAAATCAACAGCACGAATCACACCAACAGCAGGAAACATCTCAGCAGGTGCCAGTCAAAAAAAAGGAGAAAGTACCTCTTATTTACATTAGCTACATGGAGACAAAGGATGTCATAAAATTGGGTGAGTTGACATGCAAAACTTTTAAAACAAAACGAATAAATGATTTTAAGATAAGTTTAACATGTGAGGATTTAGAAGGGTATAACAAAATTAAATCGGCATTAGGGAAATCGAAAAGCGAGTACTACACGTACACCCCTAAATCGGAGAAAACTGTCTCCATGCTCCTCAAAGGAGTTGATCCTTCTTTTACTCCCGAAGAGGTGCTCGAAGAGCTAAAAAACTTCGAAAACGATAGCCTGACGTTTACATGTGTGAAACCATTTTCTACAGCAAATTCTAGAAATCGCAACCGTAGGTTGCCTTTCTTCATTGTGTCGCTAAGCCCCAATAGTAAAATTGATGGTCTTAGATATATTAAATACATCAATCACCAAACAATAAGTTGGGAGAGAATAAAGAAAGGCGACCGCGTATTGCAGTGTATGCGCTGTCAACGCTTCGGGCATGTGGCAGCGAATTGCAATATGCATTTCAGATGCGTCAAATGCCTAAACAAACATATCATTGGAGAATGTCCATTGGGCAAAGAACAGCTTCCGGATAGAAGTAAACTATCTTGTGTCCTCTGTAACAACTCAGGACATCCTGCTAACTTTAGAGGTTGCCCTAAGTACCAGCAACTAAAATCAAAGTTGGAAGCCAAAAAGAAGCAAGTTGAAGAAGAGAAAAAGATGAAAACTCGCTCTTACAACAACTTCGTGCCACCAAGTGTGTCATACGCCCAAATGGCAGGTGGAGTAAAAAATGCACCAATTATAGAACAATCACGTAATATCATTGAAACACCTGCTCCAGAGGCACAAACTGATATAACAGCAATATTACTGTCCATACAAGGACAGTTTGCTGCGTTTGATAAAAAATTCGCAAAGATCGAAAAAACTGACGGAACAAGTGGATCGAACGGACATTATCTGTTCGACCCTGTTTCCAGACGAACCCACACTCTAATCATAACGTTCACTGCGACTGAATTAACTTTAAAAATTATTGCTGTGAATGTTAATTCACTAATCCGCATGGAAAGAAGGGATAATCTCAACAATATGCTGGAAGCTGAACGCCCAGATTTGCTTTTGGGTAGCGAAACTAAGCTAAATCAAAGGCACAAATTGGGCTACCCAAATTATAAAGTAATTAGACGAGATCGTCCAAATTCCACTCAGGGGGGCGGGGTCGCTGTCTTAATTAAAAATGGTCTACAACACAACGTCGTCTACAGTAGAGATGTATACAAGTTCCAGGTACTAGAAGCCTGCGTTATAGATATTCCTTTGAAAAGTCAAAAGCATCTATATGTTATCTCTGCTTATGCTCCCGAAGAGCCACAGTGTATACAGTTTATCAATGAACTTGATACCCTTTTTCGAAGTCTCAAGTTAGACTCAGAAAATAATTATTTCTTTATGGCGGGAGATCTCAATTCCAAGCACAGTGCTTGGGGTAACCTTATCACAAACACAAGAGGCAATGCGTTGTTCGACTGGTGGCAAACAAACGCTATCGAACATAAACTAGAATTGTGCGCTACAAGTACCCCGTCGTATCCAAGAGGAAATTCCTTCTTGGATTTACTGTTGCTGGACGAGCGAATACAACTATTAGATACGGATCTAACTACTCGAAATTGTCTTCGTACAATCGAGTACGATAGCGATCATTATGGACTTGGTGCTGTAATACATGTCCCAAACGAACATTCACTACTTGAGCAGTACAAACAGATACATTCTTTTAATTTCGGAAAAGCACACTGGTCGCGCTTTGGTCGGATAATAAAAAAAGAATTACGCTCCAATGGCATAGATCCACCAACTAACAGAAATCTTCATAATGACGAAATTGATCATTATCTTTCGACGATGAACAACATTGTTACTAATACAATGAATCGTTCTATCCCAAAAGTGTCTCACGTGGAGAGCCATACAAACCGGTACAGAAACGCAACGATCGACGAGCTGTATAGGCAAAAGAGTACTCTGCTCTCTAAGTTAAAACTGCTCTACAGACAATTCAGAGATCCAAATAGCCAGGAAATAAAAACAATTAACTCATTAATTAAAAATCTTCAAAAACTGATCCGTGACAACTATAGATCAGTAATTAATGAAGACTGGAACAAGAGAATTCAAGCCATTAAAGCTAGTGGACCGAATAAAGTCTTTCGAAGGAAAGATTATAATGACATTCCATGTCTGCGAGTTCCGCGGACTCCCGAGAATTGCCAAACGCTGCTGAACGCAGGACTTACCTTGGAACACATCAGCTCTAACGAAGAGTTCATAATAGTCGAGGATCCGCAAAAAAAGGCGAACTCAATTGGCGCTTGTTTCGAAGCAGTGTATAGATTGAACGAATCGGCTCATTCTAACCTTGACCTGGAAAATAGGGCTCTCCAAAAACATATTTCGTTAAGCAATGAACTTAACAATTGGCGTCTCTTAAGTCGAAGTTTCACTATCTTTAGTGAAAATAATAGAGCGGATTCCCCGCTCAGAGATCTAAACACTAGTATATTTGTACACAAGGATGAACTGACGAACATTCTTAGATCGATTAAGAACAAAAAATCTTCTGGAATAGACAGTATTCCAAACATTGTTCTAAAGCATTTACCTCTGGAAGTAGTGAAGGTTTACACTATTTTGTTCAATAACGCTCTAAATAATGCATATTATCCAACCCAATGGAAATCTGCAGTAGTCCATCCCATCCCCAAAAAGGGCAAGGACAGGAGCAATCCAGCCAATCTTCGCTCGATTAGTTTGCTTCCGAACATCAGCAAGGTATTCGAGAAAATTATAAATAAAGCATTGACTAACTGGTGTGAGGAAAATGGTATTATCCCGAACAACCAATTTGGTTTTCGATCGCAACATGACACAGTTCATGCTGCGACATACAGTGGAACAAGGCGAAGAGACAATGCACAGGGGCCTGTTTGGTTGACTTTGAAAAGGCTTTCGACACCGTATGGTTAGAAGGGCTTGTATATAAATTATCAAAGCTAGGTATGCCCGAATATTTATTATACATTATCTACGATATGATAATGGGTAAACAATTTGTAGTGAAATGTGGAGATATAATCTCTAACAACACCTTCCATATCAAAAACGGCTTACAACAGGGAGCAGTGAATTCTCCCATTTTATTTAACATTTACACTAGTGATCTAGTGGGTTCTCTCAACCATGCAATTGCGTATGCCGACGACATTGTGGTGTATAGATCTGGAGAAAAGATTGATGTCATCAACAGACTTCTGCAAGATGATTTCAACAAAATCAAACGTTTTTGCGACGACTGGAAATTAAAAATAAATTTCCAGAAAACAGAGACTATCCTTTTCAGAACGCCACTGTCCAGTGCATCAAGGGACACAAAACGGAATTGGAAAACATTTTCTATTGCGGGAAGTAATAATCTTCCACTACAAGTAAAAACTGTAGTCAGATACCTTGGAATCTGGCTTGATCAATATCTTTACTTTGATAAGCATACAGCAGCTGCTCTTACAGCAGCTAAAAACGCATATGCAATGACACGAAGACTCTTCCGTAGTAGTCTGCTGGACCCCAAGGTGAAAATAATTTCATACTCAGCATTCATCCGACCAATATTGGTGTATGGCTGCCCGGTATGGTACAACATATCCCCATTTTACATGGAGAAGTTTCGGGTGTTCGAGAGGCCGTGTTTGCGTTCCTGCCTAGGAATGTATAGAACCCCAGAGTCGCAGTATAAGAAATACTATCCGAATAAAGTCCTGTATGACAAATCAGGACCAAACAGGATAGATAACTTCATTATCAAGACTATTCGTGGTCACACAACAAGGGCAATGTGCAGCGAAAACGATCTCATTTCGGGAGCATTTTATCCCAATGATATGTATATGGAGAGTACTCTCCATAATGGGTTCATTCCCCCAGAAGCGTTCCCTCTCTTGGATAAAAAAGGACTTATCCAAGAAAAACGTGGAGTCCCTATTATTTACCACGCTTTCCGTGGTGCCAGGGATAAACGAATTCTCCACGATAACGATATCTCTAATTTTCCAGATCGCCTGCGTTTTAGTATGGTGATCGGTGAAAGAGATAAATCAATAAAAGATCGATCCCATCCCAACTGGTGGTGGATCAGTGATGAAGAAAGGACTACACGTCCCCAAACATAGTATACCACTCAGGCGCACCGCTTTCCTTCCCCCTATCCACAATTCCCAATTATTTTTATTTTAACTTTTAATTTGGTTTTAATTTAATTTTAATTTTTTATTTTTTTATTTTTTTATTTTAATTTTTATCTGTATTCCTTTATTCCTTGTTTATGTTTGTCCGTTTTGTTTTATTTTTATTTTGCTTGTCAACCTCCTATATATGTAATTAAAAAAAAAAAAAAAAAAAATGTATAAATAATACAGGATGTAGAAACAATAGAATAAATTTTAAAAGAGAAAACATATCAATTATTGTTACATGTTGTAAAAACAGTTATTGTACGCCGAAAGGCATATGAAATATGATAATGTGTAATTTAGAGTGCTTGCGGAAGAGCCAGTAAGTTAATGTAAGAATGTTATTTGTAAAATAGATGTTAACATTTAGTCTTAAGTGAAATATGTAATTGAATTGTTGAATAAATGTGGATATAAAACAAAAAAAAAAAAAACAAGCTTCCTGCAGTTGCTGGTGCTATCGTGTTGACTTTGATCTTCGCAAGTCTCGTGTTAACTCTTCTCTTCTAAATTCATGTGACCTCACATGACTTTGCTAGAAGTAGGGCAGGTTGCAAATACTCTGCTGTTGACCCTTCGATGACGGTGGTTTTATTATTTCTATTGCTTGTTGTGGAGTTAGTTTTATTTTTGAGGGTGTTACGTTATTCCTGTAGCTGAAGATTTTGAATGTTATTATTATCGTTACAATAATTACAAAAAGTGAGTAATTGAGCCATTGTGAATATTTTTTTCAGTCTGAATGAGCTGGATTTGTTTCATGTTGTATATATAGAGTGCACCATGTTATGACGGTATGTGAAGCTTTTCGTGGTTAAAATTGTACTGAATTGAAGTTTCAAAAACATGTTTACTCAAGTCAATTATTAAATCAACATAGGTGTCAGATCAACAACAAACCGTCAACTACATCCAACGGGTATGAGGTCATCGAAAAATATCCAGACGGCGACACTACACAAAACACAAAACCATTTTGGCCGACTATAAATAAAGAATTCTTGTAGAAATAACTTTTCCACCCAACACGCAACCAGGGTTCTCTGACTCTGACATATCTCAAATAATCAGACAATCTTTCTCCATACCATTCATAGTCGGTGGAGACTGGAACGCTCGGCATACAACATTCAACGACATCAAGAATAACAAATACGGTTGCCAACTTTTGGAACTTTCTCTTCTCACCCATATACATACATCGACAGCCCACTCCAGACAACTCGTGTCACCAACTCGACGCAGTCAACAATCGACTTCTTCCTCAAGTCCGTTGATGTCTACTCAACGATATCTCACACATATTGTGCGCATCTTATACTCCTTTCATAGGGGAATTTAACGACACAAACAAGGCGTCACATCCATCCGACAACAGCACATTTCTAACCACAGATGAATTAATCAAGTTCATAAAATCACGAAACAACAAAAAATCTACCGGTCCGGATGAAATACCACACCTTATATTTAAAAGACTTCGCCCGCCAAATCTACTTCCCATTCTCCTCCTTCATAGCCATATAATAAATGCTTCACATTTCCCAGAGAACTGAAAAATTGCGGTAGTAATCCCTGTTCAAAAGTCCGGTAGTTCCAATAACACCTCCAACTATCGTCCGATATCTTTTTTAAATACCCTAGGCTAAATATTAGAATGTAAGATCTACCAAAACCTTCTCTCGTTTGCCAATGATAACGCTCTCATCCTTAATTCTCAGTTTGGCGTTCGTGAGCGACACTCCACTTGGCATGCTCTACTAAAACTTACACACGATGTCACAACTGCTGTGGAAAACCAATGCCCTACCGTATGCATATCTCTCGATACTTCCAAAGTATTTGATTGTGTCTGAATCTCAGGACTTCTTTAGCAGCCGCACTGCTTATTTGGCGTGAATTCCAACATCACAAAGCTCCTAGCATCTTATCTTTCTGGTAGGAAATTCATGGTCAGAACACACTCTTCCATCTTACAAATTCGTAACATAACCACCGGAGTTCCCCAAGGATCCATTCTCGGATCACTTTGATATCTTCTATACACATCCGATATTCCTCAACCTCCACTTAGTGTTGTAATGCTAAATTATGCTGACGATAACTTAATTTACTCTAGCAGTAGATTTGTCAAAGCGGCAAGAAACCGCGTTAACACCTTCCTCCTGCACATCTCAGCACATTTTAACATGTGGAAAATTCGCCTCAACCCAACCAAAACCCAACTAACAGTGTTTAAGGGAAAAAACGCTCACTGCACAAACAACACTAAACGTTGCCACAACAAAATTAAACCCAAGTTTAATAACACCCTCATAACATCTTCCAAAACTCTAAAATATTTGGGAGTAACCCTTTCCAACGACTGGTCATTCTCAACCCATATCAAAAATTCCCTTCATAAAGCCTCAATACAGCTTAACCTCTGCAGACGAGTGTTGTGGAAACCTAAAGGCCTCTCTCTTAAGGTCAAACAGCTCATCTACAAATAGATAATCAGACCTACTCTTACATACGCCTGCCCATTATGGTACCACATCTCACCCTCCCAAATGAAGAAATTACGAGTGTTTGAACGAAAATGTTTCCGGTTTATCACTGGCTTACACCGCAAAACCAACTCATATAGATACCATTGTAACAACGACCTTTACAACACCGCAGACATCAAACGACTGGATAGACGGATCCTAGAACTGTCGATAAATTTCATAGAAAACCTTCCTAACAATCCCAACCCGATAATAACGGACCTACCATCACCCTCCTCCAATACGGGAGCTCACTACCATAATTGTCTCTAAATCAGGACCCTCTTCGCTGCAGGCAGACTGGTTAACGATCTAAACGAGATCGTGTACCACAACACCCAACTGGCACCCAATCATTTCAAATACAGCAACATCCAACCATTCTCCAAGATCCTTACCTTTAACACAGAACCGAATGGCTCTCCCCTCCTTCAAGAACTTACCTGATCCTATCCCTTAGTATCCTCAATCCCAACGAGAAATCCCTCATCCATAACTAAAAATTTTAAATATTATTTTTAAGTCAAATTCGAATTGTCACTATCATTGCAATATCAAATATTGTAAATTGTATATAAGATTAGATTAAGTTAGATTAAGTTATGTTAAGTAATTTTAAGTAGGCTAAGTTAAAATAAACAGGGTTCCTGCTTTTTTTCTGACCTTTTAGAGGAAAAATAAAAATTACAATTATTTAAACTCATTAAATCCAAAGCACATGTAAAAAAACTGCTTGGAAACTGTTAACAAATAACATGTAAACAATTGTTATATAACCCATCGATTATAAGTTTATTGTATTACTTATTGTAACTTTTAATGTTCGGTCTAATAAATACAGTATATATAAAAAAAAACTTTCTGTTATAATCTTTCAATCACAAATAAAGTTTTTTTTTTTTATGAAACCCTCGTCGCGTGAAATTAATTATCTGTGGATGGTCGATTCGAAGTTTCGGGTGAGGATTTTTTTAATTTAACGTGTGGTACATTCCTCTCCGTGGTGACATTCCACAATCGCGGAAGGCTGCCGGTTGGTGCACCTAAATACGTTCTATCGCTCCAATACGTTGCAGAAGTCATAAGTGTGAAATGGTGGTGAATTGTTGTGTGGTTTGACAAAGGGGGATCTGCAGTATAGATTGCTTGCCCGGTTCGTTGTGTGAATTACTTGTAAATGGCAGGCACCCGCGAACTCTCTTACAGAGAACACCAGTTTAACAGTGCGCCAGTTAAAAAGTGAAGTGACTACCTATTTAAAAAGTAAAAGTATTTCAAAAGCAATTTTTGACAACAGATAAAATTCCTTCGAATTCACAAACAAAACACAACAAGGACACATCAGGTAAGATACCAAAAATATGGCCCGAGGGCCAAGCCAGCATACCGGCAACAGGTTCCTAGAACTGGGAGAATGCTCACTCTTAGGCTCTGCAACCAACGTGCCAACAAAAAAGAAAGTACAATCCGGTAGCCCATTGTCTTTCGATTTCCCGAACAAAGCAACTTCAAAAACACTTTGGTTTATTCAAATTCACCCAACCGATGCTTCAATGCCTCTAACATCTGTCACCGTCTTTGTGTTGTAGAGAATAATTGATTCTATTAGTACACAGTACGATAGAATCACCCTGCTTAGGGATGGTTCCATACTGATTCTAGTCAAAGACCAAGATACAGCAAATAGATTCATACAATCCAAACGATTCGAATCAATCTGTCCGGTCGACATAAGACTACACCCTAAACTAAACGTCTCTAAAGGAATTGTTTACGCCCACTGTCTTATAAACGTCCTAGAACCTGATATAACAGCAGAAATGAGTTCTCAAGGTATTGTCGATGTGTTAAAATTCACCAAAATGATGAATGGAGAAAGGAAGCCCACGTGCCTAATGCTATTTTCATTTGACCCACTTCAACCACCAACAACAATTGAAATCGGCTGGTACAACACCAAGGTCAAGGAATATATTCCGAGGCCTATGCGATGCCGACAATGCCAACTACTAGGCCACTCGGCAAAATGGTGCAAAAATACAATGGCATGCAATACACGCAATCTTCCACCCCACCCTGAAACTGAATGCACAAGAACAACCTGTGCAAACTGTCACGGCCCCCACCCGACATCTTCTTCCACATGCCCGAAATATATGCAATACCAACAAATTTTAATAATACAAACAAAAAATAAAACATTATCCGACGCTAAACGCATATACAGAGAACAAAATCCCACGCAAACAATAAATAATGACCTCTATTCGGAACAAATAAAGAAAACCACGTCCGCACTAAAAACACCAACTGGTAATAATTCAGTCCCAACGAAACACATACAAGACCCAATTCCCATAAACAAAACTTCTACCAAAGAACCACACATATTTCCCTCCACCTCTTACGCAACCTTAAAGGAAATTGAAAAGAGGAAATACCCTATTGGACAACAAAACACAATAAAAAAACAAAATACAAAACGCTTCTCCCACACAAACTCAAACACATACAAACAAATCGAAACACACTCCAGCAGAAATGCAAAAACCCCGTTTAGACTGAACGGAAAATGTACAATATGGGGATCACGAACAACAAACAACAGAGGTAAAATCGTTGAACAATATTTGCTACAATCCCACTTGGCAATACTGAATAACGGCAAGCCAATCCACTTTTCCACACACAAAACCTTTACAAACATAGACCTCTCCGTAATATCAGCCCAGCTTTCCCCCATAACTAACTAGGAAATATTAGACAATCTGCATGGAAGCGATCACTTCCCGATTAAAATCTCTGTCTCAACTGGCAACGACAATAAGAAAAAATCAAACTCCTCCCCAAGTTGCAATCCGACCGAGCAAATTGGAACAAATTCCAAATAATTAGCACACAATTCCTCAATCTCTATAACACTAAAACTAATATAAACCAAGAAAGCCATTCGAACAGCCGCCAATGGCTCCATGCCGCAGACAACAAAAAGGTTCTATAAATCAGTCGTACCATGGTGGAACGCAGATCTGGCTAATCTACGCGCAGAAAAGCATTCGGCATGGAAACATTTTAAGAAACACCCAACCGACCAACATCTAATACGCTACAAAAAGCTTAACGCCCTATTCCGAAGAACAGCTAAAGTTGAAAAGGCTAAAGCCTTTCAGTCCTTCACAGAAAAATTAAATGCAACATCCACCCCAAAAAAGATATGAACCGACATAAAAACGCTGACAGGCAGCTACAGCCCACCCAATATTATATCAATAAACACAGTATCCAACATACTTACATGTCCTGGCAAAATACCCAAATACTTGGCCGAATTTTGGGCAAATACGCCCACCAACTTGACTTTCCATCCAGATTTCTATATCGCCAAAAACCAAATAGAAGTGCAGCCAACACCTCTGAGCAACACCAGTAACCCCTGCAACAAAGTTATCAAAGCCCCCATAACCCATATAGAACTAGAATCAAGTCTTCATACCACAAAAGGAAAAACTCCAGGTTTCGATAGAATCGACTATCAAATGCTAAAACACAGTCCACAGATTGTGAAGAACCGCCAACTCAATCTATTTAATTCCATATACACAACGGACATAATACCTCAAATGTAGAAAATAGCCACGATTATTCCTCTACCAAAGCCAAACTGCACAACCGACACAATCAGCAGTTTACGCCCCATTGCCCTACTTCCTTGCCCAGGAAAATTAGTGGAAAAAATTGTCGCCAAGAGACTGAACTGGTACCTAGAAAAATATAACTTGATAAGTATCCAACAAGTCGGCTTTAAACAAAGTAGGGGAACGATAGACGCACTTCTCCACATTGAAACTACGTTATCTCCGCTCATTCCTGCAAAAAACGTACTTCCATTCTATCAATAGATTTCGAAAAAGCCTTCGACCGCATCGGTCCACACATTGTCCTCCAAGCTCTACAAAAATGGAAATTAGGACGCAACATGTTCAATTTTATTAGGTCCTTTTTAAATAATAGAAAATTTAGAATCAAAGCTAACGGCGTATTTTCTGATGTCCATAATGTAAAAACGGGTATCCCTCAAAGGTCACCGTTATCAAACATTGCCTCTACGCCTCATTTTCACTAATGTTAACGACTTAAAAGTAGCTAGTAAAACATTCAAAAATATTCTATGCGACATTCAAATATGGTGTAACCGTTCCGGATCAAAAATTTCAAAGGAAAAAAGCAAAATTTCACACATATGTAAAAAGAAAAACCGCAACAAAAATCTGATGGTAAATTTTGAAAACGCTATGATTAGTAACGTCGACACATTAAAAATCCTCGGCTTACAATTTGACCGTAAATACAATTTTAGGAACGATTGTTTAGCCCTTAAGAAAAAATTAGATTTAAGGTTAAATATTCTTAAATACCTGGCATGTAAAAACGACTCAGCTCATACTAACACACTAATCACTATCACTAGAGCACTCCTGTTATCTAAAATAGACTATGGTCTACCTATATACGGCAACTGCAGCAAAAACAACCTTACAGATGCTCAAATCTCCCTACCACGCAGCAGCCCGCATAAGCACAAGGGCATTTCGTACCACCCCAATTATCAATATACTGGCTGAAAGCGGCCTTCCATCCATAGAAAACAGGAAAAAAAGCTATTATCGAAATTAGCTGGCAAATTTCCCGCAATATCTTCAACCCCTATCCTAGACGGTGTGAAACAGGTACTTAGGAGAAAACGTCCTCTGAAATTCACTTCGGCACTAAGAGAGGCAACAGAACAGCTCCATGTGGTAACTAAACCACAACGTCAACGAACGCATTACCCAACATGGCTATTACCAACAGAATGTATAATAGAGGACTTATCGCAGCTCCCCAAAAATACAACAAACAACTTGGTATACCAGCAACACTTCTAATCAATCATGGATCAACACCGGGAGTAGGAGTTCTTCACCGATGGTTCCAAAACAAAAGAAGGAACATCATTCGCAATAGTAAACAATAATAATACAGTGCTAAAAAAAGGACTGTTACCCGAATTTTGTTCCATCTTTTCAACTGAAATAACAGCAGTCCTCGAAGCAATCAAACTAGTGGAGAAAAAGAAGACACTAATTTGCACCGACAGCCTATCCACCATCCAAGCAATCCAAAACACAAACAACAAATCAAAGTCATCAATCTGATCCAGGATAAGCTAATCCACTAGTACACCAAAGTCAAAATACTCTGGGTTCCTAGTCACAGTGGGATAAGGGGAAACGAAGCAGCCGACAGCGCTGCCAAATTGGCTATAAGAGAACCGTTAACCACCTTCTATGTGCACAACAACAAAGACATCGATAGGTACTTTAAAATAGAATTCCAAAAGACAGAAAAACTGGAATGGATAAAATACAATCACACCTACAAAACAATAAATAACAAAAGAGAACCAACCATCTACCCGACAACATCGTCAGTGCAAACAATCAAATGCTTCCTCCGTCTACGCCTTGGACACTCGCTTATCACCAACCAACATATCATCAACAAAACGAACCCACCCACCTGTCGTATTTGCAGTTCCAACTCCAGATTAACATCCAAACACATACTATTAGAATGCGTGGGCATGAAAACCCTGGCTCAACTACATTTTCAAGACGACATCATCAACATCATCTCCAAGCCAACTTCACCCAACATTGACAAAATCTACAAATTACTAACCCTAGTTAAGTTACAAAATAAGATCTGAAAACAAAAATACAAAAATGTACAGTGTTGCGGACTGGCAATTGAATGTGCTGGAATGTACTGGAGAAATCTAGTACATTCGCAGTGTATACCAGTTAGGCAGCAGCTGGCACCAGCTGGCCGATTGTCACCATCGACGAGGTCATAGCGTCCTTTTTTGAATTGGCAGTTATGCCCAATGAGTCAGTCTGCAATCAACCTTCGCGGCGCTCACACCGTCAAACGGAACAATAAACCATTCCCAGTCGTTGCCATCCGCAAAATACCATTCGTTGTGCATAATAGCGTTCCTTAAGCAATAAAGAACAACTTGATATTACAATAGAGAACAACGTGTTATTATTTGATTGGTTCCAGTTCAATTGGTGACGTGCTCTTCTACATTGACCGCGCTGCTCTCTCGTATTTGCGACAGCCATTGTTCGTTGTGACCGTCTATCGGCGGCCAACGAAACGCGTACCACTTCAACTAACATTTTCTGGTCCTGGCCGGATCCAGTGCTTATTTGGATCTACACCATCGCCGCCCAGTTCGCGGCACAACATACCTGTGACAGGTACACACGTCAGAAGATCATTAAAACCTCAAAGTGCCCTTAAAGTGTAGCCACTTTAATATCATCCCTTAAATAAAGTACATAAAGATGTATCTATCCATACAAAACTGAAAGGAAAGGTTACGTCACCTGAAAATAGAACGAGCATTGAAAATTGTACATCATCGCCGCCAAAAGAGCGTCAAAACCACAACACACTACAGATAGTGCATCATCAGTTGTAGCCACTGCAACTAGATCGACAACTGCCAGTCACCTCGACACAAATCAAGGAACTGAAGCTGCAACATTCATGAAATCATAATATCTGTTGGATCTGAAGGTATTACTAAACGTTTTGTATCTGTTATTCATAATCAAGCAAGCAGCAACATTTGCTGAAGTATCAATTTAATTTTCAATCCAATCATCTGTAAAACAAACACAAGATGTCTGAATGGGACACAGTTACGGTTTTACGTAAACGGGCTCCGAAATCACCTGCCCTCAAAACAAAAAGTGCTATTAATCAGGCACGTCGTCAGGGCGTTCAAGCGGATACTGAACAGAAATTTGGTGCCGGTACTAATAAGCAGCACATCAACGCTAAAAACACGGCTAAATTGGACAGGGAAAATGAAGAACTTAAACATGAAAAAATACCTTTAGAAGTCGGCAAGATCATTCAACGGGGACGCCAAGGGAAAGGATTGAGTCAAAAGGACTTTGCAACAAAAATATGTGAAAGGAAACCACAGGCAAATGTAGAAGCCGATCTACCGAAGCTGCGCCCAGTGCAGCAGCGAATGCTGGCAATATCCGGACAAAATGCTGGTGAACCCCTGAAGGGAACGGAGAGTGCTCAAAGATAACGGGGAAAGGAACAGGATCCAAAGCCTAACCACAGTGGGAGTGACAAGCAGGAAGAAAGTGATACATCGAGTGAAACCGGTGACGGGGAAAGTGATTCGACGCCGAAACCTGGTAACGATGCTCCTCGGACTGGTGCACCGGCCATCTCCTCGCTAGCAAGTCTTCCGCCGCCAATGATGTTCCGACCACCTCTACGGCGCCCGGAAACTCCACCAACACCTGACATGCGCATGTCGCCCGGCCCCCCACCCGGATCGTCATCACGGATGATGCACCCGGAAAATTCCCCCCGTAGGGACACCGAAGCCGTGACAACAACCATTGCGGAACCACCCCAGAAGGGCAATGAACCCAACCAACCTATCAATGAACAAATCACGATTGAGGAACTCATCGCCGCTCAGTTCGCGGCACAGGACACCATCGCTCGCACCTTCCTCAACCTGCAGGACAAGGGACAACCAAGTCTGACAGCAATCGAGGCCATAAAACGAGACCTCCACACAGAATGGGAAGCCACTCGCAGGCGGCATAACCAAATCATTTACATGGCGCCCCCTGAGTACCAACAGCATCACTACTTCGCGGAGGACTTCATCGGCGAGACCGAAGAAATATACCTCGAGGAACAGACGAAGCTCCTCGAAGTCTAGTACGCTCTCGATTCAGCCTCCCCAACCATGGCCAACAGCGCCAATCGCCTGCACCCTAGCGAGCTGCCCCCAGTGCAGCTCCCAACGGTCGCCATCAAGCCAGCGGAAAGGGAACCGCACCCCAGACCAGTGAGTCCAGTGTCCCGATACACGGACTACCGCCGGAACCCCTAAGGCAACAGGCTCCATGCACATTCTGTGGGACCTCACACCCTATCTACGCTTGGGAGGGCTTCCGATCACTCACACCTGGCCATCGGAAGTCCTTCGCACACAAAAGAAACCTGTGCACCAACTGTTTGGGTCGCCACCGCCTACGCGACTGCCATTCCAGCAAGACGTGCCGTCGATGCCGGCGGAGACATCACACTCTGTTGCATGTCTTGACTACCGCCATCGACGGGACAACATCACCGCCGCAACGAGCCAAAGGATCCGCCCCCTGGATCGACCGTCATGAAGGGGCCCGCGCGCATACAATCAGCACCCCCTCAGAGCATTCCGCGTTGCTACGAACAGCGAAAGCCATCGTGACGTCGGAGAACGAACGAAGTTTTGAAGTCCGTGCTCTACTGGACCCCTGCTCCAGCGGCACTTTCATTACGTCATCACTAGCCCGAAGGTTGCACCTCCGACGCCAAGCAGCATCCGTCCCCACCTACGGTGTTGGGGGCACTCGTGGCCTTGCCACCAGAACACACGCTACCATCAGCATCACTCCTCGCCTCCACGGCTCCAAACAATGGACACTGAGGCCCTTCACCCTGTCAGGGCTATCAGCGTATGAGCCACCACCACAATCAACGACGGGGGATCTCTCGTTCGTGGCGGATCTGAAACTTGCAGATCCAAACATCGCCTCCGCCGATAAGTTGGACATGATCATTGGGGGAGACATGTACCCCACTCTCATCCTGGAGGGTCTAAGGAAGGACCCACGTTCCGGCCTCGTCGCGCAGGCCACTGAACTGGGATGGGTGCTAACAGGCGCAGCACCCACTATACCAACCAGCCTAAAGGCGACGAGGCATGTCACCAGCCATCATATGGCCATTCCTCGTGGGTTGCGAATTTACAACTCCGACCCAGAGGAACTGCCCGACCCCACGACCGATGATCGCAGCTCCCATCAGAAGACCAAAAGGAGGTCTCGCCGGCATCGGCCCCAGGGGCCACCTACGAGGCCCATGCAACTACCAGCCACCGATCACTTGCGCGACCCAACTACAAGACATACCCCCGCCCGCTGAACCATTGCGGGGGCAAGAGACAATCGAGGAACCAGGAGCTTACCCACTCGAGCACTTCAAGGCACCCCACCACACCCAGGACACCACGTGGTCAAGCTCCTGCCCGGGTCCAAAACTACCCAGGCCAACCGCTGCCACGTGCAGCCACCAAAACAGGACCAGGAGCGCGCAATGCCCCGCTTGGCGGGCGGCGCTCCCCAGCAACCAGCGGTCTCTCGAACTCCAACAAGAAAGCACGCCTCTCAGGGCATCAACAGAGGCTGCACCCCAACGACTCCAGAAGGCACTTGGCCCGTGACTGCCATTCCGCCAAGCCACGCGGACAATGCCAGGGACGACATCGCACCACACTCCACGCGACAGCCTCACACGCCAGCGGCCGCATCCCGCCGGCTACTAACTTCTGACGGGCGCCAACGGGCGCATCACCTTTCACGACCATTGGCCTCGACATAGCGAGACCTATCACCAGTCATCACGTGGCCATTGATTGTGGGTTGCGTCCTTACAAATCCGACCCAGATCAATTGCCTGGTCCCGTGACCACAAAAGTCACCGGACGCCTTCAGTGGAAAAGATCACCCTGTCGCCATCTACCCTACAGGCCATCTCAGACCGCAGGCCTTCAGCGCTCCTCAGGGGGGGCGGCCCCGTCCCAACCGACCATCCACGTGAAAGTGGACAGCAACATCCGACCACCATAGATTCAACGACCAAGACCAGCCGCCACCAGCAGACCGCATACTCCCGGCCCCTAGCCACCGTCCCCTGGAACAAAATGATTCGCCAATAATTGGCGAAGGTGGGCGGAATGTTGCGGACTGGCAATTGAATGTGCTGGAATGTACTGGAGAAATCTAGTACATTCGCAGTGTATACCAGTTACGCAGCAGCTGGCACCAGCGGGCCGATTGTCACCATCGATGAGGTCATAGCGTCCCTTTTTGAATTGGCAGTTATGCCCAATGAGTCAGTCTGCAATCAACCTTCGCGGCGCTCACACCGTCAAACGGAACAATAAACCATTCCTAGTCGTTGCCATCCGCAAAATACCATTCGTTGTGCATAATAGCGTTCCTTAAGCAATAAAGAACAACTTGACATTACAATAGAGAACAACGTGTTATTATTTGATTGGTTCCAGTTCAATTGGTGACGTGCTCTTCTACGAGTACATTGACCTCTCTCTCCTTTGCGACAGCCATTGTTCGTTGTGACCGTCCATCGGCGGCGAACGAAACGCGTACCACTTCAACTAACATACAGATATACATTTACAAAAGCAAGTCGAAAGTCTTAGTTGCTAGTGCTACTAGATTTAAGTTACTATGTAATTTACTTACATTGTAATAAATAATAAATAAATCATCATCATCATCGGCACTACAACCGGGAACCGGTCTTGGCCTTATTTAGCAAGTCCTGAGGCTTGTTAAATTTTCCAAGGTCATTAGTCTTGCGCCAGGGGCTCCCCGACGGGGAATCGAACCCCGGTCTCCCTTGTAAATTGTGTTCCTTGACAGAATCAGTGTAAGCAGTTTGTCCTGTTCATTGTGATTGGACAGGCAAATATCGGCATTTGTACGAAGGTGTACATTTCTGCTGATAGATTGCATTTCCCAGGAGAATGTTGCTGCAAATGTACATTTTTACTAAATTTAGTCTGAAACCTTGATTTATTACTATATGTTCGTTGAGTGATTACGAAAAAAGTAAGATGTCGTTTACGTATAATCATTTCCTGAAAAGTTATTTAAATTGCATCATTCACCCAGGATGGTTCCATAATGGCAAGTTACCCCATCTCTTGTAGTCTACCACACTTATAGACCTACGACAACGGTCTGGATCGCTCAAGGATCTACGACAACGGTTCAATCAGCTATTACTAATGTGAGAACTACGACAACATTTCAGGACATGACACCGCTCCAAGATGACCAGCAGCCAGAGACAAGATGAAGGACATATTTGTTCTTCTCTCCCTAAAGTCGGCCTCTCGCCCTCCCATTTTTTTTTTTTTTTTTTTTTACTGCTCCTGTTACTATTATAATCATCAAGGCCATATTTTCACTCAATTTATAGTTAATATTATTTACAATTACAAATATTTTGTCAAATAGAATGCTGGACACAAACACCCGATTTCTCGATTTTAAAATAAACCGATTTTACACCACTTTCAAACAACAATTTATAATTTATAGTAATATTGCTAATATCAAGTTAAAACCACTTTTTCACATTTATACGACTAACAGATCATTTCAAATTTATTTTTACTCTCTGTACATTTATTTTTAGAACTAAAGCGCATGTCATGCATTTACATCAGTGGTGCTCTAGACACTCCTTTTCCAAGTCCTTTTGTTAACATGTGAAAATGTTTTATTAAATAAAGAAGTAGAAGTATTTATTTTAAGCAGGTGTAACAATTCATAATATAAATTTGTGGCCGGTTTTAGTGTGGTATACAGATTACAGGGTTTCGCCAATGAGGTCCGTGTGATTTTTCACTTATTTACATCGGAGCATATTAAAAATAAAAGATGGACGATGCAGCGCCAAAGGGATCAGCACAGCAAAGCAAATCTTTACGGAAGCATCGATCTAGGTAAGTAAATCAGGATTTCAATTTTTATGAGAAGTGATTACAAATGGTGCACTTTTAACAACGATAACTCGAGTGAACTTCGGTTTGTCCAGCCCATCTAATTTTGACTATATAAACATGACATGGCTATGCGGAATGTGTTTACGTACACTTGTACGTAAATGAATGCGATGATGTCGATAGAATATGTATTTTTCAATTCGAGTTGTGTGCTAAAATATAAATCAGATTCTGGATAAGCCGACATTCCTGAAATTTATTTTCTATTTATGTAAGGGCTGGTAAATTATTATCCACAAACTGTGCGCACAGGTGGAAAAACGAGTACCCTTCAAATGTCATGACAGATTATGAATGAATATTGAACTGTGTTGACAAGCGGGCGGGGTTGCGATGCGTATTAGTGTTTGATATTTGAGGATTGTTATGGGGTACAAGTGCGTGGCAAAAAAAAAATTCCGTATTCGTGTTATTCGACTCAAGAAAGGACAGTTTTTGTATGACTTTATGTTGCATTGTGGGTATTGGTACATGACATATATATTTCAGGCTAATATATTGGGTCAAAAACCAACTGGCTTATTCAACGAGTATAGTTCTTCAATATCCGAACACGGTGTATGTAAAAGGTGTTTTTTTTTCCATTAAACCCTGGTTATAAGAAATGAATGACTCTGGCTTGCATAATGGATTGTTATTGAAACTCGACCGGATAAAAAATGAATAAGAACAACATAGGATTTAGAATAGGTCTTTTTTAAACGATGATACATTACAAAGAACCTCTAAAATCACTATTGCAATTCCAGCCTCAGATCTTACTTATTTCTTTAATCTTAATACGAGGGCAGGCCAATAGGTCCTTAGAAACGCCTACGATGAGGCTCGTAGCTTCGCTAATGGTCTGTTTTAAGTAAGCACCATTCCTCATTAGGTGTCGGTCAATTTTCAATTTGTTTCATGTTTCAATTTTGCATAATAAATGGGTATGAAGAAAATATCTGCGAGATGGGTGGCGCATTTGCTCTCAGCTGAGAATAAACGCAACGGCGTGGTTACTTCTAAGGTCTTTTGGAGCGCATGCGTTGCAACCCAGATGAGTTTCTGCGCAGATTAGTAACTGTAGATGAAACATGGATACACCACTACACTCCCGAAAGAACAGCCAAAACAGTGGGTTGTTAAAGGTGAACGGGCTCCAAAGAAGGAAAAGACACTGAAATCAGCTGGAAAGGTTATGGTTACTGTGTTTTGGGATGCACGTGGTATTATCTTCATTGACTATTTGGAAAAGGGACACGATAACTGGACAGTATTATGCATCATTATTAGGTCAGTTAAATAAGGAAATAAAAGAAAATCGTGCTCATTTTCTAAAGCCTTATACACCTGCCCTTGTACGAGCCTTATTGTACCGTAAGATGTGACATTTAAATCTTCGGGATATTTTCTTGGTATTTAAAGTTATTTACTGTGAAGTGATGTTTCATTTTATTTTAGACCTTGCAAATTGTTCTAGTCACCTGGATTTGAATCTTGATTTTATTTATGAAAGTACCGCAGTCTATGAGAATATTCGTAATAAATTTTAATTGTTTAGGCTTCTGTAAAACAGCCGCCATTCTGGCCATTCTGATAGATTTCATATCTGTAATTTTTTTTTTTCTTTTTTTCTTTTAATTTTATAATTACATTTCTCTCGGGAGAGGCGAACCTATAGCGGCGAGTGGGCGCCCCGAGATGCCATCAAATAACTGTTGCAGTTCTTTTTAAACAGTTGCAGGTTGTAACGCTCCGGGAACACTCGCGTGGGAAGGCAGTTCCACAGCTTTCCCGCTCTGTAACGGAACGAGTTCTGATGCAAAGATGTTCGCTCCATCGGGACATGAACCGCAAATTCGTGCGATCTTTCAGATTGTCTCGTGGAGCGCATATAACCCAAATATCGCGGAATAATGCCACAAATCTCCGAAAAACAGTACCGGCAATAATATCTGTAAAACAGACAGAGATCAGCTACGCGCCATCGATGTTTTAGCGACTGTAGTCCCGACGTCAGCGCCGAGTCTCCGATCAGGCGGATCGCTCGTCACTCTATGCTATCAAGTAGGTCGAGGGTGTGCTAAGGAGCAGAGCTCCAAACGTGGGAGCAATATTTGGGCGCGAGTCTAGTATGAGATTTATACAGAAGAAGAAGTTGGTCCGGAGTAAAATATTTCTTGACTCTAAGAAGATAACTCACTTTTCTAGAGACTGACCTGGCGATGATCGACACGTGTTTATGCCACGACGCATTCTCACAGACCGTGACGCCAAGTAATTTCAAGCTTTGCCTAGATTCGAGGGGCTGGCCATTCATCATCAGCTGTGGAACCGATGATCCGCTTGTCTTTGTCAATGTTGTATACTGTGTCTTCTTTGCATTGAAGTTGACGAAATTGGCCCTTCGCCACTGCGGGACCTTATGCAGATCCCGATTCAGAGAGTCAATCTGTCTATATCGCAGCTGGTGCTGATGCACCAATCGGCCGATCACTCAAAAAGCGGAAACAAGCGTACTATGGGGTTGTACCACATGAAATGTCCGATTTTATAGTACGCATTTAAAAGCCAATACTATTTATCCATACATTTGTATTCAATCAAAATAGGATCCGTTGGCATCTGTGACATTCTTCCAACGTGATACAAGGTCAAATATTCCTTTTTCATAAAAGTGCTGATTTTTTGAGGCAATAAAATCTTCAAAGGCTTTTATGACTTCTGCTCGGTTCCGGAAGACCTGCTGACAAAATAAATTCAGATTGCGGAAAAGATGCTAGTCCGTTGAGGAAATGTCAGGAGAGTACGATGGATGCGGAAGAATTTCAAATCCCAACTGCAACAGTTTTTGCACCGTTACATGTGAGGTAAGGGGGTGTTTTATATAGTGTTAGCAATACTGACCGGTGATGGGGGGTAGTTCTGCTGAGTCGCCGATGAGCCGATTGTGGTATTCCAAACGCGCACGTGTGCTGTTGAACTCTAATTGTTGATGCACCCCTTGGTGCCGTCGGATTCTCATTTTTTTTTTTTTTTTTTTTTTTTTTTTTTTTTTTTTTTTTTTATTAGACTTCTCTCGGGAGAGGTGAACCTATAGCGTCGAGTGGGCGCCCCGAGATGCCATCAAATAACTGTTGCAGTTCTTTTTGAACAGTTGCAGGTTGTAACGCTCCGGGAAGACTCGCGTGGGAAGGGAGTTCAATATCAAGGTTATTCGAATTTTAGGTTATTCGAATTTTAGGTTTTACGTAGCTGCAATCTGCATTTTAGAACATGGGTATGGGCATGGCTGGGACGTGGGAATTGCAGAATTGCAATTTTAGGTATTAGAATGGGAAATGCATGCATCTCAAGGTGATGGAATTTGATTTGCCTATAGCAAAGGGCGTGCAACATTAGATGCGTTGCAATTTTAGATATGCGAGTGGGAAATGCATGCATATCAAGGCGATGGGAATTGGATTTGCCTATGTCAAATGGCATGGAACGTTAGATGCGTTGCAATTTTAGATATGTTTCGAGTTGCATTGTGAGCATTTTGCGAACAGCAATTTTCATGGAATGCTATATGTTTGAACATATGCGTATAGGATACATATTATATGTATGTAGATATTATTGATTATTGGAATTAAAATTATTGGAATTTTGCGTACAGCATACATGCGGATACATGTCATGTGTGCGCGAATATTCCAGTCTGGGATGTTCTGTCAGGGTATTGGAATTCTGCGTGTAACAGGGTCTAGCACTGTCATGCAAAAGGATCGGACTGTGCCCATTGACATTGATTGATAGCGTTTACCATTTCTTCTGGTTGAAGAAATGAAAAGTGGATTGGTCCTTTCGATGTCCATCAAATTGTCACCATAATCTTTTTTGGATGAAGATCGGGCTTGGGGTGTGTTTTCGTTTTTCACCTGCATTCAACCACTGCCCAGGTTTTTTACGGTTATCATACAGAATCCACTTTTCATCACAGGTGACTATCCGGTGCAAAAACGGTCCAGTTTGGTTTCTTAATCTAAGCGATGCCCAGATTTCCAGTCGCCGTCGTTTTTGCGACTCGTTCAGTTCATGGGGTACCCACTAATCGAGTTTCTTTACCTTTCCTATGAGAGAAAAGTGTCGACTTATTGTCATTGGGGATACTCCCATGCATTGTGAAATCTCCCGCACCGATTTCGTTGGATTCTTGCGTCGTGGTTCATTTTCGAGACATCTCCCGAACGGAACTTTTTTTTTTTTGTTGTTAAAAAACTGTATCTATTGACCGTAATTTTAATTTGTACATTTAAGTGATACAGTGAGTTAAAATTAATTCTGTAACAACTGTTTACATGTAATTATTATAATCATACATACATTTTCCAAACAATGTTTCAAGAGTTACAGGATGGATGTGTGTTTCTATGTTTAGTAGTGTTTCGTCTTCCTGGAAAAGGTCAGAAAACCAGGAATTTCTTATTTTTGCTTTACTTAATCTAAACCCAACACTCAGTATAAAATGAGCTATAAACAAAATTCTATAATTAAGGGGATATAAAAATTACAGGATGTGGAGCGAAGTCAGTTATGGGTCAGATGTAGAATATTTTTTTCCGGTTGTTCGTTGGAAAAACATAGAATGTTGGAAAATGGTTGGACGTTACAGTATTTAAACTGGTTGGGGGTAAGTTCAGTGTTGTGGTACATGATCTCGTTTGAATCATTTACCTGTTTGCCTGAGGTGAACATAACACTTATGTGGATACAGTTGGGATAGTTAGCGCTGATATCTAGAGGGTTCGCTAAGAGTGCGGTTATTATGGGATTGGGATTATTTCGTAGGTCTTCAATAAATTTGATAGACAGCTCGAGGAATCGTCTATCCAAGCGTTCTGTACCAGCGGAATAGAGTGCGACGTTACTATAGTACTTATAGGAGTTAGGGCGACGATGTAAACCAGAGACCTAAGGCATTTTCTTTCGAATGCTCGCAACTTCTCCATTTGGGAGGGAGTGATATGGTACTGTAGCGGTTCTACGAACCGCACAACCAGCTATAGGTAGAGATGTCCTTTCCGCCAAGGAACATACTTGCCTTTATGCATTACACGTGCCCGCAGACACGTGTCCCAAGAGTCATGGCCATTCCTATAACAAGCAACAACGTTGAACCCGATACCAAAAAGCAAGGAATTTAACGTTCAAAAAGCTTCCAATATCGAGTTTAATGTTTCATCCATCACATTCAAAAACAATTGAAAAGTCCAGAAATGCACAATCTTCAATTCCGATGTTTCCATGTTTCCATGAAATACCATGTCGGTAAGTAAACCGAACAAGGGATACATTCTCGGGTAGCTAAATTCAATAAGCACCTAAACTCCTCGCATGATCTAATGCTAAGGCACACTTGCGCAAACAAACGATTCGTTGCCCCGCTGATTAGCAGCCATAGAGCCATAAACTCTAAACACTATCCCAGATAGATGTTTATGAGTGAGAGGCAAACAAAAGCATCACATGCCATGGTTGCTATCCCACCCGAATTGCATGGGACCCTTTTCCTCATGCCAAATGGCTAACTTAAACATATCCCATAGTCCGTGCACGCATCCGAAGTGCGTGCGATCCTTTGCCCGCATGCCAGATGTGCAGTGCAAATAAACTACGGAATGATCGGAGAATAAGCGGCGGCACCCGATCAACACACAAAGGGACGAGATACCGACCACCGGCAACTAATGGTAATGATGGTGATAATGATCATCAGGAAGATTTCTTCTTTTTTTTTTACAGAGACTATGGGTAATGCAGCTAACAGATACTTTGGGAAATTCTGTTATCAGACATGATGGGAAATTCGGTGCAGAGATGCGCTGGGAAGATTTCCCTTACGATGGGGGATGCGAATACAGTTAGACGACCTAGAGCGTCAATCTGTATCGAACAGTCATAGCGAAGAGTCTAGGAGAAGAGTCGACATATAGAATTCGAAGGAGGAGGTACGCGAGTGAACAAAGTATTTGTCCGAACTGCCACCGACGGCAACATCAAAAACATATATTCGGTTTTTCAACGCGCGCCCACCCAAAATCTTCGCTCAGGACATTAGAGTTGTGCTTTGCCGTAATTACGCGCGTACAAGAATTATTAAGTGCAATCCGAGTTTCCGTTAATCATTGTCGGCTACCAGGTGTCGTAGAAACAATAAAAACAATCCCAGTGTCCAATAATTTCTAGTCGCTTATTTCCGAGAAAACAAGCGAACATTTGTTTCGCGTTTTAGCAATTTAAGTGCATGTTTTTCAACAAAAAAAAAAAAATAAGAACAATAAAAGGATCCGAATAAACAACCATACTCTGTGTTTCATTTATGACAATTCTCGGTGCTGTAGTTGTGCTGTTTCGCTCTGTGGATTTCCTTGTGGCAGCAGTGTTCGGCGGAACACTTACGACCCAATAGACAACATCCGCTAAAGTACCACAACGGGCACGCGTACGCGAGTGTGGGTCTGATAATTTGTTTGTAGAGGAGCAGTTTGACTTTGTGAGAGAGACTATCAGGTTTCCACATGATTCTTCTGCAGAGATTAATGTGGGAGGAAAAAGAGAAGTTATTAGAAAAAGTTATTCCCAGATATTTTACGGTTTTGGGGAATTTTATCAGAGTGTTGATTAGTTTAATTTTAATTTGTTGTGGCAGCGCCTAGTGTTGTTTGTACAGTGCTCGTTCTTGCCCTTGAACACTATCAGCTGAGTTTTATTTGGGTTAAGGTGAATTTTCCATTTATTGAAGTATGTTGATAGGTTAGGGAGGAAGTTGTTAATTGCGGTTTCTTGCAGCCTTAAAAAATTTGCTGCTAGAGCAAATTAATGTATCACCAGCATAATTCAGCATTACAACATTAGGAAATACGGGTTAAAGAATATCTGAGGTATATAGCAGATTTAAGATTGGGCCTAAAATAGAGCCTTGGGAAACACCCGCGGTTATGTTGCGAGCTATTGAGATGGAAGAATTTATTCTCACAACGAATTTTCTATAAGAAAGATAAGATGCTAAGAGCTTTGTTGTGTGGGAGTTTAGACTAAATATGGAGTGCAGTTTGTACAGAAGCCCTAAATCCAGACGCAATGAAACGCCTTAGGAATATCGAGAGATATGCACACGGTAGGGCTATGGATTTGGAGAGAGGTTGTAATATCGTGTGTAAGTTTTAGTAGAGCATGACATGTGAATTGCCGTTTACGGAGTCCGAACTGAGAGTTAGGGATGAGAGCATTCTCATTGGCAAATGAGAGAGGATTTTGATAGAACTTGGGTTCAAGTATCTTACTTAGTGCATTTAATAGGGATATTGGACGATCATTGCAAGAGTTATTACTACCACCGGCTTCTTAATAAGAATTACTATCGCAGTTTTCCAGTTATCTGGGAAGTGCCATGCATTAATTATATGATTAAGCAGAACGAGGATGGGAAGCAGATTCGGCGGGTGTGGCCTTTCAAATAGAAGGTGTGGAATTCCATCTAATCCAGTGGACTTTTTGTTATTTCCTGATCTTAGGATCTCGGATAATTCGTCTGCAGTTAGAAAAGTTGTGGTAACTAAGAGGTTTTTTTTTTTTTTTTTTTTTTTTTTTTGGTTTTGGTAGGAAGGTGGAAATCTTCAAAAGATACCTCTAGACCGATCCAGAGGCATGCCGGGTTTTTACCGACTAAAACCACCTCCCGCCAGGCTCATATTCCCGTTGATCCCCGCGGAACTTTCCTTTAGATATTCCATTGCGGGACGGGACGGAGTTTACCTGTTATTCCGCTCGTCACGTCGCAGCTGCTGCATCTTTTCACCGAGAATACCATTTGTTACGGACCATGCCTGTTTTGAACTCAGCATGTATTCTCTTACTCCAGCCGGAGTAACTGTCCGTCTCATATGTCTCTCCAAATTCGTTCGTGCGGTCTCGAATCTCACGCACTCTGTGAGCACGTGTTCCGCATTTTCTATTTTGCCTTCGCAATACAAGCAGTATGGATGATTCACATGCTTATACTTGTGCAAGTATTGCCGAAAGTATCCATGTCCTGATATTAGCTGAGTCAAGTAGTAATTCAGCTCGCCATGTTTTTTTTTTCACCCATGTTTCTATATCAGGTATCATGGTATGGGCCCATCTTCCGTTGGTGGAAGAATCCCACCTTCGTTGCCATTTTCTTAGGCTTGAGAGCTCTAATTGTAACCGCATTCTCCGACGATTCTCTTGGAAGACCCCATGCAATGCAGCGTTTTCTTTAGCTGCAATGTCAAGTGGTGTCCTCCCGGTCAAAATATTTATGGCATCTTCGGATACAGTTCGAAATGCACAGCATACTCTTAGTGATGCCAGTCTATGCGCTGAGTTCACTCCCCTCATGTATGACTTATACTGTGCGGCTCCTGCCCATATGTGAGCTGCATACATTATAGTGGAGGTGTTGACACTGGTTATGAGTTTCCTTATGTGAGGCCGGGGTCCTCCAACATTGGGTAGCAGACTCGCCAAAACTTTGCATACCCCTGCCGTTTTTTCACTCGTATTCCTCAGGTGTTCCTTGAAGCTCAACCTGCTAAGGAAGAGCTTCAGGGTGTCTAAGGGGTTTTTTTTTTTTTTTTGGTTTCGGTAGGAAGAAGGTGGAAATCTTCAAAAGATACCTCAGGACCGATCCAAAGGCATGTCGGGTTTTTACCGACTAAAACCTCCTCCCGCCAGGCTCATATTCCCGTTGATCCCTGCGGAATTTTCTTTTAGATACTCCATCACGGGGTGGGACGGAGTTTACCTCTTACTCTGCTCATCGCGTCGCAACTGCTGTCTAAGGGGTGTGAAACAATGTTTGTGTTGTTTAATTCACCGATGAAAGGAGTAAAAGATGGGAATAAACTGTTTGAGATGTATTCGTTTATCGTGTCCTCGAAGCCAGGAGCGGCCAGGGAATTATTTTGCTGATGAATCTTTGAGAAGTGGTCTGCGAGGCAATTTTCTATGTCTATATTGGATTGGGCAATATTTTTGCTGATTGGGTTGATGAGATGATCAATTCGGGGTTTATATATACGACCAATTAATTGATTGATGTTTTTGAAAAGATCACGATTTGGTTTGATATTTTAAAGTGTGGAGATGTAGTTTTCATCTGCGAACTTTTTCAGCTGCTCATTTATCAGAGTGAATAGGAGTTGGATCTGGTTTTTAATAAAGGGGCAGTATCTTGTATGAAGTTTTCGGCGGAGCTGCTTTTTAAGGCGCAATAATTTGGTTAGGATGCTGGGCAAAGGCTTTCCTAAATAGTTGTGAGGATAGGTTGTCTGGGTGTTAATCCTGAGAGCCTGCTTAAGAATTTGCTCTATTCTTAAAGATGCTTGATCAATTTCAGTAGGGAGTAGGTTAGATGCTTCAGGGATATACAAGTTAGAGGAACTTATCGCTATGTCCCTATTGACATTTCTCCATTTTGTTTTGGAGTAATTTGGGACATGGTTTGACGAGTAAAGTGGGTCGAGAGAGGGGATTTGGATCGTGGTGTGAACGGAACCATGATCAGAAGGAAATATAAAGGAGACTGTAGGTGGACCTACTGAGTAAACATCATCAGACATGAGGAAGAAGTCGAGTGTTGACTTGGCTGAGCTAGTGTCACGAGTTGGCTGTAATGGGGAGTCAATGTATGTATATGGATAAGACGGGAGGAGGGCTAGCAATTGGCGACCATATTTGTTGCATTTATTATCATTGAATGCTGTATGACGAGCATTCTAGTCTCTCCCGATTATAAATGGAGCGGGAACGGATTGTTGGATTATCTGAGAAATGTCAGCATCTGGGAAATCTGGTTGTCGTGAAGGGTGAATATAAATGAATGCTAAGACGAGCACTTTATTGTTCTCACAAAAAAGTTTAACTGCCGTGTATTCAATGCTGGATATATCGGTGAATCTAATTTCACTGAATTGAAACTTTTTGTGAACTAAGATGCCGGTACCTCCGTGAGATCCATTAGTTCTGGGGTTAGAAACAAAAGTATAATTGGGAATGGAAACTCGGGAATTTGGTTTGAGTCAGGCCTTTGAAAGGAAGAGAATATCTGGGGAAAGCTTTTCAACAAACAACCGGAGGTGTTGCTTACATATATTAAAGTAAATGGATTCTGTGTTGAGGGGGATAATGGTTAGTTTAGACAGTGTTGGAAAGAATATGGGAAGTTATTAGTGAAAGAATCTGACCTTTTTTTTCAGTTTCTGACATATGCTTCGGCGAAGTAAGCACGGCTTGAAGACTTTGGATGTAACCCATGATGTCCAGATTGAAATTTTAAATATTGCCGTTAGAGCGAGTGGTAGTGTTGAGGTTTCCTTTTGCTGCATTCGTGTAAGATAATCCGGGTCGTGTTGACTTCGCTTTCCGCAATATTGTTGGTTTTGTTTTGTTGATTTAATTGTTGACATTGCTAATTTCCGTCTTTGTAGAAGTTTTAGCTTCTGAGGACATTTGATAGAAATTTGCTGGATGAGGGTCTCCACAGTTACAGCATTTTACTGTAATCTACTTTGTGGTAATGGATCCAGCGGCGTTGGCGGTTTGTACTGTCTCTGGTTCCAGGCCTTGTGGAATACCTTGCATTCATCGAGCTCTTGTTCCTCTGCGTATCTGCCGCAACGTCTTTGCTGGTGGCATGAGACCGCCAAGTGTCCCGAGTCTTGGCATCGCTTGCAATGTAGAATTTCTTGTTTGTGGGGCTCCTCGATTGCGATTTTTGGGTAAACAAATATTCAATTTGATTAAGTTGCTTGATATATTGATTAGGTGGGATTTGTATGATCCGGAGGTTTTTTATGTTGTTTGTCTTCATGTATGGTGTTTGGAAATAGTCCAGCTTATTAAACTTTATTTGTGGATATATCCTAGCGATTTCCAGTCCTAATTCTTCGTTGGTCCATTCTGGATCGATATGCCCTATAATAAAGGTAGCTGGTTTGCTATTCGGATGTTGGAAGGTGGAGACCTGATATTGTTCCTCTAACAGTTTTATAACTGCTCTGTCATGATCGACTAATGATCTGACTGTTATGGAAGTCCTAGATCCTTTTGTATTTGAGCTGAAATTCCGGTGACCCGGGGTATTGGAGGGTTTGAATTATAGCTTTGGTGCTGGTCAGGTTTTTGATCTAGATTGGCGGGGGTCTTTTGTTTTTGCGGTTGATTTCGTTGTTGTTTCTACTCTGGCTTGAGCGGGTATTTGATTTGATGGGGGCTTTATTTGTTTGGGAAGTCTGGTGGGTAGTTCGCCTAGGCTGTGGCTCGAATTGAGGGCTTGATGGGACGTTACTTCCATATGGACGTTATCAGTGTTATTGATGGAATCTTGTTTATAGATTTGTTCCTGGAGTTATTTCATTTTAACCGTTAATTGGGTTATGGTTTCCAAGGCTTCCTTGAATTTTTGTTGATAATTTGTGGGGCTGTGGGGAGCGAGTATTGTGCACCGGCGTATGGCGCTGATTCACTTCGCATCCCCATTATTCACTTAATAGTTCCTCGAATGCAAACGAATGAAACGCAGCAAATGCGAGCACCAAAAGAATTCTCCTCGCCATAATTGTACCCGAACAGAAAGGAATGAACGGTAACACCCAGGAACTGCAGCACGGAAAATTAAATGAAACGTACGAATTAATTGGTGATCACCGCCTTTTTATTACTTAAATTGTTTTTTTTTTTTTTTTTAATTTTACATTATTGTATTTAGACCAGGGTCACAAGAAAAATTACTTTTTATTGAATATATTAAACACTACTGTATTCGACGCAACACTAGCCACGACTCGGGCCACAACATGCGTGTCCGCAGCGCTACGGACAGCGGGAGAAAAAGGGCCGGTTCGGTCGGCGGATGTAATAGGACTCATCGAGGGTTGGAATCTGGCTCTTGATTCACTCTCGATTCGGTGGTGGTGGATATCCTCTCCACTAAGGATATGTTTTTACTTACCACAAGAGAGACGTAAAGTCTCGCTCTGTGGAACAGAAAATCAGATCTCGTAATAAAGATCCTGGTGGTACACATGTATGTGTATACATTGGTTCATTCATGGGACAAAGCCATGAGAACGAATCTGAAACAAAGAAAGGGCATAATGTGCGTCCATGAGATGAGAGTTCGGCTAAGCAAACAAGCCGAATCTCATTGGATGCTAATTGGGTTTATGTTTGCTTATGTGAGAAGGTCAATGGTAAACGGATCCAGGAATATGTAGGACAAAGGGAATTTATGATCTGAGAGTTCAACTGAGTAATCAAGTTGCAACTCATTAGATGGTAGATGCATTTGGAATACTTGAATGGTTTGAATTGTTTGCCGCATCGCCAGAATGCCTGCTAAAGGACAGCGTTCTTTTGTTTGTACATGGTACATGCTAGGGAATTAGTTTCAGCGTCTATTGCGCTAATTATATGCACCTGCGTTGGACTGTTTATCGTTGGGTAAACGGGTCGCCAGCCAATGTGTAGGTAAGCAAATATTTGGCGGAACCGCCACAGGGCTCCTTGTTCTCTTCATGTTTGTGGGTTTTTTTTTGGTGCGTTCCGTAAGATGTCTAGACTCTTATTTTTCGTTCTGTTATGAACTCTATGAAGTAACTACTTACCTGTTGTTAAACGATTTTTTTTTGTTATACTCTTGGCACTTTACACAATTTAATAAGACACTTCGCAGACGTACCCGTCCGCACTGCACGAGATCTGTCACGATAATCAGAATGGAACCTTCTAAGCCAAAGTTGTATAGTGCGTTCGTTTACCGCTACATCCTCGAATGCGTCAATATAGTTTTTCATTGCCAATGATGCATTATGTCCCATTTTTAAATCATAAAGGAAGAGGGGCCGACAGCATGGTCAACTTCCTAGAAAAAAAAAAAAAACTGCTTGAAACGAACCCTAAAATTCTCCACACGTCAAACACACGTACAACTTTACTTTATAAAAAAAAAATTTAACGTTCTGGCACAGATATTCACTCGAGATCTTCTTATTTCCGACTGAGCGAAAATTGGACATTTCATGTGGTGCAACCCAATATCATCCGCAAAACTGAACACTTTGTTATCCGTGTAGTATATGTAAAAAGACTATACATGAAAAGAATTAAACATATCCTACATATATAAGAGAATACTATGAACACTACAGGTCGGCAACAATGGTATAATAATAATAAAATTATTTCTAAAATTATTTTAAGGTCGTCTGGGACGTATACCGACTATGAAAGGCGAAAGCGAAACAGCTCAGGGTCAACCAGGCTTGTATCTTTTCCGAGTGCTATCAAACTCAGCATGCTGAATAGCGGACTACTTTCATTCGGTAAGATATAATTTCCTTGTATCCTGCCATTTATGCAAATCTAATTTTTTGATTCTTTCAGACAAAATCCGAATGGAAGTTCGAGGTAAGTTATGGAACAAAATGTCGTTATTATATTGTTCGATTTATTTTTTCAAACCTAGATGAAGGTTTTTTTTTTAAATTCGCATTTATTTTACAAAAAAATAATTACATTTTTCATTAAAGACTAGATGCTGTTTTATTTAGTTTTTTTTTTTTTCTTAATTAACTTACTGGCTCTTCACATGCACTCTAAATTATACAACGTCTTTTTGTTTTGTTTTGCCTTTCGGCGTACATTAATTTCTCAATTAACATTTAATATTGTCTGTGTACATATACATTTAAAATATTATCTATGTAATATACATATATATATATATATAAAGGCCTTCCTTTTTTAAATTTTTACATCTCTTAAATGTTTTGCTAGATGAGGGAAATTCACTTTGTCGTGCCATGCCAAGTACTCCAGTGTCTCTCAAGAAATTCCTGCGGCTTTGTGAACAGCGGCGGAAGTTTCCCGTCCTTTTGAAGTTGGAGTTTATGGTAAGTTCTACGTAAATTTACTATAAGAGTTGTAGGGAGAATCTTGTAAAACAAGAAGAAAAATTATATCCTTTTTTTGAACACCTACAAATTGTAGCGTTGTAGAGATGGTTAGAGAATTCCTGTTTTTAAGCAAAACGAATTTTGGTATATAGACTTACATATTATCGAGAAGATTATCTTGTGGACCAAAATAAACCGAATTCCTTGCATATTATTCATTATTCGAGCCTAGACCTAATTAGGAATTTTTAGAGAAGAAGTTATATCAAAATAAAACCACGTAATGGTCCATAAACCATTTTGGAGATATTAAAAGTGCCAGGGGATATAATCCCAGTTTACGGGATGTGATAACATGAAAAAAAATGTTTACCGGTCTAGGGTTCAAGGCGTATCGAATGACTAATACTTTGTGTAATGTGGAATGCGAAGTTCCACACCGAAAATCAGAATTTTGAGAATTGACACTGTGCCAGCGTTAACATAGGACTTTTAAAAAAAAAAGTCTGCCCACTAAAAGTAAATAGTCTGTAGCTCAACAATTCCACATTTGACGTAGTTTACGTTGGCTATTTATTTTACATGGCAATGGTTGTAAAACAGATATCAGATAATGGTCCAAATTTCTCATTGGCGCTGTAAGGACAGATTTAAAGTGTTCGCAAAATAAGCTCGGTTTTCTGGCACTCATGTGAGCCGGATTACAGCTGATACCTAACATTCATGTTTCATTCAGCCAATCTCTCAGTTTCGTCTGTTCTGTTAAAATGTACTACCCAGTTGGAGTTGTGTATATTAAAGTGTCAGGTCAAGAATACTAATCTCAGATGCTGGATGATTAATTTATATCCGGAATACGGTGTGTGAAAGATGTTTAAAGAGCGTCGCTGATCGGTCATCAGCTGGGGAGCGGTGGAAGTTTAGGCAGCTGTTGCACAAGTTGTTGGATTATAATGGCACGGGGGCGATTATGTCAGGGGGATCATCATGCAAATATTCATCATCATCATCATCGGCACTACAACCGGGATCCGGCCTTGGCCTTATTTAACAAATCCCTCCATCGGTCATCAACTGGGGAGCGGTGGAAACAAGAAAGAAATTTAACTGAACCTCGTAAAGCGTTCTTTAGGCAGTTGTTGCGCAAGTTGTTGGATTATAATGGCATGGGGGCGATTATGTCAGGGGGATAATCATGCAAATATTCATCATCATCATCATCGGACCTACAACCGGGATCCGGTCTTGGCCTTATTTAACAAATCTCTTCACCGGTCCCGATTTCGAGCCGATGTTATACAGTTTGGCACTCCCAGGCTCTGGGGCTCCTGGTCTACAACATCCCTCTATCGCCGACAAGGTCTGCCGCTCTGTCTCCTTCCATACATCCTGCCACAAAGAACTTCCCAGGCAGGCTCCTCTTCGCTTATTCGAGCTAGGTGTCTCCCCCACCGGAGTCTACCGGGATTGGATTTTCTTACAACATTAGCTTCAAGGTGGATCGCGTAAAATTCATGGTTGTAGCGTAACCGGAAACTCCTCTCTCACATACGGGGCCAACAATTCTCCGTAAGACCTTCCTTTCGAACGTGGCTAAGAGTTCAGAGTGCCTTTTATTGAGCACCCAGCTCTCGGATCCATACATGAGTTCTGGTAAGACCATGGTCTTATACAGTAGTAGCTTGGATGTTCTGGATAAATTTCGGGATTTAAAGAGCCTTGATAGACCATAGTAGCTTTGTAGGATTTGATCAGCCGTTTGCGTATTTCTTCTTCCATATTGTTATCAGCGGATACTTGGCCTTTTGACCCAAGGTAGTTAAAGGATTGCACTACTTCAAATTCGTGCTGCACTACCTTGATAGTTTGACCAACGTTAGGTCTTCTCTTCGCAGAAGTTGCCACCACGTACTTAGTTTTCCCCTCATTAATGTTTAGTCCCAGTTTTTCTGCCGCCTGCTCGATCTGAGTGAAGGAGTCCTGTACAGCCGAATCGAATCTACCGATGATGTCGATGTCATCTGCGTAGGCAAGTATCTGGCTGGACTTGGTGACAATAGATTCTCTAGTTGTAACGCCAGAGTCACGGCTTGCTTTCTCCAACGCCAGGTTGAAGAGGAGGCAGGCCAGACCGTCCCCTTGTTGGAGTTCATTAAAGATGTTTATTGGTTTGAACAGCAATCCCGCTATTTTTACTTAACTAGTTACGTGGGTCATGGTCAACCTACAAAGTCGTATCAATTTGTTTGGAATGCCGAACTCTCTCATGGCATTATATAGTTCTACCCTGGCTATGCTGGTATAATTGTATCTTAAATTCCTGACATTTTTTCCATCGTCTGCATAAGAGTGAATATCTGATCAATCGCTGATTTCCCTGGGATGAAGCCACACTGATATTGACCAATGATTACGTTAGCGTATGGGGCTATCCGATCTTGTAGAATAGTGGAGAGTATCTTATAGGCGGTACTCAGTAATGTTATGCCGCTATAGCTGCTGCACACTGTGATATCTCCTTTCTTATATATGGGGCAAATTATTCCGCGACGTCAATCTTCCGGCATCCCCTCTTGCTCCCATACGTGCACCACGATCTCATGAATTGCGTGTTGTAACGCCGCCTCTCCTTGTTTGATCAACTCACCTGGTATGCCATCAGCTCCGGGGGCTTTATTTGATTTGAGCTGTCTTATGGTTTTTAATGTTTCCTCAATGCTTGGTGACGGCAGCATTTGGTCTTGATTTTGCATTGGTGGATCCTCAAATTCTTCTGTGAGCTGACCATTTAGCAATTCATTGAAGTGCACTTCCCATCGCTCCAAAATGCCTTCAGGATCGGTGATCAGATTACCCTCTTTATCCTTGCAGTAAGTGCAGCGTGGTGTGTGCCCCGTCATACTGTGGATTATTTGGTAGAATTTCTGCGCCTGCTGCGGACCTCGCTCTCTACGTTTCTCTATTTCACAGGTAATTTTTTTCCCAGGCACTTTTCTTTTGTCTGTTCTTCTGAGCTCTTTGTACTTCTCCCCGCTCTCCGAGGGCGAGTCCTAGCGCATGACCAAAGGTGTTACTGGTATTCTCATTGTGTAAGGCAGCCGTGATGATTCGAAACTGATCCGCGGATGCAATACGTCTCCGTAAGGCAATCCGCGCTCGGAAAAATGTACCAACAAGATCGTGAACGTGATCCGAGTCGACGTTGATCCCTCGCTACGTTCGTATAGTCATCAGGCTCGAGGAGTGGTGGTGATCTATCAACACGTGGTCAATTTGGTTGCGAGTGGCTCCATCAGATGATACCAAGGCGGCTTTGTGGATATATTTACGCGCAAACCTGGTACTCGCAACGACCAATTTTTTTGATGCTGCCAGTTCGATGACTCGTAGACCATTGTCATTAGTGTTCTCATGCACACTATAGGAACCTGCGGAGTGCCTGAAAACCGGCTCCCGATATATTTTCGCATTGAAATCACCAAGAACGATTTTCACATCGTATCTTGGGCAGGCATTGAGGGCCCGTTCCTCATTCACGTAGTATTCTTCCTTTTCGTCGTCAGGGGCTCCTCTTTAGGTCCGTGAACGTTTATGGGGCTTATGTTCTTAAACTTGTCTCGCACGCGATGAGTGCATAGCCGTTCGTTTATTGCATTAAAGCCGATAATGGCAGGCTTCAGTTGTTGGGGCACTAGAAAACCTACCCCGAGCACATGGTGTTTTGCATGACAGCTGTAATAAATGTCATACTCGTTTCTTTGAATAACACCACTCCCCGTCCATCTTACTTCTTGTAATGCTGTTATGTCAGCATTATATTCGGACAGGGCATCGGCTAGCTGCTGTGCAGCTCGAGCTCTGTATAGTGAGCGGACGTTCCATGAGAAAATTCTTAAAATGTTCAGCCATTTTCGTTTCCGTGGTCGTCGTCGTGTATCCGGTCCATATCCGATCCAAATAAAAACGCAAACTATTTGGGACTAAGAAGCTCCCGTTTTGGACATTTCATGTAGAACGGCTCGTTTTACCTTCGGCGACCATTTTATTGGTCTTCAAGATCACTTATTTCTTCCGTAATTTTCAATACCGGCTTGTAGAAAAATTTTCACTACACATTGAGGGCGATTTATTTATTAGCAATTTGTCTTTGCCTCATTACACTATTTTGTAAATTGACTATTCTTTGTTTTTCAATGTCCCCTAATTATTTCCTACGTCGCATATTTTGAACTTTAAATTTTTTTTAAAAAAGCCCAGAATGTTTGCACTGTTTTTTACGAACTTTTATTATACCAAGCTATGCGTTACAACTACGCCCGAGATCGGAAAAAAAGCCGGAGTTTATACTTTTTTACAAACGAAATTTGTGTTTTTTAGAAAATTCATTAACATTCCTGGTAAAAAAGCAATTAAGCCGTTTAAGGGTTCTCCCTGAGTTGGTGTCCGTTGACAATATTTTGTCACAACACTAGTTTATTATATTATTATATTATTATTATATTATAAAAGTTTATTACTCATTCCAAGAAAACTGAAAATGTACAATATATACATATATCATCATCATCGGCACTACAACCGGGATCTGGTCTTGGCCTTATTTAGCAAGTCTCTCCACCGGTATCTGGTCCTTATCCGAGACTTGTTAAATTGCCTATAATAATTTGTTTTTACGGGCAAGGTTATTAGCCTTACGCCAACCTTTCTCAGGATGGCGCTGCATGAATTGGTTCACTACTTGGTGGGCGCCAACGTAGCTATCCGGGGGTATCACGTGGAGACTGGATGTCAACTTGGATTGAACAGGAACAGAGTCGTCTTGGTCTTCGCCAGAGTGGAAAGCTATCAGAGACTTTGCCTTGTGTGTTCGCTCCCATCGCCCATATATGCACATATTCTGATCATGTAATATAATGATAATGTTCTCGATGCTCTGTCGACGGTCCACTGATGCAATGCCTTCCACCAATATTTGCAAACAGCGAAACCTGATATGCTTGACTTAATTGAGACCGGGATGTAAGGTTCCGTCCGCGTACTATTCAACGCATTCTACGTGGACTGTAGGAAGGCAACCGGCCCGGACGGAATACCAGCAATTGTCCAAGTGGCCCATAAAAGAACAATACTAGAAATAGATCCGCTGGGAAATAGAAGTAGCATAGAAGAAACGCTGAAAAGGTATATCAGAAGAGGCCGCATCGGAATTTACTCAGAGGTTCAAGATGTAGACTACCACAAGGTGCAGCTAATCCTAATATCGCTGTTCTCGTTTGATGAAAAGATCAAATTTATACGATGCTCCAGAAGGGCCCAAGAAATCAAAACAGAGGAAGAATTGCATAAGCAACTGTCCCTGTATCATACAAAAGGATCGATGCACAGCGGAATCAACGAGAGCTACCATAGTCTGAAGGAGAAAATGTACTTTCCCAAGCTTCGCGAACACATTTGCCTCATAATTAGCAATTGTAGCAAGTGCAGAGAGATAAAATATGATAGGAAACCACATCAAAGCTAAATTTGAAAGGACGGAAACGCCTCAAGAAAAGAAATAAACTATTCACCTCGACATATTTCACTTCAAGAAGTATGCTTTTGTGACAACAATAGACAAACTAACAAAGTTCGCAACAGTATACAGCATAACCGATAGAAACTGGAGGGCTAAGAGAGCCATAATGATAGAACAGTTCGCAAAATTCGGAAAGCCAAAAAAGATCATAATGGACAACGAATTTAGGGCAGAGCAGCTGATAGAATTCCTACGCAACGAACTTGTAGAAGTTCATCTAACCAAGCCAAACAGTCACACTGGCAATGCGGATATAGAGCGCCTACACTCAACCTTATTAGAGATAATAACCGGAATTGAGGATAGAGAGCTCTCGGCTGAGATGAAGATACAGATAGCTATAGGTTACTATAACAATCGATATCACTCCACAATAAAATGCTCCCCTAATCAAGCGGTAAAAGAAGTGGCAAGGCAAAAGTTGAGGCAAAGGATAGAAGACACCAAACATCGGGTGATAAGTAAAAGGAACCTAGACAGGGAAAGCTATAAGGAGAGTAGGAAAGAAGGTCACATAAGAAATTACAAAAGACTGAGACATAAGGATGAACCATATTATAGAATAGCTCCGCTAAATAATATTCATGCGACCAACATTAAAAGACCTCTCAAAATTTCAGATGATGATCGTGACGGTAGTGTTGCTATTAATGCAACCGATGGTGCAAGGGCAGCTACAGGTCAACCCAATCCAGGAAGAAATAGGCTACACCATAATCAAAACAAAGGAGGTAAACGTGGTAAACCAAACCGACACCATCCTACACGTAATTAATATAAGTAGTATAGAGAGCATTTTATCGCAAATAAATAACGATGTAGAGAGCCTAGAGTTAGATAACAAAGAACTAGTAAGGGCAGTAATCTCAGATATAAAGACAAAACTGAGATCGATAACATCCAGGCAAGTTAGAAAAAAAAGAGGGATCCTTAACATAGTAGGGTCGGCAGAAAAATGGCTTTTCGGAACTATGGACGATGCAGATAGGCAGGAGATCTTACAGCATTTAGAGGTTAACGAGAATAATAACCATAAGGCTATAGAGAATCTGAACAAACAGATTGCCATTAATAAGCATTTCAGCGATTCGTTCAGTATATTAAAAGAGGCCATAGAACAGGATAGAAACAAAACAGCAGACATGGTCAATACGGTATCTAGGCAAGAAAACGTTCTGCAACGACACTCGGTATATTTGGACCAAATGCTAAAACTAAGATATATAGAAAGCAAGGTGGACCAAATACAAGACAGCGTAGCAGCTGCGAAAAATAATATATTCCACCCGAGCATTTTGACGGCAGAAGAAATAGACAAATACGACGTAGATTTTTACAAATTAAAAATGATAAAAATGGGAGTATTAATGTACTTAAACCAATCGCTGGTTATAGCGATAAAAATCCCGAAAAACTACGTAAAAGTCGATTTGAAACTATTTCTGCCAATTCCCAACTCAAAGTCCTACGAGGTAGACGAAGACAAACAATTTGTCGTAACGGTAAAAGGTAAGAACCTTACCTACAAAGAAGGTGAACTTTTGAAGGACTTGAGGCCTAGCGCTAGTTGTATTTGGAGAAATAACTGCAAATACAAATTCAGCAACAGGACAGAAGTGGAACCAGTAGACGAAGATATCGTAATAGTCAAGAATGCCATTCGGGAGAAATTGTATCAAGACTGTGACGATAGGTCAATAATGGTGAACGGCAACACCATGATAAGTTTTAATAATTGTACTATTGAAATTTGCCACCAAAAATTCAGCAACAGAAAGATGATAGAGCATGCAAAATATTTTTACCCGAGTACAAATATCAACCAGAATATACCGAATCCAATCTCATTCGAGGAGATTATATCAGACCACTTTGAGAACATAAAGCAAATAGAAGAGCTGAAAGTGCATAAGAATGTCTCATATGGTATCAGTACAACCCTGGTTGTAGCTATCATAATAGCCGTAGTGTTCGTGTACATGAGGTACAGGAAGAGAAATCTCGAGGTTAAAGTGATTGACTTGGAAGGGGCGGTAAGCTCAAGAATTCAGGAGAATTCAAACTCTGGCGGTGGGGGTGTTAAGTGTGTCGATGACGTTATACCCAAAGATAACGTACAAGGGGTCATTGATACACTTAATCAAAAAAGTACCACCAGATTCTGAGCTCCAATAACCCTAAAGTCCAACGAGTGCATCAGAATCATCATTTCATAGGAATCAATCGGAAAACGATTAATCGCGATTTCCTAAAAAACAATTACAGCCAAATTAGCATTTCATGGGCAATTGGCAAACAATTAAAATGAAGAGAAAAAAGAAAAACAATTAAATTCATTTCACTAAAGCAATTATCATATGCATAAGCCAAATTGCGAAAGCAATTAAACGGCATATCAACAGAAATGCAATTAACTGGGTCAGTTCGCAACCGTAAAAGGTGAAGTGAGTTCAAACCAATAAAGAAATATTGGACAATTCTGCAAGTTTGCGAACTAAGGCCAGTAAACGATAATTGGGGCAATCGAAACTGAAAGGCTATGTGAAATAAGGAAATCGTTAACCCCGGAAGGTGTTGCGAAAGGGGTAATGATTTGGGTAGGGGTTTTGGATGATGATAGGGATTGAAGTAGGGAGTTGGATTTTGGCTAGGGAGAGATTCGGAGGTCGGCGTTGAGTAAGGAAGCGGAATGTTTGATTGGCGGTAAAGAAGAAGAATTAAGATAGTGACGTAAAGGTTGTTTCGGGAGCGTTTGAAATACGAGTAATGAAGTGCAGATTAGCTCGAAGGTGTTGCTTTAAATCGGGAGATATATTAGGTGCTGTACCAATAGGGAGTACTGAAGAGAAGGAGATATTGTGATCGAAGGCAAGGAGCAATAAAAGCAAATGTGAAACTGAAAAACAGGTGTAAATGTTATAGTAAATATTGTGAAGAATTGTGTTAAACACTGAACCCAAAGGAAGTGCCTTAAAGAGACGAATAATTAAATCCGAGATAAGGAACAATAATAGTAAATGTGAAAAAGAAGAACAATCTAAAAAGAAAAAAGTTGTGATGAACATTGTACAGAAGTGCCGAGTATGTCTAGCTGGAAATTCTAGGCTGAGAATTGTGAATAGCTTATATATGTAAAATAAATGTAACTATTACTAAGAAGTAGACAAGTGATTGTAATAAGCGTTAACCTTCAGTACCTGACTGACTTTCAAGCTGACAACTTGTCTCACAGTTTTGCTCGTGCTATTTATCTTAATCAACCGTTATTTTCGCAATAATTTTCACAATTTAATTATCATTATCTTGTTTTCTTTGCCTCGTTTTCCGCATACAAAAATTTGAACAAGTGTTATAACCGTTAAGTTATGGCCCCTGGGCCACGTGTGTTAAATAAAATCAAGCGCAAACGGTTGCGTTACGACCCCGTTATTGGAGGCCAAACTCCTCCCGATAAACTTTCAAAAGTGAACAATAAAGTTCTAGAAAAATCTAAAATGTGTTCAAACACTAACTTTTTTCAACCACTTCAAAGTCTGATGGAAGACTCTCTTGAAATGGATCCGAACAATAACGAACAGTGCGCAGAACTTCCTAAAGAAACCGTTCCGCCAATTGTGGTATTAAAAACAACTAGTGCTCAAGTGCGTGATATTTTGAGTAACATTAAGATAGACAAATACTTAATCAAAAACATTTCGCTTGGGCAAAAAATATGTGCCCCAACAATGGACATATATAGTAAAATCAGAACCGAACTCTTACGGTTAAAATGTGAGTTTTTCACCCGCTCGCGTAAGGAAAATCGTCCATTAAAGGTAGTGTTATCCGGACTAGACTTAATTAGCAACGATGTAGTGAAAAATGAACTAATTGCACTCGGGATAAAGTGCCTAGATGTTAAAACCATCACATTAAATTCATCAACAAAAGCCCTGTACAAACACTACTTGTGCATCGTCTATATTCAACGCGGTACTGTTAAATTAAACGAACTAAAACGGAACTACTCCACCTTGTTCAAAACCATCGTTCGCTGGGACTTTAAAAAACATAATCCAGGTAAGGTCACACAATGTCACAATTGCCAGCTTTACGGTCACGGGTCGATGCACTGTTATATAAATAGCTTCTGTGCAATATGTTCGGGAAACCATAAAACATCCGACTGCAAAACGAATGAGGTCATCAAGTGTGCAAATTGTAGTTGGCCACATAAATCCACCGATCCAGAATGCATAAGCCGAAAGCAGTACATAGATGTTCGCCGCAAATTATCCCCACGCGGACGTGGTACAGGAAATACAACCTTCCTACAGCCTCCGAGTGACAAACAGCAGCCAGTGCCCGACCGATTATCCATTGAAAATTTTCCTCCACTACCCCGATCTGTGCGTCAACCTTCACTTCCTTCATCCACCTGGGCTTCTGGCCTCCATCAAACCCAACAACCTTCCAACAGTGATACGACACACACGAAGAAAAATCTGTCAGAAACTTTAACTAATGATAACCTGTTCTCATTTAGCGAGATAAACTCTCTTCTTAATGAAGTTGTAACCAAGCTTAGTGCTTGTCAAACTAAAGCTGACCAATTTAACGTCATTACTTCATTAGCTATTAAGTACATATACTCGGGAAAAACATGTTAAGAAACTCTCTTAACATCATAACTTGGAATGCGAGAAGTATCAAAAACAAAAAGCATGAATTTTTTAGTTTCTTGATAAATTTTAATATTGACATTGCACTTGTTTCAGAAACCTGGCTCAAACAAGACATTTCTTTCTCACATCAAAATTACATATGTTATCGCCAAGACAGGGTACATGCTAGTTGTGGAGATGTCGCCATTGTTGTGAAAAAATGTATAGAACATTCCTTGCGTCCTTCATTGCACCTTAAGTTAATTGAGGAAATTAGTATAGATGTAACATTAAGTGACAATTCCAAGGTGAGTCTTTTTTCGGTCTATTTCCCTGGAGGAAATAGAAACATTTAGAAATCTACTTACTTTAAGCGGGATCTGCAAAAATTGTATAGAGTCAACACTCGAAACAAGGTACTTATTGGTGGTGATCTAAACTGCAGACATCAGTCGTGGAATTGTCTTAGGGCAAACAGCTGGGTTAACATTTTACTAGATGTTGCAGAATCCAGCCCAAGTTTTTCCATACTTTATCCACTTCTCCCCACCTATATCCCAGCGAGTTCTAACAAGAACCCCTCAACTCTTGATCTATATATCACTAATATTCCAAATTACTGCACAGTACCATTAACTCTAAATGCGTTAAGTTCAGACCACCTTCCGATCAGCCTCACAGTGAATCATACAGTAATTGTAAATCGTACCAGTTTATACCCCAACTATTCCGCCGCCAACTGGAATTGTTATAAATCATATATAAACACGAACTTGGTTCTAGGTGATACCAGCCTAAATTCTATAACCTGCAGCGAGCACATTGATATCCTATGCAACAATTTTGTTTCTGTTATCAATAGAGCGGCCGATCTTGCGATACCTAAATGTTCCACTGCTCCAGTTGATAAGGCACCGCTTCCTGAAAATATCTTACATCTGATTAGGCTACGAAACTCTGAAAGAAGAAAATGGCTGCGTTATAGAATCGATTGTTTTCTAGTTAATGTTAAAGTCTTAAATAATATCATTAAAAACGAAATCTCAACATATAGGAACAAGTGTTGGAATAAACACCTTTCCTCTCTTGACAAAGCAAGCAAACCGTTCTGGAAAATATCAAAAATTATGAAAAAGAGAGGGTCACGTATTCCTCCGTTTAAAGTTCACGACAAGTTGTTTATTTCTTCAGTGGAGAAATCGAACCTACTTGCTAACACGTTTAGTAAGAACCACTCCATATCTATGCATCTAAGCGACGCGTATACTGAAGCTGAAGTTGCTAACACTATCCATGTACTTTCTCAAACACCAGCTGAAAGTACTTACGCAACTAATATCAGCAAAGTTAAAGAATTGATAAAAAAATCGAAATCAAAAAAGGCTGCGGGTCTCGATAATATTAACAGCAAATTAATCAAAGCACTTCCACCTGCTGCAAGTAACTATTTAACGTTCATTTTTAACGCTTGTCGTAAGAATTGTTATTTTCCGGACTGTTGGAAAACAGCAAAAATAATACCTATCCCGAAACCCGGCAAACCGAAGAACAGCCCCGAAAGCTACAGACCCATTAGTCTACTTAGCTGTCTAAGTAAGCTCTTAGAAAAAATCATTAAGGAAAGGATTGATCGTTTTGTGGAAGACAATAACATCTTACCAAACTTTCAGTTCGGTTTCCGTAGTGGTCACAGCACAATCCACCAGGTCTTGCGCATTAAAAACCACATAGCTGGTAAATTCATCGACAAGGAGTCAACGGGACTGGTTCTTCTAGACATCGAAAAAGCCTTTGATACGGTATGGCACGATGCCTTGATTTATAAGCTACTGAAGCTTAAGCTGCCAATGCCGCTTATCAAAATTATCCAGAGCTTTCTTCGTTCGAGAAAATATGTTGTGAGTATAGGAACCGACATATCCTCTACTCACCAAATCCACTATGGTGTACCCCAAGGCTCGGTCCTTGGTCCCATATTATTCACATTGTTTGTCGCAGATTTACCATGTCTAGGTGAAAACATTCAGGTAGCTATGTTTGCCGATGATACGGCCATTTTCTCTTCGGGTGCCTTATTCACTAACGTCTACAACTCTTTGCAAGCAGCTCTTGACAAACTAGCAGTATATTACAGGAAATGGAAAATAAAAATAAATGGTAATAAAACACAAGCTGTCTGGTTTTCGAGATGTAGGAAACACTGCTACCTACCAAATGGCACTAAACTCAGTATGTGTGCAGTTGATATTGATTGGTCCGAAGACTGTAGATATCTAGGTATTATTCTAGATAAATAACTTATCTTTCAAAAACACATCACTACCACAATTGACAAAATAAACAAAGTCGTAAGAGTTATGTATCCGTTAGTGTGTAGAAAGTCAAAGCTTAGCATCGAAAATAAAATTATAATATTTAAAACCATTTTTCAAGCGATACTCCTGTACGGGGCCCCTGTATGGTGTAATTGTGCTCGCACACACAAAATAAAATTGCAAAGGTGTCAAAATAAAATATTGAAAATGTTGCTGAATTTGCCATGGCATTATTCGACACATGATCTACATGAAAACGCCAACGTTAAACCGGTAGAGTTCCTTATTGACAAAATCAATCGAAACTTCTTCGTCAATTGTTCTTTTTCTGACAATGTTCTCGTTTCCCGTCTTGCGTTATCCTAAATCACTACATATGTACTCTGTCTATGAAAATTATATCGAGATCATTACTATATAAAATAACCGGAAGCTCGTGCAATATTAGTCTTAAGATTCAAATAAGGGTTTTTTATTGTAGTTTTCCCTTAATTTATTATTTGTTATTCATTAAAATTATGCTATTGTCGTTATATAGATTTAAGATTATAGTTGTAAAGGAATTGCTATCCTAAATCTCTTAAGTACTAGTAGTAAAATATACCATAAATGTAATTATCTACTAAATAAAAATTGAATTGAATTGAATTGAAAAGCGTTAACCTTGGAACATATTTTTGTCGAATAAAATAGAAACGGATATATGTATGTACTGGAAAAGAGAAAGATAAGATAAAGCCAATGTGTACTGTGAATTAAGAGAAGTGTTATCAAATAGAATTAAATAAGGTGTAAAGGACAAAACAAAAAAGGAAAGGAGTTAATAAAGGAAGTAAATGAAAAGATAAGTGGTGCAAATTTGTTTTCTTTCATTGCGGCGAGAAACCTGGTGCGGTGAAATAAACTCTAAAACCATAACTCGCGAGACCTTTTGACACTTATAACCGATATATGGACATCTGTGATTGAGGGGTATGCTGAGTCAAGGGCGGTCGCATTGGATATCTCCAAGGTTTTTGACGGCTTCTATCATTGAGCATTGCTGAGCAAACTTCGTTCATATGGAGCTTTGCGACCGGACGGAGAGCTTCTTCGAAAATCGGTCGATTCGGGTTGTTGTGGACGGCAAGTGGCCGGATCTGTATCCTGTTAATTTCGGGGTGACTCGAGGTTCTATTTTGGCTCCAACCTTGTTTTTGCTTCACATAAATGTTGGAGTCCACGGAAAACAGAGTGTTCGGTTTTGTGGATGGTAGTACGCTTGTTTTCTCTTTTTTGAGTCATCGGCCGATTAGTGCATCAACATCGCACCAGCTGAGATGTAGCCAGATCGGGATCCGGATAAGTTCTTGAAGTGGGGAAAGCCAATCTCATCAACTTCAAAGCAACGAAGACATAGTATACAGCATTCACAAAGAAAAGTGGATCATCGGTTACACAGCTGATGGTGAATGGCCAGGCCCTTGAATCTGGGGAAAGCTTGAAATTGGTCGGCGTCACGGTCTGTGGGAATGTATCGTGGCATAAACACGTGTCGAGCATCTCCAGGGCAGCCTCTGGAAAACTGAGTTATCTTTTTAGAGCCAAGAAATATTTTACTTCGGCTCAACTTCTTCTCCTGTATAAATACCATATTAGACCCACGCTCGAATATTGCTCCCATGTTTGTAACTCCGCTCCTAAGCACACCTTCGACCTACGTGAGAGCATACAGAGACAAGCTATCTGCCTAATCGGGGACACGACGCTAGCGTCGGGACTTCAATCGCTATCACATCGAAGGCGCGTAGCTAACCTCTGCCTGTTTTACAGCTATTAACACGTGTACTATTCTTTAAAGATTCATGATATTGTTCCGCGTAATTCGGTTTATATGCGATCCAGAAGACAATCCGTCAGATCGCACCAATTTGTGGTTCATCTCCCGAGGGCGCGAATATCGCGTCATCAGAACTCATTCCGTTACCGAGCGGGAAAGCCGTGGAACTCCTCTCCTATGCGAGCGTTACAACCTACAACTGTTCAAAAAGAATCGCAATAGTTATTTGGTGGCATCTCGGCGCGTTGTGTCGGTGCTATAGGTTCGCGTCTGAGAGAAGTATTAAAGGAAAAAAAACCTTTATTTTGACAAGTTAGATTAGACCGGCTGAAGACTAAAACTACATCTTTAAAGTAAAATTTTACACGTAAATTGTGTCCGGGGAAAGAAAATAATGCTCTTTATAAATGGTGGTGAACGCCGTTTGCACTCATATTAATTGAGTCCTTTGATATTACAAAATTGGCGCAAAGCTAATAACCTTGCTCGCAAAAACAAATTATTATGGAAAATTTAACAAGCGTTGGGGCTTGGTAAATAAGGCCAATACCGGATCCCGGTTGTAGTGCTATAGCGGTGGAATGATAGTGAAGAACGTGTGATTCGAACTGACGCTATGACTGCCCGTGCTTAGAATTCGATTTTTTTAATCTCAAGTATATTCCACTGTTGTGAATTGTTATGTTATCGCATTGGTATACGGCTCTGATGCAGTTTCTTATTCGATTTTCGTTCCGTGTTTTTCACTATTTGCTTGTGTATTGTGTGTGTATCTGTTAGCGACGCTACAGTGCCGATGATGATGATGATGATATTACAAAATGCCCTTACTAGTTCAACGTTGAAAGAGTTTTACGGTTTTACGAACTATTCCACGAAGACGACTTGTTTTCTTTGTTTAGCTTATTATTAGCAGGTCGTTCCCCGTGAGATAGAATGGAATGGAAAAGGATATTAGGAAAGCATATACTTTTCCAGACTTTAGCAAATGTTTACAGCAGAGAAGTTGGTACTTCAAGTCAACTCTGTTACCGCTCTTAGGTATACTGTAGGGTTACTAACTGATCTGTTGGTGACGTGAAAAATATATATTAAAGAAATTCTTTTTTTTTTTTTTGGATATTGTGGCTCTTATTGAAATTTGAAAATTCCACAAATATCCAGAACTGAATTGAAACTGCTAACCGCTCAGTATTATACTGAGCTTTTGAACGACATAAATAATAGGATAAAATCCACATAGGACTTTTACCTTTTTTCTGTTGTTGTTGACGAAGCTCGAGATCGAATGTCTTTGATTGATTCACAAGAAATGGCACATAAAGGATCATGAATACTTTCTTTTAACATAACTCAGCTAACGTTCGAAGGATACGGATCGTTCTATCGTTCTATCCCGCGTCTTTCTAGTGTGTGCACCTGTGTGTGAAAGTGTGGCCGTCACTGAGAACGGCTGTATAGTCATTGAACTCGTAGCCAAAGTGTTGTGCAAGGTGCGCGTAAAAGATATAATAATAAATATTAATTAAACCCAAAAATAGGGTGTAACTTGAATAAAACGACAATGTGCCAAGTGCCCGTCTAAAACTCTTGTTGAAAACACATCGTTCGCCGGTCGTCCACACAAATTTACAATATTGACGCGTACACGTGTGTACCGCTGTGTATATACCGAACGGCCAATAAAAAAAAACTGTGTGTGTGTTAATGTGTATGCGTGTGAAAGCAGATGTTCTCTGCATGCTGCTTCACAAATAAAACAATTGAATTAACGGTGGAAACAAATAATGGAAAAAAGAAAAGTAATACTAAAAGTAATTTCAAAGAGGAGGCCCAAAGCCCAGCCAAACCTCCTTGCCAAACGGCATAAAGCTAACCCAACCAACAAAGAAAAAATTCGCAGAGAAGGAATGACCACTCCTGACAAGCCACATCATTCCGGAGAAGGGAATAAATTTAAAGAACTGGCAACTGAAGACCACAAAACCAGCAATACTGAAATGAGTGACAAAGATGTCGAACGTGCTCAATTTATTGCGGAGCTATACAAAAAGAAAGAGGAGCTCTCCAAAAAGAAGAACGATTTGGATCGACAAATCAAAGAAGCCTTATCGGAAAGCAACATTCAACAGCAAGAGGAGAAACAACAACAACAGTAGAAGCAACAGCAACAGCAGCAGCAGCAACTGCTGGAAAAACAACAAGCCGCAGCCAATAAGAAGGAGAAAGTGCCTCCCATCATAATTAGTTTTATGGAAGCTAAGGACCTAATTAAATTGGGTAAGTTAACATGTAGAAATTTTAAAACGAAGAATTTAAATAATAATAAAATAAGTTTCTTATGTGAGTGTTTAGATGATTATCATAAAATTAAATCTGCTCTAAGGGAAGCAAGTAGTGAGTACTTCACGTACACACCTAAATCGGAGAAAACTATCTCCATGTTACTTAAAGGAGTTGATCCTTCTTTTTCCTCGGAAGAACTCCTCTCAGAACTACAAACTGTCGAAAATGACAGTTTAAAATTCACTGATGTGAAGCCAATGTCCACTTCTCTCTCCCGAAGTCGCAACCGCAAGTTGCCGTTCTTCATTGTCTCCCTAAGTCCCAACAGCAAAGTCGATGCACTTAGGAATATTAAAGTTATTTTCCACCAAACAATAATTTGGGAAAAAATACGGAAGGCTGACCGTGTGTTGCAGTGCATGCGGTGCCAACGATTCGGCCACGTTGCATCTAACTGCTGTATGGGATTTAGATGTGTAAAGTGCCAAAACAATCATACCGTAGGAGAATGCCCCTTAGGTAAAGAACAGGTTCAGGATAGAAGCAAACTATCTTGCGTCCTGTGCAAAAATACAGGTCACCCGGCCAACTTTAGAGGTTGTCCGAAATTCCAACAACTAAAAGCCAAGTTGGAATTTAAAAAAAAACAACTTGAAGAAGAGAAACGAATGAAGGTTCGTTCTTATAATAACTTCGTTGCACCTAGTGTATCATTCGCTCAAATTGCCGGTAGTCCATTAAACTCAAACTTCGCGGCACAGGGAAGTAATATCACAAAACCTTCCGCACCTAGCATACCATTTTCTCAAATGGCTAGTAATCCAATTAATACAACGGCGGCGGAGCTTCCACGCAACGTCATAAAAGCGCCCGCTCCAGAGGCAAATTCAGATATAAGAGCAATCCTGTTAGCCATACAAGGACAGATTGCTGGATTTGAAAAAAAAACTGACTGAACAAGCGGCCCGAATAAATATTATTTATTCGTCCTTGTTCTCAGACAACCCAACATACCACAATGAACTATCCAACTAATTTAACACTAAAAATTATTGCTGTGAATGTGAATTCACTAATCCACGTGGAAAGAAGGGATAATCTAGGTAACCTGCTTGAAGCCGAATGCCCCGATGTGCTTCTGGCTAGCGAAACCAAGCTAAACCAAAGGCACAAATTGGGCTACAAAAACTATAAAGTCATTACACGAGATCGTCCACACGCCACACAAGGAGGTGGAGTTGCTATCTTAATTAAGAAAGGCCTTCACCACAAGGTCATTTACAGCGCAGCTGTACACAAATTTCAGCTGCTGGAAGCTTGCATTATAGATATACCTTTGAAAAGTCAAAGGCATCTATACGTGGTATCCGTGTATGCACATGAAGCTCCTCAGTGTTTCCAATTTATCAGCGAACTGGATACCCTTTTTCGTAATCTCAAGTTAGACTCGGAAAACAATTATTTTGTTCTGGCGGGAGATCTCAACTCCAAACACAGTGCTTGGGGTGATATCACTCCGAACACGAGAGGTAATGCACTGTTCAACTGGTGGCAAACAAATGCAACAGAATATAAACTAGAATTGTACGCTACAAGTACGCCATCTTATCCAAGAGGAAACCCCTTTCTGGACTTACTTATGATTGACGACAGACTACAATTATTAGGCACGGACCTAAATACTCGAAATTGCCTTCGCGCAATTGGGTATGATAATGACCATTACGGCCTCGGCGCCGTTTTACATGTTCCAAACGAACATGCAATACTTGAGCAGTACGACCAGATACATTCGTTCGTTTTCCGAAAAGCACACTGGTCGCGCTTTGATCGCATAATAAAATGAGAACTATGCTCTAATGGCGTAGACCCTCCAACTAATAGAAACCTTCGAAATGAGGAAATAGATCATTATCTCTCAACGATGGACAACATTGTCATCAAAACAATGCACCGTTCCATTCCAAAAGCGGCGCACATGGAGGAGAATTTTAATAGATATAGAAACTCAACTATTGATGCCCTCTATAGACAAAAAAGCGCTCTGCTCTCCCAGCTCAAACTGCTCTACAGACAGTTCAGCGATCCTTATAGCCAAGAAATAAAGACAATTAAGTCATTGATTAAAAACGTTCAAAAGCTGATCCGTGACCACTACAGATCAGTAATTAATGAAGAATGGAAACGTAAAATTCTCTCCATTAAAACCAGTGGTGGGAATATGTTTCCGCAAATAAATAAAGTATTTAGAAGAATCGATCATAATGACATTCCCTGCCTTCGAGTCCCGAGGACTCCCGAGAATTGTCAAATATTGCTGAACGCAGGACTCACCCCGGAACACATCAACTCCAACGAAGAACTAATAGTAGTCGAGGATCCGCAAGAGAAAGCGAACTCCATTGGCGCCTGTTTCGAGGCAGTACACAAAGTGAATGAATCCATTCATTCTAACCTCGATATCGAAAACAGAGCTATCCAAAACCACATTTCGCCGCACAATGAACGGCAAAGTTGGCATTCCGAAAACAAAAGTTTCACCATCTTCACTGAAAACAATAGAGCGGATGCGCCGCTTAGAAATTTGCACACACACATATTTGTGAATAAGAATGAACTCATGGATATCCTTAGATCCATTAAAAACAAGAAGTCCTCTGGAACAGATGGTATTCCGAATACTGTTCTTAAACATCTGCCTCCGGAAGCGGTGAAAATTTACACTACCTTGTTCAATAACGCTCTAAATAATGCATACTTTCCAAGACGTTGGAAAATAGCAGTAGTCCTTCCCATCCCCAAAAAGGGCAAGGACAGGAGCAATCCCGCTAACCTTCGCTCGATTAGTCTGGTTCCAAACATTAGCAAAATATTCGAGAAAATCATAAATAAGGCATTGATAAACTGGTGTGATGAAAACGACATCATTCCGAACAACCAGTTTGGCTTTAGAGCGGGGCACGACACAGTTCTTGCAGCTACAAAACTTGTTTCCGATATACAGTGGAACAAGGCAAAACGACAATGCACAGGCGTATGTTTGGTTGACTTTGAAAAGGTCTTCAATACCGTATGGCTAGAAGGACTTATATATAAGCTATCAAATCTAGGTTTGCCTGAATATACATATACATCATTTACGATATGATAATGGATAAGCAATTTGTAGTAAAATGTGGGGACAAAATCTCCAATAAAACTTTTCATATTAAAAATGGCCTACAGCAGGGAGCCGTGAATTCTCCCATTCTCTTCAATATTTATACTAGTGATCTAGTTGGGTCTCTTAATCATGCTATTGCATATGCCGACGATATTGTAGTGTACAGATCAGAAAAAAAAAATCGATGCCATTAACAGACTTCTTCAAGAAGACTTCAATAAAATCAAACGTTTTTGTGACGATTGGAAATTGAAAATTAACTTCCAAAAAACAGAAACCATCCTTTTCAGAACACCTCTTTCTACAGCTTCAAGAGATACAAGGCATAATTGGAAAAACTTTTCCATTGTAGAAAGCAATAATCTTCCGCTGCAAATGAAAACTGTTGTCAGGTACCTTGGTATCTGGATGGACCAATACCTATACTTTGATAAGCACATAGCAGCTGCCCTCTCTGCAGCTAAAAGTGCATATGCAATGACAAGAAGTCTGTTTCGAAATAGTCTCCTAGATCACAAAGTTAAAATAATTTCTTACTCAGCATTTATTCGTCCAATATTAGTGTATGGTTGCCCGGTATGGTTCAACGTTTCCCCATCCTACATGGGAAAGTTTCGCATGTTCGAGAGGCAGTGCTTGCGTTCCTGCCTCGGGTTACATAGAACACCTGAGTCTCAATACAGGAAATTCTATCCTAATAAGACACTGTATGACAAATCAGGACTGAATAGGATAGACAATTTCATTATCAAAATTATTCGTGGTCACACTGCAAGGGCAATGTGCAGCGAAAATAATCTTATCTCGGGAGCATACTACCCCAATGACATATACCTGGAGAATACACTCCAAAATGGGTTTATCCCACCAGAAGCGTTCCCTCCATTGGATAGAAAAGGTCTTATCCAAAACAAGCACGGAGTCCCTATTATTTACCACGCTTTTCGTGGTGCCAGGGACAAACGGATTCTTTATAACAGTGATATATCAAATGCTGCAGTTCACTTGCGATTTAGCATGGCAATAGGCGATCGAGATAAATCTATAAATGACCGATCCCATCCCAACTGGTGGTGGATTGACAATGAAGAAAGGATTTAATATCCCCAAATATAGTAAGATTTCCAGACGCTACGCCTTCCCTTCCCATTCCTCATTTCCCTTTTTATATTTATTTATTCTTCCTTTTCATTTAGATTCCTTTTCGTTTTAAAATTTCTTTATGTTAACATTTTTTGTTTTTTTGTTATTAATTTTTTTTTGTAAACTTTTTTACCTTATATTATTTCTAAAAAAAAAAAAAAAAAAAAAAAAAAAAAAAACAACAATACAGAGAGAGAACTTCGTCTTCTAAAATATTCAGGTAATAGAAAATATATAAAAATATAAAAATATAAAAATATTATTGTACGCCGAAAGGCATTACACAAAACTGTATCGTGTAATTTAGAGTGTTCGCGTAGAGCCAGTAAATTATTTTAAGAATAAGAAAAGATTGTAAAATAGGATTTGGCATTTTAGTCCTAAGTCAACATTTGTTAAATTATTGTACAATAAATGCGTTATTCAACAACAACAACAACAATACTTTCTTTTAAGAATCCAGTTGGGGTTAGGCCTCCTTTATGAATACCTTGCCTTGAATGTCGTTACTTCCACGAAGAATGTGGAAACATTCATGCTTAATATTCCATTGGGAAGGTTCATACATTTAGCCATGATTGTCGTGGTTTTTTGGAAAATTTTCCTCATTGGGGATGTAATAGCTCTTCCTTGTTTACGAAAAACGTCTGTATAGTTGATCTCTGATCAAATACTATTTGCTTTGTTGGGTTTCTTGATTGATTTGGAGATCAATCGGGTGTTGACTCTAAGCTAAGAACTGGACAAGGAGACTGATATTTTTATATTTGCAATTTCAAAAGTACATTGAACATGCAGGAGAGTGTAGTCAATAATAACAATAATAATGTCTGAATAAAGAACAACAATAATGCCTAAAAAAACGATCACAATGTTGGATTTATTTGTTTTATTAATATTTTTTTATTGCAGACTGCTATTAAAGTTGAGGGAAATACAAGCCGACATGCGTTGAAGAAAAATAATCTGGCGAAGAACCAGAATCCAAAGTGTATTCCATACGATTACAACCGTGTTGTGTTAAAGAGAGCTGATGGCCAACCAGAGTCGGATTATGTGAATGCCTCGTATGTCGATGTAAGTAATTTTTTGTGTCTTGATTTATTTCTTTATCCTTGGCGTTCGTCCAGTCGTTCTTTATCCGTGGCTGTTACTGGCAACAAATTATTTTTTTTATTGTGCACATTTTTGTACCCCAGGAACACAGGGTTGCTTGAAATCCATTTTATTGTATGCATGGTCTTTTAGGAATTATTTCTTTGCAAGTCTTCTCATGACAAATATTTGTTGAATATGTCCTGTATCTTAGATTCAATTAGATATAAATGGTGCAGTCCCGTTCACAAATAACATTAAGTGATTCTTCCGAAAACCGTTTAAAAGATTGCAGTTTTATTATAAATTCAACACATTCTTCACGCACTTGATTTATGTCGGAAACGTGTTTAAATTCCAATTTATTAACACTTTACTGTATCTATTTACTTAGCTTAAATTTACAGAGAGTAAACCTCGTTAAACTTTTTCTCTGCAAAGACGGTGTTTCTGTTTTATTACGTATGGTGTTAAACGCATGTATAAATAGCCAAGTTTTCAAATGAATTACCTTTACATTTTTCCCTCGCCAGGTAAATTTTGATGGCGTAAATTTATATAGGAATGGAACGTATTCTAATTGAGTGCAGAGCTGCCCAATTAAGGGGACATTTTCGTTTGTCGGGTCAAAAAATAGGTTATTTTCATGATTTTTTTTAAGAGAAAGCCCCAGGACTTGCTAAATAAGGCCAAGACCGGTTCCCGGTTGTAGTGCCGATGATGATGATGATGATGATTAAAGAGATAACAACAATTTTTTTTTTAAATTTTATTCATCTTTCGACTACGTTTGTAAATTTTGTCGAGTCACTCCGGAACCGGAAACCCCCCCTCCAGGTGTTCATAGTTAGCCATCCGTTCTGCTCGTGTAGGGTTATTTTCGTCCCTGGTGAAAAAATACGAAAAATGGAAAAAGTTTATTGAACTTAAATACATTTAGGCCAATGTTAGTGAAAAAAAATTTTAAAATTGATAAAAAACAATAAAATGGTGGGCTATTGAAAAAAAAAATGATTTTTCGGCCCTTTTTTACTCTATTTTTTAGTTATAACTAAAAAAATAAATAAATAAATAAAAAAGTAATTCACTCACAATTTGCATGTGCTTGTGAAAAATGTGTGTGCGAACTTTCATAAGAACCGCATGCACCGTTTTCATATTATCGCTTACACCGCACTCAAAAAAATCGTTTCGAGAAAAACGCATTCAAAGTTTGGAGATAAATTAGACAAAAGATAAAAGTGATTTTTTTCATGAAATCATCGGGATTTTTTATACTAACAGCTAGACATCTATTCCTGGACCATAAACAATTCCTTCCACGACTTCGAATTGGTCCTCCAGTTGCATTTTCGCCTTTTTCCTCGCTGTTCGTGCTTCGTGCGAGTTCTATACTAGGCTGCGGTCAGCGTCTTGATCTCTGTCCCTCTCGTTCGCAAACGCTCTCGCAGCGTGCCTAATTTTGATGCCCATGACTTGCATTATTAGCAATACGGGTAAAAACCCCTCATTAAACATACAAGCTGCGGTAAGAGCCGCAACTTCAATGACTTTCTTACCACTGTATGTGTGTTTTGGCGCCATTTGCCAGATACTAGCATTGACACTTTCGTTGTTATTTTGCGTGAAACCTCCCTCGCATTTTTTTAACAAATCGGGATCTGTCAGTTTTACGTAAACTGGGTAAATAGCTGTTCGTACTTTAGGATCCAAGGGAGGTTTGTCGTGGTGGAACTTTAACAGCTCATTCGCTGCTTCCGCGCATTTCCATTTGCACCATGACCCCGGGCCCTCTGGACAGTTTTGATGTTGCGGATGTTCATCGGTTGATATTTTGTGGTAGTATGTTGCCCAAATTCTTTCGCCATTTCTTCAGCAGAGTGAGCATTGCGTCTATTCGCAAAATCGTAATAAGTCGTCAGTTCTGTTATCATGTTTCCCGTAAGTTTGCCAGGACCAGCTCCTCCTAATTGGTCTGTTTTTTTTTTTGCTTTTTTATGACACCGCGTAATTGCGAACCGATTCGTTTTCCCATGCGATTGATACACCCGGCCTTTACAACATTTGGAAATGATTTCTGCATTCATTATTTTTACATCCCCGTCATGTTTACAACGTACCTTTCGTAAATGCGGCAGTGCCGATGAAAAGCGTGCTCGAACATCTAACATTCCGTCAGGCTCCATTTTACCCGAACTTCCATTGTGATCCAATGTGCAAACTGGTTCGTGCTCATCCCACCAAGTATCATATTCAGGGGTGCCTTTCTTTGTTTTCATAAGGTTGCAGCCTTGGCAATAACGCGATTTCACAGTAAGATCGAGAACTTTGCTTGTTTTGTTGCCGATCAATGTCATAACGCCACAATTAGCAGTATGACCCCTTTTGCTCCAACTACCATCTCCAGAAGCAGTAAATTTTTTATCTTCACTTTCATCCGTTTTTTCTTTTTCTTCTTTGCTAGCCTTTTTTATCACGGAAGAAAAAACGCCGATACAAGCGGTGTGTGCATTATCGAGACCAGCGTAGTAGATGTGTTTCGTAAATTCGCCAATATCCATCAGTGAAGTGAAACAATGTAATCCATTTAACCCGACACTCAAGATGCGCATTACGAATACTATTCTACGATTAATTTCGTAAGCTTTGTTGGCGATTCGTGGACAGGACTCGATGACCCTCTCACCACAGTTGCATTCGACGATCAGTTTGAATCCTAGGCCTTTCTCAGATTTTTTTGAAAAGTTTATCGAACCGTATAATGTTTGAAAGTTCGGAAAAAACTGAAAAAAATGTAACATCACGTATGCTGCCGTCACTGTGACTGTTGGAGCGAAGTCGGGTGATGTAGCCAATTTTTGTGCCGATGTAGTCGCATACTCCGTTTCCAGTTCATTTACAGTTCCCATAAATCCTTTTCTTTTTTATATCGACTCCCTGGACGCACCCCTGACTTATGCGAACCTTTAACGTTTTTAAACATTATGTTAGAAAAATTTACCATTGAAAAACGTATGAAACGGACGCCTAAACGCGAGCACTGCACGCTCTGAGACCACGTTTACACTAAATACTTTTTCCTCCTCATGAAAAAGAAACAAAGAATCATCAAAAATACCTACCCCGCGACGTCACCGGTAGGAACATCTTCCATAGTTACCAAACAAGAAAAAACCACGAGCACCGTGCAACGGGCAAGTTAGTTTCATATATATGAAACTAACTAAAACTCTGGCAATCGCAGGTCACCCGCAGTACGCCCGAATGTAAAAACAACATATACAGGAGCGACTATCCATTACCGCTTATGAACATGTTGTTCAATCGCACAAGGTTGCGACATATTCAAAGAAGTGGCAGTTGGCCCAAGCCAACAGCGAAGCAAATTAATGCACATAAATGGATAGTCTGCATCTTTCTAAATACACGGTAGTTGCCACCTATGATACGAATTTGTATCCGCGGGAGACCCGACCCTTTAATGGCCTATAACTTTGGAACCGCCTAAAATTTCGTTTCCAAATTTTAACATATTATTTTTGAAGGTTAAAACTATCGATTAAGCAAAAAAAAATTGATTTTTTGAACCGAACAAACCGGAATGTCCCCTTAAATCAAAATGTTATTCTTGACGCGGAGATGCATTTCCCACTTTCTTCCGAAAGACGAAGACCAATGGTTTATTCTCTTACCTAATTGTGAGATGTTATAATTCGAGCTTGTGCCGCAAGGTACTTTACTGCACTTCAAATATCGGTTAACTCCTGCTTGTAGGTGCTGTAATGACGTTGAGATGGTTTCTTTGAAAAGCATCTAATTGGCTCCAACTTCCCCTCATGCTCCTGTTGTAATACTATAGCGTTTGGAATGATAGTGTAGAACGTGTATTTCGAACTGACGCTATGACAGTTAGAATCAGCAAAAATCGAACCTAAGCGTAACACATCAGGCTACTGGCCGTGTTTTTAATTCAATTTTTAAACTCAAGGATATTCCACTGATGTGAATTGTTATATTATCGCTATGGTATACGGCTCTGATGTATTTTCTTATTCGATTTCCGTTCGGTGTTCTTCACTATTTGCTTGTGTGTTGTGTGTGTATCTGTTAGAGACGCCACAATACTACATAGGCTAAAACGTCCCGGAATTTTTAATGAAAACAAGTGTTTTTTTGGGCAAAGTTATATTTATTCCTCAACATAGTTCCCTTCGAGGGCAATATGTTATGGATATTCACAATTTAATTATAATATATATGTAATATTTTTAAATATATTTAAAGGTATTTTAAATGTAAGTAAAGCGGACTTACTTGATCGACCGTGGAGTGGTCGCTGTAGTTGCTGTGGTCTCTGCTGCTGGCAGGTTGCAGGGGGCGTTGAGCTTTGTGCTCCCCTGTTCAGCTTGTTGTCGTTTGATTGTTTCTTTGTCAATATCTTTTAGCGAGTCCTCTACTTCAAACCTTTCTTCTTCCCCAGAAGCTGCTCCTCTGGATGTAATTATTCTAAGTTTATATTCGGGATCGTATACCGGTAGAATAGCACTTGCAATTGAACACTTGGATCTACGATGTTGTTTTCCAATTCGAGTGTTTTTCTGGTTTTTCAGTTCTTCTATATCGGAATTTGAGCTCGGTCCAGTAATTACCATTTGTTTGTACGAACATCTTTCATCTTTTTCGAACATCTTTCACATACCATCGACTGGATACAGATCAACCACCCAGCTTCTGAAATTGTTATCCTTGGTGATTTTAATGTGCACAATTCCGGCTGGTGGTTACATTCTAACGGAACGGAGGCTGGCGGAGATGTTCGCTGTAAGCCACAACTTGACTCAACTCGTGGAGGACCAACGTGAGTGCCGGATGCCCGAGGCGATTATGTGAACAGCCGGGATCTGATTTTGACATCCGAACCGAGTATTTATACCGTAGAGGTTTCTGCGCCACTGGGAAACTCAGATCACTGCTTGGTATCTGTCGCGCAAGCACTTGAATACCAAGCGAATATCCGGCCTAGGCAGCTTCGCCATGTATGGAAGTATGGGGTTGCTAACTGGGACGATTTGCGGGATTTCTTCGCATCCTTTCCATGGTCCGAGGTGTGCTTCGGAAACTCCGATGTTAATGTTTGCGCGGAGTCGGTATCAGAGATTATTCTTCTGGGGATGGAGATGTATATTCCACATTCCACCAAACGAAGTTCGACTGATGAACCTTGGTTTGATAAAAAATGCGAGCAGATTACAGCGGCAAAAAAATAAAGCTTTTACGTAATGGCGCTCCAATCCCACCGATGTTAACAGAACGAATTTTGTTAGAATCAGAAACGCGTGCAACCAGGCGATTGATACCGCGAAGAAAGCTCACAACGACAGGGTGATCAATAAACTCCTTCGGTGAACAGCTGGTTCACGCTCCTTCTGGTCAATGGCAAAAGTTGTCAGTAGCAACTTCGCATCCTTCTCTTTCCCTCCGTTGGTGACAGACAGCGGGACGTTAGTCACAAATTCAAAGGATAAAGCTGATGTGTTCGCGAATTTATTTTCCGCGAATTCAAACCTCGATCCCGGCTTTTTGGGGCCACCTGTAGTCGCGCCGGTACGGTCTTCCATGGGGGATGTGAGATTTCGTCCGCGCACTATTCAACACATTCTACGTGAACTGGATTGTAGGAAGGCAACCGGTCCGGACGGAATACCGGCAATAGTTCTTAAGAACTGTGATCCAGAACTATCGCCGGTTCTTGGCAGACTCTTCCGCTTATCTTATGCACGGAGGACCTTCCCTGCCTGCTGGAAAATCACTCGAGTTCAGCCAATCCCAAAGACGGGAAAAAAGTATCTCCCACAAAATTACCGTCCGATAGCATTACTGTCTATTCTATTTAAGGTGATGGAAAAAGTCATCAATACAGAGTTAATTAAGTATTTGGAGTGAAACGGACTTCTGAATGACCGTCAATACGGATTTCGTTGCAGGCTCTCCACGGGAGACCTTTTGACACTTATAACCGATATATGGACATCTGCGATTGAACGGCATGTCGAGCAAACAATGCACTGGTGCCTGTCTGATTGACATGGAGAAGGCCTTCGATACAGTGTGGGTCGAAGGAATATTTTACAAGTTACCCAAACTAGCCATTCATAAATCCCTACTATATATGCTTTATAGCATGTTAAAGTATAGAAAATGTGTTATCAAAAGCGGCAACGAGATATCCAACGTCGCTTTTACAATAAAAAAGGGCCACAACAGGAAGCGGTACTATCTCCGATTCTGTTCAGCATATACACTAGCGATTTAATAGGCACTCTTCATCAAGCCATTGCACGATCTCATGATCTACAGCTCAGCCCCGCAAATCGAGATCATTAGCAGCCAATTGCATCGGGACTTCAACGAAGTTCAGCGCTACTGCGATGATTGCAAACTCAAAATCAATAGAGCTTTTAAACAGTGGCGCTCCAATCCCACCGATGTTAACATAACGAATTTTATTAGGTTCAGAAACGCGTGAACCAGGCGATTGATACCGCGAAGAAGGCTTATAACGACAGAGTTACCAATAAACTCCTTGAGTGCCCAACTGGTTCACGTCCTATCTGGTCAATAGCAAGGGGTGTCAACAGTAACTCCGCTTCCTCCTCTTTTCCTCCGTTAGTGACGTAAAGCGAGACACTAGTCACAAATTCCAAGATAAAGCTAATGTGTTCGCGAATTTATTTTCCGCGAATTTAAACCTCGATGCTGGTCTTTTGGAGCCACCTGTAATCGCGCCGGTGCGGTCTTCGATGTGGGGAGTGAGGTGCAGTCCGCGTACTATTCAACGCATTCTACGTGGGCCGGACTGTGGAAAGGCAACCGGCCCGGAGGGAATCTCAGTAATAGTCCTTAAGAACTGCGCTCCGGAGCTGTCGCCGGTTCTTGGCAGACTCTTTGCTTGTTTTATGCACGAGGGACCTTTCCTATATGCTAGAAAGTCGCTTGGGTTCACTCAATCCCAAAGAGGGGAAAAAGTGTCTCCCACAAAATTACTGGCCGATAACCTTACCGTCTATGTTATCTAAGGTGATGGAAAAGGTCATCAACGCCGAATTAATTAAGTATTTGGAGTGCAATCGACTTCTAAATGACCGTCAATACGGATTCCATGGCAGGCGATCCACGAGAGACCCTTTGACCCTTCTAACCGATATATGGACATCTGTGATGAGTCAAGGGTGGTTGCATTGAATGTCTCCAAGGCTTTTGACCGCGTCTGGCACGGGACATTGCTGAGCAAATTTTGTTCATATGGACTTTCCCTGCAGCTTTGCGACTGGACTAAGAGCTTCCTCGAGAACCGATCGATCCGGGTTGTTGTGGGCGACGAGGGTTCGGATCTGTATCCTGTACGTTCCGTGGTGCCTTAGGGTTCTATTTTGGCTCCAACCTTATTTTTGCTTCAGATAATTGATTTGTTGTAATCAACGGATAACAATATGTTCAGTTTCGCGGATGATAGTACGCTTGTTTCTTCTTTTTCGAGTGTTCGGCCGATTGGTGCATCAGACTCGCATCAGCTGATATGTAGACAAATTGACGCTCTGAATCGGGATCTGAATAAAGTCCTGCAGTGGGGAAGGGCCAATCTTGTCGATTTCAATACAACGACAACACAGTATACAACATTCACAAGGAAAAATGTATCGTCGGTTCCACAGCTGATGATGAATGGCAAGGCCTTCGAATCTGCTGAAAGCTTGAAATTGCTCGGCGTCACGGCCTGTGGGAATAGGTCGTGGCATAAACACGTGTCGAGCATCACTCGTCAGCCTCAGGAAAACTGAGTTATCTTTTTAGAGACAAGAACTATTTGACTCCGGCCCAAATTAGACCCGCGCTCGAATATTGCTCTCATGTTTGGAGCTCTGGGCCTAAACATACTCTAGACCTACTTGAGGTCATACAGAGACGAGCGATCCGCCTGATCGGGGACTCGGCGCTTACATCAGGACTACAGGCGCTATCACATCGAAGGCGCGTAGCTACCTCTGTCTGTTTAACAGATATTATCACGGGTATTGTTCTTCGGGGATTCGTGATATTGTTCCATGCAATTCAGTTTATGTGCGCTCCACAAGACAATCCGACGCATCGCACCAGTTTACGATTCATCTCTTCAAATATTTTGTTCCGGCGCAACTTCTTCTCCTGTATAAATCCTAAGTTAGACCCACGCTCGAATATTGCTCTCATGTTTGGAGCTCCGGTCCTAAACATACTCTCGACCTACTTGAGAACATACAGAGAAGAGCGATCCGCTTGATCGGGGAGTCGGCGCTGACATCGGGACTACAGTCGTTATCACATCGAAGGCGCGTAGCCGACCTCTGTCTGTTTTATAGGTATTATTCTGGGTACTGTTCTTTAAATATTTGTGGTATTGTTCCGCGCAATTCGGTCTACATGCGTTCCAAAAGACAATCCGATGGATCGCACCAATTTGCGGTTCATATCCCAATGGTACGAACATCCCTGCATCAGAACTCGTTCCGTTACAGAGAGGGAAAGCTGTGGAACTCCCTCCCCTTAAAAAAAAATAAAAATAAAAAAAAAGTTATGACATTCCGCGTCAGTCCGGGCCCCCAGCTATACATCCGAAACATAGTCGAAAATTTCTCCTGACGATATCCCGGAATGTACAGCGTGGCGGGGTGGTATCTCACCTTGGGACCGACTTACCACCTAAATCGACCTATTCTCGAACAGGTCCATTAGCGAAGTTCCGAAAGATACCCACGGGATTTCTCCCGACTATTACACTGAGCCCCTTGATGGGGTGTTATTTCACCGGACAACATGGCGCTGCGACGACCTACCACTCGGCCTTTAGTCGCCTCTTACGACAAGTCGGCCTAGCTGTGAATATATTCTCACTCACAAGGCGAGTATATTCTAACTCACACGGCTAGAACAATAACGTTTTCTATGCTTATTTCTATATTGCTACTATTACTCTTGATTTCCTTGTGTTCTTTTGTAAGCACTATCCTAGTTTTCTTGAGTTTTCTCCTTCCGTGATCATTTCGTCGGGCTTTTGTTAATGCTTTTAGTTTATCTGAAAATTAACTTTGATACGTATGTAAAATTCTCATGAACGTGGTCTAACCCTTCTTGGATTTAGAATGCTTTACAGCGCCTTGGTCAAATAGGTGAGCAAGATTCTGTTTCCTTTTGTAGTGCCAGAAAACGTTGTTATTATATATAACTCCACAACGCCGATCAACTTAATCTTGTATATATTTGCATAAAATATCCCTCATATAGGTATTAATCTCCACTTCTATATGTCTATATTTACAGAGTTTATTGAAACCTAATGCTTACATCGTCACACAGGGACCAGTGGAAGAAACGGTTAATGAGTTCTGGAAAATGATTTGGCAGGAAAACGTTATTGTGATTATAATGCTGACAAAAACGTTCGATTTTACTAAGGTAAATATAATAACTCCGTTAAAAGAACTTTAACGTAAATAAAATATGATTATTGTATTTCAATACTTTGATATGAATAAGGGATAGAGGTGCATAAGTTCTCTCAAAAGAAGCAGAGGATATGTTGTAGAATGTGGAAAAAATGTTTTTTTAAAACTGCTCGGTAACATATTTCAAGAACCTTATATTGTTTTCATGAATCCTTACAAAATCTACGAGTTTTGTTGTTGCAAATGGGAGTTATCCAAATGTGAAATCGCCACAAACATTAACAGAGAAAGCAAAATGTGTCACGAGAAGTAAATCAACAAGATCGATTAATGAACGATTAATGCTTAAATTAATAATCATTACAACCAGAGAACACACCTTTTCTCTTCATCATCATCATCGGCACTACAACCGGGAACCGGTCTTGGCCTTATTTAGCAAGCCTCTCCACCGGTCCCGATATTGAGCGGATATCATCCAGTTTAGCTCTCCCAGGGTCTGGACGTCCTGGTCTACGCCATCCCTCCATCATAGACATGGTCTGCCGCGCTGTCTCCTTCCATACATCCTGCCACAAACGTCTTTCCGGGCAGGCTCCTCTTCGCTCATTCGAGCTAGGTGTCCCACCCACCGGAGTCTACCGAGCTTAATTTTTCTTACAACATTAGCTTCAATGTAGATCGCGTACAACTCATGATTGTAGCCTCTCCAGAATCGCCCTCCCTCGCATAAGGGGTCAACAATTCTCCTTAAGACCTTCCTCTTGAAAGCGGCAGAGAGTTCAAAATGCCTTTTATTGAGCACCCAGGTCTCGGATCTATACATGAGTAGTAGTAAAAAGCCTTGACAGACCATAGTAGGCTTTGTAGGATTTGATCAGCCGTTCGCGTATTTCTTCTTCTATTTCTCTTCTTATCGGGTGATACTATTGACCCAAGGTAGTTTAAGGATTGCACTACTTCAAATTCGTGCTCCACTACCCCGATAGTTTGACCAACGTTAGGTCTTCTCTTCGCAGAAGTTGCCACCACGTACTTAGTTTTCCCCTCATTAATGTGCTCTCCCAGTTTTCGTGCCGCCTGCTCGATCTGGGTGAAAGAATCCTGTACAGCCGAATCGGATCTACCGATGATGTCGATGTTATCTGCGTCGGCAAGTATCTGGCTGGACTTGGTGACAATAGTCCCTCTAGCTGTAACGCCAGAGTCACGGATTGCTTTATCCAACGCCAGGTTGAAGAGAAGGCAGGCCAGACCGTCCCCTTGTCGGAGTCCATTAAAGATGTTTATTGGTTTGGACAGCAATCCCCCTATTTTTACTTGACGAGTTACGTTGGTCATGGTCAACCTACAAAGTCATATCAATTTGTTTGGAATGCCGAACTCTCTCATGGCATTATATAGTTCTATCCTGGCTATGCTGTCGTAGGCGGCCTTAAAATCTATAAATAGATGATATAATGGGATATTAAAGTCCAGACATTTTTCCATCGCCTGCCTAAGGGTCAATATCTGATCAATCGCTGATTTTCCTGGGATGAAGCCACACTGATATTGACCAATGATTACGTTAGCGTATGGGGCTATCCGATCTTGTAGAATAGTGGAGAGTATCTTATAGGCGGTACTCAGTAATGTTATACCCCTATAGTTGCTGCACGGTGTGATATCTCCCTTCTTATGATGGGGTAAATTATTCCACGACACCAATCTTCCGGCATCTCCTCTTGCTTCCGTACGTGCACCACGATCTCATGAAATGCGTTATGTAACGCTGTCCCTACTTGTTTGATCAGCTCAGCTGGTATGCCATCAGCTCCGGGGGCTTTTATTTGGTTTGAGCTGTCTTATGGCTTTTTATGTTTCCTCAATGCTTGGTGGCGGCAGCATTTAGGCTTGATTTTGCATTGGTGGAGCCTCCAATTCTTCTGTGAGCTGACCATTTAGCAATTCATTGAAGTGCACTTCCCATCGCTCCAGAATGCTTTCAGGATCGGTGATTAGATTACCCTCTTTATCCTTGCAGTAAGTCCAGCGTGGTGTGTATCGCGTCATACTGCGGATTATTTGGTAGAACTGCCGCGCCTGGTGCGGACCTCGCTCAATGTGCGACAAATGGACTTTTGGTTTAATGTGTCGCGCATATCACTTGGGGAAGATGATTGGGATTATGGATAAATGATTGGTTTTTTATGTAATAATGGGGGATTGGGTGAGAGTTGTGATTTAGGATCACTACAGTTGGTTAAGTAGGAAATAGGGACACGGGGGGAATTACTTCTGTGAGAACGTAATTCAATAGTATTTGTTGATGATGTTTAGTTCGAAGTAGTTATTTTAACATCAAACCAAATCCTTTTGTTTTTGGTTTCGGTAGGAAAGTGGAAATCTTCAAAAGATACCTCTCGATCGATCCAGAGGTATGCCGGACTTTTACCGATTACTAAAACCACCTCCCGCCAGGCACATATTCTCGTTGATCCCCGCGGAACTTTCTTTTAGATATTCCATCGCGGGACGAGACGGAGTTTATATGTTACTCCTCTCGTCGCGTCGTAACTGCTGCATCAAGTCACATAGAACATCATTTGCTACGGACGATGCCTGTTTTGAACTAAGCATGTATTCTATTACTCCTCCCGGAGTAACTGTCCGTCTCATATGTCTCTCCAAAATCGTTGGTGCGGTCTCGAATCTCACGCACTCTGTGAGTACGTGTTCCGCATTTTCTATTTTACCTTTGCAATACGAGCAATATGGGTGATTCACATGCTTATACTTGTGCAAGTATTGCCGAAAGCATCCATGTCCTGATATCAGCTGAGTCATGTGGTAGTTCAGCTCGCCATACTTTCTTTTCACCCATGTTTCTATATCAGCTATCGTGGTGTGGGTTCATCTTCCTTTGGTGTGTAGTGCTCTCGAAACCCTACCATTTCTCCCCATATACATATCACATAACTTCAAACGATTCCCGAATCGTCATTAAGCAAGCATAGCAGCTGCTCAAAGTGACGATTCTGAAATCAAATCGAGCAACCAGCAGCTGCTAAAAATAACAAAGTCCTGCATCCAAAGTCAAAGACCATGGTCGCTGATTGAATATCATCAGCGAAATCGAAATAGAGCAACCGGGCCAGCTGCTCGAATATGATTGGCCAAACAAACTTTCATGTGTTTCAGAGTTCACGTATAAAAAGGAAACCGACGACGTTTTCCAGGATTATTGGGCATTTCACTTTTTCACGGTCATTCGGATCGTCACTCAATTTTGTCAAAGTTACATTGTAATGAAATAAATATACAAAAAATTAAAGACAGTTTTTTATCTTCCTACACACTACGCTCTTCCCTCAATCAAAGAGGAAGCACAGCGTGGAGTTAACAGGTGGACTAAGCCCACCCTCGTTGCCATTCTCTTAGGCTTGAGGGTTCTAATTGGGACGGCAAAACTGAAAAGCTGTCGAGATTTATTTGAAGAAATTGGGAATCGAATGGAGAGCTCGTCCTTGTGTAAAGTTTTGTGTCGTTTGCGTAAAGGGAGGTAGAGAAGTGCTTGATATTAGTGTCTATACCACTTATAGTTAGTATAAATAGAAGGTGACAAATATGACATTTTTGGAGAACCTTTGAGGTGGGGAGAAAAGGTATAAAAAGAATAGATCTAAATATAACGCGGATTTAGGTAGGAATAAATCCACGTAATCACCAGAGGTTCAAAGCCAAGGGAGTTTTAAGGCTATGTGGTTGTGATAACATCAGCTTTGTTGCTGTTTTCTAAAGCAGCGCGAGTGTGGAATGAGAATTCTACTAGATTGGTGGCGGTACCAGTACGGAAGCCATGTTGATTGGGTGAAATGAGGGTTTTAAGGCAAAAACTTAACGCTTCATATAGTTTAGCAATAGGACGATAGTTAAAAACATCGCGTTTAGGTTATTTTTTATATACTGCGTGACAAAGGAGGTTTTCCAAATGTTCGGGAATTTACCTTGTGAAGGATAGATTATAGATCATTGTAAGGGGGAGTGAGAGAGTCGAGGAGCATGTTTTTAAAAAGACACCACGGAGACCATCTTACCCGGGACTGAATCCGTCTTTAAGATGGATTAATTTATCTTCAACTTCGTGCTATCGTATAAGTTGAGAAATGAAAGGGCCGAGGGATAAATCTGGCAATTCTTTGAATTATGAAGGGTCAAGCACCTCACGTTTGTAAAGGATTGTTTAAAGAATGAAGCGAAAAGATTAGTGATCGGTTGAAGTAATAGAGTTATAGGAAAGCGAGTTGGAATAGGGATCAGATTTGCGTTTGTAATTAACAAAGTGGAAAAAAGTTGTAGGGTCATTAATTAAATTGGTTTACATTTTAATAAGATAATTGTAGTAGAGGGAGCTATAGAATTCGATGAAATGAAATAAAAGGAACCCAGATAGTGGGTGCAGCCATGGGAAGAACGTGTTCTAAGGAAAATCTCCTGCAGTTCATTTCTCTTATTTCTATATTTCGGTTATACGAGGGCAGTCAATAAGTTCTTAGAAAATCTAAGAGATGACGCTCGTAGCATGATTAATAGTGTGTGTATTCAACAAGCGTTGAATACACGCGGTCAGGTACACGATGGTGTCTCCTGGCCAAAAAGATGTGTGTGCCAAAGTCAAACAAACACTGGACATATATGTCAGGAACACGATAGTGTCTCCTGGTGTTGTAATGTTCTCTTGGCGTGCCCAATAAACGTTGATGATTTGCTTCTAAAAACAACTGAAAAAGTAATTAAAAACGAATGGCAAATGATACCAAATTGTGAAATCCAGCTGGTCCAGAACGAATCCTCAATAGAAAGCAACGATTTGGTTTGTCTATTAACTAACATTAATTTATTTAACTCAAAGAATTCGGTTGATCTCGTTGGATCATCTATTGATTTCAAGCGCCAAACAAGAAGAGAAATTATAAAAGGAAGATGGTTGTCATGTGACAACCAACAGAAAATTGACATTGTTAAGGTGATGCCACATATCTAATTCAGGTGGTGCCACAGGTATTTAATTGCGAATTCGTCGGTTGTGTAAAGGGCGAATCCGCAACCGTCTGTTTTTAGTAAGCATCATTCCTCACTAGATATTGGTCAAAGTTGCAGCTATATTCATAATAAAATATCTGCGAGATGGGTGTCGCATTTGCTCTCAACTGAGAACAAACGCAACCGTGTGGCCTCTTTTAAGGTTCTTTTGGAGCACATGCGTCACCGACGAGTTTCTGTGCAAAGATTAGTAAATGTAGATGAAAGATGGATACGCCACTAGACTCCCAAGAGGAACAGTCAAAACAGTGGCGTGTGGGCTCCACAGAAGGCAAAGACGAGGAAATGAGCTGGAAAGGTTATGGTTACTGTGTTTTGGGATGCACGTGGCATTATCTTCATTGACAGACAGGGACAGACGATAATTGGACAGTATTATGCGTCATTATTAGGTCAGCCAAATGAGAAAATAAAAGAAAACCGTCATTATTTGAAGAAAAAGTACTCTTCTTCCAGGGTAATGCACGAGTGCATACGTGCACAGTTTCAATGGCTAAAATTGAGGAATTGAAGTTTGAATTGATAGACCATCCACCGCATTCACCACTGGTCATGGGCGACTTTTTTTATTTTCAAATTTAGAAAAAAATGGCTCAGTGGACATCGATTTACATCAATTGAGGAGGTCATCGCACACACAAATGCTTATTTTGAGGAACTACCACAATCATACTTTTCTGAAGGCTTAAACAAGTTGGAGGGACGTCTGTCAAAGTGTTTTGAACTAGAAGGGGATTATGTTGAAAAATTAACACAAAAATGTTCTCTTAGATTTTCTAAGGATTCATGGACCTGCCCCCGTACAGGTCCTTACCTTACCACGTGTGGAGGGATATCCTTCTGATGTACTATAAATGGCTAACCTTCAGCAACATTATCGCTAGTGGGAGAAGGTGTCTTGAAGTAATTGAAAATAGAGTCAAAATGCATTTCCTCTTGATATAACACAAAATACCTAAATGTTAATAATAATTACACATCAGAGTTTTCGAACAAAATGTAATAGCAAAGAGTAAAAGCTAAGATTGAACGGGCTAATCAGGGGAACTCCACTAGCAGACTTTCATATGCTGCTGATGTTTTTCTGTTTGTAGTTGGCACCAATGCTTGTCATTGTAGTGTCCCCTCGTCATGGTGATGCACCCAAAGACTGGATAATATTTATGCTATTGTCTCTATGCGCAAGTTAACACAATCCCAACCCATGACCCTTACAACATACGAAACCGATAGACAACATGACCTTGATTCATAAACAATAACAAAAATAACTTACGCATCTCATATTTTAGACCAATTAACAAAACCCGACATGTATACGCTACATGTCGTTATAGTGTAATTATATTTCCCTTAATTACCTATTAACATATATACAGGTAGATATTTTGTGACTATCTGAGGTAGATTCTACGAGGGTTGCCTCTTATGTTTCGGGATTTGGCAACCCTAGTGTTGCAATCCGGCAATTGACAGCTCTGTCGTAAAGTTGGACATTTTTGAGGTTATACGCACTCAGAACGTTTTGACATACGAGCGCTATTTGTGTTGTTTACAGTAACTTAAAAGATTCATCTCGGCCCAAAAATGGAATTAAATCGTCAACATTTTCGTGCGATTATTTTTTACAACTTTCGGCGTGGATTAACTCAGCAACAGTGCATGGATGAACTTAATTCAATTTTTGGCGATGAAGCTCCATCAAGGACCAATGTTTATCGATAGTATGGTGAATTCAATCGTGGTCGTAGTTCACTCCAAGATGAATTTCGTGAAGGTCGTCCAAAATCAGTTGTTGTTCCGAAAACCATTGATGCTGTGCGCGAACTGATATTGGAAGATCGTCATGTGACCTATCGTGAGATTGAGACAACCTTAGGCGTTAGTGGGACCAGCATACATTCAATATTGCATAAACATTTGACTGTCACAAAAATTTGTTCGCGTTGGATTCCACACAATTTGTCAATCGCCCAAAAAAAGGTTCGTGTCAATTGGTCGAAAGAAATGCTCAAAAAATACGGTCGCGGTGCTTCGAAACACGTCTATGACATCGTGACAGGTGATGAATCGTGGATTTACGTGTATGAGCCCGAAAGTAAACAGCAGTCGACTGTCTGGGTGTTTCAAGATGAGCCAAATCCAACAAAAGTTGTTCGCGCACGAAGCACTTCCAAGCAAATGGTCGCCTGTTTTTTCGGAAAAACTAGACATGTCGCAACCGTACCACTAGAACAACGTAGAACAGTCAATTCTGAGTGGTACACAACCATTTGTTTGCCAGTTGTCTTCCAAGAAATCAGGAAAACTAATCGCCGAAGACGGATCACTCTTCACCACGACAATGCGAGCTCTCACACATCGGCTGCGACAACTGCATTTTTGAGCACCCAAAATATCGATTTGATGGGTCATCCGCCGTATAGTCCTGACTTGGCACCGAATGACTTCTTTTTATTCCCGTACGTAAAAAACAAACTGAGAGGTCAACGTTTTTCGACACCTGAAGAAGCGGTTGCTGCATTCAGAATGCATCTGTTGGAGATACCTCAATCAGAGTGGCAAAGGTGCTTCGACAATTGGTTCAAACGCATGCAAAAGTGTATAGATCTTCATGGGGAATATTTTGAAAAACAATAAAGTGATTTTCGATGATCAATATTTGTTTTTGTTCTCTAATCCCGAAATATAAAAGGCAACCCTCGTATTATCTTTAGAAATATTAGATTTTAAGTAAAAACAAGAAATGTATATAAATAACAGATGTAGACAAAAATCTTTATCTAAACCTATCCAGCCGGAGAGTAAGGATCGAACGGTGTTTTAATTAACATTCGTTTCTTTTTGTGAATAAATAATAAAAAAAAGGAGCCAGACTCCCGAAAAGGAAAGTTTTTAATTATTTTTGGAATTATTAACTCACAAAAATAACTCGCACGTTTGCGGGTTCGTGTTCAATAGACTTTCTTTTGTGTTGACATTCACTGGATCAGTTTTTAGGCAATTCAAATAATTAAAGGTTAGGTTTTCAATTAAATACTGCAGTAGGAATTGCGTGATGACATTTTCATGTTATTCTACCAGTACCTAAACTGAATATAATTATTAAGCAACATCTCTTCAAACTGATGCGACATCTTTGAATTCAACCAGTAACAAATTAGTTGCCAATATTTACTTGAATAACGAACAATGGACTTTTTGATGTGCAAGCAGATAAAGCACGGCTGCTGCAGACCTTCAAACCATCACTATAGTCTGGAAATTCTCAACGTGTAAGTCGCAATAAAGGAGCACACACAACACATGTATCGTCCATCTTCACAATTATATCTAAAAAAGTCAATTGCTTATATTATCATACAAATCGAATTTAATTGTGCTTCCGAATAGTTTTTTATAACATTTTTGCTAGTAAGGTAATCGTTCTGTAGAAGCTTATAAGTGCACAGTTATCCAATTGCGAATTAAAATTAATGCATCACACATATTTTCCCAATCTGTTTTGGAAAAATAATATATTAGAAGACAAAAATTATAATTAACGTTTAGAATTTTTGTCAATACGGGAATCCTAACAGCTATATTTTTATCTACAGGTAATGTGCGTACAGTACTGGCCACCTAATAAAGAAACCCATGAAACATATGGTGATATTTGCATAAATATTTTGAAGGAGGAACATTTGGCTAATTTCCACATCAGGACGTTTCGTCTTTATAAGAAGAATGAGGTTTGAAAAACCCATTTGTTTTCGTAACAAAAAACATTCGAAGACATTTATATAACTTCATTTATTCCACAGGCAGGTGAAGTCAGCGAGGAACGCTTGATTTATCAATTTCACTATTCAGAGTGGTATTCGCATTCGTGTCCTTTTTCCAATGCCTTGTTGGAATTTCGTCGACGTATCCGGTCTGTTGTTGGGAGTATTATTAAAGCGAGTGATATGCGTGGCCCAATGCTTGTCCATTGCAAGTAAGCTCACATTGTAATTGTATTTATGACTTTGGGGTCAATAAAATAATAAATCATTATATATGTAAAGCAATTGTGATATTTTTATGCACATTTTTTAAATTAAGTGATGGTGGCGGTCGGTCAGGCGTTTACCTAGCAATTGATTCCAACCTTGAACTTGCTGAAGAAGAGGAATGTTTCCATGTGTACGGATATTTGAAGAAGATGAGACAGTCACGAAAGGGATTAATAGAAAATGTTGTAAGTATATTAAGAATTTCTTACAATTACTTTCTTATATATGTCGAAAGATGAATTATAATTGATCTATTGATTCAAAAACGAACGTAACCGTGATTTTCTATAATACAAAAGGAAATGTACGTGGTGTGATCAAAAAGAAACGGAAATGTTGGGAATTTCATTGTGTTTGTAAATCGATTTTCAAACAAAAAAAGTTATATTATTGGTTCATAATTTCCAGGCATATGCGGCGTTTCTAGCAGATACACACACGACTAATAGTGAAGAATAACACCACCTAAAAGACAAGTCTAACTATCAAAAGCACATCCATTAAAGCCGTATACCATAGCAACAACATACATAGCATTTACACATCAGTTGGGTGTACTTGAGTTTAGAAATCGAATTGGTACACGCGGCAGTGGCATGGTGCGTTGAGCTTTGGTTCTATCTTTTAGTTATCCTACCCGTGATAGCGTCGGTACGAATCATACGCTCTTCACTATCGTCACAAATGCTATACATATGTTGAGATTTACAGACATTTTTGAAAGACGAGCGAATTCGTCATCCTGAACGGTCGTTATAATAACCAAACACAAATAATCAATTAACGATTTAAACGAATCATCTGGACCGGGCATACGGGTCGGGTTCGGATGTGTTTTCAGATCGATACGGGTAAATGGCGATAGTGACATACACTTACGGGGCCATACTGCTTTGCCTTTTTAACTTAATGGATAATAAGTGACTCACGGCAGAAAAAGCCACAAACAGAAAAAAAAGAAAAAAACACACACACACACACGTGTCGTGTAAGTGCCGACGGGTGTGCACAACAAGAATTATCATATAACTATCACTATCTACTAATCACAAAGAAGAGTACCTGGCTGACTTTCAAACCGACAACATGTCTCTCAGTTTTGCTCGTGCTATTTTTTCTTAATTTACATCAACCGCTATATTCACAATAATTATCATAAGCCATTATCTTGTTATCTTGTTATCTTGTTTTCCTTGCCTCGCTACCGCAAATACATAACTTGATCAAGTGTGAAATCCGTTAAGTTATGGCCCCTGGGCCACGTGTGTTAAACAAAATTAAACGTAAACGGTTGCGTTACGACCCCGTATTGGAGATCAAACCCCTCCCGATAAACTTACAAAAGTTAATAATAAAGTGCTACATAAATTCAATATGTGTTCAACCACTAACTTTTTCCAACCACTTCAAAGTCTGAAATGGATTCTACTAACGTCGATCAGTGTGCAGAAGTAACAGAAGAAACCGTTCCGCCAATTGTCGTTTTAATATCAACCAGTGCTAAAGTGCGAAATATTTTGTATAACATTAAAATAGATAACTACTTAATTAAAAACATATCATCATCGGCACTACAACCGGGAACCGGTCTTGGCCTTATTTCGCAAGTCCTGAGGCTTGTTCAATTTTCCATAATGATTTGTTTTTTTCCGGCAAGGTCATTAGTCTTGCGCCAGAGGCTTCCCGACGGGGAATCGAACCCCGGTCTCCCGCGTGACAGGCGGGTATACTAACCACTATATTATCGAGGAGCCCAAAAAACATATCACTTGGACAAAAGAATGTGTTCCCAACAATGGACATATACAACAAAATTAAAACCGAACACTTGCGGTTAAAATGTGTTTTTTACCCACTCGCGAAAGGAAAATCGCCCACTAAAGGTAGTGTTATCCGGATTAGACTTAGTTAGCAACGACATAGCCAAGAATGAACTAATTACACTCGAGGTTAAGTGCTTAGATGTTAAAACCATCACAATAAATTCAACAACAAAAGCCTTGTACAAACACTGTTTACATCCAACCCGGTACCATAAAATTAAATGAACTCAAACGTAATTTCTCTACCTTATTCAAAACCACCGTTCGCTGGTTAGGTATCTAGAGTGTCCCACTGGGGTTACTGGGGTTACTGGATTTACATTCTCCTTGCCCCCATCAGGCACGACTCAGTACGGATCGCTAGAGACTTTTCCTTATGAACGTTATTCCATTGGGAGACTGTAAATAAGTTTCTGTTGCGTTTTATAGGTTGGTTTATATTTTCGAAGACTGCATAAATATCGATTTCCCCTCTATATAATCTTATATACCATTTCACTATCCATCACGTGTGATCCTTTGTTATAAATATTTTTTTTTGTATTTCAGGAACAATATAAATTTGTATATGATACTCTGGAAGAACATATAACATGTGGCAATACTTGGTTTCTTGTCAGCGAGCTTTCTGAACGTCTAAAAGCCAAATCGATTAAGGATCCAGTGACTCGTATGAATGAATACCAAAGGGAATACCTGCAAATTTGTAAACAAACACCAAGGTACTTTATATTATTGATTATAAATGAAAGGTATGCAATATAACATAATCCCATATGATTGGGTGTTAAAATACAAATTTTATTAAACGGGTGCCAATCACTTTAAATTTGAATATTTTACAAGTAGCTATTGCACTTCCTTTGACTTTTTAACGCATAACGTAAATTTTCAGTTTTATTGTAATGAGTAATAAACTTTTATGATTAGTTTTATGACAAAATATTGTCGAGCGACACTAACTCAGGGAAAACTCTTCAAAGGCTTAATTGATGTTTTACCACGAATCGTAATTAATTGTCTGAAAAACCCAAATTTCGCATGTGAAAAAGTATAGACTCGACATTTATATTTTATTTTTCTGTATAATAATTTATTTATCATGGAGTGCTTTGCCTGTTATTTCTTATAATAATAAACAATCTTCGTGGTAGACTGGAAGTAAGACTGTTTAAAATGTTGTCCGGTGTAGTGCTCCAGAAAGCCCTACCACTTAACCGCATGGGTAGCCACCACAGGAAAATTGTTTCCTCGCCTTCAAACAAACAGTCTAGGGTCCTGTCACAGCTTTCGAGGAAGTTATGCAGTTTCCTCGCTGCATTAGGACCTTTCTGGGCACTGAAGACTGCCACGTTGTTTTGGACCAGGTTCAAAATTTTTTCCGCACCCAACATAGCGGCGATGGGTTCCCCCGTTACGCGTTCCGCGGAATTTCTCCTTGAGTGGCTTCTCGCTTGCATCAAGGGTTAATGAGGTACGCGCGTTTCTTTATTTTTCGTGCGGAAGGGACTACCCGGATTATTCTAATTTGCTTCGCTAATATTTGATAACGAACCAAAACCCGATTAGGAATAAACGACCAGCGATGAGGGACCAGAATCAATCTAAATAAAACGAAAAGAAAGAAGAAGATAAAAACCTGCAAATAAACCCGAAAAGCAGTGGAAAATATTTGGTTTAAAGTTTTGTGTTTTTTCCACCCAACGTTGCTTTCGTCCTCTCTCCTGTAAATTAATAAAAGGGTAAAAGGAGAAACAACATTTTTGTTTATTTTATTATTATTTTATTATACGGGTTTATTTATTTCTCTTTTAATCCTAGCCGCTAGTTCCGCTAGTCGGCGTAAGGACGTTAGAGCCTCGGGGCTCTTCCCACCACTGGATTTGTATCCCCGACGGATCCGACACAAATCTCAGCAGGTGGTCACCGGCTGCGCTAAAATTGTTATATAATTTTACAATTTAATTATAATATAGGTCCTTTGGTCGCAGTGCAAGTTGTGCAATTCCTACACCAAGACTCGTCGTCATCTCTCATGTGAAGCCAGTAGAAGCGAGATCGTAATTTTGAAAGTGTCTTTTTTTTTTTTTTAGTTTTTAAACCACATTTATTTTCCTAATTCTTTTTACATGGATAATATTAGGGGTAAATGTTAAACCCTTTTCTACAATCATCATCATCATCATCATCGGCACTACAACCGGGAACCGGTCTTGGCCTTATTTGGCAAGTCCTGAGGCTTGTTAAATTTTCCATAATGATTTATTTTTTCTGGGCAAGGTCATTAGTCTTGCGCCAGAGGCTCCCCGACGGGGAATCGAACCCCGGTCTCCCGGGTGACAGGCGGGTATACTAACCCCTATACTATCGAGGAGCCCTTTTCTACAATCACAATCCTTAAATTAACTTACTGGCTCTATGCGAGCTCTCTAAATTACACATTACAACTTGATTTTTATATATGCCTTTCGGCCTACATCTTTTTTGTTTTTTTGTTTCTTATATATATATAAATATATATATATATATAAATATATATATATATATATATATATATATATATATATATATATAAATATATATATAATATATATATATAAATATATATATATATATATATATATATATATATATATATATGAAATAAGTCATATATTAGAGGGACTCCTCGTTTACATCTATATACATCTGTATACATTACTCGTATTATTACAATTTTTTTTTTTTTATAACAAACAAAAATTTCCAAACGAAACGAATAAAACATAAAATAAGAAATAATAAAATTAAAAGAAAAGTAATGGGGAAAGGTGGTCAGGGGGGGGGGGGGGGGGGGGGGGCAAGAGGAAGGAGAGCGTTGCTCTTGAGATGCATACTATATCTGAGGAAGTGAAGTCCTCTCCTCGTTGAGAAGCCACCACCATTTGGGAGATGTTCGATCTTTGACTGATTTATCTCTTTCACTGATCGCCGTGCTAAAACGCATGCGGTCTGGGGCATTGGAGATATCACTATCATGGAGAATTCGTTTGTCCCTGGCGCCACGGAGAGCGTGGTAAATAATCGGGACTCCAAGCACGTCTTGGATAAGGCCTTTTTGATCCAAGAAAGGGAACGCTTCTGGGGGAATAAATCCATTCTGGAGGGTATTCTCCAGATACATATCATTGGGATAGAATGCTCCCGCGATAAGATTATTGTCACTGCACATTGCCCTTGCTGTGTGACCACGAATAATTTTAATTATGAAATTGTCTATCCTATTTAACCCTGATTTGTTATACAGGATTTTGTTGGGATAGAATTTTTTGTATTGCGACTCTGGTGTTCTATAAAGTCCGAGGCAGGAACGCAAACACTGCCGTTCGAACACATGAAACTTCTCCATATAAAGTGGAGATATATTATACCATACTGGACAGCCATAAATCAAAACTGGTCGGATGAATGCCGAGTACGAAATTATTTTGACTCAGGGGTCAAGAAGACTACTCCGGAATAGACTTCTTGTCATAGAATATGCGCTTTTAGCTGCGGAGAGGGACGCTGCTACGTGCTTGTCAAAATATAAATACTGGTCTAGCCAGATACCAAGGTATCTAACTACAGTTTTCACTTGCAGTGGAAGGTTATTGTTACCTACAATAGAGAAGTGTTTCCAGTTGTATTTTGTATCCCTCGAGGCCCTGGATAGGGGCGTTCTGAAAAGGATAGTCTCGGTTTTCTGGAAATTAATCTTTAATTTCCAGTCATCGCAAAATTGTTTTATTTTGTTGAAGTCATCTTGAAGGTGCCTGTTGATGACGTCTATTTTTCCTCCTGTTCTGTACACCACTATGTCATCGGCGTACGCAATGGCGTTTTCGAGAGAACTCACTAGATCACTAGTGTAAATATTGAATAGAATGGGAGAATTCACAGCTCCCTGCTGTAAGCCATTTTTAATTTGGAAGGTGTTGTTGGAGAGTATGTCCCCGCATTTCACCACAAAATGTTTGTCCATTATCATATCATAAATGATGTATAACAGATATTGCGGCATACCCAGGTTTGTTAACTTATAGACAAGTCCTTCTAACCATACGGTGTCGAATGTCTTTTCAAAGTCAACCAAGCAGGCCTCTGTACATTGTCGCTTTGCCTTGTTCCACTGTATATCGGAAACAAGTTTCGTAGCTGCATGAACTGTATCATATCGCACTCGAAAGCCAAAGTGGTTGTTCGGGATGATATCGTTTTCATCACACCAACCTATCAGTGCTTTGTTTATAATTTTTTCGAAGACCTTGCTGATGTTGGGAAGCAGGCTGATCGAGCGCAGATTAGCTGGATTGTTCTTATTCTTACCCTTTTTGGGGATAGGGTGGACTACTGCAGTCTTCCAATGGGTTGGATAGTGTGAATTGTTTAGAGCGTTGTTAAACAAAATAGTGTATATGTTCACTGCTTCGCAAGGCAAGTGCCTTAGAACCACATTTGGAATGCTATCTATTCCAGATGATTTCTTATTTTTTATTGAGCTAAGTATATTTTTAAGTTCATCCTTGCGCACAAACATATTTGTATTTCATTTCTGACGGGAGAATCCGCCCTATTATTTTCGCCGAATGCGATGAAACGATGGTTTTCGGATCGCCAGTTGTGAAGTTCATTACGCAGCGAGCAATGTCTTTGACGGGCATTGCTTTCAATTTCAGTGTTAGCATGACCTGATTCGTTAACTCTGTACACTGCTTCGAAACAGGCTCCAATTGAATTCGCTTTCTTTTGCGGATCTTCGATTACTATTACTTCATCATTGGAGTTGATGTGCTCTAAGGTGAGTCCTGCGTTCAGCATTATCTGACAATTCTCGGGAGTCCGTGGAATTCGGAGACAGGGAATGTCATTGTGTTCTTTTCTTCGACATATTTTCTTGATTTGTGAAAACATGTTCGGTCCGTTTGCTTGAACAACTCGAATTCTGTTGCTCCACTCCCCATTTATTACTGCTCGGTAATTATCCCAGATCAGTTTTTGAAGATTTTTAATCAAGGACTTGATTGTTTTGATTTCATTGCTATTTGTGTCACTGAACTGCCTATAGCACAATTTCAGCTTTGAGAGCAGGGTGCTCTTTTGCCTATACAAAGCATCGATAGTTGCATTTCTGTATCGGTGGGTATAGCCATCCATATGAGTTACTTCGACGATGGAACGATTCATTGTGTTAGTAACAATATCGTTCATAGTTAGAAGGTAATGATCGATTTCATCATTACGGAGGCTTCTATTAGTCGGTGGGTCTATGCCAATGTTGCGTATTTCTCTTTTTACTATGCGATCGAAACGCGACCAATGTGCTTTTCGGAAATCGAAAGAGTGTACCTGGTCGTACTGCTCAAGTAGATGGTACTCGTTTGGCACGTGTATTACGGCTCCAAGTCCGTAATGATCGCTATCGTATTCAATTGTGCGAAGACAATTTCGAGTAGTTACCTCGGTATCTGGTAACTGAATTCGATCATCTGTCATAAGTAAATCCAGGAAGGAGTTACCTCTTGGATAAGACGGCGTACTTGTAGCGTACAATTCTAGTTTATGCTCGATCGCATTTGTTTGCAACCAATCAAACAAGGCATTGCCTCTGGTGTTCGAGGTCAGATTGCCCCAGGCACCGTGCTTGGCGTTAAAATCACCTACCACTAAAAAGTAATTGTTTTCCGAATCTAACTTGAGACTTCGGAAAAGCGTATCGATTTCACAGATAAATTGGGTACCTTGAACAGATTCAGGAGCGTAAGCAGCGACTATATATAGATGCCTTTGACTTTTTAGCGGAATGTCTATAATGCATGCCTCTAGCACCTGGAATTTGTGTACTTCCGTGCTGTAAACGACCTTATGGTGAAGACCTTTCTTAACTAAGATAGCGACCCCACCCCCTCGAGTAGAGTGTGGTCGATCTCGTCTAATTATGTTATAATTTTTGTAGCCCATTTTGTGCCTTTGGTTTAGCTTAGTTTCGCTAGCCAAGAGCACATCTGGGCTTTCGGCTTGGAGCAGATTGCCTAAATTATCCCTTCTTTCGATGTGGATTAGTGAATTTACATTCACAGCTATAATTTTTAGGTTAAGTTCAGACGGAGGGTTGAAGATTTTGATGTGGAGAGTTATTTGAGAACAGGGTTGAATAGAGAGTATCTATTCGTGCTCTTTGTTCAGTCATTGTTTTTTGAAATTCGGCAAATTGTCCTTGCATGGTTAATAACATTGTTATTATTTCTGAATGTGCCTCTGGTGCAGACATTCTTCCATTACTATATGTATGTTCCATGGATGCTGGATGCTTAGGAGCACCGGCCATTTGAGCATATGACACACAAGGAGCCACGAAATTGTTGTAAGAACGAGTTTTCATTTTTTTCTTCAACTTGTTTCTTTTTGGATTCCAATTTTAATTTCATTTGTTGAAATTTAGGACATCCTCTAAAATTAGCAGTGTGACCTGTATTTTTACAGAGGACGCAGGACAGTGTTTTCCTGTCTGGAAGCTGTTCCTTGCCCAAGGGGCATTCACCAATGATATGGTCGGAGAGGCACTTTACGCACCTGAATTGCATGTGGCAGTTTGATGCCGCGTGCCCGAAGCGTTGACAACGCATACACTGCAATACGCGATGGATTTTTCTAATTTTTTCCCAACTTATTGTTTGGTGGTTGAGGTGTTTGATGTATCGGAGAGCATCAACTTTACTGTTGGGACTCAGTGATACAATAAAGAAAGGCAATTTGCAATTGCGTTTTCTGGAGTTGGCGGTAGGGAAGGGTTTCACACCTGTAATTTTTAAATTGTCGGTTTCGACATTTTTTAATTCCTCTAATACCTCCCCAGGGGAAAAACATGGATCAACGCCTTTTAGGAGCATGGAGATTATTTTCTCCGATTTCGGGGTGTATGTGTAGTACTCGCTTTTTGTCCTACCCAAAGCAGTCATTACTTTGCGATAACCTTCAATATCATCGCACATTAATTTTATTTTAGAATTATTAATTTTTTTTGTTTTGAAATTTTTACAAGTTAACTCACCTAATTTTATAACGTCCTTTGTTTCCATGGACGTAAGTATTATAGGCGGCGCCTTTTCCTTTTTGTTGGTTACGATGTGCTGGTTTGTTTGCTGCTTCTGCATCTCCTTTGTTTGCTGCCTTTTGTTTGCTTCCTGATGTTGTTCCTGATTTTTCCCTTGTGCTGTTGTATTTTCTTGGCTTTGTTGTTGCTGCACCAGGTCTTTTAGTTTGAGGATTGCTTCTCTTTGTTTATTGAGTTCCTCTTTTTTTGTGTCAATATCCGCAAGGAGTTTTTCTAATTCCGCCGGATCTGTTGCAGTACCTGTGACATTGTTGTCTTCATCAGCAGGTAATTCGATTTCTCTTGGGTCAAAGTCAACCAATTCGTTGAATTGGTTGCCTGCTCCTGAGTATTCGTTTTTCTTTCCTTTTGCAGTTTTGTCGCCATCCGTATTTGGCTTGTGCCGCTTTGTTATAATACTCGGCTGTCGCTCGAGTCGGCTCCGTGTCATCGCTTTCAGGTCTGTCTGGCCCCTTTTCATGAAAGGCGACGAGCTCTTTAGCACTTTGTTTGTTTCCATAATTTTTTTTTTTTTTTTTTTTTTAAACAACCACTCTCAGTGGCGGCCACACTGTGTAATCCACACTTGTACACTTACACTCGCGCGACGAATTTATTTATTTATTTTTTCTTTTCTTTTGCTTTCTCCTGTTGTCAGATATACGTCTTATCTCTTTGACGTGCTGGTAACGACTGTCTAAAAGTGTCTTATTAACTCCCAGATGTCCACCGGAGGACCCGTCATGCATTTCTGTTAGTACATCCTTCACTTTTGATGGTGGAACTGGAATCTGCCTTCGATGGGATTTTCCGTCCGCGGCTTCCCATTTACGCTTTAGAATTCCATCTTCCACCAGCAAGGAATTCCATTGTGCCCAATATGCTTTAAATGTTCCACTCTTGTCGGAAATATTGTTCCAAGTTGTTCGCTCGTTCTTTTCTTTGTGTTCTAGGATTAGCGACATATCTTCATCCTGAAGTTGAGCTGCGTATAACATCACTCGTCCACTCATCTAGTACTTCTACTTGCACATTTTGAAGGTGGTACGCCTCTTTTTTTTGTTTCCGCTCTATGACAATGTTTACAATCTGGCTTACATGGTCTTCTTGATAGAGCATCAGCGTTATTATGCACTTTCCCTTGACAGTGGGAAATTTGGAAATCGTACGTTTGGAGTCGTTCGATCCATCGAGCTATTTGTCCTTCCGGATTCTTAAAATTTAACAACCATTTCAGGGCCGCATGATCCGTCCGAAGGTGGAATCGACGTCCGTAGAGGTACTTATGGAAATTCTTAACGGTTTCTACGACGGCCAGCAGTTCCTTTCTTGTTGCGCAGTAGTTTCTCTCTGGCTTAGATAGAACTCGACTATAATATGCGACAACTCTCTCTTTACCATCGACTTCCTGTGACAACACTGCTCCGATTCCTGTGTTACTTCCATCAGTATCCAATATAAATAAGTGATCCGATCTTGGGAATGGCAATGTTGGAGTGTTACATAACTCGGCCTTCAATGTGTTGAATGCTGCGTCACACTTTTCTGTCCAATTGAATTTCTTGTCTTTACCCGTTAGTTCATGTAGGGTTTTAGCCACATTGAGGAAATCTTTAACAAACCATCGGTAATATGTGGCTAATCCCATAAAGTTTCTTAACTGTTGTTTATCTTCTGGAGTAGGCCACTCTTGGACAGTTGCTATCTTATCAGGATCCGTTTGAACTCCTACAGATGAAACGATGTGTCCCAGGAATTTTACTCTCCTTTGGAAGAGTTCACATTTATTCGAATTGAGCTTTAAGTTGGCCTGTCTTAGTCGTTCGAAGACGGAGCGCAGATTATTGATGTGTTCTGGTAAATTCCTTCCAACAACGATGATATCGTCCAAGTACACAAAACACGTCTTCCATGTAAGTCCCCGTAGAACACTTTCCATTAATCGTTCAAACGTTGCTGGAGCATTACACAATCCAAAAGGCATCACGTTGAATTGATAAAGTCCGTTTCCGGTAGTAAACGCTGTCTTCTCCTTGTCCTCCTCCTTCACTTCCACTTGCCAGTAACCGCTTTTTAGGTCCAATGTTGAGAACCACTGACCTCCAGAAAGGGTGTCTAGTGTGTCATCGATTCGACGAAGTGGGTAACTGTCTTTCTTCGTAACGTCGTTTAACCGCCGGTAGTCGACACAAAATCTAGTTGTCCCAACCTTCTTCTTGACGAGCACTACCGGCGAAGCCCATGGGCTCGATGATTTCTCGATGACTCCTTGTTCTTCCGTATCTCGAATCATGTTGCCTACTTCTGATTGTTTGGCCAACGGTAGCGACGAAGTGGCTGTCTTATAGGTCTTGACTCACCCGTGTCAATGCGATGTTTAACTATACCGGTGCGTCCGAATTTATCATTTTCTGTCACAAAAATATCAGAAAAATCGTTCAGGAGCGATTCAACTCTTGTCTTTTCTCCGTCTGTTAATCCGATTTTCTGGGGCATCAGCCTATTAACCACAGGGGATGCACCAGAGGGCTGTTGAATTTAATGGTCCTCTCCCCTTGTCTGAATTGAGCTTATCATTGACACGGGTGCACATTCTGCCAATACCTCTCCTTTTCTTATTGCGATCGGCTCCTTGGACGCATTTAGTACTCTGACGGGTACGATGTGCTTCTTCGCATCGATATGGGCTTTCCCAACAAGGATGTTCCCCTTACGCTGATTTGGTACAGCCTCTGTGATGTAAAATCGATTGTCACCGGGATCACTCTCGAGACTGGTCCAAATTACCGAGTCTGAACGAGCTGGGATCTCATCCTCCTCACGCACATAACATTTCAGCTTTCGCAATTGTTCGTCCTGCAGTGTAATAGCAACCTTCAAGTTATCAATTCGCAGTGTTCTTTAACCGATATCTAGAACAACTTGATGCTCCTTCAAAAATTGGTGGGAGATGGAAATATTGCCCAGCACTATTATGCTCTCGACTTCTCCGTAGACTGTAGAACATTCTCCTGTGGCAGTCTTCAAATCGTATCTTCTATTTTTATTAAGGGCTATTTTGCCGACGACATCCGGTTGAATTATGGATCTCGTTGCTCCAGTGTCGATTGTCACTGTTGTTGTCCTTGCATTAACAATCGTAGTTATAACCAAACTTTGGTTATCCCGTTGGAGTGGTGATACAGTTACGATGCTGGGACTGCACATTCCACCAGGCGACTTTCGCCCCGTAAAGTCTGCCCTTACAAGTTTTCCCGAGCTATTGACCTCAGGTTGGTCCGTTGATCGTCTCCTCTTATGATTTGCACATGAACAACAATTCTCAATTGCTGTTTCATTCCTTCGTCGACGTTTTCTACAGTCAACAGAGATGTGGCCGACTTCGCCGCATGTCCAACACTTCATATCAGGTTTCGGGATTGTCCGTTGTACATGCCCGATTCTTTGGCAGGAACATTCCTGGACGGACATTTCCGGGACTCTATATGTACTCCTGGTAGCCAGTTTAGCAGATTCATACGCCAATGCGAACGCCAGTATTTCATTAGTCGTCTTCTTTCCCGCCAAACGAACGGCCTGTTGCAAGTCCCGAACTTGGAGTGCGTTTATAAATGCATCCATTGCTATCTCGTTCAGTAATTCTTTAGTCATATTTGTATAAGCCAAGTTTGCCAATCGCTCAATGTCTGCCTGCAACTGTTGCAGATTTTCTCCAGGTTTCTGCATTCTGCCCCCCAGTTGCATGCGGTAGACTTGCTGCATGTGGTTGTCTCCATACCTGGCTTCAAGACCGCCTCTTACCGCTTGGAAATCTGTTTGCTTCTCTGCTGGTATGGTTTGTAGCAATTCTGCAGCCGCCCCGCGGAGTGACAAGATTAATGATGTTGACTTTTGATCATCCGACCACTTATTATAATTGACCGCGGCGTCAAACTGACGTATAAATACGGAGAAGGGTCCCGTTCCATCCAAGGTTGGCGATTGCATCCTTGTATCTTTGTAGTCATGTTGATTGCTAGGCGATGTCTTATTTCTTTCAACACACTCAACTCTCTTTTCGATTCGCGTTTTCATTGGTGACTTTCTGAAATTCAGCTTCGGTTTTTAGATCCATTTCTTCCTTAAAGTGTTGAAAATTACATTTCATCCACTGCGTTTGGGCTTCCAACTTTGCATTAACATCTGCAGCTTGCGCGTCCAATTTTGAGTTATTATCTGTAGCTTTGTCGTTATATAGATTTAAGATTATAGTTGTAAAGGAATTGCTATCCTAAATCTCTTAAGTACTAGTTGTAAAATATACCATAAATGTAATTATCTACTAAATAAAAATTGAATTGTATCAAACTATTAATTTAAAAAAAAAAAAAAAAAAAAAATTATCTGTAGCTTGCGCGTCCAATTTTGTCATAATCATCCTGAGCATCTCCGAAATGTCCAACAATGGCGAACTCTTCTCCGTTACATTGCCACCATCTCGACTCGCGGTTTCTTCTCCATCCGGACAGTCTAGCCAATCGTAAAAACATATGTGTCGACATCAATGCCCTCTTCCTCCATTGCTGCTTGCAGATGCTGTCGAAGAATTTGCTTCTGTCCTCTGCTATCCAGATTCCGGTCCTGAAGTTCCTTCTTCAACTCACGAACGCGAAGATCCTCCAAATGTCGATCTGACATAGTCACAACACACTTTCACAGACTTATTTACTTCACCAATAATTAATACCACTTCTGACTTGTAGGGAGCTTAGGGTTCGCTGGATTAATTATTTTTAATAAATAAGAGCCGTTAAATTGATTTTGAATTAATATAACACTTTATTAGTCCGTTAATAACAACCGTTCCCTTTACCGTACACATATCGATTTCTTGACTTATCGCTTTCCTACTAATCGCTTCTTTTACTGCTTACTTCTTACTTCTTGATCTGCGTGCGACGTATTTATACCGCTTCCTCATTCTGATTCGGCGTTTCGTTTCCGTCCGTTCCATAGCCTCGAATTTTCTAATGTTCATAGTCTCCAGTTTTCCAGTACTTTCTAGAATATACTTGTACTTTGTTTTGGACTTTCTAGACTATTCTAGTACTGATTGTCACATGCGTCACAATATATAATATCTTAGTAAAATGAAATTAAACCAAGATGTTGTGGTGAAACTTAGTAGCCAGGGGGTCAGTGAAAGATAACTCACAGGGGCGATGTCCCCTAGTTTATTTATAAAATAGTTTATAATATATTTTATTTATTTATATTTTATTATACATTATTAATATATATGTAATAATACTCTTTTTACGTGTGTTTATTGTACGTAGATTTTCCATTGGCGACTGCGCGGGTGGACATAGAGCTGACAACAGAGAAAAGAACAGAGATGTTTTATGTGTACCCCGTAAGTACGAGCATATTATTAAAGTGTGTTTCAAAATTCCCTTTTTCTTAAGAGTATGTTATTCGCGATGGAAGGTTTTTTCCCTAGTAATGGGTATATCTCTTTTTGTAGACACCAGAGAGCTTGAAGGCGTCGAAACTGGCGAGATTGATCTTTCTTTATTGTACAATTTTGGCCAGATATCGTTTTAATTAGTCGGTGAGAAATGCAGTTCAACTGGCGCGACTTTAACGTTTTATCCGGCAAATCGTTCGAAAATGAATTCAAAGTGCTATTCTTGACTAAATTAAATAAATTATCCAGTGATATAATAAGCCCAGATATAAACTTGTTGCAAATATAGATTCCTGGGGAACTTCACAATTAATAAAGAGTAAAACTAAGAACACGCCTTCTACAATAACCAGACTTGAACGTTTCTCGAACTAACAATTAACAGTTGTTGGTAAAACCCATGGCAGGGAAGCTCGCTTAAAAAGGCTATGATGATAATGAATGATTTGTTTACAATCGTGAAGTTCTACCGATGCAAAGTCCGGTCCAGAGGTATCTTTTGAAGATTCCTACCTTCCTACCGAAAACAAAACAAAAAAGCCCATGCAAAGTCAAATTCCTGCTTGTAACAGAAACTGATAAGCAAATTCATTTCGCAGATATGTGGCTATATAGTGATGTGGAAAAACCAGAGAGTAAAGTTCTTAAAGTCAGAAATATCGGTATCAGTGATTAACGTGGTTTCGCTTAGTGTAAGTTTGGCTGACATTTGTTTGGACATATAGATATATCATCATCGGCACTACAACCGGGAACTGGTCTTGACCTTATTTAGCAAGTCCTGAGGCTTGTTAAATTTTCCATAATGATTTGTTTTTTTTTCGGGCAAGGCCATTAGTCTTGCGCCAGAGGCTCTCCGACGGGGAATCGAACCCCGGCCTCCCGCGTGCCAGGCGGGTATACTAACCACTATACTATCGACGAGCCATATAGACATATAGTTCACGGAAACTACACCTTAAGCCACAAATGTTGCACGCGAAACTCTTGCATCATTGCAATGACAACAATGGGTGTCATGTCATTATAGGAGTTGCCCCACTGAATTTCTGAATTCCTACATAAAATTAGATCACAACCTCTTTACGATGAGTATTACGCCATTCTCATACTACCAACCCCTTTATGACAAGGAATCGTTTGAGAGTAATGATGCTTGAGAGATGCAACAGCAGTGCAAAATAAAATCGGGTAACAAGATAAAAGGACTTTACGCACTTCACATACGTGTTCATTCCCTTTTCATAGTAGGCATGTCAATCTGAAATCGATTAAGCGAAAAATAAAATATATCGATTATTTAGAGTAAAATGACCGATTTGGAATACTACGTCGATTCGATGATTCGATCCATAAACCTCTCGAATCCAACAGATTCAGAAACTAGCGATAAAGTTCCGAAACTGGATGCGGTATCTTACTTTTTTCCATCTTTTGCTGTTGTTGGACACAAAAACAATCGACCGTACTTGATTGATAATTTGAACGAATGCATACAATAAATATTTATGAACACATCGGAAGATGGTGTTGTTGTGATCCTTCTCTCAGGGAGCGTGTCTCCTTGTCCTGAAAAGGATGAGGGATCTCTTTAGACCGCTCCTGAGGGGACCCGTTGCGGTCGCCACCGTGCTTCCGAGGCCTCCGGGAAGAGTGACGACCGATTGTTGAATACGGTCCAAATGTTTCAATAATAAGACAGTATCGATATATGATCGAATTTACATTTTTATTTATTTATTAATTTTAAATTAATTTTAGTTTAGTTTAGATACATTTATTGGCGTCCTTACACATAGGACGCCAATTGAGACTGATCATAGAATCTTTTTTTTTTATATAACGCTGTCTTTATTGACCATTATAAGTTTAGTTACATAAGTTTACAGCTAACTTAACTAAGTTGTGACAATTTTACTTACAATGTCTAGAACATTTTTTCAAGTAGTATTTAATTTGAGGTCTTACGTCTAAAGAGATTTATTCCAGATGCAATTTATTAGTAGGACTCCTGGAAAGGTCATGAAAACCAGGATGGATTACCTATGTTTAGAATAAATATTCTTAAAACTACTTACCACTACTTAAATCTAGCTTATATCTAAGGTAGTTAAATAAATTCACATTTAGCCATGTAGAACAATTTAGCCTAGTCTTAAGCTTAAGTCGAGATTTCATACTTTACATAACCTAAGGAGGGAAGGGAGTGGCAAAGGGAGGTCTCTCCACCGACTGCTCGTTAAAGGAAAGAACCCGGGAAAAGGGTTGAATGTTTGAGTATTTGAAGTGGTTAAGATCTGTTACCCTGTTATGGTAGATGATTTCGTTCGCATCATTTACTAATCTTTTTGCCTAGAAGAGAGCTTTTAAATGGAGTGCATGAAGATAGGGACTTGATGCATTGTGGCTGTGGAGGCTAAGGGATTTGATGAGAGGGTTTGGATTGGCTGCCAGGTTTTCAAAGAATCTTATTGATAACTCGAGGAACCTTCTATCCAGTCTCTCTAAGCTGACGGAATGGTATAGCGTGAGGCTGCTGATATATTTGTAGGAGTCTCGCTGTCTGAATAGTCCTGTGATTAAAATGAAGCACTTCCTTTCGAATATGCGAAGTTTTTCCATTTGCGAGGGGGAGATATGAAACCAAATAGGGCAAGCATAGGTAACTGTGGGCCTGATAATTTGTTTGTATAACAGAAGTTTGACATGATGAGAGAGCCCCTCAGGTTTCCACATTACCTGTCGACAAAGGTTCAGCTGGATCCCAGCTTTGCGGATGACATTATTTATGTGGGTCGCGAAAGAGAGATTGTTTTCAAAAGTAACTCCCAAATATTTTAGTGATTTGGATGGTTTAATGAGGGCATTGCAGAGCTTCACTTGGAGTTTTGAATGGTTACGTAGTGTATTGTTGGTACAGTGAATGTTTCTTCCTTTAAATACAATCAACTGGGTCTTGTTGGGGTTTAAGCGGACCTTCCATTTAAGGAAGTAGGAAGAAAGAATTTCGAGAAATTCATTTATGCGATTCCTGGCGGTTAATACGAACCTGCTGCTGGAGTAAACAAGAGTATCATCTGCATAATTAAGGATATGAGTACCCGGCGAGAGAGGTTGGGGAATATCCGCAGTGTATAGTAGGTACAATAGGGGACCCAGAATAGATCCTTGGGGAACTCCTGCTGTTATTGAGTACGTCTGGGAGAAGGTGGAGTGTATCTTGACCTTGAATTTTCTGTTCGATAAATACGAGTAGAGAAACTTGGGAGTGTGATTCTTGAGACGATACGTGGAATGTAGTTTGTACAGAAGACCCGCAGCCCACACGCAGTCGAAAGCCTTGGATATGTCAAGGGAGATACACACAGTGGGGCACTGGTCGTTAAGAGCCATAGTGATGTCGTGAGTAAACTTGAGGAGAGCGTGACATGTTGAGTTTTGAGCACGAAAACCGAATTGGAAATCAGGGAGTAATGAGTTAGTTTCCGCGAAGGAGAGTAGGTAATGGTGAATTTGTAATTCAAGTAATTTGCTTAAATTATTAAGTAGTGAGATGGGTCGAAAATTGGCCGCCATCAGGGATGAGCCTGATTTTTTAATGGGGATGACTATGGCAGTTTTCCAAGACTCCGGTATGTGACCAGCATTTCTTATGTGGTTTAGCAGGGTCATGATGTATAGTCGATTAGCAGGGTTGAGGTTTTTGAAAAGCACATGTGGAATTTTGTCCAAGCCGGTTGAGTTTTTATTGCTACGAGAAGATATCATTTGGTTAAATTCCTGCGGTTGTAAAAAGAAGTTTGTATCGGTGGGTTGAGATGCTCTATTGTCATTATTAAATTCAGTTATGAAGGGAGTGAATGAGGAAATTAGTTCATGGGATGTATAGCGGTTGACCACTTCTTCAAACTCGGAGTTGCCTAGGCTATCATTTTGCCTATGCACTTGGGAGAAGTGTTCCGCTAAATGGTTTGCTATTTCAGAATCAGAGTACAGAGTATTATTTCGAGGACCAATTAGTCTGTCTATTGAGGTTTGTATTTTTCGTCCTGTAAGGCGATTTATGTTTTTGCAAAGATTACGATCGGGTCTGATACTATTTAAAGTGGAGATGTAGTTCTGATCAACGAAAGCATTTAACTGCTGGTTAATGAGGGTAGACAATAATTGAACCTGTACTTTCAGGAGGGGACAAAATCTTCGAAATAGTTTTCGGCGGAGCTTTTTTTTTTAATGAGATGAGCTTGAGGGTGAGATATGGAAGTGGTTTACCTACGAAGGAGTGTGGCATCCTTGTAGGGGTATTAGAATACAAGGCTTGCTGTAAGATCCCTTCCATCTTACTAGCTGCTTCTTCAATTTCGTTAGGATCCAAGTTATTCGTATCTGTGATGGGAAGCGTTTGAAACATATCGCCAACGGTTTTGTTGACCTTTCTCCAGTTAGTTCTGGAGAAATTATGGACTGGGTTGAGAGATTGAAGCGGATTTAAGAAGCCAGGGTCAATTACCGAGTGGATGGAGGCATGATCCGAGGGGAAGAAGTGCGACACAGTAGGGGGAGACACAGAGCGTAGGATCGCAGATTTTAAGAAGAAGTCGATAGTTGATTGAGTAGAGTTGGAGCAATGAGTAGGTTCCGTAGGGGAGTCGATATAGACGTAGGGGTGGAGAGGTAGGAAAGCAAGCAATTGTTTGCCAAATTTATTGCAAGCGGTGTCGTTGAAGGCGGTATGACGGGCATTCCAGTCGCCTCCGATGATGAATGAATGGGGGTGGGATTGACGGAATATTTCATCGAAGTCTGAAGATCGGAAGTTAGGGTACCTCTTGGGTTGTAAATAGATGGCTACTAGAACCAAGACTTTATTGTTGTCACAAAGCAGTTTAACAGCAGTGTATTCGACACAGGAGATGTTGCTAAATTTGACTTCACTGAATTGGAATCTTTGATGAATAAGGATACCGGTACCTCCTTTTGCACCGTCAATTCGAGGAGTTGAAACAAGTTGGTAATTAGGAATAGAAATGCGAGGGTTGGGTTTGAGCCAAGTTTCACAAAGAAGGAGGACGTCTGGAGAAAACTTCTTCACTAGCAGCCGGAGGTGATGCCTCCGTATGTTTGACGAAATGGAATCTACATTGAGGGCAACTACACTTAACTTAGGCATTTTGGGATAACATATGTGAGGTTATAAGAGAAAGTATCTGACCTTTTTTTTCGAAGTTACTTAATCCATTTAGCGTCGGTAAGAGAGCATGCAACTCTCGGATGTACTCCATGATGTTGAGTTCTAGGTTCATTTCTGGCGGTGATGTGGGTGCCTTATTCCCTCTGGCAATTTTCGCGTAGGTTGTTTGATTAGTCTTCGCTGTAGTAACTGCTGCTGTTGGCTGCGTTAGTTGGCCAGTATTGGTTTTAGATGATGGTACTCTCTGCTTAAGCAAACGGAGCTTGTGCGGACATTGTTGTAGTTGGTAGGATGCGGTCCTCCACAGTTGCAGCATTCGACTGATAGTTCCTTCATGGAGATGGAGCCATCAGAGTTTTCCGTGTGTATTCGTTCTGGGACCTCCCCCGGTGCTTTTACTTTACACTGGTTAGGCTCATGTTCCTGCGCGCATTTTACGCATCGTCTTGGTAGGTGACACGAAGATGAGAGATGGCCTGATAGCTGGCACCGCTTGCAGTGGAGAAGCTCCTGCTTGTGAGGTACCTCTATATGAATTTTGTGGGTGAAGAGATATTTAATCTGTTTTAGCTTGTTAGTGTCTTCGGTTGGTGCCAATTGGATGATCCGTAGGTTGAATATGTTGCTCACCCTCATGTGAGGAGTTTGATATTAGTCGACTTTGGATATTTTCAAGTCAGGACTTAGCCTGGACAATTCAGCGCTTATTTCTTCATCAGTCCAAGCAGGGTCGATGTGCCGTATTATAAACGTTTTCGGCTTGAGATCTGCCCTGAGGAAGGTGAAGAACTCCAATTTATTTGGTGTGGTGATGTGGTTCGCGTGGTCTTTTAAAGAGGAGAGTGTTACGGACACGTTGTCACCTCTCGATCTGGTGGTAAAATTCCGGTGCCCCAGGGCGCTCTCCAGAAGCTGAATAACTTGTTTGATGTTATTAACCTTTTTGATGTTGATTTGTGGGGGCCTCTCGTTTTTGGAACTCTTCCATTGGAAGCGGCGTTATTTATTTGGGGTTTCGGTTGGTGTTGACTTCCAGACATTTTTTGGATACTGGAGATTTTTAGTGTTGGCTTGGCAGCTGGTGCTGATAGATGAGACGGTTGCTCCTCCATGTCAGACTCGTCCGACATTTCAGGAATATTTGCAGAGCTGCTTTCCAATTCGTCGATTTTTTTGGTTAAGTCTTTGATAAGCTTCTCCTGGGCCTTGATGTGATCCAGGGCCTGCTGGAGTCTTTGATCCAGTGTTAAAGTCATATTTTCCGAGCTGGTGGACGAGGTATTTAAGATAGCTGCCGTCTTTTTAGGGGGGTTGTGAAGAAGGTCGATAGCCTTTCTTTTTCGCTTTATTAGGAATTCGTGGGCTGGTGCATTACTGCACAGCATGTACGGCCCTTTGAATTACACTTTCACAACTGTGCTCAGATACAGATGCAGATACAACGATGATGATGCTAGAAAAGTCGACTGTGCTCAGATACAGATGATCCTCGAATGACCGATTATCGAATCTGCAATTCATCATCCTTATAAATGAAACCAAATTGAGATTTTGTATCTCGAAGAGATCGAATTCAAAGCAAAGTCTCGATTTAGATACTTTGGCTGGAGTTGTATGTTTGTTTTTGGAGATAAGAATCCGGTTAGGCGAATTCTCGGGCACATGAGCATGGAAATTGAACATTTGGTTTACCATGCTTGCTTTTTTTTTGGGATTACTGGAAATTGGGTGTATGGATTATAAACGAATATTTGATTCGTTTATCGAGATTTTGTATTTTTGAATTTGGGTGATTGATTTGTTTGAATCATCCTGTAGGTGTTGGAATTTAGATGTATGTGTGGGGAAAGGAGATGGTAGGGCTTTGTAGAGCACTACAGTGTTACTTACGTTACTTACTAATAAAAAAAAATTTCATCGTCATAGTGCTGATTATTTCAGTCAAATACTAAAAAATGGGGTATAACTCAAGAAAAAGTTGCAGCAGTTGTTACTGAAGAAAAATGTGGCATCGAAAGTGCTAAACAATTATTAAACCTTGTAAATAATATAACTACATACGGGGCAGTCCCACAATTAATCGGCCAGGCATATAAATGGCGGTAGTCTTACAATATAATGACTGTGGTAGATAGCATTAACATTAACATGAGTAAGTTTCAAGTTTGAAGACGATACCTTGTTTACTACTTGATTGGCAGCCATCAATAGTGAACGATTTCAGTGAATTTGTAAACATGGAAAAAATGCACGCATGTTCACACATCCGTTATTGCAGTCGCCAAAATCAATGATTTGAAATACGAATTGTTTCTTTAGAACCCTCGGACTATTTTCTCTTTCCAAACTTGAAGAAATGGCTCGGTGGTAAACTGCATGTTTACAAATTCACTGATAGCCTTCATTATTGATCGCTGTCAAAGAACTACTAAACAACATAGCGTCTTTAAATTTGAAACTTAATCTTTCTAAGGTTGGTACTATCTACCATAGTCATTATACTTTAAAAACTACCGGCATCTATGTTTCGGGTTCTTATCCCCAAATCGTCGCCGTTGTCGACGCGGCTGCTGCTGGAGTCCCTGGTACCAGCTTTTGGTGTGTCCGTTCGCGGCGGTGGCTGATCTGCAAGTGAATTCCTATTCCCGCCGATTATACACACATGTTGTGTGTATCAAACGAAATTGGCGGGAAAAATTCGCAGTCGGTTCCCGTTCTACGTGTAAGCGAGACCCACGTAATGCCGCGTCGACTTCACGCCAAATCAGCTGTGACTCTCCTTTGTATGTGCAGATGACCGAGAGCGTGCTTGACTTAATTAGTCGAAAGCCACTCTTGGTGTGGGTGTTTGCTTGGGGTGACTGCGTGGAGGTTGTGGTTTGTGCTGAACCGCCACATATGGGTCAGGCAAAATGATATACCAGTGTAGGGGGCAGAAGTAGGTTGCGCCGGCGTACGGCACCGGATTCACTTCAACCCTCACCATCACTTGAAGTTCACTAATGTACAAGAATTGTCACCAAAATTCCGACATCGAAAGAATCCCACTGCTATCGTGACCAGCCAATCCGATATTTTCATTCTGGTGACGACCAATGAAAAACCATTTCGGATTAACTGGAAGGGCTTCCGTAGATATCGTTCAGATCTGGTAGGGTGTCCATGCACCGGAAGTGCGGACAACGATGATGCATCGGCGGTTACATGCAAGGGATAGCGATCGATCCTGCAGCTGTTCAAATAAATGAACAAGCAGTAGACGCTGCGGGCATCGCTGTCATAAACGATAGTGGCGATCGCCGGATGCAGAAATATATTTCTGTGTATTATGTAAACAGAAACGCTATTTCGGAGGTCATATGCTAAGATGCGCGTTTGTTTGCCTTAGCTAATGGTACATGGGTTGTTTTAGGGAAATATACCGTGGGACCTGATCATTGGCATGATTGTTTGAATAACAATCATGATCGTGTCCGATTCAATGGGTGTTTATCGCTTATACCAGCGGTAAGGGCTAGTGTAGAGATTTGTTTAGTTTAGAAAAACGATACGTGGGACCTGATCATTGGTATGTTTGTTTGAGTAACAATCATGGTCTTGTCCAATTCGATGATCGGTTGTCGCTTGGGCGATCGATCATAGGAAATTTGGCTTGCAGATGTGCAAGCAAGCAAGTTGCCCGACGTGTCTTTTTGGACCAACGGATTGTTCGAACAAGAACACACAGAAGGATTGGCATGCGTTTGATGGGCATGTGGCCGCCCATAGGAACCGATCGGTTCATGACAGATGAACCGAGATGGCTTAATTGATGCTATGGCAAGATGGTAATCTTGCCGTGGGCTTATGTTTCATGTATGAATTGATCGACGGAGAGCTTTGAAATGCTCATGTCTAGGTAAGAGGCTTTGGTGGGTACAGTATAGTACGGTTGGGGAAGGGAAGTTGGGTTAGGACGATGGGTGGTTCTTCGGGCGAGTCTTAAAGAACCCCCATACCAGTACCACTCAAATTGATTCAGTCGGTTTGCACACGATTGAATTCAACTTTCTATCAGCTAGTTCGGTTCATAAAGTTGTTGTAGCTACTGGTCCCGATATTACTCAACCATCCGAAAGCTCCACCTATGTTAACAGCCAATTAATTAGATGGTATCAAAGACCTTATAAATATTTTAAAACTCATGGGAGCTGTTACGAAAGAAGTAATCGTAGAAAAATCTATAACGTCAACCAAAATTATACCAATAATATCCTGTCTCTTGGAAACATATGCGGCCGATCAGCACAACCACAACCTCTACACATTCGTCGCAAGCAAAGACTGACACCGAGGGGGGCTTTCGACTAATTTAGTCAAGCACATTCTCGGTCATCCTCACAGACAAAGGAGAGTCACGGCTGAATTGGCGTGGAGTCGACGCGGAACTACTTGGGTCTCGCTCACACGTAGAACGAGAACCGACGCCGGATATTTCCCACCAATTTCGTTTGACACACACCACATGTGTGGACAATTGGCGGGAATACTTGTTCACTTGTATATCACTCGCCGCCGCGAACGGACACACGAGTAGCCCATAGCAAGAGACACCGCGCTAGCAGCAATTTCGACCGCCGACCTGCGATTTGGGGATAAGAACCCCAAACATATAGTGCAATTTTTTTTTTTACACCAACGCGCGCACAAAGGGCGATTTTGAAGTACCCTTAAATGTCTGAGCACAGTGCGAGCGGATGGAGAGGAAGTGGATAAGGAAAGGAGGTGTCGATGTATATTGGTCTTGAATGTTTGGACATCACAACGGCAAGGAAACACATGATAACGCAGAACATTCCACATTCGTGTGGTTCGGCTAAAGAATGACTCTCTATGTTTATTTGTGGGCCTAAATTCCACGTTCAACGTGAAATGATGCGCATTCACAGATTGACGGGCATCGCCCGAAATTGTGTGAAGGGGCGGAACACGTTCAGCACGTTCAGTTGAGCAACGACCGTGATAATACCCATAGAAAAGAGATAGGCATAATACGTTGCGCCTGTGTTCTAACGACGGAATTGATCGACTTACGGCTGGGCCCTCAATAAGTTCCACTGCTCGCTTTTGCATCCTGTCGAGCACGTGTAGTGCAGTTTTGGATGCACCTGATCAAATATGGGAGTTGAACTCCATTTTTGGACGAATATACTTCTTGTAAATAGTGGGCAGGTTGGATGGAGTGAAGCATCTTTTGCATCTCTTAAGGAATTAGGACATAAATGATTTATTCGACATAATTCAAGCTATTTACAAAACTATATCCTTATAAACTAACTTAAAACTAAAAACCTAAAGTAGTAATTAATGCAAAAAAACGAAAAAAAGAAACAAAAACAATGACAAAACAAAAACAAGGGGAGGAGAAGCGGTGGGGGAGGTAGGAGGCTGTGAGCGAGTGTATGTGGGGGTGGCAAATGTGGCATAAGTGAGACAGCGAACTGTGTACGGCAAATGTGTTGGAATGTGTACGGGTTGTGAGGGGATAGACGATGGGCGGGGCAAGGTCAGGTGGCGAAAGAGAGGAGACGGCGTTTGAGTGCAGTAGATGTAAGGTGGAAATCGAAGGATGTAGGGTAAGAGTTAGCCGACCTCAGCATTCGCGAAATGGGTTCATTAGAGCCGTAAGAAGTGTGGTGGGTGGGCCGATAAAAGAGACGAAAGTTTCGCAGGTTACGGGGGTTAGTGTGAAGTGTAATGATGGAGAGCGGGCTTGGGTAGTTGATTGTACCTGAAAGGATATCAGCATGAGTTCTGCGCTCCTCAAGTGTGTTGAGGTTAAGCAGATGGAGCCGGCTTGTGTATGGGGGGAGAATCCGAGGATTCTCCCAGTTCAGTCCGCGGAGGACAAAACGCAGAAAACGACGTTGGACGCTTTCGATTCTGCGGATATGGGACGAGTAGTGTGGAGGCCAGACCTGACTGGTGTATTTAAGATGGGGGCGGACGAAGGCTATGTAGAGAGAACGGGAAACGTAAGGATTAGAGAATTCTTTAGACACAAACCCAAGGGCAGAGTTGGCCTTAAGAATAATATCATCGATATGCGGGATGAAGCTAAGCTCCCTGTCAAATAAGATCCCGAGGTCCGGTATCGTGGGTACAGATGATATCTGCTGGTTTAGCAGGAAGCAGGAACGAGGCGGTGGGGGAGGGGGGGGGCGTGTGCGGGAGAAGGTGATGGAGTGACATTTGACAACGTTAAGTTCAAGACAGTTATTACGGCACCAGGTTGAGAAGCTGTCGAGATCCATTTGGAGAAGTGAGGAACCCCATACATTTGGCTGCACTTTTCGCAGCTTCAAATATGTGGTCATTCCAATTAAGAGTCGCATTAATTCGAGTGCCGAGGATTGATAGTTCCTTGGTTTCATTGATACAAGTGCCGTTCATAGACGGTATATTTACTTTATGGCTCGCCTTTGATGACAGGAGACAGCACTGAGTTTTTTGGGCATTAAATTCTTCTCGGTTAGATAATCCCCACTGATATATCTTGTTGAGGTCTGAATTTAATGTATCAAGCATAAGTTGCTGGTTGGTAGTGGCGTTTGAAGAGTTTGGACGGGAGTGTTCGTATCAGTATGAGAAACTCAACGTGCTATCATCAGCAAACGAGTGAATTGGGTTGTGAGAAATTGACAAGAGAAGTGGGGAACACCTACATTAATTTGATGGGAGACAGATTTGACACCATCAAGAACCACTTGGATTGAACGACCAGAAAGATAGTCTCCTATCCATTGGATCAGGGAATCGTCCACTCCATATGAATGCAATTTTGACAAAAGGGCTGGGTGCCAAACTCTGTCGAACGCCTTTGAAATATCCAATGCGACTACCTTGCTTTCACCGAAGTAGTAGATGGAATGGCTCCACTTTTCGGTAAGGTACGCCATCAGATCTCCTGTGGACATGTTGCTACGAAAGTCATATTGGCGGTCATTGAGGAGGTCATTTGATTCCAGATATTTCGAAAGTTGACGGTTGATAAGTGATTCCATTACCTTGAAGAGAATAGAAGTTAGTGCTATGGGTCGATAAGAAGAAAGGGATAATTTGCCACCTTTTTTTGGGAATTGGCTGAATGTTTGCAGACTTCCATCTATTCGGGAAACGGCCAGTAGAATAAGACAAATGGAAGAGTTTCCGCAGTGGTTTAGAGAGTGAAGAGGAACATCTCTTCAAGAGGATTGGGGGAATGCCATCAGGACCAGCGGATTTGTTTGCGTTTAGCTCTTTGAGTGGGCGGGCAACAGTACGCGTCCGTAAGCGAATCTGGCTAACGGTGTGCTGCTTATGCTCAAGTTGAGGTGGAACTGATGTGGTATCATGCAGCGTTGAGTTGGCTGCAAAATGTGCAGCAAGTAGATTCGCCTTCTCTATTGCAGTGGTGACTGGTTTGTCATCGACTATAAGCGATGGAATGGATGAAGAGACTGAGTTTTGAATGTTTTTCACGAATGCCCAGAAGTTTCTACTACCTGTGGGAGAGTGTAGTATTTTTTGTCTCACTCTCTGGTCATGCAAGAACTTGGCGCGTTGAATATGCGCATTACAGCTGTTTCTAGCTCTCTTACATCTTCTCCGGTTTTCCTCAGTATTGTTTGATTTATACAACCGGAAGCTCAACTCTTTGGCGTTAATGGCTTCTCTGCACCCGGAATCGAACCACATATTTCTCTTAGGTTTGATACTTTTTACTCAATGTGGAATAAGGGTCCGCATGCCAAGTAGAATCGTGTCTGTTAATGAGGCCGCTATAGGGTCAACATCGTTATTGAGGAAAAATGACGACCAATTTAACCTCCCAAAAAAGTCGTTCATACCTTCCCAGTTGGCTTTCTTGTAGAACCATACTGTACGTTTGGGAGCTTTCTCATTAACGTTACTGTTGGTTAGAGGAAATTTAGCAGACACGACACAGTGGTCTGGAGTGCCCAAGGGCGAAGAAACTTCAATTGTGTATTTGTTCTGGTGGGATGTGAGAAACAGGTTCAGTGTGTTGGCGAAATGACCATATATATCTGGGACCCGTGTTGGATCATTGACAAGTTGAGTTAAGCTATTCAGCAAAAGGCTGGACATATTGACCTTCGGGTGTTGTTGTTCGTAGTGACGAAGCCGCTGAGAGTTATGCACATTAAAATCACCCGCAATAACGATTTCAGTGTACGGATATAGGGTTAAGATCCCATCGATAGAATCACACAGAGTATCAAATTCGTTAAAGGACAAGGTAAAAGTAGTGTCTAGTAATGGACAATACTTTGAATAAAACGAAATGTACCGTTTTTTCACAATAAATTCCAATTTTTTTTATAGAAAACGGCGGAAACTTATTTGTACACCTAATACTTTTTTTTATCAGCGAATATCATTTTATCATATATTTTTTTATTGTATACTATAATAAAATGTCCAAGAATTAATTTTACCGTCTGTGTTTTCATCTGTTTTTGCAGCTGACAATTTTCGACCGTATTTAACTTCGTTTCAAGGAAATGCGTTTACCGACTACATCAATGCTGTGTTTGTGGATGTAAGTATTTTTTTTCATAGCGTTTGTTTCAAGAAATATTAGTCCAATGTTGGATTTTATTAACTTATGTGTTTAATATTTTCTGAATATTATTATTACGGTTTTGTTGTTTTTGGAGAATATTTGTTCGCACTATATATTTTTTTTATTATTTATCTTATGTACTTCACTACAAGGTCAATATTATAAGCCAAATGAAATTCAACAGTGGGCGTGTGTAACATCAGAGTGTAAACCTCTGACATTAACATTTATTATTTTATTATCGAAATATGTTGTGTTTAAGGGTATTAGTGGTGTACGTTTCTCCAGATTCAATTTCGGGTTATATGTATTATTAATTCGGGGTTACTTAAGGGTTTTAATGCGGCTTACTCGTGATACGGTCTTCTTCCTTTAAAGTGGCTTCCACGTAGTGTAGACTTCTCTTCTAAAGTGGCTTCCACGTACTAGATCGCTTCCCGTAGTTTGGGTTGTGAAAAATTAAACACACTTCAGTTTACTATAACTCGTAATCTTTATTTTTAATTTAAATGTGGATGTCGGCCCCTTTATCTTATAACTTTTACTTAATAGCAAGAAGGCCCACTCTTCTTACGAACTGAGCCGCAGCCTTCTTGCTTGGATATTAGACTATAAAAATCACCCATTCGCAACCACTCCTTTTATACCAAGTTATTGGGAAATTAATGCAAATGATGCATTCTCCTCTATCAGAATGGATAACCTATTTTGGGGCTATTTGCCTATCACATGTTGTTTGAATTTTCCAATAATTGTTTCCGGTTCAATTTGCCCTGTTTAAAATGCAGCGGTAGTGAATCAAGCAATTACTTGATTGTTTTCATATGGCGAACCAATTATAGTGCATTGCCCGTGTGCAAATCGTATCATCCGATTAATTGCGCTTCACTGCTGTGTCCGCTATTTCGCCGGACTCAGCACTTTACCGACGCTCAATTCGTCGTTGGCGGCCTTTGACAATGCAGCCACTATTGCTACAGGTAAAAAGATAACGAAAGAGGACGCACCTATGCGCAGAAACGTAAACCACCTTTGAAAAAGAGCAGTTATTATTATTATTATTTATTGACTTGTAGGAACCAGGAAGTTCATGACCTCACTGACTCGTCTACGATATCGTTCCCTGTCCTGTGCATTCTCTTTCCACGCTTCGCCCTCTGATCCGACCTCCTAAAAAAAAGTAGGATTTTTAGTATCACTTTTTGGTCGTGGAAGAACTTTTGCCTGTTGAATGTGTGCATTCCAGTCATTTCTAGATCTCTTGATTTTTTTCCGGTTTTTATCTGTATTGTTGGAATATTTTATTAAGGTGGCTTTTATTATTATTATCGACCCTCTAGGCTTTTAAGTTGTCGTTGATTTTGCGATCGATCCTATTTACCATATATCAACATTATCGAGGGGCACTCTTCAAAGTTCAGATTTTGTGCTTTGAATAACTGTTGGTTGAGTGACTTTCCAAACCAAGGTCGTGATTTTGTGGCTAGGGTACTCGTTCTAGTTGCCCACAAAAATAGAGATTTTACCATGGCTCTTTGCTGACTCGCTGTGAAATAGAAGTATATGAAGTAATTAACTCCGCAAACATCTCCAATACCTACAGAATAGTAACGAACACCTTCATCCTTAATTAATTTGTGAACAGCTGCGTAAATGTTTGTTGGTCAGAAACTTTTCAAATAGATATATAATAGGCTATGAAAAAAACTTTTCAAATGGATATGTAATAGGCTACATAGCATACAAAAAATTACAATATATAATAGCTTCATGATCCCAACTGGGACGCCCTGGAAAAAAATTTCGTGTCATTTTGAACACAAGCGTTTATACCAGGCTCAATTTAGACTGCGAAATAAACAAATTAGGCAGATGAGTCTGTGAGGATTCTCTACACCACATGGAGAACCAACCCACAATTCCAACCAACCTCGACCGCTAACAGCGCGTCACCTTAATCCAACTCCCCATGCAAAATCTGCAAGCGCATCCATCCCGAACTTGCAAGAATACATCTCCCAATCTGCAATGAAAGGCATTTCCCAAAACTTACAACAGAATACAATTCAACAGAATACAATTCAATAGAATACATTCTAAATCATCTCCCTCATCTATAACCAACCGCATCTAATTTCCCACGAAAACCATTTCGGTTCCTATTCTACCTAAAAGACGTAAAACCACATCAATTCCCTACAATCAAACCGCACGCATTTGCCCCTAAATCACTTCGGTTCATTTCCTCTTTAAACTATATTTCTCGCTCGAGTTAACACACCCAAATCCCAACTAGAAGATAAGATTCATCACAAACCTACATCACAATGTAATAAAAATGATGACCTCCAACGTGATCAACATTGAAGATAGGATTTACTGCTGCATCTGTCCAAACAATGCAACAGATAAACCTTCAGCATTGAAGATAGGATTCAATGCTGCACCCGACATGACACAGCTGTCCAAACAACCATCGACCAGGATTACCAAAACGATCCCACGACCCAAATGAAGTGTGAGATAAGAAATTGGAGAAACAACAAAAGATGACTGGAAAAGGGATACAGGCGAACGGTGGAATGAGTCAGTCAGGTTTCATCGAGTGATGCGTGTAGATACACCTAGTATCTAAAATATTGTAAATACAGTTTAAGAACAACTCAAAAAATAATAAAGTGTAAATGTTTTTTTGTAATTAAATAAGAAGACTCTTATTAATTAAAGTGTAAATGTTTTTTGTAATTAAATAAGAAGACTCTTATTAATTCTCGCAACCAAACGACATCCAGTTTTCCCGAAAATCATTTCGGGTCCCATCCTACCCAATACCAATTTTCCTTACTGATAAGCCCCAGCACGATGCGTTGCATTTCCGCGAAACAACCATCGCAACGACCAAGACCCATATTCCTTTGTCCAACCGACAACTCATGCCCATACTTGGTCGTGTTCCCAAAACCGATTTCTCAGTACGCATAGCAACCGAGGAATCTAGCCCAGCCTATACGGCAGTAATTCGCTGGAACTGAATTCTCCATACACGCATAGCAACCCATTTCAAGTTCCTAGTAAGTGGCAGTGAGTTTATTTCAGCTATGACTCAACCGCCACGACACGATGAATAGACTCTTTCCATTATTAGTCAGTCGTCATTCAGCAACCGACACGCGCACATCGGGTGTCCCCTGACAACCGCCCCCGCGTGCCAAATAAAGTCGAGTCACAACCACCGCTGAGCGCACATCGCTCTTCCATCACCCTGAGTCGATTGGGAAGTCCGCGCCACTGTATTAAGCAAAGGAAAGAAAATAAAAAGAACGAATTCAAACTCGGTAGCGTACACGCAAGCTGGAGTTATAAAGTAAATTATCGCGACCACGGAAAACTTAATGAACAATATAATACATCGCCGCAGCCTCGTAACTCAGTGGATAAAGTAAAGTCGGAAATTAGCGGAGATCGATAACTTCCTACGCGGAGGCTAGTGTATTAAACTACTCATTGTACCCCATATGCCTAAGTGCTACTGAGATGTAGATTGCGGTAATGGCGCAATATTTCGTACTGTGTAAATTATTGAAGAAATAAAGAACATTAACGTGGAAACCATTCAGTGCTTTTCATCCATCTTTAACCTTGTGGTGCCTCCTCCTCACGGATGACAGTTTTGCAGCAGATTTTCTAGCGGGCGGCTACGGGTGAATAACTACAAGGTATTATCCAATTAATCGGACCTTTAAAATAGATGCAAACAATCTAGACTGACTCAGTGGTGACTGTTCCTTGCCTGTGAGTTCCGAACGAGAAAAGAAAAATAGAGAAAGACACAAAGTGCGAACAAGCTTACCATTACCGGTGCTATTACCTGCAACTATTTGCCGTTCCCCGGTTACCCCGTACGCCCACAAATCCGCTTAAATGTGGGTAACTGGAACCACTATCAAGAGAGTACTCCAGGAAATTACTCTTCCTATTATTCCTATAACAATCATCATCATCATCGGCACTACAACCGGGAACCGGTATTGGCCTTATTTAAGCAAGTCCTGAGGCTTGTTAAATTTTCCATAATGATTTGTTTTTTCCGGGCAAGGTCATTAGTCTTGCGCTAGAGGCTCCCCGACGTGGAATCGAACCCCGGTCTCCCGCATGACAGGCGGGTATACTAACCACTATACTATCGAGGAGCCCTTCCTATAACAATACCCTCGTAATAAATTTCTTGTTTGCCTGACACCAGTCAAATTTGTTAGGTAGTGTCAACAATTTTGCTTTTCTATGGGAGAACTGGCACAATCTGATCCAGTACACAAGCGAAGTTTATATTCAACTATATCAGAGTAACATTATATAATGTGTGCAGTACCAACATTCTAATATTATGTATGTTGCGGATTTGCAACTTATCGGTGGATAATTCTAGTACATTCGCATTTACCAGCTATCAGCTACCAACTGACAACGCATCGACAACAGAGAGAGAAAGAGAGAGAGAGAGAGAGGGGGAGAGAGAGAGAGTTTTAAGCGTCACACGGTTTTGAACTCTCAACGATTTTTTGATTGGGTAGTTTGGCTGCAGTTCTTCTACACTTCTTCATAGTTTATCTTGGACGGTGGACGGAGGTTTTTATAATAGTATATCCTGCAATGTTTCTCCCATCATTATTGGGTAAAAATTCAAAACGAGTTTAGTCTCGAGTTACCTTTTGTGCAAATTTGCTGACATTACAGTTAAAGGAATCCATTTCCAGTAGATCTAGGATAAGTGTTGTTCGTTCAACTTAAACCAACCGGGAGAAAGGATTTATTCAACTCTATTGAAATATAGTTGCATCTCTAACAATGTATATTATTGTATTTTCATTGTTCTAAATTTTTTTATTTCCTTTAAAAGCTTAAATTCCAGCTTAATTATATTATATTACAACTTACTGGTCCTACGCAAACGCGCTAAGCTAAACATTACATGACTATTGTACAATTTGGCTTTCGGCGACAGAACTTTGTTTGTTTTTTAATTATGTTTATTTTAATTCTATTTATTGGCCTGTAGGTACCCGAAAGTTCATGACCTCACCGACTCGACACCGCCATTGTTCCCAATTCTGTGCGCTCTCCTTCCAAGTTCGACCATCCGATCCGATCTCCTCGAGGTCAAACCTAACATTGTCCTTCCATCTCCGTCGCGGCCGTCCTGTCGGTCTCTTTCCCGTTAGTTTACCGTCAAGAATTCTATGCACGGTCCTATCGTTGCCCATTCGCGCCGCATGTCCGGTCCATCTTAATCTTCGCGACCTGATTACTCTCACTATGTTTATTTTAATAACAAAGAAAAACTAAAAAACTTTGTGGCAATTCTGTTTATTAAATTCAAGTTAAATATAAAACCTTAACTTAACTTATTCTACCCCAATCCTACCAAACCTAAATCTGTGTAAGCTGCCTGATATTGGAGTTACTTTACCGACTTTGATACACAGATCTCTAGTTGCCATTCAACCACAAAATGTGTTGGTGTTGTTTAATAATGTTATCCCGGTCTCCATGGGAAATATTTGTTCTGAACTGCAAAAGCTCTTCTTCAGTGCGTAGATCTACCCACATGATAAATCAGCGGAAGTACGGAATCATTCTGTATACGACCGTTCATATCAAATTCGAGGAACGCCTCTGGTGAAACAAAGCCATTGCGACACACCCTCTCAAAATACAAAGTATTTGTATAACAAATTCCGAAAATTAGGTTATTGGGCGCGACTACTGCTCTTGCAATATGTCCTCTGATAATCTGATCATAAAATTATCAACCCTGTTTATGTAGGCCTCGTTATATAAGGTCTCGTTTGGATAATACCTTTTGTAGTTAGATTCCGGTGTTCGATACAATCTGAGACAAGTTCTATGACATTTCCTTTCGAACACCCGAATCCTCTCCATCAATCTGAACCTACATTGAACCGCATTGGGCAACCAAGTAAAATCATTGGAATGATTAGGGCCATATAGCATTTAAATTTTACCATGCTATCAATTTGGCTGCAATAAAATAGACTTCTAGTCATCGCATACGTTTTCTTAGCCTTGACCAAAGTAGCCTCCACATGTCTATTGAAATACAGGTACTGATTTAGCCAGATACAAAGGTATTTAACCACACTCTTGGTTTCCAGTTTGTATTCATGTGGTCGGATGATTACTAACTTTCGCCTGTTTTTTCTAGTGTCGTTCGTGGCTTTATATAATGTGGTTCTAAATAGAATAGCTTCACATTTCTGGAAGTTGATCTTAAGTTTGCAGTCGTCGCAATAACGTTGCACTTTATTGAAGTCGCGCTGCAGTAAACTGTTTATGATTTCATTTTTTGGGGCTGTTTTATAAATTATAAGATCGTCTGCATACGCAATTGCGTCGAGAAGTGCGCTTAATATGTCGCTTACGTGTTAAAAAGAATCCAGAAAGTACCGCTCCCTGTTGCAAACCAATCTTGATATTATACGTTATACTGGAGATCACTTTGCCACTTTTGACGACGAACCTCCTGTTATTTAAACAGCGACAAGCCGATCAGATAGGTACCTGGGCATTTGTTCTTACATTTATTCCATTGTATATCGGAGACCACTTTATCTGTGGTTTCATGACCCGTCTTAAAGCCAAATAGGTTATTCCGAATATTGTTGCTGTCACCTACTCATTTGATCAAAGCTTTGTTTATGACTGTCTCGAGTACTTTACTGATGCTTGGAAGTAAACTTATCGAACGCATGCTCATTGGGTTTGTACAGTCCTGGCCCTTTTTTGGTATAGGCTGAATGTTTGCTGTTTTCAAATGCATGGGATAGTGTGCATTATTTAACGCATTGTTAAACAGAACTGTGTATATGTCCATTGCCAATGGTGGTAGATACTCGAGTACGATATTTGGTACATTATCTATTCCCACTAAATTTTTGTTTCTCAATGAGTCGAAGATATCCCGGATCTCTCCCTCCTTTATTAATAGGCTATTAGTCGTATTATTGGCATTAAGAGCATTTGCTAAAATGTCGTCATTGAATTCGGTAAAACCGAGATTCTCTGATCGCCATTTTGAAATTTCGTTTCGAAGGTGCAAACAGCGAAACCTGATATCCTTGCCCTAACTGTGGCGCAGGTCGACTTGTCAACTGATTCGACATATCTTCGTTGCTCAGGACATGACTTGCATTCGAGATTCCATTTTAAGGGTGGAGTTTGCGTCTTCACGCCTTCCTATCTGGCTTGCAAAGGATGGAGGCGTTAGAAATCAATAACTTGGAGATCATGTGGTTGAAGGTCGTGCCGAGGAATTCTGTTAAATTTCCTTGTTGTCTTTAGCGGTCCCCGACAATCGAACGAATAGTATCTTATTCTTATGATATTAAGGCACCATTAAAGCCAAAAACAAAATCGATTTTTTGAAAACTCTATAGTGTCCATTTCGGCACGAGGCTAATAACCTAAATTATTATGGAAAATTTAACAAGCCTTGTTAAATAAGGCCAAGACCGGATCCCGGTTGTAGTGCCGATGATGATGATGATAGTGGCCGTACCCGTTACCTTTGCTTCCTCAGCCAGAAGTACCTCAGGGTTTTCGTCTTGCAACAGGTTAAAAAGAGTGGTTCTTCTCTCGGTCCTTATAAGTCAATTGACATTCCCGACAAGACCTTTAATTGATCTTTCGGTTGGATGGTTTGTGGGGGGGAAGTATTGTGTGCAGGCGTGCTGCACCGGGTTCCCTTCCTCCTCCATCATAATTAACGTTCAGCCACGGGAAAGGAAGTCAAAAACAAAACTCCACGGCGACACCGGACACAAGGACGAAAACGAATTGAAACACTGTTTTTTATTTATTGCAAATTTATTCACTTTTGTTTAAAAAGATATGTTACATCTCATTCATAGCTCCTAATAATTATGTGAAAGGCAAATTATAAAAATTCGGTCACTGTTTCATTTTTTTTCTATTTATTTACTGTTATTTTGTTTTGTTTTTGTTTTTAATTAATTTGGTTTAAAATTTGCCCACGCACGAACACGACTTCGAATTTATTGCGAGTCTGCAGCGCTACAGACCTCGGAAGTCCGCACGACTATTGTCGTCGGCAGATGGAAAAGGACTTTTAGATAACCCACCGTACCGCCGCCGATACGGTGGATGGCAGGCGACCCGAGCGCCTTGCTGGTTGAATTACGACTCAACGATATCTTGCTCGTTCAGAGCTCACTCGCTCATCGTGATCATGGTGGTATGTGTTTTAGCTAGGTTACTGGGAAATTGTGTTTATGGCATCGCTAGTAAGGGTACGTATTGAATACCTATTTGCATTGTTTATGCTTGGATTTCAATTGATGCCAAGGGACGCGGAATGCGTATTTGCTTTGGGTTGCACATTGTGCGAGTCAGGGAATTTTATTGCTGGGAGAAAAACGTCGCTAGCCAATGTATACATAAAGAAATTTATCGTATACATGAATGAAGAATGAAGGAATAGGCGACGCCATGATAATTATCTGGAATGGTTACATGATATGTGAACCGGGGTTTTTCTTTTCAGGATAATTTATGATAAGGAAAGTAAGAGCTCTTACAGGGGATTTGTAAGCGAAGGAATGCTTGAAAAGGTAAGAATTCTCTTGCAGAAGCTTTACGACTAAAGCTCTGCTCCAATTAATGCGTGTGGCATTTTCAGGTGCCTAATGCGATTGCATTGGCGAAATTATATGGGAAGATGGGTGTTATGGGGGTTTTTAAGGAAAGCGTACCGTGCGGTTTGGAGGGACCGGCACAGGTTTATATTGAGTTTTTACTTAGACTGGGCAAGTGCGAGTAGATCTCGTTTATTTGGTTTTGCAGCTGTGTCATCTGTCTCTGTAGATTGAATAAGATCGTGAACAAGTCTGCTTGTGATGTGGGTTCAGTCTGTGTCGAAGTATTTGTGGCTATCAGTGTAGGAATCTCTCTTGGGTTTCCTCCGCCTACCGCTATTTGTGCATAGGACCCCTGAGGTGTTACAGACATTGATCTTGTACGATTTGTCTCAGTTTTTCTTTGCTGATTCACACTCTTCGACGTTACTTATCGGAATTTGGAACAACTTCGATAGTTAGAGGGGTGTCTCTCATTCCGACATTTTGCACACTTTAAAATGATTTTGTCTTCCACCCTTTCTTTACCCAAAGAGCAGTCCTCTGCATTTTACGCAACGATGCTGCATTTCACAGTTCGCCGCTGGGTGTCCAAATCTTTGGTAGCGGACGCATTGAAGTTTGTTTTTGCCCTTTTTTTAGTTTGTGCCATGTTACAGTTTGATGGCCCAGGACTGTTATTTTCCGTAGACTACGAATTTTGCTATTTGGGATTAGCTGTACCAGAAATAAGCGTAGCTTCCGGTTCTCCTTTTGGACCTGGCTGTGGTGAAGGGTTTGACCACACTAAATTCAAGGTCTTTGTATTGGCACTCGTTCGGCCAACACGTAGTTTGATGGCAACTGCGGCTTCTGGTAACTGCACTGATGGCAACTCGCTAATGTCGTGTTAGTCGGCGTGGTCTACATTAGTTGGGGAGACTGGGTCGAGCGCAAACTCGGCATCGAGCAGCCTCTGTAGTCTTTTATTGCCTTGATCGGCACTTTAACTGTTCGTTTGTCTTAACTGAGGAGACTGGGTCGAGCGCAAGCTGAGCCTCGAGTAGTCTCTTTGATTTGATATCATTGCCTTGCTCGGCGGGTTTCTCTGAAGCCGGCTTATTTCCTTCTTGTGGTGCATCGGATTTCGTGTCATCTTTCTTCGCTGGTGCTGGTGCACTGGCAGCTGTTGGTGCCTTCGTGCTGAACTCAGCCTTCCTTTGTAGTGTAGCGCCAGCGGTGGGTGCGGCTGCAGTTTTCACTTCTTTCACTGCCTCTGGAACCTTCGTGGTCCTTGGCGGCGTTAGTTGTAGGTCTTGGATCGGGTTTCTTCTCGACCGTTCCTCCTTTGTCTGTCTTGCTTTCGGCAGCACCTGCATTGGCTGGCTTTTCGGTGTCTGTCGTCACACCTTTGTTGTCCGTATGGGTTGTGTGTTCCGGGGGCATCATTCGTGATGGTGATCTGGATGGATGGCCAGGTGGCAAATGAATGCCTGGTGTTGATGAAGTTCCTGGCCACCAAGATGGTTGTGACATCATTGGCGGCAAACGACTTGGTGGTTGAATGACGGTGTCCGTCGCAGTCTTGGATGCGGTCGGACGGTCGGCGGGGAGGGCTTTCGTTGCCTCAATAAACTTGGCGACCTTGCCCAAATAGATCTTCTCGGTTTGATTGATGAATCTGTACACGAAATAGCGGTGGCCGCTGGTCATCTCTGGAGTGGCCAGGCGTTTTATCTCCTCATGGTTCCGTCTGATGTCTTCCCATGTGATGTGGAAATTGTGCTGGCGTATGTCCACCGCGAATAACGTTGGCGGCCCTCTCTTCTCGAAGTTGAGAAAAGCACAGGACATCCGCTCCTGGGAGGCGAACTGGGCCGCCATGAGTTTTTCGACCGAGGATGACCGAGGAATGTCGTCGGGGAAGATTTCTCTAATGTTTCAAAGCACAATGTATTGGCACTTGTTCGGCCAACACGGAAACTCGTGCGTACTGCAATTTGCGTTTTCTACAAACACGCACACAACGTACACCAACAACTGCGTCTTGTGGTGGGCCGTGGGGATAATCAGGAACAATGGTGTCTCCTGGCGTGTAGTGATGTTGATTGTCGCTCTGAAATAATGTAATGTTTGAAATGGGAAACGAATACCTAAATTTGTGTGCAGCAATCCTATAAATACTCCTTCTCCAGAATGCAATAATCAAACGGCTTGGATTGGTGTATTAAATATTTCCTTTATTTACTCGATTCTTTAGATTGTACCGGATTATAATTTGATGCGAACTGCGTCGCCTGAATATCAAAAGCAGAAGAGAGAGAAAATTGGTTGTTGTTTGACAGCCAACAGAATTTATTTTAATATGTCAGCCGATTGCTGACATTTGTTATGTTGTTGCTACGGGTAGCATTCAGTTGCGAATTCGCTGGTTGTGTCCAGTGCGAATCTGCAACAGTCTTCGTACTTTAGCTCTCGTATCATTTTCAAAAGAGTCTCTGATTCAGTGTCAGAGTCGACAGCTTTTAATAGACCTGTGATATTTATAAGTTCTTTTGGGGTGTAAGAAAAAAATTCCGCGGTGGCTCTTTTCAAAACATTTTTATTTTAACATGGTCACCAACTATTGTTTTGCATGTGTGGTGCTGTGTTGGTGGTGGACCGAAAATCCACAACAAAACAGGGATATAATACAAATAAGTACTTATCCTTTTGTGTAGTGTTGGGTAATTCTTTCGTTTTCCACTTATCTTCTGCTGTTGGCAAGGATTTAACCTTATTTCGTCACCAGCCAAACCGTTTATCCGGTGTAGTGCTGATCCAGTTGCTTATATGTGTTTGTCCTCCTGTTTCCTTTGTGTTTTGTTGATTTAATTAATTGCTTGGACTCAATTTTATCTTTTGTGTCGTTTTGATTCAATACCCGAATCTTTTTTACTCAATTTGTGTTCTCGATTTCTCGTTTGTATCTTACCAAAACTTTTGTTCCGTAGAATTCAATCTGTTCTTTATCTTGTTTATCCGCTAACCTTCTCGATCGCTTCCCCTAATCTCTCTTTCTTTGTTATCGACAAAACGTTATCGTCGCTCCTCTTCTCTCCAAGAATTTTGTGCTGTTTACGATCAAGAGCAGTATTGCTGTACTGTTCTCTTGAATTCACACCAGTGTTTCTTGTGTCACAGCTCAATGTAATCGAAGCTGAGCTTAGCGGTTGTGACACTAGGTGGAGAGGTATTAAAACTAGTTGATAAAGTTAATTTCCACTTCATTGTGAAACTAGAGGAGTTCTTACACACAATACCTCTATGGAGGAGTTCTTGTACACAACACACTAGCGATGCAGTTTAGATTCTATAGTTTTTACTCGCTATGATGGTCATGCATCCCATGTGTGTTGCATCCTTTTCATTGGTATGGCGTCATAGTCATTCATGAATATGTTAAGGGATTCTAATGAGAAGGGATTCTTTATTTGTGGATATCTAAGAGGTTCTCTATTCATGGATGTGCTAAGGGATTCTTTGTTTCGTCAATGCGATGATAGTGCATATCGTTAACTCGCGGAATTTCCTTTCTTCGACACTTCATCGACTATTCGTACAACAAAATTATTGTTAACTGGCCTTTGTATGTTCACTGTCACTGTCACTTTTCATATAACAATTACGCCGCGAAAATCAAAATGTATTGTATTGTTCAGGTATTTGGTATACCTGCTAGCTCGCTCTAATGCGGGAAGACAATTAGAGTGTAAAACGAACGAAAGAAAGGACGGTCCGTACCGTTGAAGGTTATATGGTGAATGTATATTATTGTACAATACTGTGACGCATATGACAATCAGTACTAGAATATTCGAGAAAGTCCGAAACAAAGTACTAGAATATTCTATAAAGTACTGGGAAATTGGAGACTATGAACAGTAGAACATTCAAGGCTATGGAACGGACGGAAACGAAACGCCGAATCAGAATGAGGAAACGGTATAAATACGTCGCACACAGATCATGGAGAAAGTAATAAGTGAGAAGTAAGCAGTCAAAGACGCGATAAATACGGAAGCGATAAGTAAAGAAATCGTTAAGTGTACGGTAAAAGTAACGGTTGTTTTTAACGGACTAATAAAGTGTTAGATTAATTCAAAACCGATTTAACGGCTCTTATTTATTAAAAATAATTAATCCAGCGAACCCTAAGCTCGCTATAATACTATTAAGGTGATGATGTGATATGTTTGCTTTTTCTGTACATCTACAATATGTTATTAGCTCTAGATTCAGTTCTTTGGTATATTTGTAAATTTATCTGTTACATTCTTATTAATTTTGCTTTTAGGGGTACACAAAACCTCGGGAGTACATCGTGACAGAATGGCCGATGAAACATACGCTAGGAGAGTTTTGGTCATTGGTGTATGATCATGAGTGTTCCACTGTAGTGGTTTTGTGTCAGCCGCCGCCCGCATCGCAACAGTATCCGTCGTTTTGGCCAATCCAAACGAAAATGGAAAAATATGGACCTGTATTTTCTGTCCATTATGTGAATTCACGGAAATACTTAAACATAAAGCAGTGGGAATACAAAATTAATAAAAAGGTAATTCTTGACCGCATACGAAACGATGTCCAAAAAAAATAATAATAATACTATTTAACCCACCAATTATTTCAAAATTCCTATAAAAACGAAATCGTGCAACGTGCCATATTTGACAGCAATAAGTAATCAATTACATCTGCAAGACTTGGTTTGTTCAAATACTAGATCGATTCTTTGAATTTCACAGGATGCACATTTTAATTGTGGAAATGTTTACATTCATATTTGCTTTAACTTTCAGCTCATATTCTCATAATTGTTCAGTATTACATTGACGCGCTTCAGATAACTACGAAGCGGAGCATTTTCCCTTGATTTTGATACCAAAAACGTAACTTTTCGCTTTTTTGTAAAAAAGAAAAGGTGATTTGGGGAGAATATTGTACACGTTGTTGTACGCCCCCTGAAATTCTTGAGCTTTTCCAATTTGGCAGATGTATGCACGATCCATCAAAACAATTTTAAATCGAGAAACTGTTTGGGAAATTCATTTCAGTCCCGACTTGTTTAATACATCATCTCTGTTCGTTTTGCTTTCTATGTTGATGATTCAAAAACGCGTTTACAATGTATACCATTTAATAAATTTTGTAATACGTCAGTAAGCTAAACTAAGTATCTACTAAGTAAATATGATACCAATACTGACAATGACAATCGGCAACTCCGTCGAGGAGTAGAGGCCAACTGACAATATTGGCTGGAGAACCGATTAATATGTCAATGCTTTAAGTTTACAGATGTTGATCTTCCTAATTTATGTAACCCACTCTCATGGCGGCGAATCCTAATATTATCTAGTCTTCAATCTAGCCCTGCCTAGGTGGTTTATCAACGACTCCTTTGCTGATAAGTAATGGATAAAGAGTTATTTTAAAAAAAAGGGAAATATATTGGGTCCTAGGACGACAGCAGCATTATGAAGGTGGCAAATACGTTTAACACCATGCAGGACCATTTATTTCGAGTGACAAAGAAGAAAGTAATTGATATTTTATCCCTTTTTTGTTTTCTATACACAAGGAAGGTTTTAAAACCTCGTACCAAATGATAAAAACGGAATTACACACACACACACACTTCCCTATTGAAATAAAATATTTTTTAATTTTAGATTGTGTCTTTAACTGAAATGATGGCAGGAGTTAAAGCTCCGGCAAGGACCGTTCAGCTTTTTCAGTTAACTTGTTGGCCTATGGGCCATAAGGTAAGACCAACATGCAACAAAAAGTATTCTACGTTTATAATGATATTTTTAGGTGCCCTCGTCTACAAATTCTCTTGTGTATCTAATGAATATGGTAGAAAGTTGGAGAAGCAAATCTGATTATGGTCCAGTTTGCGTCGTTACACCGTAAGTACAAGATTTTTTGTTTTGGATACTTCAGGTCAAAAAGTAAAGAAATAAGAAAAATATAAATATATATGTTGCGGATTGGCAATTAAATGTGCTGGAATGTACTGGAGAAATCTAGTACATTCGCATGTATACCAGTTGCGCAGCAGCTGGCATCAACTGGCCATCATTGTCACCACGATGATGTCATGGCGTCACCTTTTGAATTGGCAGTTATGCCATTTAGTCAGTCTGCATTCAACCTTCATCAAGTGCACACCATCGGTTCTCGTCCGATCACCGAAATTAAATAATAAAGTAAATAAAAGTTAATCTCAAGGAGAAAAGACTCCAGACTTGGTTTTGTGCTTCCTCTTCGTTGTCTCCATTGGCTTCCCCCCATCATTTGCATTTATTGGTTACGCTCTTGGGTACAGCTCACCGCTCCTGGACGCAGCCCACTTATGTTTATCGATCACGCTCTTGGATGCAGCTCACCGTTCCTGGAACCTGCCTACTAATCTCTATCAACCACCACTCTTGGACGCTTCACTCGTGGAACGCTTTTCTCCTGGACGCGACCTCACTATCGGCCGCTACTTCACAACATTTCTGGTCCTTCGAAACGGATCCAGTGCTTCATTGGATTAGCATCATCGCCGCCCAGTTCGCGGCACATCGAAAACTGCCAGCTACCTCGACACAAATCAAGGAGCTGAAGCTGCAACACTCATGAAATCATAATACCTGTAGGATCTGAAGGTATTCCTAAACACCAATCGTCTGTGAAACAAACACAAGATGTCTGATTGGGACACAGTTACGGTTTTACGTAAACGGGCTCCGAAACCACCTGCCCTCAAAACAAAAAGTGCTATTAATCAGGCACGTCGTCAGGACGTTCAAGCGGATACTCAACAGAAATTTGGTGTCGGTACTAAAAAGCATCACATCAACACTCACAACACTGCTAAATTGGACAGGGAAACTAAAGAAATTAAACATGAAAAAATACCTTTAGAAGTCGGCAAGATCATTCAACAGGAACGTCAAGGGAAAGGATTGAGCCAAAAGGACTTGGCAACAAAAATATGTGAAAAGAAACCACAGGCAAAGGTAGAAGCCGATCTATCGAAGCTGCGCCCAGTGCAACAGCGAAGGCTGGCAATATCCGGACAAAATGCTGGTGAATCCCCGAAGGGAACGGAGAGTGCTCAAAGGAAACGAGGAAAGGAACAGGACCCTAAGCCTAACCACAGTGAGAGTGACATGCAGGAAGAAAGTGATACATCGAGTGAAGCTGGTGACGGGGAAAGTGATTCGACGTCGAAACCTGGTAACGATGCTCCTCGGACTGGTGCACCGGCCATCTCCCCGCCAGCAAGTCGTTCGCCGCCAATGATGTTCCGGCCACCTCTACGGCGCCCGGAAACTCCGTCGGGACTTGACATGCGAATGCCGTCCGGCCCAACCACGGTTCGTCCCTGCCTTGGCGGCTTGCCTCGGCAATTAGGAGTTAATATGCCGCTCGGCCCTCCACCCGGATTGCCATCACGGATGATGCACCCGGAAAATTCCCCCCGTAGGGACAACGGTTCCCCGACGACATTCCTCTGTCGGCGGAACAACAAAGATCTCGACCGACGACATTCCTCGCTCGGAAGAGATCATACGTTTTCTCGCTACACTATGCGCAACGGAGCCGACAATCACCACGGCAGTGGTGGCGGCGGCGACGGCGACAACTTTGACAACGGTTCCGCGATGACATTCCTCAATCGGCGGAACACCAAAGATCTCGACCGACGACATTCCTCGGTCGGCAGAGATCATACATCTGTTCATCACCAACCCGAGTCGAGTACAAATGTAAGGACATGCACAAAAGAAGATGACAGTTCCAAGGATTCCTTAAGTCGTGGATCAGAGGACAGCGGCCGCCAGATGATCATTGCAAATCAAACGCTAAGTGATTTGTTGGAGAAAAATTCAATGGAAACCGCTGTTGATGCAAAACGAAAGCAGGATGACGAACTTTCTACAACGATAGTTCAAACCAACGTGTCTTTGACAGCTGCTCCAATACAACAACCGACCACGATTAAGGAACTCATCGCCGCTCAGTTCGCGGCACAGGCCACCATCTCCGGTACTTTCCTCGACCACAGGAAGAGGGACAACCAAGTCCGACAGCAATCGAGGCAACCAAATGCGCACTCCGCGCCGAATGGGAAGCCTTCTCCAAGCGGCACTACGACATCTTCTACCTGGCGGCACCTGAGGATCTGCAACACGCGTACTTCGCGGATGATTGTTTCGGCGAAACCGAAGAGATATACCTCGAGGAAGAGACGAAGCTCCTTGAGGCCCAGTACGCGCTCAAGTCAGCCTCCCCAACCATGGTCAACAGCACCAACCGCCTTCACCCTAGCGAGCTGCCCCCAGTGCAGCTGCCAATGGCCGACATCAAGCCATCAGAAACAGAACTGCACCCCAGAACAGTGGAACAGAGTGCCGCCTGCCCAAAGCCCAACATACCCAAGGTCCCGATGATCGATCCAGTGCCGAAGCCGCCACAGAAGACGATGCCGCGCACGCATTGTGGGGCACACCATGACATAGCCGTTCCTCGTGGGTTGCGAACTTACAACTCCGACCCAGAGGAACTCGCTACCATCGCACGGACTCCAGAGCAAGCAGTGGGCACGGCGTACATAGGATCCGTGTCAGATCCAACGCCAATGCCTTCCACGAGTTCGACTGTTCCAGCAAAGGTAGTCGGCCCGATGACTAACCAGCCCAGTGTCCCGATGCACAAAACACCGCCGACACCCGTAAAGCAACAGGGCGCTTGCACATTCTGCAGGGCCGCACACACGATCTACGCTTGCGAGGGCTTTCGATCACTCACACCTGGCCGCCGGAAGTCCTTCGCACACAAAAGAAACCTGTGCACCAACTGCTTGGGTCGCCACCGCCTGCGCGACTGCCACTCCAACAAGACGTGCCGTCGATGCCAGTGGAGACATCACACCCTGCTGCATGTCCGGTCTACCGCCATCGACGGGACAACATCACCGCCACAACGAGCCAAAGGATCCGCCCCCCGGACCGACCGTCAGGAAGGGGTCTGCGCACATACAATCAGCACCCCTTCACAGCATTCCGCGTTGCTGCCAACAGCCAGAGTCATCGTGACGTCGGAGACCGAACAGAGGATTGAAGTCCGTGCTCTACTGGACCCCTGCTCCAATGGCACCTTCATTTCAACATCACTCGCCCGAAGGTTGCACCTCCGACGCCAAGCATCGCCCGTCCCCACCTACGGTGTTGGGGGCACTCGTGGCCTTGCCACCAGGACTCAGGCCGCCATCAGAATCACTTCTCGCCTCCACGGCTCGAGACAATGGACACTGAGGCCCTTCACCCTGTCCGGGCTCTCAGTGTATACACCACCACCAGGATCAACGACAAGGGATCTCTCGTTCGTGGCGGATCTGGAACTTGCAGATCCGAACATCGCCTCCGCCGAGAAGGTGGACATCATCCTTGGGGCAGACATATACCCCAACATCATCGTCGAAGGTCTCAGGAAGGACCAACGTCCCGGCCTCGTCGCGCAGGCCACTGAACTGGGATGGGTGCTAACAGGCGCAGCACCCACCACATCATCCAGCGCAAAGGCGACAAGGCCTGTCACCAGCCATCATATGGCCATTCCTCGTGGGTTACGAATTTACAACTCCGACCCAGAGGAACTGGTCGACCTTCCGACTGAGGGCCGCGGCTTCCATCAGAGAACCCAAAGGACGTCTCGCCGGCATCGGCCGCGGTGGCCACATACGAAGCCCATTCAACTACCAGCCACCGATCCCTTGCGCGACCCAACTACAAGACACACCCCCCGCCCTCTGAACCATTGCAGGGGCAAGGGGCAATCGAGGAACCAGGAGCCTACCCACTCGAACACTTCAAGGCATCCCACCACACCCGGGACACCACGTGGTCAAGCTCCTGCCCAGCTCCAAAGCTACCCAGGCCAACCGCTACCACCTGTAGCCACCACAACAGGACCAGGGGCGCGCAATGCCCCGCTTGGCGGGCGGCGCTACCCAGCAACCAGCGGTCTCTCGAACTCCAGCAAGAAAGCACGCCCCTCTGTGCATCCACAGAGGCTGCATTCCGACGACCCCGGGAGGCACTTGGCCCGTGACTGCCACTACGAAAGGACACGCGGACAGTGCCAGGGTAGACACCGCACCCGACTCCACGTTACAGCACACATCCCCAACGGTCGCAACCTGCCGGCCACTCACTCCAGACGGGCGCCAACGTGCGCAGTACATGGCACCACCACCGGTCTCGACATAGCTAGACCCATCACCAGTCATCACGTGGTCATTGATCGTGGGTTGCGACCTTACAACTCCAACCCGGATCAACTGGCCGGTCCCGCGACCACAAGGGCCAGCGGACATCAGCGATGGGAAAGAGGTTCCTGTCGCCATCGCTCATACGGGCCATCCCAGACCCTCAAGCCTTCAGCGCTCCTCAGGGCGGGCGGCCCCCTCTCAACCGATCATCAACGTGAAAGTGGACAGCCGACCAAGACCAGCCGCCACCAGCAGACCACACACTCCCGGCCCTTGGCCACCGTCCCCTGGAACGAAATGATTCGCCAATGATTGGCGAAGGCGGGCGGAATGTTGCGGATTGACAATTAAATGTGCTGGAATGTACTGGAGAAATCTAGTACATTCGCATGTATACCAGTTGCGCAGCAGCTGGCACCAACTGGCCATCATTGTCACCACGATGATGTCATGGCGTCACTTTTTGAATTGGCAGTTATGCCATTTCGTTAGTCTACCATCAGCAGTCAAAGACGAAACACCATCGTGTGCCACCAAGAGCTATCTACCGTCTGCAGTCAACCTTCAACGGGCTCGTTCTACAATCAACAGTCAAAAGGGAAACACCATCGTGTGCTACGTAGAACCAACAAACAATTAGTAATAAATAGAATCCTTTTAATTTGTTTTCTCTTTTTTTGGTTGTTGGAAACTTCGAAATTTCTACAAGCGACATCCACCGAGGACACCCCATCTTGTGCTACGTAGAGCTGCTCCCAAAAACATTTCTGTCGAGCCGGATCGGCCGCGGTGGCCACATACGAAGCCCATTCAACTGCCAGCCACCGATCACTTGCGCGACCCAACTACAAGACATACCCCCCGCCCTCTGAACCATTGCAGGGGCAAGGGGCAATCGAGGAACCAGGAGCCTACCCACTCGAACACTTCAAGGCATCCCACCACACCCAGGACACCACGTGGTCAAGCTCCTGCCCAGCTCCAAAGCTACCCAGGCCAACCGCTACCACCTGTAGCCACCACAACAGGACTAGGAGCGCGCAATGCCCCGCTTGGCGGACGGCGCTACCCAGCAACCAGCGGTCCCTCGAACTCCAGCAAGAAAGCACGCCCCTCTGTGCATCCACAGAGGCTGCATTCCGACGACCCCGGGAGGCACTTGGCCCGTGACTGCCACTACGAAAGGACAGGCGGACAGTGCCAGGGTAGACACCGCACCCGACTCTATGTTACAGCACACACCCCCAACGGTCGCAACCTGCCGGCCACTCACTCCAGACGGGCGCCAACGTGCGCAGTACATGGCACCACCACCGGTCTCGACATAGCTAGACCCATCACCAGTCATCACGTGGTCATTGATCGTGGGTTGCGACCTTACAACTCCAACCCGGATCAACTGGCCGGTCCCGCGACCACAAGAGGCAACGGACATCAGCGATGGGAAAGAGGTTCCTGTCGCCATCGCTCATACGGGCCATCCCAGACCCTCAAGCCTCCAGCGCTCCTCAGGGCGGGCGGCCCCCTCTCAACCGATCATCAACGTGAAAGTGGACAGCCGACCAAGACCAACCGGCACCAGCAGACCCCACACTCCCGGCCCTTGGCCACCGTCCCCTGGAACGAAATGATTCGCCAATGATTGGCGAAGGCGGGCGGAATGTTGCGGATTGGCAATTAAATGTGCTGGAATGTACTGGAGAAATCTAGTACATTCGCATGTATACCAGTTGCGCAGCAGCTGGCATCAACTGGCCATCATTGTCACCACGATGATGTCATGGCGTCACCTTTTGAATTGGCAGTTATGCCATTTAGTCAGTCTGCATTCAACCTTCATCAAGTGCACACCATCGGTTCTCGTCCGATCACCGAAATTAAATAATAAAGTAAATAAAAGTTAATCTCAAGGAGAAAAGACTCCAGACTTGGTTTTGTGCTTCCTCTTCGTTGTCTCCATTGGCTTCCCCCCATCATTTGCATTTATTGGTTACGCTCTTGGGTACAGCTCACCGCTCCTGGACGCAGCCCACTTATGTTTATCGATCACGCTCTTGGATGCAGCTCACCGTTCCTGGAACCTGCCTACTAATCTCTATCAACCACCACTCTTGGACGCTTCACTCGTGGAACGCTTTTCTCCTGGACGCGACCTCACTATCGGCCGCTACTTCACAACAATATATAAATAATAATATAAATATATATAAATATATATAAATAATAATATAAATATATATAAATAATAATATAAATATATATAAATAATAATATAAATATATATAAAATAATGTGTTTTTAAAGACTGTTCCTTCACCCTTTATTCTATTTCTATTGGTGTGTAGAAAGCCGAAAGTTCCCTACGGCACAAACTTGACTACGCCACCGTTGCCTGTTTTGTACACTTTCCTTCCACGCTCCATAATTTGATCCAATTGCCTTGAGATAACGCCTGACCTTGTTCTCTATTTTCGGGGTATTCCCATAAATATTTTTCTCGTTGGTTTTGCGTCAAAATTTTTATTTACGGTCCTGTCGTTGCCCATTCTCGCTACATACACATGTACTTAATCTTTGGGATATGATGATCGTCACTATTGTTTGTTTGGGGTACAGAAGTTCACGATTGCGGAACTTCCTCCATTGCTCGATATTCTCATCGTATTTAGCACTAAAGATATTCATTAAAACTTTATTCCCAAACTCGTGGAATCTATTCTCACCTAGTTTTGTGAGCGTCCATGTCGCGCATCCAATCGGAGTGACTAATCTTCTCCTATTAATGGTAGCAAATCATTGTTTTTAAGTCTTACCTTGATTCACTTGTTTATTTAATCATATCTGCTGAGAGTTGATGATTGACGAATATGTTCATCCGGTTCTTAAGGATAAATACTTAAATTGAATTAAGCCAATAAATGGGGTGGTAGCCCCACTAAACTTGGCGTAAACTAAACTTAATTATATATTCCTTGCCTTTCACCTACTTGGCAATCGCCCAGTTCGACAGAACAGGTAAAAAAGCTTACACAAAAGTTTAGTGAATAAAGGGAAATTGTAGAGGGAATGCCCTTGAGATAAAATGATTTGAATCATTGCGGAATTGTACATAAAAGAATTTGGTTTTTAGAATAAAGGATGAAGGTAAAGGATGAAGGCACAAGGATGAAGGTAAAGTGATTGAAATATCAAGGCCAGTAAAAAAGACTGAGCAAGACATGTGTGGGGGTTCTCGATATCACGCTGAGAACCAACCCACAATCCTAACCACAATTTCTTCCATAATTCCTGCACACAGGTTCACCCACAATACTACCCGCAATGTCAGCCCCAACTCCTTACGTTTACCTGCAGTTACCTGCAAACATTCCCCGCCCCAAAGGCCCCATAACATGCATTCAATGCATTTCCAGAACATTCCCTAGAAGCCAAACCTCGTTCATGCATTTACTGCATCACCATCGGGCATCATACAAATTCCCCGAATTCGAAATATCGTTCGTGCATATGTTGCATCATCATAATTCCCTGAAAGAATTCCGAACATGCGACATACATTGGGAAACCGGTCGGCGCCCCTGTTTAGCCGGCTTACCCTGCCACACACGTGCGCAGCACGTTTCCCTGACTTATCTACAGTCACCCCAGCTTTTGTCCAACCAACAAAAGCGGTTCGCGCATCTCGCGCCTAGCCCACAAGAAATGAATTCTCCTGCATGTAAACATGTACACAAGAATTCGACATAGGCCACCGGCATCCATACTGTGCACAATCATCGTTGTGCAAGTATCCGATGCGTTGGTGACACAAGTTGCCCTAATGACTTGCGACCTATTTGCACAGTTGCATGTACACCATTATGATGCCCCTTGAACCATTCCCTTTTTTTCGTTTTTGTCTGCCCATGATCTGGCAAGATGGGCAAGCGAAACTATCCCGCCAAGATCGGCGGAGAGATCCTCTCCGATTGGTCAGAACAGAGAGAAACTTCACGTTTCTCTCGAGAATGAGAACCCACCCTTAGGGGATGACCGACTCTGTACGAGTCATTTACACGAGTCGCTATACAACCACCACCGCGTGCGCATTGAGTCGCGTTTTTAAATCCTCAGACCAGCATACACGGTTCGTGAGTGAGCTTCCGTCGAGTGTCGAACCAACCAAATGGAAATTAACAAGTAACGTTCGAAGAAATCATTTAAACGGCTCGGGGGGTATTGTTCTGTGGAACTTAACCTTCATTTTTTTTGTGCCAAACCAAAAGCTTGAATTTTGTTTCTTGTGTCAAACCAAAAACTTGAATTTTATTTTTGTGTCAAACAAAAACCTGACTTTAATTTGAGTGCCAAGTCCAAGTGAATTAATTGACTCTTTTATGAAAGGACTGAACGAGACGATAGTTAAGTTAAGTTGTGTTGTAGTCAAATATTGTGTTCTAGTACTCGCTATTGTTCCCTCAAAAATTTCAATCAGTTAATTGACTAACGTTTAAGTTATAAAGAACTAGTAATAAATAAAAAAATTATTTATCAGAATTAAAACGACGCTATGACAATTAGAATCACTAAAAATTGAACCAATGCGTAACACATCAGGCTACTGGCCGTGTTTAGAATTCGATTTTTAAACTCATATACTTGATGTGAATTGTTATGTTATCGCTATAGTATACGGCTGTGATGCATTTTCTTATTTGATTTTCGTTCAGTGTTCTTCACCATTTGTTTGTGTATTGTGTGTGTATTTGTTAGAAACGCCACAAACCCGTGCCCGTGCTGGCACACAACGAAAAGAAAACAACACAAGCGAAACAAACAATACCACCCCATACAACACACGCCATTGACCAGAAGGGGCGCGAACCAGTTGGCCACTCAACGAGTTTATTTGTCACTGTGTCGTTATAAGCCCTCTTCGCGGTATCAATCGTTTCGTTGCACGCGTTTTTGATTCTAACAAAATTCGTTCTGTTGACCTCGGTGGGATTAGAGCGCCATTGTTTAAAAGCTTTATTTTTTGCCGTTGTGATCTGCTCGAATTTTTTATCAACCCAAGGCTTATCAGATGAATTTCGTTTGGTGGAATGCGGATTGTTAATCTCCATCCCAAGGAGAATAATCTGCATGACCGCCTCCAAAGCACACCTTCAAAAGGATGCGAAGAAAGCTCGCAAATCATCCCAGTTAGCAACTCCGTACCTCCATCCATGGGTTAGGTCGGTTATTCGTTTGAAATACAACTGGTTGCGCGACCAATACCAAGCAGCGATCTGAGCCTCCCAGTGGTGCAGCAACTTCCGCGGTATAAACGCTCGGCTCGGATGTCGAAAGCAGATCCAGGATGTCCGTATAATCACCTCGGGTATCCGGCACTCGCGTAGGTTCCTCCACGAGTTGAGTCAAATTGCAGCTAGCAGCGAACATCTCCACTAGCCTCCCAGCATCGTCAGTTCTATTAGAATGTACTAACCAGTCGGAGTTGTGTTAATTAAAATCGCCAAGGACGACAATTTCAGAAGCCGGGTGGTTGATCTGTATCCAGTCGTATCGACAGTACGTGAAAGATGTTCGAGAAGTGTCAGCAGCCGATTGTCACTCAAAGAGCGGGAAAGACAGCAAAGAAATTTAACAGAATTCCTCAGCATGATCTTCAACAGAGTTCCTCAGCACGTTCTAGCGCCTGCATCCTTTGGCAAACCAGATCGGCCCGCGTGAGGACGCAGACTCCACACTTAAGAGGGAGTCTCGTATGTAAGTCGTATCCGATGTATGAGCAACGAAGATATGTCGAATCAGTTGACGAATCGACCTGGGTCTCAGTTAGGGCAAGGGTATCGGGTTTCGCTGTTTGCAAATATTGGTGGGAGGCGTTTACATTCGTATTGGTGAAACCGATGCCCCTGATATTACAAAATGCCGTTATCAGTCTAACGTCGACAGTGTTTCGAGAACGAACCCGATTAAGCGATGGCGAATTTCAGTTATTTATCCAAATATTTCCATATTTCCCCTGACATAGTCCCCCCGGAGATCCGAATGGGAAACTAGTTTACCTCCAAAATTCATCTGAGAAGGTACCATCATGACTTATCTCCGTGTCAGACGAGGCCATCAGCCATACATTCGAAACGTTGTTGGAAATTTGTACAGCGTGCCGGTGTGGTAACTCACCTTGGATCCGAGTTACTACCTAAACCCACCTTTCCTCGAACCAATCGGCCAAGCTCTGAAAGATGGTCAGAGATTTTCCCCGACCATTTTACGGAGCGATACGGGGTTGGGACCCCATCTACCACTCGGCCTTTAGTCGCCTCTCACAAAACAAGCCGGCCCAGCTGTGAGTATATTCTAACCCCCTACTCACAAGGCTGATCACCGATGAGGATCATTTTTTGGTCGGTGGATACTTGAAAAATCTAAATTGCCGATATGTAGCCTTCCTATCTTAAAAGTGAGCTCCGATCGATTTGAAACTTTGGCAAAATAGTTTTCACATGTTGTACTGTTTGTTACGGACCGACCTTGAGTCCAGGTCCCCCCAACATCCACCAATCCCCTTTCGTTAGTTTCCCCTCTTTACCTGTAAACGGAGAACAACTCGCCAAGTAGTTAATTTGCATAAACTACTTTATGCAAATTCTACTTGGCAGAGAAAATAATAAAAATCGACGCCAACTTGTTGCTGCTGGCTGGTTGCAGGGGGCGTTGATTGCTTGCTCCCCTGTTCAGCTTCTGACTGCATTCGAAATCCTTACGTTAGAGGGATGATTGTCTAATGCCGACTGTTGTTTAGCGTAGTTTTACGGCGAATGATTTATTTATTATTTTCACCGTTGACGTTTTATTTTATTATTCGACGCCAACGCCGATTTTTATTATTTACTCTGCCAAGTAGAATTTGCAGAAAGTAGTTTATACAAATTAACTACTTGGCGAGTTGTTCTCCGTTTACAGGTAAAGAGGGGAAACTAACGAAAGGGGATTAGTGGATGTTGGGGGGACCTGGACTCAAGGTCGGTCCGTAACATGTTCAACAAAAAAAAATTTTTTTTAATAGTGTGGAATGGAAATGACGGAGGTGAATTTAAGAAGAACTTATAGTTTACGGTCATATCGCGACAATGGAGAGGGGTTGAATTTTGTTTAGTCTTATAGTTCACAGTCACATCATAACAATGGAGAGAGGCCGAATTTTGTTTAGTCTTAGAATTCACCCCCAAACAGAGCAGGGCACTCTTGATAGGCAGGTACATGTAAAATTAAAAAGCCAGTTTGTGATTAATTGTCGGCTCAATGTAAAAGTTAGTTCTAAGATGAATTAATAAAGTGAATATTTCTATACCACAATAGTGTATTGATAATTCCAAGCCGTGTAGCCTAGAGGTGTCAAACTTGCGGCCTGCAACGAATATTTTTCCGGCCCCTCAAATATATCGGTACACAATAATATATAATACAATAATAAACCGACGCAGAATAAAAATAAGATAGGTAGAATTTGCTAAACGTTTTTTTATTGATACTTTTTTGCAATTATTAATCAAAATGCGTACATTTATATATGTTAATGTATTATTCGATATAAGCCTACATTTCTTTGAATATTGATTTTTTTTTTGCGGCCCACTTAAAGTTATACCTTGGTTGTTTGGCCCGAGTTAGCCTTGGAGTTTGACACCTTTGATCTAACCCTTTAGTGTTTTGTATTAAATTATATTTGTTACTTGTTAAAATATTAACCGAGAAAGGTGGAATTAATTCTAGGGATGGACGAAGCCGAGCAGGAGTGTATTGTGGAGCCAACGCTTGTATAGAGCAAGTTATACAGCACGGCGAGGTTGATGTTTTCCAAGCCGTTAAAACCGTGCGCAGACACAGGCCGCAATTGATTGAGAACATGGTAAGTTTAGTATTTTTAATTTAACATTTCGACCTCTTCAACAAGTTCTAAGGATTTAGTTAATAAGTTTAGGATGTTAAAAACCTAAGACTACTGTGTATATTGGTGTGGTAAAAAGGTTGCGCTTCTTGTAGGTATTCACAAACCGGTTGTGCAAAAAATATAAGGCTGTTTAATATAAGTAAATTCTTGACATATAGTACCCTCAGTGGTGTTGAGCTATTGTTTTTCTAGGGGTGTTGATTGGGCTTGTAATGTACTTCAGTGGTTATAAACTAAATAAATTTTAATCTCTTTTCTTGAGGTACTGACTTTCAGGCAGACATATGTAAACCATGTTGGTGCCCTCCCCTTTTTTTACTATCCCTTTCATACCTTTCTCTTTTTCCTTTATGCTTTGTACCTTGAAGGTGTGACATCTTATGAAAAAAAATTCGGAATGCGTATTCCCCGACTTACGACCGAGATAGGTTCCTGGCCATCGGTCGTAAGTCGATTAAGTCGCAAGTCGAATTTCATATTGAAAAAATTCCGACTTAGCTAATGTAATGTATTATTTGTACTGAAATATGTACGAGGGTTGCCTCTTATGTTTCGGGATTTGGCAACCCTAGCGTTGCAATCCGGCAATTGACAGCTCTGTCATAAAGTTGGACATTTTTGAGGTTATACGCACTCAGAACGTTTTGACATACGAGCGCTATTTGTGTTGTTTACAGTAACTTAAAAGATTCATCTCGGCCCAAAAATGGAATTAAATCGTCAACATTTTCGTGCGATTATTTTTTACAACTTTCGGCGTGGATTAACTCAGCAACAGTGCATGGATGAACTTAATTCAATTTTTGGCGATGAAGCTCCATCAAGGACCAGTGTTTATCGATGGTATGGTGAATTCAATCGCGGTCGTAGTTCACTCCAAGATGAATTTCGTGAAGGTCGTCCAAAATCAGTTGTTGTTCCGAAAACCATTGATGCTGTGCGCGAACTGATATTGGAAGATCGTCATGTGACCTATCGTGAGATTGAGACAACCTTAGGCGTTAGTGGGACCAGCATACATTCAATATTGCATAAACATTTGACTGTCAAAAAAATTTGTTCGCGTTGGATCCCACACAATTTGTCAATCGCCCAAAAAAGGGTTCGTGTCAATTGGTCGAAAGAAATGCTCAAAAAATACGGTCGCAGTGCTTTGAAACACGTCTATAACATCGTGACAGGTGATGACTCGTGGATTCACGCGTATGAGCGCGAAAGTGAACAGCAGTCGACTGTCTGGGTGTTTCAAGATGAGCCAAATCCAACAAAAGTTGTTCGCGCACGAAGCACTTCCAAGCAAATGGTCGCCTGTTTTTTCGGAAAAACTGGACATGTCGCAACCGCACCACTAGAACAACGTAGAACAGTCAATTCTGAGTGGTACACAACCATTTGTTTGCCAGTTGTCTTCCAAGAAATCAGGAAAACCAACCGCCAAAGACGGATCACTCTTCACCACGACAATGCGAGCTCTCACACATCGGCTGCGACAACTGCATTTTTGAGCACCCAAAACATCGATTTGATGGGTCATCCGCCGTATAGTCCTGACTTGGTACCGAATGACTTCTTTTTATTTCCGTACGTAAAAAACAAACTGAGAGGTCAACGTTTTTCGACACCTGAAGAAGCGGTTGCTGCATTCAGAATGCATGTGTTGGAGATACCTCAATCAGAGTGGCAAAAGTGCTTCGACAATTGATTCAAATGCATGCAAAAGTGTATAGATCTTCATGGGGAATATTTTGAAAAACAATAAAGTGATTTTCGATGATCAATATTTGTTTTTGTTCTCTATTCCCGAAATATAAAAGGCAACCCTCGTATGTAAATCGAATTTTTTTACTTTGTTTTTTTTTTTAAATCTTTCTCACATATTTTAGGCATTCCCCGCAACTACATATTTGTCTTTTTTAAGTATTTTCTATGAAAGAAATTGGAAAAAAAATGGTCGTAAGTGCGAATAGTAAGTCGAACGGTCGTAAGTCGGGGACTACCTGTACTTAGCTAGCGGAATCTACCGATGGTTCTACCAATCATACAGGCATATTTACAGTTAAAGAATCACATTCTTATCACAAAACTTACCAATGAGTTTTTTTAATGGGCCTCTCTCTATTTAAGATAAAAGCTGACATCCTTGATCGATTAGTGGGTACTATAGTACTCTCAGCACAACAACAAATTTGTTTTTATACTAAAATCAACATTTTTTATGTGTAATCAAGCAAATATCAATTGTATTTCTATTTTCTTTTCAGACCGAATATAAATATTGTTACGATTTGGTTTTACATTATGTTCTCCACTTTCTTAATAAGTGATCACCCTATAGGTAAGACACCGAGTATATAGATAAGTACACGCGTTTTAATTTATCTTTATTTTAGCTTTACTTAAACGCACAAACTTTAGCACAAGTGCTTGCGAATAGCAATTTTTTCGTCCAACAATTTGTTATAAATAATTATATATATTTACAAATGTTGTTTATGTATTCTGAAGTTAATAAAATTATATATTATATATAACATCAGCTTATTTTTAATTATTGAAATGGGAAAGTATCCTGTTTTATCGGATTACTTTGTTATATGATGAAAATAAAACTGGTAGCTGACAACGTTGTTCCCTGCCTTCGACAGTATGCCATTAGAAGTTATTGCACACAGTTCTATTGGTGCTTACGACGGGTTTATAAAGATTGGCCCGAAGACTCTGAAGTTCTTAAAAACAAAAACCTGCAAGCATCTGTAGAAACTTTTGTTTTAAATAATATGCACGCGTTAGAGTTTTTTAGGACATTAAAAGATATTGCAGGAAAGGGAATGAGAGGAATGGATAATGTAAATGAAAAAAGAGTGATTGCTAATATGAAATGTTTAAAGAAATATTTAATCTTGTCAGGATAAGACCTTCTGAATTCTCGCTCGGTATTTCACCCAAAAGAAAAACAAATTTTACTTACAATAAACTAATCACAAGTAAAATTTGCTTTTCTTTAAAGTGAAACACAGAGCGAGAAAACACCTTCTATAGTTCTCGCAAGTGCTGTTTGTCATTTTACTAATGCCGATGATGATGATGATGATGATGTTTTTATGTGACAATTCTTAATTATCTTGGCCAAATAGAGTGCTAAACATATCTCGTCGCTTAACCCATTGGTAATCAAACAAGTGATAGATGATATTAGCCGAAAATACGAACAAATTACAATCTTAGGCGACTGACACTTATTAGTGAAAATTAACTCACCAAAAATCGCGGACCCATTCCTAAAAAGAACTAATTTACACAATGTGAGCACCGTCATTGTGAACCTTCACCATAAAGTGAACGATCCCAAGGGTATAGTTTACGCTCCCTGCCTGTTAAATTTTCCTGAATCGGAAATAATTGCAATAAAGTCCAACGACCATCGGACCTAATGTTATTTACTTCCTGCCTCTTCCAACCACCAAAATTTGTAGATATAGATTTCTACGTCACGTAATACATCCCCAATCACATAAGATGTCGCAACTGCCAAAAACTCAGGCATGTCCCAAAACGCTGCGCCAACACAACAATGTGTGAGAAATGCAACCTCCTACCTCATATGCCTGCCGATAGCTGTCGGCAGAAATTCGCCTGAGTGGAGGGTGACGTGACCTCTTGCGCACTTATCGCATGACAGTGCCTTGCAATCCGATCGTCGATGTTTGGAGCGAAGGCATTTAAAGCAAAGCCTTGCCTTCCTCGCCAGATCCCATTTCTCGCCAATACTGGCCCCCATCAAACATGGGGCATCTGGAGACGTCGTGTTCGTTGAGGCAAACTGGACATTCTAATTTGCTTCCGTTCCTAGATGCGTCGCTTTCCCAAACTGCTTGGATTGCTCTCCTTCCCGAGTCACGCCCTCCTTGGGATGATGCATGTTGAAGGAAGCCTCCCCTCGGCCTCCAAGATACTTCGGGTGGAGCGAAATCACCACACATGTCTGCCCCCAGTCTCACGAAGTTACTGAAAACCCTCAGAACCACCTGTACCTCATGGATGGTGGCATCTTGGCGGTCAGTTTCTTTACCGTCTCAGATGAGTTCAAATACTTCCCCTTGCCCAGCGCGCTGATGGTGGCCACGGGGTTCGTCACCCGGCCGGGAAAGACTGCAATCTCGTTCGGGTCCTTTGTGACCCGAGGCAGCCCTTTTGATTTCGTTAGCTCCGCCAAGGCTAAAGCTTCCCGTCTTCCAAAGCGAGTCTCCAGTCCCTTTATTGCCTCTTTTGGGTCCTCGGCAATACATATGAGACTTCTAATGGCTTCTCTTGACCTTCCCTGAAGAGCTCTCCGAAGGCGCGCCAAGTTCTGCGTGTGTGTGAATTCGGCCATATCTTCGAACGATCTCCTAAAAACCAGCCATTCCTCGCTGGCACCGTTGAAATGTAACTCGATCATTTGCCTCGAGGTAATTGCTCCGGGGGGTTGTTTTGGACCTCGTGTCCAAGCTCTTACCCAACAACTAATCCCCACGACTTTTAATTTCCCCTCTCTACCGGTAAATCGGAAATATCAAGTAGCTAATTTGCATAAACTACTTTATGCAAATTCTACTTGGCAGAAAAAATAATGAAAAAGGGCGTTGGCGCCGTACAAAAAATAAAAACATCAACGGCAAAAAATAAGATTATACACAATGATAGAAAATTACTAAAAGCGTACAACGAAACGTGAGAACAAAAATTGGAATTACCAACAAGAATCCCGAAGTAACGGAGCAACAGACTCGACGATTTTCCGGAATAATAAAGAAAACAAAGCGAGTCCCGGACTCAACACAAGAAGAATAACTAAAGACAACAGGGGGATCAAGAATCTACACAACCTGCAACCTGAATACCCGCAACCACGACAGGGATACGGTCCCACACCAAGTAAGTCACTTTCCCTCACTCTTTCATTATTAACATTATTTAAATTGTTACTTAATAATCATAACAGGGTGCTCGCGGAGCCTGGCTATGGCTTGGCCCAGATCCTGGATGTCCCTCCTTTCCTCTCCGCGATGACTGCCGCGGTGAGTTACCCCCTCTCGCCTTTCTTCGGACAGCCTCGTTAGATTGTCCCATGGATCGCAAGGGCCTTGCTGGCACTCATCTTCGGTAGCCTCGCTTTGGTTGGTCTCGTCCTCGGACCATGCTCCCACCAATTCTTCTCGCTTGTGCCACTTTCGCCTTCGCCTCGGCGATTTCTAGCTCTCGCTTGACAACATCCAACCTTGCCTCGATCTTGGCCCTCCTCGATGAGCTTACCGAGTTGCCTCTCGGGGCTAAGTCTGGTGCTTCTTGTCGCGGTTCGATCATGGGGCGGGTGGCTCGGGCTCTGTCCTTCCTGGCGACGCTGGTCCCCCGGTCTCTCTCTTGGTGCGTTGGGTTGATCCCCCACCCGAGGGTGTGGGTTCAGAGTGGCTCTCCTTCACTTCGGTCACGTATGCTGATTCCCTTCTTCTGACGAGCGTTCCGACAGGTCCGCCGTAATCTCCTCCAAGGTGTGTGGGAGACTCTTTTCCTATGGCGCTTGCATCTGGTCCGGTGTTGGCCACTCTAGGTTGAGTAGACAGTCCTCCCACAGGCGATGGCAGCGTCCTCCTGGCTTTAGCCGATCTCGTTATCGGTATCCTCGTTTATCGCCGAAATCCGGCTCGAAGGACCAAAAACTGTTACTGTTATGCGGACAGCGCCTTTTCCGGCGACGTCTCAGCTTCCTTCGCTTTGCGTGAACTGTATTCCGGCGCCAGTCGGCCAAACGATTTATTTGTTTAATGTGCCGTATCTCCAGAACCGGACTCTGCTTTGGACGAAGGGCGTTGTTGTCTTGCCCAGTACGATCGTTGTACTCTCCAAATAAAATACTGCTCCTATAATTACTTGTTCACTCTTTATTACTTGTTATGGACTGATTTTTATTGTGGCGTTATGGAGCGTACTACAGTAAATTATGTGCACCCAAAACTGTCACTTATCTCTTTACAACTAGGACTTCTCGTGGCAACTTCTGAAGCTCTGCCGATATGCCCGCCTTATATAGGTCCGCAGCCGTCCTCGCGTTCGCCCGTTTCCTGGGTGCTGCTTTCCTTAGTGGCTTCCTGGAATCGGTGCGCCGCTGATTGTTGTTTCCCAGGAACTTGTGTGCTGGCGCTTGCATCGCCAACTTCTTCTTCTTCCGCTCGCACTGTGCTCTGACATTTAAGGGTACTCCAAAATCTCATTTTGAGCGCGCGTTTGTGTAAATATGAAAAAAAAGGTTGGCACTATCTACAACAGTCATTATATTTTAATAAATACCACCATCTATGTGTTGGGTCGATTAATTCTGGGACTGCCCTGATATTCGATGGATTTATCGACTGATGAAGTATTAGAACAGCTCAGCTTTGTTGTCTTTTATTCAGTGCGACTCTGGGTATATTCTAGTGTCGTACAAGTCGTTCATGAAGTTCCAAGATGCAGAACACGGTATTTTGGTATGCAGTCGATTCCTCGGAGAAATAATCTCTCTAGTCCACAGGATTTTGAAAACCGTAAAATGTAGTCTGAGTGTTAAACCCCAATATGCACGCTAGTTGTCCGAATACAAAATGAAAAAAAATGTAGCTGACCAGACCCGCGGAGAAAAACTTCAGTCAGTCTTCAGTCTGTCTGGCGGGAAGGGTGACGTTCCCGACAAAAGTTCAACAAGCAACGTATTATACAATACATTAGCACGAATTGAATTTTCGACTATATTAAATAGAAATAAAAAAGAAATACAATTAAATTAAATTAAATAAAATTAAATTAGAAATAAAATTATACGAGTATTAAATAAAAAACTGCAATTGAAGGTAATTTTGTTTAAAAAAAATTCCTTTTGGGTTTTTATTAAGTAATTTCATGGTTTTTTTTATTACATCACTTTTCAGCTTTGAGACATCAAAAGTATTTAAAAACTAGATGATTATGAAAAGTCTCGATTGCTCTTTGGGATTGTGCCATCCATATCAAAGCATTTACAGGAACATAACGCCACTGGACACTCAGAATTTTGACTGAAACATGAAGGTTAATATATTACAGATTAATTACCGTGTGCATTTGCAGTGTGATGGAAAAGTTTCCACAAACATCGCAGGCGTTGAAACTGTATATTACCGTGGTGACAATTTTGAATTACTGATATTCACCTCATTTGTCAGTTCTAATATATTAATTAGTTGGTACCAATTTGTTCGTTGTATAGATGACTCTTCCTCATTTAACATATTCCAAAACAGATAGAAATGGATATAGATGATCCAACTATATAACGGGGACAATGATAAATTACCTTCTTGCCCTCGCCTACCTTCTTTTTCTACCAATTTTTTAATCAATCTGTTTACGAAAGTTTGAATGCAGGAATATGAAGTTTTTCATGAATTAATATTTCTGTCTAAGCTATTTCCCACTGTACAATACATTAAATGGCTAAGTGCGAGTTACACTTATAGATACTTCTTCTTTTTTTTTTATAACACGCAGACAAAAAATATTTTGTAACACTCTCAAGGCTGATGTATTTAGTTGTGTAGTGGTCCTAAATCACCACCCGCACCCAATTCCAAATAAGCCTCAACCTAATTCTTTTTCCCCAAACGATGCATCATAGTACGAACCTTAAGTGCATACTGTGCGTTGAGCAATTCCCTGGAATGATAACATCATGAAATGCGTATCTTTAAATGCATTTCATGGTTATGTCTTCCGCGGAATTCGTCAACCAAAATCCCACTATCTTCCCCATATGAATCATATGAGCGACAAATTAAACCAAAAATCTATTTGTCGCACATTGATTCAATTCCCAATTATTCTACCCTTACCCATAATGCCAATCATGTTCCCCAATTGAATCATATGCACGACAAATTTAACCGAAAGTCCATTTGTCGTACATTGATTCAATTCCCAATAACCATTAACATTATGAAACGCCTAATTCTAAATGCATTTCATAATGTCTCCTTCCGGGAATTTGTTCCACCAAATCCCCATCTACTTCCCAGAATTCCATTCCAATTGAAGCACACACAAAATCTTGTTTGTGCTTGTTGGAATTTTTAAGTAAAATTTTTAACCAATCTCTGTCGCCGCAGAGTATAAAAGGGCGGCACATTTTGGATTCGTGATCACATCAGATCAGCATCAGTCATTTTTTTTCATGATCAAGTTGAGTCGCAATCAGTCAATTGTTCGAAACATTGTTGCGTACGCAAGCTAAATTAATAACTTCATTGAAACTGAACAAATGTGAAAATAATACACCAAACCGTGTGCTCATCAGTGTTCTTACGTGATTTTTAACGAAAACACCAGTGCGTTGTGCGAAAAGGAAGTCGTCAGCAGTCACCAGCAAGCTCAAAAAAAAAAAAAGAAAAGAGGATTGAGCTCCTTCATACACAGGAAGTATCTATTTTATTTTATTTATTATAATTCAAATTTAAAATATTTTACTTATTATAATTATAATTTAAATTGTATTCAATTTATTTTTTCCTTTTATTTAAACTTCATCCTATTCGCAACTTCAATCTCATTGATTTTTCTCCCCTTTCCTTTAATTTTCCAAGATCGCATTTAGTGTTTTAAAAACCATAAAATTGATTTTAATTTTTCACAGTGTCTCAAACATTTCTACTTTCATTTACATAGCACATTTCTATATTCCAGGTTTATGCTGAAATTTTGGCTTTCATTTAGGTTTCATTGGGCTTATCTTATATATCCGTATTTCTTGTTGCTATCCACTTTTCTCTGTTTCCTGCACTCCTACTTCTTTCTATTTACCTGTTTCTTCTCTGCCTGCTTCTGGCTCTTTTTCTTCATTTATCCCCCGCAAGAATGGACCTCTCTTCTCTTCAGAGCTTGCAGCATCACCCCATCAGGATTTGATGACTCTTCTGGAGACATTGAGGACAGAACTCGCTGCTGCGGTAGCCAGGATTGCTGTTCTCGAGAAAGAGAATGCAGCATTAAAAGCCACATCACCCCCGACCCCGACCACTAACAACTCGGAAACCCTTGACCCAAAGACGGGGATTGAACGCGAAATGACAACCCCTGATAGCGACTTTGATGTCTCTGCCGACGAGAATGGTCTCCGTGCCCCTACTCTTAATACTTCCCGCTCCACGCCCACCCCTCTCCACACAGAAAAGCGGAAAACACCACGACCAACACCGAACTACGAGGGAGGTCCCTCCAGTAAACGTGTTGTCACCGGCTGTACGCCAACAATATCCCCGGCTTCGGCTAATAAAACTGTGATAAACCTCTCGGTACACCCCACTGCACAAAAAGTCCCCGTTTGGAAAAATCGGGCACACCAAAGGCAGCATCATCCACAAGCCCAAAACCAAAAGCCACACAAACAGCGGTCTCGGCCAACCCACCTGCTTTAAAAAAGAAGCAGCAACCTGGAGTCTTTGCACGAGACCTCAACCTAAAGGAGTTCGTCGGTGATATGAACCGACAAGGAATCTCAAACTTTAAGGCAAAGACCTTGAGTCCAAGCCTCAATAAAATCGTAACCTACGATCGACAGACGTTCTCTAAGGTTAACGACACCCTGAAGGCCAAGGAGGTGAATTATTACACATTCACCGCGGCCGACGACAAATCGAAGATCATCCTCTTAAAACGAGTCACTGCATGTTGGGAAAAGGATGACATCGTAATTGCCCTTGAGACAACATTTTCTAACGTGAAATTCACTGACGTCAAAAAATTCTCTCCCCCACAACGGTTTGTGAACATCAGACCGCAAAAATACAGCAAAGTGGCTTCACCTTACCCCAGGAACCGACATAGACTCCATAATACGGACAAAGTCGCTTTCAACTCTTCATCAACAAGTCGTTTGCGAGGTATTTCATAACAATGAAATACCTCAATGCCGACGTTGCCAACGTTTCGGGAATGTCTCTCGGAACTACAACATGGATCGCCGTTGCGTCCGTTGTGGAAAATCCCACGACATTGGCAAGTGCGAACTCCTGCCAGCAAAATACGATCCCACAACAAATGTGCAGGATGAAATTACGTTGCCAACTTGCTGCAACTGCGGTAAGAAAGGGCATCCGGCCAGCTACAAGAACTGCCCCAAATATAAAGAGATAGTTCATAGAACCAAGGAGACTCGAGCTAAACAAGTAGCCAAGTCAAACCTCGGAGAACAGGGCACGCAAAATTTCATCCAAATGGATTTACATTCGCTGATGAGGTTAAGGGGAACCAAACAAAGAATATGAAAACCCCACCACCTCTTCCCCAAAAACATATTCAAGTTCCTAAGCGATCCGCTATACAGGCCAACAAAATGCCACAAATCCAAGCGGCAGCACAAAAGCCTCCAAAGGGCAACCCTCAATTCTGGAGAAACTACTTAGTCTCTCTCGGGTGATTGAGGATATTCGACCCCGATATGAAAAACTAACAACTGAGGCTGAAAGGGATGCACTCCTTTTCACGGCATATGTAAGACATACGCTTCAAAATGGATCGCAAAATTAAAATTATCCTTATAAATGTCAACTCCCTTGTTTCGCTATCAAAGCGTGCGATAGTCTCTGACTTCATAAAGGATAACCGGGCGGACGTGGTTCTTGTAACCGAAACTAGATTGCAACCATGTCACCGTCCCACTTTCCCAAACTTTTCAATCATTCGAAGAGATCGAACCCTCACTGGTGGCCCCACCATCAACGGAGGTGGCACCAGTATTCTAGTTAATAGCGAACATCGCCATGAAACTGTTGACCTCCCACATTTCGAGTCCATAGAGGTCTCCGGGGTTGAACTGTATCTAGCTAATAATGGTAGAGTGAATATATATTCCGTATACCACTCGCATAAAACCAATAATAGCCCCATTAATCCCGAGGATATCGGCCAATTAATAACGTCCTCGGGGCATACACCCTTCATAATAGGCAGTGATTTTAACTCCAGACATCCCCACTGGAACAACCGGTCTCTTGCCCAAATGGAACAAAATTGTTCCAATGCTACGCCGAAAACTGTCATGCCCTCAACTTCGAAATAGTCGCACCTACGGGTGGTACCCGAGATAACTCCATCCTCATCATTCATTTATTGGCCTGTAGGAACCCGGAAGTTCATGACCTCACCGACTCGACTCCGCCATCGTTGCCTGTCCTGTGCGCTCTCCTTCCACATTCGACCATCCGATCCGATCTCCTCGAAATCCAATCTAACATTGCCCCCCCCTCTCACTATTGTAGGTTTACGATATAGCTCCTCCAATTCGTGGTTATGGAGTTTTCTCCATTGTCCTGTCTCCTCGTCATTTTTACCTCCAAAGATACCCGTCAAAACTTTATTCTCGAATACGCGGAATTTGTTTTCTTCCCGTTTTGTAAGAGCCCATGTTTCGCATCCATATAGAAGAGTCGGCATGATTATGGTTCTATAGACACGGAGTTTTATGTTACATGATAGTAGTCTGGATTTCAACAGTTTACTGACTGAGTGCCAACTAGCGTTGCCGGAATGCAATCTTTTGTTAATTTCCTTCGACATATCGTTACTGGCCGTCAGTGTCGTTCCCAGATATTTAAATTCTTTAACTTTTTCAAATATCTTGCCTCTGACGTTTATATGTGTTCCCTGAGGTCCACCTGCTCTCGCCGTAATCATGTATTTTGTTTTGTCTTCATTTATTTCTAGGCCCACCTCTTCTGCCGCTTGCATGGTGATTTCACAGTTTTTACTAACAGTTTCTAGATTATCGCCCAGAACGGCGATGTCATCCGCATATGTGAGCACTTGGTTCAGGGATGATCTGGCCATGTTGTCGTCTTGTACCTTCCTGATGACATACTCGAGTACAAGGTTAAAAAGACACGGTGATAGACCATCTCCCTGCTTTAGTTCGTCCCGGATTTCAAATGGTTCTGAGAGGTGATCTTCTATTCTAACTCGCCCTTTGTTTTCGTTCATGCGAATTTGAAAGAGGGCGGCATATTTTTTCGGGACTCCCAGCTCAGCCACAATATGGTAAAGTCCTTGCGTTGCGACTGAGTCGTAGGCTTTTTTGAAGTCAACGAACAGTTGGTGAACCGTCTCTCCGTATTCCCACTTCTTTTCCAGCAGTTGTCTTATTGTGAACATTTGGTCGCTTCTTGACCGGTTCCTACGGAATCCACATTGGTAGTCTCCCAGTATCTCTTCTGCGTACGGTGTGATTCTCGGTAGAATGACATTTGTTAATATTTTGTATACGGTTGGGAGCAATGATATTCCTCTGTAGTTTTCGCGGTCAGATCTGTTGCCTTTTTTGAAAATGGGAACGACTATTGAGGTTTTCCATTCTTCCGGAGTGACTTCCTTATCCCATATTGTTTGAATGAGCTGGTGGATCTTTCGAGCGGTTGCCTCTCCTCCATGCTTCACAAGCTCTACCGGTATGCAGTCGACTCCGGGAGTTTTGTTGTCGTTCAAACGATCTATTGCGTCTACAACTTCGTTGAGAGAGGGGTCTGGGATCTGAGGCTCGGCTGTATGTACGCTTGGTGTGTTTATTTGTGTTTGATGGGTGCGTACATTGAGCAGGTTTTCAAAGTACTGCTTCCATCTTGTCACGACATTGTTTGCTTCTGTGACCAGACAGCCGTTTGCGTCTCGAATTATTTTGACTCTCCCTCGTAGCCATTTCTCATTGAATTTATGCCGGCATACATACCTCTGATGTTCTTCGCTCTAGACTTTTCTAAGATTTTTTCGATCCGAGTCTTCTCCCATTCGCGTTTTTTACGTTTGAAGAGTCTCATTGTCTCTCTTCGAATCGTCGCGTATCTTTCTGCGTTGACTTCATCATATCTTTGTAAGTGGATCACTCTGAGGCGTTTACATTCTTCGTAAACGCCCCAGAGTGATCCCCAAGAAGTTAACTCCATCCTGGACATCTTTATTGTGTCCAAAGACTTACTTCCCCAAATCACTCCTCCCCAAGTATCGTCGGGTGTATCTGACCACAACGCTGTGACCATGTTCATCCGCGGTTATCGAGCATCCCGGGCTCATGTCAGATACATACCCGATTATGGGCGGACAAATTGGAACAACTTCAATATTACATTGAACGAAAAACTCCAACAACTCTCTCTTCCCACTGACAAGAACCTAATGACGGTTGAGATAAATAACGCTGCAGCTCGACTTCACGATATTCTAGTTGAAACTTCGGAGACCCATGTCCCGAAGTACAAACTTGAAAAGACATCAGATTCCCCATGACGACTTCACTCTACATCTCATTCGGAGCGTAAAAAGCTCTGCAGAATGAGATATCGTCACCGCTTCACCCAAAGGGAGCCATTATTGCGATCCATTATTCACAATATTGGTACACTGATAAAACAGATTCCAAAACAATCGTACCCGACAATTGGAAGAAAAACTGAAGGGTATTCAGATGGACCAGAACTTTTATAAAAATGTTAAAAAGATATGTGGCACCTCTCGTATCACTGGGCCAATCATGCACAACGGTCTTGTTGTCAATAATGATGCCAATAAAGCAAACATCATCGGAGAGACTGGGGCGGTTCCATCACTCCTCACGGCCCGCTTACCTGAAAAACCCCCCATATCCGCAGCTTAATTCCCATTTCTCCCAACAATGCAATCGCATTGGCACCTGAAAATATTTCTTTTTCCAAGGACATTAATGCATACAAGCATTACACAGAATTCCTAAAAAGAATTGCGTCTACAATGGCATTCATACATCACAAATGCATCTCTGCATTAGCGACCCAAAAACCGAATTTCCAATTAGTGTAGATATTCACACTATAAATCGATCCAGCCGTCGCCATATATGCTATGCATAATTGACACAGATGGTATACACAACCGTCATTGTGTATCCATCTAAATTACTTTCCGAGGACTTGCAACTATTGATTCAGTTGCAAGCACTTCTCGCGGAAATATTTCTTTGTTTGAATCTTCAAACGATCACCGACGCCACGTTTTGCCGTCGGATCGGATTCAATAGCATAAACATATGCGAACAAAAGAATCCGATTCTCCCAGTCGGCAGAGAGACAATATACGATCTCTATTGTATGAAATATCGCAATCCCTTTTAGCATCTAATGAGTGGCTGCTATTTAGACAGCTGTACGAACACACACACACACACACACCACCGCGTCCCCGAGATCGCTTTCCATTGGTCACTGGTCAAAGGAAATTGCATTTCCTTTTCACCACACCACCAAAAACTCACCCCAAACGAAGATTGAATCACCGAGGCGTATCCCAACCTCCAACGAGCGCGCATCGTGTTTTACCCTAAGTAGTGTGCGCACGGGAGTACGTACGCCCGTGTGCATGAAAAGCAAGTACAGTCCATATACCCAAGTCGAGTGGTAATCGGTAATTCCCTTCGTACATTTAACGATATCCTTATAAATCGCGTTTTATTGAGGAATAAACTGGATGTAACTTCTGTTGAATTTTCGAGTGTATAAATGCCACGTAGTAAGAACCCGATCTGACAACATTGTTTAGTTATGTGTAACCTGTGTAATTAGTGTACTATAAAAATAAAGAAGAATAATAAAAGGCGTAATCGACAAACAATAAAATAAAAACAATATCCTGTGTATTTATTTCGGTCGTTCTGTGTCCGCTCGGTTGTGAAGATAAAACATTGTTTTATCATTTCTGTTCTTCTTGGTGAATGGTTTGCTGCGTTGCTGTGTTTTGGTATCCAGCGCACTCATGATGGAGAATCTTCGCACAACCTGTGCCAACGCCGGCACCAAGACGAAGATTTATGCCACAAGATCTTTGAAAATAATCACAAGCTTACTCTCGAGGATGGCGACCCGGACACTAATGCAATAATTAGTTCAGATGTTCACAATAAATTAGACAAGTTTAACGAACCAATTGTTGTCTTTAACTCAGCTAACAGTCCATACTTCGACGACACACTTGATAATAGTCAGGCTTCGTCACACCAAACACCCTACAGAACCTAGTTAAATCTCGAAACCCCAAGAAGTCACCCGGTATCGACAACATGTCCTACCACTCGTTGCGAAGGCTTTCTGCTTTATTCTTTATAAAGCTTTCCATTCTGCTCAACAATGCCTACAACATGGAGTACTTTCCGCAAGCTTGGAAGCATGCTGTTGTCTGTCCAATAGCAAAAGGTGGGAAACCAAATTATCACCCCTCAAGCTTTCGTCCTATTTCCCTCCTCACCTGCATCAGCAAAATATATGAACAGTTCATATACGAGGAGCTAAATAAATTTATCAGTGTCAGGAACCTAATACCTGACTTCCAATTTGGATTTAGAAGAGCGCACAGCACCACCATGGCTCTCAACATATTTCAAAACCACGTTTGCGTGCGCCTCTTTAATAAGGAACCCACCATTGCGGTGAGCCTGGACATCGAAAAGGCTTTTGACACAACCTGGATCGAAGGTCTCGTTTTTAAATCACTGAATACTGGCCTCAGTAAAACGCTGTGTAGTATCATCTACCAGTTCGTTCTTAACAGAACCTTTCAAGTTCGAGTGAATGGAAAGCTTTCCCGAACTCTCAACGCCGCTGCAGGCGTACCACAGAGCTCCATTCTAGACCCCATCTTATTTAATATCTACACCTTAGATATTCCTCGCCCTGTGGACGGTAGAGTAAACCAGATGCGGACGACGTCCTAGTGTACACGTCATCTAAAAGCCCAAAACTCGCAACAAACCGACTCAACCGCCATCTGGACGAACTGTATCAGTATTACGGTCGATGGAAAATTCGATTTAACCCATCTAAAGCAGTAGCTATAATTCTGAGTAGTAAACACCTCCAACCTACTTCTCGATATTCACAGAATATCCGAATACAAATGGGAGGTACTACGATTAGACCACAGGACAGGATGAAATATCTTGGGGTCATCTATACCCCAAAAATGAATTTCATCAAACATGTGACCCACATTCTTCAAAGGGGCCTCGGTCGGTCTAAGCAACTGCACAACACCTTGAAGTGTAGCAACAAAGTTGACACCAAAGTTAAACTTCTCTACTATAAGCAGTTAATTCGATCTGGAATATCGTACGCCTTTCCCATATGGTCCTGCATATCTTCGGCTCAAATGGAAAGACTTCGAGTTTTCGAAAGAAAACTCCTCAGAAGATGAATCAACCACTTTAGAAGGACTGACGGTCGCCATTATCCGAACTCTCACCTATACGAAGGTGCCTCCATTATCACGAGTACTTGCTACAATTAGCATATAACTACCTCGAAAGCATTCAGAACAGCGAGAACCCACTTGTACGGGAGTCTTGCGTTCTTGACCCTTCTCTTTTTCGATCTCTTCGGATCAGACCACCACAGTTTCTTCTTCAGTACAAAACTGAAGAAAGCACCCTTCCCAACAACATTCTCCTTTATAATAGAGGATTCCTGGACCCATCCCATAGGGTCTACTGCTGACACACTACAAACACGCACGCACAGTACAAGACAGCAGAAGCACACACACACACACACCGACCAAAGCGCAGATTATCAGACGCCAAAGACGTGATCTGCGTTTACCACCGCACTCAAGACCTACCGGTCTTGTACGATTTCCTTCCCACCATCCCTTCATCGAAGTAGGTAGAGAACACTTGAACTAACCCCGTCCACGCTATCCTTAGATACCTCATTTCCCCCTTTCTTTTCAGATATCTCGGGACCGAGCCCACCATACTCACGGATGTGGGTGATTCTGGTTATCGCAAGATGACCAGAAGCCAGAGACAAGATGAAGGACACATTTGTCCTTGTCTCCCTAAAGTCGGCCTCTTGCCACCCCATTTTTTTTTTTGATTCGTGATCAGTAAAGTTCCAGAGACCGACCCATGACTGAACAGCAAATCCCATTACAGCTAGTAGTAATTAATAAAGTATTCGGAACAAACAAATCAAAGAGTGTTTAACTCTAGCTGCCACTAATCTACAACAAGCGAACGACAGCACTTGGCGTCCTGCACGAACCTTCTACTGATCCAACCATTACACACCTGTATTCTCGGTCAGCGGCAGTCAAGACCGCATGTTCCCGTGTTAATAAGACTGCGATTATTCCACGCTGAGTAAGCTCCACCCCCTAACCAGACTCTTGGCGTCCTCCACGACATTACACAGCCAAATCTACGGCCCTCAGGCAATAGATTTCTCTCGAAGGAAATTCACCATGGAGTGACATAAACACACTTAAAATATAACTTTACAGTTGCATTGAGTTTATGTTTTATGCAACTGTTGTCTGCAAAGTCCTATTCCAGCTCTGGCATGTATATATAAGCATTTGTAATGAACATTCTGCAAAATATAACACGGACTGAGTCAATAAGAACAAAACAAATTGACTAATCATCTAAATTTGTTTTATCTCCTTCAAAAGAGGTGCAGTTTTTGAAGAGGTTCATGTTTTTCAACGAACAAAATCCAGCCATTGGTTCATTTGTATAAGGACTCTTTTGCAATGTTCCATTTTTTTTCTTACACTTCTCTCAGGAGAGGCGAACCTATAGCGCCGAGATGCCTCCAAATAACTGTAGAAGTTCTTTTTGAACAGTTGCAGGTTGTAACGCTCCGGAAACACTCGCATGGGAAGGGAGTTCCACGGCTTCCCCACTCTGTAACGGAACGAGTTCTGATGCAGGGATAATCGCGCTGTCGGAAGATGAACTGCAAACTGGTGCGATCTGTCGGATTGTTTTGTGGAGCGCATATAAACCGAATTGCGTAGAACAATACCACGAATCTCCGAAGAACAGTACCCGTGATAATATATGTAAAACAGACAGAGGTCGGCTACGCGCCTTCGATATGATAGCGACTGTGGTCCGACATCAGCGCCGAGTCCCCGATCAGGCGGATCGCACGCCTCTGTTTACTCTCAAGTAGGTCTAAGGTATGTTTAGGAGCTGAGCTCCAAACATGAGAGCAATATTCGAGCGCGGGTCTAATTTGGGATTTATACAGGAGAAGAAGTTGGACCGGAGTATAATATTTCTTGGCTATAAAAAGAGAGCACCATCTTCCTGAGGCTGACCTGGCGATGTTAGACACGTGTTTATGCACATTATTACAGACCATGACGCCGCCCAATTTCAATCTTTCCCCAGATTCGAGGGCCTGGCCATTCATCATCAGCTGTGGAATCGATGATCCATTTTTCTGAACGTGAATGTTGTATATTGTGTCCTGCTGCATTGAAGTCGACGAGATTGGCCCTTCCTCACTGCAGGACCATATCTAGATCCTGATTCAGAGAGTCAATCTGTCTACATCTCAGCTGGTGCGGCGTAGATGCACCAATCGGCCGAACACTCGAAAAGGAGGAAACAAGCGTACTATCATCCGCAAAACTGAACACTTTGTTATCCGTTGTCTCCAACAAATCATTTATGTGAAGCAAAAATAAGGTTGGAGCTAAAATAGAACCTCGGGGCTTCCCCGAATTAATAGTGTACAAATTCGAACACTCGCCGTCTACAACAACCCGGATCGATCGATTTTCGATGAAGCTCTTCGTCCAGCCGCAAAGCTGTTGGGAAAGTCCGTATGAACGAAATTTGTTCAGCAATGCCTCGTGCCACACGCGGTCAAAAGCCTTGGAGATATCCAATGTGACCGCCCTTGACTCACCATGCCGTTCAATCGCAGATGTCCATATGTCGGTTATAAGTGTCAAAAGGTCTCCTGTGGACCGCCTGCCACGGAATCCATATTGACGATCATTCAGAACTCCATTGCACTCCAAATACTTAACTAACTCTGTATTGATGACTTTCTCCATTACCTTAGATAAAATAGACAGTAATGCTATCGGACGGTAATTTTGTGGGAGACACTTTTTTCCCGTCTTTGGGATTGGCTGAACTCGAGCGATTTTCCAGCAGGCAGGAAAGGTCCTCCGTGCATAAGATAAGCGGAAGAGTCTGCCAAGAACCGGCGATAGTTCTGGAGCACAGTGCGACGCAGATGTACCAATCGGCCGAACACTCGAAAAGGAGGAAACAAGCGTACTATCATCCACAAAACTGAAAACTTTGTTATCCGTTGTCTCCAACAAATCATTTATGTGAAGCAAAAACAAGGTTGGAGCCAAAATAGAACCTTGGGGCACCCCCGAATTAACAGGATACAGATCCGAACACTCGCCGTCCACAACAACCCGGATCGATCGATTCTCAAGGAAGCTCCTCGTCCAGTCGCAAAACTGTTGGGAAAGTCCATATGAACGAAGTTTGCTCAGCAATTGGAGATATCTAATACGACCGTTATCTAGTATACCCGCCTGTCACCCGGGAGACCGGGGTTCGATTCCCCGTCGGGGAGCCCCTGGCGCAAGACTAATGACCTTGCCCAGAAAAAATAAATCATTATGGAAAATTTAACAAGCCTCAAGACTTGCTAAATAAGGCCAAGACCGGTTCCCGGTTGTAGTGCCGATGATGATGATGATGATGAATACGACCGCCCTTGACTCACGATGCCGTTCAATCGCAGATATCCATATATCGGTTATAAGTGTCAAAAGATCCCCCGTGGACCGCCTGCGACGGAATCCGTATTGACGGTCATTCAGAAGTCCGTTGCACTCGAAATACTTAACTAACTCTGTATTGATGACTTTTTCCATTACTTTAGATAAAATAGACAGTAATGCTATCGGACGGAAATTTTGTGTGAGACACTCTTTCCCATCTTTGGGATTGGCTGAAGTCGAGCGATTTTCCAGCAGGCAGGAAAGGTCCTCCGTGCATAAGATAAGCAGAAGAGTCTGCCAAGAACCGGCGATAGTTCTGGAACACAGTTCTTAAGGACTATTGCTGGTACTCCGTCCGGGCCGGTTGCATTCCTACAATCCAGTTCACGTAGAATGCGTTGAATAGTGCGTGGACGAAATCTCACATTCCGCATGGAAGACCATACCGGCGAGATCACAGGTGGCTCGAAAAGGCCAGGATCGAGGTTTGAATTCGCGAACACATTAGCTTTATCCTTTGAATTTGTGACTAGTGTCCCACTGTCTGTCACCAACGGAGGGAAAGAGGAGGAAGCGAAGTTACTACTGACAGCTCTTGCCATTGACCAGAAGGAGCGCGAACCAGTCGGGCACTGAAGGAGTTTATTGGTCACTCTGTCGTTGTGAGCTTTCTTCGCGGTATCAATCGCCTGGTTGCTCGCATTTCTGATTGTAATAAAGTTGGTTCTGTTAACATCGGTGGGATTGGAGCGCCATTGTTTAAAAGCTCTATTTTTTGCCGCTGTAATCTGTTCGCATTTTTTGTCAAACCGCGGTTTATCAGATGAACTTCGTTTGATGGAATGTGGAATGTAGATCTCCATCCCGAGAAGAATAATCTCTGTGACCGACTCCAGCGCAAGCCTTAACATCGGAGTCTTCGAAGCACACCTCCCACCATGGAAAGGATGCGAAGAAATCTCACAAATCGTCCCAGTTAGCAGGCTCACACTTCCATACATGGCGAAGCTGCCTAGGACGGTTATTCGCTTGACATGCAAGCGGTTGCGCGACAGATACCAAGCAGTGATCTGAGTTTCCCAGTGGCGCAGAAACCTATACAGTATAAATACTGCGCTCGGATGTCAAAAACAGATCCAGGGTGTTCGCATAATCACCTCAGGTATCCGGCACTCGCGTTGCTTCCTCCACGAGTTGAGTCAAGTTGTGGCTAACAGCAAACATCTCCGCCAGCCTCCCAGCCTCGTCGGTTCTGTTAGAATGTATCAACCAGCCGGAATTGTGCACATTAAAGTCTCCAAGGACAACAATTTCAGAAGCTGGGTGGTTGATCTGTATCCAGTCGACGGTATGTGAAAGATGTTCGAAAAATGTACCGGTCGATCGTCATTGAGGGAGCGGTAAAGACAACAACAAAATTTAACGGAATTCCTCAGGACGACCCTCAACCATATGTTGTCCATGTTATTGGGTCCCAACGCCTCCATCCTCTGGCAAGCTGGATCGGACTGTGCGAAAACGCAGACTCCGCCTTTAAAACGGAGTCTCGAATGTAAGCCGTATCCTGAGCAACGAAGATACGTCGAGTAAATTGACGAATCGACCTGGATCTCAGTTTGGGCAAGGATATCAGGTTTCGCTGTTTGCAAAACTGGTGGGTGGCGTTTACATTCGTATTGGTGAAACCGATGCCCCTGATGTTACAAAATGCTGTCACCAGTCGAGCGTTGATCCGAATGGGAGACTATTTTACCTCCGGAATTCTTTATATCAGAAGGTACTATCATGACTTATCTCTGTGTCAGTCCGGGCCATCAGCCATACATCCGAAACACCGTCGAAGATTTCTCTCAACGATATGGGGGCATATACAGCGCGACGGGGTGGTATCTCACCTTGGAACCGACTACCACCTAAACCAACCTTTTCTCAAACCGGCCCATCAACCAAACTCCGAAAGATGGCCAGGGATTTCTCCCGACCATTTCACGGAGCCTAGAGCTTGATGGGGTGGTATTTCACTGGGCTACAGGGTGTTGGGACCCGGCTACCACTCGGCCTTTAGTCGCCTCTTACGACAAAAACCGGCCTAGCTGTGAGTATATTCTAATGCCCTACTCACAGGGCAAGACGACGAAATCCATGACCAGACAGAGCATTGAGGTGGTTTGATGAAGGAATGATTGTCCGTAATTAAATATCCAAGTATAGTGCAAGTGGAAGAGGAATAATATAAGGAAAAGAAATATGGACGTACATTTGTTTTGAACAATTGGATATTCTATTCTATCCACGAGGCAGAGCATTCCACATTCGTGATCAGGCAGAGCATTCCACATTCGTGCAGTTCGACTAAAGAAGAATTGCTTATCTGTACGTCTGAAGTGAATTTCCAAAGTAAACCGCTGAACACTCTCTGGTCATCAGGTACTTCGAGTAATGTTAAAAGATGGGGAAGCGCTTTAGGAGATTGGTTAGATATTCGGTGACTATCATTAAGTGCCTTAGTGAGCGCAAAAGAATAAAATTCCCAGTTGGGCTATCGAATTTTTTAATGTTCAGTTTTTGCGTTCGGACACCAGCACGAAATTTGAAAATGAATCTGGCTAATCGTGTTCGTCTTACGTCCTTATCCACCATATCTGCTAGATTTAGCCCCACTCTGATTATTTTCCCAAACTTGGAAAAAAAAGTTGCTAGGTGGTAAAACATTTACCAAACTGAATATGTGAAGCCAGTGTGTGACAGCTAATTTAAAGAGCTCTACAATTCTCACTATGAACAAGGTATTAAAGCTATTGCACATCGCTGGGAAAAGTATACTGATGTTACATGTGACATTAACCGTCACAAATGAAACAAAACTAAATCATACTTCCAGGGGTATGGGAGCGAACATACAGGGCAAAGTTACGGATTGCTTTCAGCCCGGCGAAGGCCAGGACGATCCTTGTCCCTGTTCAATCCAAGTTGACATGCAGTCTCCACGTGACACCCCTGGATAGCTATTTTGGGACACACCAAGTAGTGTACCAATACATGCAGCGACATCTTGAGTAAGGCTGGCACAAGGCTAATAACCATGCCCGTAAAAACTAATTATTATGGCAAATTTAACAAGACTCGGATATGGACATGATACACGACGACGACCACGCAAACGAAAATGGCTAAACGATTTAAGAATTTTCTCATGGAACGTCCGGTCACTATACAGAGCTCGAGCTGCACAGCAGCTAGCCGATGCCCTGTCCGAATATAAGGCTGACATAACAGCATTACAAGAAATAAGATGGACGGGGCCTGGTGTTATTCAAAGAAACGAGTATGACATTTATTACAGCTGTCATGCAAAACACCATGTGCTCGGGGTAGGCTTTCTAGTCACCCGAAAACTGAAGCCTGCCATCATCGGTTTTAATGCAATAAACGAAAGGCTATGCACTCTTCGCGTGCGAGGCAAGTTTAAGAACATAAGCCTCATAAACGTCCGAGGACCTACAGAGGAGTCCCTTGACGACGAAAAAGAAGAATATTACGAGAATGTCGAACGGGCTCCCAATGCCTGTCCAAGATACGATGTGAAAATTGTTCTTGGTGATTTGAATGCGAAAATAGGTCGGGAGCCGGTTTTCAGGCTCTACGCAACTTCCCATAGTTTGCATGAGAACACTAATAACAATGGACTACGAGTCATCGAACTGGCAGCATCGAAAAACTTGGTCGTTGCAACTACCAGATTTCCGGGTAAAGATATCCCCAAAGCCACCTGGGTATCACGTGATGGACCCACTCGCAACCAAATTGACCAAGTGTTGATAGATCGCCGCCACTCCCCGAGCCTGATGACAGGACGAACGTACCGAGGTGCCAACGTCGACTCGGATCACTATCTTGTTGGTACAGTTTTCCGAGCGCGGATTGCCTTACGGAGACGTATTGCATCCGCGGATCAGGTTCGAATCAACACGGCTGCCTTACACAATGAGAACACCAGAAACACATTTGGTCATGCGTTAAGACTCGCCCCCGAAGAGCTCGACGGAGGGAGAGTAAGTCCTGGGGCCAGAATGCCGGGCGTGGAAGAGAAATGGACACGCCTTAAGAATACTGTCATTAGTACTGCCAACTCCATCTCAGAGATCGGAGCGAGTGGTTTGATGAGTGAAAACTAGCGACTGAACGTAAGAATGCTGCATACCGAGTAATGTAGCATTCTCATAGGACGCGGGTACGCGAAGAGAAATACAAAGAGCTCAGATCTGAAAAGACACTTCACAGACAAAAGAAAAGTCCCCGGGAAAAAACCTTGTTTATGAAATAGAGAAAAGTACAGAGCAAGGTCCCCACCAGGCGCGGAAGTTCTACCAAAAAAATCCGTAGTATGACGCGGTACACACCACGCTGCACTTACTGCAAGGATAAAGAGGGTAATCTGATCACCGATCCTAAAGGCATTCTGGAGCGATGGGAAGTGCACTTCAATGAATTGCTAAATGGTCAGCTCACAGAAGAATTGGAGACTCCACCAATGCAAGAGCAAAACCAAATGGTGCCACCGCCAAGCATTGGGGAAACAGTAAAAGCCACAAAACAGCTCAAATCAAATAAAGCCTCCGAAGCTTATGGCATATCAGCTGAGTTGATCAAACAAGGAGGGTCAGCGTTACATCACGCAATTCATGAGATCGTGGTGCACGTAAGGGAGCAAGAGAAGATGCCGGAAGATTGGCATAGGGGAATAATTTGCCCCATATATAAGAAGGGAAATATCACAGTGTGCAGCAACTATAGGGGTATAACATTGCTGGGTATCGCCTATAAGATACTCTCCTCTATCCTACAAGATCGGATAGCCCCATACGCTAAAGTCATCATTGGTCAATATCAGTGTGGCTTCATCCCAGGCAAATCAGCGATTGATCAAATATTCACCCCTAGGCAAGCGATGGAAAAATGTCAGGAATTTAAGATTCCATTATATCATCTATTTATAGACTTTAAGGCCGCCTACGACAGCATAGCCAGGGTAGAACTATATAATGCCATGAGAGAGCTCGGCATTCCAAACAAATTGATAATACTTTGTAGGTTGACCATGACCAACGTAACTAGTCAAGTAGAAATGGCGGGATTGCTGCCCAAACCAATAAACATCTTTAATGGACTCGGACAAGGGGACGGTCTGGCCTGCCTCCTCTTCAACCTGGCGTTGGAGAAAGCAATCCGTGACGCTGGCGTCACAACTAGAGAGACTATTATCACCAAGTCCAACCAGATACTTGCCTACGCAGATCACATCGACATCATCGGTAGAATCGGCTGTACAGAACTTCACCCAGATCGAGCAGGCGGCACAAAAACTGGGACTGCACATTAATGAGGGGAAAACTAAGTATATGGTGGCAACTTCTGCGAAGAGAAGACCTAACGTTGGTCAAACTATCGGGGTAGTGGAGCACGAATTTGAAGTAGTGCAATCTTTAAACTACCTTGGGTCAATAGTAGCAGCCGATAACAATATGGAAGAAGAAATACACGAACGACTGACCAAATCCAACAAAGCCTACTATGGTCTGGCTCTTTAAATCCCGAAATTTAACCAGAACACCCAAGCTACTACTGTACAAGACCATGGTCTTACCAGTACTCATGTATGGATCCGAGACCGGGGCGCTCAATAAAAGGCACTCTGAACTCTTAGCTGCGTTCGAGAGGAAAGTCTTAAGGAGAATTGTTGTCCCCGTATGTGAGGGAAGACGATTCCGGAGACGCTACAACCGTGCGTTGTACGCGATCTACCTTGAAGGCAATAGTGTAAGAAAAATCAAGCTTGGTAGAGACCGGTGGGCGGGACACCTAGCTCGAATGAGCGAAGATGAGCCTGCCCCGAAAATCCTTCGTGGCAGGATGTATGAAAGGAGACAGCCCGGTAGACCTTGTCTGCGATGGAGGGATGGCGTAGACCAGGACGCCCGGATTCTGGGACTGCCAAACTGGATAACATCGGCTCGAAATCGGGACCGGTGGAGAGATTTGTTAAATAAGGCCAAGACCGGATCCCGGTTGTAGTCCCGATGATGATGATGAAATCATAATTCCACAAAAGAATTATCATCATCATCATCATCGGCACTACAACCGGGAACCGGGTCTTGGCCTTATTTAGCAAGTCCTGAGGCTTGTTAAATTTTTCCATAATGATTTGATTTTTTTTTCCGGGCAAGGTCACTAGCCTTGCGCCAAACAAAAGAATTATGTTGCATGCATATATGACATTAACGGTCATACATTAAAGTTTTAACAATTTTAAACCAAAGGAGTTCTTTCATCATCACCATCGGCACTACAACCGGGATCCGGTCTTGGCCTTATTTAGCAAGTCTCGAGGCTTGTTAAATTTTCCATAATAATTTATTTTTACGGGCAAGGTTATTAGCCTTGCGCCAAAGGAGTTGTTTCGGTGTAGTATTAAAATAAATTTTCTGTTACAATCGACGGAATTCTTTCAGTGTAGATCACGTCGGGGCCACCAGTTATGGGGTTTTTGTCGCTAAATCGTCGTCGGTATTAAAAGCATAGATGCGTGCGGAATTCATAAATGTATGCTATACGCAATATGCTATACGCAAAATTCTGCAATGTTTTTCCCAACACATCTAATATTGCTTGCCTATGGGACAAGTTTTAATAACTTTAAACGAATCGAATTCTTTCGGTGTAGGAACAAAAATAATCTGCTGCAACCGACGGAATCTTTTCTGTGTAGCTGTGAAACTTTATCACGGGCTGTTGCTAAACGCAAATTCCTATCATAAATTTTCCGTTCCAATAACTAAACTTGCAATTCTGCAATTCCCACGTTCCATCCATACCCATGCCCATACACATGCTTTAATATTGCATGCTATTTACTATAAGCAAACAAAAAATGCTCATCACCTTGATGATCACCCAACACTCCATCACCTTCAAGGAAATTCCACCCATGCACATGCATGTTGTTTCCTATGGACAAATCAGATTCGCATCACTTTGAATCGAAATTTTCCCATAGACTTGGGGAAGGCGTAAGGTTGCCACCTCAGAGTGAATGGCGGCAAAAATGCAACGTTGTAGATTCCATCGTCTTGGCATGGCCTTCGACTGGGGCTGGCATCAGGTGGCTGTCTCAAAATGAGAAATTAATCGTGGGAAGGAATGTAAAATTCAGATTTGATTTTGGTTATAAATAGGGAGTTCCCTTGCAGGCAAAATTAATTAGAAGCAGACAGCCAAAAAGTGGCACATCAATTTATTTCAATCCGTGGAGTGAACTGGTGGAGTCTGCTGAAATTTAGTTTGAACTTAACAACTCAAACTTAAAACATAAAAACTTAAACTTAAAAACTTAAAGTTAAAACTTCTACTTAAAATAAAGAGAAAAATAAATGATCACACCGCGATTCGAAAATATTGCAACCAGTGTTTCACTCGGTGAGTACGCCCAAATTTCTAAAGTCATGTTGAACCCCTTGGAAGGAACAACAGAGTTATAATTACTGAAGCCGTAAGACGAACAGACACCGCGTATGAGATACTTCATCAGGCAACAAAATTAGCGGAAAAGGACAAAATCAGCCGGTTGACCTACTCACGGGCTTAACCAAGCCGGGAGTAGTGGGTAAGTGTCGTATAAACATATAGATATACCACCACGAGTCGGAAGCAATCCACACACGGGCTAAAGCAGCCGGAAGCCGACAACAAAATAAAGTAAGTAATAAATATAAATAAATAAAAATGAATGTTGTATAACCAACATACAACACTGAATTTAAAGGCGACTATGCAGAAAAATAAAGTTATTCTTTCCAGGAATATTTTGCGTTATCTCAGCTACTTCTGAGGCTACTCTCATATGCTTCACAAAAATTGAACGTACCCCAATTGCCAGACGAACTCTCGAACACTAAGGACGCAAATTGTAACCGTGCAGTGAAAGAAGTGTGAACACAAAACCGCGTGCGAATATTTTATTACGATACTGTGCGTGTTGTGAGTGAATTGTAAACTAACCGGTTCCAAAGTAAAACAAAAGTAAAAGAAAAATAAATAAAAAAAGGTCTTAGGGCCAAAGCAGCACGCCGGCAACAGATTCGGTATGCTGCAAGAAACGTCCTTGAGTGACGTCCCCGTCAATAAAAAACACGGCAGGCATTTAGTCCTATTGAAACGAACTTCCCGGAATTACCAACAAAGACAAGTGAAAAAAACCGAAAATTTATACAAATTGTTCCTAATGACGCGACAAAACCTCTGACCGGAGTGAACGTATTCGTATTAAAAAGAGCTATAGACTCAATTAGTACACAATATGAAAAAGTGTCCATGCTAAGAGACGGTTCAATTCTTTTACTAGTGAAGGATGAACAAACAGCTCTACGTTTTATAAATACCAAACGGTTCGATCAACTATGTCCGGTAACACTAAAGTTACATCCGAAATTAAACCTCTAGAAAGGTATTGTTTACGCACCATACCTAATTAATGTTCCGGAAGAAGACATCGTCCAAGAAATGAAATCTCAAGGAGTGGTAAGTGTCCATAAATTTAAAAAACTGCAAAATGGCGTAATCAGTGCTTCCAGACTAATGTTGTTTTCATTTGACCGCTTCAATCCACCGAGTAACATAGAAATCGGATGGCACAAAGCCAAAGTAAACGAGTATATCCCAAGACCAATGCGCTGCCGCCACTGCCAACTACAAGGACATACAGCCAAATGGTGCAAGCGAAACCCAGTTTGCAACAACTGCAACCTTCCTCCACACCCCGACTTAGAATGCGCCCGAACCCACTGTGCCAACTGTCAAGGCCCTCACCCCCCTTCATCATCATCATGCCCCCAATACATAGAAAACCAGGCCATACTTGAAATACAGACAAGAAATAAAACTTCACTATCCGAAGCGAAACGAATATAGAGGGAAAGAAATCCCACGTCATCAAACAAACCAGAAGAATCCTATGCCGCACTCCTCAAAACAGCTATACATATAACATCACCAATAAAAGAAACTACAAGACAAAACCCAACAAAAACTGTACTCCAATCAACATCGACAAACACTTCATCCATTTCAAACTGCCCTTCTACATCTGCCGAATACCGAAAAGCCATACAAAACCAATCATCTCTAATCATAAAACCCACAACAACTAACCGCAACAACGAACCTATACCTATTAAAAAAATCACTACCATAAAAATAAATGAACCCACCATCAAAGAATTATTAAACTCCCCAATCCCTCATAATAACCACATATAACCCTAACATTCTCAACGAAAGCACAGTCTCTGTGTCCTGAGAAAATCCCAACTCAGGCTAAGGCAAACAGCGCTTCGGCTTGAATGGATCAATACTCGAGACACGGAGACTGAACCCTTACAACAACAAAATCCCCAACAGCAGCAGGTTTAATATACACAATAGCATTCATGTCCATAAACTCACAATACTACAGTGGAATCTGAACGGACTCAAAAACAATATGCATGAGCTCCAAATACTCATCAAAGATCTAAAACCATCCATCATAGCTCTACAAGAAACGCACATCCGCCACGACTCTCGGGCCACAGGACCCAAAGAATACGCGGCATTCTTTCACAACCTTGCGGAAAATGTTGCTTCTAAACATGGTACAGGTATACTTATACATAGATCAATCCCACATAAACTTATAGTAGTAAACTCTGCAATCTCGGTCGTAGCAGTAGAAATAAATATCGGCAGAAACCTCACGATAATATCAGCATACACCCCCACATCCCAACCAATAACGATACACGATCTTACCACTATCACAGATAGCATCCAAACACCGATACTTCTCCTCGGAGATTTTAATGCGTGGAGCCCCTTCTGGCGATCTTCGTCCGCTAATAAAAGGGGAAAAACCATAGAGAAATACATACTGACCGCAAATCTAGCACTACCCAATAACAGTAGCCCCACAGACTTCTCCACTCACAAATCCTTCACACATGTAGACTTATCACTAGCCTCACCTCAATTGGCCCCAATTTGCACTTGGAATATTTTACCCAACCTGCACGGGAGCGACCAATTTCCAATAATAATAAACATCGACACAAGCATGTGTCCCAAACCCTCAAAACTTCTTCTTAAATTTCAAACCGAACTTGCTAATTGGAGTAAATTTCAAAATATAACTACCCAGGTACTAAGTCAACATGTACAGAGTCAAAATATTAATCAAGAAACAGCCATAATCACTAAATCAATCCGAATAGGAGCAAATACGATACAAACAAGTAGAAAACTCCACAAGGCAGTAGTTCCCTGGTGGAATCCAGTATTGGACAACCTAAGGAAGAAAAAACAAGAAGCCTGGAGAATTTTCAAAAGATTCCCCTCTGATTTGAACCTAATCAATTATAAAAAGTTAAATGCTCATTTTCGCAAAAATGCCAATGAAGAAAAAAGAAAAGCCTTCCAAACATTTACCGAAAAGTTAAATCCGCACTCTACTCCCAGAAAAATCTGGGCGGATACAAAAACACTCACACAGTATCGCCCCCTCTCAATAAAATGCATGAACACCGACTCAGGCAGTCTCACATCTCCCCTTCAAATTGCAGACCATCTTGGCAAAACATGGTCAAACTACGTAGAAGACGTAAACTTTCATCCGCCATTTCTCTCTGCCAAAAGAGACGCAATTAGGCCGTCCCCTCACACAAGCCCGTCCTCTAAATTAATAGATCTTATAGCGTTTGAAATAATAGTGAAGAAGATCGTGTGATTCGAACTGACGCTATGACAGCTCGAATCACGAAAAAATTTTTACCTAAGCGTTACACACCAGGCTACTGACCGTGTTTAGAATTTGATTTCCAAACTCGACTATACTCCACTGGTGTGAATTATTTTTATTTATCGCTTGGTATACGGTTCTGATGTATTTTTCTTATTCGATTTTTTTCGTTCGTGTTCTTCACTATTTTTGCCTGTGAATTGTGTGTATCTGTTGTTAGAGTTGCCACAATCTCCCGATCAACAAAATTGAATTAGAGTCAAGCCTACACGGCGCCACAGGTAAAACACCAGGATATGATCGAGTCGATTACATAATGTTAAAAAACAGTCCACCACTCCTGAGACACCGAATACTCCATCTCTTCAATAACATACTCCAAACAGGTGTAATTCCACAAGTGTGGAAAATAGCCACAATTGTACCCATACCAAAACCCACGGGCGAACCGACCTCGGCAAAAGGATATCGCCCAATATCGTTACTCCCATGTCTAGGAAAAACATTTGAAAAAATTGTAGCTAGACGACTCAACTGGTTCATGGAGGAAACAATCTAATAAGCATTGAACAGGTTGGCTTCAAGAAAGGACGTGGAACTATTGATGCGCTACTTCATATCGACAACTTCATCACATCCTCTCTATCAACCAAAAAGCATACAACAATTCTTTCCATAGATTTTGAAAAAGCGTTCGACCGGATCGGTCCTCATGTGATTTTGAATATATTAGCGCAATGGAGAGTTGGTAATAATATGTTCTACATAATCAAGTCCTTTCTTTCCAACAGGAAGTTTAGAGTCAAAACAGGTGGTGCATTTTCACAAATATACAACATAAAAACGGTATCCCACAGGGTTCTCCACTATCAGTCCTATTATTCGGTATAGCCTTTGACGGAATACACGACATTCTCGTAAAATATAAAAACATAAAACACTGCCTCTACGCTGACGTCCTAGTTATTCTAACAAACCTAAACGATCTCAACGAAGTACAATCTACCTATAGAGAAATACTACACGACCTTACTAATTGGTGTAAAACCTCAGGCGCAAAGATCTCCCCCGAAAATACTAAAATGTTACACATTTGTAGAAAAACCAGCTGCAGCAAAAACATCACACTTCCCTTTCAGAATCACACAATCCCTACAATACAATCCATGAAAATCCTCGGTATCCTCTTTGACAGTAAATACAATTTTAAAGAACACTGTTTAGCACTGAAGAAAAGCCTAACTGAAAGATTAAATATTGTAAGATACTTAGCATATAAGAATGGATCTGCACATACTAACACCCTTATTAACATAACTAAAGCCATCATCCTATCTAAAATCGACTACGGACTAATGGTATACGGAAAATGTAGCAAAACGACCCTGCAAATAATAAAATCTCCCTATCACGCCGCAGCTCGAGCAAGTACCAGAGCATTCCGTACTACACCAATCAAAAACATCCTCGTCGAATGCGGTCTCCCATCTATAGAAAACAGACTAAAATACATATCAGCTTCACTCCCTTACAAATTTACGTCTATAGCAACCCACATAGTGCAGGACATCCGAAAAATTTATAAAAAAAAAAACGAAGGTCGAGATACCGCTCAGGGGTGGAAAGGGCCATCGATATAGTCAAGGACTTACATCATCATCATCATCATCATCGGCACTACAACCGGGAGCCGGTCTTGGCCTTATTTAGCAAGTCCTGAGGCTTGTTAAATTTTCCATAATGATTTGTTTTTTCCGGGTGTTTACTTTCCGACTCGTTTGTCGGAAAAGGCGAACGACACGACCTCGAATGAAATATGCAAAACAAATCATACGAAAACGAAAACTTTATTACAACGAAAACGAAACGATTCAATACAATTCACAACGAAAAACCCTAATCATTTGCATAAGGCAAACTTGAACTAAAACTGAACCATGGTTTTATTTATTCTCAAAACTCATCGATCTTACAAATACAAATTTATCGTCGCTCGTTCTTGATAAGGTCACCGGGATGCAACATATTCCCGATCGTACAAATACAAATTTCGTCTTTCTGCGCAAAGAGGAGAATCAAATATCATTCTCACACATATGTCAGCATACAACTACAGCATTGTTTTCATTTGGTTATCTTAAATATGCTCCTGGTGAACAAGGTGTCATCCTCGGCATCGTGGCCTTCGTTCGTCCAAATCCTCATGTACGTCTACTGCGTGGCTTCTTCAATGGGACCAAATTATCAACAGTGCAGCATAATTCGAGGTTATATGAGCTTAGTAGCTGCGAAAGATTGCAATTGCCTGCTTTGTCAAAGGCGATCGAGGCAAATAAAATTTATTCCCAGCAAATATCCTGCCGAAGACGAAGGCTCCACAAGCAGTTTGAACCTGACGCTTCAAGGCGGGCTGTATGTCGCGTCGTGCTTGAACTAATGAGTTCAAGTCATTTCTTTATCTTTTGTTTGATTGGTATTATTAGTTTGTTAGTATTTTCTGTTATTACATTTGTCATTAATTAGTATAGTTCTTTTATTCGTATAATTAGTTTTGTTATTCATTGTTATAATTTATAATTAATTTGCATGTTTGGCAGCACTTGCCCTTTTCGTTATTCGTTTGTTATTCGTTTTTGTCTTGTCATAGTTTCTATTGTTATTATTGTCAGTTTGACTTATGCAAATGATTAGGGTTTTTCGTTGTGAATTGTATTGAATCGTTTCGTTTTCGTTGTAATAAAGTTTTCGTTTTCGTATGATTCGTTTTGCATATTTAATTCGAGGTTATGTCGTTCGCCTTTTCCGACAAACGAGTCGGAAAGTAAACACCGGGCAAGGTCATTAGTGTTGCGCCAGAGGCCCCCCGACGGGGAATTGAACCCCGGTCTCCGGCGTGACAGCCGGGTATACTAGCCACTATACTATCGAGGAGCCGTCAAAGATTTTTTTTTTTTTCAAAACTGTATTTATTAACCATAATTAGAATTTGTACATTTAAGTAATACAGTGACTTAAAATTAATTTCGTAACAATTGCTTACATGTAATTATTATAATAATATATACATTTTCCAAACAATATTTTATGGGATAAAAGATAGATGTGTGTTTATAAATTTAATAGTATTATCTTCCTGGAAAAGGTCAGTAAACCAGGAATTTGTTTTTTCAACTTTACTTAATCTAAACTTAATCTTAATTATATAAATAACTTAACCTAATTTAGCCTGATTACAGTATGATTTTCCTAAAGCCATAAACAATGTTTTATAATTAATGGGATATATGAATTAAAGGATGTGGAGTCAGGTCAGTTATGGGTTTGAGGAATAGTATTTCTTTCCGGTTGTTCGTTGGAGAAACATAGGATGTTGGAAAATGGTTGGACGTTACAGTATTTGAACTGGTTAGGGGTAACTTCGGTGTTGTGGTATATGATCTCGTTTGAATCATTTACCAGTCTACCTGAGACGAAGATAGCTCTGGTGTGGAGACAGTTGGGATAGTTAGTTCTGATATCTAGAGGGTTCTCTAAGAGCGAGGTTATTATGGGATTGGGATTATGTTGTAGATTTTCGATAAATTTGATAGACAACTCGAGGAATCGTCTATCGAGGCGCTCAATACCAGCGGTATTGTAGAGTTCGACGTTACTATAGTAGTTATAGGAGTTAGGACGACGATGTAAGGCAGAGACATACCTAAAGCATTTTCTTTCGAATACTCGTAACTTTTCCATTTGGGGGGGAGTGATATGGTACCACAATGGGCACGCGTACGTGAGTGTGGGTCTGATAATTTGATTGTAAATGAGCAGTTTGACTTTGTGAGAGAGACTATTAGGTTTCCACATTACTCTTCTACAGAGATTAAGCTGAATTGTGGCTTTATGAAGGGAATTTTTAATGTGGGAGGAAAAAGACCAGTTATTAGAAAAAGTGATTCCCAGATATTTTAGGGTTTTGGAGGGTTTTATTAGAGTGTTGTCTAGGTTAAGTTTATTTTTGCTGTGGCAGCGTCTAGCGTTTGTACAGTGCTCGTGTTTGCCCTTGAACACTATGAGCTGCGTTTTATTTGGGTTAAGGTGAATTTTTCATTTATTGAAATATGTTGTTATGTTAGGGGGAGTAAGTTGTTAATGCGGTTTTTTGCAGCCTTAACAAATTTGCTGGTAGAGTAAATTAATGTATCATCAGCATAATTCAGCATCACAACATTAGGAGATACGGGTTGAGGAATATCCGAGGTATATAACAGATATAAAATTGGCCCTAAAATAGAGCCTTGGGGAACACGCGCGGTTATGTTGCGAGTTTCTGAGACGGAAGAATTTATTCTCACATCGAATTTTCTGTCAGAAAGATAACAGGGTAAGAGCTTTGTTGTGTGAGAATTTAAATTAAATATGGAGTACAGTTTGTACAGAAGCCCTGAGATCCAGACGCAATCAAACGCCTTAGAAATATCGAGAGATATACACACAGTAGGGCTTTGGTTTTGGAGACCAGTTGTAACATCGTGTGTAAGTTTTAGTAGAGCATGACATGTGGATTGTCGCTTACGAAATCCGAACTGACAGTTAGGGATGAGGTCATTCTCATGGGCAAATGAGAGAAGATTTTGGTAGATCTTGCGTTCCAGTATCTTACTTAGTGTACTTAATAGGGATATTGGACGATAATTGCAAGGGCTATTACTACTACCGGGCTTCTTAATAGGAATTGCTACCGCAGTTTTCCAGTTCTCTGGGAAGTGCGATGCATTAATTATATGATTAAGAAGAATGAGGATGGGAAGTCGATTCGGTGGGCGTAGCTTTTTGAATAGAAGGCGTGGGATTCCATCTAATCCAGTTGACTTTTTGTTATTTCTTGATCTTACGATCTCGGATAATTCGTCTGCAGTTAGAAAATTTGTAGTGTCGAAGGGGTGTGAAGCTATGTTTGTGTTATTAAATTCACCGATGAAAGAAGTAAAAGATGGGAATAATCTGTTTGAGATGTATTCGTTTACTGTGTTCTCGAAGCCAGGAGTTGAGAGAGAATTATTTTGCTCATGAATCTTTGCAAACTGTTCTGCGAGGCAATTTGCTATGTCCGTATCGGACATTGTGATGAGATTGTCAATTCGGGGTTTATATTTACGACCAGTTAATTGGTTGATGTTCTTGAAAAGATTACGATTTGGTTTGATGTTACTAAGTGTGGAGGTGTAGTTCTCATCTGCGAAGTTTTTCAACTGCTCATTTATCAGAGTGGATAGGAGTTGGATCTGGCTTTTAATAAAGGGGCAGTATCTTGTATGAAGTTTTCGGCGGAGCTGCTTTTTAAGGCGCAATAATTTGGTTAGAATGCTGGGCAAAGGCTTTCCTAAATAGTTATGAGGAATGGTTGTCGGGGTGTTGTTGCTGAGAGCCTCCTTAAGAATTTGCTCTATTCTTAAAGATGTTTGATCGATTTCAGTAGGGAGTAAGTTAGATGCTTCAGGGATATACAAGTCAGAGAAACTTATCGCTTTGTCCCTATTGACTTTTCTCCAATTTGTTTTGGTGAAGTTTGGGACAGGGTTTGACGAGTAGAGTGGGTCGAGAGAGGGGATTTGGATCGTTGTGTGAACGGAACCATGATCAGAAGGAAATATAAAGGAGACTGTAGGTGGACCTGCTGAATAAACATCGTCGGACTTGAGGAAGAAGTCGATTGTTGACTTACCTGAGCTAGAGACACGAGTTGGCTGTAATGGGGAGTCAATGTAAGTATATGGATAAGACTGGAGGAGGGCTAGCAATTGGCGACCATATTTGTTGCATTTATTATCATTGAATGCTGTATGACGAGCATTCCAGTCTCTCCCGATTATAAATGGAGCGGGAACGGATTGTTGGATTATCTGAGAAATGTCAGCATCTGGGAAATCTGGTTGTCGTGAAGGGTGAATATAAATGAATGCTAAGACGAGCACTTTATTGTTCTCACAAAAAAGTTTAACTGCCGTGGATTCAATGCTGGATATATCGGTGCATCTAATTTCACTGAATTGAAATTTTTTGTGAACTAAGATGCCGGTACCTCCGTGAGATCCATTAGTTCTGGGGTTAGAAACAAAAGTATAATTGGGAATGGAAACTCGGGAATTTGGTTTGAGTCAGGCCTTTGAAAGGAAGAGAATATCTGGGGAAAACTTTTCAACAAACAACCGGAGGTGTTGCTTACATATATTAAAGTAAATGGATTCTGTGTTCAGGGGGATAATGGTTAGTTTAGACAGTGCTGGAAAGAATATGGGAAGTTATTAGTGAAAGAATCTGACCTTTTTTTCAGTTTCTGACATATGCCTCGGCGAAGTAAGCATGGTTTGAAGACTTTGGATGTAACCCATGATGTCCAGATTGAAATTTTAAATATTGCCGTTAGAGCGAGTGGTAGTGTTGAGGTTTCCTTTTGCTGCATTCGTGTAAGATAATCCGGGTTGTGTTGACTTTGCTTCCAGCAATACTGTTGGTTTTGTTTTGTTGATTTAATTGTTGACATTGCTAATTTCCGTCTTTGCAGAAGTTTTAGCTTCTGAGGACATTGAGAGAAATTTGCTGGATGAGGGTCTCCACAGTTAGAGCATTTTACTGTAATCTACTTTGTGGTAATGGATCCAGCGGCGTTGGCGGTTTGTACTGTCTCTGGTTCCAGGCCTTGTGGAATACCTTGCATTCATCGAGCTCTTGTTCCTCTGCGCATCTGCCGCAACGTCTTTGCTGCTGGCATGAGGCCGCCAAGTGTCCTGAGTCTTGGCATCGCTTACAATGAAGAATTTCTTGTTTGTGGGGCTCTTCGATTGCGATTTTTTTGGTAAACAAATATTTAATTTGTTTAAGTTGATTGATGTCTTGATTAGGTGGGATTTGTATGATCCGGAGGTTTTTTGCGTTGTTTGTCTTCATGTACGGTGTTTGGAAGTAGTCCAGCTTATTGATCTTTATTTGTGGACATATCCTAGCGATTTCCAGTTCCACTTCTTCGTTGGTTCATTCGGGATCGATGTGCCTTATAATAAAGGTAGCTGGTTTGCTGTTCGGATGCTGGAAGGTGAAGAACTGATATTGTTCCTCTAACAGTTTTTTAACTGCCCTATCATGATCGACTAATGATCTGACTGTTATGGAAGTCCTAGATCCTTTTGCATTGGTGCTAAAATTCCGGTGACCCAGAGCATTTTGCAGGGTTTGAATTAGTGCTTTGGTGCTTTTCGGGTTTCTGATGTAGAATGGCGGTGGTCTTTCGTTTTTGTGCTGGGCAGGCAGGGGACTCGGTGCTGGCTTGGCTTGTTTGGTGGATTCCTTATGGGCTGATGATAGCTATTTGGGTGGAGATGTTTTATGGTTTAAGATGGGAGAAGGCGTGTTGCTTTAGGGAATGAATTTCCTCTCGGAGTTGCTTCACCTGTGTTGTAAGCTGTTGGATGTATTCTATTCCACGGCTTCGTGGAATTTTTGTTCGTAGTCCATGTGTTTTCCTGGATTCTCCATTTTTGTGGTCTTCTTAGATGAGTTTTGAAGAGTTTCAATGGCTCTTCTCTTCCGTTCCAAAAGATATTCCCGGGTAGCGCTTGGATCGTTGTCTGGCATCTGTGAAGACAGATTTCGACTACGGCATCCAGCGATAATTACACGTGTTTTCTCGTGTTTGTATAGTTTTTTCTTTTGTAATTATAATTTGCTACAATATTCACGAACAAACGCTGTTACGTGTGTTTAACAATTTATATTATTTAACAATATATATTTAAGTAATATTAACGGGGACTTACTTCGGAGTTTGTGTTTGTGCGACCGTTGAGCGGTCGCAGTGTTGTTATTTTGCGCTGAGGTCCGCTGGCTCGTTGCAGGGGGCGTTGGATTGTTGCTCCCCTGATCAGCTTTCGGTTTAATATATTTGAGTCTCGTTCGTTATCGGAATTAACCAGACAAATCACTCAACGAATTAAGAACGACCATGCACCACCACCCATATATTCGAGAAATAGCTATCAATCTGTCTTACGATCTTATGTTCGGACCTGGTAAGTTTTCCCGTGTAGTGTGTTGATCATTCGGAGATTAACGTTGAATTGAATTTATTTTTGCCGTTGACGTTATTTTTATTATTTGACGCCAACGTCGTTTTTTATTTATTTCTCTGCCAAGTAGAATTTGCATAAAGTAGTTTATGCAAATTAGCTACTTGGCGCGTTATTCTCCTTTTACAGGTAAAGAGGGGAATCGAAGGGGGATTAGTGGATTCTGGGGGGACCTGGACTCAATGTCGGTCCGTAACAACGCAATACATCACATAAGGTTCGATGTGAACGCGATCGACGACTTAACGTCTACGAATTCAATTTTTTTTTTCAATTTTATTTGTACACGAGCATACGGTCAGTCTGTCTGACTGAATGAACGTTCCGAAGTCAAGTGCGGGCCGTCAAGGACTTGTAGCGATTCTAACAGATACACACAATTCACAAGCAAAAATAGTGAGGACCACCGAACGGAAGAAATCGAATAAGAAAAATACATCAGAACCGTATACCAAGCGATAAATAAAAATAATTCACACCAGTGGAATATACTCGAGTTTGGAAATCAAATTCAAAACACGGTCTGTAGTCTGATGCTTCACTGCTTCGCTTTTCAACCGTTTCATCGTGTGTTCAATTCACCTTCTTCACTATCCTTGCTTAACGCTATAGACTTACATATCCTTATCATCATCATCATCGGCACTACAACCGGTAACCGGTCTTGGCCTTATTTAGCAAGTCCTGAGGCTTGTTAAACTTTCCATAATGATTTATTTTGTCTGGGCAAGGTCATTAGTCTTGCGCCATACACATCCTTATAAATACTTCAAAACCTCACCGCACACAGCACCCGCCATGGTTAATTCCGAGAAATACAATCTTAGACGACCTGTCCCATTATCCAAAACATTCAAGAAATCAGATACTCTATCAAAATCTTTTCAAGGATAGCATCGACAAACATCAAAACTGGAACCTGTTTTTCAAAAACGAATCAAATGTGTCATTTGCTATAGTCAACAATCGCAAAAAAAATAACCAGAATGGGGTCACTTCCCACCTTTTGTTGCATCCTATCAGCGGAAGCAACGGCAATTCTGGAAGCAACAAAACTGGTCCAGAAAATCACAACGATTATCTGTACTGATAGCCTTTCAACTCTACAAGCAATAACCAACGTAAACTCCACCAATGCTGTCATTCGTCAAATCCAAGATAACATTATTAAGCTAATAAAATAAAGCTACTTTGGACCCCGGGGCATTGTAACATTAGTGGAAATGAAGCAGCCGATGCGGTCGCACAACTAGGGACAAAGTCGCCTCTCGTCGCCTTCTATTGTACTAAAAAAACGGACATAAGAAGGCAGGTAAAAAATGCCCTTAAGAACGTGGAGGACGAAGAATGGCACCACTACACCCACCTGCACAGCACTATTAAACACGACACCAAACCCGTTACTTACCCAACAACAGTCTCAAATAGAAAAATAAAATGCTTCCTAAGACTCCGGCTAGGACACACCAAAATCACACACCAACACATCCTTACAAAAACCAGCCCCCCACAATGCAGCAAATGCAACAACCAAGCCCCACTTACTCCACATCACATCATATTCGACTGCCCAAAAGTACAAGCCATCGCAAACCAACTATTTGGAAACGACCCCTTCAGCACCATTCTGGCAAAACCACCAGAACAGAATATCAACTACACATACGAATTATTAACACTTACTAACCTTTACAACAAAATTAAAGTAACTCGATATTAGCCGAAAGCCCTGGCAACTAGCGCTATTTAGAATTAAGTTACTGTGTAATTAATTACATCGTAATAAATGATAATAATAATAATAAATGAACGTACCCCATCTGAATTTAAGAGTTTGATTGGTCAATTCTGCATTCTTTTGAGTGCATGTAATGCTATTTGATGCTACTTCCAGATATTGGGAATTTAAAAAAAAAAGCTTTTAATGTCGAGTTTAACTGCGATGTCCAAACCTTTGCAGAAACTTTTCCAGCTATACCTGGAATTAATTGAATCTGTTATAAGAAGCATACCTAAACCATTGAATGATGTGCTCGGTATGACCGCCATGCCGACACGTTTGACACCAGGAAAACCATTTAGAGAAGGATTTGGTTTGCCAACCAATGTTTTCATGCCCATTTGATAATGGAAAATGAACAGTTGTCCCCATATGTAAGAGACACAAAGAACACCGTGGCAGTGGTTTGCGACAGCTAGGGCAGGATGATAGCTAAAGAAAAATAAAAAAATAAAAATAAACTTTTAGTGCTTTGTATAGTCTTTAAGCGACTATTGTACCTTGTTTATATTTGAAGTTATATTACGAAGTCGAACGTCTTCCTGTAAAGTACTGGAGACAGATTTTCCACAGAAGTTGCACAAAAGAAATACGGTTCTGGCCGTCGATTGTGGAGAGAGGTGATTCTGCACGCTGATTTCCAGCTCAGCTCGTTTTTCCCACATACGCCAGGCATCGAGGAGATTCAAGTAACTGTAACGATTATAGTAAGCATTATCATCACTATTGGCAATATTTAGCAAAATATTAATTCAATTGAACGTCACTCGTCTGTCCCATTGACTAGTTTATTAATAACCTAGCAGACTTACCTGGCATTCCAATATTGAATACGACTATCAGACAAAAGCTCATTGTGAAAAAACCGTATTGCAATAAGTGAAACTGTTTGGACATCTTCAGTTCTGTCCATGTAGCTTTGTAGAATGTTTATTCCATCTAATGACTCTCCCGTGAGCAGCAGGCCATTAAGATCTCCCTTTTCAATTGAACTCTGGATGCAGTGCTTCACATATTCCGAAAGTTTGTTTTCACTGAGGTATTTACACGCAAACGCAATTCTGTCTGAGAGCGAAATTTCTTCCTCCTTCTGTAAACAAATCTCACTAAAAATCACTGGTATTTCTTTATAATATAGACAATTTTTAGTACCAAAACGGGGTCAAAATGTTCATTTTCAGTGGTAATGAATGCGAATATAACTCGCAGATGTGGGTCTTGGATTTGTGCATTTGCATTAGAGCGCAGGCTCTTCCAGGCTGCGTTAGATTGGTCAACGTTGAAACCAGATAAAGCGATTGCTGCTATTCGAAGCATACTCTGATCATCTGACTAAAACGAAATTCCGTCACACATATAATTAAGATGATTTTATTAGATAAACCTGGGTTTCTGCTTTGGTCAAAATATCACAAGCTTGTAACATCTTCAGGTGGAATGTGCAGATCATGGCAGCTCTCGAATATTCCTGATTGAATAGAAAAAAAAAATTAGAAATAGAATTGCGTGAACCCGTACGTGTAGAAAAAACGAAAGAAGGGTCAAAATACAGATCTGATGATAAGCATTTATGATATGAGAAATGTGAACTTTGATATAAACCTGGGGCTGGTATTCGCCTTCGAGATTACTATAAAAATACCAACACCATAGTTAGTATAAATGCTGTCAAAAAATTGCCGGGAATTATTTTAAAAATATACAGGTATCCCTCGAGATGCACGGTACTTGAGCTGCACGATTTTCGAGTTACACAGAAAAAAAGCGACATTCCCTCAAGTTACACGGGCTTTTAGCAATTTTCATAAAAAGAACACAATAATAAGTATTCATCATATATTCAGTAATATAATCAAACTGTCTGCAGAATCCTTTTGCTTCCTGCCTCTTTTTCATTAAACATTTTGTTTTTATACAAAGTTTCAAGTTGCATAGTCCGTAATCTCTCATTTTATACATACATTTCCACTTACACGGAAACAATTAATCGTGTAACTCGAGGGGGACCTGTATTTCAATTTCAATTAAACTTTTATTAGGTAGATAACTGCATTTATGGTATATTTTACAACTAGTATTTAAGAGTTTTAGGACAGCAATTCCTTTACAACTATAATCTTAAATCGGTTTCACCAATACGAATGTAAACGCCGTCCACCAATATTTGCAAACAACGAAACCTGATATCCTTGCCCTAACTGATACCCAGGTCGCGTCGTCAACTGATTCGACATATCTTCGTTGCTCAGGATACGACTTACATTCGAGATTCCGTTTTAAGGGCGGAGTCTGCGTCTTCGCGCGGTCCGATCTAGCTTGCCGGAGGAAGGAGGCATTGGAACCCAATAATATGGACATCATATGATTGAGGGTCGGGCTGAGTTCCGTTAAATTTCTTTGTTGTCTTTACCGCTCCCCGAATGACGATCGACCGGTGACATTTTTCGAACATCTTTCACATACCGTCGACTGGATACAGATCAACCACCCAACTTCTGAAATTGTTGTCCTTGGCGATTTTAATGTGCACAATTCCGGCTGGTTGTTACATTCTAACGGAACCGACGAGGCTGGGAGGCTGGCGGAGATGCCCGCTGTAAGCCACAACTTGACTCAACTCGTGGAGGAACCGACGCGAGTGTCGGATACCCGAGGCGATCGCGCGAACACACTGGATCTGTTTTTGACATCCGCGCCGGGCATTTATACCGTAGAGGTTTCTGCGCCACTGGGAAACTCAGATCACTACTTGGTATCGGTCGCGCAAGCACTTGTATATCAACCGAATAACCGGCCTAAGCAGCTTCGCCATGTATGGAAGTATGGGGCTGCAAACTGGGACGATTTGTGAGATTTCTTCGCATCCTTTCCATGGTCCGAGGTGTGCTTCGGAGACTCCGATGTTAACGCTTGCGCGGAGTCGGTATCAGAGATTATTCTTCTGGGGATGGAGATGTATATTCCACATTCCATCAAACGATGTTCGTCTGATGAACCTTGGTTTGATAAAAAATGCGAGCAGATTACAGCGGCAAAAAATAGAGCTTTTAAGCAATGGCGCTCCAATCCCACCGATGTTAACAGAACGAATTTTGTTACAATCAGAAACGCGTGCAACCAGGCGATTGATACCGCGAAGAAAGCTCACAACGACAGGGTGATCAATAAGCTCCTTCGGTGCACAGCTGGTTCACGCTCCTTCTGGTCAATGGCAAGAGCTGTCAGTAGTAACCTCGCTTCCTCCTCTTTCCCTCCGTTGGTGACAGACAGTGGGACACTAGTCATAAATTCAAAGGATAAAGCTAATGTGTTCGCGAATTTATTTTCCGCGAATTCAAACCTCGATCCTGGCCTTTTCGAGCCACCTGTGATCTCGCCGGCATGGTCTTCCATGCGGAATGTGAGATTTCGTCCACGCACTATTCAACGCATTCTACGTGAACTGTATTGTAGGAATGCAACCGGCCCGGACGGAATACCAACAATAGTCCTTAAGAACTGTGTTCCAGAACTATCACCGGTTCTTGGCAGACTCTTCTGCTTATCTTATGCACGGAGGACCTTTCCTGCCTGCTGGAACATCACTCGAGTTCAGCCAATCCCAAAGACGGGAAAAAAGTATCGCCCACAAAATTACCGTCCGATAGCATTACTGTCTATTTTATCTAAGGTAATGAAAAAAGTCATCAATACTGAGTTAATTAAGTATTTGGAATGCAACGCACTTCTGAATGATCGTCAATACGGATTCCGTGGCAGGAGGTCCACGGAGACCTTCTGACACTTACAACCGATATATGAACATCTGCGATTGGGCGGCAAGGTGAGTCAAGGGCGGCCGCATTCGATATCCCCAAGGCTTCTGACACGGGGCATTGCTGAACAAATTTCGTTCATACGGACTTTCCCAACAGCTTTGCGGCTGGACGAAGAGCTTCCTCGAAAATCGATCGATCCGGGTTGTTGTAGACGGCGAGTGTTCGGATTTGTATACTGTTAATTCGGGGAAGCCCCGAGGTTCTATTTTAGCTCCAACCTTATTTTTGCTTCACATAAATGATTTGTTGGAGACAATGGATAACAAGGTGTTCACTTTTGTGGATGATAGTACGCTTGTTTCCTCCTTTTCGAGTGTTCGGCCGATTGGTGCATCTGCGTCGCACCAGCTGAGATGTAGACAGATTGACTCTCTGAATCAGGATCTAGATAGGGTCCTACAGTGGGGAAGCGCCAATCTCGTCGACTTCAATGCAGCGAAGACATAATATACAACATTCACAAAGAAAAGTCGATCATCGGTTCCACAGCTGATGATGAACGGCCGGGCCGTCGAATCTGGGGTAAGCTTGAAATTGCTCGGCGTCACGGTCTGTGGGAATGTATCATGGCATAAATACGTGTCGAGCATCGCCAGATCATCATCATCATCATCATCGGCCACTACAACCGGGGACCGGTCTTGGCCTTATTTAGCAAGTCCTAAGGCTTGTTAAATTTTCCATAATGATTTATTTTTTCTGGGCAAGGTCATTAGTCTTGCGCCAGAGGCTCCCCGACGGGGAATCGAACCCCGGTCTCCCGGGTGACGGGCGGGTATACTAACCACTATACTATAGAGGAGCCCTAGCATCGCCAGGTCAGCCTCAGTAAAACTGAGCTATCTTTTTAGAGCCAAGAAATATTTTACTCCGGTCCAACTTCTTCTCCTATATAAATCCCAAATTAGACCCGCGCTCGAATATTGCTCTCATGTTTGGAGCTCGGCTCCTAAACACACCCCTGACCTACTTGAGAGCATACAGAGACGAGCGATCCGCCTGATCGGGGACTCGGCGCTGACGTCGGGACTACAGTCGCTATCACATCGAAGGCGCGTAGCCGACCTCTGTCTGTTTTACACATATTATCACGGGTACTGTGCTTCGCAGATTCGTGGTATTGTTCCACGCAATTCGGCTTACATGCGCTACACAAGACAATCCGACGGATCGCATCCGTTTGTGGTTCATCTCCCGACGGCGCGAACATCCCTGCATCAGAACTCGTACCGTTACAGAGCGGGGAAGCTGTGGAACTCCCTTCCCACGCGAGTGTTCCCGGAGCGTTACAACCTGCAACTGCTCAAAACGAACTGCAACTGCTCAAAACGAACTGCAACAGTTATTTGATGGCATCTCGGCGCTATAGGTTCGCCTCTCCCGAGAGAAGTCTAATAAAAAAATAAAAAAAGCAAACATAACGTTGGTCAATCTATCAGGGTAGTGGCGCACGAATTTGAAGTGATGCAATCCTCTAACCACCTTGGGTCAATAGTATCAGCCGATAACAATATGGAAGAAGAAATACGCGAACAGCTGATCAAATCCAACAAAGCTTACTATGGTCTATCAAGGATCTTTAATCCCCGAAATGCATCCAGAACACCCAAGCTACTACTTTACAAGACCATGATCTTACTAGTACTCATGTATGGATCCGAGACTTGGGTGCTCAATAAAAGGCATTTTGAACTCTCTGCCGCGTTCGAGAGGGAGGCCTTAAGGAGAATTGTTGGCCCCGAATGTGAGGGAGGATGATTCTGGAGAGGCTACAACCATGAGTTGTACGCATTCTACCTTGAAGCTAATGTTATAAGAAAAATCAAGCTCGGTAGACTCCAGTGGGCGGAACACCTAGCTCGAATGAGCGAAGAGGAGCCTGCCCGGAACGTCCTTTGTGACAGGATGTGTGGAAGGAGACAGCGCGGTCTGCGATGGAGGTGTGGCATAGACCAGGACGCCCAGAGCCTGGGAGTGCCAAACTGGATAACATCGGCTAGAAATCGGGACCGGTGGAGAGATTTGTTAAATAAGGCCATCACCGGATACCGGTTGTAGTGCCGATGATGACGATGATGAAGTCTCTATTCCAACAAACAGTTCCCCCGCTTGGTGGTGCTTGAGGTGGTGCGGGGGCTTAAACTACGATGAATCGCTCAGGCTATGCTGACGGAAGAATACGCTTCCAGTAGGGCCACCCATGTCAGACAGGCTAGCGAGGAGTAACACACAAAGATCTACCGCCCCTAATCCAGGGTGTTACGCGTCACCGTGCCCATTGGATGGTTTGCAGCCAGGGGTATACCGGCTGTATTATAACGGCGCCTCTCTGACACCGGGTCGAATCAGAGCAGTAAGCAGACCTTACCATATCAAAGAGGGGCTCTGATATGGCGGACCATTTGAAACCCCAGAGTGATCCAATGAAATGAATGATCAATACACAAAAAACAATCTCACAAAAAACCCGGTAGGCGTAGGTATGATGAGCCAACACTACCATAAGGGAACAAATCATCAGGAAAACACCGAGAAAACATAGGGAAAAACGTAAAAAGCGGGATATACGCGTCGGCACGTGGAATGTTCGAACGTTATATAAACCCGGCGCGATACAGACGGTCGTAGAAAACACGACACAATATAAAATGGACATCGTCGCGCTTCAGGAAGTCCGACTCCCACATCAAGTAATCGAAACCAACGGATTTACACTGCTGTGTGGAGGTACCGATACACATAACCTCGGAACCGGCTTCATCATAAGCAAGAAGATTACGCCCCATGTAAAAGATGTGAAATTTATTAATGGCCGAATGTCTGTGCTAAAAATACAGGGCCGATAGTACAATTATGTATTTATAAACGTACACGCCCCAACAGAATCTGCGGACGAAGAAACGAAGGACACGTTCTACGAGACTCTAGAGGATGTATTTCATGGGATCTCATCATTCGATGTTAAATTCCTCCTCGGGGACCTCAATGCGAAAATTGGAAAGGAAGATATCTTCCAACAAACTATAGGTAACGAAAGTCTACACGACGTTTCAAATGATAATGGAATTCGAAATATCACGTTCGCAGCGTCAAAAGATCTGTTAGTAAAAAGCACGATGTTCAAGCACAAGCAAATTCATAAAGCCACATGGATATCACCCGACGGCGTAACGCGTAACCAAATATACCACTTCCTCATAGACAAAAGACACCACCCGAATATCCTTGACGTAAGATCATATAGAGGAGCAGATTGCGACTCCGATCATCTTCTAGTGATTGGCAAAATCAGGAGTCGCCTCGCAGCAATCCCGCATGGGCAGTCACGGGAGACAAGCAAAAAGTTCGACACTGATAAACTGAAAGACCTACGCAAAAGGGCTGAATATCAAGACGAACTAACGAATAGATTTAGCATTCTAGAGAATGTGAGCAGTGGGGAAGAGGAAGCTAATAGTGTGAACACTAAATGGACATCGATCAGAGACACAATCAAACTAACACCCCAAAAGGTATTAGGATTTAAGAAAACAATTAAGTCCAAACCTTGGTTTGACGATGAGTGCAGGGCGAAGATCGAAGAACGTAAACGCCTCAGAGTGATCCACTTAGAAAGATATGATGAAGTCAACGCAGAAAGATACGCGACAATTCGGAGAGAGACAATGAGGCTCTTCAAACGCAAAAAACACGAATGGGAGAAGACTCGGATCGAAAAAATTTTAGAAAATTCTAGGGCAAAGAACATCAGGGGTATGTATGTCGGCATAAATTCAATTAGAAGTGGCTACCGAGGAAGAGCCAAAATAATTCGAGACGCAAACGGGTGTCTGGTCACAGAAACAAACAATGTCGTGACAAGATGGAAGCAGTACTTTGAAAACCTGCTCAATGTACGCACCCATCAACCACAGATAAATGCACCAAGCGTACATACAGCCGCGCCTCAGATCCCAGAGCCGTCTCTCAACGAAGTTGTAGACGCAATAAATCGATTGAAAAACAACAAGGCTCCCGGAGTCGACTGCATACCGGCAGAGCTTGTGAAGCATGGAGGAGAGGCGACCGCTCGAAAGATCCACCAGCTCATCCAGACAATATGGGATAAGGAAGTCATTCCGGAAGAATGGAAAACCTCAATAGTCATCCCCATTTTCAAAAAAGGCGACAGATCTGACTGCGAAAACTACAGAGGAATATCATTGCTCCTAACCGCATACAAAATATTAACGAATGTCATTCTGGCGAGAATCACACCGTACGCAGAAGAAATACTGGGAGACTACCAATGTGGATTCCGTAGGAACCGGTCAACAAGCGACCAAATGTTCACAATAAGACAACTGCTGGAAAAGATGTGGGAATACGGAGAGACGGTTCACCAACTGTTCGTTGACTTCAAAAAAGCCTACGACTCAGTCGCAAGGCAGAGACTCTACCATATTCTAGTTGAGCTGGGGATCTCGAACTTCAAATTTGCATGAACGAAAACAAAGGGCGAGTTAGAATAGAAAACCACCTCTCAGAACCATTTGAAATCCGGGACGGACTAAAGCAGGGAGATGGTCTATCACCGTGTCTCTTTGACCTTGTGCTCGAGTATGTGATCAGAAAGGTACAAGACGACAACATGGACAGATCATCCCTGAACGGGGTCACACAAGTGCTCGCATATGCGGATGACATCGCCGTTCTGGGCGATAATCTAGAGACTGTTAGTAAAAACTGTGAAATCATCATGCAAGCGGCAGAAGAGGTGGGCCTAGAAATAAATGAAGACAAAACAAAATACATGATTACGGCGAGAGCAGGTGGATCTCATATAACACATATAAACGTCAGAGGTAAGATATTTGAAAAAGATAAAGAATTTAAATATCTGTGAACGATAATGACGGCCAGTAACGAAATGTCGAAGGAAATTAACAAGAGACTGCATTCCGGCAATGCGAGTTGGCACGCAGTCAGTAAACTGCTGAAATCCAGACTGCTATCACGTGACATAAAGATCCGTGTCTATAGAACCATTATCATGCCGATTGTTCTATATGGATGCGAAACATGGGCTCTCACAAAACGGGAAGAAAACAAATTCCGCGTATTCGAGAATAAAGTTTTGAGGGGCATCTTTGGAGGTAAATATGACGAGGAGGCAGGACAATGGAGGAGACTCCATAACCACGAATTGGAGGAGCTATATCGCAAACCTACAATAGTGAGAGTAATCAAGTCGCGAAGATTAAGATGGGCCGGACACGTGGCGCGAATGGGGAACGATAGGACCGTGCATAGAATTCTTGACGGTAGACCAACGGGAAAGAGACCGGCAGGACGGCCGCGACGGAGATGGGAGGACAATGTTAGGTTTGACCTTGAGGAGATCGGATCGAGTGGTCAAGCGTGGAAGGAGAGTGCCCTGGGCAGGGAACGATGGCGAAGCCGAGTCGGTGAGGTCATGAACTTCCGGGTTCCTACAGAGCAATAAATATTAATAAATAATAATAATTCCAACAAACAGTTGTAAAATTATGATATAATATTATCATCATAATCATCATCGGCACTACAACCAGGATCTGGTCTTGGCCTTATTTACCAAGTCTCTCCATCGGTATCCGGTCCATATCCGAGACTTGTTAAATTGTCCATAATAATTCGTTTTTCCGGGCAAGGTTATTAGCCTTGTGCCAAGGATATAATATTATATATTTTATTATAGTACGGGGCTAGGTCAACAAGTCCTTAGAAACGCCTACGATGGCGTTCGTAGCATCGATAATGGTCTGTTTTTGGTAAACATCATTCCTCACTAGGTATCTGACAATTTTCAGTTTGTTTCATGCTTCAATTTTGCATGATAAATTGGGTATGAGAAAAATATCTGCGAGATGGGTGCCGCAATTGCTCTCCGCTGAGAACTTTTGGAGTGGATGCGTCGCAACCCAGATGAGTTTCCGCGCAGATTAGTAATTGTAGATGAAACGTGGATACACCACTACACTCCTGATGAAAGAATATTCAAAACAGTGGATTGTTATAGGCGAACGGGCTCCAAAGAAAGCGAAGACGGTGAAATCAAACAGAGAGGTTATGTCTATTGTGTTTTGGGATGCACGTGGTATTATCTTCATTGACTACTTGGAAAAGGGACAGACGAAAACTGGGCATGCGTCATTATTAGGTCAGCTAATTGAGAAACACCTAGATGTATGGAAGGAGACAGCGCGGCAGACCTTGTCTGCGATGGGGCGATGGCGTAGACCAGGACGCCAAGAGCCTGGGAGTGCTAAACTGGATGACATCGGCTCAAAATCGGGACCGGTGAAGAGATTTGTTAAATAAGGCCAAGACCGGATCCCGGTTGTAGTGCCGATGATGATGATGATGAATTGAGAAAATAGGAGAAATCGTCCCCATTTCCAAAAGACTTGCCCTCGTAATAAATCACAAAATACCACTGAATATCGAATATTAATTAAGCTTAAAAATTTATATAAAATTCTTACTTGATTCTCACAAAGCGACCTAATAAATCGATCGAAATCTTGATCAATCGTCCAGCCACAAAGCTTCAAGGCAGCGTCACGGTGTTCACTCCTACAAAAAAAAAAGTAATAATAATAAATATATATTTAAATAGTAATGAAAAAAACTGTCCATGAATTGAGTAAAGTATTTATTAAGTAGATTTACCTATAGCACACTAAGTTAGTTTTGTTCTTAATTGTATCCGGCCATTGTAAAACATGTGATTCCAAGCCTGACGATGGCATTTCCTCTATTTCAACAGTTTGACCGATTCGCAGAACACCTTTCAGACCCATCATTCTATCTCCTCTATAAATGTGGTGCAGGGTTTTCCATACTTTTTTCAGATAATTATTGCTTAAGAAGTCTCCCGCCTATAAAAGATAAAATGGAATCATGGTACAAAATTTGTTGTTCCCGAAATATAGGTTGACTATTGCTTTTGAGCCCGGTCAATCATAAGAGATGCTTGAAGAATTTTTGTTTTGAATAATACGGGCGTCTAGAAGGAATTTTCTGATACTATTTTTGAAGCCCAATCGGAGTGCGGCCGTAGAGCAAGATCCGTACTGATGTTGGACGCGAGAAGATTGTAACCCACGGACAAGCAAATGAACAGAAGGGGGATCCATGCTGCCTTTATCGTGGCTTTTAGCAAGAAACGGTGAACATTTTCAAGTTATTAGCTTTTGTGGGTAAGTATATGTTTTGTGGCAATATCACTAAACAGATTGAAATTGAAGATGCTGCGTTTTCTGTGAATTACTTTATTAAATTTTGCATTCCATCGACCATATACAGCGCAGTTGTTGATGATGTATATGGAAATTGGATTACGGCTTTTATCGAATAGATCCGAGGAACCGTAAAATATCGTTCCACCTTTCGTGGTTTCGAAAGTACATTATTGTTAACACATACGCGTGCACAGAGTGGATAATAAGGAAAGAAGGTAACGATATGTATTGGTTTTGAATTTCTGGATGTTACAATGACAACGGAAAACATGAACAAGCAGGGCATTCAGATTCGTGGGGTTCGGTAAATAGCGATTGCCTGTACATACGTCTGAAGTTGATTTTCAACGATGCCCAATCTCTGTTTGATGGGTATCGCATGCAAATGTTTGAAGATCAAATGTATTCACTAAGTTCAATTGAACAATCAGTATACAAGAGAGACAGAAATAAGGGAATTGAATTCCGATTTTGGACGAGTATGCGCCCTGTAAACGGTGGTAATGTTGGAAGACGTGAGGTATTTCCTACGGCTCTATCGAGCATTTTTCTTTTCAATTTTTTTAGCTTAAATTACATATAAGCTTCCTAAAGGTGATATCCAACACGAATTAATGTGGGAACATTTTTTTTCTATTCTTTTAAAGCTGATTTCGGCAACAACATTAAAGGCTCCGAAACTTTCGAAAAAGCCGCTGGTTTTTCGCAGCGTTTTGGAGTATCATAATCCGGTCGATAATTTTAATTCAATACGAGTCAGTCATACTTTCTTAAAATACGTATAGATGGCGGTATACAACCTTTACTTTAGAGAGAGATAGCACAAGATAGTAAAAAATTGACAACCACGTATTTCAAAAATTTCGTCCTGTAAACAAGTTTTGAAACTTTAAACGCCATTTTCTCAAAACCATGTTTTTCAAGTTGGTGTCCAATATAACTCGGGCAATTTTTATTCTATCGACTTAAAATGTTAACTGTAGCTTCTTAGATAAACTACCTAGGGCGGTACACACGGATTTAATAATTAATTAATCATTACATTTTTTATAAAATATAATAAAAAGCAAAAAGCCACATGGTGGCGTGCAAAACCAATTAAAAGTTCATATAAATGTTGTTTTAAAACAAATTACAAAACGTTGATCATGTGAAAAATCGAGCACCAAAAGCAGTAAAGTAATGTGTTGACAGTTGCAGATAGTTGATTGTTGATTGACAGTTGTCATCGAGTTGTAGTGAATATGTTTGTCGGGGAGAGTATTGACGATGAGCGTACTAGATTCTCCCCGAGCATTTAATTATGAATCCGCAACACAATTTAATGTTGTTTTTTATCGGAAATTCAATTTTTTGGTTCAACTAGTGGCATTTTGCGAACAATTAATATTTTGTAATAATCATATGTACCACCTTAGAAAAACTCATAAAATGAGGACCCTTTTTATTTTATTTTATGCGCTGTTGGAGGGTCGTATGTTGCACAACGTTTGACCTGTTTGCACTTGACTAGCGGCCGCGCCGCCATTTTGTACTTAAAATAAAAATTATTTTTTATACCTATTTATGTGGAGAATAAGCCCCTCAAAAGATGTCTTAATTGCTTAATAAATAACGGAGAAAAATATTCTTTAAAAGAGTGTTGTTTTTCGGTAATCTCAATAGATATAACCCCTTAAAAACCCGTAATCCTTTGGACAGACTTTTCTCAGCATCAATTATGTGATTGTTCGAGTTATAAGTCGAAATAATTCGAGTGCCAGTGTTGAAAATCCATGCGTACGTTGCTTCAACAACGCCACTTTCCACCTCAGGACCGATAAGACGAGGTTATAATTTACTTACAACAAGTATGAACATTATCTGTAAATGTAAAATAAGCATCAGAACTTGCCTTGAATAATGAACTCAACGCAAAGAGTATTCAAATGATTGGCCGCCAGATCATAGCGGTTAAAATTCATAATACTATCCACATTAAATAACAAACAGAAAGGAATCGAGATGATGTGTCTATTTACTGTCATAAGAAAGCGAACCGAGTGTGCGAGTTACGGTTGCCACCGGGCACCCCGTCACCCCTTAATACCTCATATACCATCGTTCCACCAAGGAACATACTATATATCCAAACTTCACGTGCCCACAGTCATTTGTTCCCAAAGTACTCCTTCCCACCTGGAAAAAAGGTGACATTCATCTTGGAGTCAACAACGTATCCAAAGACACATAATGCAAGTCCGAACAATCGTCCTCCGCCTGCACGGCGACCGAAGGGCACGACTCGGCATAGAAACTGTTTACCAATCCATTAACTGGATATACACAAATGGTTGACTGAGCTGCGTCGTATGCCGGCAGACATAGCATCACCGGCGATAAGCTAATTGCTAGAGAACCACTTCGTAAACAAAAACCCTTGCGATACCAGCAATAAACGAAAATTCTGCTTCCATAGGGATATGTAAACAATGATAATTACATTTCCCACGATCGGCTAGAAGAAAGGCACCCCCGATTGTTTACGTAAGCAATACATCAGAGGTGTGAGATTCCGATCGCAGAGCGATCTACGGCGTGCAGACAATAACCTCTGCGGCGGTATGTCTGAGCGTGATATTGGTGGAGAGATTCTCGATTACGAGAAAGCCACCACCAGCGAGTGGGAAAAAGAAAACTATGGGGTGAATAGGATCATCCCCAGGAAAAGTAAAGTTGAGTTTTAATAGAGAACCCCGACAAGGACGTTAGAAATAAAAACCGTTACGGCAATAGTTGAAATAATAAAATAAAATTTGAAATTTAAATGTATGTGTTTTTATTTTTTTCGTTGCACATCCGAGTGAAGAACGTAACTGACGCAGTTGGAAACTTAACCGCTCGACGCGAAAAGAGAGAAACGCTTAATAACTAAACAAGCTACACGTGTACATGGATCGGCTTAAGCAAGCATCGCAGCTATTACCTGATCAACATTGGGAAAACTTAAATATACAAGCGCGTACAATATAGCTGACGATGGAGGATGGAAATCATTATTGATTCAAATATGGCGGCGAAATTTAATGTGCTTCGCGCATGTAGAGTTTAATGTTCCCCGAAACCGCATCGATTGTTTTCGCGAGTGAATTCTGAATTCAGAATGTAGTGTAGTGTTAATTTCCAGTGGAGTGTTTCATTATGACACGTGGAAGGGTTTCTGTTTTAAATTAGGCATCGCGTTGTTTTTTTAACAGAACGAAAATTGAAAGTTTAGGCAAAATATTTATTTTTTGAAAATAGTTTAAGGTTTAAATGGTGATGTAATTTAATCTATCCCCCCAAAAGCATACGTAATTAAATATGACCCCGTATGTGAGGGAGGACAATTTCGGAGACGCTACAACCAAATTGACCATGTGCTGATAGATCGCCGCCACTCCTCGTGCCTGATGACGGTACGAACGTACCGAGGTGCCAACGTCGACTCGGATCACTATCTTGTTGGTACAGTTTTCCGAGCGCGTATCGCCTTGCAGAGACGTATTGCATCCGCGGATCAAGTTCGAATCAACACGGCTGCCTTACGCAATGAAAACACCATCAACACCTTTGGTCATGCGTTAAGACTCGCCCTCGAAGAGCTCGACGGAGGGAGACTAAGTCCTGGGGCCAGAATGCCGGGCGTAGAAGAGAAATGGACATGCCTTAAGAATACTGTCATTAGTACTGCCAACTCCATCTCAGGCAGTAGCCGTAGAGATCGGAACTACTGGTTTGATGATGAGTGCAAAGTGGCGACTGATGGTAAGAATGCTGCATACCGGACAATGCAGCAGTCTCATAGGACGCGGGTGCGCGAGGAGAAATACAAAGAGCTCAGAAGATCTGAAAAAAGGCTTCACAGACAAAAGAAAAGTGCCCGGGAAAAAAACCTTTGTCTGTGAAATAGAGAAAAGTAGAGAGCCTAAGTCCGCACCAGGCGCGGAAGTTCTACCAAATAATCCACAGTATGACGCGGTACACACTACGCTGCACTTACTGCAAGGATAAAGAGGGTAATCTGATCACCGATCCCGAAGGCATTCTGGAGCGATGGGAAGCGCACTTCAATGAATTATTAAATGGTCAGCTCACAGAAGAATTGGAGGCTCCACCAATGCAAAATCAATACCAAATGCTGCCGCATTGAGGAAACATTAAAAGCCATAAGACAGTTCAAATCAAATAAAGCCCCCGGAGCTGATGGTATAACAGATGATCTGATCAAACAAGGAGGGACAGCGTTACATCACGCAATTCATGAGATTGTGGTGCGCGTATAGGAGCAAGAGCAGAAGCCGGAAGATTGGTGTCGCGGAATAATTTGCCCCATACATAAGAAGGGAGATATCACACTGTGCAACAACTATAGGGGTATAACATTGGTGAGTACCGCCTGTAAGATACTCTCTTCTATCCTATAAGACCGGATAGCCCCATACGCTAGTCATCATTGGTCAATATCAGTGTCACTTCATCCCAGGCAAATCAGCGATTGATCAGATATTCACCCCTAGGCAGGCGATGGAAAAATGTCTGGAATTTAAGATCCCATTATATCATCTATTTATAGACTTTAAGGCCGCCTACAACAGCATAGCCAGGGTAGAATTATATAATGCCATGAGAGAGCTTTGGCGCAAGGCTAATAACCTTGCCCGGAAAAACAAATTATTATGGACAATTTAACAAGTCTCGGATAAGTACCCGATACCGGTGGAGAGACTTACTAAATAAGGCCAAGACCGGATCCCGGTTGTAGTGCCGATGATGATGATGAGAGAGCTCGGTAATCCAAACAATTTGATACGACTTTGTAGATTGACGATGGCCAACGTTACTAGTCAAGTAAAAATATCGGGATTGCTGCCCAAACCAATAAACGTATTTAATGGACTCCGACAAGGGCGTGACTCTGGCGTTACAACTAGAGGGACTATTGTCACCAAGTCCAACCAGTTACGTGCCTACGCAGATGACATCGATGACATCCGATTGGGCTGTACAGGATTCCTTCAGCCAGATCGAGCAACCGGCACAAAAACTGGGACTGCACATTAAGAGGGGAAAACTAAGTGCATGGTGGCAACTTCTGCGGAGAAGACCTAACGTTGGTCAAACTATCAGGGTAGTGGAGCACAAATTTGAAGTAGTGCAATCTTTTAACCTCCTTGGGTCAATAGTAGCAGCCGATAAAAATATGGAACAAGAACGACTGATCAAATCCAACAAAGCCTACTATGGTCTATCAAGGCTCACCCAAGCTACTACTGTACAAGACCATGGTCTTACCAGTACTCATGTATGGATCCGAAACCCGGATGGTCAATAAAAGGCACTTTGAACTCTTAGCCGCGTTCGAGAGGAAGATCTTAAGGAGAATTGTTGGCCCCGCATGTGAGGGAGGACGATTCCGGAGACGCTACAGCTATGAGTTGCACGCAATCTACCTTGAAGCTAATGTTGTAAAAAATCAAGCTCGGTAGACTCCGGTGGGCGGGACACCTAGCTCGAATGAGTTAAGATGAGCCTGCCCTGAAAGTCCTTTGTGGCAGGATGTATGGAAGGAGACAGCGCGGCGATGCAGGGATGGTATAGACCAGGACGCCCAGAGCCTGGGAGTGCCAAACTGGATGACATCGGCTCGAAATCGGGACCGGTGGAGAGATTTGTTAAATAAGGCCAAGACCGAATCCCGGTTGTAGTGCCGATGATGATGATGACAAATATGGAGATTCCAATGGTATTGAAACTGCCAGACAAAATTTCCTATATTAATTTTAGATTCCATAACTTGTCATAACTTTACAGGTACAAATACTGAGATTATTGCCACCGTCGAAGTAGCATAATTCCATCAACTTCCTTACCGTTGTGACCACATAAAGCTAAAAATATTTCTTTTATAATTTCTATTAAATCTTCTGGCCATATCACTGCATCGAAACATCCTGCTTAATTGAATACGAACGCCATAAGACATTTACAGTGTTCGTATAAAACTTCACTTCATTGTCCTTCACTAACGGTGCAGGTGTCTGGCCGAAAAGTTTTGAGTGACACACATTGATCAATATTTAGAGGAAGCTGTTGGTAGAATATAATTTCACTCGACTTGTACCTTCAGTCCATAGTTGTGTTGCGCTCTGTAACGAATCAGTTCCGATATGTCGTTTTCCCCGAATTCGTTAAAACGGAACGTCGACAAAAAGCTAGTTTCAAAAACATCTACACTGACTTGTGTTGTGGTCGATGGATTCTGAGGGCGCATAGAAAGTCCCGTCGACAGTCTACTTTGATTATTCCACACCATCGCAATCTTAGGTGGTATTCGGAAATTTGTCACGTTCCCTAAAAAGACAAAAACCGCTATAAATAGTAATACCAATCGTAAGCAAATCAAACTTACCTAGTTCCGATAGCACTAGCATCATTTCGTGGTCGGACGGATGCCAAGAACTTGACAGCAAATTGTTATTTTTGCTGGTGGAATAGGACTTCAAGTGGAAGGGTGTGTATTGGTTTTTGATTTGGTACAATTCCCGCGTGTTATCGACATCGATAGAATAAATATCGTATATGTAAACGAATGGGGAATCGCGTTGCAGGGATGACAGAAGACTCGATCTGTTGAATTTCCTGAATTTTAAATTTCCTTTTTACAATGTTCATTGACTACCTTGTGGGGCACCATCCGATTGATATGTTATCTTTAGAAGATTGTATTTGTTTTACTGGCTTATCCATGGTTCGTAGATCCCAAATAAGAATGACCGAGTCCAAATAACTGCATAGATAATTTCCATTTGTTGATATCGAAAGACCGTACACAGCTTTTGTATTAACCGAAGTGCAGGTAGGAGAATTTTCTAGGAAGTACAAATGCGAAATGGAAAAGACCTAGAAGACAAAGATATTCCTACTCACGCCTTAAGTCAAACAGTTTGATGACCTTCTGGCTCATTCCGGTAATTAGAACCTTTTGGCTTCTATCCCAGCACATAGAGTGGGCCGACTCCGACAATCCAAGAAAATTAGCTACAAATAAAAAATCATCATTCATGATTAAATTCATTTATTTAAAATTTAGGTTATTCTGTTTATACATCATCATCAGCGGCACTACAACCGGGAACGGTCTTGGCCTTATTTAACAAGTCTGAGGCTTGTCAAATTGTCCATAATAATTTGTTTTTCCGGGCAAGGTTATTAGCCTTGCGCCAGAGGCTCCCCGACGGGGAATTGAACCCCGGTCTCCCGTGTGACAGGCGGGGATACTAACCCCTATACTATCGAGGAGCCCTTTTTTATTTATACAGTACAACATAAATTAAGCAATCTGTGCTTAAATCAGCATTTTACGTTAATCGCCAAAACCTCTAAATTGCACCATCAGTGAGAAATATGCCATGAGAAAACATCTATCACGGATGGGTTCTGGATTAAGGCTTTTCAAGGAATTGGTGGAGCAATCGATGTGCGGGAATAACACCAATAGCATTCACTTTCGTTCTCCTGCTGTGGAAATCACAATTAATCCAAGTCCGTGGCTGTACTGGTCGTTAACACGTTGCGTGCCTTGCGGATTCTTAAAGAAATCTCCGTCAGGCCAACAAGTTGACATGTAGAATGAATGAATGAATGAAGTGAGGGTAGAACTCTCACTTTATTTCGCTTAGTATAAGTGGTATAAACACATATAAATAGATCTATGAACTAACTTAAAAACTAAGGCGTGAGCGTTGGGGATGGGGGATTAACTTTAAAGTAACTCAAAAACTGGGGGATTGGGGACTAAACAAAGTTGGATAGTACAATAGCATATGTGGTAGAACAGGATAGGACGAGGATAAGCCGGAGGCTAGGCTGTCAGTATGAGTGTGGGAGAGTGTAGCCGGTGAGCTAGGTGGAAAGGAGAGGGCGTTTGAGAGCGGGGGAAATGAGATTGAATTCAAAGAAGGTGGGGTAAGAGTATGCCCACCCTAGCATTCGCGAAATGGGTTCATAGAGCCGTAAGAAGTGTGATGGGCGGGAAAATAAAAGATACGAGGGTTTCGCAGGTTTCGGGGATTAGTGAAAAATGTGATGGGGGAGAGTAAATTTGGGCAGTTGATTGAACCTGAGAGTAGACGGAGGATGAAGAGGATGTCGGCATGAATACTGCGCTCTTCAAGTGTGTTAAGGTTAATTAGGTGAAGACGGCTCGTGTATGAGGGTAGAAGCAGAGAATCAAAACGCAAAAAACGACGTTGGACGCTTTCGATCCTGTAAATATGGGACGAGTAGTAAGGAGACCAGACCTAACTAGCATATTCAAGAAGGGGCGAACAAAGGCTATGTAGAGCGATCGGGAAACGCGGGGATTAGAGAATTCGTTCGGCCAGCGTTTCACAAAACCAAGAGCAGAGTTAGCCTTGAGGATAATGTCATCAATATGTGAGATGAAGTTAAGCTCTCTATCACATAAGATGTTAAGTTCACGAATTGATTGTACAGGTGATGTCTGTTAGTTGAGTAAGACATAGGAACGTAGCGGGGAGGAGGAGCGTTTAGGGGAGACGGTGATTGAGTGACATTTGGCAATATTTAGTTCGAGGCAGTTTTTTGGCACCAAGTTGAAAAGCTTTTGAGACCTGTGGGGGGCGAAGTCGTGGCACCGGCATGGGTGCGTAGCTCTACTCCGTCCCCACAACTTCCACTATCACAAAGGTCCGCGGTATACAAAAACACGAGCACCAAGGGAACAACAATGACGAAAACACGCCCAGGAACTGCAGCCGGAAAATCAAACACACTGGTGTCATTTCGTTTAATTTTATTTCTATTGCGTAATTTTTAATACCAAAACAATTGCAAACTGTTATTCAATTATAAAACCGTTTTTCACTTATTAATTTGTTTGAAGAACAAATTGACCAAAAGCGCTTCAAAAAAAGGATATGAAAACTTACAGCAAACTTATTGATAACAACTCACTTTGTTAATTTTGACATATCGCAGTTGTAGTTACTTATTTGACGTTTCTTCGCCGCGGGACGGAGAACGGGATATCGTTGCAACCAGCGTGGTCGGCGGATGAAATTCGACTCAACGATATTCAATCGTTGTCGAAAGAAATTCAGCCAGTGAAACTGGCTCTCTTAAATTAAGGATGCATTTCCTGTTCCAAGAGAGACGTAAAGTCTCTCTTTGGGGTAACCAACAGATCTCATACAGAAGATCGCCACAGTACACATGTGTGTGTGTACACTGGTTCTTTTATGGATCAAAGCCATGGGAAGGAATCTAAACAAAGAAAGGGAAAATGTGCATTCATGGGATGCGAGTCTGGCAAATCAAACAAAACCAAAACTCGTCGGATGCTAATTGGATCTTTGTTTGAGATGTGCGTCGCGGTTAAATAAATAGACGCGGCGCAACGAAGAAATGGTGTTAATGAGTTTTGGCTAGATTACCAGGAAATGGTGTTTATGGCATCACTGGTAAGGGTAAGTATTGAATTCCTCTTTGCGTTTGCTTATGCTGTAGGATTTAATTGGTGCCAAGAGATGCGTGTATTTGTTTTGGTCCCTTGGGTGTAAAGTTTAGTGAGGGCAGAACCCTCATTTATTAGGCTTAATCCAAGCATAAATTAATACAATACCTTACAGACTAACTTAAACTCTAAAGTAGTAATTCAGAAATAATTAAAAAAAAAAGAGAAAAAAGAAAAAAAAAGAGAAAAATCTGGAAGAAGAGGACTGGGAAGTGGGGGAGGTAGGGGGCAGGAGAAGAGCGAGTGTTTGTGGGGGTGGCAAATGTGGCATTAGATAATCGTTAATATGGCGAAAGTTCTAAAAAAAAAAGAACCTAACAGACAATCTTAAATCAAGAGTAAGAATAAAGAAGGAAAACCAGGAGGCGAAAATGACTGGATGATAGGGAAAGAGCAAGTGTATGCGGGGGAGGCAAATACGGCATTTGTGAGACGGGGTTAGGACGGGTTACTTCTGAGACGTCGTTTGAGGGCAGGAGTGGAGAGGTTGAAATCGAAGGAGGTGGGGAAAGAGTTGGCATGTCGTAGCATACGCGAGATGGGCTCGTTAGCACCGTAAGAAGTGTGATGAGCGGGCACGTAAAACAGACGAGGGTTCCGCACATTACAGGGGGTTTGTATGCAGTGATAAAGTGGAGAGCAAGTTTGGGCAATTGATTGAGCCTGATAGACGGCGATGGACAAAGATGATGTCGGCATGGATTCTGCGCTCCTCAAGTGTGTTAAGATTGATTAGAAGGAGCCGGCCTATGTATGGTCGAAGGATGAGTGGGTTTTCCCAGTTTAGTCCACGGAGGGCAAAGCGCAAGAAACGACCTTGAACGCCCTCGATCCTACGAATGTGAGACAGTTGATATGGGGACCAGATCTGACAAGCGTATTCGAGTAGTGGCCGGACAAAAGTTGTGTAGGGTGATCGGGTGACGTAGGGGCATAGAAATTCCTTCGACCAACGTTTTACAAAGCCAAGGGCGGCGTTGGCCTTGAGGATTATGTCATCGATATGTGCGGTAAATATAAGTTCCTTGTCGCATAGGACACCCAGGTCGCAAATCGATTCAACCGACGTTATCGGTTGGTCTAGCAAGAGATAGGAACGAGGCAGGGTGGGGGAGCGTTTCCGAGAGAAGGTGATTGTGTGACATTTGGCGATATTCAGTTCTAGGCAGTTGTTTTGGCACCAGATCGAAAAGCTGTCAAGATCCGATTGGAGAAGTGAGGAGTCAAGGGCAGAGCGGATTGTCTTGACAATTTTGGTCTCATCCGCGTAAAGCGAGATGAGGGAGTGGTTGATGCACGAGCCTATGTCGTTTATAGTTATGATAAATAGTAGGGGGCCAAGATGACTGCCCTGGGGGACGCCCGAGGTTGGAAAAAAAGGATCGGAGAGGGTGGATCTAAATCGCACACGGCAGGTTCGAGAGTTGAGATAGGATGAGATCCACTGGATCAACAGGGGTTCAAAACCAAGGGAGGATAATTTGAAGAGAATGAGGTTATGGTCGTCAACCAATGTGTTTGTCTGGTGATTTATGATACACATAATGAAGCTGGGATAAGCCAACTCAGGGGTAAGGTTTCCTGATTATGCGGTTGTATTATATATGAACCGATGAATTTTCTTTCAGGGAATTTATGATAAGCTTGGAGACCACTCTTATAGGGGATTTTAATGCGAAGTTATGCGTGCAGGTGAGAATTCTCTTTTCCAGGGGCTTTTTTTGATTACAAATTTGTTCTCTTTAATGCGTGAAGCATTTAAGATGCTAATACTATTGCATTAGCAAAAGCTTATGCAGACTGGGTGAAAGTTATGGGGTTTTTTTAGGAAAGCGAACCGTGGGGTTTGGCGGAACCGCCACAGATCCATTTGGAGAAGCTCTTCTTCGACGAGGCATGCAGATTCGTATAAAACATCTTAAGAAGTCGATTGATGTTTTACTACATTCTGAGAATAGTTAAGATTTTCGAGATTTCGAAGCCTGGTGCGAATCTTTTTTGCCGTCAAAAAATTAAGAGTTTGGTGAGAAGCTAAGTTGATGAGCCGATAAAACATGAGCTTTTCCGAATCTCTGGATTTTGTCATCACACGGGAGCCGGAGCCGCTTTTCTGCCCTTGTTTTCATATCCTTTTTGCGCCGCAGCACTTGTAGTGCCTTCTATGCAATATCATACAGTAATACTTGTTTTAACACGAACGCATTACCACCTAATTATCAAGATATTGTTAAGTATAATTTAAACAACTAATATCTGACTAAATTAAGTAGACGCTTACTTGACGTCGGCGGACCACTTCTCGGTCGACGCTTCAGCTATTCTGGTAGCAGCGGGTTGTTGGCTTCTTGAGCCCCCTGGTCAATTTTTCTTTCTTCTTACTTTTTTTTGTTTGTTTTATGTTTATTCCTTTTATTTTATTTTGTTCCAATATTTTCTATTGCTATCTTCTTTTCTTTAGTAACTTAATATAGGTTCAATTCGATTTAAATGAAATATAGTTTTGATTCCACTTTTTTGATTATTCACACGCGGTGGCGATTTGTGATCGACTGACTAAAATCGTCGTTTTTTGACGCATTGCCTTTTTTTTTTCCTCACCAACTTTTTATTTAAATGATTACCAAGTAGTTTATTTAGATTTACTACTTGGCGTGATTATTACTATATAGAGAGGGGGATTGCGAGTGAGAGTGTGGATGCGGGACCCTTAACAATATAGGCATTGTGGCTCATTAGAAATATGAAAGTAATATTACAAATGACCTCCTAGAACTGAAAATTCGAACACACCATTTCCGCTGAAAATTCGAAGCCTTTGCTTAGTAAACAGAAATCCCGTCGTTTATTCTATTTGAACTTTAACAAAATATGTAAATATCCATCTTGGAGTGATATGAGATATCTCTTCATTAGGGTTAATCAAGAAGATTAATACGTAAGTATTAATTTGCTAGTATAAACAGTCTCCAGAAAAGATTTGGAAGAATGTTTGAGTTCTTTAGAAGCAAAACTCAAATACGCACTTACTTGTTTCTTTGGGAAATCCATTCTCAACATCCCATATGGTTATGCAAGAATCCGATCGGTTTTTATCATGACCGATGGCTAAGATATTTGTATCAGTGTGGTTCCATGCCAGGCATAGACAGGAGCGTTGTTGCCTGGGTGCTGAAAGAACATAGAACATCAAGACAAAAGATGACCAAGTAATCGGGTGCATCATTTACTGAATTCTAAACTCTGGTCGATGGTCGATTCAAAATTACATATTCCGACTTTCCCGTCTGCTAGACCAGCTGCAACGGTAGGATTTTTGTGATAGGACGGTTGTAAGCATCTCACGTAGTTGTATCGACTTTCCAAAGCAAGAAATGATGCAACTTGCTTCGAGGAGATTACGAGATCACGACCTGAATAGATTTTATATTATGGATGATTAATTATTTAATCGTGTGAATAACATACTTCGCAAAGTCGGTACTTCGGATTTGGGAGAAACACCATACAAGTATATTTCTTGGCCCCATGTTACAAATTTTTCTTCGCAATTAGGAAACCAACTCACTCCTCTTACGATGCCGCTCATCATTTAGTAAACTTTTTTAAGTAGAATATACCTCTCAAATTTAAATACTACGCACCGGAATATAAACATTTGATTTGTAAATACACATCCAGCGATATTTGACAGTTGATATTGACAAGTCCGAACGTTGCATTTAATTTCGAATTTCGAAGTCGCTACTGTGTGACGGAAGTTGAGCGTCCATTGAATGTATTACGTCCTTACGTTACGCAGCAGTTAATTTGGTAACTTTCTTTTCAAGAGTATTAAAATAAAAAGAGTTATTTATTTAGTTATACCAAACTATAGCGATGGGGCACAACTCAACTTACGTTATTGCTTCAATTACACGGCAATCGTTTTTGAAGTTAAACTTCTTACGAAGAGGTAAATGTGCAATTCTTGGAATGAAAAAGAACTTTCGCGATCTGATGACAAATATAAAGTACACCGATAAAATGAACTGAGAAGGGGAAATGCGTAAGCAGCAGATTTAATAATTCGGCAGAATGGGAGGATTCGAACAACCGGATAATATTGTGACGCATATGACAATCAGTACTAGAAAATTCTAGAAAGTCCAAAACAAAGTACTAGAATATTCTATGAAGTACTGGAAAACTGGAGACTAGGAGCAGTCGAAAATTCGAGGCTATGGAACGGGCGGAAACGAAACGCCGAATCAGAATGAGGAAACGGTATATATACTTCACACGCAGATCAAGACGTAAGAAGTAAGCAGACAAAGACGCGAAGCAGTAAGAAAGCGATAAGTAAGGTAGCGATAAGTAAAGAAGCGATAAGTGAAAGAAGAGTCACCGAAATGTTGGCGAAATATCAAGTAGCGGTTGTTATTAGCAGACTAATAAAGCGTTTACAAAGAAAGTCGATTTAAAGGCTCTTATTTATTAAAAATAATTAATCCACCGAACCCTAAGCTCGCTACAATATTGAATGTAAAACATATGACGACCGCGTGAAAGTTCTAGGAGTACGAAATGAAATGTAATATTGTAGCGAGCATAGGGTTCGCTGGATTAATTATTTTTAATAAATAAGAGCCGTTAAATCGATTTTTGAATTAATATAACACTTTATTAGTCCGTTAATAACAACCGTTACTTTTACCGTACACTTAACGATTTCTTGACTTATCACTTCCGTACTTATCGCGACTTTGACTGCTTACTTATCGCTTGCTTCACTTTCTTACTTATTACTCATCTCCATGATCTGTATGCGACGTATTTATACCGTTTCCTCACATACTGATTCGGTGTTTCGTTTCCGTCCGTTCCATAGCCTTGAATGTTCTATTGTTGATAGTCTCCAGTTATCCAGTACTTTATAGAATATTCTAGTACTTTGTTTCGGACTTTCTCGAATATTCTATTACTGATTGTCATATGCGTCACAATATGTTTGGTAATAAATAAACTAGAATGTGTATGTTACGTTTGATGGATATTCAACGCATATATTTAAACCAGCTCGAATTATTATAGAAGTTTTAATTCTTTCGTGAAATTTTTTAAAATACAATTCTCTCGAAAAAGGGCATTTACATTCGCGTTGAAAAATTACTGGTTGCAGTTTTCTGGGCATAGACAGGCCAGAATATCAAACCTCAGAGTTTGTCAAATGTTCACTCAATACATTATTTGGGTTTTTCTATAAAACAAATGTAAGCAACACAACATAAACTTCTTTATAAATGAACATCATGCTAATAATTTGATCTGTTACGGACCTCGTGTCCATGCCCTCGCCCAAGAACAAATCTCTACGACTTTAATTTTCCCACTCTACCGGTAAATTGGAAATATCGTCAAGTAGCTAATTTGGACAAACTACATTATGCAAATTCTATTTGGTTGGCACCGAATCAAAAATAAAAACGTGAACGGCGGAAAAAAAAGATGATTACAGACAATGATAGAAAATTACTCAAAACCTACAACGAACCGTAAGAATAAAAATTGGAATTACTAACGAGAATCCCGAAGTAACGGAGCAACGTACCGAACGATATCCCGGAATAATAAATAATAAACTATTTCTCAAAACGTACAACGAAACGTAAGAATAAAAATTGGAATTACCCACGATAATCCCGAAGTAACGGAGCCACGGACCAGACGATTTCCCGGAATAATAAAGAAAACAAAGCGAGTCCCGGAGCAACGGACCGGACTCAACACAAGAAGAATAATTGAAGACAACAGGGGGATCAAGCATCTCCACTCCCTGCAACCTGAATACCCGCAACCACGACCGAGAAACTGTCCTACACCAAGTAAGCCTCTTTCCTTCACTCTTTCATTGTTAACATTGTTTAAATTGTTAAAAACTACTATAACAATTTTGGCGCAGCCGGTAGGGCTGATATCTCACAAGCTGAAGAAGGCTAAAAAAGAAGAAGCATTGGTGGAGCACTCGTTGCCAAACTCTTCGGAGGTAGACATTTTTCTGCACAGATCGGCGATAATACCGGCACGTTCACGAAAAATGCTTCCCATGGTAATCCGGGATGATGTAATGCTAGTACCAAAGGCAGTACAATCAGGGATTTTCATATACAATCGTATAATCGGGGAAGGCGAAGAGGGCCCAAGTAGAGATGTGGGGGTTCTCTATACTACATCGAGAACCAATCCACAATTTCTGCCTTATTTCGACCGCTTTCAGCGCGTCATATCAACCCCTATCCCACCGTCCAGTTAATTCACCTGCAAAACATGTTTCCCAAAAGGACGCATAGCAGAACTCATTATCCTATGCATAATTGAGTTTAGCTATCTTTTCGCCATACGGCAACTCCATTTCGCTAACCCATGCGATTTCCACCGGAAATCATCATGCATAATCATGCAACCGCTGGGGAAATTATCAAAGTATTTAATTTAGTTCCCACGATCAGATTTCCCTAGCTAATTCGGCGCCCTATTCACTTTCCCCAGACACTCCATTCGCTGGGGATCAATGATCTCTTTTCACAGGTGATTAGCACCAGCTACATTTTCCTCTCCTCCGCAATTCTGTCTCCCTACAGTTCAATGCACTTTGAGATCACCACAGCCATCACACTGGGGCAGTAGGTCATCCTCAGAGGCTGCATTGATACAAGCGCACAAGCTAAGCCAACCCCGAAGTTATTGCGCTCTCTCTATTGTTCTTTTCTTCCTTCGCATGCCCATCGACTGTCGAATGATGTGCAAGCATTCTTCACCTCACTGAGACATGCAACTGAATAGATTCATGAGAGAGCGCGATGATGATGTCGATCTGACATAGTCACAACACACTTTCACAGACATATTTACTTCACCAATAATTAATCCCACTTCTGACACCAATTGTAGCGAGTTTATGGTTCGCTGGATTAATTATTTTTAATAAATAAGAGCCGTTAAATCTATTTTGAATTAATATAACACTTTATTAGTCCGTTAAACACAACCGTTACTTTTACCGTACACAACGATTTCTTGACTTATCGCTTCCGTACTTATCGCGTCTTTTACGTCTTACTTATCGCTTGCTTCACTTTCTTACTTATTACTTTCTACTTGTCTCCAAGAGCTGTGTGCGACGTATTTATACCGTTTCCTCACATTCTGATTCGATGTTTCGTGTCCGTCCGTTCCATAGCCTTGAATGTTCTATTGTCCATAGTCTCCAGTTTTCCAGTACTTTATAGAATATTCTAATACTTTATCGAATATTCTAGTACTGATTGTCATATGCGTCACAATATAAACAATATTGAAACAGAAATTATAATGGCACTTGTTATAGGGTTTTTTTTCAATAGGTATGAATATTGTTGATAATTGGTGAATTTAGTTTCAGCTTGGGATGATAACAATTTTAATATTTCTATTTCTTCGTTATGTCTTTCTGATATAAGTTTTCTTATCTTACTTTTTACATTTGCATAGGTTGTATTGTTAATTACTATTGAATTATTAAATTGGATTAAGAATTGGCCATTATAGGTATTTAGAGGAGTCCCCTGACGACGAAAAAGAAGAATACTATGAGAACGTCGAACGGGCCCTCAATGCCTGCTCAAGATACAATGTGAAAATCGTTCTTGGGGATTTGAATGCGAAAATAGGTCGGGAGCCGGTTTTCAGGCACTACGCAGGTTCCCATAGTTTGCATGAGAACACTAATGACAATGGACTACGAGTCATCGAACTGGCAGCATCGAAAAACTTGGTCGTTGCGAGTACCAGGTTTCCGCGTAAAGATATCCACAAAGCCACCTGGGTATCACCTGATGGAGCCACTCGCAACCAAATTGACCACGTGTTGATAGATCGCCGCCACTCTTCGAGCCTGATGACGGTACAGTTTTCCGAGCGCGGATTGCCTTACGGAGACGTATTGCATCCGCGGATCAGGTTCGAATCAACACGGCTGCCTTACGCAATGAGAACACCAGCAACACCTTTGGTCATGCGTTAAGACTCGCCCTCGAAGAGCTCGACGGAGGGAGAGTAAGTCCTGGGACCAGAATGCCGGGCGTAGAAGAGAAATGGACACGCCTTAAGAATACTGTCATTAGTACTGCCAACTCCATCTTAGGCAGTAGTCGTAGAGATCGGAACGACTGGTTTGATGATGAGTGCAAACTAGCGACTGAACGTAAGAATGCTGCATACCGGGCAATGCAGCAGTCTCATAGGACGCGGGTACGCGAGGAGAAATACAAAGAGCTCAGAAGAACTGAAAAAAGACTTCACAGACAAAAGAAAAGTGCCTGGGAAAAAAATCTTGTCTGTGAAATAGAGAAAAGTAGAGAGCGAGGTCCGCACCAGGCGCGGAAGTTCTACCAAATAATCCGCAGTATGACGCGGTACACACCACGCTGCACTTACTGCAAGCATAAAGAGGGTAATCCGATCACCGATCCTGAAGGCATTCTGGAGCGATGGGAAGTGCACTTTAATGAATTGCTAAATGGTCAGCTCACAGAAGAATTGGAGGCTCCACCAATGCAAGATCAGGACCAAATGCTGCCGCCACCAAGCATTGAGGAAACACTAAAAGCCATTAGACAGCTAAAATCAAATAAAGCCCCTGGAGCTGATGGCATACCAGCTGAGCTGATCAAACAAGGAGGGGCAGCGTTACATCACGCAATTCACGAGATCGTGGTGCACGTATGGGATCAAGAGGAGATGCCGGAAGATTGGCGTCGTGGTATAATTTGCCCCATACATAAGAAGGGAGATATCACACTGTGCAGCAACTATAGGGGTATAACATTGCTGAGTACCGCCTATAAGATACTCTCCACTATCCTACAAGACCGGATATCCCCATACGCTAAAGCCATCATTGGTCAATATCAGTGTGGCTTCATCCCAGGCAAATCAGCAATTGATCAGATATTCACCCTTAGGCAGGCGATGGAAAAATGTCTGGAATTTAAGATTCCACTATATCATCTGTTTATAGACTTCAAGGCCGCCTACGACAGCATAGCCAGGGTAGAACTACATAATTCCATGAGAGAATTCGGCATTCCAAATAAATTGATACGACTTTGTAGGTTGACCATGACCAACGTAACTAATCAAGTAAAAGTAGCGGGATTGTTGTCCAAACCAATAAACATCTATAATGGACTCCGACAAGGGGATGGTCTGGCCTGCCTCCTCTTCAACCTGGCGTTGGAGAAAGCAATCCGTGACTCTGGCGTTACAACTAGAGAGACTATTGTCACCAAGTCCAGCCAGATCCTTGCCTACGCAGATGACATCGACATCATCGGTAGAACCGAATCGGCGGTACAGGAATCCTTCACCCAGATCGAGCAGGCGGCACAAAAACTGGGACTGCGCATTAATGAGGGAAAAACCAAGTACATGGTGGCAACTTCTGCGAAGAGAAGACCTAACGTTGGTCAAACTATAAGGGTAGTGGAGCACGAATTTGAAGGAGTGCAATCCTTTAACTACCTTGGGTCAATAGTATCAGCCGATAACAATATGGAAGAAGAAATACGCGAACGGCTGATTAAATCCAACAAAGCCTACTATGGTCTATCAAGGCTCTTTAAATCCCGAAATTTATCCAGAACATCCAAGCTACTACTGTACAAGACCATGGTCTTACCAGTACTCATGTATGGATCCGAGACCTGGGTGCTTAATAAAAGGCACTCTGAACTCTTGACCGCGTTCGAGAGAAAGGTCTTAAGGAGAATTGTTGGCCCCGTATGTGAGGGAGGACGATTCCGGAGACGCTACAACCATGAGTTGTACGCAATCTACCTTGAAGCTCATATTATAAGAAAAGTCAAGCTCGGTAGACTCCGGTGGGCGGGACACCTAACTCGAATGAGCGAAGAGGACCCTGCCCGGAAAGTCCTTTGTGGCAGGATGTATGGAAGGAGACAGCGCGGCAGACCTTGTCTGCGATGGGGGGATGGCGTAGACTAGGACGCCCAGAACCTGGGAGTGTCAAACTGGATGACATCGGCTCGAAATCGGGACCGGTGGAGAGATTTGTTAAATAAGGCCAAGACCGGATCCCGGTTGTAGTGCCGATGATGATGATTATAGGTATTTCCCTCGATTACATTTTTCCCGTTTACAAAGATTGTTCCGTGTGGTAATTCTATGAATTCTTCGTTATTTTCTTTAATATAATTACATTGAGCTGGTCGATTTTTTAATATGTTAATAGTACAATTGTCGTTGGGAATATTTATTTCTTGGCATATGTAATTGCCGATATAGTTTTTACAATTCGATACATGTTTAAATTTATATTGGTTACATATTGATATTTTATTTCTTAATGGTAATTTACCATGTTTAGTAGCTAGTGGGTATACGTCATAAAGTTTACCTTTACTTTCTAAGATAGGATATTTGTAGATAGTTACAATGGTGTCCTTAAAGTTACAGATCGTGATATTGGAGTATTCTAATATGTTTAATAAAGGTATGTTAATGTTTTCATGAGATATGATTTCTTTGATTTCGTTTAAATTTAGTGATCCAGAATAAAAGTTTCCATTTCTCGCCATGTTAATAGTATTAGTGAGAATGCTGAGTTCTATATAAACTTCATTTAATAATTGGTCTAAAAATATTTTGTTAGTATTGGATTCGTCAATAAAATTTTCAAGTATAGAATTAATTATCCTTTGTTCATTGTTATTGTTTATTAATTGATTTAGTTTAGTATGAATTTCCAAAATATCATCATAGTCTGGTGTCCCAGTGATAAATTTTAAGGCTGTTCCGAGAATATTTATTCCTCTTTTAGTTCTGTTAATATTTTGGGGTAATAATTGTGAGATGAGGGTTTCGATTCTGCTTATTGTAGCGTTCATGATTGTGGCTGTACCTGATTCCTTTGTTTCTCTTACTGTGAGTTCGTATGGTTGTAATCATCATCATCATCGGCACTACAACCGGGATCCGGCCTTGGCCTTATTTAGCAAGTCCTGAGGCTTGTTAAATTTTCCATAATGATTTATTTTTTCTGGGCAAGGTCATTAGTCTTGCGCCATAGGCTCCCCGACGGGGAATCGAACCCCGGTCTCCCGAATGACAGGCGGGTATACTAACCACTATACCAGTGGTTCTTAACCTTTTTAGCTACCGGCACCCCTAAAATTTTCAAACAATATTCTCGCACCCCTTACTAGAAATTATTGAGTTATATAAATTAAAAAACAAACATTATGCAAAACATATTTTTTATTAATTTTATGTGCGTAACAAATTTTTTATAAATTTTAATTGTTAGCTGAAATAATCAATTATAAATTATCAAAGTTTTTATTAATGGCTTTTTTGTTGTTGCTTTTCCTCAATTATTTTTGAAAACCGGGGGATCTTTTTTGAAATAGCTACACGCATATCATTACTAACACTAAGTCTATTTCTAGCTTTTGTTTTTATATGCACAAGTGACGAAAATCCCATCTCACACAAATATGTTGTGGCAAATGGAACAAGATGCTGAAGCGCTATTTTAGCTAATCGTGGATATGACATTACTTGAGCACACCAGAAATTTTCCAAATTCTCTGCTTCAAATTCCATTTGATTATGTCCATTTGTCCGTAGTTCAACAAGGTCATCTTTCAATAAATTACTGTCATCCATTGAGTCCAGATTATAAATAAATGGATCTAATATCCATTTTTCTGATATATCTATATCTCCAGTAGCAAAATATCCCTCAAAAGATTCGCTCAACTTTTGCAAATGATCTTTAATTTCGGTGGTAATATTGTTTCTTTCATCATCTGAAACAAGAACTTCTTCAAGCAAAGGAAAGTTAGCATAATTTATCTTGTCAACACGGTTAATCCAAATTGAAAGTTTTCGACTAAACGCAGTCAACTTCTCTTTCGCTGTTATAGTGTTCACTCCAAATCCTTGGATTGAAATATTTAATTCATTAAGGTGCGTGAATATGTCTGCCAAATACGCTAGCTGAATTATAGCATCTCTATTGCTGAATTCATCAGCTAAACTACTGCCTTGATTATTAAGAAACTGCATTATTTCACTTCGCAATTCGTACACACGATTTAGCATACGTCCACGCGATAGCCATCTTACTTCTGTGTGAAATAAAAGGACAGTATGCTCGGCACCAAGTTCTTCGCATAAAGCACGGAAGAGACGATGATTTAAAGCTCGACCTCTGATAAAATTTACAACTTTGACTGAAGTGATTAATGTTTTCTTTAATTTTTCAGGCAATGTCTTTGTAGCTAGCGCATGTCTATGTAAAATACAATGGGTAATTGTAACGTGAGGCACTTCCTTTTTTACATACGCTACAAATCCAGAATTTTTGCCTAACATGGAAGGAGCTCCATCAGTACAAATTGATCCTATTTTGTTCATCGGTATCTCATATTGTAATAAAAAGTCTTTGACTTTATTAAATATATCAATTCCTTTTGTAGTCAATTCTAATGGTTCACAAAACAAAAATTCTTCAACAATTTCTTTTTCTTTTACATATCGTACAAACACCATCAGCTGAGAACAATTTTCAACATCTGTAGATTCATCCAATTGAATACCCACTGGGACATTACTAGCTTTAATATCTTCAATTACTTGTTGTAAGATGTCTTTACTTATATCAGAAATTCTAGTACGGATTACGTCATTTGACAAAGGAATTTGTTGAAGCTTTTGTTGTGCTTCAGTACCCAACACTATTTTTGCCATTTCTAATGCACAAGGCTTTACAAGTTCTTCAGCTATTGTATGTGGTTTCTTCTTCTTGGCACAGATATATGCAACTTGATAAGACGCTTGCAACAGCGGCTTTTCGTGTGATATAAATCCAAAAGTTGTGATAGTTCCACTTTTATCAAATCGAACTCGTTTAGATTTCAAACTTTCAAAATCATAGCCAGCATCTACACCACCATGCTGTTTGGTAAAATGCTCATTTAGTTTCGACGGCTTGAGATTGGCGTTTGAAAATTTATTGCAGCACAGAATACATTGTGGTCGCTGCGTTCCATCCTTCTCCGTTGTAAATGTAAAACCATAACGAACATAATCGTCATTCCAACATCGTTTCTTTGACATGGCGCCTTTTGAATTTGACTTTAATGTACCAAATTATATTCTAATAATTAGAATATAAATATTCAACTAAACTTGTAAAATTAACTTGTATTAATTATTTTATTATTAATATTTAACTTTTAATATTCAACACGAAAATTCAAACTTGTAATAGTCGACACTAAAATTCAATTATTTTTAAATTTTTATTCAATGTAATGTGCGCATCAACAGTATTTATATTTCTAAGAATAATCGCAACAATCAACTGAAATTTCGAGGAAATATAAAAATTAGTATAGAAACTAGAAACGCATTTGAATTTTTGTAATTGTAGAAAAAATACAAAAATTAATTTGTCTCGATGGTTTATAATTTACAAACATATTTAAAAAATGTTTAGGGAATAAAAAATTTACTAACCAAAATGAATTTTTAAGATTAGTTTTTTATTTTGCTAGCTACACGTGAATTTGTAAAATTACAATTTCGCACCCCAAAATATTCAAGCTCGCACCCCTAAGGGGTGCGTGCACCACCGGTTAAGAACCACTGCACTATACTATCGAGGAGCCGTTGTAATATTTTAGTTAAATTAGTTACGTGAAAGAGGTATTCCGTTTTTGCGTATAGGTACACTGGATCGTCTTCTATCAAAAAATATTTTTTGTCCTTTAAGTCAGTTGTAATATAAAAATTTGTAAGTGCGGTTATCGCGGTTAAGATTATAAATTTAAAAATTATTTTGAACGTATATTTGTGGCGTTCTAGCAGATACATACACGACTAGTGAAGAACAACACCACCAAAAGCACATCCATTAAAGCCGTATACCATAGCAATAATATACCATTACCACATTAGTCGAATGTATTTGAGTTTAGAAATCAAATTCACATACGCGGCAGTGGCCTGATGGGTAAGAGCTTTGGTTCTATCTTTTAGTGATTCTAACCGTGATAGCTCTTCACTATCGTCGCAAACGCTATAGAGCTATTCACAGAGCTCGCCAAATGCATCGGCGCGCAGATGATCCACACAACGCCGTACCATCCACAGTCCAACGGAATGGTGGAGAGATTCCACCGAATTCTCAAAGCCGCCCTAAGATGCTGTCCATATTCCTGGCTGGATAGTCTGCCCACAGTTTTGCTGGGCCTCAAGACGGCATACAAAGAGGATCTCGAAGCCTCCCCAGCCGAAATGCTCTACGGCACAACCATTCGAATCCCCGGCGAATTCGTCGCATCGTAACCGGCACAGGCAAACAAAACCAACTTCGTCGCCAGTCTACGCCGGCTTTTCAAAGCCATCCGCCCTGTCCCAGCAACCCGGCACACCACAGGGCACCCGTTCATCCACAAGGATCTGCAGACTTGCACCCATGTCTTCAGACGACTCGACAGCATCCGCAAACCTCTCGAAGCGCCCTACACAGGCCTGCATCGCGTCATCCGACGCTCGGAATACAGAACGATCATCATCGACGTCAATGGCGAGGAGAAAACCGTCTCAACCGACGATTTCGGTTGACACACACCACATGTGTGGACAATTGGCGCGAATACAACCACTTCTACATCAACTGCCGCCACAAGAAGAGCATCAGCCGCCACCAATGACCCCAGCGACCCCAGCGACTCCAGCCTCTTCAACGGAGCAGACGACAAGGACGATTTGGCGATCGAAACCCCAAATATTGTCTTTATGAACTGCTTTACTTCTGTTTGTTTCTACAATAATACCGTTATCTTTTTGTACTACGTGGCTTGTAAATTTGTCACGGTTGTTATTTTTTCTTTTGTTTTTCAGATCAATTTTTTCGCCCGGTTGGTATGTTTTTTGTTCTCGATTTTTATTAAAATATTGTAGAATTTTTTCTTGATTCCCTTCAAGTTTATGTACGACGTTAGTATGCTCACTTCGCGAAAAAAACACGTCCTCGGCTTTAGTCCTGTGACCGAATGTATTGTGGCGTTATATTGCCGAATTGCCTCGAATATTATTTCTTTATGTTCACACTCGTGGTGCTTGGCTAAGGCCCACGTTATTTCGATGATGGTACTATGTGACCGTTCTATCTGATCGTTCGAGGTTGAATGGTTTGTTGGGGCTAGGGTATGTGTGACGTTAAGTCTTCGATAAATGCTTTTAGCTGATTGGCTCGTGAAGATAGATTCATTGTCTGTCATGAGTGTTCTTGGTCCATGGTATGTGAATGTTTGGGAAAGTATTTCATCAATTACTCTGTGGGTATTTATTTTATCCTGGATTAATCTTAAGCTTAAAAATTTTGAGTACCTATCGATTGTTGATATAAACATTTCGTTATTAATATAAAAAATATCCATTTGCAGGTTCTGTGATGCTTCATTAGGAATGGGGGTTTTGCCTATAGGTTGCGGATTTGGTTTTCTGTCGCATTTAATAGTTTTGCATATCGTACATTCTACTGAAAATGTCTTAAAATCCCTTTTTAAAGTTGGCCAAAAATATTCTTTACCTGCGTCTATTACCTTATTTTGGTATCCCCTGTGAGCTCGATTATGAAGTTTCACTACAATTTCTAATTGGTCATTTTTCTCTACTATGTCTTTCAAAAATACTTGTGCTAGTATCATTTTATAATTGCTAAATGTTTCCGCTATCCTATCTTGTTCTTCGAAAAATAACTCTTCTCTCATATTTATTGCGTTAATTACGTTGGGATTCAGTACCTTTTTAAACTGGGATATCAAATTTTCGGAATCTTTGTAAGATATTCTATGTCTTGAATTCTTGAAAATTGAATATGAGTGTATATCGTTAAGGTTCGCCTTTTCTATTACAAGCTGATTTTTATATTTGTCTACGGCTTGGTTTACCCTTTGTAATTGTTCTGATGGAGAACTGAGATCTGAATGGTCGGAACAGGATGATGTGTTCGCTTGTTGATGCTTCGAAAGAGCATCTGCTACAACATTTTGATTTCCTGGCTTGTATGTAAGCTTTGCGCCGTATTCCTCGATTATATTCTTCCATCTTTTTAATTTCGGATTTGGATTTTTTTCCGAAATTGCAAATGTCAAAGATTGGTGATCTGAAAATATCGTTAGGTTTGTTATACCGTATAAAAGATTTCTTAGCTTTTGAAGTGCCCATACGATTGCTAGTAATTCTTTTTCATTTGTGGAGTAGTTCTCTTCAGCTGAGACTAGGTTCCTTAAGATGAAAGTTATTGGTTGCTTGCCTTGGCTCCAATGGCGTAATTGCTGGCTTCAGTTGTCAATTCGAATGGGTTGGTATAACTCTACTGGTGTTTGTAATTCTTTCTTTATTTTATCAAATTTTACCTTGTGGGGGTATAAGTGGCGATGTGCCAGCGTATGACATGTATTCCTTATATCTCCCATCGATCCGTAGAAAGAATATTGTTCGAATACTAACGTCAGAAAAAAGTTGCTTGAAACCCCAGGTTTGTCGTATAGCCATTCGTCTCTCAAAATGCGGCATCGCTGATTTGATTATAAACGTTATTATCGATTTTACTGGCGAAGTACCTTCTTCCACACATTTATGTTCACATTTATTGAGGAATGTGTAATTCTAAACATTCACTTTCTGATTGTATCGAATCCGATGAGCATATTGGACGACATCTCCTTCAAGTGGATAGATAAATAAACGATTGAAGTCTAATTCAAATAAGTGAGTTAAGACGCCAAAGTAATCAATAAGAAAGATAACAGATAGTACTGCCAGCAAGCGTTTTATTGAAAATATTCACTAGTGAGAACATTCCGATGCCGTCACAAAACACATAAATCAGATAATATTTCTAATAACTGTTAATCGTCACTTTCAACCATACAACGTACAAATTGAACCGACTTATTTAACATAACATTGAGTGTCCGCGGACGAGCGTGTGCATAAGCATGCACACGCGGCGGTGGTTAGCGACACAACCTCACTAGCTCAATCACGTTAATCGACTGCTTTCAAAAGGGAAGAAATTGGATACAACCAAAAGAGAACATACTTCTGCTCTCTCATTGCCACGTTCTTCGATGTGTGGTAGGTTACGTCGGTAAACTGATGATCGAAGAGAGCGGGACAATGAGAGAACAGAAACACGCTGTACGATTAACTTGGGGTGGATTTGGTTTGGTTCTATGTGCATGAATCAATGTAGTTCTGAGCGGAACCCGTTGACCTGATCCGGTAGTACGGTGAGTTCAGTGTACACTGATCCATACGAAGAAAGAACTGAGAAAGAGAGGGGAATTGAGCTGATGATATTCACCTGCAAAAAGAGGACATTGATCCCCAGCGAATGAAGTGTCTGGAGAAAAGCCGAAGTAAGGCTAGGGAAATATTATCACGTGATTCAATCGAATGTTTTGATAAATTTCCCAAGCGGATCTGCAATGATGCGACAACTTCGTCCGGCTGGATTTGGTTGTCGCTAATCGACATGGACACGGGTTACCGTATGGCAAAAAAGGTAAGCTAAACTCATTTATGCATTGTCTGCGTGGTACAATGAGTTTAGCTATGTGTCCTTGGTGTAAACATGCTTTGCAGGTGAACAGGTAAGTAGGGGGAAATGGGGTTGATTTGACGCGCTGTAAGGCGGTCGAAATTATGTAGGAATTGTGGTTGGAATTGTGGGTTGTTTCTCATATAGAATAGAGAAACCCCCACAACCAGAATGTGTTTACTTTTATTTCTAGACACTTGCCCTTCTTCTTGCGTTAAATGCAGGGTCATTGGCTTCGTTATTTTTGCATAGTTCCTGATAAATTTCCGGTAGTAACCTGCTAGTCCTAGAAATGATCTGAGTTCTTTAAGCGTTGTTGGTTCCGGATAGTTTTTAATAGTCTTAATTTTCTCTGGGTCTACTGTAATCGTTCCACCTTTAATAATATGTCCTAAATACGTAACCGAATTTTTAAAGAAATGTGACTTTGTTGTGTTCTGTAGGGGTTAGTTTCAGGACGCGAGTCTCCTGATCCTTAAAAGGACAAGGCGATCTCTTAAAACAGACCGCTCCTGAAATCTTGTCCTACAAGGGGTCGTTAACCGTGCTTCCTCTGATCCAGAGGGAAGAGTAACGTCCTTTTGGTTTGGCCTTCGTCCTTAGTCTTCACTTGGTCTTCCGTGGGGGGCAGGTGATACTTAGCTATCCATTGTTGGGTGAAAATGAAAGCACGTCTTGTTTCCTTTGGAATGTGTTTTTTTATTATTTTCTCAAAGATTATCCTGGGGTACTTCCTCCAGGGACTGTACACGAATTTAGACTGCGGCCCGGAGATCACGAAACCATTCCTTTATAAAGGAAAAGGAATCGAAAATTGTATCTCAAAGATACACATTTTCGTGCAACAATCTCGATCTTTTGGATATTTCGAGCGAGATGTTGTGTTTACACAAGATAAGAAATCAATTTCTTGAATTCTTACGAAACCATTACGCAGATGTGTGAATGTATCTGCTTTTGAGTTTTTGTTTGTTTAACTCAATGGAATTTTTAGGATAGAGATAACAATCTCTGAATTTTGGATTTGGGTGATGCTGTGGAGCAAATATAGGACAATAAACGAATATTAGATTCGTTTATTGTGAATTTTAATTTTAATTCGGATTTTGGATTAAACTTCGCCGTGGGGGCAAATGTTATGCGATAAACGAATTTTGATTCGTTTATTGCGAATTTTGGGTTATGTTTGGGTTTTTGTGGGTTTTGATAGGATTTTGGGTTTTAGGGTAATATTGCTGGGATTTTGGATTAGGAATGGCGGAAAAAGATGGTAGGGCTTTTTGGAGCACTACATCCTCCCCTCCTTGAAAAAAAGAAAATTGATCTTTATGAGATTAATTTTCTGGAAAATGGTGTGATTGGGAATAAGGATGACGGTATCGTGATTCCGTTACATATGCCTGATATTTTCTAACATAGTAGCTTTTTGTATACAATATTTATTATAAATGTGTAATTTTTGTTCTTTGTTTTTTTTCTTAATATTTATGTATTCGTATTTATGGTCGTGTATTCAAGTTTCCACAATGGTTATATAATAAAATATTTTCTTTTTTTTCTGAGTGTAAGGTTAATTGTAGAATGTTTTATAATTACATAAGTATTTGAATTCATTATATTAAATTTAACTTTGCGTTTTTTTTTTTTTTTTTTTTTTTTTATAAAGTACTATTTGTAAAAAGATACATAGATAAGTAAGGTTTTTATGGTTTATTCTTACAATTTGTATATTACATAGAATTTTCATTGTTTATATACTCGTATAAATTTATTTACATATATTATTTTTGTTCTCTTTTTTTTTTCATTGTCCTTATTAGTCGGGCGTTTATTTATTTATATAATTTTTTCCATGTATTTGGACGTACAATTTAATTCTATAACTTTTCCTTTTTGTTTTTTGTTATATAAAAATTTTCTTACTTTCTTAGTATTTTCTTAGTCGAAAACTGTTTTGAATTTATATAAATATTAGAAGTTCTTATTTTAACACTGTTTTGTAAGTTTTGTTTTTGTATTTTCGTTTTTTCATATATATATATAATGTGTTTTTTCTTATAGCCTAAGATTATTTATTATTATTACAAAATTTTGTTGTTGTTGTTTATTTATTTAAGTTAGTGGTGGTTATTTAAAACATAATATAAACTTATTTTATTAAGTGCGTTAATATTTGTTTTTATCTATATATTTATTTTTTTTGTGTTTTGTTTGTTTTTTTTTCTTTTTTTTTTTTTTATTAAAAGTGTTGTATACTATTTACAAAATTATTTTATTCGTATACAATTATTTGAATAGAAAATTTTTTCGCAAATTTTAAATGCATTATCGTGGTATTTTGGTACAGTGTTAGTTTATAATTTTTTTTTTTTTTGTGTTTACTATACGTGTATGCATTTATTTATTTCTCTTTTTTCTTTTTTAGGGTTATCTATACATATATACATTTTTTTTTTCAACTTTTATTTTTCTTTGGAGTTTCTTATTCGTGATTGCCTAGTCCACAAATAGTTTTATATTATTGTTGTGGACTATTCGAGTTCCTTTTCCTATTTTGAGGATTGAATTTTCTTCGGATAGGATCTTTACAATTTCGTAGGGGCCTTTCCACAGGGAGGTTAGTTTGTTAGGTCTTGAGTGATTCTTTAATAGAACCTTGTCGCCAACATTAAATTTCTTACGGCCTACTTTTTGGTCGTAGTATACCTTAGATTTTTGTTTTTTCTCTATCAGTATTCCCTTGGCTGTACGATAACCATGTTGTAATCGCATTTTTAATTCGTTTGCGTAATGGTCGTAGTTATAAGAGCTTTCGGGGTTTTGTCTGAGAGAACTGGGTATTTCGGCTGGGAAACCGTATAGTAATTCATGCGGCGTGTAGCCTGTATTACTGTGGGGTGTAGTATTGTACACAAACATTGCGTAAGGTATCCAGGTGTCCCAAGTGAGAGGATCCTGGTTTACATAGTGGCGGAGGTATTCCACCAGAGTTCTATGGCTCCGTTCTAGTGCTCCATTCGTTTGTGGATGGTAGGGTGCTGTATTGAGTTTTCTCATTTTAAGTAAGGAACAAATGTCCTTAAAAAGTGCGCTGAGAAAATTTGCACCTCGGTCAGTTAATAGAGAAGATGGTATGCCGTGCTGGCAGACGATATTTTCAACGAAAATTCTGGCCACGTCCTTGGTTTCGGCGCTGGCCAGTGCGTAAGGTACTGAAAATTTAGTCAAATCGTCTTGAAACGTTAGTAGGTATTTATTTCCATTATAGCTGACTGGTAATGGTCCTACTATATCTAAAGCAATTCTTTCGAAAGGTTTTGAGCTTGTTGTGGTTATCTTCATAGGAATTCTAGGATTCCTTCCACTTTTGTTTATCTGGCAGGAAGCACATTTTCGAATATACGCCGCGACGTCAGCGGTCATTGTGCGCCAGTAATATTTTTGCTTCAATCTATTGATTGTTCGGGTGGCTCCTTGGTGTCCTCCGAAAGGTGAGTTGTGGTATTCCGCCAGTAACTTTTGTATTTCGTTAGGATCTGTTAAAAGCTTCTTTTTATTGGAGAAAACGTACATTGTCACGTTGAGGTGAGCAAAAGTTTCTTTTAGCAAGTTATTAAGTGCTACTTTTGATTCGTTTTCTATGAAGGGGACTAAAATTCCAATGGAATTGAAATTCCGGTCTTCGCAAATCTTCTTCAGATCAATAAGGGAACTCTTAGCGGTTTCCTGGTCGCTTAGGTTTCTGAAAGGCAATGGCAATGTGATGGCGCATAACCCATCTTGCTCATGAAACGTAATTTTACCTACGTCTGGCTTGGTGAAGTTTGGGATTCTTCCTGCCAGGTTTTCTTCCTCAGCAGAGTCTATCAATGGGAGGATTATAATACGTAGTCCAAGTTTTTTCTTGGTATAGATGGACCCTGTTTGTTCTTGCCATACAAGATTGGTAGTATCTTTGTATGATTGTGCAGCCACATCTTCTTCGAGTTTGGCTTTACTTCGTGTGGTGACGAGGATATTATTTTTGATGGAATCGACTGGGGTAGTCATTGTTATACGGCTGAGAGCATCAGCATTTGCATTTTGCTTTCCTTTTTTATGGACGATTGTGTACTCATACTCTTCGAGTAGAATTCTCCATCGCATAAGTCTGGATGTAGGATCTTTTCGTCCTATAAGCCACTGTAGAGAGCTATGGTCAGTGACTATAGTAAATTTTCGTCCGTAAACGTATGGTCGGAACTGGGCTAGTGCAAAAACGATTGCCAATAATTCCTTTTCGGATGTTGTATATCGAGTTTCTGCGTCGTTTAAAGTTCGGCTAGCGAAAGCAATAGGTTTATCTTGTCCTATTGTACCTTGAGATAGCACTGCTCCTAACGCAACATTGCTAGCATCCGTAGTTATTATAAACTCCCGGTTAAAGTCTGGATAAGCCAGTATTGGTGGGGTAATAACCTTTCTTTTTAGAGTTGTGAATGCCTCGTCACAAAAGGCATCCCAATAAAATGGAACATTCTTTCTGAGCAATCTGCTTAAAGGTTTTGCCAGTTCGGCGAAATTAGGGATAAATTTTCTATAGTAGCCTACAAAACCGAGAAAAGATTTTACATCTTTTTGTTTCTTGGGCGTTGGAAACGTTTTCACCGCTTTAGTTTTTTCTGGATCTGGTTTTATACCTTCCTTTGAAATAACATGCCCTAAGTAGGTGAGCTCCTACCTTATGAAGTGACACTTTTCTGGTTGTATTTTCAAATTGTGCCTTTGTAATCGCTCGAAAATTCTGGTAAGTCGGGAATTGTGATCGTTCAGATCGTATCCGTAAATTACAATATCATCTACATAGACGAAACATTCTATTCCTTGGAGACCCATGAGTACATTATTCATAAGCCTTTGGAATGTGGCGGGTGCGTTTTTAAGTCCGAAGGGCATTCGATTATATTCGTAATGTCCGAAGGGTGTGCTAAACGCTGTTTTTGCCCTGTCTCTATTGTCCATGCATATTTGGTGGAAACCATTTGCTAGATCTAAAGTGCTAAAATATTTAGCTTTTCCTAGCTGGTCCAAAATATCTGTAATATTGGGCAATGGATATGCATCTCCGACTGTTATTTTATTTAAGGCTCTAAAGTCGACAACCACTCTCCACCGTTTTGTCCCATCAGGTCCTGCCTTCTTGGGTACTAGTAAGAGAGGGGAATTCCAAGGACTGAAACTTGGTTGTACCACGCCATCCTGAAGCATTTCATTCACTTGTTTGTGGATTTCTTGCTTCGAGCTATGTGGGAGGCGATATGGTCTTATGTAAAGTGGGGGCTTTCCTTCTTCAGTGATGATCTGGAGGTCTATGGCGTCAGTGTGTGTGAGATGGTCGCCCTCTAAGTAAAAGAGATCGTTAAATCTGCGGCAGATGTCTAGGATAGATATCCTTTCCTCCTGGTTACAATGACGCAACTCTAGGAGTGATTCTAGCCGTTCAAGCCTATTTTTTAGAAAGTTCTTAGTTTCATCCGCCTGTAACACATTGTAGTCATCCAGATCTTCCCATTCGACTTCTATGTCGTTGGTGCTTACTTCTTGATCGGTGTCTAATGTGTTCATTAATAATACCTTTATTTTGTTGTCCTGTGGTGTTGTCAAACTATTACCCAGATATATCCCTGGCATGATCTCGGATTTTTTAATAATCAGTTCTTGACTGGATTTTTCTTTAAAGGGAATCTCCATTATTTGTTGAGATCGTGAATGCAATTTTATGTAGTCGACCGTGGTGTTTCGTTTTAAATTTACTGACGGTATTAGAGTTTCAGGTTCATGTTTTCCTGAACTCAGTTTTTCGGCAGTTTCCTTACCTTTTCTGTTACCACAAATTTTACTTAAATGGGGAGAGGAAGATTCAAGGGTGGTTGGTTTCGTTGTGTTTGTCACAGCATCAGATCCGGCCCGTAGACAAACGGATTCGGATGTTGACTCACGAACGGTGTTATCCAATTTTTCAAGAATGCCTGTATTTTCCGTGGAAGACACCTCGTAAGGCGTGGCCTTCTGAATATTTTCCTTGACCTCATTTTTGTTCCCTAAAGGCTGCTCGAGTTCTACCATAGTTCTCTTCTTTACAGCGAATTTAAGGAATCCCTTTTCAAAGTTAATGTGGCACTGGTGCTTCGTAAGGAAATCGCTTCCCAGTATGCCATCGTGTTGGAAGTCTACGTTGCTTCCCACTACAAATAGATTATGCTTAAAGGGTATGGAGTGCCTATCAGTTCTGAATTCGAACTCCCCCAATACCTTTCCGCTTGTGCTGACCGTTTTTCCAGCAATGGTGGATATAGTCACTGGGTCTGAATTTTCTACAGATTGTTCAATATAAAGATTATCTAATTTGATCAGGCTGATGTCGGCGCCTGTATCGATAAGGAAAGTCGAGTATTGTTTATCCGATGGATTAAATTTTACACGTATTACTGGCTCCTTAAATTCAGGGCAGAAAAATACGCGCATTTGAAAATTTACATCGGGATGGGGTGTATATCGGCGATTGTCTGAACTCGAGAAGGATTGCCGTTGCTCGCTGCCCGAGTGAGTTCGTTTCCCTGTTGTTGATTGGATACCCTGTTAATATTTTGATTTTGTCGGGTATTACGATTTTCAATGCGGGGCGAGTTTGTTATTGTCCTATTTTGAGATTGATTGGGCTGAGTTCTGAAAGGATTTCTACTCGTTGAAGGTTGGTCCTGGTTTCGCATATGAGCTAACCTGGTTCTGCACTCTGCCTGAGTGTGATTATACTTTCGACAGTATGTCGAGCATTGGAGACGTTCAGCCTCAGTCTTAATGCGTTGGGGGACGAAATTAGGAAAATTAGTGTTGCGATAGCAAGTCGCAGAAGTATGTCCCCTCTTGTTGCATGTTTGGCAAACAATTTGTTGGTTATTTCTCCTAAAATTGTTATTGGAAGTTAGCATTGAGTTATCGTTACCTAATCTTCGAGATTGTTCTAAAGCGTAGCTGATGGCTGCTTTTAAATTTGGGGCGTTGTGAGACTTCACCAAGATTCTGAGGCTGGAATTTCGTATCCCATCCTCAAACGTATTCAACGCGAGTCTCTGATTCTCAGCCAGAAGATAACTTCTGACTGCAGGCTCAGGTGAACTAGCGTATGTGGCGCTGTCCAATTCATGCAGGTGATGTGTGAGTCTATTTGAAAATTCTTTCACACCCTCCTTGCTATCTTGTTTTGTTGCCACTAAGTTATTTTGGGCAGCAGACCTAGAGATGAGAGCTTTAAATTCTCCCTCTAATTCTGAAACAAGATCTTCCCAGGTAGAAATGATTTTATGCCTGATACAATCACGCGCCGGTCCCTGCAATCTGGTTTTGACCACCCTTAGAATAAAGGACTTCTGATTGTCATCTTGTGCTTGTGAGAACAAAATGTCTCCACAAGAGACGAAACCCTCTAATTCGTCAGGATTACCGTTAAATATCGGCACGAGTCCCAGTATGTCACTTAATCCTATTGGTAAGTTCATTCTAGAACTCTGTTCGCGTGTTTCCATACGTACGGTTTCCGATATTTCGTCCTCGCGATTTTGTATGAGCTCGGGCTCAGGTCTCTGCGAACGCGTACCCGGTTTATTTTTTTCGCTAACGGCGTATTTATGAAACAGACCTTCCCAAATGATGGTAAAAAGGGGTAGAGAACAAAGAGACGTAATTTTCATTTTGTCGTGATACGATGGCCAAGAGAAAAGATAAGACCAACGACAAGAGAAGTGTCTTCAAACTCAGTTCGTTTTGATTCTATTAGAAAGCCTTTGTTCTACTTAAGGTGAGAGAATCCACCCTTTCGCCCTATGGAAAAAGTGTCTAAACCTAAAATGGATTTTCGAAGAGCCACAGATGAGTCAAAGGAAAAGATTCAACCCAAAGAAAATTTTCCAAACAAGACGCTAAGGACAAGGACCAAGAATTTTGATTTGTTCGTTATTGTTTTAGCTTGTCACGTAAGAAAAATCTTCCCAAAAGAAAGTGTATGTATATATGTTTATGTGTATAATTAATTAAAATATATATCAAAAAAATAAATAATAAAACCAAATTTGTAGTTAATTTTTGTGTGGGGTCTTTAATATTGTCCCCTTTTGAAGAATAAAATGTTGATATTTTGGGAAAAAGTTTTTGGAAAAAATGTGTATATGTATATAATCGTGAAGAAAGTTTTGAAAATTGTCAAAAATATGTGTTTTTTAAAAATGCGTTTAAGAAAGATCCGTTTATTAAGAAAAATGTATTTAAAATGTTTGCCTCTACTAGCCGAAAAGTAAGTGTGTACTTGTATATTGTATATGCTTGTGTGAGAGAAAAATTTCTTTTATTAATTATATTTATCACTTTGGGCTTTTTTATGCGTATACTCTTCTTGGAAAAATGAGAACAACTTTGCTTATTATTCTTAGAAAAACAAGTTAAATTTAAATGCATTTGCACAAATTATTAATAAGCTTTATCCCAGTGTAAAAGAACAATTAAAATAAATATTCAATTTATTCTTGGCGTCCCCTTTTAGTTAACAATTCAAACATTTTAAAAATTTACTTATTTGGGAGCCAATTACCAAGACAAAATGACAAAAATGACAAAACTGAATTTAATTTTAGTTCACTTTTTGTTTCAACTAAGTTACCTTTATATCACTTTTCACTTAACAAATAAATAAAAATTTAATACCTGTGTTTTCTGGATCTACTGCGGATTTGTAGGGTGTCCTGTCGTCACTGGATCTAGCTGCTTGGTCCTGGTGTTGTGCTCCTAGTTGTTTGTAGTCACTGTTGTACAAGGAAAAGAATTTTCCTCTTTTCCACTGGATTGTCGACGGGACTCGTGGCCGTCATACACTTAACACTTTGATTTTCTCTACAGCCGGTATCTAAGCCCCAGGCAACGCTTGTAAGTTTTACTTTGTTTAAAAAAAAGATTTTAAATGTCACTATGCATTCCGGTGTTCTAAGCCCCGGAAATACGCTTTAAAAAATCTCACTTTGCCGGTGTTCAACAGTCTTCGATATCCTCCTGAATCGCCTCGTTGCTTCAGCAGTTTTGCTCTTCTGCGGTAGGGGATTGTTGGATAATCCACGAGTCTTCTGTGGTAGGGGATTTTGGGTATCCCACGCGCTGCCACCAACATTTTTTGTTGTGTTCTGTAGGGGTTAGTTTCAGGACGCGAGTCTCCTGATCCTTAAAAGGACAAGGCGATCTCTTAAAACAGACCGCTCCTGAAATCTTGTCCTACAAGGGGTCGTTAACCGTGCTTCCTCTGATCCAGAGGGAAGAGTAACGTCCTTTTGGTTTGGCCTTCGTCCTTAGTCTTCACTTGGTCTTCCGTGGGGGGCAGGTGATACTTAGCTATCCATTGTTGGGTAAAAATGAAAGCACGTCTTGTTTCCTTTGGAATGTGTTTTTTTATTATTTTCTCAAAGATTATCCTGGGGTACTTCCTCCAGGGACTGTACACGAATTTAGACTGCGGCCCGGAGATCACGAAACCATTCCTTTATAAAGGAAAAGGAATCGAAAATTGTATCTCAAAGATACACATTTTCGTGCAACAATCTCGATCTTTTGGATATTTCGAGCGAGATGTTGTGTTTACACAAGATAAGAAATCAATTTCTTGAATTCTTACGAAACCATTACGCAGATGTGTGAATGTATTTGCTTTTGAGTTTTTGTTTGTTTAACTCAATGGAATTTTTAGGATAGAGATAACAATCTCTGAATTTTGGATTTGGGTGATGCTGTGGAGCAAATATAGAACAATAAACGAATATTAGATTCGTTTATTGTGAATTTTAATTTTAATTCGGATTTTGGATTAAACTTCGCCGTGGGGGCAAATGTTATGCGATAAACGAATTTTGATTCGTTTATTGCGAATTTTGGGTTATGTTTGGGTTTTTGTGGGTTTTGATAGGATTTTGGGTTTTAGGGTAATATTGCTGGGATTTTGGATTAGGAATGGCGGAAAAAGATGGTAGGGCTTTTTGGAGCACTACAACTTTTCGCCCGAAATTTTCATGTTAGCTTTTCTTAACACGTTGACGGACAGTTGCGTCTATAGCCGTCAAGTTCAAGTTCACTATGTGACATGACGGCAATAGCCGTCCAATACGAAACGGTCGTTTTTAGACACTGCGGCTGTAGCAGCACAAATGCGCATTTACCAGCGTACAAGTAGAAGCCTAGTGTCATGTTTTCGAAAAAATGTATAATAATTATAAAATTATAATAAATTTATTTGTCATTTATTTATTTTTGTTTGATCATGAACTAACATTTCGTGTAAAACTCCCAAAAATACTTTGTTGCTCACAAAAAATTGCTTATTTCAGTCATTAAACCTGTCATTTACGTTTTTAAATTTTTGCTGTTATAGCCGCCATCGTCCCATTACATAGTGTCTAGAGTCCGCTGGCGCCATGACGGTTGTAGCCGCAACCTAATTAAAGGTGCTGAATTAATCAAAATTAAGTGTATTTAAGCAGAAAGAGTAAAACTATACTTCTAATATTCTAAAAATTACAAAAACATATAGTGTCAATTTTCGAATTTCACTTGTTTCTACTGTCCGTCAACGTGTTAATTCGTTTATAATTATTTCTACGTGCTTCATATGTTCTTCTTCAGAGTTTGAAAAAATCAGGACATCGTCTATATAAACATATGCGAATTTACCGATGGAGGGTCGTAATATGTCATCGACACACCTTTGAAAAATGGAAGGAGCATTCTTCAGACCGAATGGCATACGGACACATTCGTATTTAGCACCATGTATACTGAAGCTTGTTTTTTGTCTGTCGGATTTCTTTATTTTAATTTGGTGGAAACCTGCCTCAAGATCGACTGTTGAAAAAATGTTTGCATTACCTAGATTTTGTAAAGTTAAATTTATATCAGGGATTGGGTATCTATGGGTGATCGTCTCGGCATTTAGTATCTGATAGTCGATTACGAGTCTCCTTTTCGGTGTGCCATCTTCATTTGTTCCCTTGTAGTGGTACCGCCAACCCCTACGGTCTACTTACCTGAAAAACCCCCATAACTACTACCCTACTCCCTTAAGTTTGCTAATGCAACAGTATTAGTACCTGTAAATGCTGCACGCATTTAAGAGATCAAATCTATGATCTTTAAGTCCCTGTAAAGAAAACTTACCTTCATGCATTCTCTTCGCATACCATTGCTCCTTAAGATTTCTTTATTAACTTACCAGGAATTTCCAATCAATTTCGGCATCTACGTCGCCAGTCAAATTTCCTTAGATGAATTCCGGTAAACAAATAATTAGATTTACATACATTTGTAACCTTCATGACAGGGACCATAAATATTGCGCCGTCTATTTTCCCAGCCGCGTCATGTGCCTTTTCATACATATTGCCTGGCAACCTTTTTTGTTTGTCTTATCAATAAACAACCCAAGCAGCTGCATATAATTAGCGCAATAGACGCTGAAACCAAATTCTCCAGCATTTCCTAATGCAAACATGAACCCGGTTTCTACTGCAGCCAGAGATGCCATAAACATCTAATTCGCTTTTACCACCTTTTTCTCCCAACGTCGAAAATAGCTACGAGGCATCGCGTAAACAATGACCCGCATTACCAACGGCGCATTTGGTCATTTTTCCCTTTTGTCTTTGCCGCCTGCCTGTTTCGTCGTTCCACTGCTTTCGAACACGTGCAACAACATTGAATCTGTTCGATCGCGCACATATACCACTGCACCAAAAAGATCGCATTTTCTCAGTAGTCACACCCTTAAGAGAAAAGATTTTCTCTCTCTTCCTCTGCATGAGATGACGATCGCCGAGTCTTACTCCATCCTTTGACCACGCTGGTCACATCACTCCCGCTGTCTGTAACGCAGCAGACACGCGATATACCCAAAGTCGATTACTTGTACGCTAGTTTCAGTGAAGTGTACAAATACGTGTCGCTAGATTTACCCGGTCCTCGTGCACTTGTTCAATTATTTATGCGGTGAATGTGCGCACCGAGTTTTAAATTTTACCGAAATGTTTGCTCCTTAAATATAACATATAAACAGCATCACCTTTTGTATCTGATTAATCATTTATGCAGTGAATGTGCCAACCGAATTCCGAACAAAAAAAAGTAAAACAATAAAAGTCATTAATAAAAAACACCTAACCTATGCGTTTTTTTATCCTGGATATCTTCGGTGAACAACTTCCCTACTTCGGACAGCTTGCGGTGAACTGTGTTTTTCTTTCGGTCTGCGGCAGACACTTTTCGAACTGGTGGAGACGAGGTAGAACTCTCGCCCATGCTGGCGTCGCGACCTCCTCCCCACACCCTTTTTTGGAACTACCCCAACCGGTGAAAAGGATTTTTGTATAATACTTTCTTCTAATAGTTTTTTTATTTCGTTATTAACAAAATCGCGTAGGCGTAGGTGTGATGAGCCAACACTACCATAAGGGAACAAATCATCAGGAAAACACCGACTCGGAAAAAAGAAGACGTAGGGAAAAACGTAAAAAGCGGGATATACGCGTCGGCACGTGGAATGTTCGAACGTTTGTTACGTACGTCGGCCACCACCATCATTTGATAATTTGCATTTAATACAATTTTGTTTTAAAATAGTACGATGGTAAGGTGGTGGAAGAATTGCACGATCCAGAAGTGAGTTTTTGAACACGCCCCGATTCGGGTGTGGATCCTGCAGTTCTTCGAGTTCGAATTTATTTTTCGAAGTGGACGTGAATGGAGAGCGAGAGAGACGGAGGGTTAACCTTTTTCTTAAATACGGTTCGGAATTCCGTTGTTGACGTTTTTTTTTTGACAACGGAAAAAGGAGAAGAAACGTTTTGTTCTTTGTGCGCAGTTACCAGGAGGAAAAAAGGGCAGGAAGTGGTCCCCATTATTGATCGGTGTTAAAAATTTGTAAACTTTGAATGTAAAAGAAAAGGAAAAACAAAAGTAAAAAACAAAAGTAAATAAAAAAAAAACGAATTGGAATAACTTCAGAAGAAGTGAAATTGGTGTAGTCCATCTAAAAGCTTCTGATACAATCCTAGTCCCTCGAACATTGGTTGTGAACCCGAGTGAGAGAATCTCGTGTGGTTAATTGGACACATAAGGATACCGCAACAACATTAAGCCACGGAAGCAGTCCTCCCCCAGAATTAGGTAATCAATCTAATCGCTTCCCACTATACCTCCACAGCGGAAGTGCGGGGCACTCACTTAATAATTAGTTGCCACACTCATCAACATCATAACATTTGTAACAAAAATAGCTTGCGCGGGTGCGAATACAGGCAAAGGTGGGAAAAACAACAGCATTCCCAGGGTCCTCCCCATAAGCGGCACGCCGGAACAGCACCTGTTGCGAGCCGAGAGCAAGACACCCGTGTGGAGACTGGGGCAAGCGCGAGAAATAGGCGCAGAGGGCGTCGGAGGCAACGTCGGCGAAATCGAAGCGCCGGTAATGGTAGCGCGGAGAGTAGGAATTCCCGGAAAGCAGGTGGAGATGATGGGCGACGATCGTCCGTGTCGAGCGGTGGCGGTAAGCGACCAAACTCCATGGACTCAAAATCCTCAAAGACGGATGCGAGACATGATGCCGCATCAGGCAGCGCGGGGAGCCGGGAATGGCAGCCCCGGCGCATTGGGCCCAAAGTGGGCAGAAAGAATAGCTCCAGTTCTGCTAGTTCGGAGTCCAGTGGGACTCCCGAGCGGAATATTCCTGAACGGGGGAGCGGAACATTGTGCGAGTTTTGCGGTCGACACACTCACAAGCCGGCAGAGTGTCGACATAAGGCGAAATGGGAGAGTTCGGGAAACTCCCCAAGGTCGGTTCGGCAAGATCCTACCCGACCGCACTAAAAACGAAACCCAGCTCCAGCTGTTCTCAGTTTTCGCCGACTCGAGTCCCGATTGTCGCTCTCCCTCTAGACATTGGCCGTAGGAACCCTACGCGCCTAATCGTGGACACCGGCGCTGAGATCAGCCTGTTGAAGCTGAAGGCACTCCATCCTAGATATGGCATGGATGTGCATAAATCTACAACGCTCCAAGCGCTGTTTGTCAAAGGTAAGTCGAGGGGATGTTGCACTGGGAATTTCAAGTTGCACCATGAGATTCCCTGCAGTTTCCAAATAGTAGACTCCTTGCCGGGTTTGGAGGAAGACGGATTGTTGGGGTACGACTTCCTGTCTCGGAATTGTAAGGTAGACGGGCCGGGTGGTTGTTTGGTTTTTCCCCGAACGACCGTAAATCCCGTGCCATTCTCCATTCAATTTGTCAACTATGGGACGGGAAGGGTTGAGCGTGTGGCAGCCAAACGGGGAGACGTGCCAAAGGGACCTGTTAAGGTCGATATTGCGGCAGGTACTCGCCCGCAGACCCTACCCATACAGGGGAGGGCTGCGAAAAGCTGTTCAACCACGTGCTACCCACGTGGTCATCCGGATGAACCCCAAACAGTGGACGTTAATAACATATAGTTATAGACAACGTTTTTTATAAAAGAACAATTACGGAAAGGTTAAGCCTTCCGGTAACTTGGAGACCCTGATCCTAGCTGGCCAGACTCTGGTTACTCTCCGGAATCTTCGTCCTTGTAAAGGACCTTCGTCGAGGGAGACCAACTTGAGAGTCTGACGAAAAGTCTTTAAGGCCAGGCCTAATGCTGCAGGCGCAGTCCCAGCGCAGACTGCAGAGGCAAACCCCAGTGCTAGGGGTTGGATCGCATATATGAAAGTGCGAAAGCGCACTATAATGTCGGGTGATGGTAGGTTTTGCTGTCGAAACGGGACAAACCCCCCGATCTACCAACCCATGGACCGGGACAAGTACCGAGTCCAAAAGAGGAGGATTAAAGTAAATATATAGGAGCGGGACGCTTTCGCCGGCCGGGTGACATTTCGGAGGTTGAACGAGAGGGGATCGCCTCGCCTTAGCGAGGGGGTCCTAACCGGATCGTGTGGGCGGTCGAGCTTTCGGTCGGATCATCGTTTCAGTGTCGGGCCCGCCGCGATAGATGGGAATCTGTGTAGTTAGTGTTCCCCTATTAAATGTTATTTATTTATTTATTTATTGTTACTAACCCTAGTATATAGGTAGCCTAAAATCCTTACTAACATTAACACTTAAGCATGTCGACTAATTTATTTATTTATTTATTTGTTGATTGGTTTGCTGATTGTTTGTTTGTTTGCTCTCCGCCGTCCACTCTCCGGCGTGACATTCCTCTCCTAAGAATGCCACGCAGACTTTTGGGGGGGGGGGGGGGGGGGGGGGGGGGGGGTGTTACGTACGTCGGCCACCACCATCATTTGATAATTTGCATTTAATACAATTTTGTTTTAAAATAGTACGATGGTAAGGTGGTGGAAGAATTGCACGATCCAGAAGTGAGTTTTCGAACACGCCCCGATTCGGGTGTGGATCGTGCAGTTCTTCGAGTTCGAATTTATTTTTCGAAGTGGACGTGAATGGAGAGCGAGAGAGACGGAGGGTTAACCTTTTTCTTAAATACGGCGCGATACAGACGGTCGTAGAAAACACGAAACAGTATAAAATGGACATCGTCGCGCTTCAGGAAGTCCGACTCCCACATCAAGTAATCGAAACCAACGGATTTACACTGGTGTGTGGAGGTACCGATACACATAACCTCGGAACCGGCTTCATCATAAGCAAGAAGATTACGCCCCATGTAAAAGATGTGAAATTTATTAATGACCGAAAGTCTGTGCTAAAAATACAGGGCCGATGGTACAATTATGTATTTATAAACGTACACGCCCCAACAGAATCTGCGGACGAAGAAACGAAGGACACGTTCTACGAGACCCTAGAGGATGTATTTCATGGGATCTCATCATTCGATGTTAAAATCCTCCTCGGGGACCTCAATGCGAAAATTGGAAAGGAAGATATCTTCCAACCAACTATAGGTAAAGAAAGTCTACACGACGTTTCAAATGATAATGGCATTCGAATGATCACGTTCGCAGGGTCAAAAGATCTGTTAGTAAAAAGCACGATGTTCAAGCACAAGCAAATTCATAAAGCCACATGGATATCACCCGACGGCGTAACGCGTAACCAAATAGACCACTTCCTCATAGATAAAAGACACCACTCGAATATCCTTGACGTAAGATCATGTAGAGGAGCAGATTGCGACTCCGATCATCTTCTAGTGATTGGCAAAATCAGGAGACGCCTCGCACAATCCCACATGGGCAGTCACGGGAGACAAGCAAAAAGTTCGACACTGATAAACTGAAAGACCTACGCAAAAGGGCTGAATATCAAGACGAACTAACGAATGGATTTAGCATTCTAGAGAATGTGAGCAGTGAGGAAGAGGAAGCTAATAGTGTGAACACTAAATGGACATCGATCAGAGACACAATCAAACTAACAGCCCAAAAGGTATTAGGATTTAAGAAAACAATTAAGTCCAAACCTTGGTTTGACGATGAGTGCAGGGCGAAGATCGAAGAACGTAAACGCCTCAGAGTGATCCACTTAGAAAGATATGATGAAGTCAACGCAGAAAGATACGCGACAATTCGGAGAGAGACAATGAGGCTCTTCAAATGCAAAAAAACGCGAATGGGAGAAGACTCGGATCGAAAAAATCCTAGAAAATTCTAGGGCAAAGAACATCAGAGGTATGTATGTCGACATAAATTCAATTAGAAATGGCTACCGAGGAAGAGCCAAAATAATTCAAGACGCAAACGGCTGTCTGGTTACAGAAACAAACAATGTCGTGACAAGATGGAAGCAGTACTTTGAAAACCTGCTCAATGTACGCACCCATCAACCACAGATAAATGCACCAAGCGTACATACAGCCGAGCCTCAGATCCCAGAGCCGTCTCTCAACGAAGTTGTAGACGCAATAAAGCGATTGAAAAACAACAAGGCTCCCGGAGTCGACTGCATACCGGCAGAGCTTGTGAAGCATGGAGGAGAGGCAACCGCTCGAAAGATCCACCAGCTCATCCAAACAATATGGGATAAGGAAGTCACTCCGGAAGAATGGAAAACCTCAATAGTCATCCCCATTTTCAAAAAAGGCGACAGATCTGACTGCGAAAACTACAGAGGAATATCATTGCTCCCAACCGCATACAAGATATTAACAAATGTCATTCTGGCGAGAATCACACCGTACGCAGAAGAGATACTGGGAGACTACCAATGTGGATTCCGTAGGAATCGGCCAACAAGCGACCAAATGTTCACAATAAGACAACTGCTGGAAAAGAAGTGGGAATACGGAGAGACGGTTCACCAACTGTTCGTTGACTTCAAAAAAGCCTACGACTCAGTCCCAAGGCAGAGACTCTACCATATTCTAGTTGAGCTGGGAGTCCCAAAAAAATATGCCGCCCTCATTCAAATTTGCATGAACGAAAACAAAGGGCGAGTCAGAATAGAAAACCACCTCTTAGAACCATTTGAAATCCGGGACGGACTAAAGCAGGGAGATGGTCTATCACCGTGTCTCTTTGACCTTGTGCTCGAATTCATCAGAAAGGTGCAAGACGACAACATGGCTGGATCATCCCTGAACGGGGTCACACAAGTGCTCGCATATGCGGATGACATCGCCGTTCTGGGCGATAATCTAGAGACTGTTAGTAAAAACTGTGAAATCATCATGCAAATGGCAGAAGAGGTAAGCCTAGAAATAAATGAAGACAAAACAAAATACATGATTACGGCGAGAGCAGGTGGACCTCGGGGAACACATATAAACGTCAGAGGTAAGATATTTGAAAAAGTTGAAGAATTTAAATATCTGGGAACGATACTAACGGCCAGTAATGAAATGTCGAAGGAAATTAACAAGAGACTGCATTCCGGCAACGCGAGTTGGCATGCAGTCAGTAAACTGCTGAAATCCAGACTGCTATCACGTAACATAAAGATCCGTGTCTATAGAACCATAATCATGCCGATTGTTTTATATGGATGCGAAACATGGGCTCTCACAAAACGGGAAGAAAACAAATTCCGCGTATTCGAGAATAAAGTTTTGAGGGGCATCTTTGGAGGTAAATATGACCAGGGGGCAGGACAATGGAGGAGACTCCATAACCACGAATTGGAAGAGCTATATCGCAAACCTACAATAGTGAGAGTAATCAAGTCGCGAAGATTAAGATGAGCCGGACACGTGGCGCGAATGGGGAACGATAGGACCGTGCATAGAATTCTTGACGGTAGACCAACGGGAAAGAGACCGGTAGGACGGCCGCGACGGAGATGGGAGGACAGTGTTAGGTTTGACCTTGAGGAGATCGGATCGAATGGTCAAGCGTGGAAGGAGAAGCCGAGTCGGTAAGGTCATGAACTTCCGGGTTCTTACAGGCCAATAAATAATAATAATAAGAATAATAACAAAATCGCGATCAGATAGGGGGTAAGGGTATTGGCGCGAATAAATTGGATCTTCGCTTTTTGTGCGGATAGTAGCTTCGATGTTAGTGTCGAAGGGGAGTGAAGGGTTAGTAATTTTGTTAGTTTCCATTATGTTTGTTATTTGATCTCTATATTTGTTACTGTCAATTGTAAAGTGGACCTTTTGTTCTGAATTATCTGTTTCAAATTTATATTTTAATTCGAGGGTATTTATGTTTAATTCTGCCTTTAATTCTTTTAATCCTGACATATCATCTATTTCAAAAAATTCCAAATCCTGATTAAACAAATTTACCATTTTTTTAGTTTTAATTTTGCAATTACCATGAAGTGTCTTCATTATTTCAGGTCTTATTTCTATCGATTTACCATAGGGATATACGAGGGTTGCCTCTTATGTTTCGGGATTAGAGAACAAAAACAAATATTGATCATCGAAAATCACTTTATTGTTTTTCAAAATATTCCCCATGAAGATCTATACACTTTTGCATGCGTTTAAAGCAATTGTCGAAGCACTTTTGCCACTCTGATTGAGGTATCTCCAACACATGCATTCTGAATGCAGCAACCGCTTCTTCAGGTGTCGAAAAACGTTGACCTCTCAGTTTGTTTTTTACGTACGGGAATAAAAAGAAGTCATTCGGTGCCAAGTCAGGACTATACGGCGGATGACCCATCAAATCGATGTTTTGGGTGCTCAAAAATGCAGTTGTCGCAGCCGATGTGTGAGAGCTCGCATTGTCGTGGTAAAGAGTGATCCGTCTTCGGCGGTTGGTTTTCCTTATTTCTTGGAAGACAACTGGCAAACAAATGGTTGTGTACCACTCAGAATTGACTGTTCTGAGTTGTTCTAGTGGTACGGTTGCGACATGTCCAGTTTTTCCGAAAAAACAGGCGACCATTTGCTTGGAAGTGTTTCGTGCGCGAACAACTTTTATATATATATCCTTGTTGGAGACGGAGCAGCACACGACGGCCGACTAGCAGCACACGACTGCCGACTGGCAGATTTTTTTTTTTTTTTTTTAATATACTGCATTTATTTGACCAAAAATTAATAGTTACAATAAGTAATACAGCTAACTTATATTAGATTGGTTACATAATAAGTGTTTACATGCTATTTGTTAACATTTTTCAAACAATTCTTTTTAGATGTGCTTAAAATTTAATGTGATTATATATATTGTTAATTTTGTTTTTCCTGGAAAAGGTCAGAAGAAAAACAAGGAACTCTGTTTATTTTAACTTAGCCTACTTAAAATTACTTAACATAACTTAATCTAACTTAGTCTAATCTTATATACAATTTACAATATTTGATATTGCAATAATAGTGACAATTCGAATTTGACTTAAAAATAATATTCACAATTTTTAGTTATGGATGTGGGATTTCTCGTTGGGATTGAGGATACTAAGGGATAGGATCAGGTAAGTTCTTGAAGGAGGGGAGAGCCATTCGGTTCTGTGTTAAAGGTAAGGATCTTGGAGAATGGTTGGATGTTGCTGTATTTGAAATGATTGGGTGCCAGTTCGGTGTTGTGGTACACGATCTCGTTTAGATCGTTAACCAGTCTGCCTGCGGCGAAGAGGGTCATGATTTGGAGACAATTACGGTAGTGAGCTCCCGTATTGGAGGAGGGTGATGGTAGGTCCGTTATTATCGGGGTGGGATTGTTAGGAAGGTTTTCTATGAAATTTATCGACAATTCTAGGATCCGTCTATCCAGTCGTTCGATGCCTGCGGTGTTGTAAAGGTCGTTGTTACAATGGTATCTATATGAGTTGGTTTTGCGGTGTAAGCCAGTGATAAACCGGAAACATTTTCGTTCAAACACTCGTAATTTCTCCATTTGGGAGGGTGAGATGTGGTACCATAATGGGCAGGCGTATGTAAGAGTAGGTCTGATTATCTGTTTGTAGATGAGCTGTTTGACCTTAAGAGAGAGGCCTTTAGGTTTCCATAACACTCGTCTGCACAGGTTAAGCTGTATTGAGGCTTTTTGAAGAGAATTTTTGATGTGGGTTGAGAATGACCAGTTGTTGGAAAGGGTTACTCCCAAATATTTTAGTGTTTTGGAAGGTTTTATGAGGGTGTTATTAAGATTTAGTTTAATTTTGTTGTGGCAACGTTTAGTGTTGTTTGTGCAGTGAGCGTTTTTGCCCTTAAACATTGTTAGCTGGGTTTTGGTTGGGTTGAGGCGAATTTTCCATTTGTTAAAGTATGCTGAGATGAGCGGGGCCGACTGGCAGACTGAGCATCGCACATTTATACTCTGTCTCTCCTTGTTCCTGTGACAACATGCGAACGAGAGAAAGGAGACAAAAAGGCGAATATAAGCAGCGGCAGTTGTGGAGTTGAGACCAGTACAAGTCAAGCAGTCAAACGCTGCACATCAACATTGTAAAGAGATCAACAGATTGCATTGTTTTATATTTAAAGGTTAAGAATAAATTTTCGAAGGTAATAAAGCTAGTTTACAATCCTCGTGTTTTAACCGTTGTTCTTAATTATTGCCTTGCCACCCACTTCCAACAATGGTTATGGGCCCAGTGATACGCAAGTAAAGTGAACAGTTACACGCGTGGCAATCAATAGACGAATCGTTTTTTGGTGATAGTGAGTGAAAGGTTCCAGCGCTTGGTAATACAATCGAAAAGGTATCGAGGAGAATATTATGAGCAAGATGGGAATGGATCAGAAGTCTTCGATCGATAAATTAAATGGATCGAATTATGCCACCTGGTCATATCAGATGCAGATGACACTGATGGAAGCTGATTTATGGTCCATTATAGAACCAGGAGAAGACTCACCAGCGGACAATGCAACCGAAGCTCAAAAGAATCAATACGTATCCAGATAGAGCAGGGCTCACGCCAAGATTGCGCTTGCGATTTGCGACGAACAACAAATGCACATTCGCAACAAAGGATCGGCGAAGGAAGTCTGGGACGAACTGCAGAACCTCTACGCACCGAGGGACAGCAAGTTTCGTACAGTGCAACTGAGAAGAGAACTCTACAATCACAAGATGAGCGACAGTGGAAACATGGAAAATTACTTGGGCCAGATCAACAAAACTATAGGCGATTTGTCTAGTGTTGGAGATGTCATAGATGACAGCGACATCGCGATGATAATACTGTGCGTCTTATCCACCGATTACGACAACGTAGCGTCGAATTTGTGTAATCTTCCCGCAGATGAGTTCAAGGGTGCAACTGAAAAAATGAGGCTACTTGCTGAGGAAGCAAGACGCCGAGAAAGCGGTGCAAATAAAGAAACGGTATTAATGGCCTTTAGCAGAAAGAAACATACGAAGGCAGAACCGAAACACTGGGCCAAGCCTGAGAAGAATAAGGAACCGTTTGATAAGAAGATAGCTAACCCGAAAACTATATGTTATGTGTGCCAGAAACCTGGACATATTGCTAGATTCTGTCCAGAACGAAAGAAAAAGCAAAACGAGCCTGCAAACTCGAACATAGTGGTATTAAGAACGTCATGCGGCCCAATGGGGATAGGGCGAGACAGCTGGATCATTGACTCCGGCGCGACGCACCACATGACACCGAACGAGAATTATTTCTCAAAAGTAAGTAAGAGTGACAATGATGAAATCACAATGGCAGACGGGAGTACAACGCCAACTTTGGGTCGAGGAACTGCGAGCATAAGGATAAAGAATGCTCCTACTGAGATCACTGAGTTCGAAGCTAGAAACACAATTTTAGCTTCGGGACTGGACTATGGTGTCCTGTCAGTGAAAAGTCTAATCGAAAATGAGAAGAAAGTCATCTTCGATGAAGACGGATGTTCCATTCTGAGCAAAGAAGGCAAGTCACTGATCAGGGCACGACTACAGGGAAGGCTGTACACAATGGACACTGAACCAGGACGAAAAAGCGCATCGTTGAATGCCATATCAAAGGAAGTCAACGTGAAAACCTTAGCACTTAACAAATGGCACCGGAGAATGATGCACGTGAGCAAAAACAAAATCCTGGAGATGGCCAAGAAAGAAGTGGTGATCGGTATGAAAGTAAGCCATGAGAATCCGACGCAATGCGATGATTGCTTAGCCGGCAAATCGACCAGACAACCATTCCCGAAACGCAATTTGGCAAGGGACGAAAATGGCAAGACAAACCTCATACTCGACCTGGTACATGCAGATTTGATGGGACAAGTTGGGGAGGAAACAGATACATGATGAGCATCATAGACGATTCAAGCAGATACGCATACGTGAGTTTCCTACAATACAAAAGCCAAGCTTTTGTGAAATTCAAGAAATGGTTAACTGAAGAGGAAAACCAGACGAACAAGAAGTTAAAGCGACTTAGAACTGACAATGGTCTAGAGTTTTGTTCAAACATTTGGAAACAATATTGTCAGGAAAAGGGTATCATCCATGAGACAACGATGATACATACACCACAGAAAAACGGAGTAGCAGAGAGGCTCAATAGGACGATACTTGACCTATTACGAGCAACGCTACACGACACAGCATTGCCAAAGGCGGCATGGGCTGAACTGGCGGACACAGCTGTATACATAAGAAACAGAGTTAAAAATTCTCACGACAACCAGAGGACGCCCTACGAAATTAGGACTGGGAAGAACCCGAACATGAGTTACTTCCGTGAGATTGGATGTGAGGTATTCGTGCACATACCCAAAACAAAGAGAAAATCCAAACTCAGCCCCAGAGCGAAGAGAGGAAGATTCATTGGTTACGCTAAGAGAGGACGTGGCTACCGCGTGTGGCTAGAAGACGAACAACGGATCGAGGAATCGAGAGACTGCGCCTTCAAGGAAGCACACTACCACGACGAGTCCAAAGTGGCTAACCCGGACGAGGGAACAAAAGAAAATTGCCCAGAAACAGTCCAAACCGAGGAGCCAAGGGAAAATGAGAGTGAAGGAGAACTCGACGGAGATGAGGAGGACACAGTCGCGGAATCATCTACAACGGAGGTAATACAGCTGGACGAAGACGATAATGAACCAGTGCCGTCAACACCGAACGTGATCGAAATCGATACCGAGGGGCGAGCGACACGAACAAGGCGAGGAAGACCAAGGAAAGGTCCCGAACACGAAAAAGAACGAGTATCGCACAAAATGAATTTGAGGCCACGAATAAGGGACCAAAACTATTCAGAAATCGAGATTGCTGATAATGCAGAGGAAACGGACGGAGCGGAAACCGTACGCCCAGCATTAGAACTTGATCCGGGAGAATTTCGGAAACAGATAAGGACAAAGCTGAACAGCGAAACCCCAGACTATAAAGCGAACTTATCAACCGTCAACGGAAAGGAGATACCATCGTCTTATCTAGAAGCAATTGAATCTCCAGAATCAGCACACTGGCAGGAAGCGATGAACGGTGAATATGACTCACTGATAAAATACAATTCTTGGAAACTCGTGGATCCGCCAAGCGGAGTGACACCGATAAAGTGCAGATGGGTTTACGCAAAGAAAACAATGGGTGACGCACTGAGGTGGAAAGCGAGACTCGTGGCTAAAGGATGTTCGCAAAGAAAAGGCATCGATTACGACGAAGTATACGCACCCGTATCAAACTTCGAGACAATACGCTTGCTGATAGCGGCTGGAGTTGAAAAGCCCTGGATTATTGACCAATACGACGTAAAGAGCGCTTATCTCCACAGCAAGCTGGAACGAGATGTATACATGTTAAAACCAGAGGGCTTCGTCAAAAAGGGTGACGAAAACAAAGTGTGTTGGTTGAAGATATCAATCTACGGATTGAAACAAAGTGGAAGGTGCTGGAACGAGCACATGAACGAAACACTGATTGAAAAGGGATTCATCAGAAGCAAGGTAGGCCCGTGCGTTTACGAACTAAAGTCTACCAAAGGACGAGCATTGCTGACAGTTTACGTCGACGATATGGTGACAATTGTCGAAAACGAGGCTACCAGGAAACACGTAGGAGACTTGTTAAACAAATGCTTTGATGTCAAACACTTGGGGAAATTGACAAACCTGTTGGGAGTAGATTTCCACGAAAATCGAGAGGGAAGCATATCACTTTCGCAGGAAAACTACATTGATAAATTAGTAGAGCGGTTTGGACTACAGAACGCCAAAGGATTCCAAACACCTATGGAAGTGAGGCGAACATTCCTGGAGGAACAGGATGAGGAAAGTGAAAGCGATCGGCCGTACCGAGAACTCATCGGAGGACTTCTGTACATTTCTCAACGACACGACCGGACGTAGCATTTCACGTAGCTAAATTGGCTCAGTTTTGTACTCGACACAACGAACAACATTGGAGCGCTGCGATGCGAGTACTGAGATACCTGAAAGAAACCAAAAAGTTGGAATTGATTTACAAACCACAGGAAAGGAGTTGATGGTGTACAGTGACGCAGATTGGGCCACATCAACATTGGACAGGAAGAGTATCAGTGGATACGTGGTGATATTGGCAGGAGCACCAATACTTTGGAGAAGCACGAAACAAACTTCAGTCGCTTTGAACACAATGGAGGCAGAAAACACGGCTTTAGCGGATTGTGCAAGGGAAGTCATATGGATGAGAAATTTGCTGAACTCAGTTGGACTGAACGAACTTGCCAGGGATCAGACGATCATTCTGAGCGATAGTCAATCTGCGATAGCACACGCAGAGAGTTACATCAGCAAGAGCCGAACGAAGCATATTGCAATCAAACACCACTACGTGAGGGAAAATGTTGCAAATGAAAGAATTAAACTGAAATACGTGACTACGGATCAAAATATGGCAGATATTTTGACAAAATCACTCGGAAGGAATCAACATGAGATTCACCGGTCCAAGATGCTTCAAGGGCTATCCATGCGAAAAGATCCAAGCTCGGGAGGAGATCTTTCCGAGGGGGAGATTGTAGAGATAGCGACCTTACCGACAAGTAGAACTATCGCCTTTCGTTACCACCAAGCCAATGGCGGGCAGTTGCATAGCACCATCCATACAGAACAGACGTTTATTATACATACTCTACATTTGTAATAAGACATATATATATATATATATATATATATATATATATATATATATATATATATATATATATATATATATATATATATATCCTCGTGTTTTAACCGTTGTTCTTAATTATTGACTTGCCACCCACTTCCAACAGTCTAGTTACCTAATTATTATTGAAATAAGTTAGTGGGTTGTGGAAGGGGGAAGCATAGTGATCAATAGGTAGGTTATGCGTTAGTCAGTCAGGGATGTGGGTTGGGGAACTACTTTCCGTTTGTTCGTTGAAACGCAAAATATTGGAGAAGGGTTGAATATTACTATATTTAAATTGGTGAGGTGAAAGCTGTGTATTGTGGTATACAATCTCATTAGAATTATTAACCAACCTGCCAGAGGTGAAGAACGTTCTGATGTATAGACAGTTCGGGTAGGCAGTTCGGTTATCTGACGGAGTCGATGTGAGCGCATTTATTATCGGGTTGGGATTATTGGGAAGATTTTCGATAAAGTTGATGGACAGCTGGAGGAAGCGTCGATCTATACGTTCAGTATTAGCGGCATAGTAGAGCGACCTACTGTTGTAATATATGTGGGAGTTGGGATGTCGGTTGAGGCCAGTGATAATCTGAAGCATTTCCTTTCGAAAATGCGTAGCTTCTCCATTTGGGCGGGTGTGATATGGTACCATATCGGGCATGCATATGTGAGAGTGGGTCTGATTATCTGTTTGTAGATAAGTGATTTAACTTTGGGAAAGAGACCATTCGGCTTGTACATCACTTTTCTGCAGAGATTAAGTTGAATTGCGGCTCTGCGAATCGAGTTTTTGGTGTGGGCGGAGAAGGACAGATTGTTGGTGAAGGTTATTCCCAGGTACTTTAAGGTTTTGGAGGGTTTAATTATATTTTTATTTAACTTGATTCTGATTTTTTTATGGCAGCGTATGGTGTTGTTAGTACAATTCGCATTTCTGCCTTTAAACACTATGAGTTGAGTTTTGGCTGGATTGAGTCGGATTTTCCACTTAGTAAAATATGCTGAGAGATTCGGGAGATAACTGTTAATACAGTTTCTTGCCTCCTTGACAAAATTGTTGCTTGAATAAATTAAAGTGTCATCGGCATAGTTCAGCATTACTGTATTAGGTGACAGTGGCTGCGGGGTGTCTGAAGTATAAAGGAGGTATAATAATGGTCCGAGAATAGAACTTTGAGGAACACCCGCGGTTATACTGTATGGTGTCGAAAGAGTTGAATTTATTTTCACCATGAACTTTCTATCAGAAAGGTAGGAAGCGAGAAGTTTTATGGTGTGGGTGTTTAATCCGAACATTGAATGTAGCTTGTATAGCAGTCCTGCAATCCAAACGCAATCGAATGCTTTTGCTATTTCGAGAGAGACGCATATTGTTGGGGATTGGTTTTGGAGATTCATTGTCACATCATGTGTCAGTTTTAGCAGAGCATGACAAGTTGAGTGTTGTGGACGAAAGCCAAATTGAGAATTTGGGATAAGGGAGTTGTCTCTAGCAAATGAGAGAAGAATTTTGTATACGAGGGTTGCCTCTTATGTTTCGGGATTTGGCAACCCTAGTGTTGCAATCCGGCAATTGACAGCTCTGTCGTAAAGTTGGACATTTTTGAGGTTATACGCACTCAGAACGTTTTGACATACGAGCGCTATTTGTGTTGTTTACAGTAACTTAAAAGATTCATCTCGGCCCAAAAATGGGATTAAATCGTCAACAGTTTCGTGCGATTATTTTTTACAACTTTCGGCGTGGATTAACTCAGCAACAGTGCATGGATGGACTTAATTCAATTTTTGGCGATGAAGCTCCATCAAGGATCAGTGTTTATCAATGGTATGGTGAATTCAATCGTGGTCGTAGTTCACTCCAAGATGAATTTCGTGAAGGTCGTCCAAAATCAGTTGTTGTTCCGAAAACCATTGATGCTGTGCGCGAACTGATATTGGAAGATCGTCATGTGACCTATCGTGAGATTGAGACAACCTTAGGCGTTAGTGGGACCAGCATACATTCAATATTGCATAAACATTTGACTGTCAAAAAAATTTGTTCGCGTAGGATCCCACACAATTTGTCAATCGCCCAAAAAAAGGCTCATGTCAATTGGTCGAAAGAAATGATCAAAAAATACGGTCGCGGTGCTTCGAAACACGTCTATGACATCGCGACAGGTGATGAATCGTCGATTTACGCGTATGAGCCCGAAAGTAAACAGCAGTCGACTGTCTGGGTGTTTCAAGATGAGCCAAATCCAGCAAAAGCTGTTCGCGCACGAAGCACTTCCAAGCAAATGGTCGCCTGTTTTTTCGGAAAAATTGGACATGTCGCAACCGTACCACTAGAACAACGCAGAACAGTCAATTCTGAGTGGTACACAACCATTTGTTTGCCAATTGTCTTCCAAGAAATCAGGAAAACCAACCGCCGAAGACGGATCACTCTTCACCACGACAATGTGAGCTCTCACACATCGGCTGCGACAACTGCATTTTTGAGCACCCAAAACATCGATTTGATGGGTCATCCGCCGTATAGTCCTGACTTGGCACCGAATGACTTCTTTTTATTCCCGTACGTAAAAAACAAACTGAGAGGTCAACGTTTTTCGACACCTGAAGAAGCGGTTGCTGCATTCAGAATGCATGTGTTGGAGATACCTCAATCAGAGTGGCAAAAGTGCTTCGACAATTGGTTCAAACGCATGCAAAAGTGTATAGATCTTCATGGGGAATATTTTGAAAAACAATAAAGTGATTTTCGATGATCAATATTTGTTTTCGTTCTCTAATCCCGAAATATAAAAGGCAACCCTCGTATCTTACATTCCAAACCTTACTAAGCGAATTTAGCTGTGATATGGGACGGAAGTTAGCCAGGATGTTGGAAGAACCGGATTTACTAATAGGGACTATCACCGCTGTTTTCCAACATTTTGGGAAATGTGAAGCGTTTATTATGTGGTTGAGAAGAACGACAATGGGGAGTAAGTTCTCCGGGTGAAGTCTTTTAACTAGAAGGTTAGGGATTCTATCCAAGCCTGTAGATTTTTTATTGTTACGCGAAGTAATCAATTCAGATAATTCTGTAAAGCTTAGGAATGTGTCAGTTCCCATGGGATGTGACGCTTTATTGGTTTCGTTGAATTCAGTAATGAATGGTGGGAAGGATGGCTCCAGTGCGCGTGAGATGAATTCATTCACGGTGTCGTTCGTTTTGTTTATGAGTTTTACAGAAGTGTTCAGCGAGACAGTTTGTTATATCAGTGTCCGATTGGGCGATGTTACTGTTAGTTGGTTGGATGAGATAGTCTATTCGAGGCTTGAATTTACGACCAGTTAGTCGATTTATATTTTTAAATAGGTCACGGTTTGGTTTGATACTGTTTAGAGTAGACGTGTAGGTCTGATCGGTAAAATTTTTAAGTTGTCCATTTATCAGGGTGGTCAAAAGCTGTATCTGTTGTTTAATAAAGGATAAGTAGCCAATATGCAATTTACGTCGGAGTTGTTTTTTTTTGGGTTGGGTAATGGTTTTCCTAAGTGGTTATGAGGGACGGTCGTAGGGGTATGGCTGAAGAGAGCATTTCCCAGTATTTGCTCTATTTTTACAGCTGCCTGGTCAATTTCAGTAGGGAATAGGTTTGAAGATTCCGGTAAAGAATAATTTGAAAAACTGGCAGCAATATCGTTATTGACTTTTTTCCAGTTTGTTTTGGAAAAATTTGGGATAGGATTCACTGTGTAGAGTGGTTCGAGCGAAGGGATTTGAACCGTGGAGTGGACGGAACCATGATCGGATGGGAATGTAAAGGACACTGTAGGGGGATTAGATGAATAGATATCTGTGGATTTTAGGAAGAAATCGATTGTTGATTTGGTTGTACTACAAATTCGAGTAGGTTGCAATGGACAGTCTGCGTAAACATATGGATGAAGTGGGTGAAGATCTAGGAGTTGGTAGCCGTATTTGTTGCACTTGATGTCATTAAATGATGTATGTCGAGCATTCCAGTCTGTGTGTGGGAATATATGGATTCTGTGTTGAGGGAGACTAGGGTTAAACTATTCATTAAGGGAAAGAATGTGGGAAGTTATTAAATCTAAGATCTGACCTTTTTTTTCTATTTCCGAGCTGTGTTTCAGGGTGGGTAGCAGCGTATGCAGACTTCTAATATAACCTATGATGTCCAGGTTGAGAACGTTGGAATTGGGTTGATGAGGTTTAGTCGAGTTTCGAGAATCTTTCGTAAATTCTGCATAGGATATTCCTGATCCCGCGAGATGAGATGGTTGGAGTGATGAGGGTTTAGTTGCAGGTTGGTGCTGGTTTATTGGTTGTCGTGTGTGCCGATCGTCTCTCGAGGATTCGTAGCTTTTCGGGACATTGGGAAAAGTTCGCTTTACCTTGCATTCGCCAGGTGTATGCTGTTCGGCACATTTCCTGCATCGTGCACTTAAATGGCACGCAGCTGCTAAGTGACCTGAACCTTGACATCTTTTGCAATGGAGAACGTCCTGTTTGTGTGGTCCCTCAATGGCAATTTTATGCGCAAACAAATATTTTATTTGTTTAAGCCGGCTAACATCTTCGTTCGGTAGAATCTGTACGATTCGTAAACTCCGAATATTGTTTTCTGTCATATGAGGAGTTTGGAAGTAGTCCAATCTGTGTATACTCAGTTCTGGGCAGATCCTCGATATTTCGAGTAGGAGTTCCTCATTCGTCCATGCTGGGTCAATGTGCCTTATGATGAATGTCTTTGGTTTACTCTGGGCATGTTGAAAAGTGAAGAACTCATGTTTTTTTCTGTGAGTTTTTTTACTGCCGTGTCGTGGTCCGTCAAAGTTGTTGTCATGATCGAGATCGAGGAGCCTTTGGAATTTGTGGTAAAGTTTCGATGTCCTAGGGCATTCGCGAGCATCTTGATTACTTCCTTGATGCTAGTTGCATTTTTGATGTAAATTGGTGGTGGCCTCACCTTATTTGTAACTTTGTGCCCAACTGTTTGCCACTGGTCCTCTATTTTGTTGGTATATTGGGACGTTGACGGTTTATGTGATGACGATGGTTTGATGTTGGTTGTTAAGGAGATGTCTGATCTTTAGGGATGTACTTCCTTCATGTAGACATCGTCGTAGGTTTTGGTCGGTGATTGAAGAGAGCGTATTTTGTCGTGCAGTTGGTTCATTTGGGCTGTAAGCAGCCTTATTTGTTCCATGGCGTCATTGTATTTCTTCTGGTAGTCGATGACTGGTTGAGTAGTCATTGTAGCGATTTTCTTCGGGGCGTTTAAGCTACTGTGGATGGTTTTTTTTCCGTTTTATAGTTAATCGTTGGGCAGCACTGGGACCGTTGCCCGACATCTGCGAACGCAAAGTTCGGATACGGTCATTTATTTTTTGTTTTGGTTTACCAATTTTGTGATAGTTTTCATAAGGTATCACCGAGATTTAAGAAATTTTCACTATCATTTTACACAATAGAACATAGGGTCTGTCACAGACCGTTCTTAATAACGGTACCTCATTTACAGTTCACACGCGCACACGTTTTTTTTTTTTTTTCTTTTCTTTCTGTCAAGCAGTAGCAGTGCCAAAACGCGTCTACTCACTAAGGCGATCAGAGTGGGAATGGGTTGATGTATCTATTATGATGTATCCTATTAAATACTGAATATGTATTAGTCGTCTCTTGGATTGATGTATGTATTTTGTGTTTTTTTTTTCCTTCGTCAGAGGTGTTCATCTAAATCTGGATACGTTTTGACTTTGCGTTCCTTTCGATGGAGATGGTCCTTTGTCCGTTGCATTGTGTTGTTTCTTGTTTAAGATCTAACACTTTGTTCACCTTTGCTTCGGCTTACTTCCACATCTTTAAGTTGGTCCTCAGGGTGTAAAAACGTTGGGAGTTAATACACTCCTGGCAGGATCGCCAATTATGATTCCAATTCGTCGAGTTATTAAAAAAATATAATTGTATTTTCATAACATCAAACTTAAACACTAATTAACAATTTACTTATTGACTAGTGTCTTTAGCACTGATGAATCGAGAATGCCGCTGCTGGTTCTGCATTTCATATTTATATCATGAATATTATTTCGTTCTGATTTGGGTGCTAGCCCTGGTAGTTTTCTTATGTTTTGTTGGAATCGTCTGTGTGTCTTATCAGCAGTGTTTTTCCTCCGTTCGAATGGATTTATATAGAGATGCTACTAATGGGATTTTCCTTTACATGCTTAGATTTATCAGTTGGTGCTCTTGGGATTTTTCCTAAGAGATTATGTTATTGTTCTGGCGATATTTGAATATGCAGTATTTGAATATGAAACCATGACAGTTAACTATTATGTTGGCTATGACTAATATGATTGTTAACTATGATTGTTAACTATGATTGTTAACTATGACTGTTACCTAGCGCAAGAGGAATGGATCATCACTGAAAGAGAAATGCATCCCATGACCTCCGAAGAGGTGCTCTTGACTGCAAGGGTTGTTAAAAAAACAAGACCCCGGGACTGGATGATATTCCTAACGCTGTAGTGAAGCCCCAGGTCTTCAGCAGTCTCTTCACAAACTGCCTTCAAACAGAACAATTTCCTAAACGATGGAAAAAACAGCGGCTTGTACTTACACCAAAAGGAGTCAAGAATCCAGAAGCGCCGTCGTCCTGCCGCCCGGTATGCATGTTGGACACAACAAGGAAACTGCTTGAGCGAATATTTGCCACTTGCCTGGAACAATTCACTAAGGGGGCTTCGGGGCTCTCTGAATCGCAGTACGGGTTCCGGAAAGGTAGATCAACCGGTAAGGCATTATCAATGTACCAGAAGGGGTTAGAATCACTGGGTACGCAGATGATTTAGCGATAGTGGCCTTAGCTAAACATCTAGATGACCTGGAGAATATTTGCTCCTAAGCAATCCAGAGCATTAAATGCTGGCTAGATATGGTCGGACTGAAACTAGCTGGGGATAAGACGGAGGCAGTTTTATTAAGCAGCCGCAAGAAAGTTGAACACCTTGATTTGGAAATAGAAGGACACATAATCAGATCCAGTCCCTATATTAAATATCTTGGTGTTATACTCGACAACAAGTAGACCTTCAGTCAACACCTGAGGAAAACCAGTGAAAAAACGGCAAGAATATGCAAAGTTTTAGCGAGACTGCTACCCAATGTTGGAGGACCCCGGCCCCACATAAGAAAACTCATAACCAGTGTCGACACCCACGTTATAATGTATGGAGCTCACATATGGGCAGGAGCCACATAGTATAAGTTGTACATGAGAGGAGTGAACTCAGTACTGGCATTAAGAGTATGCTGCGCATTCCGAACGGTATCTGAAGATGGCATACATGTTTTGGACGGGAGGATACCATTTGACATTGCAGGTAAAGAAAATGCTGCGTTGCATGAGGTCTCCCAAGAGGATCGGAGAATGCGGTCACAATTAGAGCTCTCAAGCCTAAGAGAATGGCAACGAACGGGGGTTCTTACGCCAGAGGAACATGGACCCACACCATAATACCTGATGTAGAAACCTGGGTGAAAAGGAAACAAGGCGAGCTGAATTACCACTTGGCTCAGTTAATATCAGGACATGAATGCTTTCGGCAATAGTTGCACAAGTATAAGCACGTGAATCACCCATACTGCTTGTATTGCGAAGGCAAAATAGAAAATGCGGAACACGTATTCACAGAGTCTGTGAGATTCGAGACCGCATGAACGATTTTGGAGACACATATGAGACGGACAGTTACTTCGGCAGGAGTAATAGAATACATGCTCAGCTCCAAACGGGCGTGGCCGGTGGCAAATGATGTGTGAAATGATCCAGCAGTTGCGACGCGTCGAGCGGAGTAACAGATAAACTCCGTCCCGCCCCGCGATGGAATATCTAAACGAAAGTTTCGCGGGGATCAACGGGATAATGTGTCTGGCGGGAGGTGGTTTTAATCGGTAAAAACCCGGCATGCCTCTGGATCGGTCCAGAGGTATCTTTAAAAGATGTCCACCTTTCTGCTGAAAAAAAATAATATAAATGACTAGAAAATATATAGATGTTTGCGAGCGCTGATTATCAAACGATGAAGTTGTGCTGAGTTGATAAATCAGCAAGTCCTAGATCAAACAAAACCTTTAAAATGGTTACTGAAGAAATATCACCATTTCATATGCAATCGTTTCTAAGTATCAACATATCTTTGAAAGTGGCGCAGTTCAGATTCGCCGCAGTTTCATTGGGGCAGTGAACTTTTTATTTATACCTTTGAAATTACTGGCAAGTTGTAGCAACAGGAAATGGGGAAAAAGTGATCCTATGTAGGCTACTTGTTTTTTTAAAGAAGCTTCTTAGAAAGAAGAGCATAATCTTTTATTGATATTTGCAATGAACTGTGCGAGCCTGCGACATCAGTTGAGTTCATTTGAGAACATAACCACCAACTGACTGTGGAGGCAGTCCATATTGCATATAATTTTGCTTCATTGTTGCTTCCCTGGAGTTGTACCCAAAATAGCTTCTTCCTTGACATTACTGACCTAATTAAGTTAATTATTGACATTACGGTCGTGATTTTGATATTTACACGAAGTTGTGGAAAACAAAAGCACGTCCCGTGAATTGCATATGGTGCCGGACTCGTAGCTTCACCAGCAATTTAAGGCAATTACATCGACACATCGACCATTCGACCGAATTTACGGTGGTAACGAATCCTTGGAGCTCGGCCAAGTATTCACTTTACTTGGTGTAGTTCGGAGTAGCGTAAAATTAATTTCTTTAGATATTTTTTGTTTTATTTTTTTTTCGCTTTGTTTAAGCCACACTTAAGAAAAGGACTTACACTCAAAAGATTAATTACAACATAATGAATGTTAATTTCAAGCCGTGGAAGTATCCTCGACCACATCCAATATCTCTGACGGCTAATTTCGACTGAAACATTCAATCATGATCATAATCAACGGCAGGTTTCCTGATAGATTGGCTTCTGTCTGCTTTTGATTCTCTCTACCTTCCGATGGATGCTCTTGCTGCATCAATAGAAATTTATACGCAGATAAATAGCTGCAGTAATTTGTGGGAGAACGAACAAAAATATTTAAAAAAAAAACGAAGAAAAAAGTTAATAACAAAATAAAACATCTCGACTACGAAGAAGGTACTCGGTCTACTCTACTACCTGGATGCTGTGTGTCGGAGTGTAATTTAAAAGCAGATTCATTAGGTGAACCGAGGGAAAATGAAAATTGTTAACTGAGCCGCTCTGGGATCGCATGCGCTGATTGGCAACATGGCGACGTGAGGAGGGTTCAATTAATTTTACGGCTGACTTGTGTGGTATATTTCACTGTTTCGAGCTGATTGGAGAAGATTAATTTGACAGAGCGATTATCAGCACTTGGTTTAATTGAGTTAAATTTCGGTAAACGCTGGTATAATTGATCCATTGATTTATTGCACTTGGCCGTTATGCACTGATTATAACCTTTTCCTTAATTGAATTAACGCTAACACACGAAGATATTATTTATTAATCGTTCATAATTCAAGTTGGGTGAATTAGGTTCCCTAGATCGCATGTATACAATCGTTGGCAAATCTTTATAGTACTATTCACCTCTGATTAATTACTGAGCAAAATATGGTCATGGTCATGAAATATATTATAAAGAGTCAGCCGTCCAAACCTTCGTGTATTTTTGTTTTTAGTAATTATTAAAAAAACGCAAAATGTTTGTTCTGAAGTAATTTTTCGTTGATGTAGAACTTTGGAAATTTGTTCTAATAACTAGCTACTGGTTAGTGGGTGCCGAAGGTTTCCACGACCCATTCTATTCAAAATTTCAGTGAGTTATTCAAATATTAATTTAAACCCAATAAAGAAAATTATGTATTTACAAAAAAATAAACTAGTTAATACGTAGCAGATGTAATCTGGATTGGAGTATAATTAATGGGCTTCTCCAACAGCAAATGAATTCAATGTATCATAACAGCGAGTGACAGGGCTCTAACGAATTTCTGAATGTTGATTCACACACACTGGGTTTTATTTGATATACTATAGCCTCTAGAAATAGTCAAAAAACGGAGGGAGACATTTGGAAAATTCAAATTTCAAAAATATCGGGGTCAAGTTATTTTATCACAAACATTAGGACTTTTCGATCCAGTTTTGGTCTATTTGTTTTATAATTTGTTGCCATTTGATAGGTAACTGCGTAATGCTTTCGTTATAGGTGCCTTCAATACTATCGGCGAAAAACTGGTCTAAGATTCATTCCCAATCTTTTGCTGATACCAATTTCTTATCATTAAGAAAGTTTTGCAATGAGGAAAAATAATGGTAATCGCATGTATGGTGTTCGGTTTGGACTATAAGGTGGATGTATCAAAACTTCCTTCCCAAAGTTCCGGAGTTGTTGGCGAGTCATTGTAGATGGTCTGGCATTGCCCTGATGGAGTAGCCTACCTCTGCTGTCGGCCTATTCTGGCCAATCGCTAGCTTCAAAAAGATCTATTCATGATAGCACAGGCGACATAGAAATAGCACATAGTAGATGATTCCTAATGGCGCAAGGCTAATAACCTTGCCCGGAAAAACAAATTGTTATGGACAATTTAACAAGCCTTGGATAAGGAGTGGATACAGGTGGAGAGACTTGCTAAATAAGGCCAAGACCGGATCCCGGTTGTAGTGCCGATGATGAGATGATTCCTAGAGCCCCACCAGATGCGCAACGAAGTCTTATTTGTCGTTAGTCCCACTTTGGCCACCGTTTGAGCCGATTCACCGCACTTTGACCGATATCATTTTCACACAATATCGTCAGATGCGGCCCATTTCGTCACCGTCTGAATGTATGGATTGCTTTCCGTTTGCTCAATGCTTCATAAGTGGAAATTTGATTCTTTATATTTTGTGTGTCAATTCGCGTGAGACCAGTTTTATGGTATAAAAGTTTATTGTGATGGATTTCCACCTCCGGGCCGATGTTACCACCGCCGGCCTACTACAATGATTTCCATAATTTCATCGACAATTTTGAAAACCTACGTGAGGCGCAGTTTAACACTAAACCTACCACGGACGGCTCAAATAACCCGTGCGGTGAGCGCAGGTAAGCTTTATATTGTATATTGAAAATGTGTGTGTTCCCTCTATTTAATAAATAAAGAAGATGCAATTGAAAAATGTTTTATTCTGTTTTTTTTTTTTTTTTTTATTAGACTTCTCTCGGGAGAGGCGAACCTATAGCGTCGAGTGGGCGCCCCGAGATGCCATCAAATAACTGTTGCAGTTCTTTTTGAACAGTTGCAGGTTGTATCTCTCCGGGAACACTCCCATGGGAAGGGAGTTCCACAGCTTCCCCGCTCTGTAACGGAGCGAGTTCTGATACAGGGATGTTCGCGCTGTCGGGAGATGAACCACAAACGGGTGCGATCCGTCGGATTGTCTTGTGGAGCGCATATAGACCGAATTGCGTGGAACAATGCCAAGAATCTCCGAAGTACAGCACCCGTGATAATATCTGTAAAACAGACAGGAGCCGAGCTCCAAACATGAGAGCAATATTCGAGCGCGGGTCTAATTTGGGATTTATATAGGAGAAGAAGTTGGGCCGGAGTAAAATATTTCTTGGCTCTAAAAAGATAACTCAGTTTTCCTGAGGCTGATCTGGCGATACCCGATACGTGTTTATGCCGTGATACATTCCCACAGACCGTAACGCCGAGCAATTTCTTTGTGAATGTTGTATACTGGGTCTTCGTTGTGTTGAAGTCGACAAGATTGGCCTTTCCCCACTGCAGGACTTTATCTAGATCCTGGTTCAGAGAGGCAATCTGTCTACATCTCAGTTGGTGCGACGTTGATGCACCAATCGGCCGATCACTCGAAAAGGAGGAAACAAACAGATGTGTATATATCGGTTATAAGTGTCAAAAGGTCTCCCGTGGACCGCCTGCCACGGAATCCGTATTGACAATCATTGAGAAGACCGCTGCACTCCAAATACTTAACCAACTCTGTTTTGATGACTTTTTCCATTACCTTAGATAAAATAGACAGTAATGCTATCGGACGGTAATTTTGTGGGAGACACTTTTTTCCCCTCTTTGGGATTGGCTGAACTCGAGCGATTTTCCAGCAGGCAGGAAAGGTCCTCCGTGCATAAGATAAGCAGGGGAGTCTGCCAAGAACCGGCGATAGTTCTGGAGCACAGTTCTTAAGGACTATTGCTGGTATTCCGTCCGGGTCGGTTGCCTTCCTACAATCCAGGTCACGTAGAATGTGTTGAATAGTGCGCGGACGAAATCTCACATCCCGCATGGAAGACCGTACCGGCGAGATCACAGGTGGCTCCAAAAGGCCGGGATCGAGGTTTGAATTCGCGGAAAATAAATTCGCGAACACATTAGCTTTATCCTTTGGATTCGTGACTAACGTCCCGCTGTCTGTCACCAACGGAGGGAAAGAGGAGGAAGCAAAGTTACTGCTGACAGCTTTTGCCATTGTGAGAAGGAGCGCGAACCAGTTGGGCACCGAAGGAGCTTATTGATCACCCTGTCGTTGTGAGTCTTCTTCGCGGTATCAATCGCCTGGTTGCACGCGTTTCTGATTCTAACAAAATTCGTTCTGTTAACATCAGTGGGATTGGGGCGCCATTGCTTAAAAGCTCTATTTTTTGCCGCTGTAATCAGCTCGCATTTTTTGTCAAACCAAGGTTTATCAGACGAACTTCGTTTGATGGAATGTGGAATATATATCTCCATCCCCAGGAGAATAATCTCTGATACCGACTCCGCGCAAGCGTTAACATCGGAGTTTCCGAAACACACCTCCGACCATGGAAAGGATGCGAAGAAATCTCGCATATCGTCCCAGTTGGCAGCCCCATACTTCCACACATGGCGAAGCTGCCTAGGCTGGTTATTCGCTTGGTATGCAAGTGCTTGCGCGACAGATACCAAGCAGTAATCTGAGTTTCCCAGTGGCGCAAAAACCTCTACGGTATAAATACTCGGTTCGGATGTCAAAAACAGATCCAGGGTGTTCGCATAATCGCCTCGGGCATCCGGTACTTGCGTTGGCTCCCCCACGAGTTGAGCCAAGTTGTGGCTTACAGCAAACATCTCCGCCAGCCTCCCAGCCTCGTCGGTTCTGTTAGAATGTAACAACCAGTCGGAATTGTGCGCATTAAAATCGCCAAGGACAATAATTTCAGAAGCTGGGTGGTTGATCTGTATCCAGTCGACGGTATATGAAATATGTTCGAAAAATGTCGCCGGTCGATCGCCATTCGGGGAGCGGTAAAGACAACAAAGAAATTTAACGGAATTCCTCAGCACGACCCTCAACCATATGATGTCCATATTATTGGGCTCCAACGCCTCCATCCTCTGGCAAGCCAGATCGGACCCTGCGAAGACGCAGACTCCGTCCTTAAAACGGAATCTCGAATGTAAGTCGTATCCTGAGCAACGCAGTATGTCGAATCAGTTGACGAATCGACCTGGGTCTCAGTTAGGGCAAGGATATCAGGTTTCGTTGTTTGCAAATATTGGTGGACGGCGTTTACATTCGTATTGGTGAAACCGATGCCCCTGATGTTGCAAAATGCCGTCACCAGTCGAGCGTGGGCCGAGCCTCGAGAGCTAGCCCGGTTATGCGATGACGAACCTCTCAAAGTTCCATTATTTATCATGATATCTGCATGATGTTCCCCCTGACATAGTCCCCCCCGGAGATCAGAATGGGAGACTAGTTTACCTCCGGAATTCTTTATATCAGAAGACACCATCATATCCCCGTGTCAGTCCGGGCCATCAGCCACACATCCGAAACACCGGCGAAGATTTCTCTCGGCGATATCGCGGAATGTACAGCGTGACGGGGTGGTATCTCACCTTGGGACCGACTACCACCTAACCAACCTTTTCTCGAACCGGTCCATCAGCCAAGCTCCGAAAGATGGCCAGGGATTTCTCCCGACCATTTCACGGAGCCTAAAGCTTGATGGGGTGGTATTTCACCGGGCGCACAGGGCGTTGGGACCCCGGCTACCACTCGGCCTTTAGTCGTCTCTTACGACAAGCTGGCCTAGCTGTGAGTATATTCTAACGCCCTACTCACAGAGCTAAATTGCACTGTTTAGTTATTACATGCTATAAACCTTAAAATATATAATTTTTAAAACACCTAGTGGTAGAAACAGGTATATATGAAATGTCGGTAGCTTTAGTGTTAAACACACTATTTATGCCTAACACTGGGAGCTTCACTCACACGTCAAGCCACTATTCTATTTATTGGGCTGTAGGAACCCGAAAGTCCATGACTTCACCGACTCGACTCCGCCATTGTTCCCTGTCTTGTGCGCTCTCCTTCCACGTTCGACCATCTGATCTGATCTCCTCGAGGTCCAACTTAACATTGTCCTCCCATTTCCGTCGCGGCCGCCCTGTCGGTCTCTTTCCCGTTGGATTACCGTCAAGAATTCTATGCATGATCCTATCGTTGCCCATTCGCGCCACGTGTCCGGCCTATCTTAATCTTACTTTCATTATTGTAGGTTTGCGGTATAACTCTTCCAATTCGTGGTTGTGAAGTTTGCTCCATTGTCCTGCCACCTTGTCATATTTACCTCCAACCTTTAAAACTTTATTCTCGAATACGTGGAATTTGTTTTCTTCCCGTTTTGTGAGACCCCATGTTTCGCATCCGTATAGAACAATCGGCATGATTATGGTTCTATATACACAGAGCTTTATATTACGTGATAGCAGTTTGGATTTCAGCAGTTTACTGACTGCGTGCCAACTAGCGTTGCCGGAGTGTAATCTTTTGTTAATTTCCTTCGACATTTCATTACTGGCCGTCAGATATTTAAATTCTTTAACTTTTTCAAATATCTTGCCTCTGACGTTTATGTGTGTTCTCTGGAGTCCAAATGCTCTCGCCGTAATCATGTATTTTGTTTTGACTTCATTTATTTCTAGGCCCACTTCTTCTACCGCTTGCATGATGATTTCACTGTTTTTACTTACAGTTTCTAGATTATCATCCAAAACGACGATGACATCCGCATATGTGAGCACTTGTGTGACCCCGTTCAGGGATGATCCGGCCATGTTGTCGTCTTGTACCTTTCTGATGACATACTCGAGCACAAGGTTAAAAAGACATGGTTGGAGACCATCTCCCTGTTTTAGTCCGTCCCGAATTTCAAATGGTTTTGAGAGGTGGATTTCTATTCTAACTCGCCCTTTGTTTTCGTTCATGCAAATTTGATTGAGGGCGGCATATTTTTCCGGGATTCCCCGTTCAACTACAATATGGTAGTGTTTGATTTGCGACTGAGTCGTAGGCTTTTTTGAATTCAACGAACAGTTGGTGTCTCTCCGTATTCCCACTTCTTTTCTAGTAGTTGCCTTATTGTGAACATTTGGTCGCTTGTTGACCTGTTCCTACGGAATCCGCATTGGTAATCTCCCAATATTTGTTCTGCCTACGGTGTGTTTCTCTCCAGTATGACATTTGTTAATATTTTGTATGTGGTTGGGAGCAATGATATTCCTCTGTAGTTTTCGCACTCAGATCTGTCGCCTTTTTTGAAAAAGGGGACGACTATTGAGGTTTTCCATTCTTCCGGAATGACTTCCTTATCCCATATTGTTTTGATGAGTTGGTGGATCTTTCGAGCGGTTGCCTCTCCTCCATGCTTCACAAGCTCTGCCGGTATGCAGTCAACTCCGGGAGCCTTGTTGTTTTTCAATCGCTTTATTGCGTATACAACTTCGTCGAAAGAGGGCTCTGGGATCTGAGGCTCGGCTGTATGTACGTTTGGTGCGTTTATTTGTAGTTGATGGGTGCGCACATTGAGCAGGTTTTCGAAGTACTGCTTCCATCTTGTCACGATATTTTTTGTTTCTGTCACCAGACAGCCGTTTGTGTCTCGGATTATTTTGGCTCTCCCTCGGTAGCTATTTGTAATTGAATTTATGTCGGCTAATATTCTTTGCTGTGGCGTTTTCTAGGATTTTTTCGAGCCGAGTCTTCTCCCATTCCCGTTTTTTTGCGTTTGAAGAGTCTCGTTGTCTCTTTCCGAATTGTCATATCCCTGTAAGTGGATCACTCTGAGGCGTTTACGTTCTTCTATCTTTGCTCTGCACTCATCGTCAAACCAAGGCTTGGACTTAATTGTTTTCTTAAGTCCTAATACCTTTTGGGCTGTTTGTTTGATTGTGTCTCTGATCGATGCCCATTTAGTGCCCAGATTATTGGTTTCCTTTTCCTCACTATTCCCATTCTCTAGGATGCTAAATCTATGCTTATGATGAAGCCAGTCCTGAGGTTATATGTATCGGTACCTCCCCATGCCAGTGTAAACCCGTTGGTTTTGATTACTTGATGTGGGAGTCGGACTCCCTGAAGCACGACGGTGTCCATTTTATATTGTTTCGCGTTTTCTATGACCGTGTATCGCGCCTGGTTTATATAACGTTTGAACATTCCACGTCCCGACGCGTATATCCCACCTTTTCTGTTTTTCCCTACGTCTTCTTTTAGCCGAGTCGGTGTTTTTTTGATGATTTGTTCCCTTATGGTAGTGTCGGCTCACCACACCCGCGCCTACCGGGTTTTTCGTGAGATTGTGTTTTGTATATTGTTTATTCATTTTTGTTCCCACGAGACTTGGGGTTTCAAATAGTCCGCCACATCAGAGCCCCTCTTTGATATGGTAGATCTTTGTGTGTTACTCCTCGCTAGCCTGTCTGACATGGGTGGCCCTATTGGAAGCATATGCTTCCGTCAGCATAGCCCGAGTGATTCATTGTAGTTTAAGCGTCAAGCTACAAGTGCACTTTTTAGAAAACATATAATCTCTTCACAACTATGAGGGTAGGCTGAAAAGTATTGTACATGTGCTTGTAGAAAGCGAATGAAACAAACGGCAGAGGGACATCTACCGGCAAATGAAAGTAACATTCCCTTTTAATACGCATGCGCGTGCTCGAGGTCGAGCGTTCATCCGGTGTCCTTTGAGAGCGGGAAGTATGGCAGCTGTTCCAACGTCATGTCAACGCGACTTTAACAGCGTGCTGTTATCGAATTTTGAGCTTCTGAAAAGGTGACTCGTACTGAAATTCATCATCGTTTGAAGACCTTTTCATATGGAGAAGCCTCCACACATGGCGAAGCTCCTTATATGGGTTATTCGTTTGAAATGCAACTGATTGCGCGACCAATACCAAGCAGTGATCTGAGTTTCCCAGTGGCGCAGAAACTTCCACGGTATAAATGCTCGTGTTACGTATGTAACTCCCCCTTCGCCCTTGTCCCAACGAAAGCCTAAACAAAGCTACATTGCACATAAAACATTTAAACAGTTTAGATATTAAGCACATACATTGCAAACAATTTAAGCAAAAAAAAGGAAAAAAGATTTATGTTACTGCAATATTAATTTATACTGTGCAATTACACATAATTAAACGCACGGTACAAAATGCATTGAATTACATTTAAATTCAGTTTAAGTTGAACATTAAATAAATGTAGCTGAGTTGAAGACTAACTAAATGCAGCTGGCGTGTAAACCCAGTTTCTCTCCGGCGCGGCGGTGATATCTTCGGTTAGTTTCGGAGTTGATCATCGTCGGAGAACCTTCGTTGAGACGGGCGAGAGACTTAAAACGGGAGTGGACGAGAAGCCGTTCCTGACGGTTGTTTGAGAACGGTTTTTTTGAGCAGACTGTGGTTGGCGGCTCTTTTTATCGTTTTTTTTTTTTTTTTCGAGTCAGTTCTTTTTGCATGTTCGGTTGCGTTTTTTTTTTGGGAGAGTCATTGTTTTTTTGATTTCGGATTGGGAGGAGGGAGAGTGGAGAACGGCGACGTAAGAATCGGTGGATTGCAAATAAAATGTGGCCGTTGACTTAAATGTTAAAGAACAAAATGAAAAGTAAAATAAAAGTGACTGTAAATTAAACATGAAATAAAGATTAAATGTGGTCATTGACTTAAATGTTAAGGAACTAAAGTGAAAGGTTAAAATAAAAATGACAGTAAAATTGAATATGAAATAAAGATTAAATGTGGCCATTGACTTAAATGTTAAAGAACAAAGTGAAAAGTTAAATGAATTAAATTAAACTAAATGTAAATTAAACATGGATTAAAAAAAAAATGTTGCCATTGACTTAAATATTAAAGAACAAAATGAAAAGTAAAATAAAAGTGACTTTAAATTAAACATAGAGTAAAAATTGAATGTTGCAGACAATGGCGTTATAGGTAATGGCGTTTTAATTCTAATTATCTGAGCCGACCTACAAGCATATGAATGTTTGAGTCCGGACACTGGCAACAATTTTGTGGACAGCGTAGTGATCAATGACAAACCATGACAATCCCATCCTCGTGGCCAGGGAAACGCCTTCCAAGACACCCCAGCCATCATCACGCCTGTAAGGCAGAAAACCGCGAGTACCCCTTATATCTGCACTAAACCTAGTTAAGTATCGATCACCGCAAGAAGATAAGCAGAGAGAGAATTTTCTACAAGGGAAAGATACAAACATCAGAACAATAGTGTGGATAAGTGAAAATAAGATAGACTATAACTGGTTTAACCCAGGCGAATGCTTGACAATTCCACAACGTTGCACATACGTTACCATCAGTATGACTACAAACAACATTTATTGTAACGAAAAACCACGCTACACTCGGCTCCGATGTCAAAAACAGATCCCGGGGTGTTCGCATAATCACCTCGGGTATCCGACACTTGAGCCACATTGCGGATAACAGCGAACATTTCCGCTAGACTCCCGCCCTCGTCGGTTCTGTTAGAATATACCAACCAGCCCTAGTTGTGTACATTAAAACCGCCAATAAGGGCAACTTCAGAGTCCGGGTGGTTGATCTGTATCCAATCGACGATGCGTAAAAGATATTTGAAAAGTGTCGCTGGTCGATCGTCTATCGGGGAGCGGTAAAAACAACAAAGATTTTAACAGACCTCCTTAGTACGACCTTCAACCACATCATGTCCAATGATGCTCTAGCGCCTCCATTCTTTGGCAAGTCAGATTGGAGCGCGTGAAGACGCAGACTCTACCCTGAAAACAGAATCTCGAATGCAAGTTGTATCCTGAGCTCCATTGCTCCATTCTTCGCCAAAAACCGCTTCATAATCAAGACTCTGATTTCTTGTCTTCGTTCATAAATCAATTAAATCAAATCACTCCCTTTAGCACCGCCAATTAAAAACGATTGAAAAAAAACGACACAAAAAAAATACTACTCCGATCATGTCGTCAGCCGAGATCCTATTGATGTTGTTGCGGCGAACGAGGAATGTCGTTCGGGGAATTGCGACGGTGTGCACGTTGCTTGATGAAACCAACGTTGCCTGAAACCAAAGTTTGCATTAAAGAAAAAGGAACAGCAATACCTTTTGATAACTCCTTCTGAAATTGTTGTTCCTCCGTGTGCAGTGATGAGTTGCGTTGGGTTTTAGCAGCCAATTCAGACATCCGCGCTGAACGGATGTATTTGACGAATTTGTTGGGATTTGTTGTTGTGTTCCTTATGTTTTTCCAACCAAAGTCAATATTTATGTTTAAACAATTGTTTAATTCACTAGGTTTATAAGTTCACGAACGAAAAGAATTCAGTGTACACCAGACAACGCTCGAATATAGAAAAGTTCTTCATTTATTGAACACTAGAAAATTCTTATAAATTTAACAGCCAGTGGCGCGCGACACATCAATCAAATGTTGTAAAAATGCAAAAGCCACATGGTGGCGCGTGAAAGCAAAATTCAATTTCTTTGTTCGATCAAGCACCAAAAACACAAGAAAACGTAATTATCGTTGAGCACCAACAACAGTAAACAATGCATAGACAGTTGTTTTGTACACTGTCATCTGGTTGCTGGCATGTGTGGTGAATATGTGTCGGGGAGAGTACTAGACGATGTAATAGATTCTCCCCGAGCATATTATCATGAATCCGAAACAGTGACGCATATGACAATCAGTACTAGAATATTCTAGAAAGTCCAAAACCAAGTACTAGAACATTCTAGAAAGTATCGGAAAACTGGAGACTATGAACAGTAGAAAATTCAAGGCTATGGAACGGACGGAAACGAAGCGTCGAATCAGAATGAGGAAACGGTATAAATTGGTCGCACACAGATCAGGGAAATAAGAAGTAAGCAGTAAAAGACGCGATAAGTACGGAAGCGATAAGTCAAGAAAACGTTAAGTGTACGGTAAAAGTAACGGTTGTTATTAACGGACTAATAAAGTGTTACATTACAAAATCGATTTAACGGCTCTTATTTATTAAAAATAATTAATCCAGCGGTGGCGGGGAATTGTTTATTACGTTGTTGTTGGAATTGTTTATACGTTTATTACGCCCGCCACTCGCGTGGGTTACGGTTGCCACCGGACACCCCGTCACCCCTTAATACCCCCTACGCCGAAGTTCCACCCGCTGAATATGCTTAACCAGCAAAATCACCCATCAAGGTTATTTTCTCACAGTTCCTTGACTCCGATGCAACATCAGCAACGAGCCGGGAAAGTGGTTCGTAACCCTAGATCTAAGAACTCGGTATGGAATTTGCAAAGGTGACAAATTGTAGACTCGGCGTCTACCGAATTCTCGATCCTTTGTTTAAAAGCGTGAGAATAATTTTTGGAATTCAATACCGATGTGTAATGTACAGGTAGGATAGAAGATAGAGTTGAGTTGGATTTGGATCGTCACCGCGTCGAGATTGTTAAACGAGTATATTTGAACCTATTAAACAATAGAATATAAATTAAAATCGGCATTACTTTCAAAGTTCATTTTGTGAAACGATTAATAAATAAAAAAGAATTGTAATACTAATTGTACGTGGTTTTTTGCAAAATGTATGTCCCACCCTATAGTACGATATATGAGAAACACGTCCCACGTATTTCCTTCTATCTGACCACACGCTTTATTACTTTTTTTTAAAATTTAACTTATGGTATGTACCTAATTCAATTATTATTTAAATCATCATCATCATCATCGGCACTACATCCGGGATCCGGTCTTGGCCTTATTTAGCAAGTCTCGAGGCTTCTTAAATTTTCCATAATAATTTATTTTTACGGGCAAGGTTATTAGCCTTGCGCCGAATTTTTTAAATACTAAACATTAAATATACTCTTCCACATCAGTGTATTAGTTTTAACAATACTATTATAGAAATTGGAATCTTTAAATCTTTTATACAAAGACACTCCTCTTTATTGATTGCTGCATTGTTTTTCCACGAAAGGGATGTCGATAGAATAATATATTATCTTGTGTAATAACGATTTCATACTATTTTCGGTAACTAGTGCTTCGCCCTTAGACTCTTAATTAATAACGACCGTTTCTGACCACGGTTTAATCTCAACATTCGCTTTTGTTGGTATTAGTTATTGGCCTCGCACCCAGGAGCGTGTCTCCTGGCCCTGAATAGGATGAGGGATCTCTATTGGCTGAGGGGACCCGTTGCGGTCGCCGCCGTGCTTCCTCAAACCTGAGGGAAGAGCTGAGACCGATCGTTGTCGATTCTAGTACCGCAAACTTCTGAGGGCATTCGCCATCGGATTCTGCTGGCTTCCGTGGGGCAAGTGATCTTCAGCGTCAGCGATACTCTGTGGATAGAAAAGGGGCGAGAGCCACAACTCTACTCACCATATCAGAATAAAACTCCGTTTTATTTAGGCCTACAGGGTCTTCTTTATTTTGTCAAATCATTTATTTATTATCCTGATGGTCTGCTGCAGCACTTCCTCCAGGGACCATGTATATCTATCACCTTCTCCCGGAGATTCCGATGCATCTTTCTTATAAATGAAAACAAATCGAGATTGTGTATCTTGAAACGAACGTTTCAGATGGAAAATCTCAATTTCGGGTGTGGTGTTCAATGTGTATTATGGAAATGGTTCGGTTTTACGAATTCTCATAAAACTATTATGCATAATTAGGATATGCATTGGAATTTGGGTTTTTTGTCTTTGTTATCCTTCTGGCTAATGCAGACAAGAGTTTGCATGTCCTTCGGATGGGTTTACAAGTCATAAAACATCTGGCATGTGAAGATATGCATTAGGATGTTTATGTTTGCTCGAATTGTATATCGGCGGAAAATAGAGATGGCTTTGTTTAGACACATGCACGTTTTGGGCTTTTGTCTTGTGGGAATTTGATTTGAATTGAATTCAATGTTTGAGAGTTTGAACGTTTAATTCAATTTGGTTGACATTGAATTCAATGTTGATTTGGGTGTAGGGATCTGTATGTGGGGGAAGGAGATTGTTTATATGGGGTAAGGAAATTGTAGGGCTTTCCGGAGCACTACACTTATACGAGTACAAATATTAGAAAAACGTCCGACATACCACATCTTTCATGAATAAAACTATGACTCGTTAAAAATTACCTTCTACGTCCATAGGTAAATCTCAATACTCTGTTATCTTTGATCACGTAAGCCGATGGGTAACTTTTTTCTATTCATTTATGATTAATTAAAATCAGTCAACACCATCTACCGAGCTTTCTTTCTTTAATAAACCTGAACAGGATATAGACGTCGTAGTGCATTCTTTGTTTAGTCAGGGACGAATATTCACACTGCGATTCCTGATTGTTCGCGGCGGCTTGTTTATAGCTTGCTTATTGTATACCGCAGTTCTATATCTTCATTCGTGTAAAAACGATACCAAAGATATTTTTGTATTTTGCTATCGTTTTCTTGCATTCGTTTATTTTGTCGGTGCCGTCATAAAGGTTTTTTAAAGTGCGGGTACCTTTGATTTCATTGTCTCTTTATGCATTTCAGGTTTCATGCAGTTGCTGTGTCCTCACGGCGGCGGCGTCGTTAACGCGCTTCCCTAGGACAAGTGGTTAGGTCCTGAGGCGGGGGCGTCGTTAACGTGCTTTGCCTCTTTATAGGAAGTCCCCTGAAGCCAAGTTAACCTGAGAAACTTCGGCGGCTTCGCTGCCTCCCGTGCCTTTCGATGTCTTCAATGTTTTCACGGTTGGTCGAATCGTAATAGAAAGAAAGACTAAATCGTTTCTACTGGTCTTTATTTTTTTGATTTACTTTGTCAGAGGTTGGTTTATAAAAGTTTTATTGTTTTGGGTTACTGGTTGGCCGTGGATTCGGCCTCTGGTGATCTACTGATCGCGAAATTGAAATCTACTGCTCTTTTATAATTTTCTTAGTTGAGAATTGTCAACTATTTTTTGTCAAAATTCCCAGAAGCACACATAAGACGTTGCGTGTTTCAATTTGAGTTGTGTTCTGGGAATTTGTTAGAAAATTGGTTGGATAGGTTCTGGGAAGGGGAATCCTGAAATGCGTTTTGAATTAAGCATTTCATGATGTCAGGATTTTGGGAATTGAGTCAATGTACGACGAACTAACTTTTGGTTAAATTCGTTGTTCATGTGATTCAATATGGATTTTAATGTGGAATTGAATCAATGTGAGATAAATTAACTTTGGGTTAATTTATTGCTCATATGATTCAATATGGAATTAGGATTTGCGTTATATTATCTGATAATATTGGGGATTTGGATAGGAGTAGCGATTTAGGATCGCTACACAGTTTTACAGGCTTACCTACAAATAATTGTTATTAATTGAACACATTGTTGCTAGTTAAACTCAATTTAATAAAACACGGGGAGATTCGCGTTAAGTGAATCCCATTATTCTTAAGGCGATGAGGTGTGGCGGCGTAGAGGGAGGGGGGGGGGGGGGGGGGGGGGGGGGTCATAAAAGACAATTTTGGCGTGGTCGTTTTTGCGTACGACAAAAAATGACACGGTGGTCGACTAGCTACATTGAGTTTTCGTTCTACAATTTTTGAATGTGGATTATCGTGGCGTAACCATGAATTGTCCTTCAACAAATTCCATTTTCGGCAGATATTCAAATCTTACCCAATGTTTTATTCACCGTTTCATCATCGTCATCATCGGCACTACAACCGGGATACGATCTTCGTCTTATTTAACAAATCTCTCCACCGGTCCCGATTTCAAGCCGATGTCATCCAGTTTGGCACTCCCAGGCTCTGGGCGTCCTGGTCTATGCCATCCCTCCATCGCAGACAAGGTCTGTCGCGCTGTCTCCTTCCATACATCCTGCTACAAAGGATTTTCCGAGCAGGCTCCTCTTCGCTCATTCGAGCTAGATGTCCCGCCCACCGCCGTCTACCGGGCTTGATTTTTCGTACAACATTAGCTTCAAGGTAGATCGCGTACAACTCAAGGTTGTAGCGTTTCCGGAATGGTCCTCCCTCACATACGGGGCCAACAATTCTCCTTAAGACCTTCCTCTCGAATGCAGCTAAGAGGTCAAAGTGCCTTTTATTGTGCATCCAGGTCTCGGATCCAAATATGAGTACTGGTAAGACCATGGCCTTGTGCAGTAGTAGCTTGAATGTTCTGGATAAATTTCGGGATTTAAAGAGCCTTAATAGACCATAGTAGGCTTTGTGGGATTTGATCAGCCGTTCGCGTTATTCTTATTCCATATTGTTATTGGCTGATGCTATTGACCCAAGGTAGTTAAAGGATTGCACCACTTCAAATTCGTGCGCCAGTACCCTGATAGTTTGACCAACGTTAGGTCTTCTCTTCGCAGAAGTTGCCACTATGTATTTACTTTTTCCCTCATTAATGTGCAGTCCCAGTTTTTGTGCCCCCTGCTCGATCTGGGTGCAGTTCTGTACAGCCGATTCGGTTCTACCGATGATGTCGATGTTATCTGTGTAGGCAAGTATCTGGCTGGACTTGGTGAAAATAGTCCCTCTTGTTGTAACGCCAGAGTCACGGATTGCTTTCTCCAAGGCCAGGTTGAAGAGGAGGCAGGCCAGACCGTCCCCTTGTCGGAGTCCATTAAAGATGTTTATTGGTTTGGGCGGCAATCCCGCTATTTTTACTTGACTAGTTACGTTGGTCATGGTCAAACTACAAAGTATTATCAATTTGTTTGGAATACCGAACTCTGTCATGGCTTTATATAGTTCTACCCTGGCTATGCTGTCGTAGGCGGCCTTAAAGTCTATAAATAGACGATATAATGGAATCTTAAATTCCAGACATTTTTCCATCGCCTGCCTAAGAGTGAATATCTGATCAATAGCTGATTTGCCCGGGATGAAGCCACACTGATATTGACCAATGATGATTTTAGCGTATGTGGTTATCCGGTCTTATATGATAGAGGAGAGTATCTTATAGACGGTACTCACCAATGTTATACCCCTATAGTTACTACACAGTGTGATATCTCCCTTCTTAGGCATGGGGCAAATTATACCATGACGCCAATCTTCCACCATCTCCTCATGCTCCCATATGTGACCCATGATCTCACGAATTTCGTTATGTAACGCTGACCCTCCTTGTTTGATCAACTCAGCTGATATGCCATAAGCTTCGGAGGCTTTATTTGATTTGAGCTGTTTTGTGGCTTTTACTGTTTCCCCAATGCTTGGCGGTGGCACCATTTGGTCTTGCTCTTGCATTGGTGGAGCCTCCAATTCTTCTGTGGGCTAACCATTTAGCAATTCATTGAAGTGCACTTCCCATCGCTCCAGAATGGCTTCAGGATTCGTGACCAGATTACCCTCTATATCCTTGCAGTAAGTGCAACGTGGTGTGTATCGCGTGATACTGCGGGTTATTTGGCCGAACTTCCGCGGCTGGTGCGGAACTTGCTCTCTACTTTTCTCTATTTCACAGACAAGGTTTTCTTCTAATGGGGCTCCTCGATAGTATAGTGGTTAGTATACCCGCCTGTCACGCGGGAAACTGGGGTTCGATTCCCCGTCGGGGAGCCTCTGGCGCAAGACTAATGACCTTGCCCTTGCTAAATAAGGCCAAGACCGGTTCCCGGTTGTAGTGCCGATGATGATGATGATGATGTTTTTTTATCAGGGACTTTTCATTTGTCTGTGGATTCTTTTTTCAGATCTTCTGAGCTTTTTGTATTTCTCCTCGCGTACCCGCGTCCTATGAGACTGCTTGCTGCATTGTCCGGTATGCAGCGTTCTTATGTTCAGACGCTAGTTTGCACTCATCATCAAACCAGCCGCTCCGATCTCTATGAGTACTGCCTAAGATGGAGTTGGCAGTACTAATGACAGTATTCTTAAGGCGTGTCCATTTCTCTTCTACGCCCGGCATTCTGGCCCCAGGACTTACTCTCCCTCCCTCGAGCTCTTCGAGGGCCAGTCTTAACGCATGACCAAAGGTGTTGCTGGTATTGTTGTAGTAATAAATATAAATATATATGAACGACTTACTGTTTGTCCCGTTGAGAGGAGTACCGCCACCTTGTTATACTTCTTTGTTGTTATTTTGCCCTTTGAATGAAGACTTCCCTTTTGTGTGGTAGGTAACGAAAAGACATATCACCTTTTTCTTAAAGATATGTTTATTTGGAATTCACTAATTAAATGTTCCTTTAGTGTTCACTACAGATTTCACCAGATTAATTGTTAGAATGAAGAAATCTAACCGATAATACAGTCAACTATATTAAACAGACACACTGATATCGTAACGGGGAACGTTATTACACAACACCGACGATGAGGAATAACTCACTATTTTTCATAGTTCTCCAGTGAAGTGCATTTAGTTATTTTTACAGGGAAAAAGTGAAATGGAAGCCTGATACGACAAGAAATTCACTATTTAAAACCACACCTCGGTTACGCGAACTGACACCACTTTCGCTGACCATCTCGGCCGAATCTCAAAAACCAACTCCTTTCCTTTTCCGATCGTTTGATCGCAGGAAAACCTTTTTTTTTTGTTCGCTAACACAAGACAACGTGTTGCGATGATCACACTCGAGATACTTTGTATTAGGATCTCTTTTGTGAGCCCGCACATGTTTTGTCTGATCCCAAGGTATTGTACCTTGGATCGACAACCGTCTGGAATCCCTTAAGTATTACCTGGGATTTCTCACAGTGCCCAGACTTGGCAATTTCTTTTTTACTGAACATCGGAGCCAAAGATATTTTGTATCTTATGGGTATTGTTGTTCAGCGAGTGTTTTTACGATCGCCGTCTTTTTTTCCGTATAGGAAATGTTTCCTTGAATAGGATTAAAGGGGACGGTGTCGCCGTGCATTTTATGCTTTTTACCAACTTTACTTAAGAGTTGGTCATCTGGTCCGCAGATTTGGAACCAGGGGAATTTACGTGTTGAACATCTGGTTCATATATTGCGTTTTGGATTTTTATTGTATTCAATATGGTCAAATTGAACGTTTAGTTCAATTTCTTTGATATTGAATTGTATATGGGCAAACTGAACGTTTAGTTCGATTTGTTTGATATCAATTTGGTATTGGCCCGTTTAGTGCATGGGGCAATGCTAGGGCTTGGGGAGTGCTTCATCCTTTTAGTGGATGATTTTGCGGTTACCGCAATTCTTTGGTGGAGACTGGCTCCAAAGAGGTATATATTTACGGGTGGGTGGTTTTGGACGTAACAGTATTCTCATTGCGTAAGGCAGCCGTGTTGATTCAAACCTGATCCGCGGATGCAATATGTCTCCGTAAGGCAATCCGCGCTCGGAAAACTGTACCAACAAAATAGTGATCCGAGTCGACGTTGGCACCTCGGTACGTTCTTACCGTTAACAGGCTCGAGGAGTGGCGGTGATCTATCAACACGTGGTCAATTTGGTTGCGAGTGGGTCCACCAGGTGATACCCAGGTGGCTTTATGGATATCTTTACGCGGAAACCTGGTACTTGCAACGACCAAGTTCTTACATGCTGCCAGTTAGATGACTCGTAATCCATTGTCATTAGTGTTCTCATGCAAACTATGGGAACCTGCGTAGTGCCTAAAAACCGGCTCCCCACCTATTTTCGCATTCAAATCACCAACAACGAATTTCACATCGTATCTCGAGCAGGCATTGGGGGCCCGTTCGACGTTCTCGTAGAATTCTTCCTTTTTGTCGTCAGAGGACTAGTCTGTAGGTCCATGAACGTTTATGAGACTTATGTTTTTAAACTTGCCACGCACGCGAAGAGTGCATAGCCTTTCGTTTATTGCATTAAAGCCGATGATGGCAGGCTGACTAGAAAGCCTACTCCGAGCACATGGTGTTTTGCATGACAGCTGTAATAAATGTCATACTCGTTTCTTTGAATAACACCACTCCCCGTCCATCTTATTTCTTGTATTGCTATGACATACCTTCTATTGGGATAGGGCATCGGCTAGCTGCTGTGCAGCTCGAGCTCTGTATAGTGTGCGGATGAGAAAATTCTCAAATCGCTTAAGCCATATTTGTTTCCGTGGCCGTCGTCGTTTATCCGGTCCATATCCGAGGTTTGTTAAGTTTGCCATAATAGTTTGTTTTTACGGGCATGGTTATTAGCCTTGCGCCAACCTTTCTCAGGATGTCGCTGCATGCATTGGTTCACTACTTGGTGGGTGCCAAAGTAGCTATCCAGGGGTGTCGCGTGGAGACTGCATGTCAACTTGGATTGAACAGGGACAAGGATCGTCCTGGCCTTCGCCAGGTTGAAAGCTATTAGCGACTTTGCCCTGTATGTTCACTCCCATCCCATTTATTCGCCGTTTACCCACCCGTAAGACATCCGATAAGCATTAATCTAAGAACACGTTTATTCAAAATGTTCAGATGCCGAGTTTGTGGTTGTGTTTCTTACAAAATTTAAATAGGTGAACTTGTGGGGGGTGAGGAGTTTGTGTGCCGGCGTACGACACGGGTTCGTATCACCCACCAACGGATTGTGCACTGAAAATGTTCACGAAGGTCAAAGGTTCGTCACACCTGTGCACTTGCAGAAAAGGAAAATAAAACACACGGAGTTTTTCTTGGTCTATAAGTATTTTTATTGCGGCACTTAGGAACGGCTTTTAAAATTTAACTTGCAACGTTACTGCGAATAAGGGACCCTTAGGTGATCTTATCCTTGTAATGCACTTAATTCATTTATCCTTTTGATACTAATGAAAACGGTGTTCGGTTTTCTTTGATAACGCATTATTAAACGTACGCGATTATTTACGGCAGTGATTGTTTGATTTCTTCTTGAAACATATTATTAGATACACACGATTCTCTACGGCGATGATTGTTCGATTTCTTTTTGAAACAGGTTATTAGGTACACGCAACTCTTTATGGCAACGATCGTCCGATTCCTTTTTGAAACATCTTATTAAATACATACGACTCTTCATGGTGATTTGACCTCGTTACGCAGGGCTGGTGTGCGTGCGCCGATGGTAGAATGACGACTATATACTCGGGGGTTTGCACCCCCCGAGCGCACGTTACAAGGGGGGCTGACGTGCGCGCGTCGATGGTAGGATGATGACTGACTTATGAAATCGAAAATCCATCGCGTTGTGGCAGTGGCGTCGTAAACTCATTGCCGCTTCCTAAGAATTTAGTGGAAGAGTTGCTATGCCTGCATAGGAATTTAGTTCCAGCGAATCCTTGCCGTGTAAGCTAAGTTGGATTCGTTGGTTGTGTATACCAGGAAATTGAAGTTGCTTGGGTGCAAGCAAGGAATATCGTTTAGATAGAATGCTGGTCGAAGTCGTTTCGGGGAAATGTATGCGGCTTGGTTAGTTGTTGATGTTCCGTTGAGGATTTGAATATGCGTTAGTAACTGCATATGAATTTCGGGGAAGTTAAGATTGCTTGGTCACGAAGAGGAAATGAAAGTTCAGTAAAGGATTGACCGAAGCAATTTTGGGAAAATGTATGTGGGGTGATGTAATTGAGGGAAATGATTAATATTCCGTTGTAAATTAGAATATGCATTTATTTCAGCTCGGGAAATGGGTTCTTGGTAAGTATGGGATGAATGCAAATGCAGATTTTGCACGCGGAGCTGGATTAAAAAGACGCGCTGTTAGCGGTCAAGATTGGGTGGCATTGTGGGTTGGTTCTCCATGTGGTATAGAGAACCCCCACAAACTCTTGCGTTGTCATTGCACGATAAATCTCTCTTGTTTATCTAAAATGAAATGTCTACTACCCTTGCACCTAAAGTGTGGCTGTCTTGCTGTGCTCAATTTATTTGTGCCCCATAGAGTCTTTGGATGTTATGACCCCGATTTATAAGCTACATATATTACATGTTCTCCCATAATTGTTTAGTTGAAAAGCCGCTTGTACATCCTTATGAATCATTATTAATTTCTTTTTAACTAATGATGTTAATTGTTGTCAGTCCACAATTTGCCAGGTAAACATGTGAATCTGACCACAGAGCCGAAATTATTATTGCTTTTACTTTGTTTTCTGTTTTTCCTAAGCAATTAAACAAAGTACCTAGTGTGTCAAAATTTAATTACGCTCTATTACAAGCAAGAACAAAGTTTTAATAACACGATAACTATAACAAAAGATAGATAAGCGATATACTTGTACAGCGAAGTGCTAGGCATTCAAAACTCCTCAAGCAGGCTGTAATAACATCAGCACCCAAATTACTGTTCATTCAGTAAGGTAAGTTATATTAGTCAAATAATTTGTAAGCATTAACCGCAACCGTAGTACTTCATGATTCCCAAAAAATAATCATTGTTTCTTATCAGCACATGGGTAATTTGATCGCACTGTCCCATTTACACACCGCCTGTACAACTCATTGGCCTAATGTGTACAACACAATTTAAGCAACGTGTCTAATTTCATTACAAGCACAGCAGGCAAAACACAGGTGCGGGGGCGTATCTTACAAATTAGCCTCCTAAATAGACCCAATGAAAAAAATTGGGTTTCTAATTACTAATGGTACTTCCATTGTAACCCAGGTTTCCAAATGTTACCTCATAGTTTTGTTGTAGCTCTTCTCCCAGAGGCGGCACGATTGTGACAAATTAAAAAATGTTGAATATAATTTTTTATTGCTGTTTTTATCTAATTTTCTTTTTTGTTTTTGTAAATCGTACAATTTACTGTTTGAGTACTTTTTTTTAATATAAATTATAATTATTTCCTGTAAACGATTTCTTATTTACAATGAGAACTTGCTGATGACTGAGCATTAGGAACAAATGGTATTAGTAGCTTTTAAGAGTAAGAGAGTGAAATCCCTTTTACGAGGTTAGATCAATAAGTCCCTGATGACAATCAGTCACAAAGGTAAAATGTATTAAAACAGCTTGCTCATAATTTGGTAAATGTTTTGATAGACGGGGATTGTGTTTTTCTAAATAAAGGAGAACGGGTACGATAGTACGAAAAGTTATGGAATAATTGACCCAGCTTTGCCAATTTTGCTTCCAAATCCCTACTTTTTTACTTTTTAAAACATTTTTTATTTTTCTTTTTATATTCTTAATTTCTAAATTAAAGGCTAGACAAAAAATGCTTAAATTCTAGCTTAATTATCTTATATAATAACTTACTGGTCCTTCGCAGACACTCTAAGCTAAACATTACTTAACATTTGTATAATTTGCCTTTCGGCGACAGAACTTTGTGGCAGTACTGATAATTAGTTGAAATACAAAGAAAAATTTGAAAAACTTTGTCAATTTTTTTTTGTTTTTTTTTTTCTTAAAATTTAACTTACTTAACTTACCTACTTTTTTTTTTTTTTTTTTTTTTTATTTATTTATTTATTTTTTTTTATGTAAAAGCACTTAACCTAACTTAACTTAAATCTTATACTACCCTAATTCTAGAAAAGCTAGGTCTATGTAAGCTAGCTGATGATACTATGATTCTATACCGATTTTGGTATCCAGGTCTTTATATGCCATCCAACCACCAGAACTGTTGACGCTGTCTAATACTATCGTCCCGGTCTCTGTGGGAGATAGCCCTACTGAAGCGCAGGAGCTCTTCTTCGGTGCGCGTTACTTCCCAGTCCTAGCACAATCGCCCGTCTACAGATGATCTACTTACTTGATAGATCAGCGGAATTCCGGATCTATCCTGTATAAGCCCTTTCATATCCAAGTCAAGGAACGCCTCTGGTGGAACAAAGCCGTTGCGACGCACGCTCTCATAGTACAAGGTGTTTGAATAATAGGCCCGGAAAATTAGGTCATTGGACAAGCTTATTGCTCTCGCAATATGTCCTCTGATTAATTTAATCATAAAATTATCCACCCTATTTATGTAGGCTTCATTATATAAAGTCTCATTTGAATAATACTTTTTATAGTCCGATTCCGGTGTCCGATATAATCTGAGACAACTTCTGAGACACTTTCTTTCGAACACCCGAATTTTTTCCATCAAATTTGGACCTATGTTGAACCATACTGGGCAACCATATATGAGCATTGGCCTGATTAGCGTCATGTAGCATATGACTTTTACCTTGCTGTCAAGTTGGCTACTGTGAAATAGCCTCCTTGTCATAGCAAGCGTTTTCCTCGCTTTGAGCAAAGCAGCCTCTACATGTCAGTTGAAATACAGATATTGGTCTAGCCAGATGCCCAGGTATTTAACTAAACTCTTGGTTTCCAGTTTATCTCCATGCGGTCCCACGATAACTAGCTTTCGCCAGTTTTACCTTGTGTCGTACGTGGCTTTGTATAAAGAAGTTCTAAATAGGATGGCTTCACATTTCTGGAAGTTGATCTTAAGTTTCCAGTCATTGCAATAGCGCTGCACTTTGTTGAAGTCTCGCTGTATTAACCTATTTATAATCGCAACTTTCGGAGCTGTTCTGTAAATTATGAGATCGTCTGCGTACGCAATAGCCTGCGGAAGTGCTTCTAATAAGTCGCTAATATAAATGTTAAAAAGAATCGGAGAGAGTACCGCGCCCTGTTGCAAGCCATTCTTGATATTATACGTTTTATTAGAGGTCACATTACCACTTTTGACCACGAACCTCCTGTCCTTTAACATATCGTAAAGTACATATAGTAAAGGCTTATGTATGCCATGTCTGACCAGTTTGTAATACAACCCTTCGATCCAGACGGTATCAAAGGCTTTCTCCAAGTCGATCAGACAGGCCCCTGTGCATTGGTTCCTACATTTATTCCATTGTATGTCGGAGACCAGTTTAGCTGCGGCATGTGTGGTTTCATGACCCGCCTTAAAGCCAAACTGGTTATTTGGAATAATGTTGTTGTCGTCTACCCATTTTAGCAGAGCTTTGTTAATAGTCTTTTCAAATGCTTTACTGATGGTTGGGAGTAAACTTATCGAACGCATGTTCATTGGGTTTGTGCAGTCTTTGCCCTTTTTTGCGATGGGCTGAATGATAGCCGTTTTCCAACGCGCGGGATAATATGCATTATTCAACGCGTTGTTAAACAGGACCGTGTATATATCTATTGCCATTGGGGGCAGGTTCTTGAGTACGATGTTAGGTACTCCATCTATTCCCACTGACTTTTTGCTTCTTAATGAGTCGAAGATACTCTGGATTCCTTCCCTTGTGATTAAAAGGCCTCACCATTGGCATTAATGTCAATTGACAGATTATCGTCACTGAATTCGGTAAAACTCGGATTCTCCGATTGCCAACGTGAAATTTCATTCCGGAGGTGCAGGTGATTCAGTAGAACTCTGTCCTCCAGGTTGTGATTTCGGCGAATGCTTTCATTCACCTTGTACATTTCGTGAAAGACAGCTCCCACAGCGTTCACCTTTTCCAAAGGATCTTCGATCACGAAGAGCTCACTATTGAGGATAGCGTTCTCTGCATCTATGCCAATGTTGGTTAGCAGCTGCTTGTTTACATCAGTACGTGGGATTTGGAGACACTGAATCTCATTTTGATTTTTGCTCCTGAATATTTTATTTATTTGTGGGAACATATTCGGGTTATTAGTTTTTATAGCTCGAATTCTGTTGTTCCAATACAAATTTGTTGCTAATCTATAATTAGCTTTAAGTAATTGTTGGAGGTTTTTTAATCGGGATTTCAGTGATATTATCTCCTGGTCGTGTCTGCCTGTAAACTGTCTGTGTAATTGTTTTAGTTTCGATAGCAGTCTGCTCTTTTTCTTGTGGAGTGCGTTTATTGTTGCGTTTCTGTACATGTTAGTGTGATCTGTAACTGTTGTTTTGGGAATTGTTTTGTCCATTGTTCGTTTTACGGTTTCGTCCATTTGTTGAATGTATTTGTGGATTTCGACATTAGTCAGGTTTCTGTTTACTGGCAGATTAAAGTCATTCGAACGAAGTTCTCTTGTTAATGATCTGGTGAACCGCGGCTATCGCATTGCCCCGTAGTTATAGGGTTGCGGGATCACGAATTCCTCCAGATCTGCGAGCTCGTACGGAAGCTCTATTACTGCCGTGAATGCACACTGGTCATTATCGTATTCAATTGTCCGTAAACAGTTTGTGTTTCGTCTATTGGTGTTAAGTAATCTCAGTCGTGAGTCGATTAGCAAGATATCTAAGAACGATCTACCTCTAGGGAGCGATGGATATTCGGTAGCTAGCAGGTCAGTTCTATATTCAATATGAAACTGATCTAACCAGCCAGCCAACTGATTTCCTCTGGCATTAGATATATAATTTCCCCAATTTCTATGCTTGGTGTTCATATCTCCCCCTAGGATAAAGTAGTTTTTGTCCAGGTGCAAATTTAAGCATCGAAAGAGTGTCTCTAGCTCCGCTATAAATAGGTTATGTTGGTGTTCCTCAGGTGCATAGGCCGCAATCGCATACATGCCCCTTCCTTGCTGAAGGGGTATGCGTACGATACAGGCTTCCAGCACTCGGAACCTGCGCACTTGTCCACTATATATAACTTTATGATGGATTCCTTTTCTAATAAAGATTGCGACATCCCCCCTTGAGAGGAGTTAGGTCGGTCTCTTCGTATAATATCGTAGTTTTTATGCCATATCTTGTGTCTCTGGTTTAACTTTGTTTCCCCCGCCAGAAGTACATCAGGCTGTTCATCTTGCAACAGGTTGAAAAGATTGGCTCTTCTCTCAGTTCTTATTAGTGAATTTACATTCACGACAAGAGCTTTTATTGATGTTGTGGTTAGAGGGTTTATATTGACTTTTTGTTTAGATTGGGCAAGTACGAGTAGATCTCGTTTATTTGGTTTTGCAGCTGTGTCATCTGTCTCTGCAGATTAAGCAGAACCGTGACCACGTCTGCTTGCGATTTTCCAAATCCCTATACGAGTACAGCATGCCGATTTTTTAATACATTCTTTTGTAGGGATGCATGGTATATTATAATCTTAACAAAGGCAAATTATGTTATTAATACATTTCATACGCATTTCTTTGTTTACTCGAAATGCACCCACAAAAAGACATGTATAAATGGATGAATAAATTATTGAATACAGTGCAAGGGAAGAGGTCAGGAATCGATAGGGAAAGAAGACACCGGTGTATAAGATTTTCATTAAGAGTGATGTGGTAAGTCTTTTAAATAAAACACACAGGAATTTAAATTAATGAATATATATTTTCTCAGATTGAAGTACAATCGGTACAATCAGTTATGTTATGGAAACTATTACGGGAGCAAATCATTGAACTTAATTTTCCAACAGTTTTCGTATAAATGAGACGAGATGTCGTCAATTTAACGGTAATATAGGACCTTATATCATCGAAGGTTGTATGATACAATTGATATATGAACACAATACAAGTATCGGGCATCACTGAGAAATCCCTATTTGAAAATGTATCGTGCCAAGAAAACGCTTTACATTGCTCTTAAATGACTGGACATTATAATAACGAGGAATCTAATAAATAGCCACAACATCTCACCGCCGGATGTTTCGACTGAAGAATTTGATTTAACCTGAAATTATTTTTTAAAGTGATTCCAAGCGTACACTCTAATTGATGAGTATTAAGGAAATGGAGTGCATTCTTCAAGTTCAGTTGAGTAAGGCGTGATAGTAAAGTGTGTTCGCCCCATAGGTATACAATGTGAATTAATAACGACATCGAAACTTCAAATGGTTTTAATTTTTACTAAACATTTGTGAAGTTGACGCATTAGGAAATTGAATCATGCCATGTTACAGCATCGAGCAACTCTTCAAAATAATGCATAAGTTATATGAAAATGGACAGTTAAAAAATAAAATGAAACACGTTTTGATTTCATGATTTCGAAGAAAGATTTGAATTTGGACACATACGGGGGTGGGTTGAAAAGTCTCCGACCTTACAAAGATACAAGACGTTTTTTCTTCAAATTTATTTTTATTTTTCTACATAGTCGTCTTGTAACTCTACACGCTTCTCCCACCGATGTTCTCATCTCTCTAACCCGTCCAAATAGTACTCGGCGTTTTTCTCTGCAAAATACCTGTTTACGAAGGTGATTGCCTCCTCGTTTGACGAAAATCTCTGTCCTCCGAACGTAATTTTTAGATTAGGGAAAAAAAGAAGTCGCTTGGGTCTAGATCTGGTCCATAAGGCGGATGGCCAAGCAGTTCAAACTGTAATTCGGGGATTTTTGCCATGGCAACCGCTGAGATATGAGACGGCGCGTTGTCTTGGTGAAACAGGTATTTCTTTTTCTGCAAATGTGGCCGTTTTTCCGCAATTTCTGTCTTCAGTTGGTCAAGTAATGATGCGGAGTATGCTCCTGTAATGGTTTTTCATTTTTGAGGATAATCAATTAAAGAACTCCATGACTTGCCCCAAAAAACTATCACCATCACTTTCCCAGCCAAAAAAACAGTTTTTGGTTTTTTTGGAGCCGATTGCCCCTTTGCAGTCAACTGTTTGACTGGATTTTAGTTTCGGGCGTATAATGCTGTATCCAAGTTTCATCGACAGTAATTAATTGGCGCCAAAACTAGGATTTATTGCGGCTAAACTGTGACAACAGACCATTGGAAATGTTCACTCGAACCCGTTATTGGTCTAACGTGAGCAAACGCGGCACTCATGTGTAAACCTTGATTTAATATGTGACAAACACGTTCTTTGGACATTTTCATAGCCTCTGCTATCTCTCTCACTTTAATTCGGTGGTCGTCTAGCACCATCTAGTGAACTTTAGCGATGTTATCGTTAGCTGTTGCAGTTTTTCTACGCCCTGAACGTTCATTGTCTTGTAGCGGTTGTACGAACTACACAGATCACTATAGGTGAGATTTCGTCGTTTCACCAAGGAACATACTCACCTATATTCAAACTACACGTGCCCACAGACGCGTGTCCTCAAAAGTCCTCCTTTCCACCTGAAATGAAAGGTAAGACTCATCCTGGAGTCAACAACCCCACGTATCTACAGATACATGGGCCACGAATCCGTCCAATTTTCCTACGCCTGCACGGCGATTGAAGGACATGACCCAGCATAGAAATTGTGTATCGATCCATCAACTGGATATACACAAACGGTTGACACAGCTGCGCCAGATGTCGACAAACATCACGTCGCTGGCGATAAGCGATTTGCCGGAAAACCAATCCGTGGACAAAACCTTTGTCCCTGCCGCAATGTACTTCGTTTAAACAAACGCCATTGCGGAACAACAGCAATAAACGAAAATGCCACACCATAGGGCTGTGGGGAGGAAGCATGGTGCGCCGGCGTACGGCGCTGATTCTCTTTGCATCCCCATCATTCACTTAATAGTTCATCGACTACAAACCGAATGAAACCCAACAAAATGTTCACCGAGGGGAAACGTCACACAGTGGAGAAATAAAACACGCAGGTTTGGTTTAATAGTTCAGGAGCACTGTTTATTTAATTTATCTTCTTAATGGTTTTTACTGTATCGAATCTTTAATCTAGTTAAAGGTAATTTTTTAAACTTAATAATTATTACAAGTTCACCGAAATCAAGAACACAGACGTTAGTTTTAATTTAACCTGGTATAACTACTTTTTATTATTCAACAGTGACTCCGGATTGTACGCGTCCGCAGCGCTAGGGACAGCGGGAGGAAAACCTGCCGTCGCAATCGGTAGTTGGAATAAGACTCAAAGATTCAACCCTCGTTTGGGGTGAGTTTGGTGGTGTGGTGAAAAGGAAATGAAATTTCCTTTGACCAGTGACCAATGGGTGGCGATCTCTGGGACGCGGTGGTGTACGTGTGTGTTCATACACATCACCGTGTTTATCGATGCGTTTAGCCAAGGATAAACGGAACCTACAACGAGGGGAAAAGAACAAAGAGGAAACGACCTAAGGCATCATTCGGTAATAAGGGTCAGCCTTCTAAATAGCAGCCACTCATTAGCTGCTAAAAGGGGTTGCGATAATTCATACAATAGAGATCGTATATCTCTGCCGACTGGGAGAATCGGATTCTTTTGTTTGCATATGTTAATGCTATTGAATCCAATCCGGCGGCTAAGCGCGCCGTTGGTGATTGTTTGAAGAATCACACAAAGAAGTATTTCCGAAAGAAGTGCTTGCAGCTGAATCAATAGTTGCAAGTCTTCAGAAAGTAATTTAAATGGATACACAATGACGGTTGTGTATACCATCTGTGTCAATTATGCATGGCATCTATGGCGACGCCAGGATCGTCTGTGATCTATTGTGTGAATATCTACACCAATTGGAAGTTCAGTTTTTGGTCGCTTATGCAGAGATGCATTGATACATGTATGAATGCCCTTGTAGGACAAATTCTTTGCAGGCATTTCCAGCTAATGCATTGAAAGCTTTAATTATCCTTGGAAAGGAAATGTTTTTGCTGCAGGGAGATTGCGGTGCAGGTGTGGGAAGGTTGGAATTTACCTGGCAACCGAAGGTACTGAATAGGTTTTGGTTTTCATGATAAGTTAGGAAAGAATTCTTGTAGGGAATTTATATGCGAAGAGATGCATGAAAGGTAAGAATTCTTTTATAGGGACGTTTAGGTTATACCTTAGATAACCTAGATGCGTAAAGGATTTAAGGTGCTAATGCGTTTGCATTAGCGAAACTTATAAGGTTGGGTCGAAGTTGTGGGGGTTCTTCAGGTAAGTAACAGTGGGGTTTGGCGGAACCGCCACAGGGCAAAGTACACATTATCTCACGGTCGCCGAATGTAAATCACACATTCGATTGTGTGCATAACCGATGCATCAGAGGTGTGAAATTCTGACGAACACGGAATGATCCACAGCAAACAGGCAAGAACCTCTGCGTGTGTATGTGTGAGCACGATCGTCCCTGGTGGAGAGATTCTCGATTGAGAGAAAGTCACCATCAGCGAAAAGGAAAAGAAAACTATGGGGTGAACGGAATCATCCCCAGAGAAGTTACCACAGTCGAGATAGAACACAGAAAAGGGTAACAAAAACCGCGCAGCGCAAAAAACGAAAAAGAGAGAGAACCCCTACGACGGAGTTAAAGAAAAAGTGAACCACCACCGAAGGTCGCGCGCGTGTCGAGTAATGTGTGTCCCGTGAATTAATTCAGTGTGATATTAGTATATAGATAGCTATAGATAGCTCCTCAATAGTATACTGGTTAGTATACCCGCCTGTCACGCGGGAGACCGGGGTTCGATTCCCCGTCGCGGAGCCTCTGGCGCAAGACTAATGACCTTGCCCGGAAAAAACAAAGCATTATGGAAAATTTAACAAGCCTCAGGACTTGCTAAATAAGGCCAAGACCGGTTCCAGGTTGTAGTGCCGATGATGATGATGATATTAGTTAAAACAGTTTTCAACCGCAGATAACGCTAAACAATAAGCGAAATTAAGTACATTAAAATTTTCCGTTGAGTGACACTTCGCTTGCAATCGGGTAGTACACAACACACAAGGCAAGATATAAGAAAGCCAGATGTACACACACCAGTTCCTTTAGAATCACCACGGGCGTTCAAGTGTTGTTAATCCGTTACTTCATGTATTAATGAAAACAGATTTTAATAAACAATAAAAATTAAAATTAAAGTTTCATTTTGTTTTTCTGCGAACAGTGTTCAGCGGAAAACTTCATCAAAATTCGACTCTCTAAAATCCGCCAAAGTCTCCCAAGCTCTCATGGCCACGTTTAAATTCAGCAGCCCAAAATTTCACTGTGATAAATGATGGTGCCCATAGACAAAGTCCAACTCATCTTTGATTGGCGTAGGCGTATCGCCTTTCAAAAACGAAAATTTAATCCATTTTCACAAAAACCCTCACATCGACTCACTCAAACGACGGTCAAATAAAAACTACCTGTCGAAAATGGCTGAAATTTTGGTAAGTAACTGTCGAAAGATGCACAACTACATTCACTTGCTTTTATTGAGGAGTGCTGCTATCTTCACGTTGGGGTCGGAAACTTTTCAAGCCACCCATGTACAATACTTTTTGTGCAAAATCATCGTGACTAACAAGGTTCACCGCTACTTGAGTGGACAAACAGAATTTATCGCATCTGGTCAGATGAAAATTCAATGACGATCGTTAAGAAGCCCATGCATTGATAAAGAGTCACTGTATCGTGCAAGTTTTAAGCTGGTGACATTGGCGGTCCGAATTTCTTCGAAAACAATACCGAACAAACAGTTACTGTATACGGAAGTATGGATCTGGATAGTATGGATCTGAATGACATGCGGTTTCAGCAAGACTTGCCATACAACCAATGAACCTTTGAGGAGAGCATTAGAATATAGTCACATCTATGTCAGCTTATCGTGAAAGGCACCTAAATGCCCAGTGGTAGGTGGGTAACCAACGCCCTGTTATTCCTTGAAATAGTACCTCATCAAGTTATAGGCTCCGTGAAATGGTTGAGAGAAATCTTTGGCCATCTTTCGGAGCTTGGCTGATGGACCGGTTCGAGAAAAGATTGGTTTTAGATGGTAAGTCGGTTCCCGGTTCCGAGGTGAGATACCACTCCGTCATGCTGTACATTCCGCGATATCGTCGGAAGAAATATTCGATTATTTTACGGACACTTAACAGATGGTCTGGACTGAAATGGAAATAAGTCATGATGGTACGTTTTGAGATAAAGAATCTTGAAGATAAACTAGTTTCCCATTCGGAACTCCGTGGGAGACCTTATTAGGAAGAACATCATGCAAATGTTTGACAAATAACCGAACTGTAAACAACTCGACACTGCGTAAACGGATCCGCCGGGTTTGGTGAGTAACTGCCAAAAGATGCAGAACTACATTCACTAGCTTTTATTGACAAGTGCTGCTATCTTCACGTTGAGGAAACTTTTCAGACCACCCACGGATATAAATAAAGTATCCCTGTAGATCACCAACGTATTTCGCATTCAACTTTTGGAACTTTTCAGGAGCAACGCTTTTCCCGAATGGAAGAACATTAAATACATACGTCTCGCAAGGGGCACTAAAAGCTATTAACTTTTTGAATGTTATTTGCGAAAACCCATCTTTGAGGTCCAGCACTGAAAAAAACATCCATATCTCTCATTGCATGACTAAAATCATCAGCCTTTAGGATTAAGAAATGCTCGTGCATGATATTATCATTAACGTAACATAAACAAAGGAGACCATTCTGATGGTTCCATTTTCTTTGAGATTATTTTCCCCGCTTCCATCATATCTAATGTAGCTTTTAATTTTTCTCTTAAGCATATTGGCAGGCGGCGTGGAGGATTATGTGTAGGTATAGCTGTTGCTTATAATTCTAGAGCGCATTTTTCTGGATATCGGCCAAGTCCACTAAATACATCCTGACTCTTTGTTATGGGTTTGTCTTTGGTTTTTGCACCAGTATTCTTTTAATGAGACCTAATTTCTGACAGGAGCGTAAACCCAGTATTGGTTAGACTTTCAAATCAGCAATAACAAAGCATACTTTCTTTGATACACCGTCAAGCTTGAAATTTATCTTAGTACTAGGGTGGGTTGAAAAGTTTCCGTCCTCAACGTGAATATAGCAGCACTCGTCAATAAATGGTGAATGTGTGGAATCACATGGAGAACCAACCCGCAATTCCAACTAATCTTGACCGCTAAGAGCGCGTCACCATAGCCCAAACCTGCAATAGCACACATTCGCAAACATGCAAAGAACACACTACCCAATATGCAAATATGCAATAGCATCCGTCCCCAAATCTGCAATCACATACATCCCCAAACTTTCCAAGAATCCGTTTCTCAATCTGTAATAAAACGCATTTCCAAAAACTCGCAACAGAATATAAATCATCTCCCCATTTACATCAAATTGAATACATTTTTTCCCAAAAACCACTTCGGTTAATTTCCTATTTAAACTATATCCCTCGCTCACACCCAAGCGGCATTAACTTCCCCCGAAAATCATTCCGGCTCACTTCCTGCTGAAGCCATTTCCCTCGCTTGTAACCAAGCAACATTCCTTTTCCCCGAAAACCATTTCGGCTCCCATCCCAACTAAACCAATTGAAACAACACCGATTCCCCTTGCTAGTAAGTCATCACCACGATGTGTTGCATTTCCACGAAACAACCATCGCAACGACCAAGACCCATATCCCTTTGTCTAACCGACAACTCATGCCCATACTTGGTCGCGTTTCCAAAACCGATTTCTTCGTACACATAGCGACAGAGGAATCTAATTCAGCCTGTGCGGCAGTAATTCTCTGGAACTAAATTCTCTATGCACGCATAGCAACCCTTTTCAAGTTCCTAGTAAGTGGCAGTGAGTTTATCTAGCTATGACTCTACTGCCACGACACGATGAACGGATTCTTGTCTTTAATTACTCAGTCGAGATTCATCCGCCGAACGGTTCACATCAGCGAGTCGAGTTTTAACAACCAATCGAGAGGGTCCGAATTCTACGCTCGAGGAGCGCGGTCTAGTGTCTTAAGCATTTTAGTTTGTCCGTTGTGTTTAAACATTAGCTTAATAAAATAAAAATAGAAACAGTGACATTGCAGAGCTCGACCATCATTTCTCCGCATCACGCGTTTGTTCGTTGCGTATAAACACTAGTTTAACAAAAATAGAAACAGTGACATTTTATAGCTTGACCATCATTTCTCCGCTACGTGTGTTTGTTCGTTGTGTTTAAACGGTAGTTTACCAAACAAAAAAAGGGGGAAAACATTATCATAACTAAGGTGTATTATAGCTAACAAATGAAACCCAATTGCAAATCAATTAAGGAACCATTTGCTACGAATCATTCAGTGGGTTTTATTTAACATTTTCGCGAACAGTGTTCGGAGTAACATCGGTGGGAATTTACTGAACCCACGCCCGTGCAGGCGTAAGAGTTGAATAACCCCCACAAATGTACTTGTGCATCTTTTGACCGTTGCTCACCAAAATTTCAGCCATTTTGGACGCGTCGTTTTTTTTTTGACAGTCGTTTAAGTAAGTCGATGGGAGTGTTTTTGTGAAAATGGACAAAATTGAGTATCGAGCTGTCATTAAATTTTTGTTTTTGAAAGGCAATACGCCTACGCAAATCAAAAACGAGTGCTGCTATCTGCACGTTGAGGTCGGAAACTTTTAAGCCTACCCATGTATTATTAACTACTATGTGTTCAGTTTTCAATTGTGTTTAAACTCTTATAGCTCTTTAAATTAACCGAATCAATATACCAATCAGAAGATTCAGAATCACTAGAGTTAAATTTATTAGAACACGGTACGTCGCTCGCGTTTTTCCACCTCTCGCACAATGCGGTAAAATAGTTTTTCCTGTTACAAAGATTACAGCATTTACCGTACGCTAGACAGTTGCCTTACGCATGTTCTCTACTACAGTATTTGCACCTTGTAGCATGTGCTCTATCCTGTCTTTCTAACCTCAAATTGGATACATTCGATTTTTGATGAATAATGTTTTTCTTATATTTATGCTTAGCTTGAGATACTTCGTCCACAGTTCCTTTCATGCCGGTTTCTTGCATTGTCCTCACCTGCGATATGGTTATCTCTGTAACACGGCAGTACTCTTTACCATTGTCCAGTGGCAATCCATCGATTCTTAAAAGTTTCGCTTGCAGATTTGGGTCGCTAGTTCCAATCACAAGAGAAGAAATTCCGTGTATTCGATAATAAAGTTCTAAGGGGAATCTTTTGCGGTAAATATGACGAGGAGGCAGGAAAATGGAGGAAACTCCACAACCACGAATTGGAAGAGCTATACCGCAAACCTACAATAGTGAGAGTAATCAAGTCGCGAAGATTCAGATGGGCCGCACATGTGGCGCAAATGGTGAACGATAGGACCGTACGTAGAAGTCTTGACGGTAGACCAATGGGAAAGAGACCGACAGGACGGCCGCGACGGAGATGGGAGGACAATGTGGGGTTTGTTACGGTTAATTAGGTGGAGACGGCTTGTATATGGCGGTAGAATTAGAGGATTTTCCCAATTCAACCCTCGGAGGGCAAAACGCAAAGAACGACGTTGCACGCTTTTGATCCTGCGAATATGGGACGATTAGTGAGACAACCATCGGTCTTGTATTATTTCTTTCCCACCATCCCCCCGCCCAAGTAGTTAGAGAACATCTGAACTAACCCTACCCATGCTGTCCTTTGATACCTCCTCCCCCTTTCTTTTCAGATATCTTGACACCGAGCCCAACATCCGTATGGATGTGGGTGATTCTGGTCATCGTAATATGACCAGGCGACAGAGACAAGATGAAGGACACATCTGTCCTTGTCTCTCCAAAGTCGGCCTCTTACCACCCAAATATTTTTGTAGTTTTTTTTTGTTTCAGGGGCAGTCCCAAAGCGCAGATTATCAGACGCCGAAGACGTGATCTGCGTTTACTACGGCACTCAAAACCTACTGATTTTTCCCACAATCTCCCATCCAAGGAGTTAGAGAACATTTGAACTAACCCTGCCCACACTCTCCCTAAATACCTCCCGCCCCCTTTCTTTTTCAGATACCTCGCGACCGAGCCCAACACCCTCACGGATGTGGGTGATCCTAGTTAACGCAAGCTGATCAGAAGGCAGAGAGAAAATGAATTTGTCGGCCTCTCGCCCTTTTTTGTTTTGGTTTCAGGGGCAGTCTCCCAGATAACGTCCAACGTTTAACGACGTCAATAAATTAATTTAAATCAATAATATATTAAAATTATCATAAAGATCAGTAAGTCTCCAGAGGCCGAGGCTAGGGCCAAAAATTATAAAATTGTAAGTCCTAAAATTCAAAAAATAAAGACCACTCTTCACATCGATCTTTGTGGCTTTGTATAGTTACGGTGTGGTTGATTGCATTTATTCGTGAATGTTGCAACGGCTCCTGTCTATAGTAGTTCAACTGCTTATTGGGAGTTACCTCAGGCCAATCCAACTTCGAAGGACCAGCGGGACAGAGGGATACCGACTCCTCCAACCCAGACACCGATAGGATCCAACCGGCCTGTAGCCACCTGAAGCGGCCAGGACGTACCTTCCAACCGCAAGCAAGGCAGTAAGCCGCCAAAAAATAAATAATAATTATATTATAACCTTTACATCATTAATATGTGGGATGAAGTAAAGCTCCGTATCACATAAGATGCCAAGGACACGAATCGATTGTACAGGTGATATCTGTTGGTTGAGTAAGAAATAAGTACGTTGACGGGAGGGGGAGCGTTTACTGGAGAAGGTGTGAGTGACATTTGGAAATATTTAGTTCGAGGCACCAAGTTGAAAATGGAGAGTACTCTCCAGAATGGATTCATTCCCCCAGAAGCGTTCCCTTTCTTGGATAAAAAAGGATTTATTCAAGACAAGCACGGAGTCCCCATTATTTACCACGCTTTCCGTGGTGTCAGGAATAAACGAATTCTCCATGATAACGTTATCTAAAATATTCCAGATCGCCTGCGTTTTAGTATGGTGATCGGTGAAAAAGATAAGTCAATAAAATGTCGATCCCATCTCAACTGGTGGTGGATCAGTGATGATGAAAGGACTATACGTCCCCAAACATAGTATGCCTCTCAGACGCACCGCTTTTCTTTCCCCTATCACCAATTCCCAATTTTTTTTTTATTTTAATTTATTATTTTTATTTTTATTTTTTTTTTTATTTTTTTTTTAAATTTTTTATTTTTTTTTAATTTTTTATTTTATTTTTATTTTTTATTTGATTTTAATTTTTTATTTTATTTTAAATTTTTATTTTTTTATTTTTATTTATATTCCTTTTTTATGTTTGTACGTTTTGTTTCGTTTTTTTTTTAATATTGCTTGTTAGCCCTCTATATGTGTAATTAAAAAAAAATAATAATAATTAATAAATAATACATGATATAGAAAGAATAGAATAAATTTTAAAAAGAAAACGTATCAATTATTGTGACATGTTATAAAAACATTAGCTATTGTACTCCAAAAGACATAGGATAAATGACAATGTATAATTTAGAGTGCTTGCGAAGAGCCCGTTAGATAATGTAAGAATGATATTTGTAAAATAAACCCAGACAGCATGTCCGCCCCTGGATAGTACAGGAAGAAAAAAGGTCACTGGTTGTTGCCACATTTGTTTATCGCAGGCTCTGAAAAAGCGGCGAAAAACAAGAAAGGCTTGTCGCCAATGTGAAATGCCGGTTTGCGATGAACACGCAACTACGTTGGTTGAATGTAATGCATGTCACAGAAGTCCTTCTGAATAAATTTGTTTGTTAATTTAAATGCATTTTTATTGTTTTTCATTAATTATTAGTTATTTAAATAGTTAATTATCAATAATTAATTATTAATTAACTATTTAACATTCAATTTTGCATCATTCTTCATCATTCTCAATGCTTTTTAAATGGGGTACCCGGGTACCCGGTCGTGGCTCAGAATACTATTTTATAAAATGTCAATTTGAAAGTAAAAAAAAAAATTGTTTCATTGAAATTTCGTAATTATCATTCAGAAACGTTTGAATGGAGATGATCTAAGACATGGGACCGAAATTCGTCTACTAGGCCGAGCAATCGTGAAATTGCGACGTCATTGACATAGGGGTTAAGTAAAATCTGTAATTGAATTGTTAAATATGTTTTATTTTTTTATTATTATTATTTATTGGCCTGTAGGAACCCGGCAGTTCATGACCTCACCGACTCGACTCCGCCTTCGTTCCCTGTCCTGTCAAACCTAACATTGTCCTCCCATCTCCGTCGCGGCCGTCCTACCGGTCTCTTTCTCGTTGGTCTACCATCAAGAATTCTACGCACGGTCCTACTGTTGCCCATTCGCGCCACGTGTCCAGCCCATCTTAAACTTCGCGACTTGATTAATCTCACAAAAAAAAGAGGACAGTTGTGCCAACTTAGCGACACAAAAAATGCTGATAATCCTTATAACTGGGCTTTTTAAATGATCAATTGTTGTTCTGGCAGCTTCCACAGTGTGGAATTAATCTCAGAAGGTTTGAACTCGAATGGAATTATATTTTTTACACATTATTTTTTTTTTACCGTTATTAAGTTATTTATGGTTGCCTTAGCGCTTTCGTAGATCTGAAAAACATTGGCTACTTGTGAATCACGTAACTGATAAACTCAATAAACAAGAACATACACCTCAGTACACGAGTCAGTATTTTAATTTTCTAAGTTATCTGCGGTTTCCAAACTTGATTCATATTCGCGTAATATATATCTTCCGTTAAAAGATCTATTGACTCATTAACATTTTTCTCCACTCGCCGAAAAGACAGGCGGAACGACAAAACGATTTATGTTAAGTGTCTCTGCGTAAAATAGTGTTATTATTATTTTGTCAGAACGACTTATTAACCCCATTATGAATTTACTTAATTTCTTGAAGTCAATTAAGATAAATTCATTTTCATGAAGCGTGGAGGATGTTTCCCGATTTAAGACCCCAAATGACAATCCACAATCTTAATAGTTTAGGCACCTCGTTTAAAGTTTCTTTTTTAATTTGAATACCGTCTAATGGATCGGAACAAATGGCTCCACAATCTGTCCACATTGTGTGAGTCATGGTTCCGACTTGGTGGAATATGGCGTCGGAGAAGTACATCTACCTAACATTTTTCTTTAGGCGACGCCCCCTTCTCTTTATTTTCAATTAGTGTGAAACAACGGAATAGAATGAGCCAATAATTATCAAGCACACAATACGTTTGTTGTATTTGTCTTTTTGTTTTCATTAAATCTATTCTTCTATTAGTCAAGCTAAGCCGACTGTTTAAATGTTTCCTGTAGAGCAGCCAACTAGTGAAGGTATTGAGTTCGACCAATATTGATCACCATCGAATTTTACCGTCATTAGATGTGACGAAGTCAGTGAACGCGCAGTCGCGGCTTCCACTTGATGTATCAAATTAGGCGACCGTTTTCTTCCTTTCTATGTTGCATATATGTTTTCTCTATATTTTTTTAATAAGACAGAGTTTTCTGTTCTTTGTTGGAACAGCTCCATTCAATATTAGTAGTACTCAACTATACTATCCGTTTCGATGTAATTCGATGCTACTCCTTTCGAAATAAAGAAATAGATCAGGTCATGAGTTTTGTTGCTTTCAGAATGCCAGTATGTTGATGAAATTCGCACTTTGCTTCTTTGATGGCTGTAAGCAATCCTTTACCCTTACCCGGACTAATCAACCTTAACCCCCAAATAGTGTGCTTGTCATTAAAATCTCCACCGATTATAAACCTTGGTGCGAGCTTCTTGAAGATATCTGTGAATTCATTTGAAATTGTGTGTCTAGGTGGCCGATATAGAGCACCTACGTTTGAATCAGCTCTATTAAGGTTAATAGTAACAATAGACGTTTGAATAAAATTTTTTTTAAATTCTTCTTGTTGGAAGTGATATATACTTTGTTTTCTTATCAGAGTTGTACCTACAGTGGCACGGTTCCTGGGGTTCATAGTCCCATAGGTCATATAAGCCCTGATTTTTATGAAGCTAGTATGAGAAAAGTATGTTTCAGATGCCAGTGCAATATCTATGTTGTGCTCTCTTAGAAATATTTCCAGTTCTTGAGCTCTTTGGTTGAGCTCATTAGCGTTCCAAGTGATTATTCTTAGGAGCTCATTACTCATTGTGTTTTTTTCTTGGATTTATTGGTCGGTGGGTTTTGAAAATGTTCAAGTTTACTTACCGTTCCTGGTTGATGCTTTTCTTGAGGTCGTCTTTGGATACACCGAAAATCTACATCATATCGATGATGGTCGGTTTGCTATTGACAGGTTGCTGTCTTCTTTTACCATCTGCTTTCTCATTTAATTTATTGTTCATTTGTGGGTTGCTAGCACCTGTTGTAGTTGGCCCCGGTTGTTCTGTATTTATTGATTGGAGTCTTTCAGAGACTGTAGTTTTCTTTGGGTAGTTGCAGTGATCCCAAAACACTACTCTTCTAACAACCTTATAATTCAATGCGAACCCACCTTGTGGTTTAACAAAGTTTTGTCGACAATTCACAGTAGAATAACACATTTTTTAAATACAAATCTCGAACAGATTTTGAGCAAAAAGGCGATGCATTTCAGTTTCTAAGATCAGTCTCCAGTTGAGTCCCGAAACTGCTAGCCGCTAATTAACAGAAAATAAAACTATTGAACAGAATGTAGGGTACTTTCCCCAAGCTTAGAAGCAAACTATTGTTTGTCCAGTAGTAAAATTTGGTAAACCAACGTAACAGGCCTCAAGCTTTAGCCCTATTTCGCTCCTCGGTTGCATCAGCAAGATGTATGAAAAATGCATATACTAGAAGTTAAACAACTTTATCAGTGCCAGGAACCTAATACCTGATTTACAATTTGCATTTAGAAAAGCGCACAGGACCATTACGGCTCTCAACATGTTTCAAAACGACGTCTGCGTGCGCCTCTTTAAAAATGAACCCACCATTGCAGTGAGCCTGGACATTGAAAAGGCATTTGACACGACGTGGGTCGAAGGTCTCGTTTTTAAATCGTTAAACACTGGTCTTAGTAGAACGGTATGTAAAGGGTGGTTAAATTTTAAGGGCCGATGTTGATTTTGAATAAAACACAAATTATTTAGGAAATTGTTATCATTTCTTTTTATTATGATAATATTAGTATGGTTCAATTATGTATGGAACAAAATATCGACCAAATGGCCGCCGCCACCTCGGCGGCACACCTCCATCCGATGGTCCAAATTTTCGATGACGCTGAGGCATAATTGAGGGTCTATGCCGTTAATGTGCCGAATTATCTCATCCTTTAGCTCTTGAATTGTTGCTGGCTTATCGACGTACACCCTTTCTTTCAAATAACCCCAAAGAAAGAAGTCCAACGGTGTCAAATCACATGATCTTTGCGGCCAATTGACATCGCCACCACGTGAGATAACACGGCCATTGAATTTGTCACACAAAAGAGCCATTGTTTCGTTAGCTGTGTGGCAAGTGGCAACGTCCTGTTGAAACCACATATCGTCCGCATCCATATCTTCCAATTCGGGCCATAAAAAGTTCGTTATCATCTCACGATAGCGAACACCATTCACAGTAACTGCCTGATCGGCCTCATTTTGGAAAAAATACGGCCCGATGATGCCGCCAGCCCATAAACCGCACCAAACAGTCACTCTTTGTGGGTGCATTGGTTTTTCGACAATCACTCTTGGATTATCATTCGCCCAAATGCGGCAATTCTGCTTATTAACGAATCCACTGAGGTGAAAATGTGCCTCATGACTAAAGATGATTTTCTTCGAAAATTGATCATCCGCTGTTGCCATTTCTTGCCACCATTCTGACCATTGACGACGCTTGAAATGGTCAAGAGGCTTTAGTTCTTGAGTCAATTGCACCTTGTGAGCGTGTAAATGCAAGTGTTTATGCATAATGTTCATCAACGACGAGCGTGAGAGGTGCAATTCTTGGGCACGACGACGAGTTGAGGTGGACGGCTCTTCAGCCACACTATCGCGAACAGCAGCAATATTTTCTGCAGTACGAGCTGTACGAGCATGCACTGGTGTTTTCACACCTCCTACAGACCCGGTTTGCTCAAATTTTTGCACGATTTTTCCGATTGTACGCACATTTGGACGATTAAATTGACCGAAAAAATCACGAAGTGCACGATATGCATTTTGATTTGAACGCCCATTTTCATAATAAGCCTGAATAACTTTAACGGGTTGCTCGATTATGTATCTTTCGATGGCTCAAATTGAATTGGTCTGAAATTGAGAAATGTCATATGAAATGCAGAAAAGAGCATGACGTTTAGGTGTGGTTCACATTCAACATCGGCCCTTAAAATTTAACCACCCTTTAGTATCATCTACTAGTTCGTTCGAAACAGAACCTCTCAAGTTCGGGTAAATGAAGAGATATCCCGAACTTTCAAGGGCATCACGGACGCAGGCCTCCGTTCTAGGCCCCATCTTATTTAACAGCTACACCTTCGATATTTCTCCCCCTGTGGACCAGATATGCTATGCGGATGACGTCCTAGTGTACACGTCATCCAAAAGCCCTAAACTCGCAACAAATCGACTCAAACGTCACCTAGATGAACTGTATCAGTATTAGAGTCGATGAAAAATCCGACTCAACCCATCCAAAGCAGTAGCTATCATTCTGAGTAGTAAACACTCTCGACCTACTTGTCGATATTCACAGAATATTCGAATACAAATAGGAGGTACTACGATTAGACCACAGGACAGGATGAAATATCTTGGGGTCATCTATACGCCAAAAATGAATTTCATCAAACATGTGACCCACATTCTTCAAAGGGGCCTCGGTCGGTCTAAGCAACTGCACAACACCTTGAAGTGTAGCAACAAAGTTGACACCAAAGTTAAACTTCTCTACTATAAGCAGTTAATTCGATCTGTAATATCGTACGCATTTCCCATATGGTCCTGTATATCTTCGGCCCAAATGGAAAGACCTCGAGTTATCGAAAGAAAAGTCCTCACAACATGCACCAACCACTCTAGAAGGCCTCACGGTCGCCATTACCCTTACTCTCACCTATACGAAAACGCTATCATTATCCCTATCAACGAGTATTTGCTACAATTAGCATACAAGTACCTCGAAAGCACTCAGAACAACGAGAACCTACTTGTACGGGAGTCTTGCGTTCTTGACCCTTCTCTCCTTGGATCTCTTCCGATCCGACCGCCACAATTTCTTCTTCAGTACACAACTGAAGAAAGCACGATTTCCAACAGCATTCCCCTCTATAGAAGAGGATTCCTGGACTCATCCCATAGGGTCTACTGCGAACACAGAGATCAAAACAGGCATGGTCCGTAACAAATGGTATTCTATGTGATATGATGCAGCAGTTGTGACGCGACGAGCGGAGTAACAGGTAAACTTCGTCCCGCCCCGCGATTGAATATCTATCGGGAATATGTGCCTGGCGGGATGTGGTTTTAGTCTGTAAAAAGCCGACATGCCTCTGGATCGGTTCAGAGGTATCTTTTGTAGATTTCCACCTTCTTACCGAAACAAAAAAAAAAAAACACACACACACACATACCGACCAAAGCACAGATTATCTGACGCCAAGGACGTAATCTGCGTATACTACTGCACTCAAGACCTATTGGTCATCTTTGATTTCTATCCCCCCATCCCTCCAACCAAGTAGTTAGAGATTTTTGAACTAACCCTGTAGTCACTATCCTTAGATTCCTGTGCCCAGTTTTTATTTTTCAGATATCTCGAGACCGAGCCCAACATCCTAACGGATGTGGGTGATTCTAGTTTTCGTAAAATGCCCGGAAGCCAGAGACAAGGTGAAGGGCGAATTGTCCTTGTTTCGCTCAAATCCGACCTCCCCTCACACTTTTTTTTTTCAGTTGAGTAGAGTACGAATTTAATCAGAGTCATTATAAGAATAAATTTAACTTTCCAAAACGAATAAAACCAATTTATTCATTGGTCCTTCGACCCGGATCGAGTCATCAAACAAAGACTGCCGTCGCCACCTGTATGACACAACGTGTTCCGCTGTTCAACATGGTATTCAAACGTTTCAGTCGCAACGCATTGAAGCGCAGCCGCTGCATCCAATCAGCAGGAAATACGGCCACCACAGGCGTGTTGCCGATCGACGCCTCAACAGAACATCAGCGCACTTAGTTGCGCAAGCAATATCCGATCCATAAGCATCGGATTCAGAAACAAGTAGGTAGTGGCGCAATTTTCGATCCACGGGTATCGAAAATAAGCCAATTTGCAATGGTTACCAACGATATGCGGAGCAAGTCGCCGATGGCGGATCAGACTGTCCCACCACTAAAAAGGAGACGAGGAGTCGTCAAGGGATTCCTCACGCGGTTGGAGGACTTCGTAAACATATCAACGCCGGTGTTACTAAATGGCCGTGCAGGATTAATCCTATTGGGTGGCAATGCCGCTATAATATTTTTTGGTGCATCACCGTGCTTCCGGTTTCCCGGGAAGAGTGGGCTACCCTTGTTGTCCTCTTTGGGTAGTCTCGAACCCGTGCGTATTTACTTTCCGCGCACTATATAACATGTTGCCGCACGATTACACTTGATTCACTAGCGACGTAAACAGTGAAAACTTCCTGCTAAGCAGTCACAAAAACAACAATTCCGCTTCTTTTACAAACAGATTTATTTTAGTTTTCAAATACTGATTACATTAAACTTATATTAATTTTTGAGGAGGTCTTCTCCTCACGCGCTCTACTGACTGATTCTTCCAAGCGACTCCAGTCAAGTCACTTTTCCAACTTCGAAAATTCAAATCCTCAAATATCTTTATATTCTTTCGAAGGTAAAGACGCCACTTATCGTTTGATCCTTTCTTGGAGTTTTTGTTTATGTAAGCCATCTGGCTAATACAAAGAAGAGTTTTTGTGCATTTCAAATGGGTAGCACGAGATCCGTGGAAATTGGTTGTTAGTTTAGGATCTGGGAATCCGCGTCTATTAGCAAATCATAAAACATCTGGTATGCGTTTGGATGTTTATTATTGCAAGAATTGTGTCTCGGCGTATCGAATAGATATGCCATTGTTTGGACACATGCACTTTTAGGTTTTGGATCTTGTAGGAATTTTAGGTGCTAATTGCTTTTAACATACATGGGAAAATAATGCATAATGCTGTTTGATTTTAGGAAATCGAATCGAACAAATGCATTAAATTGAATAAATGAATTTGAATTCAATAAATGAGAATTTCAACGTTTAGTTCTATTTGGTTTGACAATGTTATGTTGAGAATATCAAATGGATTTTGTTATAGGTGGGAGGAAAATGTAATGTGGGAGGTAATTGTAATATGACAGAAAAATGTGATGTGGGAGAAAATGGTAGGGCTTCTTGAAGCACTACACCGCCATCTGTTAAGATAGCACCCGCACCCTGTGATGAACGCAAAGCGTGAATTCAGCGATGGCCCATCGGACAAGCGTCCGGCGCCCTATGATCCAGTACTGAGAGTTCACTGCGACGAGCAGTAACCGGATTTCAGCGTGCATCAGCTTCAAGTTCAAGTCTCTTACGATGACCTTTGCAAGGTGATGTTGTCGATATAAGATTGGTGGATGCCGGCGTTCGTGTACCATTTTTCCTGTCTCCAGTCTTCCGCCCACCCTGAGGACACCTTGGTCATCGATGAATGGGTCGAGCGCAATCAGTTCATTCCATTTTCACAATTTTTTCCCGGCTCAAATAGTTGTCAGGTCCGTCTCATACGATTCAGCCTGAGCCGCTCGCAATATGATGCGTGTGCCCTCCAATTCCTCAGCATTGAGTGCACCCGACCGCCTGGCTGAGTTGTTGTCTCCATTGCAGCTACTGTTGTCGATGTACGGTTTCAGCCAAGCCACTGTTCGCACCGTTCGAGTGAAGATGGAGAACTTTCTTGTTATCGACATATCCTCTTGCTGGATTACAAAACACGATCCTTACGCTCCTCGAGATCTGCCGATGTACCGGTGTCCGCCTCTCGGACTTGGTAAATAGGCGCCCGGCTCAACCTCAGATTCTTGTCCCTAACAAACGGGGGTCCTCGCCATCTGGAATGGAATCTGAGCCGGGAATTTATACCGTGGTAACTGGTATCGGTTGCGCAACCACCTGTATTTCAAGCGAATAACAGACCTAAGCAGCTTTGCCAAGTGCGGAAGTATGGGGCTGCTAACTGGGATGATTTGCGAGATTTCTTCGCATCCTTTCCATGGTCGGAGGTGTGCTTCGGAGACTCCGATGTTTAGGCATGCGCGGAGTCGGTTACAGCGATTATTTCTCACGGGATTGAGATCTACTTTCCACATTCCATCAAAGGAAATTCATGTGATAAACCCTAGTTTGATAGAATATGCAAGTATTACAGTGGCAAATAAATAAAACCTTTAAACAATGGCGCCCCAAACCCACCAAGGTTAACAGAACGAATTTTGTTAGAATCAGAAACGCGTGCAACCAGGCGATTGATACCGCAAAGATGGCTTACAATAACAGAGTGACCAATAAACTCCTTGAGTGCCCAACTGGTTCTCATCCCTTCTGGTCAATGGCAAGGGCTACCAGTAGTAATTTTGCTTCCTCCTCTTTTTCCCCGTTAGTGACGGGCAGCGGGACGTTAGTCACGAATTCAAAAGATGAAGCTAATGTGTAAGCGAATTTATTTTCCGCGGATTCAAATCTCGATGCCGATCTTTTGGAGCCACCTGTGATCGCGCCGGTACACCCTTCGATCCGGGATGTGAGGTTTCGCCCGCGTTCTATTCAACGCACTCTACGTGGTCGAAACTGTAAAAAGGCATCCGGCCCGGACGGAATACCAGCAATAGTCCTTAAGAACTGTGTACGAGAACTATCGCCTGTTCTTGGCAGACTTTTCCGTTTATCTTATGCACAGAGGACATTTTCTACCTGGTGGAAAATCGCTCGAATTCGGCCAATCCAAAAGAGGAGGAAAAAGTGCCCCCACAAAAAATACCGACCGATAGCATTACTATCTCTGTTGTCTAAGGTGTTAAAAAAGGTCATCAATGCCGAGTTAATTAAATATTTGGAGTGCAACGGACTTTTGAATGATCGTCAATACGGATTCCGTGGCAGGCGGTCCACGGGAGACCTTTTGACTCTTATAAATGATATATGGACATCTGCAATTGAGGGGCATGGTGAGTCAAGGGCGGTCGCATTGGCTACCTCCAAGGCTTTTCATCACGTCTGGCACGGGGCATTGCTGAGCAAGGTTCGTTCATATGGACTTTCCCAGCAGCTTTGCGACTGGACGAACAGCTTCCTCGAAAATCGATTGATCGGAGTTGTTGTGGACGGCAAGTGTTAGGATCTGTATCCTGTTAATTCGGAGTTGCCTCAAGGTTCTATTTTGGCTCCAACCATGTTTTTGCTTCACATAAATGATTTGTTAGAGTCAACCGATAACAAAGTGTTCAGTTTTGTGGATGATAGTACGCTTGTTTCCTCTTTTTCTTGTGCCCGGCCGATTGGTGCATCTACGTCGCACCGGCTGAGATGTGGCGAGATTGACGCTCTGAATCGCAATCTGGGTAAGGTCCTGCAGTGGGAAAAGGCCAATCTCGTCGACTTCAATGCAACGAAGACACAGTATACAACATTCACAAGGAAAAGTGGATCATCGGTTCCACAGCTGCTGATGAATGGGGAGACCCTCGAATCTGGGGAAAGCTTGAAATTGCTCGGCGTCACGGACTGTGGAAATGTATCGTGGCATAAACACGTGCCGAACATCAACAACAGGCCAACCTCTGGAAAACTCAGTTATCTTTTTAGAGCCAAGAAATATTTTACTCCGCTCCAACTTCTTCTCCTCTATAAATCGCAAATTAGACCCACGGTTGAATATTGGTCTCATGTTTGGAGTTCTGCTCCTAAACATACCCTCGACCTACTTAAAAACATACAGAGACGAGCGATGCACCTATTCGGGGACGCAGCGCTGACGTCAGGACTACAGTCGCATCACATCGAAGGGGTGTAGCTGACCTCTGTCTATTTTACAGATATTATCATGAATACTGTTCTTCGGAGATTCGTGGTATCTATATGCGCTCTACGAGACAATTCGGCAGCCCGCAACACTTTGCGGTTCATTTACCGACGGCGCGAACATCCCTGTATCAGAACTCGTTACGGAGGGGGAAAGCTGTGGAATTTTTGAGTGTTTCTGGAGTGTTACAATCTGCAGTTGTTCAAAAAGAACTGCAACGGTCATTCAATGGTATCGCGGGGCGCCATAGGTTCGCCCCTTCTGAGAGAAGTATGTATATATATATATATATATATATATATATATATATATATATATATATATATATATATATATATATAAAACGACGCGTTGCCCGAAAGGGAGGGGATGCCGTTCCGTATGTTACGGTTAGCAGCTTAAATCTGTGGCTGGCACTCCTCTGGGTTGTCTCGCCAAATAAATCTGTGGAAGTCAACGTGACCAGGTTGGACTCAAATTTGGCGAAACATATTGGCGATATCCAAGGCCAAGGGTATGGGATACTGGCGAAAACGGGTCAATATTGAAATGAGATCCGACTGTAACGACGGTCCAACAATCAGGTGATCGTTAAGAGAGGTTCCATTGCTGGTGGCCCGTGAAGCATCAAACACCACCCTGAGCTTGGTGGTTTCAATCTCGGCTTTAATTACTGCATAGTGGAGCAGATAGCAGCACAAATGGTCCGGTATTTTTAGGCTTTCTTCTATACCGATTGTTCTCTTTGTATCGTTGATGATCATCTGAATGGGGACACATAGACACACAGGAAATATAAGGGGCGGCAGTTGGTTAGTTGAATACAGTACGAATTTAATCATAAGAATAAATTTGACGACTTGAAGGGTTTGACTGAATATTACTATAACGGCTGTGGAGGAGAGCGAGTTGTGTAATTGGTGAGTCGGTTTCTGAATTTATTTACTTATTTATTTAATTGAGGCGATTTCAATGAGCGACATCCTAGTTTGATATCTAAGTTAATAAAGAGAAAGAGAACACTGGGCTAGTGGGGGGTATTTGGAGGTGGATATACGAAAGTGTAAGTGATAGGATGGGGAGGGATAGGGTGGTAGGATAGGAGAGTCGAGAGTAAAAATGTGTGCTGGTAGTATGAGTGTGAGCAGCGGGTGAGGTGGGGCCAGGAGGGGAAAACGAGAAGACGAAGTCTGAGACCAGGAGAGGTGAGATTGAAATCGAAGGATGCTGCCCGTCGCAGCATTCGTGAAAGGGTTTTGTTGGAGCCGTAAGAAATGTGATGGGCGGGCAGATAGAAGAGACGGAGGTTTCGTACGTTACGGAGGTTAGTGTGGAGACGAATGAAGGAGAGCAAATTGGGCAGTTGACTGAACCAATGAGAAGACAGTGGATAAAGAGAATGTCAGCGTGACGTGTTCGCTCTTTAAGTGTGATGAGGTTAATTCGACGGAAATGGCTTGTGTATGTAGGGTGAGCACGAGGGGTTTCCTAGTTCAAACCGCGAAGGGCAAAACGCAAAAATTGACGTTGGATGATTTCGATCCTGCGAATATGGGACGAGTAGTGAGGAGACCAGGCCTGACTGGCGTATTCCAAAAGGGGGTGGACAAAGGCTATGTAGAGTATTTTGGAAACGTAGGGGTTAAAGAATTTTTTCGTGTAGCGTTTCATAAATCCAAGGGCGAAGTTGGCCTTAAGGATAGTGTCATTGATATGTGGGGTGAAGTTAAGCTCCCTATCACATAAGATACCAAGGTCGTGTATCGAGGGTACAGATGATATCTGTTGGTTGAGAAAGAAATAGGAACGTAGCGAGGAAGGGGGCGTTTGCGGGAGAAGGTAATAGAGTAACATTTGACAACGTTAAGTTCGAGGGAGTTGTTATGGCACCAAATTGAGAAACTGTCGAGATTTAATTGGAGAAGTGAGGAGTCGTGAAGGGATCGTATTCTTTTGCAGAGAATCTGAATCTGACACGATAGATTCGAGCTTTAATATAGGACGATATCTAATATATATATACGACTTCGAACCCAAGGGAGGATAGCTTAAAGAGGATGAGTTTATGAAAGATTTTGTCGAACGCTTTGCTGAAGTCGGTTGTGAGTACATCGACTTTGCTGCCATTCTCTAAGGCACGGAGAGTATGGGATGAGAACTCAACCATATTGGTGGCGGTCGACGTGCCCAAAAGGAAACCATGTTGATTGGGTAAGATAATGGATTTACACCAAAAAGATAACGCGCTGTAAAGAATACCTTCGAACAGTAATAATGTTGCCGTTGTTCATATTACCCAGCGGGGGATTTTGTGGCTAAAGCGTTTATTATTATTATTATGTGTTTTACACTATTCACTTAGCACTATTGACAAAAAACCCGGCTTTGTTTTTTGTTGTTGTTGTGTGTATTCGACTTGACTTGGCGAGGATCACGGTATAATACATCTTTGAAATTCGAACGTCAAGTGAACACTATGTCGTTATAACACAAACATTTTCCACATAAAGGATAGTAAAGGGGGTTCTCGATAGTATAGTGGTTAGTATACCCGCCTGTGACCCGGGAGACCGGGGTTCGATTACCCGTCGGGGACCCTCTGGCGCAAGACTAATGACCTTGCCCAGAAAAAATAAATCATTATGGATAATTTAACAAGCCTCAGGACTTGCTCAAAAGGGCCAAGACCAGTTCCCGGTTGTAGTGCCGATGATGATGACGATGGATAGTAAAGCGATTACTACGCTTGTTTCCTCCTTTTCGAGTGATCGGCCGATTGGTGCATCAACATCGCACCAGCTGAGATGTAGACAGATTGACTCTCTGAACCAGGATCTAGATAAAGTCCTGCAGTGGAGAAAGGCCAATCTTGTCGACTTCAACGCAACGAAGACCCAGTATACAACATTCTCAAAGAAAACCGGATCATCGGTTCCACAGCTGATGATGAGTGGCCGGGCCCTCGAGGCTGGGGAAAGTTTGAGATTGCTCGGCGTCACGGTCTGTGGGAATGTATCATGGCATAAACATGTATCGGGTATCGCCAGATCAGCCTCAGGAAAACTGAGTTATCTTTTTAGAGCCAAGAAATACTTTACTCCGGCCCAACTTCTTCTCCTATATAAATCTCAAATTACACCCACGGTTGAATATTGGTCTCATGTTTGGAGCTCTGCTCCTAAACATACCCTCGACCTACTTGAGAGCGTACAAAGACGAGCGATCCGCCTGATCGGGGACTCGGCGCTGACGTCGGGACTACAGTCGCTATCACACCGAAGGCGCGTAGCCGACCTCTGTCTGTTTTACAGATATTATCAAGGGTGCTGTTCTTCGAAGATTCTTGGCATTGTTCCACGCAATTCGGTCTATATGCGCTCCACAAGACAATCCGATGGATCGCACCCGTTTGTGGTTCATCTCCCGACAGCGCGAACATCCCTGTATCAGAACTCGTTCCGTTACAGAGCGGGGAAGCTGTGGAACTCCCTTCCCACGCGACTGTTCCCGGAGCGTTGCAACCTGCAACTGTTCAAAAAGAACTGCAACAGTTATTTGATGGCATCTCGGGGCGCCCACTCGACGCTATAGGTTCGCCTCTCCCGAGAGAAGTCTAATAAAAAAAAAAAAAAAAAAAAAAAAACTACAAAATAGTAATATTAAAGGGAAGTAGTAAAAGGGATTACTACAAAATAAATGGAATAAAAAACATGCAATTCAATAAAAAAACGTATGTCTGGAACGCAAGCAAATTACTTAAGGTCCCATTCCATCTGCATTAGCAACATTAACGGCATTGGATTCTATTCTGTTTTTAAATGAAAAAGAAAACTATGCTCAAGCTGTGGAGTTGTTGTGGGAAACGAGATCGCGACGCCGCACGGGCGAGAGTTCTACCTCATCTACACCGTCACTAAAAGTTCCGCTGAAAGATAGTTCACCTGTTGAGTAAAAGTTCCAATCCGCAGAGTATGACGTATACCAGGAAAGAAAGTCAAACGCACTGATTTAAGCTATTAATTCGATCGTCACTTTATTTCCTCCAATGGTTTGGCGCAAAACAAACTACTTTAAAAATAAGCACAATTAATGACTCCGCTGATGTAGACATCACACTTTATCAGCCAACACATCAAACTTATTACCGAAATAACACTTTACTCATAATCGGGGGTTATTTAACATAATGCGATTTTAAATGTCACATCTACAGGCAGGACGGAGGACATCGGCGTTTGCCGTTTCGCACACACACACGACTCGCAGGGGTGCGATCGGAGTGAAAAAGGTGGCCCATCGTATTTACGCATTCTGAGCGCTAAGGTAGTGTAGTGGAGACCCGACCGGCTCGGTCTGGTGATGGAATGAAACTCAGCGATATTAAGTCGCTGTCAAAAGAATTTTTGGATGCATTTACTTTACTTGTAGTGATAACCGGATTTCATTAGAGGAGATCGTCATGGCACACATGTATGGGAGTACGTCGGTTCTTTTCTAAGATCAAAACCATTAGAACGAACGTGGAACACAAAGAAGAGGCATAATGGGCATCCAAGAGATGTGTGTAAAAAATCGAATCTCGTCGGATGCTAATGGGTTTGCTTATGCATCGTTCGGTAATGAGGGTCAGCCAAATAAATAGCAGCCGCTCATTAAATGAAAAAAATGTCTTTCGGATACCACAAACGATATGAATTGTTTATGGTATCGCAGGAAACCTATGTAGGAACAGCGTTCTTCTGTTTGCACATGGTGCGACTTAGAGAATTTTATTGCTAGGAGAAAAAGGTCTCCAGCCAATGTGTACGTAAAGAAATTTATTTTACACATGGCGAAGTTGGACAATAGACGGCCCAATATGTATGGTCCCTTTCATGACGGTTACATTGTATGCAAACCGAATCATTTTGTGTACAGGAATTTGTCTGGTACCGAAGGTGCCGAATTGGTTTGAAATTCCAGATAAGCAAAGAAAGAAATCTTACGGAAAATTGTATGCGAAGATATGCATGAAAAGGTAAGTTTTCTTTACAGGGTCTTTACGATTATAGCTTCTGTGAGTTATTCAACAGTAAAAAGTGGTTTAGAAGATTGCGTGGAGGAAATTTTAGTCTTGAGGACGCTCTACGTACAGGAGCAGAACAAAATTTTGCGACGAAGAACTTCAAGTTATACTGTTATACAGTTAGGAGTTTCTCAACAAGCAATTTCACTTAATCTTTGTATAAGTATCTTTTCCAATAAACTTGAATATGACAACAACAAAAAAAGAGTTTCTACTTGCATAACTATTATATATCGGGTTTTCCAATAGGGACTTGACAACTTTGAATTCACTAATCATCGAACTGTCACTGTTAATTTATTCAGTAAACTCAACATTTTCATCGTGGTTAAGTACATGAACGAACAACGTCTGGGAATTGTAAAAATGTACTACCGAAATTTGGAGTCGGTGACTGCAACTTTAAGAGCGTTAACTCCAATTTTCTGTGGTAATTCTCGTCCTAGTAGACAGGCAATAACTAATTTAGTGCAAACATTTGAGTCTGTGGGAGTATAAGTGGCGATGTGCCAGCGTATGGCACGTATTCCTTATATCTCCCATCGATCCGTAGTAAGGTATTGTTCGAATACTAACGTCAGAAAAAAGTTGCTCGAAACCCCAGGTTTGTCGTATAGCCATTCGTCTCTCAAAATGCGGCATCGATTTATGTTCACCTTTATTGAGGAATGTGTAATTGTAAACATTTATGGGACGCACGTCCACTTCCTGATTGTATCGAATCCGATGCGCATATTGGACGACATCTCCTTCGAGTGGATAGATAAATAAACGATTGAAGTCTAATTCGAATAAGTGAGTTAAGACACCAAAGTAATCAATAAGAAAGATAACAGATAGCACTGCCAGCAAGCGTTTTAATTTATTGAAAATATTCACTAGTGAGAACATTCCGATGCGGTCACACAACACATAACTCAGATAATATTTCTAATAATTATTAATCGTCACTTTCAACCACACAACGTACTGGTTGAAACGACTTATTTAACATAAAAAATAGGATGTCCGCGGACGAGCGTGTGCATGAGCATGCACACGCGGTGGCAATTAGCGACGCCACCTCTCTTGGTTAAACACGTTAATCGACTGCTTTCAAAAGGGAAGAAATTGGATACAACCAAAAGAGAACATACTTCTGCTCTCTCATTGCCACGTTCTTCGACGTGTGGTAGATTACGTCGGTAAACTGATGATCGAAGAGAGCGGGACAATGAGAGAACAGAAACACGTTGTACGATTATCTTGGGGTGGATTTTGTTGTATGTGCATGAATCAATGTAGTTCTGAGCGGAACCCGTTGACCTGATTCGGTAGTATGGCGAGTTCAGTGTACATTGATCCATACGAAGACAGAACTGAGAAAGAGAGGGAAATTGAGCTGATGATATTCACCTACAAAAAGAGAACATTGATCCCCAGCGAATGAAGTGTCTGGAGAAAAACCGAAGTAACGCTAGGGAAATATTATCACGTGATTCAATCGAATGTTTTGCTAAGTTTCCCAAGCGGATCTGCAATGATGCGACAACTTCGTCCGGCTGGATTTGGTTGTCGCTAATCGACATGGATACGAGTTGCCGTATGGCAAAAAAGGTAAGCTAAACTCATTTATGCATTGTCTGCGTGGTACAATGAGTTTAACTATGTGTCCTTGGTGGAAACATGCTTTGCAGGTGAACAGGTAAGTAGGGGGAAATGGGGTTGATTTGACGCGCTGTAAGGCGGTCGAAATTAGGTAGGAATTGTGGGTTGTTTCTCATATAGAATAGAGAAACCCCCACAAGTCTACATATTCGTTGTGTGATGTTGCCGTGCCAGTGAGACAACGGGTTGGTTGAAGTGTCGAAAATATCGCTGCCGTTCAGGCGTCCGTAGCAAACAATCCAAATCAGTCAATTCCAGGGCGTTCTCAAGAATTGAGCATCGCCCAGACCACTTTATGGCGAATTTTGTGTAAGGATCTTGGTTTACACCCAAACAAGATCAAGCTGACTCAAGATTTGAAGCCGATGGACCATTTGAAGCGACGTACGTTCTCCGATTGGGCTCTGGAAAAGATGCGCCAAGATGATGAATTTAATCGTAAAATCATCTTCAGTGACAAATGTCATTTTTGGCTCAATGGCTTCGTCAATAAGCAAAACATGCGTTATTGGTCGGTTGAAAATCCACATGTGCTTCATGAATGACCACTTCATCCACAAAAAATAACTGTTTGGTGCGGTTTGCATGCCGGCGGCGTCATTGGGCCATATGTTTTCGTCGACGATAACGATCGTCACGTTACTGTGAATGGCCATCGTTATCGCGCCATGATTACCGATTATTTTTGGCCCGAATTGGAACATATGGACTTGGGCGACATGTGGCTTCAACAGGACGGTGCCACAATCCACACAGCACACGATACAATCGATTTATTGAAGAGGAAGTTTGATGAGCGTGTTATCTCAAGAAATGGGGCAGTCGGTTGGCCGCCGCGTTCGTGCGATTTAACGCCTCTAGACTATTTTCTATGAGGCTATGTCAAGTCATTGGTCTATGCCAACAAGCCGACGGCGTTGGAAGAGCTCAGAACCAACATTAAACGCGAAATAGCGGCCGTTCCGGCCGAAATGTGTGGCAGAGTCATCGAAAATTGGGTCCAACGAATCGACCGCTGCAAACGTTCCCGCGGTGGCCATGTGGGTGGTTTAAGTTATATGCCAGACACGGGCACACTGTTCACTCAAACCCCCATCACTTATCTAAGCAGGGATTGTTCACCTTAGGTTCGAGCAGCCACAGGACTGAAAGCGAAACACGTAAATTGTGGGATGTCCAGAAATAAAACGCTCAACAATTACTTTATTTTTATCTTTATTGTTTGCAGTCAAAGGAGTTTAAAATGTCATAACAAAATTCACAATTTTAAAGTCACCCGCAGTGCATTCAGAAACGCAGCATCGACAGCTTAACAGGAATCAGGAAACACAGCTACTGTTGAGATCTCTGGAACTATGGCACTAGAACTGTCTAAGTAGAGCTAAATTGTATGAAGCAGATTTAATGTTGAACCCCATTTCGTTGGATAAGCTTTAATTGTTTTACGCGTGAATATTCTATTTAACGAACTGTTCGATGACGACGAATAGTAATTGAGAGAAACTGCGAAACAGCGCGGAAAGAGTTGAGGTGGATTTAGTAGTGACTTAACTAAGCGACGATTTCTTTTCATTCAACATTTAACCGCACTCGGAAATGACGTATCTCAACTTTTCCACTATCGATACGCACTCTGCGGAAGCTAACATTTTACTCGACAGCGTATGTGTACGCGACGGGGGTTGCAATCTGACTCCCCGATGCAATCCATATCCGTCAGATTCAACGGTGGTGTATTACATCGGTTTGCGAGGATTCTATATGTGTCCGTATAGGACAAGTACGATGCCCTGCGATGAAAACGATGATCGATGGACATCTGGTTAAACAGACGTGCGAGCATCGGGGGCTGCGGCGATGTACCCATACATCGTTGATGATGTATCCCAGGGATCGAAATAGATTTTTGTTTCAAAGTAAACAAAAACGCTATTTCGCAGGTCAAATGGTGGCACGCATGATGTACATGATGTGCTTATGTTACCAAGGGGTCGTCATTGTATTTGCCTAAGATTCCTTGGAAACACCGATGTAGGCAATATCTAATCTAGCCGTATGGCTCCGGTGCACAAGTAGGAAAATTATTTTGTTGACATAAGTCAGCAGGAACTTCGTCGACGGCGGCAAAGGGTCAGTCTGGATGGCTGTATGTTTAGATTAATATGCGGGTAAGTAAAACGAACACAGTGAGATACTGTATGTTTAATTTTGGTTTTCAGGCGGTCATCATAGGCATGGCATGGGTAAAGTTACCTAAACAATGATCATATCCATGCCCAAATTCATGATCGGTTGATAGCCGATAACGGGGAATTGTCGCAATTGTCGCAGACCTAAGGGTATAGGCGCGATATACAATTGTGAACTGTGGAAAGAATATCGGCTACAGCTATGTCAACAATACGCTGGCCAGCGTTTGTTTATCGTAATTGAAGACAGGCTGAGCCGATAGGAGATGAACTGGTTCATGGAATATGAACCAGAAAAGTTAAGGATGTATGGATGCCGTCGGGTAGGTTTTCCTTTCAGGTATGATGCTGCAGGGGAGCTTGCGCTGCCCCTAATTGCAGGTAAGTACTATGGCTTTGCATGGAAAGAGGAAGGTGGTTAATTTAAGAGGGTGGGCGGTGCTTTGGGAATGTATTAAAGAACCGCCACATCCATATGAACGAAGTCGAGTTCCATTCATAAATGTTTTGATTGTACTTCAAGCCGACTTCAAGTTTTTGACTTATCTCAAATGGTTTGCGTTTTATTTAAAAATAAATTTGTCAATTCCCTATTGGAAAACCGGATACTTAAAGGGTTTTTACTATTAAAACATTTTCTATATGTTAACTATATTGTTTTTATTTTAAAAACCTTCTTTTTATTTGAGTTTCAGTTTTTTTTTTTCTTATTCCGTAATATTTGATATAAACGGCAAATAAGTATTTGAATAAACTAAACGAATAAAGGCCGAACTGAAATGAAACTACAAAGAGAAATCTCAATGCCTTCTGGGAAGTGAGGTGCGCTGTTTCGGGCGTAAAAAGAATACTAACAGTAATTTTTAACAAAATGTCTTACACTTGCTAACTTCAAATTGTTTTCTCTGCAAAAAGGTAAGTTATAACGATTTGAGTGGAAAAGATTTTTTTTCTCCAATTTAATACCTTACAATTAAATGTTGTAATATATTATCATGATCAAAACAGGACAAGAAAACACCAATAATGGACTACACTTACTATAATTTATTTTCAATTTAAAGAGCGGGAATTTAATTTGGCAAACAAAACTTTCAATTATTCGAACTACTGAACATTCGCGGTGCCCAGTGTCCTTGAGTACCTGTCAACTAACAGCCAATTTCACGCTTCAGTAATATCAAGAACTGAATGTATAGTTAGGCATCGAGACAAATGAAACATAAGGAATAAGTCTGTCAAACTACTACCTGGAAGGAACATGTGCATCGCTGCTTTCATTTCCGGTCAATTTGATTCGTAGAGGGACGTGCGCACATGTCAGGACGTTTACAGCAATTTTATTGAGAAGGAAATTCAGGGGAAACACTTGCTTAAGACCAATTATTATTCGGGTAACTTATAAGTGAGTTGATAGCAGCAATTTAATTATAATTACGCAGTTTCTATTTCAAAGTAAATGCCTAGACGAAGGCGGTAGAAGACTTGACTTTATTCATATAATAGTGTCCTTGTAGTGTGTATTGTATTATGTTGTTAATTTAAATTTATTTTACACATTTAACTGTAAAACTGAAATAATTAAAGTTCATTTACTATTATAGAGAAAGCATGAAACAATTTGTTCTTGAAAACTATTTGTGGCTTTGTTGGTCTATATAATATTGTAGTGAACTTAGGGTTCGTTGGATTAATTATTTTTAATAAATAGGAACTATTAAATCGATTTTCAATTAATGTAACACTTTATTAGTCCGTTAATAACAACCGTTACTTTTACCATACACAACGATTTCTTGACTTATCGCTTCCGTAATTATCGCGTCTTTTACTGCTTACTTATCTTCCCGATCTGCGTGCGACGTATTTATACCGTTTTTTCTCCTTCTGATTCGGTGTCTCGTTTCCGTCCGTTCCATACCCTCGAATTTTCTATTGCTCACAATCTCCAGTTTTCTAGTACCTTCTAGAATACACTAGTACTTTGTTTCGGACTTTCTAGAATATTCTAGTACTGATTGTCATATGCGTCACAATATTATATTGAAGGACACACCATCTAAATTGGTTGAAGGTCTGAACTGGCTGAAAAAGTATTAGAGTAAAATAGTAATACGAGGGTTGCCTCTTATGTTTCGGGATTTGGCAACCCTAGCGTTGCAATCCGGCAATTGACAGCTCTGTCGTAAAGTTGGACATTTTTGAGGTTATACGCACTCAGAACGTTTTGACATACGAGCGCTATTTGTGTTGTTTACAGTAACTTAAAAGATTCATCTCGGCCCAAAAATAGAATTAAATCGTCAACATTTTCGTGCGATTATTTTTTACAACTTTCGGCGTGGATTAACTCAGCAACAGTGCATGGATTAACTTAATGAAAATCAGTTGTTGTTCCGAAAACCATTGATGCTGTGCGCGAACTGATATTGGAAGATCGTCATGTGACCTATCGTGAGATTGAGACAACCTTAGGCGTTAGTGGGACCAGCATACATTCAATATTGCATAAACATTTGACTGTCAAAAAAATTTGTTCGCGTTGGATCCCACACAATTTGTCAATCGCCCAAAAAAAAAGGCTCGTGTCAATTGTTCGAAAGAAATGCTCAAAAAATACGGTCGCGGCGCTTCGAAACACGTCTATGACATCGTGACAGGTGATGAATCGTGTATTTACGCGTATGAGCCCGAAAGTAAACAGCAGTCGACTGTCTGGGTGTTTCAAGATGAGCCAAATCCCACAAAAGTTGTTCGCGCACGAAGCACTTCCAAGCAAATGGTCGCCTGTTTTTTCGGAAAAATGGACATGTCGCAACCGTACCACTAGAACAACGCAGAACGGTCAATTCTGAGTGGTATACAACCATTTGTTTGCCGGTTGTCTTCCAAGAAATCAGGAAAACCAACCGCCGAAGACGGATCACTCTTCACCACGACAATGCGAGCTCTCACACATCGGCTGCGACAACTGCATTTTTGAGCACCCAAAACATCGATTTGATGGGTCATCCGCCGTATAGTCCCGACTTGACACGCAATGACTTCTTTTTATTCCCGTACGTAAAAAACAAACTGAGAGGTCAACGTTTTTCGACACCTGAAGAAGCGGTTGCTGCATTCAGAATGCATGTGTTGGAGATACCTCAATCAGAGTGGCAAAAGTGCTTCGACAATTGGTTCAAACGCATGCAAAAGTGTATAGATCTTCATGGGGAATATTTTGAAAAACAATAAAGTGATTTTCGATGATCAATATTTGTTTTTGTTCTTTAATGCCGAAATATAAAAGGCAACCCTCGTATATTGCGACGCATATGACAATCAGTACTAGAATATTCGAGAAAGTCCAAAACAAAGTAGTAGAATATTCTGGAAAGTACTGGAATACTGGAGACTATGAACAGTAGAACACTCAAGGCTATGGAGCGGACGGAAACGAAACGCCGAATCTGAATGTGCAAACGGTATAAATACGTCGCACACAGATCAAGAAGTAAGAAGTAAGAACTAAGTAGTCAAACACGCGATAAGTAAGAAAGCGATAAGTAAAGAAGCGAAAAGTCAAGTAACAGTTGTTATTACCAGACTAATAAAGTGCTTGCAAAGAGAATCGATTTAACGGCTCTTATTTATTAAAATAATTAATCCAGCGAACCCTAAGCTCGCTACAATATAATATAATATATTTATTGTGATCCCTAGATTGTCAATTTTACATCAACGCGGTTAGTGCAATGTCTCTATTGACACTTTTCCAGTTTGTCCTGGAGAAATTCGGGATCGGATTGAATGAGTAGCTTGGTTCGAGGGTAGGGATTTGGACAGTAGTGTGGACGTGTTGTTACGTAGTAGTAGATGTTACTACTGGTCTCGCTCCCAGGTAGCGTGTCTTCTTATCCTGAAAAGGACGTAAGATCTCTTAAAGACCGCTCCCAAGGGACCCGTTGCGGTTGCCGCCGTGCTTCCTCGAACCTCGAGGGAAGAGCAGCTTCCGATCGTTCTAGGGACGTCGCATTGGAATTGCGTCCCTGTGTCGTGGAACCAGCTGCCTTTGGGTGATGTCCGAAATCGTGGAGACTGCAATGGTTTAGTTTGTGGGCTTGCCACCACTTTACTCACCGGTTCTTTTTGCTGGTTGGAAGTCTTCTCCTGTCCTAAAGCCGCCAACGTTCCTCAGTGAATGCACCAAACCAAAATAAATCAAAATACTTTTGGTTTCGTTCAAATAGTTTCATTTATTTTTGTAAATAATTTTGGTCCGGAAATTGATTGATCTTCCGCCGCGGACTATGAACAGGATGAGAATTGACTCCCCAAGATCTTTTTTTTTTCTTTTTTTAATATACTGCATTTATTTGACCAAAAATAATAGTTACAATAAGTAATACAGCTAACTTATAATAGATTGGTTACATAATAAGTGTTTACATGCTATTTGTCAACATTTTTCAAACAATTCTTTTTAGATGTGCTTAAGATTAAATGTGATTTATATATATTGGTAATTTTGTTTTTCCTGGAAAAGGTCAGAAAAAAAACCAGGAACTCTGTTTATTTTAACTTAGCCTACTTAAAATTACTTAACATAACTTAGTCTAACTTAATCTAATCTTATATACAATTTACAATATTTGATATTGCAATGATAGTGACAATTCGAATTTGACTTAAAAATAATATTTACAATTTTTAGTCATGGATGTGGGATTTCTCGTTGGGATTAAGGATAGTAAGGGATAGGATCAGGTAAGTTCTTGAAGGAGGGGAGAGCCATTCGGTTCTGTGGTAAAGGTGAGGATCTTGGAGAATGGTTGGATGTTGCTGTATTTGAAATGATTGGGTGCCAGTTTGGTGTCGTGGTACACGATCTCGTTTAGATCGTTAACCAGTCTGCCTGCGGCGAAGAGGGTCCTGATTTGGAGACAATTACGGTAGTGAGCCCCCGTATTGGAGGAGGGTGATGGTAGGTCCGTTATTATCTGGTTGGGATTGTTTGGAAGGTTTTTTATGAAATTTATCGACAGTTCTAGGATCCGTCTATCCAGTCGTTCGATGCCTGCGGTGTTGTAAAGGTCGTTGTTACAATGGTATCTATATGAGTTGGTTTTGCGGTGTAAGCCAGTGATAAACCGGAAACATTTTCGTTCAAACACTCGTAATTTCTCCATTTGGGAGGGTGAGATGTGGTACCATAATGGGCAGGCGTATGTAAGAGTAGGTCTGATTATCTGTTTGTAGATGAGCTGTTTGACCTTAAGAGAGAGGCCTTTAGGCTTCCATAACACTCGTCTGCACAGGTTAAGCTGTATTAAGGCTTTTTGAAGAGAATTTTTGATGCGGGTTGAGAATGACCAGTTGTTGGAAAGGGTTACTCCCAAATATTTTAGGACTCCCCAAGATCGCGATACATCACCTTTTAAACGAAATCAAATCGAGATTTTGTATCTTGAAAACGAACGTTTCAGATGGAAAATCTCGATTTTCGATACATTTCTTGCGATGCTCAATGTTTGTTTTAGATAAGATTCAGTTTTCTGAATCTTCATCAATCTATTTGCATATGAGAATTGGAAATGGTATTTGGGTATTGTTTGCTTGTGGCAAATTCGAACTTCGATTTGGTTTATTTAGTTTTCTAGAGAAATTACCAGATTGAAATGCATTTCTGGATTTTGAATTGAGATTATGCCGTGGGGCAAACGTAAAGCTAACATATAAACGAATATTTGATTCGTTTATTGCGAATTTTGATTTTAGTTTAGGTTTTTTGATTAAATTATGCCGTGGGGGCAAATGCAAAGCGATAAACGAATATTTTGATTCGTTTATTGCGAATTTTGGATTTAGTTTTAGTTTTTCAGGATTTTGATAGGATTTAATGTTTTGGTGTAGGATTTCTGGGATTAGGACGTATGGATGGGGAAAAGGGTAGTAGGGCTTTTTAGAGCACTACAGATGAACCCATGATCGGATGAGAATTCGAAGGATACTGTAGGAGGGTTAGGTGAGTAGATGTTTCTATTGATCTATTGTTGATTTAGTAGAATTGGAGATACGTGTTGGCTGTAATGGACAGTCCGCATAGATATATGGATGGAGTTGAAGGAGTGCTAGAAGTTGGTAACCGTATTTATTGCACTTAGTGTCGTTAAATGAAGTATGCCGAGCATTCCAGTCTCCTCCTATTATGAAAGGTGCAGGTAGAGACTGTTGGATTATCTCAGTGATGTCGGAACTAGGGAAGTTTGGTTCTAGAGAAGGGTGAATGTATACGGACGACAGTACAAGCACTTTGTTGCTTTTACAAAAGATTTTAATTGCCGTGTACTCAATACTATTTATATTGATGAACCTAATTTCGGAAAATTGGAATTTCTTGCATATTAGAATTCCAGTACCTCCACGAGGTCCAGCGGTTCGTGGATTAGAAACAAGTGTATAATTCGGGATAGATACTCGGGAGTTTGGTTTAAGCCATGTTTCTGAGAGGAGGAGGATATCTGGAGAAAACTTGTCAACGAACAATCTGTTGTCTGCGAATATTGGAATATATGGACTCTGCGTTGAGGGAAATTATGGTTAAATTAGCCATTAAGGGAGAGGATATGTGAAGTTATAAGAGATAAAATCTGACCTTTTTTTTCTATTTCCGAGCTGTGCTTCAGCGTGGGCAGAATCTTCTGTTAGGTACTTATGTATCCTGTGATGTCCAGATTAAGATCGTTACTGTTGGATTGGTGGTTTCTTGTCATGTTATGGGAATCCTTGACAACCTTAGCGTATGACATTCCTGGACTTGTAGAACATGTTGATTAAGGTGATGTTGTTTTGGTTGGTGAAGGTTCGCTCGTTGCCATGGGTGTTGTTAGCCTCTGTAGAATCCTCATCTTATGATGTGCGAGAAGTTGGCAGGGTGGGGTCCTCCACAGTTACAGTATGTCACTGTGATTTTCTTCGTTGTAATGGATCCATCGGGGTTTGTTGTTTGGATTGTTCCTGGTTCCATCCCAGGCGGGCTGACCTTACATTCTCCAGGTTGATGTTGTTCTGCACACTTTACGCATCGTACGCTTAGATGACATGCGGCCGCCTAGTGTCCCGAGCCTTGGCATCTTTTGCAATGAAGAACGTTTTGTTTATGTGGTTCCTCAATCGCAATTTTATGCGTGAACAGATATTTTATTTGTTTGAGCCGGGTGACATCAGTTGGAGGAATTTGTATAATACGTAAATGTAGAGTCTTGTTAGTCCGCATGTATGGCGTTTGGAAGTAGTCCAACCTGTTTATTTTCAGTTCCGGACAGATCCTGAATATTTCTGCTGCAAGTTCCTCATTGGTCCATGATGGATCAATATGTCTTAAGATGAAAGTCGCTGGTTTCAACTGTCCATGTTGAAAAGTGAAAAATTCAAGCTTATGTTGCGCAAGTTTTTCTACCGCCTTGTTGTGATCCGTTAAAGTTGTTGTTGTGATGGAACTCGAAGCTCCTCTTGTGTTTGTGGTGAAATTGCGGTGGCCTAAGGTACTTTCAAGCATTCTAATTAGTTCTTTGATGTTTTTTATATTTTTAATATAGATGGGTGGTGGTCTTGTATTTTTGCCGTGCGTGTTAGGCATTTGATTCCCGGCTGTCTTCTTTTGTTGGGGAGATGATGGGAGATGATGGGACTAGTCCGGGGTGTTGAGCAAGCGTTTCTTCCATGCAGACGTCATCTCTGTTTTTACTGGTTGTTTTTAGGGAGTGAATTTCCTCGTGGAGTTGTTTCATATGGAGTCGAAGTGTATTGATGTATTCCACTGCTTCCAGATACTTTTTTTGGTAGTCCATAGCTTGTTTCTCCATGGTTGTTGATTTCTTTGTTGCGCTAAGTAAAATGTCGGTGGCTCTTCTTTTGCGATCTATGATGAATTGTTGGTCATCACTGGGTCGTCGCCCAGCATGCGTTACTGTTTTGGTTTTCACTGTTTTTACTGTTTTATTACTCTCTTCTGTTAATGTTAAAATACTAAAAGTATTTTTACACGTGCACTTCACACACTTTTACTGTCACGTGCGTTTTCTTCCGTGCGCGGATCTTCAAACACAACAACTTCATCATAGGATGGCGTTGTTTGTGTCTATGCCTATATTTGTCAGCATTCGTTGGTTTTCATCAGTTCGTGGTATTTGGAGACACGGAATCTCGTTTTCATTACTCCGTCTAAATATTTTATTAATTTGCGGGAACATACTAGGGTTGTTGGATTTTACCGCCCGAACTTTGTTGTTCCAATACGAATTTGCTGATAACCTATAGTTGACTTTTATCAGGTGTTAGAGAGTTTTTAATCCAGACTTGGTGATATTATCTCCTCGTCGTGCCTGTCAGTAATTCGTCTGAACCGCAGTTTTAGTCGAGATAGAAGTCTGTGGAGTGCTTGATTGCGCCGTTTCGGTACATGTTTATGTTGTCTGTAGGTGTGGTTTTTGGTATTGTTTTGTCTATAGTTTATTTTATGGTTTCGTCCTTTTTTTTGTATGTATTTGTCGATGACATGATTGGATATGTTTCTGTTGGTAGAAGGGTTAATATATTTTACGCGAATTTCTCTTGTTAAGGTTCTCGTGAAACGCATCGATCGTATACCCCCATAGTTATAGCGTTGCGGTATCACACATTCACCCAGTTCCACAACTTCGCTTGGTACTTTTACCACGATTGATAGTGCACAATGATCGCTGTCATACTTAATTGTGCGTAAGCAGTTTCTATTTTGTCTGTAAGTATGTGTATGTTTAAGTCGTGTGCTAATAAGGATAATATCTAGGAACGATCCCCCTCTGGGAAAGGTAGGATATTCTGTAGCTAGCAGATCAGCCTTATATTCAATGTGATGTTGATCTAGCCAACCAGCTAGTTGATTTCCTCTCGTATTGGACATGCTATTTCCTCAATTTGGGTGTTTAGCATTCAAATCGCCACCTATGATGTAATAGTTCCCTTCCGAATGAAGTTGTAAGCATCGGAAAAGAGTCTCTAGTTCCACTATAAATAGATTTTGTTGATGTGCTTCTTGTAAACGAATAGAAGCAACGTCATGAAACTTCATACTAAACTACGTCATGAAACTTCATATCAAACTTGTAAACTAGTGACAGAGTCATATTCCGGAAATGAGTCATATTCATTTTCTAGTGGTGCCACCTACTGAAAAATCGCGGAACTTTTCAGCCCATGTAGTAATTAATTTTGAGCTCTATGTTTACAAAACATCATCATCATCATCATCATCGGCACTACAACCGGGAACCGGTCTTGGCCTTATTTAGCAAGTCCTGAGGCTTGTTAGATTTTCCATAATGATTTGTTTTTTCCGGGCAACGTCATTAAGTCTTGCGCCAGAGGCTCCCCGACGAGGAATCAAACCCCGGTCTCCCGCGTGACAGGCGGGTATACTTTACCTGTATAGCGGGTATAGGGTTACCCAAAACACCTTTCTTAAACTCACGCGTTTGCATGTGATTCTAATGAATTTTTAAACATATCTTAGAACATGGGCGACGCATGTTGAGAAGAAGGGATCCGCTAATCATATAATTTCATGCAGTAACATTTCTGGGTCACTCGACCGAAGAATAAATATTGTATCTTTAATAATATATCTTTAAAAATCATTCTTTATCATTAAGAATTAGAATCGAGCAGCAATAAATTACTAGCCCTTGAGCTAGGATGTTAAGTGTTTGTCTGACTGTAGATTAAAATCATTGACGAGTCTTACATAAAAAAATGATGCATATGCCAGGTGCATGCATACGTTTTTTTTCGATTTAACTAAGAGATGGCGCTAGTGAAAAGTATGCAGCGTATTGACACATACGTCATTTTGTTTGTCTGAGATTTAACTACAAACACACACAAGTTGAGTCCGCCAGAAACTAGCGTCTTTTTTTTATCGTTCAGTGATCATGTCGAAAAAGGCTGTTGAAAGTCATTGTTTGCTGGTAGAAACATATGGTGAGCACGCCCCAGCAATTAGAACATGTGAGACATAGTTTCGACAATTTAAAAGTGGTGAGTTCAATGTGAAAGACAGTGAGCGCTCTGGTAGCCCACAAAAATTTGAAGACGAGCAATTGTGGGAGTTATCGGATGATGGCACCCAACTCAAACTTAACGGGATTAAGCACAAGCCCTACATGTGTCACAAGAAACAATCAGCAGGCATTCACGAGCAATGGGGAAAATCAATAAATTCGGTAAATTGGTCTCAGGCTGTTTCAATAAACGCCAAATGGAAAGTCGCAAAGCCACTTGTGAAAATGCTGCTTTAACGTCACGGAATTAATTTTTGCATCGAATTGTGACGGGTGACGAGAAATGGATTTATTTTGATAGCCCGAAGCGGAAAAAATCGTGGCTTACACCTGGCGAAGCCGGTTCTTCAACACCAATGCCAAAATCGCTTTTGGGAAGAAGACCATACTTTGTGTCTGCTGGGGCCCGAGCGGTATTGTGTATTATGGACTCTTGAAGCCGGGCGAAACCGTTAAAACACAACGCTATCGTAAATAAATGATTAATTTAAACCGCGCATTAATTGAGTTGAGGTTATATTTTAAGTCTGTTTATGTCACTCTATGGTAAATTACCTTAGAAAGAAATCTATTGCCGCGGGACCGTGGATTTGGCTGTGTAATTTCGTGCAGGACGCCAAGGGTCTGGTAAGGGGGTGGAGTTTACTCACCGTGGGTTGATCACAGTCTTATTAACACAGGAACATACGTTCTTGACTGTCGCTAACCGGGAATACAGCTGTGTAGTGGTTGGATCAGTAGAAGGTTCGTGCAGGACGCCAGGTGCTGTCGTTCGCTTGTTATAGATTAGTGGCGGCTAGAGTTAAACGCTTTTTTGATTTGTTTGTTCCGAATACTTTATTTATTACTTCTAGCTGTAACGGAATTTACTGATGGTTTGACCATAGGTTCGGCCTTCTGGAACCTTACTAATCGCGAATAGAAATGTGCCGCCCTTTTATACTTTTGGTCATTGAAATTTGTCAAAGTTTTTATTGAAAAAATTCCAAGAAGCACAAACAAGGTTTCGCGTGCTTCAATTGGAAAAGGGTTCTGGGAAATTTTTTTTTTTTTTTGAATAATTCCCGGAAGGAGAAGTCATGAAATGCATTCAGAGTTAAGCATTTCATGATGTCGGGGTTATTAGGAATTGAATCAATGTATGACAAACGGACTTTTGGTTAATTTTGTCATGCATATGATTCAGTTGGGGAAACATGATCTGGATTATAGGTAAGGGTGAGGTAATTAGGAATCGGATCAATGTGCGACAAATTAACTTTTGGTTCATTTCGTCGCTCAATGGTTTATTTTGGGATAAGGTTAAGGTTATAGGAAATAATGGGGATTGGAGGGGAGTAGTGATTTAAGATCACTACAATTGAAAGAGGATCAGAATGGGCCAGAGCCATAGCAAAGTGATTTTGTTACACGGCAACGCGCCGTATGACACAGCAAAACAAATGAAAGACGCCTTGAAATGGCTTGGATGGGACATTCTTCTACACCCGCCGTACTCGCCAGACTTGACGCCATCTGACGACCACTTCTTCACTTCGATGGGACACGTGCTCGCAGAACAGCACTTCAGCGATTTCGAGGAAGTTGAAAAATGACTCGACGAATGGTTTGCCTCGAAAGACAAGCAGTTTTTCTGGCATGCTATTCATAAATTACTTGAAAGATTGGAGAAATGTGTAGAAGCTGATGGCCAATGTTTTGAATTAAAAAAATTTAATTTCCCTAGAAAATTACGTATTTTTTTACCAAAGAAACCGGATACAACATATGCATACACGTGGTATTCAAATCGCACACGAAATACGGTTGTCAAATTAATTAATTACATTCCCTTAGCACATCACCTAATTGAAAATTAAAACAAAAATCCCCATAACTAACATTTTAAACTATAATTGCCTATAAACGCTGTTTCATATTAACTTCTTTATTTGAGTTTCGTTTGTTTTTCTGTTGTTTTTTTTTTCTTCCTTTTTGTGTTTCAATTTAAAAGCCTGAGTATGATATATAACAACACGGCAAAAATTAGTTTTCTCAGCGCGGATCCTTCAACGTAAGCGCCAAGACATGCGTAGCATTATTTCCTGTTCATTTTCTACCTTTCTGTTTGTTTTAATTTAATCGCGACTGCGGACGCCACGGAATAATTCATAAATTTCAATTATCAGTTTCAAATTAGTTTCGGTTCATGCATTATACAAGACATATTTTTCCGGTCGAGAGTACCAAGGGGCTCTGCCTTTCTGACGAATGCACACAATTATTTATTTAATCGATGGGGTAAACAAAGTTATCTTATTGGGTTTTGTTGTATCTGCGGGTATGCGCATTTTGCCGGTCGTGCATTTCATTTCTTAGCTCTGGCTCTGGCGGACGTGAGTAAACTGTTTGGAGATACAAACTGGATTGGCCACTTAGAAGTGTTGTGGACTCAACAATATCGCCACCATGATCTGTTATTTTCCACCAATCAATTGAATACATTTGCGCTCATATTTTTTCCAATTAGTTATGAATTAAATTATGGTTTAACAATTTCTGCTTTCCTGCGTTCGTTTCGTTTTGACCATCGGCAATTGGTGCTGCGGGTTTTCGATTGAGATATAAATGATTGAATTTAAGGCAACGCAGATTGTATTCTTAGTATTCGTCTGCAAATACCTTATCGATCTTCATGCGTTTATGAATAAAGTTAATCAACTCAATGCGGTTTGAATGAAGGGTAGCTATATGATGACGCTGTTCTCAGTAAGTGTGCAAAGACATGAAATTCGATTTGACAGACGACATTTTTGATTATCCTGCGAAAGATTTAGAAACCAAAAATCGTGTTAGGACATTTCTTGGTCTCACCTGGTATACGGCAGATACTGATAAGATCTCAACCATCCAATGGTAGTGCATAGATTAAGATTAATAATTAGCTCTACACTAGGACTGGTATTTACGTTATTTTCCGATCAAGTTTATATTAAGTTTTGACAAAAGTTAACAAACATGGGAATACGTATTATTGGGCAAGAATTCCACTTCGCGCTACAGTCATTTAATGGATCTCTCTCCTCCGAAAATCCCTTTTTTTTCTCCTTTTGTTTCTTTTCATCTCTTTTTTTGTTTGTTTATTTCGTAAAAAAGAAACTTTGTATCCAGAATACCATTTTAAAATTTCAGATCAAAATCTTTAACCGATAAATTTGTCCATATATTTGTAATATCGAAATAGTAATATAGAACAGAGATATTCACATTTAGATGTTTATATATTTTTATTAAAACGACTTTTGTGAAACTTGCAGTCAAGGCAAACCTTTTAGCCTGCATTATAGGAGATACCAACAGTGCAGCTTCATCGTACAAAAGAAAAAACAACAATACTTAAATACTTCAACGAAGTTAAGAGTTTAAGAGGTTAGTTTAAGAATATAATCATACAATGATTATAGATTTTATTTTCTGTTTTAAATTGCCCACAAAACGGTTGCTTTTTAGTAGCCGTTGTTACTACTGGCCTCCCTCCCAGGTAGCGTGTCTCCTTGTCCTGAAAATGGTGAGGGATCTCTTTAAGGCACCTCCTGAGGGGACCGGTTGCGGTTGCCGCCGTTCTTCCTCAAACCTTGAGGGAAGAGCAGCTACCGATCGTTTTTGGGGCGTCACTTCGAGAATAGCGCTCCTGTGCCGTGGTGCCTTCTATTGATGCCCGTAATTGTGGACGCTGTAAGGGTTAAATTTGTGGGGTTGCCACCACTCTACTCACCGGTTCCTTTTCTATGGATGGAAATCGTCTCTGGTTCAAAACAGCCAACGTTTTGTGACGACCACAATGAGAAAAATGCTTTTGGTTGAATTATAATTTTATTTAACGACTTCTCCTGGGGGCGATGCCTCCAAGGCACGAGGAATATTCGGATAATGCTCTCAGATACAGATGCAGATACAATGTGAATTGATTTGAAATTGTGAATGACTGCTCTCAGATACTAGGATACTACTGCTCCCAAATATCACTTTACTACTGCTCTGATATCATTTTTCTCCTGCTCCGATATCAGGATACGACTGCTCTGATATCACTTTAATACTGCCTCTAGATATATATAAAAATAAAAATGGGTTGGCGAGAGGGCGGACTTTAACGAGACAAGGACAGATATCTCCTTCATCTTGTCTCTGGCTGCTGGTCATCTTGCGATAACCAGAATCACCCACATCCGTGAGGATGTTGGGCTCGGTCTCGCGATATCTGAAAAGAAAAGAAGAAAGGGGGGTATGCAAGGATAGTGTGGACAGTGTTAGTCCAGGTGTTCTCTAACTACTTGTATAGAGGGATGGTGGGAAAGAAATCATACAAGACCGGTAGGTCTTGGGTGCGGTAGTAAACGCAGATCACGTCTTTGACGTCTGCTGATCTGCGCTTTGGTCGTTGTATGTTTTGTTGTATGTTTGTGCCGTATTGTACAGTGCGTCCGTGTGTGTGTTGTTTATTAACAGTAGACCCTATTGGATGGATCCAGGAATCCTCTATTATAGAGGAAATATTGTTGGGAAGGGTGCTTTCTTCAGTTTTGTACTGAAGAAGAAATTGTGGTGGTCTGATCCGAGGAGATCAAAAGAGAGAAGGGTCAAGAACGCAATAGTCCCGTACAAGTGGGTTCTCGCTGTTCTGAATGCTTTCGAGGTACTTGTATGCTAATTGAAGCAAGTACTCGTCGATAGGGGTAATGGAGGCGCCTTCGTATAGGTGAGAGTTGGGGTAATGACGACCGTCAAGCCTTTAGAGTGGTTGATGCATCTTCTGAGGAGTCTTCTTTCGAAAACTCGAAGTCTTTCCATTTGGGCCGAAGATATGCAGGACCATATGGAAAAGGCGTATGATATTACAGATCGGATTAGCTGCTTACAGCAGAGAAGTTTAACTTTGGTGTCAACTTTGTTGCTCCACTTCAAGATGTTGTGCAGTTGCTTAGACCGACCGACCCCCCTTTGGAGAATGTGGGTCACATGTTATATGAAATTCATTTTTGCGGTATAAGTGACCCCAGGATATTTCATCCTGTCCTGTGGTCTAATCGTAGAATCTCCCATTTTTATTCGAATATTCTGTGAATATCGAGAAGTAGGTTGGAAGTGTTTACTACTCAGAATTATAGCTACTGCTTTGGATGGGTTAAGTCGAATTTTCCACGGACTGTAATATTGATACAGTTAGTTCAAGTGACGGTTGAGTCGATTTGTTGCGAGTTTAGGGCCTTTGGATGACGTGTACACTAGGACGTCATCCCCATAGCATATCTGGTTTACTCTTCCATCCACAGGGCGAGGAATATCTGAGGTGTAAATGTTGAATAAGATGGGGCCTAGAATGGAGCCCTGTGGTACGCTTGCAGCGCCGTGAAAAGTTCGGGAAAGCTTTCTATTCACTCTAACTTGAAAGGTTCTGTTCCGAACGAACTGGTAGATGATACTACATAGCGTTCTACTGAGGCCAGTATTCAATAATTTAAAAACGAAACCTTCGATCCACGTCGTGTCAAAAGCTTTTTCAATGTCCAAGCTCACCGCAACGGTGGGTTCGTTATTAAGGAGCCGCACGCAGACGTGGTTATGAAATATGTTGAGAGCCATAGTGGTGCTGTGCGCTCTTCGAAATCCAAATTGGAAATCAGGTATTAGGTTCCTGGCACTGACAAAGTTATTTAGTTTCTCGTATATGAATTTTTCATATATTTTGCTGATGCGAGTGAGAAGCGAAATAGGGCGAAAGCTTGAGGGGTGATACGTTGGTTTCCCAACTTTTGCTACTGGACAAATAATAGCGTGCCTCCAAGCTTGGGGAAAGTACCCTATGTTGTAAGCATGGTTGAACAGAATGGAGAGCTTTATAAATAATAAAGCAGAAAGCCTTCGCAACGAGTGGTATGACATGTTGTCGATACCGGGTGACTTCTTGGGGTTTCGAGATTTAACTAGATTCTGTAGGGTATTTGGTGTGACGAAGCCGTGACTATTATCACGTGTGTCGTCGAAGTATGCACTGTTAGCTGAGTTAAAGACAATTATTGGCTCGTTAAAGTTGTCTAATTTATTGTGAACCTCTGAACTAATTATTGCATTAGTTTCCGGGTCGCCATCCTCGAGAGTGAGCTTATGATTATTTTCAAAGGGCTGTCTGATGATATTTGCTTTATTGGTATCATTATTGACAACAAGACCGTTGTGCATGATTGGCCCAGTAATACGAAAAGTGCCACATATCTTTTTAACATTTTTATAAATATTCTGGTCCATCTGAATACCCTTCAGTTTGTCTTCCAATTGTCGGGTACGATTGTTTTGGATTCTCTGTTTTATCAGTGTACCAATGTTGCGGATTCGCCTTTAACCATCCGCAATTAAATTAATTGTGGCACCACCTGAACTGAATCAGATATGTGGCATCACCGAAGCATTATGAATTCTGTTGGTTGTCACTTGACAACCAGCTTTAATGTTTACTTTCTATTCTTCGTTAGCTGTTCGGCAAACACACATCCTCTAATCTGTACAAATCAAAGTAAGCATTTGAAATAAACTTAATATTTCACAACAGTAAATCTAATATCGAATTGTTTGTATTTTCTGGAGGATGATTTTTGGGATTAGCACCGTCAACGAATAGAGGTAACCATTTCACATTCAAAGACATTTACAGCTATTGTTCCAGCCAACGACACATCGCGACACGCCAGGATCAACTCACTGGTCTTGACGTCATTCCCCCGGCCCTTCAACAAGATACATTTGTTGGTGGACGATTGCAGAACGACATTCAACATAGTCGGCGAAGCCCAACAACGCCGAACCAACGTGCACGTCAGGAGACCGTATTGTTCCTGACCCCAGCCCACAACAAAGTAAGAACCCGGTGTTCGTGGAAGGTGTGTTCAACGCTTGTTGAACAACCAGTATTGTGAATAATGGATCGCAATAATGGCCCCCTTTGCGTGAACCGGTGATGATATCTCATTCTGCAGCGCTTTTTACGCTTCGGATGAGGCGAAGAGTGAAGTCGTCATGGGGAATCTGATAAGTCCTTTCAAGTTTGTACTTCGGGACATGAGTCTCCGAAGTTTTAACTAGAATCTTGTGAAGTCGTTTTACAGCGTTGTTTATCTCAACCGTCGTTAGGATCCTGTCAGTGGGAAGAGAGAATTTGTGGAGTTTATCGTTCAATGTAATATTGAAGTTGTCCCAATTTGTCCGCCCATAATCGGGTATGTATCTGATATGAGCCCGGGATGCTCGCTAGCCGCGAATGAATGTGGTCACAGCGTTGGGGTATGTCTTGCATATGCAGTGAAAAGGAGTGCCTCCCTCTCAGCCTTCGTTGTTAGTGTTTCATATCGAGGTCGAATATCTTCAATCAAGCGGAAGAAACTAAGTAGTTTCTCCAGCATTGAAGTTTGCCCCCTCGGGGGCTTTTGTACCGCCGCTTGAATTTGTGGGGTCGTGTTGGCCTTTACCGGGGCTTGCTTAGGGACTTGAATATGTTTTTGAGGGGAAGGAGTTGGGAGAGTTTTTATATTCTTTGTTTGTTGTTCTTTAAGCATGTCGGCAAATGTAAATCCATTTTGGATGAAGTGTTGTGTGGCCTGTTTTCCGAAGTCTGACTTGGCTGTTTGCTTAGCTCGAGTCTCCTTGGATCTTTGAATAATTTCTTTATATTTAGGACAATTCCTGTAACTAGCCGGATGTCCTTTGTTGCCGCAATGGCAGCAAATTGGCAGTGTTATTTCATCCTGCACATTTGTTGCGGGATCGTATTTTGCTAGCGGTAGTTCGCACTTGCCAATATAGTGGGATTTTCCGCAACGAAGGCAACGGCGACTCATGTTGCAGTTTCGGGAGACATGCCCGAAACGTTGGCAAAGTCTGCATTGGGGCATTTCACTGTTATGAAATACCTCGAAGACAACTTGCTGATGCAAGATTGGAAACGACTTTGTCCCTGTTATGGAATCTATGTCGGTCGCTGGGGCAAGGTGAAGTTCCCATATGTTCACCTTGCTGTATTTTTCCGGTCTGATTTTCACAAACCGTTGTGGGGGACAGAATTTGTTGACGTCCGTGAAGTGAAATGTTGCCTCGAGGGCAATTACCATGTCGTTCTGTTCCCAGCAGGCAGCGACTCGTTTTAGAAGGATGGTCCTCGACTTTTTTTTTTTTTTAAATTGAGGTCTCGTGCAAAGACCCCGGGTTGCTGTTTCTTCTTAGAAACAGATGGGCGGACCCCGACCTCTGGCTGAACAGTGTTGGGAACACAAGCGGCCTTTGGTTTTTGGTTAACCACCGGAGTTGGCTTCGGTGGGCAAGGCTCCTGCGGAGGCACGATTTTCAGATAATATTGAGTTATCGCGGGGTTCGACAACTTTTTGGGGACAAATGATGATGATAATGGGGGTGGTGTTGGCGGGCAACCGATGGCGACAGGCTTATTGGAGGGTCCTCCCTCGCAGCTTATTGTTGGGAGTGGTGTTTTCCGCTTTGGAGCCCTAGATGAGTTTGGGGTGGGGGTACGCGAGTCACAGTCGTACATTGAGTCATCAAAATTGTCAGTGACATTCTCTAACTCGGGCTCGAGCTCTGATTCCGAATCAGAAGCTTCCGAACTGGTACCGGACAGGGATGCGGGTGGGGTGGCTTCTAGTCGCGCTAATCTACTTTTCAGGGCAGCGTTCTCAGCCTTGAGAGCCTCGAGGTCCTCCTTTAATCTCTTTATGAGATTCATCATGCCTTGATCGGGCTGATGGCCCACATTACGAGAAGAGCAGGTGTCCATTTATGGTGAGTATGTAAACATGTAAACGGATAAGCGACACTGCAAGAGCAAGAAAAAGAGACAAGAAACGCGCGGAAAGCAAGGAAAAGAAAAAGGGGAACAAACAAAAACCAAGAAGAGAAACAAACAAACCTAAACAACCTAAATGAATAAATTAAAACAAATAATAAAATATAAATTAAATTAAAAATCTTCAAACCACACGTCCTGATTCACGTTCACACTCACAACGTTTTTTTTAATCTATTTTTTTTGTTTCTTTTAAATTTAAATTTTAAATTTTTATTTATTTTTTTAAATTCAAATTAATTAACACGTCTGTATTGTATACAATTTTTAATGTTGACTGTATGTATCTTCTATCAGCTCTCACTGTGAAAATGAATGTATCTTCTATCAGCTCTCACTGTCGACTTAGCACCTAAACCAACTGCTGAAATTTAACAGCATAATGACAAATGTAAACTACCCCGAAACCAAAATGCGCCGCCCTTTTATACTGTGGCACATCGGGATTTGTCCGCAGGTGTTTATCAATTGGCTAAGCACAAACCTGATTTTTTGTGCTTTAAATGGAATTGGGGATTTGAGAATTGAATCATCATCATCATCGGCACTACAACCGGGGACCGGTCTTGGCCTTATTTAGCAAGTCCTGAGGCTTGTTAAATTTTCCATAATGATTTTGTTTTTTTTTCGGGCAAGGTCATTAGTCTTGCGCCGGAGGCTCCCCGACGGGGAATCGAACCCCGGTCCCCCGCGGGAATTGAATCAATGTGCGGCAAATTAACTTTTGGGTTAACTTGTCGCTCATATGATTCAATATAGAGGAAATGGGTAATGATTTAGCAAGAGTAAGTATTTCCTAGGTTTTTAGGTGAATGGAAGAGGGTAGTGATTTAGGATCACTACATTGGCTATCCAGGAGTGTCACGTGGAGACTGTATGTCAATTTGGATTGAACAGGGGCAAGAATCGTCCTGACCTTCGCCGAGTTGAAAGTGATCAGAGACTTTTGTAGCGATTCTAACAACAATTCACAAGCAAAAATAGTGAAGAACACCGAACGAAAAAATCGAATAAGAAAAATACATCAGAACCGTATACCAAGCGATAAATAAAAATAATTCACACCAGTGGAATATACTCGAGTTTGGAAATCAAATTCTAAACGCGGTCAGTAGCCTGGTGTGTAACGCTTAGGTAAAATTTTTTCGTGATTCGAGCTGTCATAGCGTCAGTTCGAATCACACGATCTTCTTCACTATTATTTCAAACGCTATAATTGGTGACTACGACGTGATCTATACACAGACGCAGCATACACTTCCTATAGTAAAGCAGAACTTCACACACGGTCACGACTTCCGCATAGAGCACAGCCTCCGATGTTTCCTCGTTTCTCTCGTTCGTCCGTCGTCCGCATACGAATCTGATCGTAACGAAGTTACTGCGGCGGGAGTGGTGTAGCGATTCTAACAACAATTCACAAGCAAAAATAGTGAAGAACACCGAACGAAAAAATCGAATAAGAAAAATACATCAGAACCGTATACCAAGCGATAAATAAAAATAATTCACACCAGTGGAATATACTCGAGTTTGGAAATTAAATTCTAAACACGGTCAGTAGTCTGATGCTTCACTGCTTCGCTTTTCAACCGTTTCATCGTGTGTTCAATTCACCTTCTTCACTATCCTTGCTTAACGCTACACTTTGCCCTGTGTGTTCGCTCCCATCCCTCCGCTAGTATAGGCATTCGATGTGGAAATTAAGGCTCTATTGCAAGGTAGACTACATCAATAACTCTCCTTTCTATTTCTTACCAAACCGTGTTATTTTAAGAGGTGTGTAACTAGAAGCTCGGTTTTTGTTGTTATTGTCAATTTCAACTTTATTCGAAACGATATTTATACAAAGATGAAGTGATATTGCTTGGTGAGAAACTCTTAAATATTCTACAAGCTCTTCTTGAGTTGGACATGGATTTTCGTCCAGTAAAACTTGAAATTGTTCGTCGTCATTTTTTTTTACTGCACCTGTACGTGGAGCGTCCTCAAGACTAAAATTTCCTTCATGAAATCTTCCAAACCGCTTCCTTACTGTGGAATGACTCACAGACTGTTCACTCAAAGTCGAATTAATCAATTCCATACCTTGGGCTTGGGCAACATTTTCATTTGAAAAAAGATTAGAATGCAATGGCGTAAAAGTTGATTATCGACATCCATCGCTTTAGAACTGATGCACGTGGAATGAAAAAAACTTAGTAAATGACGAAAACTTAGTCATAAAAACAGCAATGACTAAGCTACATATATCCAAAATGGCGAGCGAATTGGATGCTTTCAAGTATGTTTCTAAGGCAACCAACTTCAGAGTCGAGTTTCTACTTTCCCATCTATTAAATACTACTGTTAATAGTCATATTTTACAAAATATAAGCAATCGTTCCAACGAAATGTATTGAATAAAAATATCTTTTTGCCGATACATTTTTTTTCAATCGTTTCTATTCACAACTTAACTATAATGGCAAAGTGAAGCTGTTAAAGATTTTCTTTAAATATTTTTTTAGTTTGACTTAGTTAATTTATGCTTTTATTGGTGATTAATAGTTTAATGTTAATACTCATTTACTTATTTATTTCGTGATTAATGATTTAGTAATTTTCTAACTCTTTGAAACAAAAAAGTACATTTTATAACCTCACACATTCATTTCGAGTTATTGCCTCTTTTCCTGTCACGAAAATTGAGAACAGATCCAGAAATGAATTAGTAATTATAAATTACTAATTATAGTCGTTAGCTAGTTAATAAAACAACGTCTTGATTGCAAGGAACGAGAGGTCGTTTTTGTGAATTACAAAAAAGTAAAGCAATATAAAGATGAAATAAATTAAAACACTACATTTCCTGTGATTGAGGTCGACTTCCTTTTCCGGTCGAGTTTATTATTCGTGAACAATTAATCTGGGAGACGACCGCAAGTGTCTTCAAACTTTAGCTAATAGCACACCAGTAAAACATAAAGCATAACACAAGCTATCGTTATAAGTCTTTAAGATGTCCATCTCATAGGCCATGTAGCTTAGTTAATCCCACGTCCCCTAAGAATATTCACATCGATATTCGATATTCGTCGACAGCTCGAGAAGGAAACGTGTGGGTTGCTTTATATAACGGCTATACTTAGGTGCACCTAATCAGACCTTTTAATTATTGTCTGTTAATGAGGATATGTGTTTTTGAACAGCTATTATTTATCAATAAATTATTCTGCACTTTCTTTTCCATCGTTTTACTGTCTGCTGTATTATTTTTGTGGGTTTTAATTAGGCTTCTTCACATGAAACAACATGTGCTGTCTTTTAACCCCGCCCAATCGTATTACATTAACATTTTCGAATAGGTAATAACATGAACGCATGATATAGTACTCACCATTTACGAGATAAGTGGCTGCGTACAGTTACATTCTCTCTATCTGTCTTATCATATATGTAAATAGTTTCTTTCCTCTCGAAAATTTCAAATTAACTTTACTTCGGCCTGTGGATTAAGCAAATAAAACACACTTTTTATGGGATTTAAATATATTTAGTATCCACGCGAGTTGGTTTAGGTTATTTTGAATTACGCACGTAAAAAGGTTAAATTGGAAGGGAATTGGAAAGTAAGCAACAGGAATTGAAAAGTTTGCCACTTGTCGAAATCATTGGCGGGTGTTTACTTTTCCAAATGACGGCAATGTTTTCGGAAATTAGCTCTGGGAGCCGATTGTTAGATAGGTAGCCACACAAGTGAAAGGTACTATCAGGTGATACACTTATTCGTTTTATTTTGTAGTAAACAATTGGCTTCTACAATGAGATTCCGTGTACTTTCATGTAGTTATGACAAGTCTGATTACTTCTTCTGCTTTTCCACTATTCCTTTAAGTCAATATTCCCTATTGCTTTTGTTACTTCTGTCGATTTTGGGAGTCTGTGGCGGTTCTTTCGAACGCCACTACTTACCTGCTCATCTACCACCAGGTTCATAAAGCATGTACTTAACTGTCCTTTATTTGCGAATACCTTCGCCTAAAATATCTAAAGTATAATGTTCGCTGAGGTAAAATCCATTAGCACCAAACGGATATTTTTCCTAAAGGCACGGTTCCCGGGCGCGCCATTTACATAGGGCCAATTCAGTTGCAACACGAAGCAACTGACACGACAATCACCGTGCACATAGCACCCATTGAAATTGCAGCACACAAGCAAGAGATACTCTCGCTTGGCTTCAATGCTGCAATCACATGGGTCGCTAAATCGAGTCACATGATATGGTAACTCGCACCTCTCCGCAAAAAGGGATCGAGAACTCGTCAGTGTAAATACACACACGACGGTTCGACCCTGTTGACGCCAACAACAACACGCACACGATCAGCATCATGCTACTCGTAGTCGCTGATCGTGTAAACATTTCAACCCTTTTTGCGTTGAGATGCTCGCACCTGTTGCGAATTTGTGGAGGGATCTTTGCTGTGTCTGCATAATTGCGGATACACGCGATGAACAGCAGAGCGATCATCGTGTGTGAGTTTCAACCCCCTTTTGTGTTGAACAAAACGCAAAAGGGTAAATTACCAAATATGGTCATCGAAGCGATGATGGAATATGTGGTATTCTTTCGCTTCGATGAGCTTATTTAATCTCGTTTCAGATTCCGTGGAGGCCAGTCGGGTCCTCCACGTAAAAATTAAATTAAAGAGTTGCGATTTTATCCTCGATTCGTGTGAACGTAGCGCGTGATACCTTAATAATTCGCTGACATCGAGAGACTTTAGACTTGTGGTGTTTGGATACTTCATCGTATGTTGTGTGTTTGCGGCACTATATTTGTGGAATAATTCTCTTTTTTGTGCGTGAGTGAAACATAATTTAACACAGAATTATGAATTAAATCAAATGAAATAATTGAAAAAGTTGTATTATTTTGGTGCGCGGCCCAGTTTCCGAATTTATGAAATTAAAAGCAAACTCCGCACATACGAACGTCAATTTAATAAAATATCAAAAGGAGAAGAAATCTTTGTATTCATTTCGAGTGTAAAAATAAATCTGATTAAATGGAGATCAGTACAAATTCTATGGATTACTCAACAACACACACTGAAGCATATGGGATGGAGATAGAACCGGTGGAGTACGCCTGCACAAACTTACTTTCTTCCCCATAAGTCCATCACAAATAGATTTATTTCCAATATTGACCAACCTCCAGTAAGAAAGAAACCCTTCACTTTTTACCACACAGGATTTAAAATTAAGTTAAAATGTTATACAAACCAATTAAGCTTTTTATATAACATGTTTACTCTACATGTGTTAAATATTTCAACCTTAAGGACACACTGTTTTTTCTTTTTAAAGGAAATGTTTTTTTTATTAGACTTCTCTCGGGGGAGGCGAACCTATAGCGCCGAGTGGGCGCCCCGAGATGCCATCAAATAACTGTTGCAGTTCTTTTTGAACAGTTGCAGGTTGTAACACTCCCGGAACAGTCGCGTGGGAAGGCAGTTCCACAGCTTCCCCGTTCTGTAACGGAACGAGTTCTGATGCAGGATGTTCGCGCCGTCAGGAGATGAACCACAAACGGGTGCGATCCGTCGGATTGTCTTGTGGAGCGCATATAAGCCGAATTGCGTGGAACAATACCAAGAATCTCCGAATAACAGTACCCATGAAAATATTTGTAGAACAGACAGAGGTCGGCTACGCGAGTTAACACCTCCCACATAATGTATCATAAATCCGCATACCTATTACTATAATTAAAACCACAAACAAATCTCTATATACACTAACCTTTGTATTTTAAAATATCTATTGTAATTAACCTTAGTACCATTTTTATTATCAATCTTTGTAATATAAATACTGTATAAATATTACACAAACTCTATCTATTGTAATTAACCTTAATACCATTTCTATTATCAATCTTTGTAATATAAATACTGTATAAATATTATACAAACTCGCACTATCAAAACATAGCCAAAAGCATACCGATGATAATAAATCCAATCTATCATAAATCAACACACGGCCCCAGTACAGAAAGTCAAACTTTTCCACAACAGACACACCAACAAATAGGCTGAACCTCACACTCAACCTTATCACAATTCGAGGCATAAATACCGCCACCAAAGAGGAACCGAGGCGACTATGCGGATGACGCCCTAGTGAACACGTCATCCAAAAGCCCAAAACTCGCAACAAACCGACTCAACCGCCATCTGGACGAACTGTATCAGTATTACAGTCGATGGAAAATTCGACTTAACCCATCCAAAGCAGTAGCTATAATTCTGAGTAGTAAACACTCCCAACCTACTTCTCAATATTCACAGAATATTCGAATAAAAATGGGAGATACTACGATTAGACCACAGGACAGGATGAAATATCTTGGGGTCACTTATACCCCAAAAATGAATTTCATCAAACATGTGACCCACATTCTTCAAAGGGGCCTCGATCGGTCTAAGCAACTGCACAACATCTTGAAGTGGAGCAACAAAGTTGACACCAAAGTTCAGCTTCTCTGCTGTAAGCAGCTAATCCGATCTGGAATATTATACGCCTTTCCCATATGGTCCTGCGTATCTTCGGCTCAAATGGAAAGACTTCGGGTTTTCGAAAGGAAACTCCTCAGAAGATGCACCAATCATTCTAGAAGGCCTGACGGTCGTCATTACCCCAACTCTCATCTATACGAAGGCGCCTCCATTACCCCTATCGACGAGTACTTGCTTCAATTAGCATACAAGTACCTCGAAAACATTCAGAACAGCGAGAACCCACTTGTACGGGACTCTTGCGTTCTTGGCCCTTCCCTCTCTCGATCTCTTCGGAGCAAACCCCCACAATTTCTTCTTTAGTACAAAACCGAAGAAAGCACCCTTCCCAACAACATTCCCCTCTATAATATAGGATTCCTGGATCCATCCCATAGGGTCTACTGTTAACAAACCACACACACACGGACGCACAGTACAAGGCGGCACAAACACACACACACCGACCAAAGCGCAGATCATTAGACGCCAAAGACGTGAAATGCGTTTACTACCGCACCCAAGACCTACCGGTCTTGTATGATTTCTTTCCCACCATCCCTCTATAAAAGTAGTTAGAGGACACCTAGAGAGAAATCCTCTTACATATCTCCCATACATAAAAAGGAAAAAAATAAACGATATATCCAATTATCGTTCGAAGGCCTTCTATACGAGGCGTTATGTTTTTGCTGCGCATCCATCATCTCTCCGAACCAGCACGGCTTCCTCTCAGGCAGGTCCATTAGTGCTAACCTTGTCGAATTCACATCCCACACACTCCTTGCCCTAGAAAACGGCGACGAGGTCGACGTAGTCGCTACCGACTTTAGCAAGGCCTTCGACAAAATCTCCCATAAACTCACTCTCTTCAAGCTAACCTCCCTCGGTTTCGAACCCCCGCTGATTAAGTGGGCCTCATCCTATCTCAGTTATCGAACCTGCCGCGTGCGATTTAGATCCACCCTCTCCGATCCTTTTTTCCCAACCTCAGGTGTCCCCCAGGGCAGTCATCTCGGCCCTCTCCTATTTATCCTAACCATAATCGACATAGGCTCTTGCATTAATCACTCCTTCATCTCATTTTACGCGGATGATTCCAACATTTTCAAGACAATCCGCTCTCCACTGGACTCCTCACTTCTCCAAGCGGATCTTAACACCTTCTCGACTCGGTGCCAAAATAATTGTCTAGAAATGAATATCGCCAAATGTCACACAATCGCCTGCTCTCGGAACAGTCCCCCCCCCCCCCCCCCCCTCACCCACGCTCCTATCCAACCAACTGAACCAACCGATAACATCGGTTGAATTGATTCGCGATCTGGGCGTCCTATGCGACAAGGAGCTCAAATTTACCGCACATTTTGATTACATAATTCTCAAGGCCAACGCCGCCCTTGGGTTTGTCAACCGCTGGTCGAAGTTGTTGGGTGATGTCACCCGATCATTCTACATAACTATTGTCCGGCCACTACTCGAATACGCTAGTCAGGTCTGGTGCCCGTATCAAGTGACTCACATTCGCGGGATTGAGGGAGTTCAACGTCGTTTCTTGCGCTTTGCCCTCCGCGGACTAAACTGGGAAAATCCGCTGATTCTACATCCATACACAAGCCGGCTCCGTTTAATCAATCTAAACACACTTGAAGAGCACAGAATCCATGCCGACATCATCTTTGTCCACCGGCTTCTGTCTGGCTCAATCAATTGCCCAAGCTTGCTCTCCACTTTAACATTGCATACAAACCCCCTTAACTTACGTAACCCACGACTGTTTTACGTACCTCCTCATCACACTTCTTACGGCGCTAACGAACTCATCTCGCGTATGCTACGACAGGCCAACTCTTTCCCCACCTCCTTCGATTTCAACATCTCCACTCCCGCTCTTAAACGACGTCTCGGAATAAACCCGTCCTAAACCCCCCCCCCCCCATCCAATAATCCCCTCTATCCTGCAATCCTATCTCTCCTCTCCTACCCCCACAATAGTTCCCCCAGCCCCACCCACAATTTCAACCTCTCCCCCCAGCCCACCAACCCCGCCCCTACTAGTACGTAAACATGCCCTTCACTGTCACTGCCAAACAAATGCCGAATTTACCACCCCCACATACACTCGCTCTTCCCTAGCCTCCTACCTCCCCCATCGCACATTCATCTTCACCGTCCTGGCTTTTTTCTTTTTTTCTCCTTCTTACTCTATTTGATTTAAATTATATTCTACCTTTCCTTTATTTACATTTAAATTTCATCTTTAATTTCAATTTCATTAGATTTCATATCCTTTTCTTTTCGTTCAAATTTCATTTTCTTTTCTTTTCACTGAAATCTCATTTTTCTTATTTATATTGTCATTCTAACATTGCATTTAGTGTTTAAAAACAGTAAACCGGGGGAAAAATAAGTTCTTTCTCTAAAATACCTTTTTATAATTTATATAGCAACTTTTTATATTTCGGACTTGTGTTACATTTAGTTTCGTCGGGCTGTTTTCTTGTTCCCATCTTCTTCCCGCTGTTTTTCTGCATTCCTACTTGTTTTTATTCACCTAGTCTTATCGGGCTGTTTCTCGCTCTTTGCGATTTCCCGTGTCCATCACTTTTCTTTCATTTATCCTTCGCAAAATGGAGCTCTCTTCTCTTCAGAGCTTGGGGCATCAATTCCATCAGGATTTGATGACTCTTCTTGAGAGATTGAGAAGCGAACTCGCGACCGCGGTAACCAGGATTGCTGCTCTCGAGATGGAGAATGCAGCATTGAAAGCTCCACCACTCCCGACCCCCTCCAACAAAAACCTGGAAACCCGCCATTCACAGATCGAACCTGAAATGACAAGCCTCGATAGCGACTTTGATGTCTCTGCTGACGAGAATGGTCTCCATGTCTCTACTCCTAATACTTGCCGCTCCACGCTCACCTCTCTCCGCGCGGAAAAGCGGAAAACACCTCGACCCACCCTGAACTGCGAGGGAGGTCCCCCTAGTAAACGTGTTGCCACCGGCTGTATGCCAGTAATATCCCCAGCTTGGGCTAATGAAATCGTGGCAAACCTCTCGGCACACCCCACTGCACAAAAAGTCATTCCGTTGGAAAAGTCGTGCACACCGAAGGTACCATCCTCCACCTCCCCAAAACCAAAGACCGCTCCAACTCAAAAGGCTAACCAAACAGCGGTCGGGGCAGAAGTATCTGCTTTAAAAAAGAAGCAGCAACCTGGGGTCTTTGCACGAGACCTTAAACCTAAAGGAGTTCGTCGGTGATATGAACCGACAAGGAATATCCAACTTTAAGGCAAAGACCTTGAGTCCAAGTCTCAATAAAATCGTAACCTACGATGGACAAACGTTCTCTAAGGTTAACGATACCCTGAAGGCCAAGGAGTTGAATTATTACACATTCACCCCGGCCGACGAAAAGTCGAGGACCGTCCTCTTAAAACGAGTCGCTGCGTGCTGGGAAAAACACGATATCGTAACTGCCCTTGAAGCAACATTCCCCCACGTCAAATTCACCGATGTAAAAAAATTCTCTCCCCCACAACGGTTTGTGAACATCAGACCGCAAAAATACAGCAAAGTAAACATATGACAGCTTCACCTTGCCCCAGGTACCGACATAGACTCCATAATACGGACAAAGTCGCTTCCAACTCTTCACCAACAAGTTGTCTTCGAGGTATTTCATAACAATGAAATACATCAATGCCGATGTTGCCAAGGTTTCGGGTATGTCTCCCGGAACTGCAACATGGATCGCCACTGCGTCCTTGTGGAAAATCCCACGACATCGGCAAGTGTGAACTGTGATGAAATTATGTTGCCAACTTGCTGCAACTGTGGTAAGAAAGGACACCCGGCCAGCTACAGGAACTGCCCCAAATATAAAGAGATAGTCCACAGAACCAAGCAGACTCGAGCTAAACAAGTAGCCAAGTCAAACTTCGGAAAACAGCCCACACAAAATTTCATCCAAAATGGATTTACATTCGCTGATAAGGTTAAAGGGAACCAAACAAAGAATATGAAACCCCACCACCTCTTCCCCAAAAATATATTAAAGTTCCTAAGCGATCCGCTATACAGGCCAACAAAATGCCACAAATCCAAGCGGCAGTACAAAAGCCTCCAGAGGGGCAACCCTCAATTCTGGAGAAACTACTTAGTCTCTCTCGGGTGATTGAGGATATTCGACCCCGATATGAAAAACTAACAACTGAGGCTGAGAGGGATGCACTCCTTTTCACGGCATATGTAAGACATACGCTTCAAAATGGATCGCAAAATTAAAGTTATCCTTATAAATGTCAACTCCCTTGTTTCGCTATCAAAGCGTGCGATAGTCTCTGACTTCATAACGGATACCGGGCGGACGTGGTTCTTGTAACCGAAACTAGGTTGCATCCATGTCACCGTCCCACTTTCCCAAACTTTTCAATGATTCGAAGAGATCGAACCCTCACTGGCGGCCGCACCATCAACGGAGGTGCCACCTGTATTCTAGTTAATAGCGAACTTCGCCATGAAGCTATAGACCTCCCACATTTCGAGTCCATAGAGGTCTCCGGGGTTGGACTGCATCTAGCTAATAAACCCGGGGCATACACCCTTCATCATAGGCGGCGATTTCAACTCCAGGCATCCCCACTGGAACAACCCCGTCTCTTGCCCAAACGGCACAAAGTTGTTCCGATGGTACACCGAAAACTGTCATGTCCTCAACTTCGAAATAGTCGCACCTACGGTTGGTACCCGAGGTAACTCCACCCCGGACATCTTTATTGTGTCCAAAGATTTACTTCCCCAAATCACTCCTTTTCACTGCATATGCAAGACATACCCTCCACAATGGATTCCGAAATTGAAGTTATCCTTATAAATGTTAACTCCCTTGTTTCGCTTTCCAAGCGTATGATAGTCTCTGATTTCATAAAGGATAACCGAGCGGACGTGGTTCTTGTAACCGAATCTAGGTTGCATTCATGTCACCGCCCCGTATTCCCAAGCTTCATCATGATTCGAAGAGATGGAACCCTCACTGACGGTCCCAACATCAACGGAGGTGGCACTTGTATACTGGTTAATAGCGGACTTCGCCATGAAGCTATTGACCTCCCACACTTTAGAGTTCATAGAGGTGTCTGGGGTTGAACTGCATCTAGCTAATAATGGCAGAGTGAATATATACTCCGTATGCCACTCGCATAAAACCAATAATGGCCCCATTAATCCCGAAGATATCGGCAAGCTAATAAGGTCCTTGGGGCATACACCCTTCATCATAGGCGGCGATTTTAACTCCAGACATCCCCACTGGAACAACTCTATCTCTTGCCCAAATGACACAAAACTGTACCAATGGTACACCGAAAACAGGTATGTCCTCAACTTCGAAATAGTCGCACCTACGGTTGGTACTCGAGGTGACTCAATTCTGGACATATTTTTTGTGTCCAAGGACTTACTTCACCGAATCACTTCTCCTCAAGTTTCAGCGGGTGTATCTGACCACAACGCTATGGCCATGTTCATCCGCGGCTATCGAGCATCCCGGGCTCATATCAGATACATACCCGATTATGGGCGCACAAATTGGGACAACTTCAATATTACATTGAACGAAAAACTCCACAAACTCTCTCTCCCCACTGACAGGAACCTAACGACGGTTGAAATAAATAAAACTGCAACTCGACTTCACAAGATTCTAGTTGAAACTTCTGAGACTCATGTCCCGAAGTACAAACTTGAAAGGACTTATCAGATTCCCCTTGACGACCTCACTCTTCGTCTCATCCGGGAGCGTAAAAAGCTCTGCAGAATGAGATATTGTAGCGGTTCCGCCAAACCCTACTGTCTACTTACCTGAAAAACTCCCATAACTACTACCCAACTCCCTTTAGTTTGCTAATGCAACAGTATTAGTACCTGTAAATGCTGCACGCATTTAAGAGATCAAATCTATGATCTTTAAGTCCCTGTAAAGAAAACTTACCTTCATGCATTCTCTTCGCATACCATTGCTCCTTAAGATTTCTTTATTAACTTAACAGGAATTTCCAATCAATTTCGGCATCTACGTCGCCAGTCAAATTTCCTTAGACAAACTCCTGTAAACAAAATAATTCGGATTGCATTCAATGTAACCGTCATGACAGGGGGCATAAATATTGCGCCGTCTATTTTCCCAGCCGCGTCATATACTTTTTCATACACATTGGCTGGTAACCTTTTTTGTTTGTCTTATCAACAAACAACCCAAGCAGCTGCATATAATTAGCGCAATAGACGCTGAAACCAAATTCTCCAGCATTTCCTAATGCAAATATGAACCCAGTTTCTACTGCAGCCAGAGATGCCATAAATATCCAATTTGCTTTTAGCATCTTTTTCTCCTAACGTCGAAAATAGCGACGAGGCATCGTGTAAACAATGACCTGCATTACCAACGGCGCATTTGGTCATTTTTCCCTATTGTCCTTGCCGCCTGCCTGTTTCGTCGTTCCACTGCTTTCGAACACGTGCAATTACATTGAATCTGGTCGATCGCGCACATATACCACTGCACCAAAAAGATCGCATTTTCTTAGTGGTTACACGCTTAAGAGAAAAGTTTTTCTCTCTCTTCCTTTTTTTTCCTTAGCGAAATCATCTCTGCATGAGATGACGATCGCTGAGTCAAATTCCATCCTTCTACCCGAGCAGGTCGTGTCTCCATCGCTACCCTGGTGCGCACAGGGGAGCGATAATCGCGACGACTGGCGACTGGTTGGTCGTTCACCAAGTAGTCCTTGTGTCAGGTGCGAATATTGTTAAGGACCATTGTCCGGGAAAGTGAACGGTGAACAAGTAGAATGATCGGTTCCGACAACCATTGAAATGAAACGGACAGTTTGTGCGACCTTTATATTTTTAACATTTACAACCGTGTAATTGATACCGAAGTCATTTTACAAGGGTCAACTATTAAGTGATTGTTGTGTTAATTGTTAAAAATAAGTGTTTTTAAGACTCCTACGTGTAAATCGGCAACTAGGTAGATTTATACCAACCGAATAATAAAATAAAGTAAAAAGAACATTTACACCTGTGCGTTTTCATTCATTGATTCCTCTTGTGTCGATCGTTTCTGGGTGACAATTTCCGGCGAACAATTTCCAGCTGAACTCGAAGTAGATGGGGATGGGAGTGAACCGAGTGTCCGTGTTTGGCACAATACCTCCCCTTCTCCACAATATCGGCACCGCTTTACGCAAAGGGATATTGGCACACTGATAAAACAAAGAATCCAAAACAATCGCACCCGATAATTGGAAGACAAACTGAAGGGTATTCAGATGGACCAGAATATTTATAAAAATGTTAAAAGGATATGTTGCACCTCTCGTATCACTGGACCAATCATGCACAACGGTCTTGTTGTCAATAATGATGCCAATAAAGCAAACATCATCGGAGAGACCTTTGAAAATAATCACAATCCCACTCTCGAGTATGGCGACCCGGACACTAATGCAATAATTAGTTCAGAGGTTCACAATAAATTAGACAACTTTAACGAGCCAATAGTTGTCTTTAACTCAGCTAACAGTGCATACTTCGACGACACATGTGATAATAGTCAGGGTTTCGGCACACCAAATACCCTATAGAACCTAGTTAAATCTCGAAACCCTAAGAAATCACCCGATATCGACAACATGTCCTACCACTCATTACGAAGGCTTTCTGCTTTATTCTTTATAAAGCTTTCCATTCTGCTCAACCATGCCTACAACATGAGGTATTTCCCCAAGCTTGGAAGCATGCTGTTGCAAACGCTGGGAAACCAAATTATCACCCCTCAAGCTTTCGCCCTATTTCGCTCCTCACCCACATCAAGCAAAATATATGAACAGTTCATATATGAGAAACTAAATAAATTTATCAGTGTCAGGAACCTAATACCTGACTTCCAATTTGGATTTAGAAGAGCGCACGGCACTACCATGGCTCTCAACATATTTCAAAACCACGTCTGCGTGCGCTTCTTTAATAAGCAACCCACCATTGTGGTGAACCTGGACATTGAAAAGGGTTTTGACACGACGTGGATCGAAGGTCTCGTTTTTAAAGTACTGAATACTGGCCTCAGTAAAACGCGGTGTAGTATCATCTACCAGTTCGTCCTAAACAGAACCTTCCAAGTTCGAGTGAATGGAAAGCTTTCCCAAACCTTCAACGCCGATGCAGGCGTACCACATGGCTCCATTCTAGGCCTCATTTTATTTAATATCTACACCTCAGATATTTCTCTCCCTCTGAACGGGAGAGTAAATCAGATATGTTATGCGGACGATGTCCTAGTAGACACGTCATCCAAAAGCCCTAAACTCGCAACAAACCGACTCATTCGTCACCTAAACGAACTGTATCAGTATTACAGTCGATGGAAAATCCTACCGGTCTTGTACGATTTCCCACCATCCCTCCATCCAAGTAGTTAGGGGACACCTGAATTAACCCTGTCCACACTAACCTTAGATACCTCCCCCCTTTTTCTTTCTCAGACATCTCGAGACCGAGCCCAACAATCTCATGGACGTGGGTGAAGCCAGAGACAAGATGAAGTACACATCTGTCCTTGTCTCACCAAAGTCGGCCTCTCGCCACCCATTTTTTATTCGAAAAATTTAAAGAATTAAAATATCTGGTAACGATACTGACGGCCAGAAACGAAATGTCGAAGGAAATTAACAAAAGACTACACTCCGGCAATCGGATTTAAGAGATCAAATCAAATTAGCTGGCACACAGTCATTAAACTGTAGAAATAAAAACTGCTATCACGTAACATAAAGCTCCGTGTCTATAGAACCATAATCATACCGATTATTCTATACGGATGCGAAACATGGGGTCTCACAAAACGGGAAAAAACCAAATTCCGCGTATTCGAGAATAAAGTTCTAAGGGGTAGCTTTGGCGGTAAATATAACGAGGAGGCAGGACAATGGAGGGAACTCTGTGGGAGTGGAAGAACAACCCATACCCACAACCCAACCTCCATAGTTTCCCGCTAATGCAATTACATTAGCATCTGTAAATGCTTTAGGTATCAAGGTTATCTAACGCATAACCTGAAAGCTCCTGGAAGAGAATTCTTACCGTCATGCACCATTCGCATTCAAAATTCCCTACAAGAATTCTGTCCATCTTATCGGATCATAAAACCAAAACCCAATTCGGAACCTTCGGTTACCAGGCAAATCCCAATCTCATCATATGCATTTTCCCTAGATGAATCCCTGTAAAGAAACAATTCGGTTCACACATAATGTAACCACCATAACCATGGATAACGGTCATTGCGTTGCCTATTCCCAGCCTCACCATGTGTCCAATAAATTTCTTTACATACACATTGGCTGGCGACCTTTGTCCAAGGGACAAAATCAAACACACGCATTTTGTGTCTAAAGGCATAAACCAAATCCTATAGCATAAGCAAACGCAAATAGGAATTGTGTACTTACCCTTGGCAGCGATGCCATAAACACCAATTCTCAGTGAATATGCTAAAACCAATTAACAGCATGTCCACGATGCACTGCGGTCTATCAATACAGCTGCAATGCACATCATAGACAATGGTCTACACGATCTCCTTGTCTTTCAATATTTCTGGATCCGCTTCTCATGATCTCGCGGCATGAGCAAACAGATTTCCATTAGTACCTAATGAGATACGGCTTGTTTACTTAGCCGAACTCACATCTCATTGATGCTCATTATCCCTTTTGATTTTTCAGCTTCGTTCTCATGGCCTTGTCACATGAAAATAACCAATGTTTACACATACATGCATACCACCATGATCTTATCTATGAGATCCGGTTACCTACCCCAAAGAGAGACTTCACGTTTCTCTTGTAATAGGAAATGCATGCCTTAATCAAGAGAGCATGCACCACTGGCCGAATTTCCCTTGCTAGCGAATTCACATCGCGGAGTCTCATTCCATCTACTGACCGTGCCGGTTGGTTTTCTCCTTCTCCCCGGTGCGCACGTGGAAGCGAATATACCCCGTCGAGTCGAGTAAGCGCGCAATGAAGTTAAAAGTAGTTGCTGGTGCCTCCCGTACAATGTCATACATTAAGTGCAATAAGACTTGTCATCATAATTAAATACCGAACAGCTCGCTGTGAAGAAAAGAAAGTTTGGTGTAATTCGAATCTGTTTTCTGTAACCTAATTAAACATCGAAAAAATTGTTGGAATAGAAAGAACATTTTACAATAGACTATCCAGTGCTTTTCATTTACTTTCGCTACGGTATCCTGGATGCGTATTTCCTTTTTCTTGGTGAACAGTTTTACTTTATGGCGGCCCTTCTGGAACTTGTGGGGACGGGGTAGAACCCCGTGTCGTACGCCGGCACCACGACTTCGTACCCCCGACAACTCCACAACCACGAACTGGAAGAGCTATACTGCAAGACTACAATAGTGAGAGTAATCAAGTCGCGAAGATTAAGATGGGCCGGACATATAGCGCGAATGGGCAACGATAGGACGATGGGTAGAATTCTTGACGGTAGACCTTTGGCGTAGCATTTTGGTCTATTAGTTGTAAGTGTTCGGCCGAACACTGTCCACACACGAAAGAACAACCTGGTACACGGGGACACTGTCAAACAATCAAACACGTAGAGAATAGTTTTGAATCAAGTTTTATTGTTACATGAAATACTGATTCACAACACTTGATCACCCGTGGCGATCCTATGAGAACTCCTTCAATATCAATACACAATACGAGCTAAAATTCCACCGAGCCTTTTCGGGAGGCTGATGGCACAGTATAAATCAGGGAACTTTTGCATATTAAACTTTGTCAACACTACGGATCACCTGGATGAGATACAAGTTCTTTTGTCACTTGACGCTACTTTTTACACGAGAACGAATTTGCAACGGCGCGATATCGAATACTTTTCAGAAAAAGGTCTCACACCAACGTACATGAAAATTAATACCTCTTCCTACGGATTCTCTAGGTCGACTCTCTATTCGGCGGATGCTCTAAGTAGACTGAAAATTCTCGTCCCCAGAAAATTTCCCATCCACTCTGCAAAGAAAATTTTCCCATCATCAATCATTCTCCTTTCCGTCTTCCTTATCGGAATCTTGTTCCTTTGTTTGCCAATCGATCGTACTGCCGCTTAATTTTCGATCTTTTTCTGGGATTTGTTTATGTTCCCCATCTGGTCCAAGACAACGAGGTTCTTGTGTGCTTCAGATGGGTACAAAGGAACCGTGGGATCGGTATTGTTTTTTTGTTAGCATTTCCAAATCATAAACATCTAGCGAGCGATCTACGTTAAGATGTTTATGATTGCATGACTGTTGGTCGGCGGCGAATCGCTATCCTTTGTTTGCACAAGTGTGCCTTTTAGGTTTTGGGTCATGCTAGGAATTTAGGTTCTAATTGCTATTAGCTACAAGAGGAGATATTCGTTGTTCGGTTTTTTTTTTTTTTTTTTTTTTTTTTTATTAGACTTCTCTCGGCAGAGGCGAACCTATACCGTCAAGTGGGCGCCCCGAGATGCCATCAAATAACTGTTGCAGTTTTTTTTTGAACAGTTGCAGGTTGTAACGCTCCGGGAAAACTCGCGTGGGAAGGCAGTTCCACAGGTTCCCCGCTCTGTAACGGAACGAGTTCTGATACAGGGATGTTTGCGCCGTCGGGAGATGAACCACAAACGGGTGCGATCCGTCGGATTGTCTTGTGGAGCGCATATAAACCGAATTGCGTGGAACAATGCCAGGAATCTCCGAAGAACAGCACCCGTTATAATATCTGTAAAACAGACAGAGGTCGGCTACGCGCCTTCGATGTGATAGCGACTGTAGTCCCGACGTCAGCGCCGAGCCCCCAATCAGGCGGATCGCTCGTCTCTGTACGCTCTCAAGTAGGTCGAGGGTATGTTTAGGAGTTGAGCTCCAAACATGAGAGCAATATTCGAGCACGGGTCTAATTTGAGATTTATATAGGAGAAGAAGTTGGGCCGGGGTAAAATATTTCTTGGCTTGTTTACCGAAAATTGCGTTTAATGGGTGCAACGCATTGATGCCTTGAATGGGTGCGTTGGCTTGGATGCGTTGAATTGTCGCGTCGAATTGGATGCGTTAAATTCAATATTAGAGACTTTTGAACGTTTAGTTCGATTGATTTTTGCTATTGAATTCAACGTTGGTGTCTGAAATGTTACCTTTTTTTTTATGTGGGAGTAAGAACTATTGGGACACGTGTCTTTGGGGACGTGTAATGGATAAAGGTGAGTATGTTCCTTGGCGAAAAGGACATCTCAACCTATAGTGGGTTGTGTGGTTCGTAGAACCGCCACAGACCAACGGTAAAGAGACGGGTAGAACGGCCGCGACGGGAATGGGAGGACAATGTGAAGTTTGACTTTGAGGAGATCGGATCGGCTGGTCAAACGTAGAAGGAGAGTGCACAGGACAGGGAACGATGGCGGAGTCGATTCGGTGAGCTCATGAACTTCCGGGTTCCTACAGGCCAACAAATAAAAAAAATATATAAGACAAAAAAGTCTATCTTAATTATATTTTATTATAACTTACTGGTCCGACGCCAACGCTCTAATACTGGCACCTTTCAACGGTTCGGGTAATAATACATTTTATGCATGAAGGACGCTAAGCGTTTGTAAAGCACTTACCAATGCTTTTTTTTATTTAAATGTATTGTACTTTAAAAACTACGAGAGTGATATTGCTGTGTTCGTCGATAATTTATCGGCACATTCGGTGAAGGCGATATGCCACAATTTAGTGTGAGTGATTTCACTGATGTTGAAATAGTTACACGTATTTCAAAATTATCACTTATTAAACAAATAATAGAGCAAAAAAATATACTATGTAAAAAACGAAATAATAAGATATTCCTAAATATTTTCTCTTAAAACTTTCATAAAATTCACAATTATTATTTAATCCGTGTTATCCATGAAATGAAGCAGTAGAAAAGTAAATTAAAAATTTCATTTGTCATCATCATCATCTATACCTTTGAAATACTATGTGCTACCTAGTTCATGGACATCCTGCTATTAGTTGTAAGACAATACATGTTTTCTAAAAAGCCCGTTTTCTTCATACTTTAATCATTTTCGCCGACCACACGTGGACGTATGAGTTAAACTCACGGTGTTATCCATCGATAGTGTGTTAACTTGATATATGTAATATGAGGAAATTATATTCATTTTGAATTGGTAAAAGTTTATTGGAATAAAATTGTGAGACTGTATCTGTAGTTTTTTTACTTTGGTAACAACATTCTAATAAGCCTTGTTCGTTTTGCATAATGTTAACCGTTTCCTTTAATATCAAAAAAGTTCTCCGTATAAATTTGCTACAAATTTTGATGTACATTAATTCTTAGTGTGATGACATCGTAAATAAAACAATACCTAATTGTTATATCAAATAGAAATTTATTACAATAGACTTTCATTTCAACAACAAAGAACGTTTGTTTAATATGCTAAATACTTAATCATGCTTAGTTATTTATTCGCCTCAAGTATGGGGGTGTCTCCTGTCTTATTATGTCTTCATAAAAAATGTATTTTATTGATAAAAGTGTCAGCCTCAGTGATACTGGTAAAAAAGGACATTAGCAATAGAAATCAGAAAAAAAAATGGTGAAGAAGATATCCCTAATTGTTATGCCTATTTCTTTCAAAAGATACATTCGATAATACATCATTACAACCCATTTGTTGTCGAGGTCATTCATCCTTTACATATCCCTATTTAATTATTAACATAATCAAACAATCTTATTAATACAGAGATTTTTTAGATATCAATCTATTTGCCAATCTCCTATTAGAGTTACATTTGCTTAAAAGGACTGTCTCATACTATATGCATTTAATTTGTATTGATGAATATTTAATTTAATATTTCGTTTTGCTTTTTATATTGATACAATATATTTAATTCACTTTGTTAATTTATTTATATCTCTAATTTATACATGTGATTGATTTAATTTATTACCAAAGTAAAATTGAGATAATATTGAGAAAATTTGGTGTTACTCCTGAGCCAAAAAGCAGTATGTAAGGGCGACTATCTGGCAGGAATTAGAAATCAGATCAAAGAAAGAATATATCAGGTGTAAGTATATGTTTTTTCTGGTTTCTTTGGTAAAAAAAAATACGTAATTTTCTGGGGAAATTAATTTTTTTTTTATTCAAAATATTGGCCATCGGCTTCTACACATTTCGCCCATCTTTCATGTAATTTATAAATAGCATGCCAGAAAAACTGCTTGTCTTTCGCGGCAAACCATTCGTCGAGCCATTTTCCAAATTCCTTCAAATCGCTGAAGTGCTGCTCTGCCCCATTGATGCGAAGAGGTGATAGTCAGATGCCACCAAGTCTGGGGAGTACGGCGGGTGCAAACGGATGTCCCATTCAAGCGATTTCAAGGTGTCTTTCACTAGTTTTGCTGTGTGAGACGGCGCGTTGTGTTAAAGATAGTTTATAACAATTGATATATTTGTTTTTGTAACCAATTTTCAGGCTTACCTTGAGTTTGTTTTGAGTTGATCTGCATAGGTTACGAAAACACACAAGAAACAGGCCTCTGTTGCTCCAGCTGCGTACAGGAATGGAATCTCTTATATTTATATTTATTTTTCTTGGCGACGTGTTATATTTTTCTTCATTTGTATATATTTTTTCTTCATTTATTATCTAAATACGACTTTAACTGAATACGACTTTTTGATGCCTTTTGAGCAAGTTAGTTCCATTATCATAATGTATCTTGACTGACGCATTTCAACTGACCTTTTCCGTCCTGAAAAGAAGGGCTTTGGGCTTGCGATAAAATACTCGGTGGCGAATCCACCGTGTTAATTACAAACTTCGACTATTTACAACCGCACATACACACGATTCGATTTCAAACGAGCTACTTAAGTTAAACAGGACGAATCTAATTTAAATATTTGTGCGGAGCGACCGAACCACTTCACTCAACGCACTACGAACCAGAGTTATGACAAAATAAATCCATTTTTCGTCATCCGTCACAATTTGATGCAAAAATGATTTCCTTTCGTGGCGCTGAAGCAGCATGTCACAAGTGACTTTGCGATTTTCTATTTAACGTTCATTCAAATCGTGTGGGACCCATTTATCTGCTGATTGTTTCTTGTGACTCCCCTACAGTATCCTTCAAATTCCCATCCGATCATTGGTCCATTCACACTATTGTCCAAATCCCAGCCCTCGAACCACGCTACTCATTGAATCTGATCGCCAATTTCTCCAGGACAAACTGGGGAAGACACACGCTGCCAGTTTTACAGACTATACTTTGCCAAAGTCTTCAAACCTACTCCCTACTGAAATTGATCAAGGAGCCTTAAGATTAGGGCAAATACTAAAAAATGACCTTTTCAGCACACCTCCATCCCTAATAATCACCTAGGAAAACCTTTACCCAACATCCCTACAAAACTGTCACGCGTAAAAAACAGCTTAGACGAAAACTACATATCAGTTAAACCCCTTTTATTAAAAATCAAATCCAATTCTTGACTACCCTGATAAATGGAAAACTAAATCAATTTGCAGACCAGGCTTACACGTCTACACTTAACAATATTAAACCCAATCCTGATTTTTCAAAAACATCAACCGACTAATGGATCGAAAATACAAATTCCGAATCGCTTATATTATCAACCCTACTAATAATCACCCAGTCCAATCTGATATTGACATATCAAACTGTCTAGCTAATAACTTTTATAAAATTCATCAACAACACGACTCCCTCTTAGTCTCCAATTTTAAGTTCAAGTTACCGTAACCGACTACATCTCACGCACAATGAACCCATTCCTCATCCCTTTCATCGCGGAATTCAACGAAAAAAACAAAGCGTCATATTCTCTGGATAATGCGACATTCCTAACAGCAGGCAAATTATCTGAATCAAACATCACGCAACAACAAAAAGTCCACAGGCTTAGATGGAATTCCAAATCTCTTTTACAAAAGACTTCTCCCGTCAAATCTAGTCCCTATTCCCGTTTTTCTCAACCACATAATTGATCATCATCACCATCGGCACTACAACCGGGATCCGATCTTGGCCTTATTTAGCAAGTCTCTCCTCCGGTCTTCGGCCCAAATCTGAGACTTGTTAAATTGTCCATAATAATTTGTTTTTCCGGGCAAGGTCATTAACGTTTCGCCACAACCACATAATTAACCCATCACATATCCTAGATAACTGGAAAACCACGGTTGTAGTCCCTATCAGTAAGTCCAGTCCTTCCAACAACCCCAGCAACTATCGTCCGATATCGTTATTAAGCACATTAAGCAAGATACTGGAATACAAGATATATCGAAATCTCATTTCTTTTGGTAATGGCAACGCTAATATCCCAAATTCGCAGTTTGGCCTTCGCTCACAACACTTCACCTGTCATGGTCTGTTAAAACTAACGCACGATGTGAAATCTAATCTTCAAAACCAAAGCCCGACGGTCCGTATCTCTCTCGACATATCTAAATCGACTGTGTTTGGGTCTCAGGACTGCTTTACAAGCTGCACTACATATTTAGATTAAACACCCACACCACCAAACTTCTCACTTCCTACCTCACTGGTAGAAAATTCATGGTCAAAATAAATTCTTCTATCTCCCAATCGTATAATATAACCGCAGAGGTTCCGCAGGGTTCAATTCTTAGACCACTATTATACCTCCTCTATACTTCAGACATACCGCAGCCTCAATTACCCAATACTGCAATGTTGAATTACGCTGATGACACAATAGTCTACTCCAGCAGCAAGTTTGTAAAAGAGGGAAGAAACCGCATTAATAATTTCCTCCGAAATCTATCAACATCCTTCAATAGATGGAAAATTAGTCTAAATCCAGATAAAACCCAACTTTAAGCGTAAAAATGAGCACTGCTCAAACAAGACACGGCGCACCCACAACATAACTAGCGTCAAAGTAAATTACACCCAGATAAAACCTTCCAAAACTTTAAAATAGCTGGGAATAACCTTTTCCAATGACCTTTTATTCTCCACCCACATTAAAAATACTTTACGTAAAGGCACACTACAACTGAATCTCTGTAGAAGAGTGATGTGGAAACCCAACGGTCTCTTCCACAAAGTCGAACTGCACATCTATAAACAAATAATCAGACCCCCGCTCACATATGCATGTCCACTGTGGTATCATAACGCACCAGTCCAAATGTAGAAGCTCGCACCTTCGAAAGGAAATGCTTCAGGCGGGTCACTGGTCTAAACCGACAACCCAACTCTTACAAATATTACAATAACAGCTTGCTATACAATGCCGCTGATATCGATCGTCTCAATAGACGCTGCCTAGATCCCCAATAATCCCAACCTCATAATAACTTCACTACTACCAACTCCTCTAGATAACAGGGCTAGCTACCTGATTTGTCTCCACACCAGAACTCTCTGCACCTCTGGAAGATTGGTTAATGACTCCAACGAGGTAGTGTACCATAACACCGAGCTGGCACCCAATCAGTTCAAATACTGTAACATACAACCATTCTCCAACATTCTGCGTTTTAACGAACAACCGCAAAGTGTTACCGCAACTGAGACCACTAACCGACCATATCCCACGCCAACCTACCCCATTAACCATCAATCCCTGTATACCCCAACTCACATTACATATTTAACGTATTATAGTATTAATTATGTTAAGCTCGATTGAGTTAGTGTTGAGTTAAGTATTAGATCAGTTTAAATTAAAAAATAAAAATCCTGGTTTTCTGATCTTTTCCAGGAAAACTGTTAATATTAAAACCTATAATACTCAAATAGTTGTTCACACATTTAGTTATGTTTGAAGAGTGTGTAATTTATACATGTAAACAATTGTATCACTGAATTATAAGTTAGCTGTAGTACTTAATGTAAACATTGATTATTGGTCAAATAAACACAGTATGTTAAAAAAAAAAGACTCCTGTGACATATGTAATGCTTGTGCTAATTGCCGCTAAGTTTATGTTGGGTCATCTTCCAATAACTCCCGTAATTGCTCGTCTTCAGATTTTTGTGGTCAACCAGAGCGCTCACTGTCTTTCACTTTGAAATCACCACTTTTAAATTATCAAAACCATGTCTCACATGTTCTAATTGATGGAGCGTGTGGAATTCCGAAAAACGTAGCTGGACGATGGTGGAAACTTACAATTCTCTGACGTGTATTTAGAAGAAAGTAGCACACAAGAAAGTACAGGTACTGTGACTGACTCAGAACAGCCATTAAGGGCGGAACCTCATGTAAATAGCCTGTTTTTCAGGAATTTTTTTGAAAAATGTAATGCGTAGATTAATTTGCAATTTAAGGCAAATATCTATAGAATTTCTATACCAAACTTCATAAAGATCGAATGATTAGTTTTTGAAATACGTTGCACGGCGTGTGAAATTTTGCGTTTCGAGAAAAACGCGTTTAAAGTTTGAGTAATAGAAAAACCGTGATGAAATTCGTAATTCGTTCTAACTTACCGCAGTTTTTTGCGAATCTGCGGTTCCAAAGCCATAGAGTAGACCTTCCTCTTCTTCAAACTGTTATTACAAAGGAACCGAAAGGCCGAGCGTCCGACAAGCGCTCGACTATTTGAGTGCTCCGCCCAATTAGACCGTTTACTTTCTTTTGAAAATAAAGTACAAGGAGGTCTCGGATCACTTTCTAACTTTTTTTCTAGTATTTTTGAAGAAATTTCCTATCAATTTAGGCAAAATCAAAAAATGGCTAAAAAATTTCATTTTACATGAGGTCCCCCCTTAATACAATTGCTACAAAAATTGGTTGAGAAAAACCAAGATAAGTCCGAAGAAAAGAATAGTGTCAAAATAGCTAAAGAATTTACTATTGAAAAATTTAATGGTAAAAACTCAAATGCAGATCAATGGATTACCAGATTTGAAAAAGGATTCGAAAGGATTCATATAACCAGAAACGATAAGAAAATCGAACTTCTAAAATCATTTATAGAAAAAGGCCTGTTTTTCAGATTGGTATGATTGCACACTTCCGAAACTAACCATTCAAGCAAACTGGGAAGATTGGAAAAATAGGTTTCCCGATACATTTGCAAACAAAGGCTGGTCTTCAATAAGATATGCGCTGCAATTTAAATAACAAACCGGCTCTTTACTAGATTACGCAATAAAAGAGGAAGACTCTTATTAGAAGTAAGACTATCTGTTGATAACGGAACATTAATTGATTTAATTGCCACGGGCCTACCAAATTTTATAGCCGATAGAATTGATAGAGAAAAATTAAGAAAGACCGAAGACTTATATAATGAAATAGATAGATTGGAACACTTAGTCCATAATAAAAGTTCAGAAATAAAAAAGATTAAAAATTACAGTAATAAAGAAAAGACAAAAAAAAAATACTTTGCGAAACTTGTAAAAATAAAGGTAAGGGCACACGCTTCCATTCTGAAGCTGATTGCTGGTTTAAAGAGAAAGAAGACAAAATAAAACATTCAGTATTAGAAGCAGAACTAAGTGATAATGATCCAAAAAACAAATAATCCCACAATAATAATAATAATAAACTGAAAATAACATGAAACAATACTCTAGAAGTATCCGCTATTTAGAATTCAGGCTCCAATGTTTCACTTATAAATTCAAGATTAGTTCATTTGAAACAAAAAAGAATTGATTCAAAGCAAAGAGTTAACTTAAAAACGATTAATGGTGTGTATAAATTAGAAGAATTGATAAAAATCAAAGCAAAAATATTAAATATAGGAGAATACATAGACGTACGCGTAATTAATAATGAAAACTTTGAATATGATTTCCTAATAGGATTAGATTGTATAAAAAAATTCAGGCTAATACAAAATGAAAGACTAGAAATAGAACAGAGAAACTCTTATCCCACAGAAAAACATAAATATCGAATAAACTTCAATGAACACCTAGATTTAGACAACTTGAAAATCTTAACAAATCACTTGAGTCATTATAACGAAGATATAATAAAAAATCTCATAGATAAATATTGTGACGCATATGACAATCAGTACTGGAATCTTCGAGAAAGTCCGAAACAAAGTACTAGATTATTTTAGAAAGTACTGGAAAACTGGAATAGAAAAGTCGAGACTATGGAACGGGCGGAAACGAAACGCTAAATCAGAATGAGGAATCGGAATAAATACGTCGCACGCAGATGAGTAAGGAGTAAGAAGAAGAAAGTGAAGCAAGCGATAAGTAGAAAGTAATAAGTAAGAAGTAAGCAGTGAAATACGCGATAAGTGCGGAAGCGATAAGTCAAGAAATCGTTAAGTGTACGGTAAAAAGTAACGGTTGTTATTAACGGACTAATAAAGTGTTACATTAATTCAAAATCGATTTAACGGCTCTTATTTATTAAAAATAATTAATCCAGCGAACCCTAAGCTCCCTACAATATAAAAATATATTTGCAAAAGACAAATATGATATGGGCGTAGTAAAAGATTACGAAGCCAGAATAGATCTCATAGTAGGTAAATATTGTAGCAAAAGGCCTTATTGATGCACAATTGAATGTAAAAAAGAAATAGAAGAACAAATATCAGAATTACTTAAAAGAAACCTAATAGAAGAGTCATACAGTCCTTTTGCTACTCCAGTTACATTAGTATATAAAAGAGATGAAAATAAAAGATCAAGACTATGCATAGGTTTTCGAGACTTAAATAAGATAATAGTCCCTCAATCACAACCATTTCCGTTAATTAAAGATTTGGTAATAAAAACAAGAAATTGCAAATATGACATAAACGCAGCGTTTTGGTCTATCCCATTACGAATCGAAGATAGAAGAAAAACGAAATTTGTAACCCAAGAAGGTCATTTCCAATGCGCATGTCTCCCTTTCGGGTTAAAGACGTCTCCGGCTATCTTTCAAAGAATATTAAGCAATATAATAAGAAAACATAAGCTGTCAGATTTCACAGGAAACTACATCGACGATATATTAATATTTTCAAAATCTTTCGAAAAACATGTAGAACACCTTTCACAATTACTAGAAGCAATAACGAAAGATGGGTTCAAATTAAAACTTTCCAAATGCACATTTGCACTCGACTCTGCACAATATTTGGGCCACCTTATAAAGCACAACTCAATGTCTCCAATAAAAGATAATCTAATTTCAATAAAATAATCTCCCGTACCAAAAAATCAGAAGAACATCGGACAGTTCCTAGGGAAAATTAACATTTACAATGAATACGTTCCGAAAATTTCACTAATCCTAGAACCCCTACACAACCTATTAAGAAAAGGACAACATTTCATTTGGTCTGAGGAATGTCAAAAAGCCTTTGAATACATGAAAAATGTCCTCTGTATCCAACCAGTATTAGCAATCTTCAACCCAGATCTGCCAATACATATAACAGGTCAATTGAAAAGTCCCCGGCCTGACACATATATGGCGGCACTAGAATTAAATCCATATTAGCCCTAACCTTCAAAAGACGCGTGTATAAATTTGACAGATGTCGGATCATTAGTTTGTGAATTATAGTATTTTGAGTGAAGCAACTTCTGTTATTGTGAAAAAAATGGATAAAAAGGAATATCGCGTGTTGATAAAATATTGCTTTTTGAAGGGAAAAAATACAGCTGAAGCAAAACCTTGGCTTGATGACGAGTTACCAGACACCGCCCCAGGAAAATCAACCATCAAGGATTGGTATGCTAAGTTTAGACATGGTGAAATGAGCACCGAAGACGGTGAACGCAGTGGACGCCCAAAAGAGGTTGTTACCGACGAAAACATTAGAAAAATCCACAAAATGATTTTGAATGACCGTAAATTGAAATTGAATGAAATAGCAGGCACTCTAAAGATATCAACTGAACCTGTACATCATATCATTTACGAATATTTGGGTATGAGAAAGCTCTGTGCAAAGTGGGTGCCGCGAGCTCACTTTTGACCAAAAACAACGACGAGTTGATGATTCGGAGCAGTGTTTGGAGATGATCAAGCGTAATAAACCAGAGTTTTTGCGTCGATATGTGACAATGGATGAAACATGGCTCCATCATTTCACTCCGAAGTTCAATCGACAGTCATCCGAGTGGACTGCACACGATGAACCCGCCCCAAAGAGTAGAAAAACGCAACAGTCGGCTGGCAAGGTTATGGCGTCTGTATTTTGGGACGCGCGCGGAATAATTTTCATTGACTATCTTGAAAAAGGAAGGACCATCAACAGCGACTATTACACAGCGTTATTGGACCGTTTGAAGGACGAAATCGCCGAAAAACGACCGCATTTGAAGAAAAAGAAAGTGCTGCTTCACCAAGACAATGCACCGTGTCACAAGTCAGTGAAAACGATGGCAAAAATCCATGAATTGGGCTTCGAATCGCTTCCGCATCCACCGTATTCTCCAGATCTGGCCCCCAGCGACTATTTCCTGTTCTCAGATCTCAAAAGAATGCTCGCTGGGAGGAAATTTTCGTCGAATGAAGAGGTGATCGCCGAAATTGAGGCCTATTTTGAAGCAAAGGACAAATCGTACTACAAAAAAGGTATCGAAAAGTTGGCGGGTCGCTATAATCAGTGTATCACCCTCGAAAGGAATTATGTTAAATAAAAAAAACAAATTTTGCCAAAAAAATGTGTTTTACTATGGAAGGCCGGGGACTTTTCAATTGACCTGTTATATACAGATGCAAGCTTACAAGGCATAGGACCCGTATTAAAACAGCCACAACTAAATGACAATTCAAAAACTGAAAAGCCGGTAGCATATTTTTCAAAAAAACAGAATGAATGACAAAAAAGGAAGAAAGCTATTTACTTAGAAGGCCTAGCAATAAAAGAAGCAGTAAAGTACTGGCAACATTGGCTTATAGGCAGACATTTCAAAATATTCTCAGATCATAAACCATTAGAGAAAACGAATATCAAAGCTAGGACAGACGAAGAATTGGCCGGGAAGTAACGCGCACCGAAGAAGAGCTCCTGCGCTTCAGTAGGGCTATCTCCCACAGAGACCGGGACGATAGTATTAGACGGCGTCAACAGTTCTGGTGGTTGAATGGCATATAAAGACCTGGATACCAAAGTCGGTAAAGAATAACAGTATCATCAGCCAGCTTACATAGACTTAGCTTTGCTAGAATTAAGGTAGTATAAGATTTAAGTTAAGTTAAGTTAAGTTTTTTAAATAAAATTATATCAAAAAAAAAAAAAAAAAAAAATAAAAGTAGGTTAAATTTTAAGAAACAAAACAAAAAAAAATGTCGACACAAAGTTTTCAAAATTTTTCTTTGTCATTTAAATTATAAGTACTCCCACGAACAAAATTCTGTCGCCGAAAGGCAAATTATACAGTCGTTATGTAATGTTTAGCTTAGAGCGTCTGCGTAGGACCAGTAAGTTATAATATAAGATAATTAAGCTAGAATTTAAGCATTTTTTGTCTAGCATGTAATTTAGAAACTAAGAAGATAAAAAGAAAATAAAAAAATGTTTTAAAAATGAAAAAAAAACAGACGAAGAATTAGGTGATCTAGCCTACTACTTATCACAATATGATTTTGAAATAACATACCGTCCAGGTAACTTAGAAGCAGACGTCCCAAGAAGACGATGATGATGAATTATAAATCGTAAATTTTATAAAAATAGAGGTTATTTTAAAAGACCAAAAAGCGAACAAAGATAAAGAATCGAGCAAAGATAAACTAACTATTAAAGATAATTTGTATTATAAAAAAGTTAAAAAGAAAGAAAAAATCATATTGTCAGAACAATATTGTAAGAATTTAATAG